>CM077909.1:21378826-23778826 GCA_039720435.1 Amazona ochrocephala
TTATTGTGTATGGATAACTTGGTTTCCAAAGCGTTGTCATTAATTCCTTCCGTGTGCTAGCCAAGCCATACATTTACATTACACCATAACAGTCAAAAAAAAAAAAGAAAATATTTTTCATTATCTGTGCCTGAGTGACACCCGTGTAATACTACTGCAGACTCTCATACAATGAACACTTGAGCTAGATCCAACCATTGAACCAGAAGAATTTGCTGGGTAAATTGATGTTGGATTACACACCTGGCCCACTTATTAAACTCCGTTTCCCTTTTGTGGGGAAACTAGTCGAAAGGCTCTACTGGGAGGCAATGCTCAACACTTCTCCATACCTGGGGTTCAAGCATGGAGATACTACTGTTGTGTAGGTCAACCTGCAGGTACAGAAAGCCAAACTAATATACAATTAATGATAAAGTAGTATTTCAGTAATTTTAGAAAATATAAACATTTGATTTTTATGATTTCTCCATAATCATTGTGCATGTTGTTAATTTTATCATTTTAAAATTAAAAAATGTAGGAAGTGTTAGAAATCCCTTTTCACTAAAATTTTCTCATTCTATCAAGCTGCCTTTTCAGTGCCAGAGACTTGTGGTAGACTTTTGCTGAAATTCTTCTCACTTGGGATCTGCCATCAAAAGCCAATATTTACAAAAATCAAATTAAAACAAGTGTAAATATTGATTTACCTTCTCTCCTCCCACTCCGGACATATACTTGAAAAGCTGCTGTATGGTGACATCATTCACGTCCCGTTTTACTTGGTTCCCTTGAAGGTTTCCCTCTAAAAACTTTAATCTTAGTATTTTGACCCTCGTTTGTCCCCCAAGCCATTTCCCTCATTTGCCTGCAGACACAGTTTCCCCATCAGTCCTCCACATCTCCCACTGACACTTGCTCTCATTGCTCTTTGCTGCAAAAATCTGTGCTGTGAACACAGTTTGACATTTCCTGACATTTCATGAACTAATTACACTACAAATAATTAAGCATGTTCACATCTGTAACAAACGAAGGCAAAATGGTTGTCAGCAACTGTGATTGATGACCTCCCTGAGACTTTATCTGATGAGATTCTTCCCCACTGTAGGCAGAACCTGGATGCCACTGTGTTTGCAATAATGCCTTCAGCCCTTTTCATCAGATCAAACCAATGAGATGCTTGAAGAAAAGGATGGGAAAATTAATGACTACAATGAAATATTTGCATTTTTTCCAGGCCTGGAAAAAACAATGAACAAGAGATGTGACAACCTCAATTATTTGGTGATGCTAAGAGCTCCGAGACAGCTCCTGCTGGAAAGAGCTGTTGGGAAGCCTGGGGGTGTCAAGTCAGCGAGAAAAATGGCAGGTGACAAGGACAACACTTTTTTTTTTTTTTTCTCCCTTCTTTTTATGCTACCCAGACCCACATAGCTTAGCTAAAAAGACAAATTGCAACACTACGTTTCTTCTTTAGGGAGTGGGAATATGTCAGCTTTGAAGCACAACCTCCTGTGAATGTGGTGCTAGAGTAAAAATTATATTGGTAAATGCTGTCTCTTGCAGAGATGATATAAATAAACAAACAAAATTCACTGGTGCTAATGCTCTTGCAAGGGAAGAAAAAGAGCACAGCCATTAGTTCTATGTGTTATAGCCAGGATAGAAATAATATATATGGACATTTGTATAAAATACATACAAATAAATATATATGCAAAAATTTAAAATAGATGTGCATGCGTAAATGAAAATTATGCAACACAGGAATACACAGATTAAACATAACACTGTGAATTACCTTGCATATAAGGATAATTTTACACATACACAGACTGCCCGCAGAGCAGCCAAAATGCCCCCTCCTTCTTTCAAAAGGAAAATAAAAAAAGAGGAAGGAAACCTCCAGACCTTGAAAATGCAGAGTACATATGATTATAATTTGTCTATGTATGAGAGTTGCTGTGCTGCTGTGTTTCAAAGTCCTTTGAAAACAAAAAATAAAGAATGGAAACACTCCCATGTGCACTGAAAAAAGCATTTTGCTTTTCCAATAATAATATTGATAATTGCTGTTACTATTATTATAATTAATAATAATAATAGTAGTAAAAAGGGATATGAAAGTTCATCAAAGGAAAAATTGGGAGAGATGAATAGTGGCCAAGACGCAGGGCTGGAAACCGGGGACTCTACTTCCACTTTTCCCTGACCTTGAAAACACTTAAACAAACTTTAGCTGCCCTATGTATTAAAAATTATAATGAAAAAAAAAAATCCTAGGGTAATAATGGTCACCTACCTCATCAGACCATTGCAATGATTAATTAAGAGCAGTCATGTGCTTTGAGCATCTTGGGGGTCACAAGAGTGTAAATTATTATTCGTCCCCATCTTCTGGTGGGCTGTGACCACCAGGATTGGGACACTGTCCCCACAGATGAGGTGGCTTTCCCATGATGGACCCCATGATCCACTGGCTCCCCAAGGATCAGTGAGAACCTTCAAAGAAGAGAACACCAGAAAGAGGGGTGCAACATCAAGAAGCGATAGCTAATGCAACTGCCAAGAGGAGGTACAGGAGCAAACTCTGACTTCCCTTGAAGGCCAAAGTAAGCTTTATCATCATATTACCAGGCAATATGTCTCTTTAAAAATATTAAAACTCATTCTACTAATTGGTACATATACTGTATCTTCCTTGCTCTGTGCGTCGCCCGTAATATGACAGTTGCCATAGTAACAGTTTATTTCTGTCAAGTTACAAAACAAACACATTGAAAGAAAACCAATACTTTTTCTTCCTAAGAACTTTCTGCCCGGAGCCCCTCATCCCTTTATTTGACATTTTTACATTTAACTTGTCCGTATGTAAGCATTATTTGCTCTTTGGGTTATTAGTTACACTAATACCAAGGCAATCAAACACGTATTGTGTGTTACAACAGAACTGTAAAATGAATGATCAGTGTCCTTTAGAAGCCAAAGACACTTGCTCTATTTCTGGGAGATAAGGATTAGAGTGAAGTGCTGGGAGAAGGGTGGTGGCAGGTCCTACTGCCTTCACGCATGGGTTAAAGACTGGCCACAGCCTATAGGTCTGAGCACTGCAAATGGAATTGGAGCACCCATCATGACAAGCTGCCCATGTCCACTAAACTTTATACTTTGGTCTCCCTGCTGCTGCAGACTTCTGAAGCCACATAAGTCATTTACTCTGATTCCAAGGTTACAGGGTAAAGCTGCTTGCTTGCCTTGGCAAAACACCATGAGACTGCAATATAGAGCATGCTGTCTCCATTCTGTGTTGTCACTCTATTGCTGGAGGAAATAAAAATAATTTAGGTTGAGAGTTGTCCTCACATAAAAACACAGATGGGGACAGGATATGGACCCATGATGTGATGACGCCTATGCCACCCATGCAGCCCTGTGTGTCCAGGGCTTCTGAAAGCCTGTGAGGGGCTGCAAATGCAAGGCTGGCAGGTTGACACCGTGGAGGAAACAGTGGCAAAAGGAAACAAGCTATGAGAGGTTTTGATGCCCATTTCTCACCTTTTCAACGTGGATATACAATTTCTTTGTGGATATTTTCCTGCCAAACATGCACTAGTAAAGGATATTCCCTATTATTTTTGCCAATGTGCTAGCGCAGGCAGGAGTTAGGAGAGGCCCAAGTGGGTGCTGTTTTATCAGCAGAACCAAGAAAAGCTACTAACCTATATATTATAATGCATATTCCCGTTCATAAGTCACAAAAATATACTTTCCTGAGTGTTTAGGATCTTCTCCTGCACTTTTGTATGAGTTCTTCAGCTGAAAGTCTCCTCCATTTACAGCTGCAAGTGCTCACACAGGAATATCCAGTTCCCAAGGTGATCTGGCTTAAAAAGAGACCAAGGAAAGAACAACAGTGTGAACAGCACCACTTATTGTCTTATGAGTTAATAAGCTTGTGGCCTAATTAAACCAATGCTTTTCAACCTTGCCATTCTTCTTGGGTGGGTGAGCAAATTAATTCTGCATGTACTTGGAGACTGCACTTTTGCTGTATTAACTTTGCCTGAAGTTCTTGTATGTGGAGTAGATGGGGTGTTATAAGGAAACATTAGTATAAATGGACACCTGCAAATGTTAAATTTTCACAAGTGTCTGGTAAACAGCCTTTTACTCTTTAACACAGAAGTCAGTTACACCATGGCATTGACTGGATTGGACAACAAATAAGATTTAAGTGTATCCAGTAGTTTTAGGGAAAACACCTATGTCAAACACATTAAATGCCTTGGCACTTGTTCTAGTATAGGATTCTGCGCTCAGCAGCTGGCAATTCAAGTCTTAAAACTTCCAGTACCTTAACTTGATTGCGGAAGGGATTTTAAGTAACTATTTGGGATTTCCAAGCAGTGCAAAACTGTGATTGTTGTTTGTACTGGTATTGAGCTCTCTATAAAGACTGACCGAGTTTGTCACTTTTACACACATATTTAATTTTACCACCCGGAAGATTCATTCAGCAGAAGTACCTACCACAAAGTGCATATCAGAAATAGCATAAATGTTTACTGGATTAGGCCTTGTCTTTATAAATGTGCTACCAGTGTAGGCAAAGTTCTGGCAATAAATCTGTATGTAAATTGACTCCTGTACCTCAGTTTGAGTTCAATATCTCCTAATCCCTCTTCGCAAAACAAATTGCATCAACCATGCCCACATTTAGCCAACTACAGTTCACGTTGTTTTAGTTCCTTCTCATAAATTCTTTTTACAGATTAAATGCTGATGCACTGAACTAACTGCTCTTGGCTGAGGTGGGCAACTGTAATTTGATTAGTATAGATTCTGGAATTGGTAAGTACTGTATCAGTATCCTCCCTAGAAAATAGGTGACATGTCGTGGGATATTAAGTATGGCCATTTAATGTAAAAACTCAGATAATACATGAGTTAAATGGAGAAAATGAGAGAAAGCTTTTAAGCATTCTCCCAAGACAGATTGCAGAATAATATTATTGTACACGCAAGGAGTGCTGATTGACACAGTCAGAAGGCCATTATACTAGTATGGTATAAAATCATTACAGTAAAAAGCATTTCAGAGCTGCAGAGTGATAGTAGCAACATATAATGAATTATCAATAAAGAAGTGGTGATTCAGTTACATTACATATGAATAGAAAGCTTCCTGTTATATAATTTAAACCTGCCAGCCTGACAAGTAACTTGAATATTCAATTCCTCCTCCAGGTGTATGAATCACCCTTTTAACTTTACCAGAGACTGCATTTTGTAGGGTTGGCCAGACACAGCTATAGTAAGCAGTGTTGTTAAAGAAAGATTGGTTGAGCAGATTTCAACAAGGCAGGCTCTGGTGAGGCTCTTTTGAATTCTCAAGGAAGCAGCATTTGAGATGTTGGCATTATGCAGATATTTCTTCTTGCTTATGGCAAATAAATACAAAGTACAGTCTTTCAGCAAGTCAATACCATTAATATTTTACGGTTTCCATTTTGTCTTACCTTAAAGCCCTTGAAGTTTATATTGTTGCAAAATATCATTAGTGACAAAGACCTGACAAAAAAAGCCCCAAAGCCCCATCAGTATTAAATCCTGTATTGTTAAGGCTGTGCTCCTGAAGGAGGCGTGTCTTGGACTTTGCTTCTGCACAAAGCTCCTCTGAAGCCAACTACAGGATGTTAGATCATGATCTCATGGGAGTATTAGGACCTCTGAGAAAATTACAAGAGTCACCTTTTCCTTTTCAATGGCTGTTCAGTATTTGCAGTGTTAACATTATACCCAAGCCAAAGATAAAGGTGCTGAAAGTTTTAGAGCAATTAACTTTAAAATTTGGGTGAATAGGAGGATTCCATTTGAACGCCCATCAGTGCTGAAAACAAAGTTGCAATCAACAAACAAGAAAGCTCAAGCAGTTGAAAATGATCCAGCTGTGATAAATATGGCTAAAATATTATCAAGTCCACATTTCAAAAATAAAAATATACACAACACCGTCAAACAGAAGCATTTAAAAGTTGTGAGCAGTTCTAACTCACCTTGTAGCATTGTTAAACATATTTTTAGATTGATTTTTTTAATAAATGGAAATTAAGTCTTATAAAATCACATGATTTCATAGATACATTATTTTACATATCAGAATGTAATAGTACTGACATATATACACGTGTATTAATATTTTCCTGCATTATCAATTCTCTAAGAAAATTGACAATATTGATAAAACTATTCCAGTAAGAATATTCTCACTGAAATAATTTTATTAATATTGTCAATTATTCCAGAATAGTAAAACTATTCTTCAAGTTGTTGTCTGGAGAAACTGATTTAAAAAAGGCTTTCTACTCTGTATGTCTGCCTATATATGCTGGCTTGATATTTCATAAGTCTTTGGCACGTAGCTGCTTCTACTTCAGTCATTTCACTTTCTGCTTACTACCTCTCCCTTCCCTCCCCCATTAAAGACAGTGCACCTATAAATGAGAGAGGAAACATCTCTTCCTTTATACCTAACCTGCTAGAAGCCCGCAGCTGAAGACATTTCTTTTTACTGCACTGAGCGCTCTTGGGACTAAAGGCAGCTCAGAAATTTAATCACAGGCCAAGCTCTAGTAGTTAGACTGAAGGCTGAAAATGCTGAAAGCAGGCAACGGAAACACAGATTACTGCCTCACAGATACTAATTAGTTCATGAAACTTCAAGAAAAGAACTGCTGGACACTTATGTGAATTTTTTCTGCCTCCAAAGACCAGTGGTGTGTGGGAATTTCATTTTTCAAGTGGAGCTGTTTAGAAGCAAATCTTCCTTCACACAGCTAGGATTCTGTTGACTACAGAGATGACTTGTGCTATTTTAAGGCTCTGTTCTTATCTCTTTTAAAGATTAAATAATTCTTGAGACTATTTATATAGTTTGAGACAAAAGACAGATTTGTGACCTGTCAGTCAAAACCAACCAAATACTATTACTGACTCTAAAAGCAACTCCTGGGCAAATCACAGTAAACTGGGGCAAACCACATGACTTCCCTGCGTCAGCATTCCTAACCTTCAGGCAGAGGTACAGCTAGTTACTTACCACAAGGATGTTGTAAAAATTAATTAGTAAAATGGCTATAAAAAACTAAGGATGAAAAACGTGCTGAGAGTTAAGCATTATAATTAGTATTATTTAATGCACCTTTAAAAATCAAATTATTTTTTTTCTTTTCCTTTAATAAAGGAATTACACAATGACTTTAAGAAATGACAAAGTAATTTGAAGTAAATGACTGCCCTGTAAAATTGAAACACACCCTAAACTGTGGTTATTATAGAATAAACACACACCCTGATAGCACTGCTTGAGCTGCGTGTAACCTTAACGTAGCAGTGTATTATTAAGTGCAGGAGGATCAGCAATTATAAAAGGGAGAGCAAGTGCTGATGCGTGTTAAATACATGTTACCTCTTTGGCATCAGCAGATTTGGTGCATTCATTCCTGGCAGTAGAAAGCATGCTGGGCAAATTCAACTTGTGGCACAAAAGGATTAATTAGAGTACAGCTAATACAAGCAACGTTTAGACATGAATCAAGAAATTTAGGACACAGGGCTTATGGAACACTAAATAACTGCCAACTCCATAAAAGAAAGGAGAGACATGAACTAATTTCACATTCATGAGAAGCAGAAAGTTCTACACCAGCTTTTGCTTCACAAAGAATTACGCACTGCTGGTTTCTTCTGAAATAGTTCATATTACCACACAAAATGTTATCTTGTGTTTATGCTGGTCCTCCCTTGTTGCATTTAAATGTATTGTCAGAATAAAAGGAGTTATTTGATGGCTAAAAAAATAAGAGGTACCTGTTCCCTCAAAGACAGCAGACTTTAAAGGGTTTCCTTACTTATGTGCTATTCTAGGTCAGAAATTCAATATCTGTACCAGAGGTGACCTGGCCTTCTATTGCACTTTTTGCCTGAAAGAACATTTAATATCAATAGGTAAAACAAGGCAGGAGACAAATAAGATAGCTGGGAAGCTATGAGTCTAGTGTAGATGCAGGACCTGCAGTTTCACTCAGATTATGACTGCAGAAAAGCACACACACAGCACAGTACAGTGCTCAACAGAGGTATCCACGACGGCTTGCTCAGGCATCAGAAACTGGCAAGTGCTGATAGCACAACTCTCCAAGCTAATTCCCTGCTTTTTTGAAAGAAGAAAGGGTAGCATAGGTGTCTTCAATCCTGCAGTGGCATGTGGACACTGTCTTCCTTTTTTTTATCTGAGTTCCCTACTTGTAAGTGACTGTGATTCCCTACAGTACTGTGAAGTGTTGGAGAAAGAATTGCCTTCCTCACCTTTACTCTGAAATAAGGAACACATTTCCTAAAACATTCACAAAAGTGCAAAGAGCAGGAGTGCTCAAAGTTTTGTAACAGCAGCAGCCTGAAAACAGCCCAAGGGAATTTGTCGAATCCTGACTCCTGAGCCCAGCACAGCCAGCAGAACCTGTCTTCAATCCACAAAAAACCTCCTGTGTGAAAACTGTGTCCATTAGGCCTATAAAATACAACAAATAATATATTGAATTTTGTAAGTATTTAATATTTTTCTTAAATGCATCTTCTGTCAAAAATGCTTCAAAACGTATCTTGTGAATATTTGTGCTAAGTTTATCTAAAATTCAGCTAAAATGCATCCTAAAATTATTTTGTATATTCCTTCTGATCATCTTTTACAAACTTTGGGGGCCAGGAAAAATAAAGTACCCTAAACTGATGGATTAAAAAAATGAAAATAGGGAGAAAAGTATCGAATTTTAAGTAACCATTCTTAAACCAAATGTTTCCTTGATTCAACAGTGTTGATCACACTCTCTACTCAGCAATCAACAGTATGTCACAGTTTCCTCATTCTGCCAGGAAAAAATGGAAGTCTTGCTTGCTATTACACAACCTGTAATATTGTTCCAGCCTTGCACAGCTCAGCAGATGCAGCAGTAATGCATCCAGTATGCACATCAAGCTCACCAGCATCATGGCCAGTTCTCTGAGGGCTGCAGCAGATGCAGCGCATCTGAGCTCCCCTTCCACGCAGGGGTCTCCAAATCATATGTAAAGTTTCTCCTCCTTAGCCATGATATATTTTCAGGGAAATGAAACCTTATCTTCAAATTTTGTTAATCATTAAATTACTTTTAAGTTATATTTAAATAAATCTCAATCTCCCCTTAATTAAACATCCTAAGGATGAATTTCCATCTTTTATTCAGGAAGCTTGACTTTGCCAAGGTCCTAAGACCCATGAGACAATGTTGTTGAGAGTCCTTTGTTACTTTGATTCCTTCTTCTAGTTTTGCTTACAATCCCTGGTTTCTGGAGAAATGAAAAATGAGCTCCTACAAGGCCTTACATTTAATAATTTCAGGTTAACATAACACCTTAATGAGAAATCTCCTTTTCCTTTCCACTTCACAATTTGCTCCACTCCATCTGCCAATTCAAAGCTCTTATAGGACCACTCATTGAACTTATACTACCATTACTTCCACCCCTTTTCCTCATCTTGAAAATCAACTGAATTTTGTCTGAGACAGAATTAAAAGTTGCTTAAAACACTAAATAAATAAAATTCTTTTATTGCCCTTTGTGAATCTCACCCAGTTCAACCAGTGTGTTCAAAGCTTCCATTTAAGAGTAATACGCTTTTAAGGCTCATTTAGTTAATTCTGTATCTGTTGTACTTGAAATACAATAATTAATAAAACCCAAAAAGGTTCAATATGAGACAATAGAGAGCTGCCAGAGCTATGTTTCAGTTAAAAAAAATCCTTTTTAAAATCATTGCTTAAGAAAGACCAAAGCTATTAAGGAAACTGTCAGTTTAGCAAACAACTTTTTTTTGAAAGCTCAGTGGCAAAGAAAGAGAACTGTCTTAGTTTAAAAAACAGATCTGAAGTCGAAAAAAAAGATGAAACTTTAGAAAAGAAAAATTAAATATGAAATAAACCAACCATTTCATGACGAGCTGACATCTCACTCGTCATTTCTAACGAGAAGAGAGCCTCTTCTGCTCTTTCACACAGTCCTGGCGTGAAAACTGGGTTCAGTGCTCTCCTGCTTTCACAGAAATCCTCTGGTTCCTCTCCTGTTTGGTTTCCACTAATCTGATGGAATCAGAATTGTAGCTCCATTTCCTGCACCATTTCTTCCTCATTTCAGATCCCTGCTGTTTGTTTCTAGGATATTCTCATCCCTGCTGGGTGCATACTTTACTCTCCTTAAGAAGAGCCCTTATCATGTTTCTTTTTCTCACACTATCTATTACTGACGCTTGGTATGGGAATCTCCCAGCCAGCGGTGAAACCCCAGTGCTTAGAGCATCTGGACAGTTATCATGAACTAATATAATCACTTCAGCAGCTCATGTTAACAGTAACTGATTGGTTGTTTTTGCTCCTTCACACTTTCTTGGCTCTTAAAAGAAGAATGGGATTACAAGGAAGCATCTTGCACGCCTATAAAATGGACTGAAGTTAGCAGTGGTGTAAACAAGGAGAAGCATACTAAAAAAAAATTAAAAACAAAAAAAAGCTTGGCAAATTGAAGATAAATATTCTTCTCTTAAATTTATGTTTGTTTACTGCCTAGGCTGGGTTGTGCCAAGAGACAGAGACGCTATTTCGTTTCTGTTCGCTCAGATGGGCAGCCCCATGTGAACATGAAAGTAAGATTTATTTGTTTTTGCAATGAAGCAAAACTGAAGGTGGTGGTTCATCCCATTGCCAGGTCAAGGATGGACCCATTGCCTTTTCCTGCCCTTTGCCAAGAATGGTGTCACAGCCCAGGGAGGCCTGTGCTTGCATTTGACGCCCTAGGGCTTGTTCAGCTGCAACCGCACTTCTCTGAAATAAGAGCGAAGTCTGCAACCAGCATAACCATGGCTGGCAGCAGGGGCTTGAAAAGAAGAGGCTGCTGGGTTTCCAAGTAAGTGTATTTATTATTCATTAGACTGCAAGAATGGACAGAGAAACTTTCCAAATTTGGGAGGGCAAACGCATTCCTAAACTCATTCTCCAAAACCAGAAGAGATGGGTGGGACAGGAACGAAGAATACAACAGGCTTCTCCATAAACGTGGGAACAAGGCTTTGTATTGCCAAATTATTGCTAAGCTGCACAGTCAGACACCTCCCTGTATAGCTATTGCTAATTCCTACCTCAGTCTCATCAACTAATTTTCTGATGTCCACCCAAAAAGGAACCTTTTCCCCTGTGTTCTAACACACGAGAGGCTGTCTCTAACTCAGCTGCTCTGCAAGAATGCTGTCCCAGGGTCACGGCTGGCCATCCAACCAAGAGAAAAGATGGTTTGGTTACGTATATGTTGCTCCTCCCTTTTTAAATCAACACAATCAAGGGGATGGAGGTTTTTCCTCTCATCCTCTTCTTGCCACCTGGGTTGCCAGTTCATGCCTTTGTCTCTAAGCTGCATGACCCCACTGGGGCAATATTTAACTCCATGGTTAACAACCTTCTTCATCTCCAAACACAAGAGTGGTCCCCAGCATCACCAATCCAACGCTCATGAAACCAGAAAGGTTTCTATGTGTGTGTAAGGTCTTTCTTTGCTAGAGAATGCCTAATATGCTACTTGTTCTGGAAAACTCCCCCAGGCAGCTACATGCTTGTGAAAAAGCTGAGTTGCCTCTGGGGCAATGTGCTTTTAGGCCCTGGATCTGTCTGCAAGTGTGCTTTGGAGGTGGAAGAAAGGCTTGTCAGTGATCCCAGCGCAGCTGGCAGGGCTTCAGCTGAGCTGCAAATGAGCTACAAATTAGTCCAACATTTAAATGTTCCTTTCTAAAGATAAAAGCCAACTAAGCCTCTCTCAGTAGCTTTTCCTAAGGAATGGGAAGTGTCTGTAAGAATAACCATAGCTGCTGCGAAGCAGTCGGGGTTCACAAGAGCTGCCTGACATCACGCCAGGAAGCTTCGTGTTGCAACGCGATACTTTTAGAAGTGACTTAGCTGCCTTGCTGGTTACCATTACCAGACATCTTGGCATCGTCCTCACAGACAGAGCCCTTTATAGCTCACACATGTGGAGCCAGGTCTGCCTGCTTCATGAAGATATTCAGATGTCACCTGAAACTCCAGCTACAAGAGCACTTTGTCATGTTGGTGCTATATGCTTTAACGTCATTACAGCAATTTACCTTAGGAAAGTGGTGCCATGCCACCTGAGTCTGAATGAATGGATCTCCCCCTTCCAAAACCAATGAGCAGCATTCAGGGGCACTTGGGCTTCAGTAGAAGAGGACAAAATTACCAGAAATGTCCTATCAGGAAGAAACAAAATGAGAACATAATCTATATGCAAACCAGTCCTCAAGCAATTGTGATTATTAACTGTCTTTTTTTAAAGCAACTGAAAAAGTAAACTAGAACAGAAAATACTGAAGTACTGAGTGATGGAAGGCTGAAGTTCATCACTGGAATAAACATATAATGTAGACAACCCTCTTGTACAGATGTACAGCTTATTCCTCATACTTTTTTTCCCTGTGCGCTAATGTATTTGATTAATGTTTTTGTGCATTCAGAAAACAAAACAAAACAAAACCCAAAAATGCAACACTAGGAGCAGTGTTTAAAGGATATGGTTTAAATGCCTGAAAATGTTTTGACTTCCTCTTACTGAGACAAAAATGAAAACTTCTAAGAACTTTTTATGAGTTTTTGCTACACCGAAGAACCTCTTCCAACTAAAGATGTACCTCTAAAATACTTTTTTTCAGTATAAACACAATGCTGTCATATTGACAGAGAGAGGAGCAAAACTTGGTTGTTTAATCTGGCAGATTGCTAAAAGTGATGCGTTTAACTCTTCTTGCCTAACAATGAAATGTTTTTACACTTCACAATACCCAACACTCTTTTTCACGTAAAACAAGTCACCCTGAGTTCCTGTTGAACTAATACACATCCTATTCTTTTTAATGTGTGTATTGCAGCATTAGGAAAAACAAAATAGTATTAAAATAAAACCCCTTTTTCAATCAGCTGCATGAAATGCATATAACGTTTTTAAATATTTAAAGAAGCAAACTAGGAATCCACACAGAACACTTAAGAAGAGTACAAATGCTTCATGCATGCTGTATGTGTACAATGGACATCTCCAGCCAATATATTTCTCTCCACTGTTATTTTCCTTGATGGTTCACAGTCCGCTCTTCCCATTGTTTTCATTTTACATCTTATTTTCATTTTCCTTGTCTTTCCCCTTCCCTAGTTCTGTTTTGCTCATCTTCTGTTGGTTTTAGTGTTGTTTTTTCCCTTTAACCTTCTGTCTCTTTTATGCCATTTCTCTATTCCCTCTGCATGGCTCACTGCTGTCCTCCAAGGTCCCTTATTTTCCTCTCCCCACATTTTGCTTACACTTCAGCCTCTGTACAAAGCACAGCTCCCAGGTATCCATGTGCAACACACACTCTCACCTACATATTAACAACTCATTACATTACAAGACATGTCAACCTTTTGAAATGGGAACACTGCTGCTAAGAAAACTCATTCTTACAGATTGTCCTCTCCAGAATATTAGGAAAACTATGGGAGCTCTCCATGTTAGCACCCCATGGGCTGATCAGACATGTACCGAGTGGAAATGGCGACACGGAAGCAGAACTATGACAGAAAGTCAAACCAAATACTTATTATTTTGCACCTGCACGAGCAGTTTACTTCCATCTTCAGTACGATCTAAAATGAAACGATAAGGACAAGCACACATTTGAAAATACAGAAAGCATATAGTTGAAGTTTACAGTTTTAAAGCATTAACTGACTAGCCTTGCTAGACCGTTAAAGATCAACATTCAGAAAAATCTGTTTCATCAATATGGATCAAATTTGGACAACGTTGTCCCTAAAACAACATCAAAGCAAAAAGAATACTAGAAACTACAAGTCGTTAACAATGTAGTTAGCTACTACTTAACATTGTCACTTTTAACAAGTGTGAATGAGTTCCACTAGACATGTAAATACCCAGTAGCAAGTATGAGAACACCAGAAGTTTAAGTTTAGTAGACTTCCTTGCCATTGTACTCTTCCTCTTTCTAGTCATGCCCAGAAGGATTTCTTTGAAGGAGGAAGAGTAGTTTAGTTTTCAAAGCTTATTCAACCATTTCCCTTTCCACTTGCATTGTAAGCTTCAACTTTTTCCTGTAATTGCAAACATCAACAGGAAGTTCATAGCACTCACACGGTATGAAGGGCTGCAGGATAATAATTTTTCACTAGATAGGGCCACAGTCTTAGATTAAATGAGCTACCCAAATAACTTTGGGATGATCAAAGACTGGTTTTATGCTAATAAAACTTTCATTAAGTAGAGATAAAGAATATTTTGCTTAAAAAACTGTAGATCCTTTTTTTTCAGAAGCTATAGAAGTAGGAACCTGTGCAGCTGTTTTCCAGTTCAGCCAATTCCCTCTTCAGGGAAGTACGTTGACTTCACATTGAACGAGCAAAATGGTATGCCAACCAAGAGCTTTGTATGGCTTTTCTGGTATTAACACCTGATGGGGTATTAACAACTTGAAGATAACTAGTGCACTGAGAAACCAAGCATATAGGTAGAAGATTGAACTGCAGACCACAAATTTAAAGAGCTGCCATTTGAAAACGTGCCAGGAGAAAATCACCACTTACTCTACAACGTACTAAAGTGAGTGTTTGAGCACCACTGAGATTCTGCACAAAGTCTGTGTCACAAATTTCATTCAATAAGGCAATCAAGATGATTAGGGAGTGTAGGAAAGGCTCATTAATGGCCATAGCAGACATTGAGTCAGCCTTTCATTTATAACCAGTGCATCTGGACAGTTTTCATTTATTGGGGTTTTAATTTAAAGAAATGAAATTTATGTGGACAGACACACACCCATGAACTGTACAACTTGTTCTTGCTTAAAAGCTCCCACTAGCTTTATTGAAGTAAGTGAAACTGGCAAAAAGTAACAGAAAAAAAAAAAAAAAAAGAAAAGAAAAATAAGTTATTCACATTGCATGACTGCTTTAGTTAGCTCCTTTACTTTAGGACCTTAATAACAGGATAAGAATTTAGCTAGGGATTTAGTCTTAAGATGCTGAAAAGAACACCAAAACTATAACTGATGACAATACTCAGGAGTACATGTTTAGCTTCAAAGACAGAGAATTTTTGCATACTAATCACTGGGCTTTTGGAAGGAGCAGAGTTACAGAAAGCAAAGACAACTATGACGGAAATGCATGTGATTGGCAACAACTGTGGCTGTGGTTGCAAACCAGCATCCTTTTAACGAGAACAAGAAGTGTGATTTGCTATTCTGTCCATTTTAAACAAACAGCAACAGTATCTCGGGACTCACAGTTATCAGTAAGTGGGGAATCCCTTCTTCCTATAGCCTGGAGTGCAGATATAACTGAAATGTGTTTCTCCTTTCACTGCACATAGAATTTTCACTTTATGAACACACCTAAGAATGCCCAAGCATTTCTTTCTGTTTCCATAACTTGAACGCAGTCCCTACAGTCTTAAACAAGAGCAACAACAGTATTGAATAATAGTGGGCCCATGCAACAGAAAACCCCCAGTCAGATTTCCTCTGCAAATAACACTTCTGTGACCACAGGATTACCACAAAATGGAAATGAAAAAATGCAGTAGAAATCCTGGACCCACACAGCAAAGGTTCACCTGGCCAAGACTAAGTCTTCACTTAGGAAAAAATTTTTCTACAGAAAACTGCTGTCCTGAGGGAAGGGTGAGCAATGGGCAGGGCTGCACTCTGCGTTCCCTGGTGGAGGTCCTCCTGCAGCAGGTGGCTGAACTGCAGGAAGCTGTTACCAGGCTGAAAGGTGTCAGGGAAGCTGAGGGGGAGCAGCACTGCTTGCTCCGGGACCAGACTGTTCCGGGGCCTGGGGTGTCTACTGTTGCCCATGCAGGAAAGGAGGCCGCTAACCCAGGAAGCTGGGAAAAGGTAACAGAAAAAAACAACAAAAAAAGGAGGAAGAGGGCAATTAAAAGCAAGGGGCTTCCTCCTACGTCTGTTGTCCCCACCCAGAACCGCTTTGCTGTCCTGCAGGGGGCTGGTGAGCAACAGCGCTCCCACCAGGCACAACCAGCTGGTGCACTGGTAAAGAAGGTCACTACTGGTGCTGCCAGGAAAAAGCGGCGGGCCATAGTAGTCGGGGACTCTAATCTGAAAGGCACAGAGGCACCCATCTGCCGGCCTGACCCAGGCTCAAGGGAGGTGTGTGGCCTACCAGGGGCTCGGATCAGGGATGTGGCTGAGAAGCTGCCTGCTCTAGTCGGTTCACTGACTATTACCCACTCCTGGTAATACATGTGGGTGCTACTGATATAGATAGCAGTAGCCCGGAGACCATAAAGAAGGACTACAGAGCTCTGGGAGAGGTGGTTAGGGGCTCTGGAGCTCAGATTGTCTTTTTGTCAATTCTCCAGATACAGGGCAGGACCTTGAAAAGGCTAGGAGGATTGGGCAGGTTAATAAATGGTTAGAAGGGTGGTGCTATAGTCAGGGGTTTGGGTACCTTGAACATGGGACTCAATATAGTAGGCAAGGTCTACTGGGGGCTGGTGGAGCTGGTCTGACAAAGAAGGGGAAGAGGGGATTTGGTAGGAGGCTTGCCAGACTGGTCAAGGATGCTTTAAACTAGATGTGTTGGGGGAGGGGGGCATCATTCCATCCCAACACACCCAGTCGGTTGGCAGCACCTACAGTAAACGTTCGGAGCAATGTAGAGATATTCCAGCTGCTCCAGCCAATGACCCGACTTCAATTGGATCTCGGCTCAAATGCCTCTATACAAATGCCCGTAGCATGGGGAACAAACAAGAGGAATTAGAGATGTGTGCACATCTACGGGGGTATGATATCATAGGCATCACAGAAACATGGTGGGATGGCTCCTATGACTGGTGTGTTGGAATGGAAGGTTACCAGCTCTTTAGGAAAGACAGGCCCGGCAGACGGGGAGGGGGAGTTGCTATTTATGTTAGGGATAGGCTAGAGAGTATGGAACTCTGTCTGGGGACAGGTGAGCAGTCGACAGAGAGTTTGTGGGTCAGGGTTAAAGGGAGAACAGCGATGGGTGATGTTATTGTGGGGATCTGTTACAGACCTCCTGACCAAGGGGACTTGCTGGACGAAGCGCTCCATAGGCAGATAGGAGCAGCCTCACGCTTGCAGGCCCTTGTTCTCATGGGAGACTTCAACCACCCTGATATCTGTTGGAGGGATGGTACGGCCCGGCACAAGCAATCCAGAAAGTTCCTCGATTGTGTGGAGACAACTTCCTTCTGCAAGTAATAGAGGAGCCGACAAGGAGAGGTGCCATGCTTGACCTCGTCTCACCAACAGGGAAGGGCTGGTTGGGAATGTGACGTTCCAGGGCAGCCTTGATTGCAGCGATCATGAGATGGTCAAGTTTGAGATCCTCAGAACAGTGAGAAGAGCGTGCAGCAAGCTCACTGCCCTGGACTTCAAGAGAGCAGACTTTGGCCTCTTCAGGAACCTGCTCAGTAAGGTTCCATGGGATACAGCCCTAGAGGGCAGGGGGGCCCAAGACCGTTGGTTGATATTCAAGGATCACCTGCTGCAAGCTCAGGAGCGATGCATCCCAACTAGAAGGAAGTTTAGCAGGAGGGCCAGGAGACCTCCTTGGATGGATAAGGAGCTGCTGAGCAAAATTCGAAGGAAAAAAGAGGCTTATAAAAGGTGGAAGCAAGGTCAGGTGGCCTGAGAAGAATACAGGGATGTTGTCCGGGAAGCTAGGGACCAGGTTAGGAAAGCTAAGGCCCACTTAGAATTAAACTTGGCTAGGGATGTTAAGGATAACAGGAAGGGATTTTATAGGTACATTGCCAATAAAAGACAGGTTAGGGACACCATGGGCCCTCTCCAGAAGCTATCGGGAGAACTGGCTACCCTGGATTTGGAGAAGGCTGAGGTTCTTAATGACTTCTTTGCCTCAGTCTTCACCAGCAAATGCTCTGACCACACCACCCAAGTCTTGGAAGGCAGACTCGGGGACGGTGAGAATGAAGACCCTGGGCCCATTGTAGGAGAGGATCTGGTTCGAGACCACCTTAGGAACCTGAATGTATACAAGTCCATGGGACCTGATGAAATCCATCTGTTGGTCCTGAAGGAGCTGGCAAATGAAGCTGCTAAGCCACTGTCCACCATATTTGAAAAATCATGGCAGTCAGGTGAAGTTCCCGATGACTGGAAAAAGGGAAATATAACCCCCATTTTTAAGAAGGGGAAAATGGATGAGCCAGGGAATTACAGACCAGTCAGTCTCACCTCTGTGCCTGGCAAAATCTTGGAGCGGATTCTCCTGGAAGGCATGCTAAGGCACATGAAAACCAACAAGGTGCTTGGTGACAGCCAGCATGGCTTCACTAAGGGGAAATCCTGCCTGACCAATCTGGTGGCCTTCTATGAAGGGGCTATGGAACTGATGGACAGGGGCAGAGCAGTTGATGTCATCTACCTGGACTTGTGTAAAGCCTTTGACACTGTCTCCCATGACATCCTTCTCTCTAAGTTGGAGAGACATCAATTTGATAGGTGGACCGCTCAGTGGATAAAGAACTGGCTGGATGGCCGCACACAAAGAGTAGTGCTCAGTGGCTCAATGTCCAGCTGGAGACCAGTAACGAGTGGTGTCCCCCAGGGATCAGTGTTGGGACCGGTCTTGTTCAACATCTTTGTGGGTGACATGGACAGTGGGATTGAGGGCGCCCTCAGCAAGTTTGCTGATGGCACCAAGCTGTGTGGTTCAGTTGATACATTGGAGGGAAGGAATGCCATCCAGAGGGACCTAGACACGCTTGTGATGTGGGCTGATGCCAACCTGATGAAGTTTAACCATGCTAAGTGCAAGGTCCTACACCTGGGTTGGAGCAATGCCAGGCACAGCTACAGGTTGGTCGGGGAGGAGATTCAGAGCAGCCCTGCGGAGAAGGAATTGGGGGTGTGAGTTGATGAAAAAATGAACATGAGCCGGCAGTGTGCGCTTGCAGCCCAGAAAGCCAACCGTATCCTGGGCTGCATCAAAAGGAGCGTGACCAGCAGGTCGAGGGAGGTGCTCCTGCCCCTTTACTCTGCTCTCGTGACACCTCACTTGGAGTATTGTGTGCAGTTCTGGTGTCCTCACCATAAAAAGGACATGGAACTGTTAGAACAAGTGCAGAGGAGGGCCACGAGGATGATCAGGGGACTGGAGCACCTCTCGTATGATGATAGGCTGAGAAAACTGGGGCTGTTCAGCCTGGAGAAGAGAAGGCTGCATGGAGACCTCATAGCAGCCTTCCAATATCTGAAGGGGGCCTATAGGGATGGTGGGGAGGGACCCTTCATTAGGGACTGTGGTGAGAGGACAAGGGGTAATGGGTTTAAACTTAAACAGGGGAAGTTTAGATTGGGTCTGAGGAAGGAATTCTTTACTGTGAGGGTGGTGAGGCCCTGGAATGGGTTGCCCAAGGAAGTTGTGAATGCTTCATCCCTGGTGGCGTTCAAGGTGGGGTTGGATATAGCCTTGGATGGCATGGTTTAGTGGGAGGTGTCCATGCCCATGGCAGGGGGGTTGGAACTCTATGATCTTGAGGTCCTTTCCAACCCTTACTATTCTATGATTCTATGATTCTATGAAATTGACACACTTTCCCCAAGCCCAAAGCCACACAAAACTGTTAATTTTGAGTCTGGCATTTGAATACAGTAATTATAAACATGAAAGGTAAGTGAACCACAAAGGAAAAAATAATAATCAGATGCTAAAAAATATGCCTCTTTGACAATTAAAATGTGATGTTCAGATTCTCAGTAGTGCAAATCAATTGTTCCTGTCATTTGAAATGTGGTTTTCCAGAGAATATTCCTTCATCCGGTGCTAAGCACCCTTCACAATATAGCATAACCCTTTCCTGAGCTATGCTAGAGGTCACATGGAGTACCTTGGTAGTAACTTCTAGTTTCAAAGACCAGACATATTTGCCCTTATTTCCCAGTCCCAGAGGACAAGGGAGAAAGCTGACTTGCACAGCTTTGTTAGCAAAGAATCAGATACTTTTCCAGAGCATCACAAAGGCATAAGATAATGAAAATACACATACCTGGTAAGAAGATTTTAATGTGTCGTGGTTTAAGCTATAAACTCACACAGCCGCTCTCTCACTCACTCCCTGCTCTTTCTTCCCTCTGCTCCTGGAGGGATGGGAAGGAGAATCAAAAGAATGCAACTCCCACAGGTTGAGATAAGAACAGTTTAGTAACTAAGGTATAACACAAATCACTACTGCTACCACCAATAATAATAATGACAAGGGAAATACAAGGAAAAAGAATACAATTGCTCACCACCCGATATCAAGCACAAGCAAGCAGTGCACCCCCCACCGTGCACCTCCACCACCGTGCACCTCCACCACCGTGCACCCCCACCCTTCCGCGTCTCTGCTTTCCGTTTCCCCATCCAGGACACGACATGCTGTGGTATGGAATAACCTCTTTGGTTTGCCTGGGTCAGGTGTCCTGTCTCTCCTTCCTCCCGGCTTCCTCTCCTCCCTAGCACAGCATGAGACTCACAAAGTCCCTGGCCAGCCTAAACATTCTAACCAGTAACTGAAAACACTGGTGTTATCAGCACTGTTCCCAGGCCTCAAATCAAAAACACAGCGCTGCACCAGCTACCAAGAAGGAGAAAAATGACTGCTGCTGCTGAACCCAGGACATAATGTCATTGATATCACACTGCATATTAGTAAGAAGTGAAAGACTACCTCAAGGCTTAACAATTCAAGTTTCCATGTTTTAGAATTTGGACCTGTGCTAGAACCAGCCACAGACTACAGGAAGCATCACAGCACTTGGCTGTCTGCCTACCAAGGAGGAACAGCATAGAAACAGCAGACAGACCCTGTGCCACAGCCTGGACAACAGCCATCAAGAAAGTGCTGAACATTGGCTATGACATACTGATTTCATCAAACAGAGAGAGAATGGCCAGAAATGGGTAGGTCTCCCATTTCTCCATGCGCAAACCAAAGCTCCTCTTGAGCTCTCCAGACTGAATTGAACAGAGTGTCATTTACAGACCTCTTGTTGATGAAGGCTGCCCATAATGGGTCAGGGCACAAGCTGCCATCACAGAAGGAAGCTAAGAACAGAGGGAACCACCACTGAGTGCGGCAGGTTCTGACTCATGCTGCAGGCAGAGGCTGACAGTAGCCTATTCCACTATTGCTCAGGCCTGCCAAAGGCCCTTCAGACTTGGTAATTTGTCAGTGGGAGGAAAGAGGAATACAAGACCATAAAGATCTGTACAGCACAGGTGTCATGGTGGTATATTACAAGAGCTCTACCTCCCCCTGGTAGCTCAATATCTCCTCATGGTGGGAGTGTTTCTTATTGTTTTTCTTTCCATTAGAGGATGACCTTTGCTCCAACTAGGTTGATCTGCTGCAGAGCCCACATCAGCCAGCTTCAAGGGCTTGAGCTTCCCAAACAGCAGCAGATACTTTCTGCTGCTCCAGCCTCCCTATTTAATCACCATCCATAAATCAAAAGTGACCAAAACTGATTTAACAAGCATTTGAGTGAGAATTCAGAGCAGCTGAAGAGTGACTGAGACTGAGTCATTGCCTGATGCAATTTCAAACAGTTCAATTGTAAACTCAGTTGAGCCCATTGTTGTGTTAACCCCCCCCCAAAAAAAAAAAAAAAAAAAACCAACCCACAAACTCAATCAAAAGATTCTTAATTGCAAGTGCGTTGCTGTGAAAATGCCATTAAATGCCAAATGAAAGATGTATAGAAAAGCATATTTCTTTTGGAAACTGACCAAATGAACATCTGGTTCCTGAGTCTTCTGGAAAGATCCATCAGAGGATAATGACAGTGCTATTAGATGCACCACCAAAATTAATACTATGTTTCAATGTGTTTAAACATGCAAAGTGCTGAACACTGCTGTGAGATGCTTTCTCAGATCACACCTAGTTCAGTGAAGAGTGAACCACTGATTATTGGCAAGATATACCAGGGAAAGTATGACACACTGCTTTTACACTGATAAGCATTCACTGTAAGTTAGAGACACAACAGAAGGACATCTGATCTGACCATGTACCTTTCAAAATGTTTTGAAAGTATCATTAATGGCTTTTAAAGCCAAACTCTGAAGATGAACATGGAAAAGAATACAGAATCTCAGGCTAGTCCTGCTGCAGAAAAAGCAGGAATTGCTCTGCTGTAGTTTGAGGAGTTTTATTTTTTTTTTAAATAAAGCTGACAGGATGTCCACATGAAAGTGGACTTTCAAGCACATGTACAGAATGGGGTTAAGTAATGGATTTCAATGGGAAATAAGATTTTTAAAATTTTTGGCATTTAGTGTGACCCATATGTTGTGGGAATTGTGATTGATATAAAATATATAGGGTTTGTATTAGAACCATGGAGTTTATTTCACAGCTAAGTTATGGGCCCCATACAAAATCATTGCAATCCCATAGAAAAGTTTCACCAACAAAGAAAACTCATCAGCAATGAAAATCCCACCTAAATAAATTTACCTGAACAAATTACTTGCTGGTACCTCTGCAATATTGGAACAGACCAATATAATCAGAAATATTAGTGGAAGAAACTCTAAGGTTTCTATTCTAATCTTCTCCAGAACTGTCATGAACACTAGACAAGACAAGATTTGGTCTAGCCAGCTCTTGAGAACCTCCAAGGGTCTCAGACCAACTCCCAGTACAACAGGGAAAATGTTTCTCTCAACAAGCACTTTGGATCTTCCCAAGGCACCTCTGTGGTTGTTGCACCTTACTAGATTGTCTGCCCCTGAGCAGCAGGGCTTTCCCCTTTCCTAACTACCCTTCTTACTTTCCTCCACAGAGAAGAGGTAGAAAGGTGAGAAATAATACACAGCAAAATCCTTCAAGACGCAGTATCCCTAAACACCTCTTTATCCATAACACAACTGAAATCTTTGAAGAAACAAAACTTTTGTACTCACCTGTGTGTTCTAAACTTACTTTTCCCTATGCCAAAAACTACTCTGAAACATAGCTGAAAAGCACTCCCATAAATTACACAAATAAGTTTTTCAGGTAATGTTAATAAATGATTGAAAGAAAGCAAATATTCTTCCCAGCTCAAAAAAAAAAAAAAAACAAAAACAAAAACAAAACCAATACTAACATTTAGATAGGGAATTAGTTATATATTTTTAACAGGATCTGTATCTGAGGATACACTTTACAATATGCTAAAACCATGATTTTAGATAACTAATACCGTATAGAAAGTTGTGACTGTGGCCACAAGATGCAAAGGGCCATTGTGGAAAAACTCATTCTGCCCTCTTATTTTTGTAGATAATTAAAAAAAACCCCAAACAAACATATCAGCAGCCTTTATGCCAGATTAGTTTGTTCGACCACAGCCAGCAAAAACTGCATATTGTAAGCTAATCCACGTATACAGAAATGTAGTCATGTGCTTTCCCTTTATCCAAATCAAATTTACACCCTGAGTGCTTTGATATCACATAGATCAGATATTAACAGCCATGAAACCACAGCCCACATTGTCAGACAACTGCATAATGCATCAGGTTATCTTATAGATACTTGATTGCACCTGCATAAAACCTCCATCATCTGTGGAATGTGCCTTACATGTGTTGAATCCTGAAACTCAGGAGGACATGCATTCACTTTCAAAACAGATTTTTGCTAATATTGAAGTTGTGGACAGTTTCTCATAGTGCCAAATGTGGCTTAGCTAATCAAATGAAAGTTTGCTAAATACTTAGGATAGCTTATGGACTGCTATCTTCCCACATTCAAAAAATTAAAATGGCTTATTTGATCATAGAGAAGTCAAGTGAACACGAAGTCATGTCATTCTGCAAGTGATTCAAAAGAATTACAGCTAAGTGGTATGCACAATCTATATTTAGAGATTCTTACTTCCAAATACTTAGATCTGTCCTTAAACTATTCTTAAAAGGATTGGCAAGTATGTCTATGCGTAAAATATGATAATCCTATGTTAATTCTCCTCCTTACCACTCCATAGATGCCTGGGAACAAGCCATTGTAAGTATTAAGCTTGCTTGAGTTTGCACTGCATTTGTATTCATTAACCAAACTATTAGTGAGAGCATTTTAGAATTCTATGACTTTTCTGATAGATGTGTATGCACATTCACTGGCTGTATTATTCATTTGTGCGTGTGTCTATCTACCCATCCATCTGTCTCCACTCCTGCATGCATACAGATCAATATATGTCTCCGTATATTTATCTTTCACCATTCTCAAGACGTTCAGGCTACTTCTCTGGCACCAACTCTGGGAAACTATTGCTTTAGCTAATGCCTTTATGACTGAAAACAGAGCTCAATGCCTCATAGACAGGAACCATGGCAGAAAAGTAGAACAAACAGATGGAGGTGTAAAAAAGGGAAGTATTTATGCTAAATTCAAGAAAAATAAAGGGATTAATGGGATGTCACAGACTAGATGATTTAAGAAGGGGATTGCCTCTGAAGAGGGTATATTTCACTTGTAGAACAGAAATCTATCATGCAGTGTTAACTCTGACACCTAGAACAAGCCTAAATCTTAAAACCAAGAGTAAGAGTTGGCTAGTGGCATCTTGTTAACTGTTTTATAAACCAGGGAGAAAATATTTTACGTTTGGATTCAGCAAAAACAATAATAATATTTATAGGCTCCCTTGGGAGCAATAATAGTTTTACATGTTTTCAGTATTCAGCAGAGTATTTACAGGGATTTTAATTACTGTAACATGTTCAGATTGTTTTTTCCATCCTCTTTCAGAGATCCTGATTAAGGAGCCAATCATCTTTCTTCTCTCTGTCAATGAGCTGTGTATTTGTAGATGTATCATAAACAGTGAAGCAATTCTTTCTCTAAGCCTTCGGAGCTAACTGTGTTGCCTCTTTCATATTATTATTCAATTGAGGACATTCATGCTCCAGACATGACATCTGATTGTTATGTGGTCTAACACAAGCCTACCATCCCAGCGGTTTTATCTCCAAGGAGTCTTGTGAATACCTATACCTTTATTATAAACCAAACCAGAGCACTAAGGCTTGACAAAGAAAGCCCCATGGCCATGGTGTGATACCATGAAACCACACCTGCCTTATGTTTAAATCTGAAACTGAGCTCCTCTCTTAGCATGCCAAGTATTTCCAAGAGAAATGGCTAGTGTATCCAAGGAGCTACTGCTCTCTTACTACTTTATACTACAGACAGACATAGTGTGGGGTTTACTGGCAGGCTCTGAAGTTATACCAATACCCATGCAAAAGAAACATACTGTTACATGATAGCTTTTAATCTGATCCCTTGCTTAAGACATCCACGTAAATCCCTAGTGCAACTAGGATAAACATCTCAGAAAACAGAAGTTATTTATTACTAAGTAAATAATTCTTTTCCCCCCCACCTGTCAGGTGTGAGTGAAAGACACAAGCTGAACCACACATGATGAATAAGATGATTTGGGGTGCACTGTTAAAATCATCACCAAATTCTTGTCTGACTTTGAAGAGGTCACTCAATTCCGAGGTGTTCCCTGCATGTGGAAATCCCCCAGGATGGCAGTTTAATGGGACGAACGCTGGTTTTGCTGTAAAATTCTGCTCTGAAATTACAGAGAAAGGGTGAGATTTGCTCAGACTGTAGTTGTATTTGCTATAGAGCATTGCACATCTAATACCTGGAAGGCAAAAAAAAAAAAAATAGAGAAGCTATAAAACTGCAGCAAACTGAGTGTAATGATAGTGACTGGTGATGTGAGAGAAAGCACCAGCGTTACTATCTACACAGCATGAATGCAATGGGGTAATCTAGAGTATTTACAGTTGCTCATCAAACAGTAAAGCCTCGTTCCACTCCACTTGGCTGAGAAACAATTCCATTCGTACTTCTCATGATTCTTTTATTGTTGACTTGGATTTAGCAGAGTATACTAACATTTCAGTCCTGATGAAGGCGCGAGGCTGGGAACATTGGCATATTTTGTGAGTATAAATCATTTTTTTGTTCTGGTTGGAATGCAGTGCAGTGCAATGTTACTGCTGGGTGAACACCTGTAGATAGAAAACACTGGTTTGCTCAGAGGGCCCAAAGCATGCCAAACTGTTCCCTGGGAGAAGATTTGAAAAATGAGCATTTAAAATAGCAAAAAATCCTCCTGTGCACAAAAAGAAATAGAAAAAGAGGCATGAAACTATTATTTCAGTGCCAGATGTCAAAACAAGAAAATCAAGAATTTGAATCTCTTGGGGATGAATTTCAGCTTTGTCTATAAGAAAAACTAAGGCTTATCTCAAACATTGTAGGATCCAGTTCCTCAAAGCACAAAAATACATGCTTGTCCCAGGTTCTCAAAGTACTAAAATGCGTAAAAGTCAAGGAGACAGGTGCAAGGAATGATACTGAAACCCTTTGCTTTGAGATGGATTAATTTTACTTTAATGGAAAAATGCCATTTGGAAAAGAAAAATTTCTATTTCAAACTGTCTAAACATTCCATTTAATTTGCAAAATATCAAAATACAATGTAGCTGCAAATATTTTATCTGTTTTTGATTTACAGAAATGGTTTGTCACACCATTAATGGTTACCCTGCACCTCTTTTTAAAATGTATTCTGAAAATTATACTTAAAATTGCAAGTATCCACCATCATTAAACTTTCTTTTCAGAGAATATCTGTTCCTTGAGAAAAAGGACTTGAGGACTTGATTTTCATGCCAGTATATTAACATTTAATTCTGCTTTCTTATACTGAACCATGGTCAGAGCTATTCTAGTTTTCACAAAATAATTTCTAAAACCAACACATTTCATTTTTGTCTTCTTCCTACTCAGATCTGGTTTTCTGTCAGTCTTGAGGCATGCAGATATATTAATGGGACAGAAACACATTCAAATTAATTTAATTTGTACAAGCTGCTTTTCCTTGCCTTTGTTACTGTTGACATTACAAAAAATGAACTCTCTGTTGGTGAACAGTAGTAAAATAACAGGTATTAGTAGGCTCCACATTCTTGAAAATTCCCAATCGGAGTCTCCAAATTCATTTTCAAAGAGTTGCTCTTACTGTCCCCATTTTACAGACCTGTAAAATAAGGCACAAAATCTTCCACAAGAATAAACTGAGGCTGGAGTTTCCTTTTGTTTTACTCCCTGCATGATATTATCTGGCATTAATTGATACCTTTTTTTTCCTTTCCTCTTTTACAGTTTGACAGTTTGATACTCATGCTCTAGATGATTCCTTATCTCTCCTTCCACTGCTGTACCACTCATTTTGCCCTCCAGGCATTTTGCTGTTCTGTCCCATTTATGTTCCCTCCTGCATTACCTTTGCACTTCAACCTCTCGGTGGTTTTCCTGCACTGATTTCCTTACGTGCCTTTTTCCATGCTATGGTTAAACATCCCCAGATACAGCAAAAAGGGCAAGACAATAAATATTTGTTTAATCACTCCAGCTTCATCCATAAAGCAAAGAAAGCATATGAAAAGTTGAGAGATTTAAGCAGTTACTTTAAATATCACAGTCTAATAATGATTGATAGTCATATATGTATAAATATCCTGCAATATTACAAAAGCATAACATGTACAGTTACTTGTGTATATGCTCTAGGAACACACATATTACACAGTCCCTGAAAAGCCTCTCCGGCAGAGTGGGGCTGGCTGAGGTGGCTGATGTTTCCCAGAAGGAGCTCCACCCAGAACCACGGTCTTTGGTGCAGATTCTCAACTGTCAGTCACTGTCCTAATGAGTTCGTTTACATTTAGCTACATTTCCTGATAAGCAGTATGTTCATTTGAAAGATTAAATTTGTTGAAGATGAATAAGGCAATAGTGGCTCAACAGGATCAATGGTGATAGGTCATACTTCTGAGACAGGAATGGTCTACTTACATACATCTGAGTACAGAATTGGGCCCTCTATGTGTATGTATATTAATCTGACATACTATTTCAGCACATTAGTTTGTTACTGCAGGTTTACTGTATATAGAATACAATACTAAAAATCAAAGCATTTACCAAATGAATTCATGTCCCTAAAGAATACTGTTAATTAATGCTGAAACACAACATGTCCAGTAGACGACTCAGTGGAACTTTTATGTTTGTTACTATTAAATCTTAACATAGAATTCCTCCATGAGGGCTGATAAGCACAACCCATAATATTTTTGCCAGTTTGCATCTATATGGAATTGTTGTATTGCTCTGTGCATAACTGATTAAGAGATATATTTGCTTTTATGCTCATTTATTACACTACACATCTTGGTATAAGAACCACCTCATTGATGCTTCAGAACACACTATAAATATCCATTTCAGAAAAAATTATAAAGAATAAAGCAATCAACAATGCTGTACAGGACTAGTCTAATAGAAACTGTGATTCTCTAAATGCAATAATAAAAGAGCAGATTATTTCTCCCCTCATTTTTTACAATAATCTCATGTAGTTCAAATTATCTGCATCTATCAACTCCACATAGTGGCCAAGGATGAAACAGTGTTGACCAGATACACAGAAGTCAATTAGTTATGCCAATCTTCTCCAGCTGAGAATCAATTCTCACTTGCCTTTACACTTCCTACAGAATATTCTGTAGGGAGCATTGCTTCAATGAAACTTGGTCAGAATGTATGGGAAATGTCAACATGAAATTCCTTGTCACCATCTTTTGCACTACTTAAAATAGTTGAAAAAAATCCAAAGCACCACCTAGGTTTTCATTAAAATGGCAGGCAAATTTAAAATAACTTTAAAGGAAGGGGCTTCAACATAAAAAATTTAGTCAAACTATTCTTGTTCTTTTCCTTTGTCAGGTTTTCCTAAATTTGCAATTAAATCACTAAAACACTCTCACCCAGATGCTGTTGATGAGAAATAATCACAAGAAACACAGCAAACAAAAGAAAGATCACAAAACACATTAACTTTTACTAGCCATGCTACCACACATTAGCATTTTTAATAATGACCTCATTACAATTTAGTTCAACAAGCAAACAAAACCTGTTTATTTGATAATTTATTTATTCAAAAATAACAAAACCTTTTTTATGTGCCCTTGTTGTGAGCTCACTAACGTTAAAGGCACCACTACAATCAGTTAAGTAATTATCATAGGATAAAAGCTTTTACTATGAAAAAGTTTTGTTTGAAAAAGCATGAACTGCGATTCTCATTGATAGCTTTCACCAAGTGCAGGATTCAGTACATTGTAGCACAAAGGCCTAGATTATCTCCCTCTGTTAAAGGCTTAAAATTCTACAACTCCACCATGCCAGTTACCAGTATCAGATTATGATAACAAGATCATGTTCAGTTATAAAAACAAGTGTCCAAACTTTTCTCATGTCACTTTCTATCTAAGTCCCATTGCCAATTGTGAAAGGACCCATCTGAATGTGTGTAGAAGCTCATTTTAAAGCTAGCTCTTTGAACTGGATTCATGGGGTATTTGCATAAGAAGATTTGGGTAAAAAGAATGGGCTGGTGCTGCATCTGCCCATTAATATGCCTGCTAATTCAGCACATTGTAAGCCTATTGATGTATCACAAAAGGCTCAAATTCAAGGACAGTTATCCTATTGCCATTGTTAGGGTTTGAATTCAAGTAATATGTTCACTATAGGAATACAGTTGTTACAATTAGATATTTTTCTATAATGGTATAAAGAACCGACGACAATCAGAATTACAATAACGTCGATAAAACTTTTGAATTCATGAATTCTATTATTTTAAAAGATGCAGGTGCTGATTAATTTTGCTTTGCATAATACTTGGATCTCAAGTGCTCGAATACTTAAAGAGCAGCAGCAAATTGTGGCAATATAATCTATCAAAGCTGGCAGTCTCCCTTTAGTGCCGATGCACATTTATCTTGCTTACAAGAGTTTTAATAAAAAATTAAAATACTAAACTGAGCTTCAACAGAATGGAGGAAACCTCTGTGGTGAATGCAAGTAGCGGGTATTTTAATCCTGCTTATGAAAAATGCAAAAGCATTGCTTGTGCTATCAGGGGATATCCTACATGGAACATTTTTATGGTGAATATGAATTGTTTGAAAACACTGTATACTCACAAACGGAAAAAAAGAGCAGAATGAGTAATTCATGCAAGCAGCCACAACACCAGAGTCAAAGCAGGCTGAGGCAAGCAGTGAAATAAAAACCTGTTAGCTGAAGCACTGTAGAGTTTTTAAAGCACACAAAACAAATGCAATACTACAGAACAGACTAAAAAGAAACACATGCAGAAAACAGCAAATTAAGCATCGTTAAACTTAGTGCTCCGAGAATACTGAGTTTGTTTGTGCTTGAGACCACAGCGCGTGTCTTGTAGAAGGGAAAAAAAATGGGAGAATAAGCATGTGCGTTTACAAGGATTTTCCGAGACAGGCTGCGACAGTGTCTCATCGCTTTCCTCTAGGAACACCCCACCTCCGTGGCAGAGGAGTCGGGTGCTCCGACTACCCTGTGGCGCTCTGTTGCTCCCACACTGGCGCATTGTCCCCGCCGGCCGGCCGCTGGGCGCGGCTGCATTTTTCTCCCTCTGCATCCCTCAGAGAAGACATCAAAGACCAGAGAGATGTGCTCTTTGTTTTGTTTGGTCTCTGACTCTCAACATGTGGTTTCGCAGGCCCAAACATCGGCACCTTTTAACCTATTCTGTTCAGCTTAGGCCTTAGCTCCATTTGAGCATTAGGGAAACTATAGTAACCGATAATCTGCCTGTTCCTGAATAGAAACTATGTACCTTGTCACACAAGAGCCTCGAGGATCACCATTCGGGACAAGTTCCTTTACAGGCCCTTGGCTTTCTTTGCTGGGGCCCGGCCTGTCCTGCTGAAAAGGTGTCAAAACCCTTTGCCTTTCTGCGACGGGGGATCTGTGTTAATGTTAATTTATATTTAACAAATGGGATATTGTCCCTCAGAATGTATCAGCATTTGATGATCTATTACAAATGTTTTCATCAAGTCATAAAGTAGGGCCCTTGACAAAAGGCAAAAGGTCTTTCAAGAGAGCAGGGCGGCAACTGGGAAGCAGAAACCTCTTGTGTTGTGTTTGATTGTTTTCCACACTGGTCCACCCCAGAGCAGGTGACAAGATCTCACAGACTCACCCCACAGCAAACTCCAAGCCACATGCTGAATCTTGCAGCAAGGCAAGCAGCAAAGCCTCTTCCCAGGCCCACCTTTGTTGAACATAAAAGCTTTCTCCACCAGCAAGCTGCAAGAGAGAACTTCGTTAGCTGTTGATTTTATGTATGTATGTATTTTGGTAGCGATCTGATCTCCTGCTTAATGAGTCTCCCCCAGGCAGAGGGAAAAATTTCTTCACCGGTCCCCTTTTTCACTCACTCAATCTCTAATCTGGTACTGCACTGTCTTGTTATTAGCAGCAAAAACAACAACAACAACTATTTATATCATGTAGATCAGAGCCAGAAAAGAAAGGAACAAATGTCAAGGGTTTGAAGCAGCAATTGAAACCCAGCTTCATTTCATCTCTGTCACTCTCTCCTGACTGTGTCACACAACAGCCGCCTGCTAACATATTTCCCTCCAGTAAAGTGACATTTTTTCTTTCTTTATAATAGTTTAACATTAATAGGGAGGGGAGCTAAATTGTTGACACTGCAACCAAAGTACTGTACTGCAAATTGAGGTATTTGGTATGAAACTCAAGACCTTTTGCATTAAGCTCTCTCACAGTGACCTGACATAAACTGGCAACTGGCAGCCGTCTGCTTTTGGCAGCTTGGCATATTTGGTCATTTATTGGGTGCATGTGAGGATCAAATGGGTTAAGATTCTTCTCCTTAAACAGCAGGGAAAAGAACATCAAAAAGGTGTAAATTTCATTTCCCCAGTTTTGATTAAGTCAAGCATGAAATGAAATGTAATACTCTCAAGTGGCAAGGGTTTATACTATTGATGTTGTTACTTCTGCTTCACAAAGCCCAATCAGCCGACAGCGAGTTGAACAAGCTAACAGAGTTTCAGGGTGGCCAGATGGAGGGTTTTTACTATGGTTGAAAAGACAGCTTAGTGCTTGCCTCTTCAAGCCAAGTCAATGCCAACTGTGTGAAATCCTAGCCATTCTACCCCTTCTCCTTTTTTTTTTTTTTCCTTCTCTCTTCTCAATGGTGGTGGCTAGCACCATACAGGCCTGATAAAAAAACAATCCCTTCACCAAAACAATGCCTTGAATGAATATTTTTTTGTCAGAAGTGTTATCTTCCACCAAAGTGCACAGATTCCTGAATTCAGGATACAGGCCAATCTCATTACAGTATTTAAGCAAATGGGAAAATACATTCCATTGAAATGTTATTGGAAAGGAGGCCTTTGCAAGAATTTGGTAGTTTCTCCGAGATTAAAATTATAACATTATTTGTTTTCAATAGCGTGGCAAAGCAAACATTGACTCACGTGCTTTGGAATTAAATGAAGATTTAAAACTATACCTTGTTCATTCATTAAGGGAAACAAGAGTTAATTCAGAACACTGTGAGATGTATATTGAGAAACTCTTTAGATCAAGATACAAAAGTAACAGGTCTTAAATTGAGTATGGTCTTACTTCGTTAGGAAATTTGTCCTTTTTTTATAGGTGCTTTTTCAGGCCCCTTGTTCCCACTACATTGTCAAATTTAATGCTCTTGCCACTATACAGCTGGACTAGAATAGAGTGGCTTTAGTAAAGACTTAATAGAATCTTTAATGCTTCTAACAATCCACTCCCATTGAACTGCATTAAGTAGATATTATGGAAGGACAAAGAGCTAAATAGCTCAACATCAACCTCATTAGGCATGCAGGCAGGCCTTGAACCATTTTATGGGCAAGCCTATTGTGAGTACACTCACCAGGTTAGCTTTAAATTGCAAATGATACCCTGAAAGGGGAAGAGAAGTTTTGGAGAATGGCCTCACAGAAAGAAAATCATTTTAGGCTATAAGAAAATGAAAGGCATTGTTAAAATTGCTCTGACCGTAGCAAATGAAATACATCATGGACTTGAGAGGCTGAATGCTACACTTGAGGACTTTTTGTTTGCCTTTTTTTTCCTGGTCTGTTTAGGAATGTGGTGTACAGCAGAATATAAACAATATATGATCTGTAAGACTTAATAAGGGTGGCTCAACATACTATCCATTGTCTAAAGCTAAACAAATGATAAGAGCAAGTAAAAGACAAAAAACAACCCATTTGAATAAAAGGCAAAGTTTGGAGAATGTTATGTAAAAACTTCCCAGCACTGCACTTTCTAATCAGTAAGGATTAATTTAGCCTTAGCACTTCTCTGTTCAGAAATATTTATATTAAAAAAAAAAAAAAAAAAGTCTCCCAAGAATTGCTTGCAACTGAAAAGTGCTTTAACAACTGACATTATGATGCTGCAAGTCTGGGAATATATTCCCAAGCAGAGCCCTTCTCTGTCACCTTAGCGGATGAATAATTGTGCCTTTGCATATTCCTTGTCATAAATGGCAGGAATGAAGGGACCCTAAGGACCGCACTGGAAGGATTGGTGCTGTACAAGCAGAGTAAATTAAAACAAGGATTAGAGCAAGTATGATTGGAGATGACAAGCAGGGCAGTTGTCGCCACACAATGTGCCTTTTTGCCCATATGGTCTCTACCAAGCTTACACAGCACAAACCCTCTAACATGGATGCTTATTAAAGCATTCCTTCTTGATCAGGACACAAAGTCCTTAGAGCTTCGTGTCATAGGAGAAAAACAGTGTTTCTTTCACAACTCAGGCAGCAGCCTCAAGCACTATTATTTGCGAAGTTTTAGATACAACTGCCCGATCATTACTTTTCATTAGATTAATCTACAAGAAAGCCCATAAATGTGAAAAATTGAGGTTACAGTCTGCAATCATAGTTATGCATTGTATAGGTTATGAGATGTTACAGTGAATCAAGCGACAACTATATTTTAAATAAGACATATGAGATATTTCAAAACTTCCTCCCAAATTTTAAACTACCTTTAAGTGGATAAAAAATGTATGAAAGAAGGTCAAAACAACATGAGATTCATGCCACAGGAGTACTTGAGCGCTGATGTATGTATCTTGCAAACAAAAGAGAAGAGTAGTGCAGCTTTCTTATAGCTCACAGGAGCAGAAAAGAGAAATTAAGTAACTAAACCTTTGTGTTATCTCACATGACACATCATTTTCTGCACCCCAGTTCACCTATCTGTAAAATTGGAATAATTACACATTATATTACATGTTGCAATTATATTAAAAGCATATATATATATTACGTCTTTATTTACTGTTTGTTTTTTTTTTTCACTCGAAGATCATGCCACTGGTCCTGATTTACAGAAAGAGATGTAGATTCCATAAGTGCCCAAGAATAATTTAAAGTCTTAGAGAAGAGTTTTGCCTACAGCAAGATACTATTACGATGATGCTTTCTCACTCCTGCAATAAGCTACTCAGATAGTGGCAAGAAAACAGAAATGAAAGATCTTTTATTGCTTCTCTGTGATCCAGATCTATCTGACCACAAAGCAATATCAGATTTAGAGTATCCCTCTCAGCTTGATCATTTTCTCAGCCAGAACAGCCAGTTCTTCTGTAGCAATGACCTTAGGAAAGCTCTCACATGAAGTAGCATGCAAAACACAGCATTAAAAGGAAACCAGCAAAAACACTGGCAGCAAAGACATGGGAGCTCTTGGGAATCATCCAGGAGTTCCTGCTAAACTAGACAGAGGTTTCTTACAGAAAGCCTGAGGCCTTTTGGTAAGAATCTTACAGTCTGAAGCAAAACCTACTCAATTCTCCTTGATGATTATAGCTATTCCCAAGCTTGAGCCACTTGTTAGACTTGTTTGCGTGGCCGTGGCAGCACTGGTCGGGTGCAGCGGGGAGTACTCAAGAAAGGATGCCTTAAGAAGATAACTGCGGATAAGTGTATTAAAGTTCCCTTTCAAAAAAAAAAAAAAAACCAAACAAAAAAAAAAAAAGACATCCTTGTCTCTAAATTGGAGAGACATCAATTTGATAGGTGGACCACTCGGTGGATAAAGAACTGGCTGGATGGTTGCATGCAAAGAGTTGTGGTCAACGGCTCAGTGTCCAGGTGGAGACCAGTAATGTGTGGTGTCCCTCAGGGATCGGTGTTGGGACCGGTCTTGTTCAACATCTTTGTGGGTGATATGGACAGTGGGATTGAGTGCGCCCTCAGCAAGTTTGCTGATGACACCAAGCTGTGTGGTTCAGTTGATACTCTGGAGGGAAGGAATGCCATCCAGAGGGACCTTGACACGCTTGTGAGGTGGGCTGATGCCAACCTGATGAAATTTAACCAACCAAAGTGTAAGGTCCTACACCTGGGTTGGAGCAATGCCAGGCACAGCTACAGGTTGGGCAGAGAAGAGCAGACCTGTGGAGAAATACTTGGGGGTGTTGGTCAATGAGAAGAATAACACAAACTGGCAGGGTGAGCTCACAGCCCAGAAAGCCAACCATATCCTGGGCTGCAATAAAAGAAGCTTGACCAGCTGGGTGAAGGAGGTAATCCTGCCCCTCTACTCTTCTCTCATGAGACCTCACTTGGAGTATTGTGCGCAGTTCTGGTGTCCTCAATGTAAAAAGGACATGGAACTGTTGGAACAAGTGCAGAGGAGGGCCACGAGGGTGATCAGGGGACTGGAGCACCTCCTGTATGAAGATAGGCTGAGAAAGTTGGGGCTGTTCAGCCTGGAGAAGAGAAGACTGCATGGAGACCTCATAGCAGCATTCCAGTTTCTGAAGGGGGACTGTAGGGATGCTGGGGAGGGACTCTTCATTAGGGACTGTAGTGATAGCGCAAGGGGTAATGGGTTAAAACTTAAACAAGGAAAGTTTAGATTGGACATAAGGAGGAAGTTCTTTACTGTGAGGGTGGTGAGGCACTGGGATGGGTTGCCCAGGGAAGTTGTGAATGCTCCATCGCTGGTGGTGTTCAAGTCCAGGTTGGACAGAGCCTTGGGTGACATGATTTAGCGGGAGGGGTCCCTGCTCATGGCAGGGGGGAACTGGAACTAGATGATCTTCAGGTCCTTTCCAACACTAACTATTCTATGATTCTATGATTTACACAGCTTAGATTTTTGCTATTACCCCTACATGTGGATGCTGGGGTCTACCTCTGGAGTACTGGGATTGCTCCTCAAGTCAAGTCCTCCTTGTGCTTTTTAGATTCAATAAAATGTGTATGAAAACATTCACTGTATCATAATAGCCAACATTAGCCACTTATCAGTAAGCCTTGGCTGCTGATGAACAGCCCAAGGTCCATAAATACACTACAGCTCTCTCTTTTGACAGGTAGGCAACTTTGAATCTTTGTCAACAAATTCAGTCCCAAATAAACCTACTAACAAAAAGTTCCTAGGTCAACTTCGATAAGTTTTGTTGTCTAGTGATGATGACATAAAAGACATTAAATTCTGACAGTGTAAGATGAGACCGTTTAGTAATAAAGTGTCAAAGATCAGGAAAGAAATGATTTAGAAAAAAGTCCAAGACACCTTCTTCCCATAGAAACAGCTATCTGAATTTCAGCTGAGATTTGACCATTGTGCTACACGTAACACACCTGAGGCATCCAGGAACTGCAAGCACTTTAATTCTTTCAGAATTGATCTCTAAAGACGTTTTTGGCTTGGGTTATTTGCAGAGAGTAGCCTGAGCATCATTATGTGACCATGGTCAAGCTTAGAAGATAGAGTTCCTTACAGATGCTTCATATGGATATCTAAGGTTCCATTATATGCAGTTGTTTTTAGTAATTCAACATTTGAAATTAGCACTCTTTATTTTCTTAATTATATTCTCTGTAAAAGTATAGCTTCTGAGGACCATCAAAAACCTTCAAGTCTTTCATGAGAGCAGGCAGGTGAGACCTACAATTATGATTCCCCTCTTGCTGGCAAACAGAAATTAGAAAGGGGCTGAACAAGTACATTTAGCTGCTGGCATAAAAGCTGAGTAAACAGTAAGCAGACATGAGTCCAATCAATGAAGCCTACTTGAGTTCAAAACTTGTCTGAAAGCTGAAAAGGGCTGTTTATCCACAGAGGTAAGGATTCTGCGAAGAGTGAAGCTGAAGACCAGAATGTACACTACATGCAGAAAAGCATGTTAGGTTTTTAGTTTACTAATAACGCAACAGTTTCTAGATCCTACATATACACACATTTTTATTGTAGAACTTTAAGCTAGCCAAGAACAAGCTGAAAGAAAGAGCTAGCAGCACTTAACTGATGTGGGCTGCTCACCTGCTTGGTAATTTGTAGTTCTTCCTGTGTTCAATTTATAAGCATCATAGGCTAGCTCTTTTTCCTAAAAAAGAATCCCCAAATTTTCACTTTTCTGCACACAGTTTCCTTTGGGATATAACCACTGACACAAATGCTGAAGAGGATCACAATAACCTACATGTTAATTTTACTCAGCACCTAAAAGTCATATACAAATGTGCTAGAAAACTTGTAAGATGAACAAACACTACTATACTTACCCCATATTGAGTCCAAAAATCTTTGAACTATTAGCATTCTTATTTTAAGAACCATTTGACTTGGACTACACTGCATCAATTACACATTGCACTCAAAATTCTTAGGGCTTCAAGGGAAAGCAGACAGTAAACCTGGACTTACTAGCCATTATTTGGATGGATGTGTTTGTATTTATTAGGATGACCAGTGGCCTCTTGGTTCATGTCTAAGGCATTGAAACAAATTGAAAAACACAAAGTATGCCATGTTGTAAGTACAAGGGGCACTTGCATCACTAACAATGACCGTATTTCATGTCTGAGTTTCACCTACTCCACAGTAAGATTTGGGAATTCATCTGTGGGAGTATGGTTACAGTACAGGGTGGCCCAGTAGTTAAAACATCAAGACTAACATTTGGGAAACAATCAAACCCCTACTCTAAAAGAATCTCTTTGATTTTTTAGGTCAAGATACTAAAATTTATTTAGAATTCATACTCCCATTATGCTCCTAACTCTCAATGAAAATAAGTAAGACTTCTAAATTTTTGTGAAAAATATACTAAGCATTTAAACACCTTGGGGATCAGGGCTTGAGACTCTGTGCCCCAGTTCCCTGACTGTCAAACATGGACAATGACATTCACGGCAGGGATATTCAGAGTGCAAATGCCTCACAGACTTGGAAGCACTCAAGGTTATAGATATGGGGATAAGATAAGGACTGTAAATATGCCAGTTTAAAGAAACATAGTTTAGTATAATTCTGTTCCTATATTAATATGGTTGAAAGGGAAACAGCTCTTAAAAATTATCTGTTGAAGGTTTTTTTTTATTTTTTATTATTATTTTTTTATTTTGTACTTAGATCTGAAGGCAAATCTTGTGCAAGTCTGGGCTTTTACTTCAAAAGCTCTGTAAACACTGATATATGATCACTATTTTAAGCATGATTTTAAAAATTCCTTCTGCTAGTCTTGGAAGTTCTTTTAGAAAGAAAAGGAATAAACAGATTTGAACTGGAATATTTCAGATAGCTACTCAAAGTTTCAAAATGTGTACGATTTCCTCTCTGTTTATATATGGAACTACTGACAAGCCATGAAGAGAGATTCAATGAAGTAAATGTGAAGGATTTCTTATTTGTCTTCTCACTTAAATTCTAGATTGAGGCTACAAATTAAATCAATATATTACTCAAGGATATTTCACATGAAGTGACTTCTGCTCAGGCTGATCTAATCTACACGGAAATGTAAAACAATCAGTCTCTAAGAACTTTAAAGTACCACCAGCTTCATTGACTTCATATTACTTGACACTTTAAATGTATTTGAGGATAAGCCAAGAGAAATCCTGCAAAAGGAGCACATCAGGCTTAATGGCAAGGTGATCGCACAGTACAAATCTTTAAAGTAATTATTACTGCTCTGATTTTAAAGGCAATTTTCTGCTGCACTCTTCCTCCCTATCCCTCAAGATTAAATCCCATTTTTTCAGCAGGCTTCATACCATCTGTAGCAGATTTCAGGCTGTCCACTTGATGTCCTAAAATTCTCATACCTCCTGATGTCACCATTAATCTGAAAACAGGTGAGCTACGTATAAGTAGAAAAAGCAGTGCTCCCTTCCTACAGATGTATGCCTAGGTATGTGGTTAATTTGACTGCAAATAGTCCCATAAATCTGAGCATGCTGGTAAATGCTTGTGGGCTTGGAGCCTAAATGAACATCCACCTACAACTTCCACTGTGTTAGAACTGAGTTTAGGGTGGGTGAAGACTGTCAGCTGGTTTCCCCCAGGGTCTACCTAGACACAGAGCTCAGATTCCCAAATATCGTGTTTTCATTTAATTAGCAAAGATTTAATGTAATATTTTGTCAGAGAATTGTTCCAACTGTCCTAGCAGTTACAAAGTATATATTTCCATCACTTTGCTTTTCAGCACTTCCGCTAACTTAAACCAAACCTTGAGCAATGATGAGCTTTAAGATAAGGGAAAAAAGCAGATGACAACACCCCTTTTTTTTTTTTTTTCTAGAGGAAAAGAAAATTAGCTGCAGTGTTCAATGGTCTTCTTCCACATTAAACAGAGATAGGATAATTAAAAACTTTCACTGAAATAGGTATTAATATTTAGTAAGTATATATGGCATCATAGTAGCTTATTTGTTTCAGTGAAGACCAACTGAAATGGAAGTTTAGTTTCTTAGTGGAAGTGAAGCTAGCTCCTATCATTATTAAAAGATAAACATGTAGGTACTGAGAAAACTAATTAAATTTTGTGGAGTTATCAGGAAGTCCCTTAAGAATATCCTCTGGGGTAGGCTGTAATGTGAAGAGATCTCAATTTTGTGGTTAAATAATTTGAAGAGATTAATTAGCAAAGAGTAAGTATTAAAGACAATCATGAGAAGATAAAGGTAATTTTTTTTTTACATATACTAGTTTCATAGCTCTACGTGATGAAAAAGTTTTCATTGTACCAAGTAACTCTTAACAAGATGCCTGAATTATTTTAAGTATTTAATTTAGTAACCGTAGAAATAAAAAACATTCTCAGATGAAAACTTAACTTAAACCTGATTTGCATAAAGGATTAAGCTCCTTCCAGTTCAAAACTACTTTTCAATCTCAAATTGGGAGAACTGATCTTTATCCTGAATTTCTTTTTGTTCCTCTGGAAGTTCGGTTTAATCCAGCTTTCTTAATTTTCACCTTCTCCCTAAACCTTCTAGGCTTGTTACATGATAGCTAAGGATCATTATCCACTCAAGCTGAGGGGGTTTTCCCTTCATTAATTTCTGTAAGAAGATTACCAGTGCTTGTTTGTTGTTGTTTAAGCAAATGATTTCCCTAAGCAATTTGTTTTTCCAACTGGTTTACACTTTAATGCCCTTGATTGAATTTCAAACAAGAGATCAACTTGACCAACCAACTCTGTTTGTGGGGGAAGAAGGGGGAGTAAGGAAGGAAGAATTTTATGTGAACTATTTAAGCAGAGTGCTTAAAAACTTACTCAACCATTTAGTCAAAGATGCATCAGAATTAGCATATAATTCAGTACTTGTTTAGCTTTTAAAGTCAAGGTGACTTCTTGAAGACAAAATTATCTAACTACAACTGAAGTGTGTGTGTCACAGCTAATAAGGTTTTTTTACTGATTTAATTCTACACATTTCCTCCCTTTCCCCCCAGATTTCTTCATTGGAAAGGTGTCAGAATCTTCTGTTAATTTGAAGAGGGATGGGTGGAACAAACAATATGAAGATTGGGTATTTACTGTTTGCAGTTTTACTAACATTTCTATTCAAATAGTAATTTTTTAAGGAATGTATTCAGGAGAATTGACTGTGATTTAGTTTCACCTAAGCTTTTATGCAACAAATGCAGCATTTGGGCCTCTCACTGAATTTTGTCTGTATAAATCTGTACACACACACAAGCTAAGTGAGTAAGATAAAACATCCTTAGGTTACAAATTCCTGAGTAATCATCTTGATGTAGATGATATTATATCATTTTACACGGGCTAAGCAACTACTTCAATAAAAAGAGACCATTAGTCAAATTTAATTTCATCAAACCCTGCTAACAGTTTGATGATGTTTGTCTACTAGGTCCACTTGTGCAATCCATATTCGTGAACTGAAGGTTGTTTTTTTTTTTTGTGAGACTGAAACCTACTTCAAAGCAAAGCTGGCAGAATTCGACTATTTTTACAGGGCCAGTGTAGGTCTGCTTCATATTTTCTTTGCACAATGTAAATTGCACACTATCAGAAAGTGCAGGTTCTGCAGACCACAAACATAAACACATACAGACACATGAACATTGCCCAGAGATACTTGTTCCCTAGTTTCTATTTTGCCAAAAGTTGATCTGCTTTTCTTATTGCTGGTATGTGGCAGTATTCTGAAACAGTTATTCTATATATGTAAACAAAAAAAATAAAATTGAGATCTTCAGTTGCTTTCTTGAACTAAAATTCTATAGAGCATGAAAAACATAACCATTTGAAAATCAGAATATTTGCCACAGCGGTCAAGTGACCATTGCCAAGTAAGCACTACTCCGAATTTGCCCTAGACCGTGACTATGATGTGACTTGTCAGCCAGTTTTTCTTGCCCATTCCCCTTCCCATTTTACTGCTGGTGAAGTAAACACATACCAGAGGCCCAGGGAGCACATTCCCCTGGTACTTACAGAGATAAAGTATTTTGGTTTTGTTTTCTTTCAATATATATAAACTGCACAGGAAGAAATTATTTAAAACAAACAACAACAACAACAAAAAACCCCAGCAACAAAACCCCACACACCACACTCTGAACATCAAGAAATGAAAACACAAAAAAAAAAAAAAAAAAGCCTGAAAATTAACAATTGATAAAAACAAAAATTACAATTTTGATGCTCAGAAGCTTTCAGATCCCATGCCAACAGCAGCATTGTCAATGGCCAGGCTGCACCACACCTAAAGAAGTACCCACAAAGCACTGTACACAGAGAGGCAACTCCAGCTGTTGCCTGACAGTGCAAAGGGATCAGTACCCACAAATATTTAGGAAAGAAATGGACAGCGTTGTAAATCCTGGATCTTAATGGATGGGAATTTTACACCAGCTAAAATGGTGAGATGAAAGAAAAAAACAATAAAGTAAATGTGATTGCTAGTCACTGCAAAATTATAAAACCAAGCAGACATGAGAATGATATTATTATTAATAGTAAGCATTCTAAATTGACAAGTGAAACTTATTATTGATATACAACATGGGAGTTCAAGGGCTGATGAAGTGTGTGCCCTAAGCAAGGCTCGTGGTCATGATTCTCCTCTGTGAGTGACCTTACACACTGGCTACTTTAAATTCCACTGTGGTCTATGCCAGCTAAGTACCTTGGAAACTCTGAGAATATGACCTTACACAAAGTAATTGTTATGAGGGCGTATTAAAATGGGAAGCCTCTCTATTTTAACTTTACTAGCAACAAAACGTAGTAATAGACTCAACCATGTCATGCTATCAGCATGATACGAAATGAAAACCATCACTGATATAAACATTATGCTGCATAAGATTTTCCTTCTTTTCGTAAAAAAAAAAAAAAAAAAAAAAAGAATATGACAATATTGCTATACTTTGGTGTCACAAGGTAGATCAATAAACATATAATCAGTAGCTAAAACCCTGGATACTCAAGCATTAAGTTACTGATTTGACATCCTGCCACAAGTATCTTAAGTGCTTCAATAATTTAATTTATTTTTTTTTCTTCTGACAGACCATTTTGTATATCCAGCAACTTGTATCAATGCCACATTAACAATCAGATGAATGATAGCAGGTCTGATTTTAAGAGTTGCAGCTAAAATTATACTATCTTATTTCTAAAACAAGTAGACTGTAGAAACAATTAATTTCTGCATATCAAAATTCTATATAAAATGAATAATTAAAATAAACATAGTGCAATCCATCCTAATTGGTGTATTCTAAGTAATTTACTTTAAAAACTGCATTCGAACCATATTTATGTATATATTTGCAACTAGCATATAAACGGTGCTTATACTGTATTAAAAAAAGTAATCTTAATTTAGGAATAGGATACACCAGTAAAATTAATTTCATGATGATCTAGAGCATTTTAGCAAAGGAATGTTTCCACTTAAACTAATACCCACATTTTAATATATCTTCAAAACCTCACCTCCTACTGTCAACACCATCAATTTCAGCAGTGCTCCTTCTCCTATCTCTTTCAACATCAAAATGCGGTCCTTTCAGTATCATTATTATCAACCTGAGCAAACTAAATGTGAAAAGGTGCCACTAATAGGACAGCTTTTGACATCACATCTTGAACCAGAATAAGCAAACAGGCAAGTCAAATCTTCAGGGTCAAGCTTTGAAGTCAATTTTCTGACCCGGGAAATCATGTTCTGTGACAGTGATGACAAACGGTGAATACATGCCTTGTATAAATATGTCTATGAATGTTGCCTTACAAACATTCAGTCACCATATTGCTGTAGCCAACTACAGAAGTTTACGCTTTGAATATCCATCGTCTGACACACTGCTTTAACTAAAAAAATCCAAGATAAAAATTGGCTACTTTTTTAAATGGAGTTAAAAAAAAAAAAAAGTAATTAAAAAAAAAGCACTCAGAGCTAATTTTCAATTAACATTCAACATCTAAACTGATCAAGATAATAACTTAATGTATACAGTGCAAACATGTTGCTATTTGGACTCCTATGCCTAAAGCACTCTCTAGGAAAGCTTTCCAGGCACAGGACTGAAAAAGTCATTGTTTATTGATTTCAAAATCTAACAGACTAATTATATATTTGTAGATGACTTGACAGATTTACAAAACTGCTATATGATTTTATAATGGAACATGCTCATGTTAATCTCCATCTATAGAGATAGCTAGAGGGGGCTGACCTTTATCTCATATTTAAAACACAAGCAATAACTGAAATTCATTTTCAATTTATTTTCCAATCATATAAAAGGAGGGGGAAAAGATTACTTTATTGAATCTTTTTAGCTGGTAAAAGGTTGGAGACACAGAGTCTTGATGCCTTCCCAGGAGCTACAGGGATGGTCTATAGGGAACAGACTTAATCGAGTAAACTAATCTTTGCTGTGGAGATTAAGTAGATGGCTACAGCAGTAGAGTAACAGCAGAATGCAAAGTATCAGCAGCACCATCAGCTGCTTTAAAGGTGCTGTAGGCAGTAGGAGAGCTTCCCTGTTGGGTCCACCCTACTGATCCTGCAAATTTGGTAAACTTCATGGAAATTTAATAATGCTGCTGCATTGTGTTTGCCTGCTGAGCAAACAGCCTTGTGCTGCGAGGCACATATGTGATAATTTACAAGGGGTTTCTGGAAGATACAGTAACTGCTGCTACTCAAGCCTGGGGCCTTTAAGCTGAAGAGAGCATATACAGCGTACATCCTCAAGGTAAATAGTATCTAGAGGTAAAGATGTGTTTCAAAGCAGTTCCTGACAGCTGGTAAAGTGTCTTACTTTGTAAGCACATCTTTTCTAACACGCTTTGATTCCCCATGCCAATACACACATGAAGAACTGAATTAGGCTGGGCTAGAATCTGTCATGATATATGACTAACATATTTCTGCACTTTTATGTTAGCTTGAATAAAATCTAGTCATTTTGTTGAGTTTCTTGTTCATCCTGCCTCTTCCATTTAGCACTCTGAGTTGGAAATGCTGACTAATTATGGACTACATATTTCTGAGGACATGGCAGAGATGGCACCCCCTCCCTGCAGAAAGGATATTTTTATTATGGCTTAGAAGCAATCCAAAACACACACACTGTTCCTGCACTTTAGGCCTGGCAATGAAAAGTGAAGAAAATCAGAGCAGGAACAATCCAGGTTTCAACATATACAATGAACTTATTTAATAATCATAAAACGAAACATTTCAAAAACAATTACTGCTGCCTTTGGATCCTGTAACTTGAAAGAAAACCGCAGCCGCTCTGCTCATTCCAGCAGCTTACAGTTCACAGGGTAAGCAGCGCTCGTCAATATGAATCAGCTGTGAAATGCAGGCCTATTCTGGGACTTCAGTTTAAATTGGCCATCTCTGCAATATTGTTATTACAGTTAATAATAACTGTTGCCTAACGCTTTGACCACAAGACTAGTGGAGCCAGGGTGGAGTGAGGCTGGGGAAAGGGTATGTGCCAGGGGGCAATGCTTAATGTAAAAAGTGTTTGAAGGATGCTGGTACTGTGGGTTACTTCTGGAGGTGACAGTCCTGCTTGAATATTGATTCTCTATGTGACAGAGAATGTGAAAGAGATCGTACATGATTTTCCAGCATGCTTCAATAGTACTTTAGCAATAATAAGCAACTAATTATAGTAGAAGCTCTCTTCCTCTGTCAACAAGATAGGAGCTATTAAATGGCAAATTATAACAAGAAAAGTAAAAGCTTTTATTTATTTTTTTTTCTTTCCTTCTTTTTCATTCAGGCAGCAACCAGAATGCTTCCTATGCCTCCCATGCCACCAGTGTCCCATTCTTCTTGCTATATGCCATCTATGTTTACCTCTGTCTTACTTAACTTTCTCCCTCCTAACCCTCATTTATAACAATTGGATTATTTTGGGCTGTGCAGGAAGGTTGTAGTACCTGCAGGGCAGGGATCACAGTAGGGCCTTTAATATAGAAGACCAAAATGCATTAGCATCTATCCTGTGTCTCAGGTTCCCTGGGTAGTCCAAAGTGGGACCACAGAGAGCAGTCAAATGCTGCCCTCAGCCCTCCCCTCTCTGTATGGTGTGCAGCCACCGGGGTACAGGCTGAGATCACAAAGCAAGACTATCAGAATAAATACAGAGTTTGTCCTGAAGGAACACCCCACTGTAGAGAAAAATACTGACTTCCCAAAGACAAAGCAAGTCCAACCCTTCTGAAAACAAAGAATGAGTGCTTGAAGACAACCGCCTGCCAAATTAAAAGCATGGATCCAATACAGCCTGAACCACTTAAAAACTGTGTTGGAGACTGAAAATGTTTGGTGTGTCAAGGCACAACCCTTTCTGAATGGAAGTTTTGCTATCAACGTATTCAGAAATATAACTAATGTAGATCCATCATCTCCACTCCCACCTCCACAACACTAAACAATCTCAAAAATGTTGGCATTTCATGCTCAGAGTGGAAAACGAAGCAACGGGAAGGGCTCAGACTATGCTTTCCAGAGGACAGACAGAAAAGGCAACACTGAGAAGGATGGTGAGGACAGGTAAGCCCCTGCCCTAGGAAGCACCAAACCAGGGTTCAAACACAGAAAAGTAAACTCCATTAAGACGAACCTGGGAGAACCAGGCTGTACGCCAGGAACAGAGCTGAAGCAAAGCAGCTCAACTCATTGAGAATATGTTTACATGGCAGTGAAGGGTAACTGAAGCACGCTTAGCTAAACCAGAGCCAGCTTCACACTTGCCCGCTCAAGGGCAGCCTGTGGCAGAGTTGCAGCACACAGACCTCAGTGCAGCCCGTGCTCACTCAGGTAAGTGCGTTTTGTAACCCGCACCTCGCAGCAAAATGGCTGGATTGCTACCAGTCCTTCAGCTACAACCCAAATCTTACTCAACCATGTCTAAATAGGCTGCAGTCACCCTCTGACATCATTGTGGACATAACCTTTATGGCAGAAAGAAAGCAGGAAGACATGCAATAACAAATTAATACTAAAAGCCAAGCTGTCTTCCATGCCACAAACCAAGCAGAAGAATAAATGCTAGTAAGAGATTATAGAGGGCTGGCAGGTGTATTTCCAGTGGGAATGGAATGAAAATTGTCTACACTTGCAAGAAATTCTAGGCATGCTGATTAGTTGGTGTTCATTAAGCAGGTTCTTTTGACCAATTTTTGTTACCTCATCAATATTTTTCTTTATTAGAAAAATTAGGCCAGTTAAAATGCTATCAGTAGGATTAGCTGTAGCCTACTGAGATAATGGTTTTCTATGCTGATGCAAATGTGATCACTGTTCGAGTTAAATGACCTCTGCCCCTCACCCCCATGAGTTGTGCAATGAAAGAATGCATTTAAGAGACAATTATTAGGTTAATTTCCTTACTTGAATGTAGGACATTGATGCTGTGCTCCTGTTATTAGACCTACCTCCAGGTAATAACAATGTAAGTGTAATAAGACAGAAGCTGGGTGGTGGACATTGCACTGGAGAACTTGAACTGTTTATCATTAAAGTAGAAAGCCTGGTTATAAATTAAAAAGCCCCAAAACATTAAACAACATGAAGCCATCAAGAAAAATCTATGGAAGTAGAATAATTCAAAAATAAAAGTTTGAGAATGAGAAAATAGTGATCATGTGTGGCAAGGAAATACTTCTGGAAACACACAGATTAAGTAGCTAATTTGCACTTGTACTGTGACAGCCCCGAAGAGTTCACTTCCTCATAAAGGACACATACAGGGAAGAGATGGAGAACAAAACTACACTTGCTCAAACTCTGGAATTATCCATGCCACCGCAAGAACTACACACCAAAAACCTGTGCCCCAGCCATAAACTCATGGCTATTCTCAGCAGAAGAGGCTATTCCACTTGAGACCAATTTTTAAACCAAGCAAAGTGATGCACAAAAAGAGAACTGGAGAAAGCACATTTAGCATGGTGTGGAGCTGCCAGTTCCTGATTTAGAAGGCAGAAATATCGACTGATCATCTGAAAGTGTAAGTAAAGTTTTAGGTGTGGAAAGGCTCCCATTCCAAGTCCAGAGGTGTCTATGCTCCCGGCCATGTCCACACACCATGTCGCTGGCTAATGGGGCAGCAGGTAGGCTGGTGAGGGAACTCACTGCCTCTCATGGCCTATAGCCACCATCAGAGCTGGACAAAGGATTCACTCTGCCACTGGTACTTTGCACTATCTGACAGTAGAGGCCCCCCATGCTTGTAACTCTTCACTGCCAGCTGTCTGAGCAGGTAAGCACGTGATACTCCCTGGAGCTATCAGAGCTATGCCTCATTAGATGCATCTACCTAAACCAATGCTTCCTTTAAAGCACAAGAATCAGAAGATGTCCCCAGTTCACTGCTGGGGGGAGATACAATGGCATAATAGCATAGCCAAGTACAGATCCAGAGGACAAATTTTCCAGCTAGAACCACCTCTCCATGCACCTATGCACTCCTGTAGTCCCTCCTTCCCATATAGAGTTCCTCCATCACCTGTGTATATGAATAGTTTTCTATTTAAGAACAGAAAGAAAAATGCGACTAGAACACCATACTCACAATCCCAGATCTCTATAGCACTGCAACAAGATTTCTAGCTCCTGTCACTATCTGTTTATTGTCAGTGAAAGAGCAACGAATTGCTCTTGCTTTCTGCTGATGGCCTTCTATCCCCCAGGGGAGAATGCATAGACTAATCTGGAAGATTAGCAGGCTACAGACCAGGCAATCACAAACTCCCACCCTGTCTGTAGCACATTTGGACCAACAGCTTGCCTGGCAGGGAATTCTGATCCCACACATCTTCTGTCAGACCCTGAAAAGTCAAATCCCACTGAGACAGAGATCTGCACTTATGTCATGGCGACAAGCAGCACACATCTCATCCTAAGCAACCCCATGCTGCTAGCTAGGTTGATACAAATGGATGCAATTTTTCTCAACAGGCCCAAAAATTCCCAAAGTCCATTTGCTTTATTCAATGCGAAAGTCATACTTGGTTCTGCAGAGCAGGGCACATCCTTCTAACAGGCACACTTCCATCCTGCCCCAAGCATGCAAGCAATATAGCGCTATGCTCAAGCTGAGGGCACATTATAACCCTGGCTGACATGGCTCTTCAACCAGCTCTTCAATGATTGAAGCTCACTCTCCTCATCATTACAGTGCTATTTCCAGAACCTTTAGCCAGAAAGAAGACTTAGTGGAGTTGCCTGGTAATGTAAAGCTCTAACTGTGAACCAACAGGACATTGTGATTTCTTGTAACTCTTCTGTATACCAGCAAACCTAAGTTGCTTTCTGAAGCAACAACATGCTTTATTGGTGCAACTGGTGGCCAGTGCATTGCTCTGCACTGAGAACATGGCATTTGAATATTCCCATTTCTACTCTGCTAGGCTGGTGCTCTGTGCTCACCCCTTTATCTGCCTTGGATGTATAGATATTGGAGGTATGAACCATCAAATACGGGAGGTAGAACAAACTCAGTATTTTTTTTACTTAAATTGTAATATTGCCAATTGTTTTGGTATCCTTGGGATTCTTTCTGTCACCCTGGTGTTAGCTCTGCTACAAAACATGGGATGCAGTCCAGATCCCACCAACAAATATGACAAAACTCTTGCTGAAACAAGTCACAACACAATTTCAGATGCTCATTACCACTATCAAAGAGAATAAAGAAGCCACAATAAAAACTAACCTGTGCAAATTTGAGCTCTGTACATAATACACTCCACCAAAACCATTCCACTGGTTTTATAATGTAGAAATATTCTCTTTTACTAAGCATGAAAATAATTGTTTTACATTAGAAATGCATCTTTTACTATTAGTTCAGGATTTTGTTTATTCTAAGCTATAAATATTATTTGAAGTTTAATATAAAAAATGTAAACATTTTACACCAAAATTATTGGTTTTAATGCATAAGAAAAAAGCCTTTTAAACTCTATATTAATATACTATATAGTTTACTTTTTGATCTGCAAATTCTGAAAAGGCAAAAGAGTAATATAATGAATACTTCAAGCAAATCTGAGTTTGCACAGAGGTTTTTCCTTACTGTTTCAGCCCTTCAACAGGTATTACTTTAAGTGGGTTTTACTGTCTATTTTATAACATTCCAGTAGAAAATGAAACACTTAAATATTCAAGATTTAGCTAATCCTCCAACATACAGCCTATGGACTTGGTAGGATTATCCCTTATTATAACGCTGTTCGAACTGATACAGAAATGCAGTCTGAGATTAAACACAAGTATTTCTAAAAATGCATCTCTCTGCCTTTTCCCATTTTATCTTGCGAAAATATCTAATATTTTGAAGCATTCCTTTAAGAGTCCTAAACAACAATTGGTGCAGAATTCTAACATTTATATAATCATGTAGCATTGCTTTATGTAGTAAGCGCTATACCTAAAGTTCACATTTCCCCCCTCAATCTAATGCAGTGTTCAAGACACTGAGGAAAACAGTGGAATATCTGAATATATTTTTTGATTTGCTAGAGCAACCATCACGTGTATCAACAGTATTTTTTTGTTTTCATTTAAACATTTTAGAGCTGTTGTATTATTAAAAGCCTCATTTCCTTCCCTGCCATTTACTGCTAAATTTCTTTTAAAATATAAATGCTGCTAGTTAGGGATCCACTCCATTGAGGGACCCAAGTTCATTTGCATCCATTGGCTATGCTAAATGCTCAACCTAACAGATGGGAATCTAATTGCAGACCTGTTGTCTGGACATTGTTAACAAATGCAGAAGTAGCAATATACAGGTCTTTCTGGAACTGAATTTGGGCTGGCAGCAGGGGAACTCCAGTTAATTATCAACATCCGAATTTCTTGTTTAATGCCAGCAAAGGCAAAAATAGAGGTATTCAGACTGAGGAGGACTGAAAACTGATCAGCAAAATCATAGACGTTAGACACCCAACGCAGCTATTTTGGAATCCTGGGATGAGGGTTCCATGTCCATACAACGCAGGAGTCCATTTTTGTGAAGCAGCTTCCATGTGAGAATATGAGACAATTGTAAATACAATCATGTAAAGAATATTTGCCTTGCAAGCAATGACACTGTCTCTAAAATGATACATAAACTGTAAACATCATAAATAGATGTGTTAGTATTAGATGTCACAAAGCTGCAATATGCAAGATTGAGTTTATTTTGTGATTTTGATTTGAGTCTCAAAAATAGCAAGGAGTTAAGACTGTCCACAGAAAGCTCTGAAATTACTAAAATCTTTGAATTTTTCAACATAGTGTTTATTAACCAAAGAAGCAGTTGCTCTTCTAGAAAAGCCTTTCTGCTGCCTTCACCCCACCACCTCAAGATGCAGAAAGAGAAACAGACAACTGTTGCAACTCTATAAACTACCCAACTCACCCTTACACATTTTGCTGTACTGAAAATGGATACTGATTTTCTATGGCAACACCCTACTCAAATTGTTCTCTTGAAGTTACCAATTATACATTTCCAAACCTGACTTGACCATCTCATTGTTTATTAATTTGCCTTTTCTGCATTTTTTATTTTTGAATTTTTTGTTTTATTTATTTAAATCAGGGAGCTAGGAACACACCAAGGCCTTCACCCATCTCTGTTCCTGTGTTCACGTGCTTTTATGCAAAAGGCCTATCAAGAACCTAGAAAACTACAGTGTTGTAATATGCAAGAAGCACCTTTATTCAATTGTATTTTTTTTTACTCTGTCAGATTACATTTTGATGGGTGACAGGTACTAGAGCCTCATAAAAGAACAAGACTGAGCTGGCATTTAACAAATCCAACGGTCTAGTAATTACTTCTTTTCCTCAATGACACCATTACGGAAGAAGAAAACCAGGTTGTTTCTATGGAATTAGTAACTCTACCACAAAGATTTCATTGAATGACTGTTAGACAGCAGATTGAAGGGCCTGATGCTGACACCCACAATGGTAAATCCACCACTTGGTACCAGTTGACGGTAGCTGCACTTGAGCTCTGAAGGACTCTAATGGCTGACAGGCTGCACATTGATTGACCCTGGATGGGATGCCTACAACAATTTCACTGCCTTTCTCCTCTTTTCTAGCTTGTTTCAGACTAATAAAATAGATTATAATATTACAATGCATGGATTTCTGGTTTCAATTAAAGAATAATTGCTGTTCAATCTCACCCCTTGCTATTGCATCACTTTTCAGGCATCTGTGGTATAGAAAATGACAGACACTTGTCTGAATGACAGAAAAGTGGCACCAAAAATTCACGTGATGTTTCAGTAAATGCATCTATTTTTCATGAATGAGTTTCAGGCTTAAATACCATCTTCAGCTGACTGGGGGCAGGGGTGAAAGGTTCTGCTAAAGACTATTTGGCCAAACCAATCTGATAACTCAGAAAAAGCACAGCAGCACTTTGTCATGACAAAAAACAAAAACAAAAACAAACAAACAAACAAAAGCAAAACAGGGATACATTGGTCTTGTTCTAAATCTCCAGAGTCCATGGAAGCACAGTGTACATCATGCTACAGACACCAAAACCTTCTGTTGAAAGTATCTGTGTCACAATTTAGGATTTGTAGTTCGTTAACTCATTGGACCAACTTACAAGAACAGCACAGCACAAAAAGGTAAGCACCATAAAATTAAAAATAAAATGGGGTATTTATAAGCAAACATAATTCTCCTGCTGTTTTCTGCTTTATTCATGTTACCTTATATATGAATTTCACAAACATTTTATGAAATTTTTTGCTGAAAGTCATTGCTGGTACCCCTTCCAGTTAGAGACTGCAATCAGTTAAAATAACATTAAATAAATCCAAAGTATTAGAAAATTATATTAATGTCCACTGTAAAATACACATATTGGAGAAGGAAGGGATAATCTAAACCAGATTCTTAAATAATCATTAAGATTTGTCACTAAAAATGCATTTTCTTACCCAACGTATTTAATTTGACTAACCCGGCTTGGTTTTAATGAGCTCTCATAAGAGCACATGGAATATTAACTCTGTCACAATTAAGAGAAATTTTTATTTCTTTGCTTGTGTGGCTGAAGTCCCTATTCTCAGCAGTGCTTTTGCTCTTTCATTTTCATATTTCTTGAATACTTCCTCCTTTTAAAAGTAATCCATTTCTTTACTGCTGCTTTTTGAGCTCAGGCATGCTGCAGACATTTGAGTGATGAAGATGACGTGGATTGGAGGTGTATAGCTGTGTAATTTCATCCTTGAATTTTGTGATTACTAACAGGACAACTTTTTTAATTTGCTCTTTTGTCTCGATTCCCCTGGCTGACAATCTGCTCTGTGAGCTAGGCTTTTTAATCAATCACCTAGATAATCAAATGTCACTGGCTATCTGCTCCATGTAATTACTTTTGCAATTAAAAATCAACCTCGAGTTGCCTCATCTAATTAGAGGGATGGGCAGATTTTCATCGAGATTGATTTTTTAATAAATATTGACTTAAAATGCCATAATCTCATCATATTCTTTCATTTTCTTTGTACCAAAAATCAAACAAATGGAAGAATTAACAAGCAGAAAGATTCACAGGACTTCAAAGGCTTTTGCTAGTTCAGACATACAAAATTGTGCTATACAGAAGCCTAGCTTATCTCAGTCTAATAACACTCAAAAGCTCCTACCTTTTATTAGAAAAAGAACAAAGCAGTTGCACCATTACATATTTCACTTTCTAAGTTATTCCAAATTAAATTACTAAACTCTATACTATAATTACCTGGCCTGCATATGACAAAAATATCAGGTTTACTGAATTATTCTGTATTTCAAAATCATTCACTTCAAATAATAATATTGGGAATTCCTTTTTCTCCAATACCTACCCAGAGACTGTTTTTATTTTCTTTCTCTAACGATCAGTTAATTTGAGGATGCTTTGTATCACTTTGCATTGATAAGACAACCACTGCAACATACAATATTTTACAGCAACAATACTGCTCAGCATGAAAACAAGGTTTGTGGCAAACAGCAGTGTAGAAAAGTAGAAGCAGTACCCTAGAAAGAGCTGGAAGACCCTACTTTCATATGTAGCAAAGGAGCACATTCTTTAATCTATTCAAATATTAGTTGTTGGAATAACAAAGGAGCCTGGAAGGTATCACCAGAAATGAATTATACCTTCTTTTTCTTATGTCTGATACAGACTTATTCATTGCCTGACCTTGAACACTATGAACTCATTGCTGCACCTAAGGAGGAAGCTTTGGTAGCAGCAGTAGTAGTCACTGGCGGTGCCAGAACCAACTTGCAGCAGATGAATCCCAAGCCCCTGTGCTGTGGGGAGGCATGACACTCCCTGGAGTTCTCTGAACCATTAAAGCAGCACATCTCCCTTTGCGCAGCTGCAGGCCCATGTTAGGTGGGAGGGACAGTTGCCCACTTCTTTCCCACCTCCTTGTTAGTACTTGGGGTAGACCCTTTTGTCAAAGGGATGCAGAAATTTTGCCTGCCTTCTTAACACTGTGCTTGGTGTCACTTTTTGAAGCTTCTCAGGAACTTACCTATACATAATTTAGACATAAAAAGATACATATGGCAAAACAAACGGTACACAAATGCAAGAGAAAAATTGTGCCTGTCAGCTGTATATATTACATTTTACTTACTAAAAGAAGTTAGTTTGCTTAATAATTGTTGACCCTGACATAAGAGCTCTTTAGTGCATATAGCCATCCAGATGTCTACAAAGTAGTTATTACTGTTTTAAATGAATGAACAAACTGTAAACATATTATTCAGATTGTAATGATGGAACAGGATACCATAATTACAGTTGCTGGATGAGCACGCTATACTTTATACTGTAACACAGTAGTGTATACAGTATTTCCACTAGAAAAATTAGCAACTAGAGAGCGCTTCACAATACCTGTTGAAATACTTATTAACCTCTGATTTGCTACCAGTAAGACTATATAACGGAGAAATGTTTTCAATGGACATACTCAGGAGTTATTTTCCACCGCAACACAGTGGTCTGAACAATTCTTTCCTCAAATGAAACACTCAGCTCCTTGTTCCCGTCCACTGAGGGTGAGCTACCCTAAACTGAAAGAACAATAACCACCAGGTTAAGGGGATAATGTGAGAGGAAAGAATATAATCCAGTCAGTTTAGATTAACTGTGCGAAGTCCCTAACTATTAAAGTAATGCTACCAGTCCGAAAACAATATCACAAGTGCTTTATTGTGAATAACAATGCTGTGTTTGTGTCAGCAAAACAGCACTGGCAGCTATGTAGCCCACACAGTGCCAATACATTTACTTTTGTTGGCTGCAAAACAAAAATAGAAGTAATTACAGCTGTGAAAAAAAATAACTCTACACAATATTCTGAATCATGTGATGTGAATCAGAGATATGCTGAGCATGTGTTAGCCAAACTGGCTCATTTTCAGTGGTCAGGGAGCCACCTTGAAACAATTTCCCAGCTTTTCTACCCAGAGAGGCTCAGTTCCTGTCCCTTCCTGCTGTGACCATGCAAAAGAAGCCATACGTGGCACCTGCGGTCTCTTTACCAGTCACTGAATCTTACCCTGCAGATGCCTAAGGAAGAGGATAGAGAAGGCTTTAGAGATTGGGGAAGAGGAGTTTCAGATCTGCAAGCCATTTGGTTCTCTGTTTATTTGGGGAAAGGAATGCAGATACTAATCAGGCTCTTGGGTTCAGTAGCAGATGTGAAAGTTGCATGCAAATATCCCTTCTCTCTCCCCCTTGCTAGCAGAATACATCTTCCACACAAAGGCCATCCATATTTACAAAGACAGCAGTAGGCCTGGAATTTACATCCTCAGAAAGGATGGGCTGATAAGTGCTGTGTGCTTCTGATGGGAGACATTTCAAGATAGGGAATGTCTTCCTCCACTACTTCAGGCCTCAAGCCAACTAGTTTCTAATTTTTTTTTTTTTTTTTTAAGGGACCAATCTTGCTAACATCTTCCATTTCAGTTTAAAAACAGAATCAAAAAAAAACCCCAAGCAACTGCAGCTTCACATACATCCCTCAACCACCACTCTTGTGGTAGCTGTATACATCTGATTAAAATCATGTAAATACCTGAAATTGTAAGTACATGCACAAAGAGCAGGAAGGACCTGATCAAAATAAACATTTTTGAATCAGCTAGAACAACAAATCTTATGGAAACAAGACACATACGATTCCGTGGATGACTTTTCAAGTGCTTTCGCTTGTGTATCAATATTTATCCTTTCATAGAAGTCTCCAGGTAGAAAAAGAAGCGTAACATTCTGAAGCATGTGAAACAGCTTAGAAAAAAAACCCTTTTCCAACATGATGCAGACTTTTAGGTTCATAATTTCGATTTACTCCTAAATCCCCAAATGTGAACATTCCAAAAATAGATCTGCTGCAAAAAAGGACATAGATCCCTGTCAAATGTAACTGAGTCAGCCTTTAAACTGAAACTGCAGCACCAAATACCAAGCCTACAGGTAAGAAGCTATATCTTCAGATAATTTGTCCAGACAGCACGTAGCTACTACAGCCATACACTCCTCCAACCTGGCATTGCATTCCCATGCACTCTGCAGACATGCTTTGATGTTACTCAGTGTGGACTTGGCATCATCAGTCTGAAAGTAAATTCTATAGCATCTTCTAAATGTGTAGAGCACAGAAGCAACTCGGATGGCTCTTCTAGATTTAATTCACTGGAAGTTGCCTAATGAGTTGAGAAGATTCATTAAAAACAAAGACATAAAAGTTGCAAGCTTTGATTTTTCTGTGCAACAGCGAAGTCCTTAACAAGTTCTTAGTAATACTGCTTCTTCTGGGTATACTTGAGAGCATTCAGTGTCTCAGAAAAATCATTATTATAATGTGTTACATAAAGTACTTACTCTTCTTGCATTTGGCAATAATGCTGTGATTTCTTTAACAAGACAGCCTTCTAATAAATTTATGGCAAAACAGAAAAGGAAGATTAAGAATTGTTTTACATTCTGTGGTATAAGATTCCTAGTTATATTAGCATTTTGAGAAGGATTTATTTGGAGATTGAGGATTAATTCCCATGAAATCATTATACAAATTTCAAAATGTCAACTACTTCGACAGAGCTTATGATTTTATCTTCTTATTTTGACAGGCAACTGTGTAAAACAACTTCTGTGTAGAAGCAGCACAGGAATAAAGCAAGGGTAGGATAAATAAAGACAGAATGATCCTCACAGGTTTTCCGATCAGCTGTCTTTCTATTCTGACTACTTGTAGGACAGAGCAGTAATATACATTTTCCTTTGCGCAAAATAATAAGAGCAGTACTTATCGCTTGTTGCCTACAGCTAGTGGCAAAAGGAAATTAGAAAAGTCCAATGAAGCTGAGTAGTAATTAATCATCATACAGTGGGGCCTGTCAAATCAGAGGGGTCCTTCCAGCTGATAATGCTGCCCAGTGCAATTTAGACTGATAGAAATTAGAATTCTTTTTCCTCTGGCAACACCCAAAAAGGCTAGAGTTAGCACAAATGTAGCCAACTGTTCACTTCAGTGACTGCCTGACCCATTGATAGCCAATGTCTGCCTCAAGTTCAGCTCAAAACAAAACTGAAGTACCACCACTCATTCCTCACAGCCAAAACCAAAGAATGAATACCATTCATAACTACTCTGCCTATAGATGTTAAAAAGCATTAAACAGCTGGGTTTATTAAATGTAAACATTTAAATCTTGGTTAAAAGACAAGCAAAAAAGGTTATCTTTTTTTTTTTTTTTCTAAAGTGAATTTATTGCTTTTCTCCAATGGACAACAAGGGAACTACAAAATTCACAACAAGCAACTCAGACCCCTTTTCAAGTGAAGTAAATAAGGAGTTAGGGTCATCCTTTTACTGAAAGCCAGCTCCAGTGCTAGCTAGTCAGCGATACAGTAATTATGAGGATTAGGGCTTATCTTTTTTTTTTTTTTCCCAAAATAGCTTTGCCACTTTGACTGAGACATTATTAAGCCTTGACACGGAGGGGCCCTGACTTCGAGCTGGCTCGGCCATGAGACACCTCGTGTAACTCAAGGCCCCCCTCGAACGCGCGTCGCAGCCCCTGCCCGTTGCCAGGGGCTGCCCCGGCACAGGAGCAAGGCAGAACAAATCAGCCCAGTGCCAGAGAGGCGGGCGGCAGGAGCTGTCGGAGGCAGAGCACAGCAAACAGGCAAACCCTTGTCCCCCCCCACCTGGCGGGTCCGGAGGCCGTAGCTGCTTTCCTTCCCCTCTGCTGCCGGAGGTGCCGGGTGAGGGACGGGGCAGCCGCGCGGGTCGTGCGTGCCTGGCCGCGCCGCACGGGCAGGGGAAGCGGAGAGGCGCAGGCCAGGGCTTTCTTCCGCTGTTGCTCCGGGGCGGCGGTAGCAGAAAGGCCTGCCGGGCCTCGGCTTTTTCTGCCACTTGCCCCTGTGGGTTAACGTTGTTTATAGTTAGGGCTGACCCCGTCCACCTTGCAGAGACGATTGCGGCCCAGCCCCGTGGCCCTCCTACTGCAGAGGCTTGCGGCCGAGGGAGAGAACCGCTGCCGGCCCTTTGCGTACCGACAGGCGCCGAAGACTCCGGATAGCCCCGCAGGCCCGACTCGGGCCGGGCCGCATCTCGGCCGCGCTGCGGGAGGGCCTCCCCCCACACCTGGGCCTCCACAAGAGCCTTCAAGCAAAAAAAGGAAGAGGAAGGCCTTCAGGAGTGAAAGGGCAAAGAAAAGTAACTGATCTCATCACTCATAAAATGTTAGGACTCAAATAGTTCTGCTGTGGCTGTCTCCAAGCAAGCTAATGTTGAATAAATACAGAGCATGGTAGAGTAGATGGCTGCTGTCAACTCAAGGCGAAGTACTTTCTACATTACATACAGGCATGCTGCCTTGCAAATACAACTTTAACAAAATGACAGGAACTATTAGGCTTTGAGGGAGCTAAAACTGTGTGTTATGCAGCTATACAATGGGGGGGGGGGAAGTTTTGCACATGCACGAAGGCAGGCCCAATTTATTGGGGTTTACATCTGAATAATATGACTGTATTTCTTCCCTTTCTTCGTGGAAGGAAGGGATTCCATATTGTTACAGAAAGTGCATGCATGGGTACCTTTCTGACAAACCGTCTTTGTGAACCTAAAGGCTCTATAAATCTGATTCTATGTATCTCAACTTTGAGGGAGGGAAACACAGTATGTGCAGATTGAAAAAAATTAACATCTGAAAAACATTGTTTTCCTTTCATCAGAGGTATAACGCATTCATTAGGAGATCTGCATGCTTCTGTACTTTTCCCCTTAATATCAGAATGAATGAGTGCTATTTACATACATTATTAGTGGGAAAATCTCCCACAGAGGAGTGTACTGAATCCTAGTTTGCACTGAATAAAATGCTTTATGATGTAAGACTGTCAGGCACCCCAGTCGGAGCAAATGAATGTTTAATCATCACAAAGAGTTAGACATGACATAGTGCAAAATACGTCAGACAAAATCACAACCAAGATGAACTTCCAGTGCTCAATGACTCTTTGATCAGCATCATCAAAATGCATCTCAGCAACTGAAATATTGCAAAATTAACAAAATGCTGTCATGGTGATCGCAGAAATTAAACTTCCTTCGAACACAAACACTTGGGGAGTATGTGCATAACTTGGTAAGCGCAACAAGTCTAGATGCAGTAATGGCACATTTTCCATCAAGGTTGATACTGACCATGTTCCACCGTGTGGACAGAATCGACAGAGCTACAGACCCTTGAGAGGCAGAACCCCCATCCCATCCTTTTAGAGGTTTGCCATCATTGGCACCGCAGACCTGCCGGTACATCCATGCATTAAATGATCGAAACAGCAGCAGGATCTCAGCGCACTGTTGACTAATACTCTTGATGATAATTTTTCCCCTTGGTATTTTGCTTCTGTCTACGTAGAGCTATTATGGGGTCCTCTTGTGACCCTCATCAAATTCTGTGACCTGTGTAATATAGGAAATCAGGCTGCAGGGCTTGCAGTTGCAGTTGACACTAAAACAGGAAAATCCCCTTACATGTCAGATGGTACCTATGCTGTATCATCAATGATAGCCCTGACAACAGATAAATATAAGACAAGAACATTTATTGCCTTATGAAAAACTCAGTGTTAAGGAAAATAAGCAAAGAAAGCCATGGCAAATCTTTTATCTTCCTTACAGAAAAAGCTTAGTGGCACCAAAGGATCATGGAAAAAAAACCAACCAAACAAACAAAAAAGTAACAAGAAAGCAAAAACCCAAATGGTGAAATACTGTTGTTCTATGGAGGCTTAATTCTAAAGTGTTTGGGTTTCCTAATTTACGCTTTTCAATTGTTTGTGATTCTGCATAGCGTGAAGCAAATTACCAAGCTCTTGTTGATTCCACTGGTAACAGTTCAGCATTATTATTTGAAATTTAGCCCTGTGAAAAAATCCAGGTCCATCTATCACAGAGGCTGTAATCCAAAGACATCAGAGTCACAAACAGAACATGGTTCTCTGTACAGGATTACCATCGTTCCCTCTGAAGTCTGAGTTAGTGATTTTGCACTCAAATAGTACAAATTTTCAACATCAAACCAGGTAGCTCAGATTTTATTATTTACACAAATCTGGAAGATAACTACACGTAGACTTCCATACGCAATGCATTAGAGCAAAAGCATGTAGTCCTATACAAGGCACACAAAATGTTCTCAGTCAATAAAAGATGAGGAAAAAAGACCTAAGCCATTATTCGTTAAAAGCACAGATGTTAAAAGAAAAATTAAAAATTCTGAAAGCCACAGTATAAAGACTTTATGAAGTAAACAACACAGTGTTTTTAGAAAAGCTCAAAGTCTCGGAGGGAAAAATATTTACACAGCCTAAGAATTTGAATCAGGATGTGAGAAGTTACTTAGGCCACCAGGAGATAAACTGCATATAAATCAAGCATTTTCACTCTTCCCCTGCTCTTCCTAAATTAAGAATGCACTTAAATCCCACCAACTCTAGGGAATGCATTTCCAAGTCAGGGTTGTATAGAAATAGGGGCACTAGGCTGATAATACACCATACTCATAAGTTACATAATGGCTTAGCTGTGAAGCAAAGTAGACTTCATACTGCTCTTCACCATTCTGTCACTGTAAGTATTCATGTATTTAAAATCAAGCACACACAAGCATTTTGTGGATCTGGAGCTTTACAGCAACTTAGGATCAAAGTTTGAGTATCATGAAAGCACGTGGCTCCTCTTCCTGAGTGCAGTAGCTTAAAATACTTGCAGTTTAATGCTAAGAAATCTTAATGGAATACGTCTAGAAAAAATAGATACCCTCAGCCCTCAGAATATGTAAGGTTTGATTTCTGCCTCGTCTTTCATGTCCTTAAACTCCCTCCATTCCTTCCTTTGTAAAATCCCACAGAAGCTTGACTGTGGTGGTTAGGATGATGCAGGCAGGACAGCAAGACACTTTGCTCATAAGAAATCCGTCCAACAGAATTCTATCTCCTCATGGATAAAAAGGGAGGAGTTGTTATCCTTCATTCTGATGCTGCTGAACTGGGTATTCAGTAGTCAGTGCTTAAAGCACCTACCAGTGCACTGTCTTATTCCAAGACACTGATAGAGCAACTTTGAAGCTTTCTGACCAGAGTCTGCCTGGGGAGGCTTGTTTGTGAGGGCTGTACTTGCCAACATGGCACGAATGGCAGCTTTTTCCCTGTTCAAACGTACTGAGTTTTGATTTCCACAGTTTCAAGCAATAGGGCATGCAGACAAGAGATCTTTATTAAACATCTATTCAGTCAGAAAATCTCATAAACCAGTAGCTGATCTGTTACTGCCTTTCATTCATGCTTTCCTGGTCATCCAAATATTGGCAATCTCCAACTCAAACTTTCTTCCGGTTTTCATGATACTGCTGACTCCACCAGGCTTACCTGGCAAAAATGAAAAGAGAGAGAAAGAGGTTGAAAGACAGGCTGAGAGACAGCAAGAAGGAAGTAAACCGCAATTTTTTTCTCTTTAGGAAACCATATAACGTTAAAGCAGGCAGCGTCTGAAAGCATGCAAGTATAATGATCTGGTCTACGTGAATGCCATCATTCCTTCAGGATACTGTTAACCAGTTCTCTTGTATTCAACTCTGCATTTACATATAGATTGAACATTTCTAGAAAGCAATTTTATGCATTTTGTCTTAATATTTTTCTCATTAACATTGCATGTAGATTAGGCTTCTTGAGAAGGAAAAGGCATACCTGGATATCATTGGCACAGTTTCTAGAGATCGTGTTTGCTTTTGAAGAAAAATATGTAATAAAAGACTAATAAGCACAAGACTGGTCACAAGTGAATTTTCAAGAATCAGATTAAAGGCAAAAAAAAACCCAAAACCAACCAACCAACCAAACACAAAAAAACACGCACCAAAAAAAAAAACAAACAAAAAAACAAACAAACAAACAAAAAAAAACACAAAAAAAAAACAAAAAAAAAAAACAAAAACAAAAAAAAAAAAAACACAAAAAAAAAAAAAAAAACAAAAAAAAAAAAAAAACAAACCCAGAAATTCCTCTGGTGTTGTTAAAACAAACACTTCCTTAATTGCCTCCTCTGGTGGGAAGTAACAATAGAAGAAAAACAACAGCAAAATTGCCTGTAAAACAAACTTCTCTTGCATGGCTTAGTACTTCAGTGAGGATCATTAGTCCTAATCAATCAGAGCATTTAATCATATGCTTAAGTTTAGGCTTACAGATAAGCATATGTATAGTCAGATAAGGCGAATTATTGTGCTGAACTGGGGCTGAAGTACTCAGCATCCAGCAGGATTATCCTGCACTGCTTAAATCTAAATTTTCTTCATGTCTTATTTGCGGACTGGGTGTAGGATTCAAATTAGAGGAAGGATTAAGAAAAAAAAAGGCCTCATGATAGCAGGGCCAGGCTAAGCAAACATTTCATATACACACAAGAAAAAAGATGAAAGGAAAAGCAGCTGCACTTCCACGGTCAGAAATTCTTATCTGCTGACCAAACCTTTGTTGGTTTGAGAAAGCACAAGTGGTCTGCATTGGCGGAAGGTTCAAAGCAATTTTTTAATAGATAATGCAATCAAAAGTCTGTCTATCTGTTGAAATATTTAGGATAACAAGATATCACTTTGACCTCCCTACGCTTGCGACCTTTGTCAAAGACTTTTAAGAAGTGCCTTACACTTGTTTATGTTTTTTATCTTTAATAGGCTTCTGCATTTTTCAAAGATAAACATTTTGTGAACTCCTTTGGGTAAAAATATATTCCATTACTTTTAGCCAGTACTTTTCTAATGTCTTCATCAAGGCAGTTGTATATGAAGGTATGCTTCCAAAATAAAAATGAACATGAAACCCACAAGTCAACTTGTGTAGTTGTTGTTGTAGCAGTTGTTATAGAGGTATATGCAGTTCTGGTCTGTCTAGGTGTGGTACACATCAAAACAAAAAAAATTTAGGTGACTTACTAGAGGTAGTTGAACTTTTAGTTCAACACCATTAAATGCAAAGTGGGGAATGGAAAATAGTGCTTTTATGTTCTATCTGGTATAAATTATCTCAATATTTACATCTTCTTAGAAAGAACAATAAAGAAGCCGACAAGAGCTCCATAAAAGAATATACCTGTACGAATTTTAACATTTTGGAAACAGTGGGTGATAGAATTCTGAGACAAAATCATAAAGAACAGAATCTTGCAAGTTCCCAGAACAGAAAAATTAAATAGGATTAGTATCTACTATGTAAGCATGTACCAGGGAAATCTGTGTGTAGGAGAACAGTCAAATGCATCTATGTCTCTTGCATTTACAATAATAGAAGGGATCCAGTGGGTTTGCCACTTCATCTCCCTGCCTGTAAATGGGGATAGTGCTGCATGCTTTTCTTGGGAAATGGCTCAAGTGACAAAGACCAGTGAATGTCACTCTTCTCTCCTAGATTTGCCAACACCTTTCATTTATTAACTGCTTCTATTATTGACTATTATCCTACTTTCTTTCCTTCCATCCAAATAGATTGATTACGAAAGGCCATGTTTTGGTTTGATGTTTCTAATTAATCACTACACAGGTGTATTTGCTGTGGCTGATCCATTCAATGCATTCAGCATACCTGCCCAAGTTTTCTAAGCTGTTTGCAGCGAAAATGACTAATCTTCTTCCATAGCTCATAATCTTTTTGAAGGGAGTGATGCCATAGTGGTTATCCTTCTGCCTTTTTAATGTCCTTGTTGGCTTTAAATTTATAGCTTCTCAGTGCTTTATATCATCATTCCTTATCCCAAAATTTTCTCTGTTAAAAGCAGGTGTAGGTCCCCTGAATCCATTTGTGCCAAGACTGAATCAGCCCCTATGCCAATAAAACTTCCATTTGTATTAAAAGTGTCTAATTTGTTGGAAAGACATGTGAGTTGGAATTACATTTTTGTGGGTATTTTTTCTGTTTGTGTCCTCCAGCCAAATTCATCCAGACAGTGGTACAGTCAGGGTCAGGCAGCCTGTGCATTTGCTGTCTGTGGCTATGGACTTAGCTAAAAGGAGTTCAGAAGCATCTTAGACACTGGAGAACAGCTAAGGCTATTCTCAGGCAATTGGTGTGGTCACATCAGTACAGAGAAGAAGCCTTCTCAACAAGTCTTGCTTCAACAGCATTTGTCCCCGAGGATCATGGGGCCCTTGTATGATGGCTCCATTTCCCTCTAAAGCAAAGGAGAGTAGGGCTGACTTTCCGCCTTGCATCTGAGGAAGGAAAAATAGGAAAAGAAAAAAATCCCAAGCAGAAACGTTTTATTATTTTATTAATGTTAATAACCCGATCAGTGCTGGCAAAGCTCATTTATTTATAACCTGGGAAACAGCTGACAGCTTTGTGAAGATCTTGTTCATGTGTGTCTCTGTTTTGTGCCAGTTTTAGTCAGTCTGACCCAACACAGAGTCAGTCTGGAGGTTAGTCCTTTTAAACAAAACCTCCTTTCTGAAAGACAGGTTAGGTAGCAACAGAATACAGATCAGCCTCAGTGCTTCCCCAAACCTGCTGTCCATCCATCTCACCTGAAGGACTCATCTTTGTGGGAGGATTAATGTCAGTGAGTTAGGCCCAGACAGAGCTTTTAGTCAGGTTTTATTCAAAACAAAGAAGCCTTCTGCTGTCCCCTGCAGCCCATTGTGGGAGTGCTTTTAATCATCATACTTTTTTGGAAGCTGGAGCTGGATTCTGCAGCAGCAAAGAGGCCAGAGCATTGATGCTGCTGGAGGTATGCTGTGAAACTCAACAAGCTGTAGTTCTGATAAAAAAAGGGTAGGGAAGCAACAGGAAGATGGAATTTATAGTTCAGCAGCAGTCACAGGAAAAGTTGAAGCGAGACGGATGTACAGATTTAATGAAAAAGAGACTATGCAGCAGTAGTAAAAATGCAGCAAAATAGGCAGGTATATAGGATATTTTTTTTTTCCCTTTAGGTTTAACAGAACACTTAGTCTGCCACGATTCTTTTGTTACACTAGATAATATTTTTGAGAACATTATGAGAGGTTAAACATAGAACAGATGTAAGTTATAAAATACAAGCTGATCAAAGCTCAGATTTTGAGACAGATATGTTAGCAAATGATGATAAATCAGTCCCACTAGAATTGGAAGAAGCAGACAAATGTAACTATGCAAGAGTGAAAGTCAGGAGTTGAAAATAGGGAAAGGAAGAAAAAGAGTGGAAACAAATGTTGAACTTAATTCTAGACAACTTGTACGAAACATCAGCTGACTATATTCCACAAAAAGGGAATAATACCTACTGACATACAGCCAATTTGATTTCAGAATAGGACTCAAATGCATTAAACTATTAATATTGGCTCAATGTATACAATATTTTATTCATTTCCTGTTTAGTAGCTGCTCTTCTCAAAAGCTGATAAATTTCAGTAAGATCTATAATGAGCAAAGCTATCAGAGAGGTAGAAATTTTACAACAGCAGGTATGCACTAGAAAACTGAAACCATTTTTAGGTTCCTTGCTAATATATATTTTTAAAAAATGGGGGAAAAAAAGGCTTACTATTGCATCTAAGTTAGGACAAAATATATAGAAGCTCAGATATTTGAATGAAAGCTGAAGGTTCAATTTCTTTCCCTTTTGTAGGTAAATAAATAAAACACAGTGAGAAGCACACTATTTACCAAGACCTAAATGAAACAGAAAACATTTGAAAGACCACGAAAAAAGAGGTAATTGTTAGGACTGTCAGCAGGGGACCACTGTGATAATTTGATATGAAGTCTGCTAACAAATCACTGCACCATTCTTTTTACTTTAGTATCTGTTTATGCTTCTACAAATTGAAACCCCACTGGCAATGCACTGAAGAACAGAGCTCAGCACAATAACACATCAGCCTGGCGATTAGTTCAAGGTGGGGAAGGATTAGTTGACCATCCCAAAACTACAGTCCTCCTCAATATTTTGTCTTTCCCTGCTGAGGTAAAAGGGTGCAGACATATGTAAGTAATAAACTAACAGGCTTCCATCTACTTGAGGTTGAGTGGAAGGAATGCAGAACAAAACTATAAAAAAAATAATAGACAAAGGGGTAGTGAAGACTTGGGGAACTCAATACCACATCTGCTAAGCTATGCTGGGATGTAGCACCAGGATGCCCATAAGTTTTTAAAGGTATAACTATGCCTTCTGTGATCTTGCAGCGCACTGTTATGGCCTAAGAATGCCAACATTTAGAACTGACACAAGATCAAAAGGCTGATAAATGAGAGGAAAGGGGATGTTTGACCCACTAAATCGTATTCTACAAGAATTGAAGGCTTTTTAAAGCAATAAAAAAAGTAATACATTACCACATCTTGAATATATTGTGACATTCTTTTCTCAGAAACAAAACTATTATCTAGATTCATTATATACTTTTATGCACATACATGCGCAGACATACCAATGACTACATATGTTCATGCTTATTTACGGGGACATATTTTACAATCTAACCAGCTACTGAAAATTTCATTTCTGATGAAAATGATATTAAAATCATTCAGGAATGAGCCTGATTTGGGGTGTAGGTTATGTATTCATTTATAAATACATAAGCAATGAAAAAGACAGGGAAATTGAGTACAGAATTTGGACATTGATTCAAGTAAATAGGTTGTTTTTTTCTATTTTAGTTAGTCCATGATATATACTAAACTTCTGCCGCTGCCAAATTCAAGGTGAGTTTTGTGAGCTACATGAAACTGGTCTGAGTTTTGTTCATTTATTTCACCAGGGCCAGGATTCTACCAGTCTTGCCATATTAACAAGTTTCCAGAAAAGGGTTATTAATCTTTTGCAGGCTGTAAGCAACAATGGCCATTATTAAACATCCAAACCCAGTAGTTTAAAAATATATATTTAATGAAGAACATACCAATAGCAAATACTACAGATTTGAAAACTTTCTATATTCAGAGATACTTCTCTCCAGTGTCACATCAGGGGTTTGTATTTCCTATTTTTAAAGGAACAGATGCAACCTAATCCTCAAGTATCATGCTCTGTATGATCTACCGTGAATAGCGGATGAGGAGTCACCAAGCTCCAAGCAGTGTGCATGGGAGCATGCAGTACTATCAGCGATATTAGAGTCACCCTGCCTGAGTAACAGCCCCTTTACAGACTTCCCAGTATGCAGCAAATCACACCTGGTCTGCTGATGGTCGTTAGCTCTCTGCCTCATGCCACTGAGCAGTTTGGAAGGGGAACATAGAGTGGAAGTGTCTTTTATGCCCAGCCCCTCTCAATGACTTCAAGGTATTGTGTACTCTCCAGAGGACAAATTTAGGATCAGCAGTTCCTGTGCTAATCTCCTAAAAGCTTTAGGTGCTCAGCGCTTTTGGAAATCAAGTTAATAACTATTAATGGCACAGAAGGATGAGAGCTGAGTCTTCACGGTACTCCTTATTCAAGCATTTTTCACATCAAATTCAAGTGGAAATTTAACTGTGTTAGTTGAGAGGATTGCTGAAAAGGATCCAACATCTTAAAATAAAGAGAAACAATTAAATTTGGATGTGAAATTGATGAGATGTTCTGATTCTCCTGAGGATTCAGAAACATTTTCCTCACAAATAAGAGAGTTGTATAAAGGTACTAGGGCACGAGGTAAAACAATACTTGAGAAGACCATCCACATGTAAGGAAGAAGCATCCAATGTCATCAGTTTTCAGCACTCACTGATTGCATTGTCTAGTATGGGGATGTTGGCACTTTTTAAAATTAGCTAGCTCAGATAAGAGTTCTCATATCGCAGAGCTTACCTCAAGTTGACCACCTCTGTATTTCCCCAGCTTCCAGGGGCCCTGCAGCTACTCTGCTACTAATATCCATGCTGTCTAGTTTAAAATGTAGAGTGAGCATGCCTATGTAATTACAGGGCTATGCGCATCAGCATGTAAATCACTGTGTAAGAAGTGGATAATCAGTATGTGCCACTCATGTTCACTCTACAGACAGGGGACTTTCCACATTTTGGAATGCTGTTTTCCATCTTGAGCTGTTCTCCTCCTTCCTTGTTCAGTCCTGTGTGCCAGCCAGGATGGATGTTGTAACACAGGCTGGTAGCTGGTGACATCTGGAAGTGGAGAGGGCAAGCAGGCATGTCAAGAGATATTCTCAGAATCAATTTTGAGAAGTGGGTAAAAATAGCATTTGACTCTCCACAAAAAGGATCCAGCAGGAGAGAAGCCTCTTTGTAGACAGATCTGGGTAAATTTGCATCTTGTCAGCTGCACTAAACAATTAATTCAAAAAGTGCAGAGAACACCTACAGATCGTAGGCAATGTTATTTCTATGTCTGCAGAACAAAGATCAAAACACTCAATAAAAAAATTCAGAAAACCTGAGAAACTACTTTGCAGCAATTCAACTTTTTCTATCAAACCATCCCCCCAAACCATCAGTAAATGTTAGGAGTCAGCTGCTTATATCAAAGGAGCAGGGCTGAGTACTGAAGGCATTCTACCACTACTACAAACACATCAGCTGTCAAGGTGTCCTGGGTTCAGCAGTAGCAGTCATTTTTCTCCTTCTTAGTAGCTGGTGCAATGCTGCGTTTTAGACTTTCGTCCTGGGAACAGCACTGATAACACCCATGTTTTTAGTTGCTGCTCAGTAATGTTTAGTCTGACCAAGGACTTTCTGATCCTCATGTTCTGCCAGGGAGGAGGGGAAGCCAGGAGGAAGCAGAGACAGGACACCTGACCCAAACTAACCAAAGGGGTATTCCATACTGCTGCATGTCATGCCCAGGATGTAAAAACGATGGGCAGGGACCCGGAAGGGTTGGTTTCACGGCTGGGTCAGGCTGGGTATCGGATGGTGAGTGGTTGTATTCTCTTATGTTGTTTCCCTTTTCATTGTTATTACTGGTGATAGCAGTGGTTTGTGTATTACCTTAGTTACTGGACTGTTCTTATCTCAATGTGTGGGAGTTGCATTCTTTCGATTCTCCTCCCCATCCCCCCAGGACTGGGTGAAGAAAGAGGGGGGAGTGAGTGAGCAAACTGCATGAGTTACGGCTTAAACCATGACACAAGGTAAATGAATCTGTAGTACAAACATAGTAGCACCTATATATAAGGCTTTGTGTTTTAATTTTAACAAACTTGAAAAGAAAATCACCACCAGAAATGTTAATATTCAGAAACTGGAGATAACTATTTTGTGCATGAGTGAATTCTGAGCAAACAGGTTACTTATTCTGTTAAGACCAAAAACCTTTCTATTAAATATGTAAATGACATAGGGACACTGATTCTTTCTTGGGGACTCTTGCCTTTGTGTACTTTTAAGGAGACACAACAGAGAATTTTTCTTTTATTTATTTATTTTTAAGCTATGGTGTCAGTTCTGTTTTGCTGCCAGCTTTTAATTTCTTGGTTAGAACAGAGTTTTATCATTAAAAGCACTGAGGTTTCCACACACAAATAAAGTAAATCTTATCAACTGCTAGCTTTTTCATGCTAAGAATGTATTAGCGGAAAGCGATAAGACGCAGAAATTTGAGGGACAGAACTGCTGTGGTGACTTTCCTGCCTGCAATTAGAAAACAAAGCAAACAAACTTTGACAACATCTGTTGTCTTCACTGGCTGAAGCACAGCAACATGACGGACAGACCACTTACCACAGCCACCTCTGGGGACAGATGGCTTCATTCCGGACCCAGCAGAACGTCCATAAAATTAACACCAACTACATGTTGCTTGGTAAACAAATGTACTTTGATTGATGAAGAAAAACTGCAAGAAATCCTACAAAATACTGTCTCAAAGTCACAAAAGCCTCTCTGCATTTTTAACTTCCAATTCACCAGTCTAAATCCACCAACTAATTTAATGAGTGTATTTCAATGCAATCTTAAGTGACTTGGTTACATTAAAATCCAGTTATTGCACAACAGAATTGTTATATTCCAAGGGAATACAGCACAGATCTTAACTGATATGAAAACACAGATTTTGCTTAACAGCCCCTTAATCCTGCCAATTTTCCTAATAAGATTACTATCTAAAAGGCAGCTAAATAAACTGTGCTGTCGACACTTTAAACAAAACAAAAAAACACCCCTGCAAAAGCGCAGTTTCTCCTGAAACATTCTTTTCCTTTATAATGGCCCCAATCCAGCAATGGGACTACTTATGTGCTTAAAGTTAATCAAGTGCTTAAGTGCTTTGCTGGACTGAAGCCTGCAATACCATAAATCTGAGTAGACAAATTGTCATTACATGTAAGAAACTTACGAAAAAATGAAAATAATTAAACGACTGAAGCTGTTTGTAGAAATACTCAAGTGCCACGATGATGTAAGGCATGGCTGCCATTATTATTTCTGAAGAACATGTACGTCTCGCTCTTTTCAGCCACCCACATCTGAACTTCCAGTCATAAATTTAAAAGCGAAGTGAATTCTTCTGTATTCTGGTATGGATCAAAATCTGAATGGATAGACGCCGAATACCACTGGGCTAAAGGGCTGGTCTTTGGGAAAATGATTTGCAACAGTAGGTTTTCACTAAAGAGTGAGTATCATTGGAATAGTAGAACGAAATTGTGAAAGAAAGTGAAGTGGGAAATTCAAATATCAAAGTGAGGGGAAAGGGAATTTAATGGAGCATTTTTTACATTTCATCTTTGGGTATTACCTGAAAATATTTGGACTTCCTTTCCCTCCTATCAGCCAGGCCTCCTCTTGAGCCTTAATTTTCATTCAGTTGTTATCTCAGTCAGACGATCTGCCTTTATATAGTCTCCTTGCTCCTGCTTGTCCTGGGTTCAGCAGTAGCAGTCATTTTTCTCCTTCTCAGTAGCTGGTGCAGTGCTGTGTTTTTAACTTTCGTCCTGGGAACAGCGCTGATAACACCCATGTTTTTAGTTGCCGCTCAGTAATGTTTAGTCTGACCAAGGACTTTCTGAGCCTCATGCTCTGCCAGGGAGGAGGGGAAGCCAGGAGGAAGCAGAGACAGGACACCTGACCCAAACTGACCAAAGAGGTATTCCATACCACAGCACATCATGCCCAGTATAGAAACTGGGGGCAGTTACCTGGAAGGGTTAGATCACTGCTTGGGTCTGGCTGGGTATCGGACAGCGAGTGGTGAGTGGTTGTATTCTCTTCCCTTGTTATTTCTGTTATCATGATTATTATCGGTGGTAGCAGCAGTGGTTTGTGTTATACCTTAGTTACTGGACTGTTCTTATCTCAACCCATGGGAGTTACATTCTTTCGATTCTCCTCCCCATCCCTCTGGGAGCGGGGAGGAGGAAGTGGGTGGGGAGTGAGTGGACGGCTGCATGGCTGAGTTGCCAACTGGGCTTAAACCATGACACTGCTCTAAGAACATTCAGATTAATTTCTCTTTGTCTTAGCCATTTATCTTTCCTGCATCAATTCAACTCTATGGATGCATGCATCTTGAAGGAGGAAAAAAAAGGTAAGACTGTATATGTCGTAAATGAGACCAAGAATCAAAAATAGCCTGGGGATTAAAATCCGCCAAAACTGTGCAGTGCAAAGCAAAGTAGGCTGTCTAGACAAGCAAATGGAAAAAGCAGAGCTAAATTCTGCTTTCACAAACTCTTTGTCCTTCTGTAAAGTATTATCTCTTTCAGAAAAGCTCCAGCTTCAACAGAACATTTCCCAATACTTTTAGGCAGCATGTTAACGAGGAGGGTTACTAACACTATGGGGACACCTCAGGCTTGCCAGTGCTGGTCAGTCTGGAAAGTTTGTCACAGTCTTTGTGAGCACTTGACCTGCAGGAGCATGGTGTATCCAATGTTACCCAAATTCACACAATAAAATGTCTGTGCACACACAATAGCCACCTCTCTGGTCTTCCAGTTGGACTGCTAAATGTTTGGAAAAGTTGGCAGATTTTGCTACCAAAAAGTGGCATCTTTGAAAAGCAATATGAAAGCAAAACTCCATACAGGTTATTCCCCGTGTGGAAGAATGCTGGCGTTAGTTATGTCCTCAGAAGTTTAAGCTGTCAGACGCACATTTGAATTGCTGCTATTATTATCACCTCCACAGTAAAGCACAGACATGGAGAAGATTCAGGGCAATGGAAGACAGATCTACCTTTCCAGCCTTAGTGCTGGCACGCTTCTGATGCCTTCCCTCACTCCCCAGTGAGGGGCTAAGACAACTGTCATACAAGGCAGCTATACCCTTCACCAGCTTCTGGCCATCAGAGAGTCTTCTTGACATGGGGAATGCTCCCATCCAGACCTCTGACAGGTTTGCAAAATAAGTGTGGTGGACTGGAAAATCTGGTCTTGTGTATTGATTTCTGGATCGTGTTACAAATGCACTAGCTGTGTATCGTTCTGGGGCACTGGCTTTTCTCCAAGTTAGAACTGTCAAGATTAGCTATGGAGCATTTTCATTCAACTTTCTAAACATGTAACATTGTGAAATCATCTTTTCTGTGTGTGCAAGAAATGGATTTTCAAGGAGATCTGTGAAAAATGATGGTACCCTCAAAGTTTAATGCAACTAAAATTTTCAAGGACTTGAGAACCATGTGGTTAGAATGAACAAAAATGTCCTTTTTTTTTTTTTTTTCCCACCCGCACAAGTCCACATTGCCATCATAAATCAGACCAAGTAGCCTTGCCTTTAAAAACAGAAGGAACTATAAACAAAACAATTAAGTATTGAGGTAAATTTCCCATAATAACCTGTACCCCAAATGAAACTCTCTTATGGCACTCACAGACACATTTCTTCAAGCTAGAAAAATATACCTAGTACATTGAAGGAATATATAATAAATAATAGAACTGTGAAGTAAACTACAAGGTTGTTATCTTAATGAGTATTTCAAAAGGGATCTGGTTTCATACAACAAAGAATATAAGCCTCTGTGAGCTATTGCCCACCATTAACAGGTGGGACACATCTCCAGAACATTGCAGTTTCTTACCTTGTTCCATTGGAAAATAAAAAATTCAAATGTCTTGCTCCTGATGAAACAAAATATTAGTTGGTTGGGATGTTAAATAAAATGTGTTTTTATAGGATTGTTGAGTTCAAAGTCTTTTAGAAAGTAGGATGATTTTTAACATCTGTATCAAGAAGTTGATGCCTGATAAGAATGGGAGAGAGAAAGAAAGCAGGTTTCAAGGAAGAAATAGCATCCTTTTTGAATACAAATTATGCTGTTTAAAAGTGAGACACATTTTCAATCAGACAGCCCTTTATTAGGGCCAAGAAATACAACAGATGTGAAGCTTAGGATAGGTCAAGGACTGCTCATCTATCTGAATTGTTACCAACTCAAAGAATTTGAGGGGACAAAAGTAGCTAAAACCTCTGGAGCAGGAAAAGAGTCTAAAGGGGGCAAGATGTCAGCCTGTCCATGCTGAACAGAGCTGAGGACGGACGGTTAAAACCTATGCAAAAGCGTGAGCTAGTAGAAGTTGAGGGGGAAATTGCAACAGCTGGAAAAAAAGCAACAAAACAACCAAACCAGTACGGAACTGATGGACAGGGGTGGAGCAGTTAATGTCATCTACCTGGACTTGTGTAAAGCCTTTGACACTGTCTCCCATGACATCCTTCTCTCTAAGTTGGAGAGACATCAATTTGATAGGTGGACCACTCGGTGGATAAAGAACTGGCTGGATGGCCACACGCAAAGAGTAGTGCTCAATGGCTCAATGTCCATCTGGAGACCAGGAACGAGTGGTGTCCCCCAGGGATTGGTGTTGGGACCAGTCTTATTCAACATCTTCGTGGGTGACATGGACAGTGGGATTGAGGGCGCCCTCAGCCAGTTTGCCGATGACACCAAGCTGTGTGGTTCGGTTGATACATTGGAGGGAAGGAATGCCGTCCAGAGGGACCTAGACACGCTTGTGATGTGGGCTGATGCCAACCTGATGAAGTTTAACCATGCCAAGTGCAAGGTCCTACACCTGGGTCGGAGCAATCCCAGGTGCAGCTACAGGTTGGGCAGGGAAGAGATTGAGAGCAGCCCTGCGGAGAAGGAATTGGGGGTGTGGGTTGATGAAAAAATGAACATGAGCCGGCAGTGTGCGCTTGCAGCCCAGAAAGCCAACCGTATCCTGGGCTGCATCAAAAGGAGCATGACCGGCAGGTCGAGGGAGGTGATCCTGCCCCTTTGTTCTGCTCTCGTGAGACCTCACTTGGAGTATTGTGTGCAGTTCTGGTGTCCTCAACATAAAAAGGACATGGTACTGTTGGAACAAGTGCAGAGGAGGGCCACGAGGATGATCAGGGGACTGGAGCACCTCCCATTTGAAGATAGGCTGAGAACATTGGGGCTGTTCAGCCTGGAGAAGAGAAGGCTGCATGGAGACCTCATAGCAGCCTTCCAATATCTGAAGGGGGCTTATAGGGATGCTGGGGAGGGACTCTTCATTAGGGACTGTAGTGAGAGGACAAGGGGTAACGGATTCAAACTTAAACAGGGGAAGTTTAGATTGGATCTGAGGAAGAAATTCTTTACTGTAAGGGTGGTGAGGCACTGGAATGGGTTGCCCAGGGAAGTTGTGAATGCTTCATCCCTGGCGGCGTTCAAGGTGGGGTTGGACATAGCCTTGGATAGCATGGTTTAGTGGGAGGTGTCCCTGCCCATGGCAGGGGGGTTGGAACTAGATGATCTTGAGGTCCTTTCCAACCCTAACTATTCTATGATTCTGTGATTCTATGATTACTTGTTCCTGCAAACTGCCTTTCCTTAGGGTATCATTTCAGCCTACATCTTTGGCAGCCAAGCTGTTTGAAGTTCTTCTCTTCATTTGTCTGCTCCCTTCCACATATGCACTGCAGCACTGTCTTCTCAGCTGTGCTGTTAGTCTGAGTGTGCTGTGTGAGATTATTGATGTTATCCAGAGTTAAACAAAAAAACGCTTCACTCCCTCCAGAAGAGATACTTAGGGAGAAAGCAATGTGTGAGAAGCAGCTAAAATGTCAAACTGCATCCTTTCGAAATTGCAAAATACCCCCAAAAGGTTTGATTTGTTAGCAAGTACTTCAGATTAGCAGACACAATTCATTTATGTTTGCCATCGTTAACTAATTACTGTCTGCAGACTGGAAGCACAGATGCACTGCGTGCTGTACCAGCAGTACAAAGCATGTTAAGCAAGCAACGGCATGAAAGAAAGCAGAGCTCCATGGAAAATGTACACTGACAAACTTCCAGCGCTTTTAATTGTTCATTTTTTAATTGGTATTATTCCTAACAAGAAAAAAAGGCTATCCTCAGGAGGCTGCAGAATTATATTTGCCTGAAAGCTTATTCTTTAAATAAAAATGGCTGTTCGTAGAAAGTCTGTTAGTTTCTTCCTTCATCCCACTGAAATATGTTCTGTCCCTTGGGAAATAAATTTTAATTTACTGTAATTTTTCTTGAGGTTTTTCACTTAGTATGTCAATGTACACTTATCCCTCCTCCCCATTTTTTCTTTGTGTAAAGACCAAGCTTCTTAAAAAAATAGAATTAAATCTGAACAAATGAAAACCAAATGAACCAAAATCTCCAAAATAGCTGAAATTTTTATGGAGCATTCTTTCTAGCACTCTCAGTTCACAGTCTGTCTCCATCTTCTGAATAGAAATTAGAAAAAAGAAAGCCTTCTAATTAGTAACATAACTTAAACAAACCCTGTTGATACCTCCTACAGACCCCAGAAGGGATAAAATGTGAGGAGTCCATGTTTCTTTTTACTGCCAAGCTTGTGCATTCATTCATTCATTTGGGAAAAAAATTAATAACATTAAATGGACCAAAGTGTATCCAGCACGGCTAGTGCTTGGTACCTTGAGATACACTTGTAGATTGGTAAGAAAAAATGATTAAATGAATGAATGAAGATGGCCTTGGTATTTAGAAGTGCTGAGCATGCACAAAATGGTAATGCAAAGAAAGCAGGCAGCAACCCTGAATATGCAACTGTAAATTCTTTCTTGTGATCAATATGGCAGCCAACCAACACTCATGCTACAAGCTGCCAGAAGGCGATTAAAATGAGAGTGATGATAATTCAGACATGCAGCGTTAAAGATATGGCTCAGGACAAGCCATACAAAACCAGAGGTCACTAAATGTATAGTACCTCTTTTTTGTATGTAACACCCATAAAAGTGAAAAATCGCAGTTTCACTGCTCTAACTGAATGGAACTGGACACCCGGCTAAAGAAAAGGGCAAGTGTAGCCAATAATGACTACTTTGAGAGAAAACAGGTGAATTGGATAGAATTTACAAAATTCAATGTGAAGAACTGTTTTTGTGGGACAGACCTGTGCCAGCTTTGAGCAGATTGAAACCTTCCAAGGTAGAGCCAAGTTCTCCAAGAACAGGAATACCCACCCCAGGCCAGGATGGTCTAGTAGGCCCTGCACAGTGGTACGCTTCCAACTCCAGTCATTACAAGGCTGGAGATCTCTGCTACTGGAGTGGTATTCTCCATCCACCTCATCAACCTATTGTTTGCCCACCTTTACAGATCCCATGCCATTTCTCATCCTCACCAGCTCAACTCCATGCTTCTCAAGGGACAACATACCATGCTTTACTGAATTGCAGACAAATCAGATCTACTAAATTTTCTTAGTAAATAGAAAAAATTGAAAGTAAATAAAGATATCAGTTATATATAAAAAGAAAAAACAAAACAAACCAAAACAGGTTAGGTTGGCAGTGTGTGCCATGGGTAAACTCTCACTAAGCCTAGTTTGCATTTAAGCCTAGTTTGCATTTCATTCAGTACCTTCAGTTATGCTTTCTTTCCAACTTTTTTTTTTTTTAAACTGGTTTACTACTGAGATCTGACTCAAAATCCTGTGATTTCTCAAATCTCTTCTCTTCTATAGTTTTAACTACTGCGTTGTGGTTTAAGCCCCTCATGCAGATCGCTCACTCACTCCCCCCCTCTTTCTTCACCCAGTCCTGGGGGGATGAGGAGGAGAATCGAAAGAATGCAACTCCCACGCATTGAGGTAAGAACAGTCCAGTAACTAAGGTATAACACAAACCACTACTGCTGCCACCAATAATAATAATGATAAGGGAAACAACATGGGAAGAGAATACAACCACTCACCATCCGATACCCAGCCTGACCCAGCCGTGAAACCAACCCTTCCGGGTCCCTGCCCCTCGTTTTTACATCCTTGGCATGACATGCAGTGGTATGGAATACCTCTTTGGTTAGTTTGGGTCAGGTGTCCTGTCTCTGCTTCCTCCTGGCTTCCCCTCCTCCCTGGCAGAGCATGAGGCTCAGAAAGTCCTTGGTCAGACTAAACATTACTGCAGCAACTGAAAACATGGGTGTTATCAGCGCTGTTCCCAGGACGAAAGTCTAAAACGCAGCACTGCACCAGCTACTGAGAAGGAGAAAAATGACTGCTGCTGCTGAACCCATGACATACTGATACTATATTTCTTATTTTATATTTATACTAGCCCTCTATACATGTGATATAACTAAAAAAACTATGTTACCAGATCTGCAATATGGTGTACCAGTTCATTCGATATTTTCAGATGGGGCTTATCTGGCACATTTAATTTGATGAAATTCAGCCTTCAAGTTTTCTACTCAATTAAGGTACTGTCATTTCTGTTTCTGTAACTGCATTTACCCAGTCTTCCTTTATCCCATTTTTAATGTGCTCATTCCTGAAGACAAGCTAGAATACTCATCTGGTCAGGTAACATCATTAGAAACATAATGATGCTCCTAATAGAGTCTGCAAAACAATATGCTAACTCCCATCTGTATGTTTAACACCATGGTGGTGCATATTTTTCTTTACAAATATATATATATATATATATATATATAAACAGATATATATTTGGTACTATTAACATGACCCCTACCCTAAAAGTAGCCACAAATTATGGAGTAGCCATTTGCTAGGAAAAATGTGCAATCCATATTACTAAGTTCTCTGTATCTTTCTCCTATCCTGTGCCTGTACAAAGTAGAAAACAGCAGTTAAAAGCATGTCTAGAAGCTAGCATCAGTTGCATTAGCACATGTCACGTAGTTCCTGCTGTGTTTTATTAGACAAATGTAAAATTAACAGCAGAGCTATAATGATTTCCTAAACTGGTTCCAACACAAATTTCCAATTTGAGGTATTATGTATTGCCTAATAAAGTTTTACAACAGCAGTCAAATAGTGGTAGTTAGTTCCCCAGAAATACAACTCTTAATTCATGAGAATTATTTTTAAGACTTGTTCATCGCATAAAACAAAAAATAAATATTATTATAGCTCTACTCAGAATGTTCAGACAATGATATCTAGATAAGATGGTGTTAGGGTACTTTAATTGCAAACAACACTGTTAAAAATACTTGATATATTTACATTTATCGCAGATACACACTATAACATTTTGATTACTTGACCTGGTACCTGTAAACTGTCATTCTGAAGCTATTTGGCAAGTACACACTTGTATTCTATTGCTTGCAGAACATGAAACTTAAGACAACAGGCTACTGTGTCTTGCACTGATCAACCTTTTGTCTTTGTGATGGGGGAAACTGAGGCAAATAAATGCCTTTTTAGTACATCAATAAATAAAAATTTAACAGATATAATTCCAGTTTAACAAAAAACCACAGATGGCAGAAGAGTATGTCTCAAAATAACTAAAAAATTCATCTTCAGTAACAGTTGTTTGACACATTTAGATATTTGCTGTTAATCTTTATAAGTCTTTATCAGAAATGACTGACAAAGTCTGTCAGAAGTTTCACTAAGAACAAGAGAAATAATGTAAAATTTCCACGAACCTGTATCTAATATATAAAAAGGTAAATCATGCCTATAAAGTTTTATTTTGAACATGTCTATTTAAAGTGTGTAATTTTAAGAATAGTGAGCTGCATGTACTAGATAATACAAAACCTACCCCAAAGGATTTAACTAGAAGCTTTGTACAGCAAAATAAGGAAGGTCCATAATTTTGTTTTTTTTCTTCCCAAAATCTGCTTGGCAAATTATGTGGTCTAAGGCTTTGCTAAATGATACACATAAAGGTGGTATTAAAGGAAGTGTTAGTGCTATAACGTACAAAAAAATACTGTTCTTAGTCACAGACAATGAGTACCTTTCTCCATATTAAAAGTAAGATTGTTTTAAAATGTCTGTACAGAAGAGCTTGTGGAAAGGGACAGCAGATATACTCAAGCTAGCTTTAAACTCTCAGTGATGTCACACAGCCTAGCACAGAGCTAAAAGACCACAATGTCTGTCCGCAACTTGGATAATGAGTCTGCGTAGCAGCGTGACTGCCAGCACCTGAGCTAATGTCCTGGGTTCAGCATAGCAGTCATTGTTTCTCCTTCTTAGTAGCTGATGCAGTGAATATTTCACTTGGAGTATTGCGTGCAGTTCTGGTGTCCTCAACATAAAAAGGACATGGAACTGTTAGAACAAGTGCAGAGGAGGGCCACAAGGATGATCAGGGGACTGGAGCACCTCTCGTATGAAGATAGGCTGAGAAAATTGGGGCTGTTCAGCCTGGAGAAGAGAAGGCTGCGTGGAGACCTCATAGCAGCCTTCCAATACCTGAAGGGGGCCTATGGGGATGCTGGGGAGGGACTCTTCATTAGGGACTGCGGTGAGAGGACAAGGGGTAATGGGTTTAAACTTAAACAGGGGAGGTTTAGATTGGATCTGAGGAAGAAATTCTTTACTGTGAGGGTGGTGGGGCCCTGGAATGGGTTGCCCGGGGAAGTTGTGAATGCTTCATCCCTGGTGGCGTTCAAGGTGGGGTTGGACATAGCCTTGGATGGCATGGTTTAGTGGGAGGTGTCCCTGCCCATGGCGGGGGGGTTGGAACTCGATGATCTTGAGGTCCTTTCCAACCCTTACTATTCTATGAATCTATGATTCTATGACCAAGGACTTTCTGAGTCTCATGCTCTGCCAGGGAGGAGGGGAGGCTGGGAAGAAGCAGAGACAGGACACCTGACACAAACTGACCAAAGAGGTATCCCATACCACAGGGCGTCATGCCCAGCATATAAACTGGGGGCAGTTACCCTTAATGGTTGGGTTCAGTGCTTGGGTTGGGCTGGGTATCGGTCAGCAGGTGGTGAGCAGTTGTATTCTCTTTCCTTGTTATTTCCCTTGTCATTATTATTGTTGGTGGTAGTAGCAGTGGTTTGTGCTATACCTTAGTTACTGGACTGTTCTTACCTCAACCCATGGGAGTTACATTTGTTTGATTCTCCTCCCCATCCCTCCGGGAGCAGGGAGGAGGAAGGGGGAGAGTGAGCGAGCAGCTGCGTGGTTCTGAGTTATGGCTGGGCTCAAACCACGACAGCTAAGCAGCTAAAAGTTTGCTGGGATGAATGTAGATGAGCTACGTTGATTTTAACAATAGCAAATAAAAACAAAAGGCATTGGCCTTGGAGTAAAATTTCTATGCACATGATTTTTATAAATGTATTTAGAAATACCTCCTTAAAAATGCCTTCAAATCTAACAGTCCTAGAGACTGTTTGACATAAAAAATTGGCTTAAACTGTTCTATAATTCTGTGATGGCTGCACACCTTGAGATGTGATTCACCAGAGTGAATAATTGAACGCAATGGAGCCAAATGATACTTTTACATACAAGAAAAAGGCAAAATCACACCCAGTACCATATACTGTCATATGACATCACACAGAGAGACAGTGACTCCCTTCTGAAACTATCAAATTTACATTATCTTTATAATACAAAACTAGTCCCTCTGGTAGGTATGCTTCTCCTAGTCAAAACCAGCAGTTTTGGCTGCCCCAAAGAATCCATCATTTCCTGTAATTGTGGGTCAGATAATTGTCCAGATGTACTTCTTGAACAGAGCCTTGGGTGACATGGTTTAGTGTCTGGTGTCTCTGCCAATGGCAGGGGAGTTGGAACTAAATGATCTTAAGGTCCTTTCCAACCCAAACTATTCTATGATTCTATGAAATGCTGCGCTGCTCCTTACTGAAGAGTAAAGAATACCCCAGAATACTCCAATCTATGTAGCAGCAAAGACCTGCAAGACAACCAAGAAAGGGATGAAAGTGAACAGCCGTTCAGCACCTACCTTGCAGCTCAGCTCACATGGGAAAAATAAAATCACTGGTGCAAGCAGGAGGCAGTGCACCCACACCATGAACACCTTTATTAAGGTGGCATCAGCCAGTGCTAGACTAGGTACAGAGTAAACTGGCTAACCAAACCTTTTGTTTAACCGTACTGATACTTCACATTTATGAGGCCAGAAATCCCAGATAGCTTACAAAGATTACCAAGAAGCTTCTACCTGAGCTATGAAGCAGACATAAGAAAACAGTAATAATTTTCTTGAGAAAGAAAAGAGAAATAGAACTTTCACAATAACAACAATTGTATAATAAGTGCCCTGAAGGTCCATGTAGAGTATACCTGGAGCTAGCTCTCTAGGTTTATGCACAACTCCAGTAAGCTGTCTAATTTTCCTTCATCTACCCCTAAAGATCACAGGACACACTGACACACTCCAGTGAGTAGCTAGAATTCTTGCTGGGCTTTTTTTTGTCAACACAGTCCTCAAAAGCCTTCTTCCACAACATGACAGCAAACAATGCTGAATCAGCACTGCTGGTTTGCAGGGCAGTCAAAGAGGGTTGATATTTTGGACACAAGGCTAACTCTATTGCCATAAATGGTTATTTCTCCACAACCGCAGCAATCCATCTTCGTAAGGAAAAGAGTGTCCTGTCAGTGGTTAACATGAGAATGCTCAAACAACAGCAGGATGCATAAACTCGTCCAGTATATGCTTGCTCCTGGAGTATTTTGGGAAAACTTGTTTTCAATGGCAACAGTGATCTGCAGATACCATCAAGTATTCCAGATCAGCATTACTGAGCAGGAGCTACCAACACCCAGTGTGATGAAGGCACTGGTGGGATACAACCTGCAGCCTCACTGACTAGCGCTGCTGTAGGATGAGGGGAATTTATATTTTCATACAAACTGCAGCCACTGACTGAAATAAAAAGATTCCTCTACACTGAAAGGATAGATTTAAGAAAGCACATTTAGAATAATTCCTGCATCATTTCCTCTGTGTCCAAACTTGTAAGTGCGAAGGAGTATCTCATATCAAACACATATTAATGGATATTATGGTCTCTAGATTTCTAAGTGGAAATCTGGAATAGAGTACCAAATTTTCCAAATCATATCAGATGAGCACAATTACATGTGTGTATGCATACACTTTACAGGACAGATATTTACTAGAAGTGTGAGCATTATGCAGGGCCTCAGTATTGCATTCTCATTCTTGCTAACAAAGCAAGATCTGACATTTCAGTTGCCTTCAGAATGCTGAAGGCATCCAGCAGCAAAGAATCATATGCTTAGTTTCGAGCAGCAACAATATTTATTTAATGGTTTCATATCTCTGTGGCTTTATTCTTTGTTTTTCTAACTACCAAGTCCTGTATGATCAGAAGATGGGATGAGGTTGTACTGTTACAGATTAGCTTTCCCTTCTCTCCCCATGCCTCCTGTGCTCCTTCTCCTCAGTTAGAGACTCTTTGGGGTTTCATTATTTAACTTTCCCCACAGGCATGGGGATAACACCATTGGAGCCATTTTGCAGGCAGCAGGATTCTATAAATGAGGGACTTATTTAAACAGCCTCACACAGAGCTGATGTCAAAGTTCTTGGCTATTTACAGGTGACATCACATGAGATGCCTTCTGAAGCACAGCCAAAACAAGTACCATGCACAGATTAATTTTTCTTGTCCAACATATATCAGAAAACAGTCATTCCACCCTTGCTTCCCTTCACAAAACACTTTCTTCAAGCAAATATATGATAGAGTTGCACAGCAAGGTTTTTTTCTGCCTGTTGAACAGGCCAGAGTTTGGTTCTCCTTAAGCAAGAATTGAGTAGATTTGTTGCGACAGTTCTCTCTCCCTACAGATTTGCCCATCCCTAGTGGAAGCCTGCAGCAAACAGAAAGCCCATATAAACAAACAAAGCTCTAGACTGACATGGCTAAATAATCACTGTTTAATTAATCGGGATCTGACAGTACCACCTATAATGATAAACCAGAATGTGAATAAATTAGTTTTAGATTTACATTTCTTGGAATCCATCTGAAACATACCAGCAATAAGACCGCAGATCTCCTGGGGGCAAATTAAGTATGTAAGTGGGAAATACAACATAAAACTGTAGTTTGCAAAGTCAAGTACTTTCATAAGAGCTCAGCTTTCCAAACTCATGCAGAAAGATGCTTATGTAGGTAGCTCCACTATCTCCATGGAGCTGCTCAAATGATGGGAGGGACTGAGGAGACACCATTTGCAGGGCCCTAAATTTTGAAACTTGATGTGCTGACTTATACACTATGTATGTGCTTTGGAACATCTCTGCATTCCTCTGCTAGACATTAATTATACACAGTAAACTTTGCCATTTATTAGCATACATTTGGAGTTTATTTTCTCAATGTTTAATCACGCATAGTGATCATTAGCATATATGAACGCTTTTTCTAGAGCAGTTTGTGTAGAATTCTCATTTGAGTTAATTACTAGGTAAGATAGCTAAATTCTAATTAAAATCCAATGGCACATGTAATGATAAATATTTATCAATACTGTGTCTTTCTAAGCAGTTACGTTTATTAAATTACTTAGCTTCATTGTTTATGTCTTGAAATTGGGAATTTAAATTAGGCTGTTTTAACCACTGTAACAATAGTTTCACTAGGCTTTAACTGCGGTGTTTTTACTTCATATTTTAAGGGAATAAGTGCCTTTTAATTTTTATGTTTAATCATTATTGCTTTGCTACAGCTCTGAAGATCTTTATTAACCTCTATCTCCCAGCACTGAAAACAATAAAAGGTGCACAGGTTTAGCTCTCTTCAAGCTAATGGCAAAACATCCCTTAATTTCACCAAAGTTAGGAGCTGTGCAGTCCACAAATATCTTTTGCAGAACAGAATAACTAAAAAAGATCAAATCTTGTCATCAAGACAAAACAGAACTCTTAAATGAGAACACCACTAATTATCTGCATCCTAGCGAATACTGTATATTGCTGCAAGTACCAAGTAAAATTAATGCTAGTTAGTACAAAACCTTGACAGCCTGAGCTCTTTCTCAAGTTCACTCCAATGTTGCACTTTTAAAAGTCACCACTGTGGATGTTTATGCGGATTTGCATAGACATTTCGAAGCTGAGGAAGATACTTCACTTGTGCAAACACTTTTCCTTTTTTAGAAGTTTATGTGTATTATGCTAGTCTTATTACTTGAAAACATGAAAAATCTCTTTGGATCTATTTCATTTAGGTAGGATGAAACATGCATCAAAAAACATGTGCCAGGTTCTAATCAGAGCTCTAGTTTTGCTCCCTGCATCTAGCAGTGGGATGCACTGCTAGAAACTAAATATGCTCTAAGCAAAAGCAAAAAATGCTGAGCAGCAAATACTCCTTTCTGATGCACTAAATGCAGATAGCTGTTATTCTCAAACATAAAAATGACTAATCACCCTTTAATCAAGTTACGGTTAATAAAGTAATCCAATTTTTGCTTAATCAGGTTAATATTCAGACATGTTAAACAGTAAATCCCTTCAGGTATGCAATCCTGTTTGCCAAGTTTCAGCCTACAACAAGGTGTAAATCTCTGAAAACAGCCCTTTGGAAATGCTGACAAACCTTTGGCTATTGTAATAGAAGTTGGAGTCTCTGCAAAAACAAAGGGAAAGGAGAGCTAAGTTTCTGTGCGAATTTCTATCCTAAATTTTGCAGAAGGTAAGTCCAAGCACCCTAGATTTAGTCCTCATAGAGCCCATTTTGCTACAACAAGCCAGAGATTAGTGAAATAGAAGAGAAATTAACTATAATTAATTATTATAAGATATGAAAAAAGTATAGCTGATACTTCCACTAATAATTTAATTGTAATATAATAGATTTTCAGAGACATTTGTAATCAGTTTTATTCAGTTATTTGTTTTTAAAGGTGCTTTATGACTTCTGAAGCAGAATAAATGATAAATAATGCATTTCCACAGTGTTGGTGGGAAAACTCAGGCTATAATTAGCATACAAAATTACATATTCTGATGCTTGATGTTCACCAATGCTATTTCTGTCATGTCACACAGCATAAAGAAAGAGCTGGCAATCCAGATACCCCCAGTAAATTTATTCTTAACAACAACCACTGTTACCCCACTGCAGCTTCACTTGGAATAACTCCTTCAAGTAAGAGCCCCCGTATCTTCCACCAGTTTCATTCTAACTGAAACCCCCACTCTTTGCTGCAGCGTTATGTTAAAACACCGGATTTCTGTTGGTTCCTAAAGAGCTGCACAGGGAAAACTTTGCCACCGTGGCCAGAAAGGCCCCTTTAAAGGCAAAGCCTGGGGAGATGCTGAGCAGGGTCTCCAACAGAGGACCTTTGTGCTGCCATGCAAATGAATCCCTGCACAACAGCCTGCAGACAATGCCTAGGGAGAAATCAGGGAGAGCCAATCCATCTGCAGCTATTTGGTTAACTCAATGTTTTGTACATTCTTTCTCTTACACAAAACACTCGATGTTGACAGCTGTGAATTTTAAACAACTATTCTGTGTATGTTTTTCTAATTTTGTGTATTCACATAGTTTCCCCGGCATCAGCGGCTGAAAGCAGAGTGCTTGGATTCCATAATTTAGAGATTTCATGCTTTTCAAAGAGTCACAGGAGCTCTGATTGAAAAACAAAGTGGAAATTAAGTGCCTAATGGAAAGAGCTTCAAACATCAAGAAAAGTGGATATTTTTGAGGCGTTACACAAAATTAATATTTTTTACAAATTACAGTTACAGAGAGTCTCTGTAAAGTGTACTCTGTGTGTGATAAATACTTCAATAAAAAGTATGGAAACTTTGTTTGACTAAACCTCACTCTGATTACTCAAAATCCACTCGCACTTTGTAGTGTTTCTTTTAAAGAAAAACTGCAGTATTTTGAAGAAAAAGTTTGCCTTCAGTCAATTAATCAAATAAAATATTTGTGTATCAGCAATTTGTCCATGTAATGAATGAAGTTTTTTTCTAGGTCAAAAACTAACTTAAAACAGATGCTGGTCTGGAGCAAGGATTTGCTGTACAGTGGGGGGGTGTGGGAAGGGGGGAAGCCAACTAAAAAATCCCAACCACCAGTTAAAAGCCTCCCTGTAAAACAGAAAAACCCAGCAAGTTTTCCTTTGCCAGTAAAATAAATAAAAAGAAAAAAAAGGGGAAAAGACTTGAAAACGGCATCCCGTGGGTATCCCATGGTGATTCTGCCATGACCATGAACAGATTTGCATTACACATAGGCTGTCATTAAACAGTACTGCGTTTTGGATTTACCCCTGAGAATTCTGTCTAACCAGCACTGATGGAGCTGTCTTCAGCTGTGCTCTGGGAAGGGAGCAGGAGGAAGAAACTTGGGGTCAGGATGACTGGCTGCTGTTTCTGGCTCTTCCACTGCAAGACCTGCAGAGGTCTTCTTTCCCACTTTACTCTCCCTGAGCCTCCAGTTTTGAAGTGAAGAAGGCCAGGAGCCATCCCTTGTTATAAAATAATTCAGGGCAAAGCCAATCTCATGCCCTCCAGTCTTTCTACAAAGTGGAGTCATTCCCCAGCAGCTCCTGCAGCCCCAGCAGTAGAGTAGCCCTGTAGACCCACTGCCAAGAGAGGCCACTGGGGGAGACCTGGAAGTGGGGGAGCACCACGGCAATGGGAAAGCTGGGGAGACCCTGCCCTTCCCAGGAACCAGGTCACTCCAATTCACTGCAGTCATGTGGCTTGCCACAGCCATGTCCTGTGCCTTTGCCCACCAAGTGATGAAGTGGCTTCTGCTACAGTCTGTCTTCTCTCATCAAGATCACCACTAAGACTCTAATTTAAACCTGTTTGGGCTATTCACTGCTCTTCTCTGGTTGAAGCATTGACCCTTGCTTTTCCAAGGTATCTTCAGATCACTCACAAAAAACACTGTAAAAAAACAATGCATTGTTTTCACCACTCCAGCATCAGCCTCCACAGTTCAGTGTGACCTGCTCCATATTGACATTTTCTCTCCCCAATATCTGCAGGAACCAAATGGCAAAGGCAGTGTGGTTTTGCTTAGGGGAGGGCAGGAGGTGGGTTTTGTCTAGTCTGGAAATGTATTTTCCCTTCTTCCCAGTTGTTTATTGTTCTTCTTTTGGCACCAGAAGAACATATTTTGGACGTGAATTTCTCTGTGGGTGTTACGTTGGAAATTAATCTCTCTCCAAGGCATATACAGCCTGGGACAGTTTTGAAATACATGTGAGAAGATGGGGAGGGGAGGGATCATCCAGAAATGAGGCCACTTGGTGGGGCAGGCAGAGTTAGCCAGCATATTCCCACAGTCCTGCTTCACCTCACCCACAGCACATACTTCCCTGTGCTCCCCTTGCTGCCAATGGGAGAGGGTAAAGGACAAGCTGCTTTTATGAGACTCAGACGTATGAGTGCTGATCTACGCACATGGCACTTTGCAACACTCTCATGTCATCACTTGCCCCTTCTTCCTGTCCCCTGTGGCTGTGAACACCCTCCAAAGGAACACAAAGCAGGGGGGCTCCATGGCAAGGAGACACCACCCCACTGGCACTGGCAGACAGAACAGGACCTGTCAATGTGCAGTTCAAGGTCTGCATCATTTCAGACGTGATTTCTCAACAAAACATCCCATATGAGCAGTGCCTGCTTCACTCCCTCCTCTCAGGGTGATTTAATTTCCATTATTTCTTTTGATGGGGCAGTGTATCCAATTTTCATGGCAATACAATCAACAAAGCATTACAGCCAGGTTCAAGGCCCCCTCCACTAGGCACTGTGAAAAAAAAAAAAAAAAGCTGTAGAACTTTGAGATCCAAAAGCTTGAAAGAGTCAAAAGATCCTTGAAAAGCTTCAAAAATGTGCCTTTTTTGTTGCTTTTTGTTGTTGTTGTTGTTTTTTACTTAACTAGAAAGGAATAAAAGAACAGAAATGTATCCATTTTTTAAAAAGTATAAATTCTAATGAGTTATTGAGAGGCATTAGAAACCACCATATACATACATATTTAGGCACTCCTCTGGCTCAGAATTATGCTTTATGCAAACAAAACGCCTCTCTCTGTAGATTTGCACAATAGGTTTACACTGAGCCATTGCGATCTATCATGTAGCTGAGTGCTTAATGACTCTTTAATTTAAGGATTATTGACACAAAAGATGTAACAGCTGCTTAAGAGTTACTATGCAGCAGCAGCTTTCTGAAAAGATATCACTTAATCATTTTTATATTTTCTAAACTATCAAAGATGCCTGCATTTGTGGCAGTCACTTGAAAAACTTAAAAATTCAAGGGGAAATAATTAGAACATACTTGACCTCAGTGAAACGGGGAACAAAATAAATTTTGACACTCTCGGGAGCACATTTGTTCTTTCTTATTTCTAAGAATATAAAAGGTTAAAAAAAAAAACAAACCAACTTATTTTATCTGAGAAGAAGCCTTCCAGACTAAACCCCTGTATTTGCTGTTAAAGTCCGAGAAATATGTATTTTTTTAGGAAAATTACAAGACCCTTGGAAAGAGCCTTACAAAAGGGTAACACTGACAGAAGCTGAAGCACAAATGTTAACGAGTGTCACTGTAACAGCTAACGCTTGAAAATGGAAAAGTTTGTTAGGTCTGTGTGCATGTATACATATATACGTATTTATAACCCCTTTAAAAATGAATATTCCTGCTGCCAAGCATTTTGAGACGAAGCTGATTTCCTTTCAAATAATTGATGTAGGCTTTCTTCAGGACCCTGTCCAGACAAGTTCTCCACCATGGAGCAGGAAATCACACCGTCAAAAGAAAACTGAGTGCTCCTTCCACACGGCCTGGGTCAGCCCCTCCAAAACACTAGATTTATACGACTGCTGCCAAAACCCCTTGCATTTCCATGCCCTCCTGTTGCTAAGATAAAGGATGTTTCCTACTGCCTCAGAATGCTGTCCTCATTTAAAACTCCAACTATGTTCTGACAAAACACACTGCTGTCACCCCAAATTGAGCAAATGAGCCTACGTCCTACAATATAAAGACCAAAAGAGTTATTGAATATCACCCAGGGAGCACAAAATGAAAAGGCTCCCATTTCTTCCTGACCTTTTTGGGGCATTTTTTTCCTGAAATCGCCCGAGCCCTTCAGCCTTCATTTCTCATGCTGTCTGTGGTAGCACAGGAAGGACAGCTTGGACTTTGCAGTTTCAAACAGATCAAGTTTTGTTAAATAACTTTTGCTTTTTTTTCCCTTTCTCCTTCTTCAAAACCAAAGCGGAAGGGAACACTGTGAAGAAAATAGAAACTGGCAAAGAGCTTTAACTTCAAATAGTCTTATAAGTCAGCGTTGATGGGCAAAACTAATTCTGTTTTTTTGGCATTTAAATATAACCCGACAGTTGCAGAAGGGAGGGGTGAGGGTGGGAGAAGTGCAAGGCAGATTACCAGCCAAGTGGTACAACTTCTGTTTATCAAATGAAATAAGGATTAGATTTATTGGCTCTGAGCTTTATGGGGGAGACTACAAACTTGCCCTGGAAAATATCAGGAAAGGGAGCCTATAACAAAAAACAGTTTTGTACCACTGTTGTCTAAGTAAAAGGCATTTAGCTCATGTGAAAAGGGATGTTTCCACGGAAGAGAATCCTGAGCTTCAGTAAAATAGATATGCAAATAGCTCCATTCAGTGGAAAAAAAAAAAAAAAAAAAAAAAAAAGAAGTACCACTGAATGTAATGTATCTAAATACTTGTTCAGGGTTAAGTGGTGTTGTCTAAACAAGCAGAAAAGCCCTTTTATGTAGGCTTTTTTCTCTCCCTATTAGGAGTGCCAGCCACATACTCTTGCCTATTTCTGTTCTTTTCATTTCCTAGACATCTTCTGTGTCATTTTACAGATGCATGAGGTAAGCAATATTCTGACACTGGGTATTCATATGATCCATGCTATTATCTGTTCAAGCTTTAGCTGACTAGCTGAAGCTACCACTCACCATAAATACATCGATGGGAAAGCACATGCCTGTCATTCTTGAAGGACAAGACACGAAGCTGGATGTGATGTTTATCAGCCTGTAATCACATCCCATGTGCAAGAGGCCACATTTGACTGCAGTCAAATGCCTGCCTGTACAGACCAGCCTGCCTCCCGTACCTTCACTGTTTAAGCCTGTGGACAATGCTGCTGCCTCCGACAGCCAAAATTTTCCCTCTCTGCTTTCAGAGCTGTCATTGCTCAGTGCTGTTGGCCCAACACACCATCCAGAAGCACTTTATAACTAAGAGGAAGAAACAATTTTCTACCATGTGAAACAACCATCAGTGTGAGGGGTCAACAAGCACTACAGCAGCCATCGGCTCTGGGGCCCTGAGGCTGAAGTGTAAAATGGGATCACCGCTGCCAGGGATGCTTCACGTAGGAGATATATGGAATCACTCAAGCAGAAGACGAGATCTCTGACAGCTCACTCAAAGGAAGATGGGGGAATGCTACCATCTTGAATAGGCATCTGGAGGGGAGGCATCTCACACTTACCCTGCTAAAAAGTGGTTGTTATGAAACGTGCAGGGGCTGAAGAATGATGGAGAGTTTCAGAGGGGGCGGGGGGAGTGACAGTACATTTAAACACAGTGTATATAATTTCCTTCGGTCTAGTTAAAGAATATTTAAAGAAGGTCACTCAAAAACCAACCAACTTTACCTTCAGCAGTGATCTCAGCAACCTAACAGGGAAAACACATGCAAAATTCAATATTTATTCTTACGTTATAGCAAACAGAATGAGAAGTGTTTACAGGCAGTCCTTCATCTACTAAAGTCTTGGTTTATTATTGACTAGAGTAAATAATCCCATTTGTCAAACAATTTGTCAAAAATTAGTTCTATATAATGTCTGCCCCTGTGCGGTACCATTATTCAACAGCTTCATTTTAGAGAAAAGCTGCTCATGAGTCACTTCTGAAGACAGCATCTACTTCATGATTTTTTCCAAATCTGTTGTTTGCATAGAGCTTTTTCTGGCTGATTAATCACATTAAATCAAGACAGCCAATAATCATGGATGACTCTACCTGGCAAAGGATGGGCCCCTCTTGGTGGGGCCCCTCTCTCAACAGCTATTTGTTGTTGCTGAAATTTGATTTTCTACTGAAATAATACTGGAGCCTAAGGTAGCAAATCCCCAAAAGGGAAAAATTACTATTCAGCCTGTAGGAGACCTTGCTGCTAATGTCAATAGCCACAACAGAGAAACAGACAAAACAAAATATTTGAAAATGAAAATGCAACTTCACAGCAGAAGTGACCCCTCAAAACCCCCAAATAGAAGCTTGGGGTTTATCAGGAAAACTTCTGAGAGTTTTACATATAGACCTAATTTCTTTTACTGCCCTCTTCACCTTTATTTTCATAAACAGCTCCTCTCCTTTCTTCTGGGGAGGAAAGCAGTCCACCATGCCCAGGTGGATTTAATAAGGCTGGTCTAATACTGGAGGTCAAAGAATATGAATGGATTAAAAGATTAGGGAGAAGACAATGAAGGCTTTCACCTTTAAGGTTCCTATTCTCATCTAATGTCAGCAGTGAGCAAGCAGTGTAACCATCAAGGGGCAGTGGCTGCATGAGAATCTCTCCTTCAGCTTCCAGGAGTTACACTAAAGGATCATTAAAGAGAGTCTGGATGTTTTAAAGATGTTTATTGAGACTGCCTTTCATTAGCAAGCCCCATACCTGATTTCTATTTCTTCATATTCCACCTCTATATACACCAAGATAGCTTTTCGGTTAAAAACAAAATCAAAACAGATCAATACTTTTTGCTGTTAAATTCAAATTATTCACCTACATGTTTTTTCCTGTGACTTCAAATCTCTTAGAACAAAGATAGAGAGACACCACCATCCACGACTTTTATACAATTGGCTATTACTCAACCAGGTGTTCTTCATGTATCAAGTTGAACCTCCTAGAAGTGGTAATCTGCAACAAAAAAAAAGAGCAATATGACTTTGCTAAGGGTTGTTGCTGTAATATTCATGATCAGACCCAGCCTGTAGTATTCCTGAACTTCAACTTAACCTCCTCCATGATTTTGGTGAAATCAAATTAAGAGTCAATCACAATAGCATTACCAATGGATAAAAGTGCAGAGTTTTGCACTTAAACTTTCATCCACCTTTTAAGACGCAGCTTATTGCTTCAGGTCCAGAAATTATGGGGAAATGATCTTTTTTTTCACTGGCAAGGTCCATACTTTCACTTTCACGTATCCAATGGAAAATGGATCTGGCAAAGTGCTTGAGAAGTAAATCAGCCGTAGATACATGGCCCTCTACTGTAATGAAAGAAATGAGCTCAACAAGTGGGATGCTGTTTCCAGATATTGAATATACTTCAAAAGATCTAAGTATCATATTCGGTTCAGGACTTAAAACCAGCCATGATTACCTCCAAAATGCCTTCTTTTAAAAAAGACTCATGACTGAGGCTGGTTTAATAATAAACTCAAAACTACTTAAAATGAACCTCATGTTTCCATGGTGATGAATATGTACCTCTCTCCAGAGTGCCTTGTGATGCAGAAAACATTCGCCAGTAATATTTTGGTAGTAATATTGCTAATGGAAAATGCATTAGTATTATTCAAGATGGTGATAACACCAACTTGGGTTAATTTTAGACCGACCTTGGCAAATCAGCAGGTGAAGATGAAAGCAGCACGGTGTCTACTGGAAAAGTAAAATAAGTGAAGATACCCACTTGTGACTTATATTTTTTAGACAAGATGACGACCAGTGGCTGCTAAGATGAATGTGCAGACCCGTTCATTTACTTTACCTCTGATAGCCACCAGTAAATCCATTTTTGCCTTAGTAAGCTTCCTTGCCAGTGAGAAGATTTAAGTCTTCTCAAGCAGGTATAAAATATATCATCTCCTTAGGTTAGCCCTGCTTAATGGCAGTAAGGCATGGCCAATTGCAGACACTCGTAACATATTTGACAGGTATAAGATCAGGCATATGAAGCAGTAGAGGTCCCAAAGCTTGCCTTTATTCTGCTCTAAGGGTATGAACTGCTAAACTCTGTCATCATCCCTTAACTTACACTGCTCCTTAATACGATATGGTGTTCTATTTGGGAGAAAAAAAACCTTCTTTAGAATACATATTTGACTTTGATCCAGTGACATGTTTCTGAAGGAAAGCATCTGACAGGACAAAGATGTACAGTATTTCATTTAGTCTGTGTGCCATATGTGGCAGTTTAAGAATCACTGTCTCAGCCCCTTCGGCTGGCATCTAGGATTGCACGCCGCAGCAAAACAGAGGGATTTCTGCTGGGCTTTAGGAGCAAGAGGCTTGGAAAGAATTTCTCTGGGCTCTTTCTAACAAGTATATTTACCTGTTCCTTTCAGAAACTGAAAAATGAGGCACTTTAACTTGCAATAAAAAAAAATAAATAATTTACTAACTCTTCACATGATTGAAATAACAAATATTTTGATTCACAAAGCTCATAAGCATGGGTGGCTTTTTAAACTCAGATATTAATCAGCCTGTTCAGGTACTTAAGGCTGCATATATCCATTAACACTTTGCTAGAAAATACCTGCAGATATATTATGCTATTATTTTACAGATACTTATAACTGCTTTCTCTTAACAAGATTGGAAAGTCTAGCTACTTCAGGACCTGCAGTTTTTAAAGCATAATCTTTTCCCAGATATGAATTTTGGGAATGATTTAATCAGAAACAGCTATGGTTTCTGAAAATACAACCCAAAATAAAATGCAGTGCTTTTGGTATAAAGTTGTCCTCACAAACATCTGCCCAATTCTAAATGCTAACTAGCTGAGTAGGCAGCCAGAATTTATTGTGGATATAATTCATATTCAGAAATTCTTTGGTGATTTTTCTGGAAAACCTGCTTTAGATTTGACTTCTGTGCCATTGGAAAGTACTCTGCGGACTTCATATTTCTCGGTTTTGTTTTACATACTAAATCTGATAACCATTCAGCAGGATAGTACTGTCATGATATGTTTCTAATTTAACAGCCAGCAAAACCATACAAGAGGAAAATAAAATATTACCTTCAGGAAAGATGTGAGCCAGTTTTGCAAAGATGTGTCAAAGTGGGCAAAGTTTATGAGAAGTATCTTAATTACATCTTTTTCAGTCCCATCATTATACAGTCTGGTTTCTTACTCTTGTTACTCAGAAAGCTGTTTGGTCTTTGCAGTATTAATGTCTCAGTTTAGCCAATGCTCCATAAGTAGGCCTTTCTGTATTTCAAATAGAGAGATGTAAAACAGCAAGGAGTAATGCAAGTGATACATTACATAAACATGCAAAAAAGTGACATTTCTTTTTCTCATGTTATTTCTGATAAACAGAGGTTCTCTTTTTTCCTGTAATAATGAATTTAAAGGCTTTGATTATGTCAAACAAACTCCCTGCGTGTTTTTAGAAACAAGTTTCCTTGAGTCTCATGGCTTGGTGGCAATATTCAAACATTTATTCAATTACTGTCAGTATTCTTATGGTAAAATTAGTATCTTGAAAGAAAACTACTGAACTGGAAAAAAAGTTATGGGCAAAAATTTTCAGTTTACAAAGTGACCCTGTATCTCAGTAGAAATCCGTTGATCTATTCGTCATATTTCCTCTCATGCAGAGAGCATCTTCCAATCATCCTCCTAAATCTATTGCAATTAAATCACAGTAATTAAAACACAAAAGACTTTTTTTGGTAATTAACTACTCCAGTATAGAGCATCTTCAACACTTGCTTCACAAACAATACTACTTATAAAGAGGTGCTAAACAAATTTCAGAACTGTAGCTTTTTGTGACAATATGGAATACTTGATACTTTGGTGCCCAGTATTCTTTATGTTTCCAAAAGGTACTAATGATCCCTAAGCAAAAATATACCACTTAAAAATTTACCAGTGTGCCTGTGAATAAATATGGGTTTCCAAGGGGAGTGCCTTGGCCTGTCGCCTTCTGACCTATTTTCCCCCCATTCCACTTCTGCATGTCTTCTCAGCTGAGTACTGGAAACTGCATTCACTTAAGTGTGATAAAAATAACAATAAAACTTTAAAACAATAACTCAGTGCCTATAGCAACCCTCAAGCTACAGAAGTTGAAAAGGATTACATTCTTAATTCACGAGGCTCTTCTTACCTATAATAAGTCCTTTTAGGTAAAGGTCAAGTTACAAGACTTTTTGCATTATGCATAGTTATTTCCATTTTGGCTTATTATTCAGTGGTATAAAATTTATGATGTCAGATTTCGTGACAGCTAAACCTGAGTTTGTTCTGTTTCGGAACAGCATATGGGTATAGAGAGTTACAAAAGCTTCTATATTAAAACTTCCCTATGTTTTTAGGCCAGCTGCTATAAAAGACATCAGACCAAAAGATACTTTAACAGATGTTCAAAAACTGTATTTCACTTTTCAAGTGCTGACAAACAAGAGTAGGAGTAGAGTTGCATAATGAGAAATGAATCATTACAGTCAATCATAAAAAAAAAAAAAAAATCAATTTTTTAGAATCAAAGTGTTTGGAAAATAGTCTTTTCTTTCTGCAATATTGCAAAGCATTTGATATTCAAAAGCAAATAACTTATAAAACATATTCAATGCTGCTGCTTAATCCCTTTATGAGAAAAAACCAAGTTCTTTGAGGTAATAAATGCATAAAAGTGCATTCTATTTGTTAATGTGTGTAACAGATAATGATTTTTAGCTGACAGTATGATTATTTATTATGACAATGCAGCGTCTTTAGTGAAAATTGAGTAGTCTTAAGGTGTTCTGTGCTGCTCATTCATGCAAAGAATTCTTGTCAAATATTTTAATGAGAAGAAAAATATGGCAGTCAAGATTAAAAGTCAAGGTGACCTTTAACTGTGAAAAACAGTATGACATATCACCTTACATTTTTTTTTAAGGTCATCACTTCTCTCCTGAAGAGTCATTCTGCAAATAAAAGTAGGCAGTGCATCAGGATAGCTAACCATAAAACCCGTCCTTAGCTCGAAATTGAGCTTTGTGTTACATCTATTTTAAATCACATATGCCCTTTGGTATAAAATTCAAGCATTTGCTGTTGTGTCTTCAGCAAGATGAGTAAGGAAATTGAACGTTACAGAAACAAAGGATGTACAAGCGTCACACAGCCTTCGGTAAAGCAACAGCACAATATCTTAGGAGTTGTCACTCTTCTTAATAAAGAACTAACTTGCCTGTGACCTGGCCTTGGCCAGGCTGTGCTGAGTCAGCTGGAAAGCTGCTCTGATAGGCACCTGGTTGCCTGTTGTTATAAAGAGTCTTTTGGGGAAACCAAGGATGATCCCACAGAACAGCAGTGACCTGTTTTCTACTGTCACACTTCAAGCTGCCCAGGTGGGCTGAGCAGATACCCTGCTCGCGCCCCATTATGCGGATGTTCTGCTGCACAAGCAAAATCCTCCAGGGCCAAAGTGACCTTAGACAAGTACCAGGAGAGTTTGGAAATATTGTTATGGTTACTGGAGGTGAAATACAAAAATCATCCAATACTGGGATCTCACAATACAGTTTCTAGTCTACTCAAAGTAGACATGGCCAAAGGGTGATTACTCATACTTCACATCCCCCTGATCCACATCTGACCTGACTCCCAGGCACAACCCCAGACCTGCACTTAAACCTGCACAGTCATGCATTCCAGCCACCTTAGAGCTTTCTCCTCTGCACAACTGGTGGAAAAGGCGAACCTGGAAGTAGGGAGTTAGTTCCTAAAAGACCTTAGCTGTATTAAAAAGAAACTCGTTTTGTTCCATGAAAGAGGAGGCATCATACCACAAATGTATCTTGAGATAGACCTCAAGGCTGGTCCTAAATGTCAGCATTAACCTACTTTCTAATTTAGATACTTTGTCTCCAGTTTTATTTGCTTATCTCTAATCTTTTCTCACTTTCCCACAATGAAAGCAGTTCAGGTATAGAATGACATGAGAGTGGTGATACAGCTTACAGATTAGCATTGGTTTGGGTCCACCCAGCTTAGCATGAGCTGCTCATGAGCACAGGTGGAAAAATTAATGTTTACTTGTCCCTGTTTGCAAAGATACATCCTTAGCTATATATACAAAGAGGATTACTCACAGGGTACCATTAGTCATTTTTATCGCAACCAAACATAGTGTCAAACACATACAAAAATGTAGTTCCTAATTACTACTATGGAGACAAAGGAGCAGAGGAGCAGGAGATGAAAATACTGTCATTTATTCTCTAAAATAATATGTGATATAATTTAATTGGTGACGTCACTTATGCAAGGTTCTAGATGGATCTTAAATAATTATAACACCGAAACACAGTACATCATATTTGAAACTTTCCAAAGAAAATTGTTGTGGATAAGCTTGCTGAAACATGCAATAATCGAATTAATTTATTGAAACATGACAATGCTGTCACGGCTTCAAATCAGAGCCTGAACTTGCTGCAGCTATAGATTTAGTAACATTTGGTGTATATCATGAAATGTATATATATAAAGTAATGGAATTACTTAGACAATCCATATGTTTTTTTGCAAAATATTAGAATCCAATTAAGTTCAGTTAGTAGTGATGTATCTTACCTTTACTTATTTCATGCCTGTGACATACATATTGTCCAAAGCAAGCTCTCACACTTTGGGCAGGTCATACTTTCTGTATCTTTCAGGAACCTCCAGAGTTTTATGAAAGTTAAATTTGAAAACAATACAGTATTTTAATTTTATAAATGTTTTTTCGCACTCTTACTGGCTGGCTGCTGCTGTCTGAAAACTGGATTGCATTCCTACAGCTGCTGATGCTCAGCACTTCCTCGGTTTCACATGCAACTATATTTAACACGCTTGTCCACTATTTCAGTTTTATTGAAACGTGCACAAAATTTCCTTTTTAGCCACTAAGGAGACTTGGCACCACTTATAAAAGATTTATTGATCCAGTACTAACTAGAGTACATTACAAACAGCCAAGTGCCAAACAGTTTCTTTGCACCAGATTGTGATTTACAAGTAAGGAAAGGAAAGTGGATTACTAATTACATATAAAACTCTAAGCTTTATAATTAAGGTCTTGCAAAATAATAGTCCTTCTCTAATAAAGAGAGGCTTTTATACCAAAATCTTTTATCTAATATAGATATACATATACCACTTTCATTTTCTTTAACAGAATGCTGAGCTCAGCTTTAAAGAAAATTCTTGTATTGCAAAGTGTTACTACTCCCCAAAAAAGACCACCTTAAAATAGAAATACTCAGAAAAATCGCATTAACATCTGATACTGTATAGTTCTGATTTAAAAAATTATAAAAACTTTACAAAAATGGTCTGTCCTGCTTTTTTTTAGATTGTTCCATATTTCTTTGCATCTATTCATGAGCACAAGTGCTTATAAAACATATAACAGTACAATGTCAACTGCAGTATAATTCTAAGGGATGATCTTAACCTGATTAACTTTTGAATTGATTACTTGGTATAGGTCACAGGTAACACAAAGCAAGGCGTTTGAATGAGAAAAGCGAAGCAGAATTGGTCCAAGGATCTGTGGGACACATGATGCAACCCTTAAACCTAATAAAGGCACTTGCATCAAATGAAGTTAGCCTCTATAAACCAACAGTACTACACAGCTCAGAGGATGACATCTATTAGCCAAGGGTAGACACTTAGCAGTCAGCAGGCTCAACCTCACCATGAACAATTGCAATTTTATCACTGAAACAACCAAAGTTTCCAGGGTTTATTCTGTTAATTTGTAGAGGATTTTCCACAACATCAGGTGGTAAGAAGGATGTGAATGAGAGCAGTAAGCTTTTCCAGAAACACCTGCTGACACTTTGGCCACTTCAGATCCAGTTTCAAAATCACCATACAGAGGCTGATGTCCATCACCAGCTCACAAGATATGCACAGCTAAATCAGACACTGAATCACAAGAAAAGGGGTACAACTAACCCAAAGGAAGAGGAGGGTCATATTCAAAAAAGCAGGGGAAAATTATAGCTTTTCATGCAATAGAAAATATTTTTTAATGCAATAGAAAAAAGTTCTCATAATGGCAAATACATCCTACATCTGTTCAAAACATGATGTAAAATAAGTAATTCCAGCAGGTTCACTAACCCCATTCAGGTATGGTTTTTGGAGGTCCAGCTCCACAAGATACTTGTAAACAGCCAAGTAAAGCATAGCTTTATTTCAGCCTCGAGATAGACAAAGTACGTAAAAAGTATAAAACAAAAAGAGGATGTGTAATTTAATACGTACAGTCACTTGAAATACATGAATTATATTAAATACATTTAAAACTAGGCATACTTTGGCATTTGGGGTCTATTTAAAACTTATTAAGAGCAAAGGATGTAGAAGAAACAATCTGTTTGATCTGTTTTGAAGCTATGGTAATAGGAAATAAGTTTTCCTGTGATGTCTCAGGACCATCAAACAGTCCTTTTTTTAAAGAATAAATATTCAGCCATATTTGAAATCCTTAACTTAATGCTCACAAAGAAATCTTCCTTGTAGACACAGTTGTATATTAACACTAACCCTAGTTCTTTTTCCAGTCATATTTCAGAGATAAGCAAAAATTATAGAAATAAAAATGTCTAGCAGGTAGTTTCATTTGCCTCTTTCATTACAAATCTATATTCAGATATGTTAATATAAAGATGTACAATATTACATAAAGGGCACAAAACCTGACATTGTGACACTGGTGGCTGAGCGGTTCGCTTATTGTAGCAGCTCTTATTCAGCTATTTTATAGTGCTCTCATCAGTCTTTTGTGTGAAAGTCTTTGGCGAGAGTCAAGTCTGAACTGATAAGGCCTTGGAGACATAATCACTGGCCCTCATTTTCCATTGACAGCCCCACACAGCCAATTCACAAACATTTTCATATTAATATTGAGCAATTTCTCTACATTCTAATCCATCAAAGTAGGCTATTAATCCTTCCCCCATCCTCTTCTCTATTCAAATGCTAACAATTTTCTTCTCACAAGCTAAAACATTTGTCCTACAGCCCCTCACACAAAGACACTGTATTGTCAGCAGTGATTGATCAGAGTATTAAGATGAGGGATGAAATGTACATTGTATCAATGATACTGCACGTATGTGGAAGAAAAGGTCTTTTTAAAATGATAAATCAAATACAAAACACAATAATTTCCCAATGAATGCATTAAAGTGTTTTGCCTGGTACACTTTATGGAAATTTATGAAGATTACCAGAGGTGTAAAATTCTGTTGAGTTTGGAATACAGAGTAAATGGCAGGGGTGCAGTGTGTGTGGGGACCTGGCGGGGAGCAGCCTGCAGCAAGGACTGGCTCCAGGGCTCTTAGGGGAAACAGCAGACCTACCAAAAGCCACTTGCTCTAAGGTCATGTTTTATACACGTGGGGCAAAAAAAAAAAAAAAAAAAAACCAAAACAAAAACAAACAAACCAACAAACCTCACAAAAAAAACCAAATAAACAACAACAACGAAAAAATCACATGAAGATAAATCTTTAAAGAAAAACATCTCTCATCTCCTGAGCTGGAAAAATCACACAAGTCCAGAAAGCAGTTCCACCCCTTAGCCAGTGGGTCTCTTGCTACAGGGCCACCCAGCAATTCCCAACATCTTTGTGAATGGCCAGAAGCTCCCTCCAGAGCCTGAGACAGGCAGGGCCATGCAACCTCTATCCTGCTTGCCCTATGATCCCTCCAATAACACAGTACCTCGAAAGTGGTGGTCAGGGCATCTGATGGATCATTTCTTGCACCTTAGTTTCACATGGAGTTATTTACTAAAAAAAGGATGTTAAAACTTAACATATTTTATGTGTAGTCTTAACATGCTTCAGGCCCTCCTTGTAAAAATATGACTTAACCAGCAGCTTCTGCTCTAACTACAGAAGATGGGCACAGAAAGAAGCAGCAGAAGGGGGACAGTCTATAACAGACACGGCTGTATGACACTGCATGTTCTGTCTGCACCCAGAGCAGAATCCAGGTCATCAGGAGGTGTGAGGGAGGCAGGCTGTGGATGCACAGAGCTCTTAGATAGCTGGTACACCCTGGCACAAATTAAAGTAATTTCAGAGATGCTGTGATTTACAGCAGGTCACAGTGGTCCTTGGCACGGAGCTCAGCAATTTGCAGTCAGAGCCCTCCATCTCAACATGTGTCCTCCTCCTTACAGGGTGTGGGTAGAGGGAGAGACGGTGCCAGGTGCTGTCAGCAAGTCAAAGTCATCAAGTTCAGCCTCAAATCCACCCTAGGATCACTTTGCTGGAGCTGACAAAGCAATTTAGAAGAGTACGCAAGCTGGGTGACTGAGAGATCCAGACCTCCTCAAAGAGCCAGCATCTGATCATCCATAAAAAGGAGCAATTTGCTTGTTTCCAGTAGCACATGTTAGGAGGGTGTATGTGTGTACACATGTGTATGGTTAAATAGCTCCCAAATAAGATAGACAAATACAACTGCTTAATAAGATGAAAAATTCAGTATGACATTTCAGTGCAATTATGAGTATGTTTGAGGCTGGAGGGTTAAGAGATGCACTATACTTAAACATGCACAAATAGCATCTAAGTATCTAGTGATATCAGAAATCATAAACTGTATTTTCTTTCTAATAAAATTAGCAGGGACCAGGGTGATGGTTGGATGGGTCCCTGCCAGTTATTAAAAAAATGATTATCTAAAAAATCTGATTTGCTCAGGAACCTCTGTATTAAAGAAAGTAAAATAACTAAACCAAAACAATTTGGAGAACAACTTTTTCTCATTATCTAAACTGTGATGGACTGAGAAAGGCCTGAATGTTACTGCTGCTTCATAGGATGAACTTGCTCTGGGCACCAAGGACCCCACACCAACATCCATCCGTATTTTCGCGGAGCCCGAGTTTCTATGCCCCAACATCCTGTTTCTGTGCCACTTACCTTTGCTATATTACCACTTTACAATAACTAGTTAAAAATATTTGTACTTTAAAGCCACTTAGAAGCTCTTCCAATTACTTACATTAGTATTCTGGCAAACAGTCAAACCTTTTTAACGTTGAGTCAGACTTCTGAACCTGTACCAAAAAAATGTCCAAACAGCAGTTCTGCTTTTCCCTACTTGCAGACGGCTGGAAGGGGTGCCACAAGCTCTCCTGCTGCAGGAGGGAGCAGGAAACACTCCTGCTGCCTGCAGGAATCTTTGACGTTCAGGGCTAAAACTGCAAAGTAACAAGATCCACTTCCTAGCACCTAAATAAAGGTCTACAAACTCAGGAGGCAGGGAAAGAGGCTGAGGAAGGAAGTTGTTCTTATTTACGCCTGAGGCCAGTAGATCCAGAGAGTAGGATGCACAGAGCAGTAACTGCTTGGAGAGAGGTGGTCAGACAAGGAAAAACGGCTGCCTCCCTGAGCAGAGATGATGACTCAGTGCAGCAATGCTGCAGCAGCCAAGTCAGTGTCCCAAGGAGCTACAGGGTGTGTGCTAGACAGGCAGTCTCTGGGATGAGTTTTAAAACACAAGCTCTGGCCACTTCGTGTTGGTGAACATCTCACAGCAATTTTATATAAATAAGGGTGTTAACCCTAGTTGAAATACAGCCAAGACATCAAGGTTAAGCTTCCACTGATAGAAATTAAATTGGATGAAGTATTAATCATTTCCTGTTTTTAAACCCAGAAATAGATTAAGCTTTAATTGAAATAATCTTTATTTTGTAATTAAGCTATTATGTGCCAGAAGAATGATTTGCTTGGTGTTCATGCATGAGCATTATACTGTTTATAAAATCCCAGGCTGGATACTGTTTGTTAAGGTTACTCTAGTGCAAAAAGCAAAACCCATGATCATGTAATTACAAAAATCAAGTCTCTAATATATTAAACAGAAACAGCAGCAAAACCAGATAACATCTACTGAAGGGTTTCTTTTCCAAACCAAGGCCCATGCACAAAAGTCCCCACAGATCTAGCAGCTCAGAGATCTTAAAATTTGAATTAATTTCTCCTAGAAGGCCACATGAAGAATGTGTAAACCTTTATTTAGGGATTCATGATTGAAAACTTTCACTCTGTGCCTTCCACTCTCACCTCAAACAGCAGGAGAGTTTTTCCTAACTGCTCTCCTAAGTCCATCAGCGGGTCTCCACACAATGCCATTTCCACCATCTCTCCCTGACAAACTACCGCTTTGCACTACAGAGATTTCCATTAACTAAACTTCTGTCAAACACAGTTTTTCTTGTTCTTTGATGAGGCAAGATTTTTTGTTTTCCAAGACAGAATAGTTCTATTTAAAACAGTTTAATGTTTTAAAAATTGTTTTGAGCTACATTGCAAATGTTCTAAGACAAACTGAGTGGAATTTACAATCATCTCTGGAGAAAGACTGCCATTAGGAATAAAGCATGGGTTTATCCATTTTTCATATGTAAGTCAGATTCACTTTGTCAGTCTTGAGATTTGACAAAGTATAATTCGGAACGATTCAAGCTCACCTTCCACTGGACTGAGTAATCAGATCAGACGAGGAAACGTCCCAGTGGCTCTTCAGAGCTTACTGCAATACTCCTCAGGAACCTTACAGTAGCTATACCACTTCATTTTCTCAGTAATACCTGGCTGTCATATATAATTGTGCATAAAAGAATGCCTCACAAATTTCCACAAGTAGAAACTTGCAGCTTAGAAACAGAAACTGTAGAGTTTTAATCTTGCTAATGTTTAAGAAGGCCATGCAGCTATCTCAGGGGCTATGACACAGAGATGAGAAGTGTGCGGGGCTGAGAGTGTACCGCATGCAGACAGCAGCTGTGTCATGTTCCTTGACCCTTCTGTTGGCAGCATTGTTCCTAAAAGATGCTGCCTCTAAGGTGATGTCTCAGCACTGCATTCTTAATTAGTTGATTTTTTTGACAGTGGTGCTGCTTCTTAGATAAAATAGAGTAGATGAAAGACCTTTAAAGATCCGAGTATGACACAATTTAATTTGTCTGAAAGAAAAGGGTTTTTGTAAAAAAATGACAACTGTATGAATTCATTCAGCAGTGGGGAGGGAGAAAGAAGATACAATGGCAATTAGAAACAAATCAGAAAGAAAGCAAATGTTTATCTTAAAATTAAATTTCTTAGAAAATAATAATGTATTCTTTTTACAAGGCCATCAGCATAGATTTTAGCCTAAAAATTAGCATGCAGTGAGGACAGAATACAAATGCAGCTCGCTGGAAAAAAATACTCATATGCTGACATTTTTTGTCTGTTTTGGGGATTTTTTTTTGCTTGTTTGTTTTTTTTTTTCTTTTTTTTGGTTTGAATTTTTCCCTATATCCATGTTCAAGTGTATTTTTGCATCACACATAAAAATATGATAACTCTCCTGATAAAAAAAAGTATCCTCTTATGTGAGTTAATATAATTCTGAGAAGAATGATTTTGACCAATTGGTGTAGTGGCTCACTGCACTAGTGAACAAGGTTTTCTGCATCCGGTGGTCCAAAGTGTGAATGCTACGCAGGCTGAATAAGGAGATGAATTTAAAATGGGTAAATGACAAGTTTGAAACTTGCCTGGATCAGACAAAAGATGCTATATTTAACACTTCATCCTCTAGTTTTAGACCACCTTATTTTTAGTCAGTTGAACAGAATATTCAGAAATGTTTCACAATAGTCTTTACACTGTTCAATTTTTCCTAAGACTGGAACTGAAACACTAAAAAGTGGGTGATGATAATTAAGGTAAAAATATATCTAAATACATTGTATGAAGATTCATAATTGCAAGATGGAAAGAATAATAATGAATGGAAAGAATAATAGTGAATGGAAAGAAGTTTTGAAGAATGGCATGAGAAACAACTGATAATTTATAAAATTTAAATAGTTTATAGAGGGCTAATCAAATATAACTCAATTTATCTTTGATCTTTCTGAAACACTCCTTAGGGCCTGCTCAGTACAGTACTTCAGCCACCTTCTTGCTTGACTGAGGGGGAGTGTGGCCTTTTGTTTTATTTATATTTAAAAATATGGAAAATATCACACCACAATAAAACAATCAACCAGAAGGTTTGTGCTCCAGTAACTGGAAAGCATAGAAAGTCAGTGAGTAGATAATTATTCAAGGTCAAACCTTTCTAGTGTGGTGCCAGAAAAAAAGCAAACAGTGAGGGTTAGCCAATACTTCACAAACACTTGTTTAAGGATTTCCTAATTACTATAAGTGGTTCCTCTGGCCCTGGCGCTTAAAAAGGCAGCTGTGTATGCATGATGTCATCCTTTTTTCCCATTATCTCTGCAGTAAATTTGAAGAATTAAGAAGCAAGCAAGACTGAATAGTCAAAATAATGATGATTTTTCATGTTTCCTACCCTCAAAAATTACTTACAGAAAAAAAGACAAATTGAAACATGGACTCAATTAACTAGTAAAATACATTTGAATGTTTTTGTTGAAAGAAAAAACTGAGAAAATGCAATTGGCCTTCACATACTTTTCTCTTTAAAGACCGCATCATATAGAGCATGGCTACCTCATAGCACAGTTTCTGTTACCTTAGAGCTTTAAAGATATGGATATAAATTACAGACTGATCAACAAAAAATAAAATCAAGAACCTTTAATCTCCTGGAGTAAATTGCACAGGTAATATTCACTACCCTGCTATGGCTGTGCCAGTGCACTTTGCAGATCATGGATGGAATACAAAATTCACAGAGAGACAATAACAACAAAGATACTGTAATATTTGCTGACTGGGACACTGCAATTAATACACTAGCTGACACAATCAGGGATTAACTTCATTCTGTGCACTTCTGTCATTAGTACCTTGCCAAAACAGATGATGAGTTTTGAGAGCCTTTATAGTAATTCTGGCGCTTCTGGTTTGTAACATTGGTTCCTCTCTCCTTTGCTAGCAACATTGCTCTGCCCTGGCTCTTGTGATCATCAGACCAGACCTCTTATTTTTGGCCAGTGATTATAATTTCCATGAAGAGTTTTAGGATGTTCTCCTTTCCACTAGAATTTCCTCCCATGTCTCCTAGGTTCTATGTCATCTATGTATATGAGACGACCAGCAGCTCTTGGACTGCACGCTCAAGGTGCTGCACATGCCTCAGGTCATCCTTCTGCACACAATTTAATTTCTCCTTCATTTCTATCTATGTGCTAGGAATCTAACACGAAAGCTATTCTGAAGAACATAACCGGGGGTAGGTGCAGTGCAGTATAGAAGAGTATCTCCAAGCACATCACCCTCTGTAAAACAACTTCATATTTAAAGAGCAGCTCCCCAAATGCATTCTTCCCTTGTTTTCTAAAAAGTACTCATTAGATTAAAAAAAAAAAAAAGAGAAGGTAAAAATGTTTAGTTAGTTTATCAAGTATCACAGTCACTTTACAAGTCCTGCCTGTGGGACACTCACCGCTCCACCACTCATCATCTCCCTTTTCGTAGGTTGGGCAGTGCCTGTGTGCAGCTATTCTTTCACCTATCCATAGAAGTACTGCAAGCACCCTTCACTGCAGTGTCAAGAAGGGAGAAAGTAACGAAGAGTTGTTGCTACGTGTCCACCAGATTCATTGAAGCCACTGGAAGCTTTTCTGTTGCCTTCCAGGAGTTATGATCAAACTACTGATTCGTTTCTAGGAATGAATGACTTAAGACTTATCACTCAGGAGTGGGCTTTCAGAAACAACCCAAACTAGCTCATCATTCCTGCTTACAGTAAAAGCCATCTTGCTTCCTCAGATAGCAGCACATGCCACTTTTGCAGACCCCAGCCATCATCCTGGAAGTACTGTTGTACATATGGCAACTTGGCGAAAAGAAAACGATGGGAAATGAACACTGCCATGTTTTAGTATGAAGATTAAATGTCTTAACACATGCACATGCTGTAAGTCATTGTTAGACCTAGTCTACCCTTCTGCACCACAGGTACTCTAAAACATCATCCAGCTTCCTTGTCCCTAGTTCTGATGAGATGCATGCACAAATCCAAGTGGGAAACCAGTTATATATAAGCTTTAGGACATGTCATGCACAGAATGACTCCTGCTTTTTATGCTCTTTCAACATATAAAACTGTCTGAGAGAAAGGGTCATACTTCCCAAGCTGCCAGAAAAAATATTTCTAATAAAGAAAATATTCTGTGCATGGAAAAGCTGTAGAATATATGCATTTCATAGTTTCATGGCTCTAGTGCCTACCCAGTCTCCATCTTTGATATCCTTGCTGCTTTTATCTCTCTCCAGGAAGACGTGTCTGAACACAACCACTATCCTTCCCCCCTGGGGCTAAGATCCCACTCTGACTTGGGGTGCTGGTCCGGCAGGTCTGGAGGTAGCCGCAGGTCTGGAGGTAGCCACTGCTCTGGAGAAAGCTCGTATGCAATCACTGCAAGCTAAAGGTGAAACAATAGACCTTTTCCCATTATGGCAAGGTGGTGACAAGTAGGAAACTGAAGGTGTGAGTGACAAGGGAGCAGTAATTTCAACAGAGCTCTACTCAGACAAGATCTGGAGTACCTTTAAGTAGACAATGGCTAAATAGTAAATACTGACACAGAAAACAGAAAATATAGGGAAAATGAAAGGAAGGGATGGGCAGGAATGAAAGAAGATGGACAGAAGATGAGACAGAAAGCACTGTGGAGAACAGAGGACATGAAAAGGGGGCAGAGAGATTAAACTTGACTGTAAAACTAAGCATAGGACATTAAAATTACTCCACATGAAAAAAGAAAAACCAAGGTGTGGCTTCCATTCACATCCTCCGCCACTGAATAGACACATTAAGGGGATACTATTTCAGGTTGAGCAATATAAGAACATTCAAGTTCAGAAAAATATAGAATAAGTTGTTCCTGCCCTAAGGAAAATACAAATTACTCAGTCTAGTACAGCTTTGTTCAGACATGTCTGAGGCGAACGAAGGACCAACTGGTGTACTACCTCCCCACTGCCTCTTCATTCAGTTCCTCCTTATACAACCACGATTGTCCCGCTAATGGAGTAAACCTTGCCAGAAGCATTTGACAGGTGAAGAATAAGGGAGAAAACAGGGAAATAAACACAACAAGGTGGTATTAGGAAAAAGAACAGATCTATCCCTGTGATTTTGTCTGGGTACGCCTCAGAAAAAAGAAGTTTGCTGGTAAAATCACACTGGTAATTTCAGGTGTATGGAACAGCTTTACCCCTCACCCAAAGGTCAAGAATGGTGTTATCAAGGGCATAAACCAGCACAGCAATGATGACTTTTATGGTGTATAAACAGAACTAGTAAGACTCCACGGCTCCTCACAGGCAATAAGAAAGAGAAAGTTGTAGGTTATAATCCACCTCTGCAAAATGACACGTTTTCAATCCAGCATCCAAAACATTTAGGTTTTTTCCCTTTTTTTACTTTGTCTTCTTTGGCTTTGTATGCCTGTGTCATACCATCACTGTCTGATATCTTAATGGATGCCATTTTGGTAGAACATAATTTACTCTGAAAACACGCAGACACCCAGACACTCTGGGAACAGGATGGCCAGCATTGGTTTAGATGAAATATACCTCCTTAAAACAAACAAACAAACAAACAAAAAAAAAAAAAAAAAAAAAAAACAAAAAAAAAAAAAAAGCAAAACCAAGAAAAAAACCCACATTGCATGAAATAAGATCTTCAAATTATACAGTCCCTGCCATAACAGTAATAAAATACCAAAATGATTTTTTTTTCATTTCTAAATAGCTGCTTTCTTCTACCTTTTATAATGTCCACCTCTTAGCATAACAAAGCTTTTCATAGCTTACTAATGGCTCCCTGTCACTAGTGCTGAGAACTATTATCACTGCTCTGCCCCTTCACATGGGCCTTTCAAACATCACTGTTTCACTTAATTCTTTCACCTCCTTCAGTTCAAATGCAATAAAAACCTTTCACTGGCTGACAACTAGAAAGGCAGAACAGCCTCCAACTGCTGTATAATTCAGGAGGGCTCTTTCTCATTTTAATTGGCTGCCTAATTGGAATGTTTATGGGTTCTTCGATAGCTTGGGATGAAAAGGCAGGGTGAGCAATTATGTGCTCAGCATTCCTATCTGGCAGAGTTAATAGTTGTTTTTTTTTTAAAAAGCTAAAGTTCACTGGAATGCCATGTTTTTGTTCTCTAAGAAATACCTTGATTTGAAACAATGTAATCCCCAAGTCAGAAATTATGTCAAGCTGTGCTTATCCAGTAGCAAGTTTGAGCTTTTGGGAGCCTCTTTGCTCCTTTTTGATGTTAGCATAACATGAAGAACAGGAGGCTATCTGGTGGCTGTCAAGTTTTTAACTGCTTGCTCTCTCACTGGCTGGAGATAAGATGTAAGCAGGGCACTTGATGGACTTGATTAATTCTCTGGAATGAAGGTTTGTCTTTCTTGGCTCGATGAATGAATTCATTCTAGTAGATGAGGTCACCCAAGTCAAGACAATAAAGTTTCTGATATTCACATGAAAGCTAGTTTTCAAAGCTGCCAGCCCCTAAAAAGAGAAGCACAAGTGTTTTCTCATTTACCTACATTCTAGTGGCAACATCCAGCCTGCTGCCCTATCTATCCTCTCCAGCACAGGACTGGGTTTCAGCTGAAAAGCAGTTCTAACACAATATGAGATTTAAAGGAGGGAATAAAAAGACACGGTTTGTTTGAAGAAACAAAGATTTTTGTGAAGTGATTTGTCAAAATGCCAACAGGAGGAGAAAAATTACTTTCCAGCTTTTTAGTCTGACCAATACAGTTGCATTTTCATTGTCTCCCCACACTGCCTGTCCGTCATTCCAGCTGTAAACTTCTGGGTGCAAAGAGCAGCTTTTTGATCCCTCGTGCAGTGCACAGTGGAGTTGCGTTTATGTTTGGGAGCGAGAGAGCCCAAGTGTTGCAGATACATGTAATAAACATGGAAGGATGCTGTGCTCCTTTCAGTACTTGTATTCTTGAATGTTTTAGGATTTAAGGGCAAGTTTATGTACTATTCTTCACAATGCAGACTAGTCTCCTCCATCTTTCCTCTCTCCCTTTTAATATACTGTTTAGTTTAAAAACACTGAAAACTAGTAAAAAGGACCTGATTTTCTTTGTAAATTTCCAGATTCTCACAAGGGTTTGTACAAAGATCTACATTCATCCTGTGCTTTTTGTTTTTCAAAACCGTGCAGATGTTAGTCTCTCCAGTACTCATTGCAGTATTGCAAATGTTATAAGCAACCCACACAACAGAATTCCAGCTAGTCTGATGCACAGATTTGTTATTTTCAGACAACCCAAAACTTCTTGGCCTAATATTAGGATTCTAACTCATTCTGCGTTCCTCCTTTCCAGTTAAATTGTGTCCTTTCTTCTAAGTAAGGAAAACCTCATAGCCCTGTGGATTATTAAGGCCATTATTCTAGTGTTTGAAGTTCCATTCTAGAAGTCTTCTAACCCATACTTCTGCTCCTCTGCTGCATTTCTCCAGCATGCGCGGTTACAACTGAAGTATGGGACAATGAAGGAAGCATACATCCCAGGCACAAATGCAAGCAAAACACCATGACGGTGGTGCGTCAGCTCTCTGCCGGATGGTGATACCATACAAGAAAAACAGCCACAAGCTACAGAGATTTTTGGGTACTGTGGTCTTTTTCTAAATGCTTTCATAGGTTCCATGGATAAATTAGAAGATGGTTTCAATGCTCCTGTTAAACTATGGAGGTAGACTTTTACCCCGGGTTTTATTGCCATCTGGAGTCTGGTAACCTATGGAAGCAGTGCCTACTTTGAAAGGTCAGAAGCCTGTACCACATCAGAGAGCCCCGCTCTGCCTAGAACATACTTAGGAAACGTTGACTTGGTGCATGCCAGGAGGGATTTTTGGCCGCAGTAGCTCCCAAGAAGTTCTTTCCAAAAGACTCATTTACAAATTCACATGTAGCAGCTCAGCATCCAAATGATACAAAAATATATGACAAATCATATCCTTGCCAGTATAGATGTAGTTAACTTGGAGGAGGCCAATCTAGCAATTAAATGAAAACCTCTTTCAAATAAACTGTCAGGTAAACCACACCTACCCTTAGACTAATCTTTGTTCACATTTCCCTAAAGATTATAACTTGCTGATATTAAGAATATCAGAGGAAAAAATCTGATTGCTCAAGATGTCCATCTCATGTTATGGGCAGAGTAAAGTCAAGGAAACCCATGTGTTTGGTAAGCGTCCAAACATGTGGATGCTTATGCAAACCAACAGTTCTTTGAAGTACACTGCTTTCTAAAGTCCAGGCTAAAACCTAAAACTTAATCATCAACAAAACGGGCAGAGCTAAGGCAGAAACACTGGCTAAACTCTGCAGGATTGGAATATGAGAGGAGGTGTCTCTCTGAAGTGACATTATAGGCCCAGATGTGTTGTAAGAGAATAAAGGTCTGTCTTAAGATGGCCCATAGACCCTGTGAACTTCCTTGTTTCATGACTTTAAAGCAAGAAGAAAAATAAATAACGAAACATGTTAAAGTCATTATTGTAGCTGTGTGCGCATTCTGAAGGTTTGGAGTTTTAAAAGCTCCGACCCTTGAAAAAAGTGCCCAGTGAAGTTGGAGGCAGCAAATTTATACTGAAATGTATTTTTTATATACTACTGAATTTACATGTGGAACTCATTGTCGCAAGATGTATTAAATCTAAGAGCTTAGCAGGATTCAAAAAGCTCAGACATTTATGTGAATAATAAGAACATCCACAGTTACACCAGAAAGGGAAAGACATTTATAAGTGATACTAAAACTCAGACTTGAAGGCATAAGCCAATTGTTGGATGCATTGGTTTAGGGAGAAAATTCCCTAATTGACACATTTTCCATATCTGTCCATTGTAGGTTTCTCTGCACCTTCCTGTAAACATCTGGTGCAGACCAGTGTTAGTGAGGCCATCTAAATCAGATCCCATCCAGCAGGTGTTATGTCCTTAACCTAAAACTTTTTAATGTAAGTCTGTCATGAAACATTTTGAAAAGACTGCTGAATCCTTGCCTAATCCTATAGCATTTGGCAGCTCTTAAAACAGGTAATGGATATTCCACAACATTTTGTATATCCACCAAGAAGAGGGTAATTATTCACAGTGTTTTCTTATGTCTTATGCCAGGACCTCTTCTTCTTCAAGTGGCATCAGACTATGCGGGTCCATATGTATGTTCCACCCCAAACGAAACATTGTTCTGCAAAACCTCTGAGTATTGCAACACCACTGAAAAGTCTTATGATGGGGAGCATGAAATTCCATTCCCAAATCCCAACAGTGTTCAGAGAGTGGACTGGGAATGAAACTGCAACTGTAAACAAAGAAAAGCCTGATGAGTGCTAAGGATCCATGCTACAGAATAGGCCAAATGAATGAGTGCTGTGAGGCTGTTAAATCATTCACTTTCCCCTATTAAACACCTGAGAGGCATTTATATTGCTAATGAGCTGGAAATACATACTGACAACAAACACAGCATTTGCTGCTAATAAGTGCATGTGTTTTTGTGTGTGTATAGGAGGAAAATAGTGGCCTCCCTCCTTTCTCCATAAATTTTGCATGTCTTATTCAAGCCATCATAGTTTGATCTTTGCTGATGTTTATTAAATTTAAATATCAAATATGTGTGGAATAAAATAACAGGAATGTGATAACATATTCAGAAGAAAAATCAAAATGACCCTTAAAAAATGAATGCATAAATGCCTAGCATTGAATTTATGCTACTTAGCATCACATTAAAAATATTCAAAAAATAAATCAAAATTCAAGGGTATAACTTATACTCAATTTCAAATTTATGGCATTTTAAAATAGGATGATTTCCTCAAATGTGCAATAAATTTGGTTTTGTGGAATTGCACATGCCACCTTATCATGACAGTTGCTTTATCTACACAGTCCACTGAAGCCTAGTCACTTTATATAATCTGAATTCACAAATCAACTGTCGTCTTCACTTCACTGATTCATTGCTGATGGGCCTTTCACAAGGTAAAAAATCCTTTCCAAGTTGACAAGAGTAATAAATGGAGAGGTGATAGCTGCCTCTCCATCCTGCTGTTCTATTGTGCTGCCGATAGTGACACATGGCAGAATAAGCTCATAAACCAGCCTCATCTTTTGACCTCTGCAGAGTAAATGGAAACAGAGGGTCGTTTATGATGATGACTGTATTTAAAGACCAATAATGACTAGGTAAACCTCTGAAAACTACCTAGCCCAACCAAAGCTTGGAAAAATGCCTTGGGTTTCTATATCTAACATGATGCAAAACTTAAAAATGCATAACAGGTGAGTTAAAAATAAATATGGGTTTGCATGGTCCACAGCAAGCACTGAATTTTCATTTATCAGGGATGTGTCTTTTTAGGAGAAACCATTAGTAATTAAACTTGAATACCTCATCATTTGCCTTCTCTGCTGCGGTAGAAGTTTTGTGCAGTCTAATGAAGGACCTGCAGCAACACTTGGGAGCTGTGAACTCAGACTGTGCTATTGCTTCAGCTACAGTATCAGATCGGTCCCAGTTCAGAAAGTACCAACACTCTGGAAAACAGCATGATAACCAGTGAAGCCAATTTGAAGTCTCAGAATACAAATAATTCATGTTGTCTGTACACATAGTAGTAGAAAGCTGTCTGCTTATATGTAAAAGTAAATTAATACTAATTCCAGCTGCAACAATCAAGGCTTCTTACTTTTCCCATAGTAAGATTAAATATAACGTTACACCAAATACATTTTACTTTTTAGTGATATACCATCTTGTTTAATTATTGAATATATTTTTCCTTTCACATTCTACGGAATTCTTATCAGGATCCATAGTCACTTTAAAAAACAGATACTGAAAGAGTTTTAAGCTGCATGCAGTAGTGTTGCTTAATCACCTGAATTTGGTGAAGTCAAATTATGAAAATATACCCATATAAAATCAGTTGAAAAGCTAAAGTTTCAGTGGAAAATGGAAGGAGACCCCAACTTTGCAGAATTTACTACTCTTGTGCATACCCCACTGCCATCTATGGATTGATATACCAAGCACATGAAATGATTTTTAACTGCCTCTCTGCATTTCCAACATCCACTCAGAAGGAAAAAAAATAAAACAAAATATAATGCCTTAATTCTTTCTTTCAAAGGCAGACTTCAAAAAAAAAAAAAAAAAGGACTAAATATTTTTCAAGTAAGAGCGCCTCATGTACATGAGCTAAAATAGAGAACAATAGTGGTAACAACAATAATAGCACTGAAGTCTCCAAATGTTAAAACCAAAGGCTGATGCTCATACTATACAATGCTCCTCAAAGCTGCTTTTCGTTCTAAAGGTAAACAAGTTCACCATCAGACCTTCAGCAAAAAAGGAATTTACAGCACCTTTTAGGAGGAGAACTTTGCCACTCGCATGAAACCATCCGCTATATCACCACAGGTTTTCTGGGGTTGATGTGCTGGCCCCACTTAGCTTTCCTCAAGAGGGTGAATAATTTGCTACAAAAGAATAGTAATCCTAGATCTCTAGGTGAAAAAAACAAAACAAAACAAAACACACACACAAAACAAAAACAAAAAAAAAAAAAAAAAAAAAAAAAAACAAACAAAAAAAAAAAAAAAAACAAGAAAAAAGCCCCAACAAGCAAAAAACTCCACAACCAAAAAATCCCAGGAAACCAGGTCAAGAAATTGATACCTGACAAAATAAGACTGTACCAAGAAATGAGGTGCTGCATTAAACCAAACACAGGGAAAGGCATTTTTTACTTTCTGCCTCTATCTCAAACATTCTTGACCGTCCTGGAAACACCCCCCTGTAACTGCAGGCATGGTGCCGCAGTGATTTGGCAGGGCAGCTCTTCTGGACATCAAAGGGAAGCAAGAGGCACAGGCCAAGGGGGCGATCCGATCACCCCTAAGTCAGACCCAGACCATGTCTGCTTCCTGAAGTCACACCTGGTTTTCTCCATTGATTACAGAAAGTGGCAGAAGCTTTTAACTTCAGGAAACATACCTTAATGAAGGAGACCTAAAGTCACATAAAAAAGATCCAGGACAAGTCTGTTCAGATTTTTATTCTTAATGTGGGTTTGAAAGCAGAGCTGTTGGGCTCCCGGTCCCCTCACACATACACCCACATCACACACCATTTTGTTCCTCTATTAGGATTGCATTGCACCCATGGGCAGAGTCATTCCCTCCCACAGAGGACTCCATGAAGATAATGGCAAACATTACCTTGCTAGGTCAGATACAGTGACCTGCAGGGCTGCCCCTATATTTAAGATAAACATAAATCCTAAGAATGCAATATGAGAGCTGACAGATGAAGCAGTGTTACAGGCAGTAGAGGAACTATGGAACCACGTTTTTGTACAGTGCAACTAAGGCCGCATTCAAATCCAAGATTCATCTGAACAGTGAAGACTTAGTCTCTTACCAACATGCAGATTACTGGTAATGGCCCCATTTCTTGAAATTAATAATGTAATATTTTCCTATGCATTACTTGTAATTACTAGAAATATTAATATATTCAAACTAGGCAAACACACTTTTGCATAAGATGAGAAAGCATCCTGGAAGCCTGAATGACCCAATTGGTCTAAATCTACAGGAGACATATGCAGCACATGAGACATTAGTAAAAGATGCTTCCACAATTGTGGTTGAGTTCACTGTGATATTACAGGGTCAAGAATAAGCAGCCCCACAAAGAAAGGTGGTGCCACCCCCCACCCCAGCTCCCAACCTTCTCTGGATCTGGTCAAGTGCTATTGTATGAACCTGTGCAGACTTAGCTTAATATTTATAGCAAAAATGAAATGCAGAATAGAAGCTTCCTTCATTAAATCTTTCACTTTTATACCCATCAAGTTTCAAGTTGTAAAAGTGACCAATGCTCTCAGTATTTGTTTGACAGAGCAGTACTGGAAATCCAAGGCAAGATTCCTTGCTCACAGAAGCTGTGGTATCACCTGTTCCACCCTGATTGTGTTCCATGATTTTGGGCATATATTTGGTTATATTAAAGAGCTGCAAATTCCAGTTGTACCTAAACATGCCTAGGAATATAGACACACCTGGTTGAAAGTATCCTCTGGAAAAAAAAAAACAACAAAAAACAAACAAACAAACAACAAAAACAAAAACCCAGAGCAGAACAAAATAAAATCTCATACACCTCCCTTGCTCGACAGCACTGACTTCTGTTATCATTTTCATAAGGGGTGATGTGCTGTAGCTCCTCATTGAGTCAATCTCAAAAGCCAGATCAACACCATCACTTCCATTCTTATTTTGACAAAGGTCTATAAAACTGTGGTTTGGAGCTAAACCAGGTTTCAGGTAGAGTTCAGAGTTTGAGCTACAAACAATATACAGAGAAGAGGTCAGGCTCAAATTAAGTAGAATTGAAACCTCATGAACTCAGGACAGTGAATTTGCAAAATTAACCGAAATTCAAGGAGTTTTCACCCACAGCTTCAATTCACCCCATCACAATTTATTATGTCAACAGTTTAACTTCACCACTCAGGTCCAAGCTGTGTCAGGCCTACTTCCCATGTGTCACATGCCACAATTTACCATGCCTGACCATTCCACCTTGTTTTTTGTAAGCTTGCAAGTTTGTTTTAAAGGTTGTAGGGCGAAGTTCTTTGTAAGGAGGGAAAAAAACCCACAAAATAAAAAAAGGAAAGAAAAGGAAAGAGAAGAAGAGAAGAAGAGAGGAAGAGAGGAAGAGAGGAAGAGAGGAAGAGAGGAAGAGAGGAAGAGAGGAAGAGAGGAAGAGAGGAAGAGAGGAAGAGAGGAAGAGAGAAAGAGAGAAAGAGAGGAAGAGAGAAAGAGAGAAAGAGAGAAAGAGAGAAAGAGAGAAAGAGAGAAAGAGAGAGAAAGAGAGAAAGAGAGAAAGAGAGAAAGAGAAAAAGAAGAGAGAAAGGGAGAAAGGGAGAAAGGGAGAAAGGGAGAAAGGGAGAAAGGGAGAAAGGGAGAAAGGGAGAAAGGGAGAAAGGGAGAAAGGGAGAAAGGGAGAAAGAGAGAAAGAGAGAGAGAAAGAGAGAAAGAAAGAGAGAGAAGAAAGAGAGAAAGAGAGAGAGAAAGAGAGAGAGAAAGAGAGAGAGAAAGAGAGAGAGAAAGAGAGAGAGAAAGAGAGAGAGAAAGAGAGAGAGAAAGAGAGAGAGAAAGAGAGAGAGAAAGAGAGAGAGAAAGAGAGAAAGAAAGAGAGAAAGAAAGAGAGAAAGAGAGAAAGAGAAAGAGAGAAAGAGAAAGAGAGAAAGAGAGAGAGAGAGAAAGAGAGAGAGAAAGAGAGAGAGAGAGAAAGAGAGAGAGAAAGGAGAAAGAGAGAGAGAAAGAGAAAGAGAGAGAGAAAGAGAGAGAGAAAGAGAGAGAGAAAGAGAGAGAGAAAGAGAGAGAGAAAGAGAGAGAGAAAGAGAGAGAGAAAGAAGGGAAAGAAAGAAGGGAAAGAAAGAAGGGAAAGAAAGAAGGGAAAGAAAGAAGGGAAAGAAAGAAGGGAAAGAAAGAAGGGAAAGAAGGAAGGGAAAGAAGGAAGGGAAAGAAGGAAGGGAAAGAAGGAAGGGAAAGAAGGAAGGGAAAGAAGGAAGGGGAAGAAGGAAGGGGAAGAAAGAAGGGAAAGAAAGAAGGGAAAGAAAGAAGGGAAAGAAGGAAGGGAAAGAAGGAAGGGAAAGAAGGAAGGGAAAGAAGGAAGGGAAAGAAAGAAGAAGGGAAAGAAAGAAGAAGGGAAAGAAAGAAGAAGGGAAAGAAAGAAAGAAAGAAGGGAAAGAAAGAAAGAAAGAAGGGAAAGAAAGAAAGAAAGAAGAGAAAGAAAGAAAGAAAGAAAGAAAGGAAGGAGAGAAAGAAAGGAGAGAAAGAAAAAGAAAGAAAGAAAGAAAGAAAGAAAGAAAGAAAGAAAGAAAGAAAGAAAGAAAGAAAGAAAGAAAGAAAGGAGAGAAAGAAGAAAGGAGAGAAAGAAAGGAGAGAAAGAAAGGAGAGAAAGAAAGGAGAGAAAGAAAGGAGAGAAAGAAAGGAGAGAAAGAAAGGAGAGAAAGAAAGGAGAGAAAGAAAGGAGAGAAAGAAAGAAAGAAAAGAGAGAAAGAAAGAGAGAAAGAAGAAGGGAGAGAAGGAAGGGAGAGAAGGAAGGGAGAGAAGGAAGGGAGAGAAGGAAGGGAGAGAAGGAAGGGAGAGAAAGGCGGGAGAGAAAGGCGGGAGAGAAAGGCGGGAGAGAAAGGCGGGAGAGAAAGGCGGGAGAGAAAGGCGGGAGAGAAAGGCGGGAGGGAAAGGCGGGGAAGAAGAGAGAAAGGAGAGAAAGGAAAGGGAAAGGAAAGGGAAAGGAAAGGGAAAGGAAAGGGAAAGGAAAGGGAAAGGAAAGGGAAAGGAAAGGGAAAGGAAAGGGAAAGGAAAGGGAAAGGAAAGGGAAAGGAAAGGGAAAGGAAAGGGAAAGGAAAGGAAAGGGAAAGGAAAGGGAAAGGAAAGGGAAAGGAAAGGGAAAGGAAAGGGAAAGGAAAGGGAAAGGAAAGGGAAAGGAAAGGGAAAGGGAAAGGAAAGGGAAAGGAAAGGGAAAGGAAAGGGAAAGGAAAGGGAAAGGAAAGGGAAAGGAAAGGGAAAGGAAAGGGAAAGGAAAGGGAAAGGAAAAGAGAAGAGAAGAGAAGAGAAGAGAAGAGAAGAGAAGAGAAGAGAAGAGAAGAGAAGAGAAGAGGAGAAGAGAAAAGAAGAGAAAAGAAGAGAAAAGAAGAGAAAAGAGAAAAGAAGAGAAAAGAAAAGAAAAGAAAAGAAAAGAAAAGAAAAGAAAAGAAAAGAAAAGAAAAGAAAAGAAAAGAAAAGAAAAGAAAAGAAAAGAAAAGAAAAGAAAAGAAAAAAAAGGAGAAAAGGAGAAAAGGAGAAAAGGAGAAAAAACTTGAGGGTTTTGTTTTGTTTTTTGTTTTTACATACCGAAGTATGTAAAAGTCAGTTGTTCATGGTGTCTAACTATCTCATGCAGTATCATTTGGCTTAGTTTGAAAATCAGGTGTAATGTTTCATAATTTAATTATTCAACAAAACCTTGACAATAAAGCATCCTGCTAAAACCTAATTAAGAGTGTGATTTGATAAAAGCACATTCTGCAGTCTTAGTTTGCATTCCTACATGAGTGGGGACATCATTACTTCATGCTTTACACATTTTGGGCTTCATAGGGGCTTTTTGTTTCGTTTGGGGTTGGTTTTGTCCCTCCTTTTCTTTTCCAGAGCTAATTTTAAATTATATAAAGGAGTACTTCAAACATAGATCATATCAATTCATGAACTGTTGGCAACACTCAGTTCAGATTTAAAGAAAAACACACCATCAAAACATAGTATACAATAAAACCTCAAAACACAAAACAAAACAAACAACACACCCCCCAAAGTCAACAAAAACCCCAACCCTCAACAGACCCAACAGAAAGGCATCATGAAAAGTGCAGTTTTTCAGAAGCTGACCCTTGTTCAAGCTACATATGGTCACATAATCTTTTAAAACGCGTGATTCAAGTCTCAATTTAATTATGTAATAGCACAAATGGAATTACACTGCAGATGAAGTGCAGTATTTCAGCTCAGACACATACTGGATTTGTGTGACTGACTCAAGCTTATTTCATTTGGTCATTGTACTAGAGGGCTTATTTTGAATACAAGCACACATAGCAAACAACAATCTCAATACAATACCTCCTCCTCTTGATCTAAATTTTAATACTTGCTGGGCTGTGTTATGAAGATAATTTGTCAGGCAGCTTGCAAAGATGGTGACAATTCAGTATAAACAAGTATGTTTCTTGAATTGCTCCACTTACCATATATCCTTATGTATCTGCTTAAAAACACAAATACACCTTCTTCCCATGCATGTATTTTTGTGTGTGTCACCCCTGACTGTCATGTAGTTATTGTTATGTCTTTGGTAGCAACAGCAAAAACAAGACTTTTCTCTGTCAACAGATTGGAAATGCAAAATCCTAATCAGCTCACTCTTCAAAACTTATATACTTTCCTCCACCTCCCCATACTTTATCCTCATGTCCTCTATATTTCTCCTCTCCTTTGACTGGCACATCAAACAGTACCTTTTCATTTTAAGTAAAAAGGGAGCAGTCAGTTAAGACCTGATATTGGCCTTACTCAGTAAGACCAGTTCACATACTGGAACTGTTCCTGGCTCTCTGCATACTAAGGCAGACGTTGAGCATCAAGTATGCTCATTTCATGTGTTGAAGCTTTTTATGTAAGAGGCTACCTATTGGCAAGATAAATAAATTCATATCTATATTTGGGAAAGTTTTGGAAAACTGCAAACCAGTCAATCTAGGTCTGATACTATAGCAACTACACGAGCAACCATGTTCTAAGCATCTGAGCAATAAGAGGAATAAGAAGAGCAAAGCCAAAATATTTGGGATTCTGAAGAAAAAACAACATGAAACTAGTCTGATCAGTACTGCTCAAGAATGTGGTGTTACTATAGTTGAATCCATAAAAAGATCATTCTACTGCTCAGTAGCGATCAGATAAAAGAAAACTAAATATCAGGGATTACTAATAAATTAGAGAGAATTCAAGATTTGCCTACATGTTAAATGCTATGTGTACCATCAGTATCCTCAGCTAAAAAGAAAACAACATCCAGAGGGACCTCGACATGCTTGTGAGGTGGGCTGATGCCAACTTGATGAAGTTTAACCATGCAAAGTGCAAGGTCCTACACTTGGGTCGGAGCAGGCACAGCTACAGGTTGGTCGGGGAGGAGATTCAGAGCAGCCCTGCGGAGAAGGACTTGGGGGTGTGGGTTGATGAAAAAATGAACATGAGCCGGCAGTGTGCGCTTGCAGCCCAGAAAGCCAACCGTATCCTGGGCTGCATCAAAAGGAGTGTGACCAGCAGGTCGAGGGAGGTGCTCCTGCCCCTTTACTCTGCTCTCGTGAGACCTCACTTGGAGTATTGTGTGCAGTTCTGGTGTCCTCAACATAAAAAGGACATGGAACTGCTAGAACAAGTGCAGAGGAGGGCCACGAGGATGATCAGGGGACTGGAGCACCTCCCTATGAAGATAGGCTGAGAAAGTTGGGGCTGTTCAGCCTACAGAAGAGAAGGCTGCGTGGAGACCTCAGAGCAGCCTTCCAGTATCTGAAGGGGGCCTATAGGGATGGTGGGGAGGGACTCTTCATTAGGGACTGTAGTGAGAGGACAAGGGGTAACGGATTCAAACTTAAACAGGGGAGGTTTAGATTGGATATGAGGAAGAAATTCTTTAATAAGAGGGGTGGTGAGGCCCTGGTATGGGTTGCCAGGGAAGTTGTGAATGCTCCATCGCTGGTGGTGTTCAAGGCCGGGTTGGACATAGCCTTGGGTGTCATGGTTTAGTGTGAGGCGTCCCTGCCCATGGCAAGAGGGCTGGAACTAGATGATCTTAACGTCCTTTTCAATCCGAACTATCCTATGATTCTATGATTCTAACAACACACGGTAAGAGAGACGAAGGGGTTTGTAAGCAGCCTGTAAAAACTGCCAGTAGAGAGCAGGAAGTGGGGACTGATCCACTTTCCACTCCAGGGGAAGGCAGAGGAGGTTGCGCATGAGTCTAGCTAGAGGATTCCCTGAGCTGAGAGGTTTTAGAGAATATAGGGGGAACTAACATATGTTCTCCCCAGTCTTACTGCTCAGCTGCTTATGGCCACTGCTGGGAGACAACATTCTAAGCTTTATGTTACTTTATTTTGAGCCAGTAATGCCACAAAAATTTTTCTTATTTGACTGATCCCTGGCTTCTTAGATGCTAGGGAGAACAAGAGGCAGAAATGCTCACTTTAGCACAGCTTTTGGCAGCCACTTCTGAAAATGGTTTGCAAATCAACTTCAGGAAACAGTTCACGTTAAAATAATAGAAGGTTTGTACAGAGCTGACAAAAAAAGAAAAAAAAAAAGTACTGGTTATCAGGTTAGCTTTATGTTTGATCTCAGAGGTGTTTCTGCCTTGGCCCAGTTTTGCTCAATTATTTCAGTAACATCAAAAATAAAAGAATAGAGTGCATGCATGTAAACGTGAAGACAACTGCAAAATATTATAGATGATCTACAAGTGAAAATCAGTAATTATTTGTTAAGAAGCAGCAGTAAAAAAACAAGGACAAATTAAGAATATTTTAACAGGAGCATTCCATGTAGAAGCACAGAAAATGCTTCCAGCACTTTGCCCATCATGGCTGAGGTTTCAGCTGAAATATTGCAAGACCCACCCAGAAGAAATGAAGAGCAAATAAAATCCCAGTATAGCTGCAGGTCACTGCCTACCTAACCGTGGTCCAGAGTAATGTAAGCATATGAAACCATGTGCTAAACAACTTACTTCAACAGAGAGAGAGAGTCTGAGAGCACAATCAGTGGTTTTCCTCACTGGAAATCAATTCCATGCTTGCTATACGTCCTCAAAACATAGCTTTGCCATTTTAGCCACTGCCCAAAATAAGTTTGCAATCCATGAATTTTGGGAAAATTTTGGTGATATTATAGAGAATAACATTGCACTAGTAACATTTTACGTTTGCTTGATAACTTTAAAAAGCACTTACAGCCACCATAACTAAATGTTATAAAAAAATAAGTAAGAACACAATTTGATAAAGCTTTTACGATGTGTATGCACGTCACAGCTTGCATAAGCATTCCTGCCAACCACATCAAGGTGAAAGACAAAAGCAGCACAAGAGATCCTTAGATTGCAAACATGATTCTATTCTGTGTAAAGAAATGGACCTCTGATAGAGACAGCAAAAAACATCTACAGTAAAGGGCACACAAAATCTCACCAGCAACACTGAGTGCAGACCTAGTCATTCATGTTCAGGAGAGATGGGCTCCAACTAAAACATCAGAAGATCAAGAAAAGAGCTTAAAGTCAGAAATGGCTGGGTTGTATTTTTTAGCCTACCAAAACAAATGAGGGTGGATAACACCAGTGAATACTAGTGGCGAGGGAGGAGTAAGCGGCAATGAGACTCTAGGGAGTAAAAAGAATCCCTTAATTGAAAACACCAAGTACAAATCAGCAATTAGAAATGCCAGGAAATTGAACATTAGAAAAAGGTCATTAATCAGCAAGGCAGTGAGATCCTGAAACAGCTGCCAGGGAAGAAGTGTTGGGACACAAGAAACCAACCTGAGATTCAAGTGGAACTTGACAAACAGAGGAGTGAATTACATCATGCGGCTTTCAGACTTTCTTCTACTCTTCCATAACTTTGAGATATGGATTTTAATCTTGGCTCTGTCCTTCTCTCTGGGGAGAGCTCATCTCTCTTCTGTGGAAACCTCTACTTCCTTTTAATATAATTGTTCTAAGTCATGGATGCAGTTTTGGTTTGTTTGTTTGTTTGTTTGTTTGTTTTTTGTGTTTCTTATTTTTTTTTATCCATTGCAATTCAGAAGTGGATCTAAGAACAAAAACTATTCTTTCTATAAAATTGCACATTTTATGCGAAGAGCATGCAGCAAGCTCACTGCCCTGGACTTCAAGAGAGCAGACTTTGGCCTCTTCAGGTGCCTGCTCAGTAAGGTTCCATGGGATACAGCCCTAGAGGGCAGGGGGGCCCAAGACTGTTGGTTGGTATTCAAGGATCACCTGCTGCAAGCTCAGGAGCGATGCATCCCAACTAGAAGGAAGTTTAGCAGGAGGGCTAGGAGACCTCCTTGGATGGATAAGGACCTGCTGAGCAAAATTCAAAGGAAACAAGAGGCTTATAAAAGGTGGAAGCAAGGTCAGGTGGCCTGGGAAGAATACAGGGATGTTGTCTGGGAAGCTAGGGACCAGGTTAGGAAAGCTAAGGCCCACTTAGAATTAAACTTGGCTAGGGATGTTAAGGATAACAGGAAGGGATTTTATAGGTACATTGCCAATAAAAGACAGGTTAGGGACAATGTGGGCCCTCTCCAGAAGCTATCGGGAGAACTGGCTACCCTGGATTTGGAGAAGGCTGAGGTTCTTAATGACTTCTTTGCCTCAGTCTTCACCGGCAAATGCTCTGACCACACCACCCAAGTCTTGGAAGGCAGAAGCGGGGACGGTGAGGGTGGGGACCCTGGGCCCACTGTGGGGGAGGATCTTGTTTGGGACCACCTTAGGAGCCTGAATGTATACAAGTCCATGGGACCAGATGAAATCCATCCACGGGTCCTGAAGGAGCTGGCAAATGAAGCTGCTAAGCCACTGTCCATCATATCTGAAAAATCATGGCAGTCAGGTGAAGTTCCCGATGACTGGAAAAAGGGAAATATAACCCCCATTTTTAAGAAGGGGAAAATGGATGAGCCAGGGAATTACAGACCAGTCAGTCTCACCTCTGTGCCTGGCAAAATCTTGGAGCGGATTCTCCTGGAAGGCATGCTAAGGCACATGAAAAGCAACAAGGTGCTTGGTGACAGCCAGCATGGCTTCACTAAGGGGAAATCCTGCCTGACCAATCTGGTGACCTTCTATGAAGGGGCTACGGAACTGATGGAGAGGGGCAGAGCAGTTGATGTCATCTACCTGGACTTGTGTAAAGCCTTTGACACTGTCTCCCATGACATCCTTCTCTCTAAGTTGGAGAGACATCAATTTGATAGGTGGACCACTCTGTGGATAAAGAACTGGCTGGATGGCCGCATGCAAAGAGTAGTGCTCAGTGGCTCAATGTGCAGCTGGAGACCAGTAACGAGTGGTGTCCCCCAGGGATCGGTGTTGGGACCGGTCTTGTTCAACATCTTTGTGAGTGACATGGACAGTGGGATTGAGTGCGCCCTCAGCAAGTTTGCCGATGATACCAAGCTGTGTGGTTCGGTTGATATGCTGGAGGGAAGGAATGCCATCCAGAGGGACCTTGACACGCTTGTGAGGTGGGCTGATGCCAACTTGATGAAGTTTAACCATGCAAAGTGCAAGGTCCTACACCTGGGTCGGAGCAGGCACAGCTACAGGTTGGTCGGGGAGGAGATTCAGAGCAGCCCTGCGGAGAAGGACTTGGGGGTGTGGGTTGATGAAAAAATGAACATGAGCCAGCAGTGTGCGCTTGCAGCCCAGAAGGCCAACCGTATCCTGGGCTGCATCAAAAGGAGCGTGACCAGCAGGTCGAAGGAGGTGCTCCTGCCCATTTACTCTGCTCTCGTGAGACCTCACTTGGAGTATTGTGTGCAGTTCTGGTGTCCTCAACATAAAAAGGACATGGAAGTGTTAGAACAAGTGCAGAGGAGGGCCACGAGGATGATCAGGGGACTGGAGCACCTCCCGTATGAAGGTAGGCTGAGAACATTGGGGCTGTTCAGCCTGGAGAAGAGAAGGCTGCGTGTCATAGCAGCCTTCCAATACCTGAAGGGGGCCTATAGGGATGGTGGGGAGGGACTCTTCATTAGGGACTGTAGTGAGAGGACAAGGGGTAATGGGTTTAAACTTAAACAGGGGAGGTTTAGATTGGATCTGAGGAAGAAATTCTTTACTGTGAGGGTGGTGAGGCCCTGGAATGGGTTGCCCAAGGAAGTTGTGAATGCTTCATCCCCGGTGGCGTTCAAGGTGGGGTTGGACATAGCCTTGGATGGCATGATTTAGTGTGAGGCGTCCCTGCCCATGGCAGGGGGGTTGGAACTCGATGATCTTGAGGTCCTTTCCAACCCTAACTATTCTATGATTCTATGATTCTATGTTTTCTCAGTAGAATGCATATATAATCGATTACTTCTGTCCTCTGCAACCATGTCAATATATCTTCACCTTATGTCCCCTCTGACAAAATCACACAGCCTGTGCTCTTCTTCCTTTCCTCATTTTATGCCAACTCTGTAATTCTCCTCCCCTTTTCCTAGCACCCTGTCATGAGAATATAGTTTTTATTTAGCCTCATTTCCCTACACCACTGTCCCACATTCTCCATCCCATGTTCCCCTCTGCCCCAGTTTTGCCTCCTCTGCAATGGCTTATTGTGCTATCTGATCTGCATTCTCATCCAATCAGCATTCCCTATTTCTCCTTCTGCACTTCAGAGAGGATTCTGGATGGTTTTGCATGTTTTTGTTATTGTTGTGCTTGGTTCTGTTGTTGTTGGGGCTTTGTTTTGTTTTCCTTTTTTTTTTTTTTAATAAATCTATGTAAATATTTTCAGACTGCTTTATCAAGACTAATCTAGAGATGAGAGAGTGCAGATGGCAAACATGCATGAAACCCATTTACTCAACTGAAAAATGACACATATCACAACATAGCCCATGTGTTCAGCAGAATTCTGAAATGCAAATTATCAAAACAAAAAACATCTTTTAGCAGATTGAGCAGAACACAGTTCTCTCCTCATATGTCTGCCTATCTACATCCCACAGAGAGAAAGTACCACTTCCTCCACATAGACCTGACTTGCTCCCGCATAGGGCCTTTTATCTGACAGCAGGAAATCAGACACTGGAAAGATCATAGAATCTTTTTGTTTGAAAAAGACTCTCAAGATCATTGAGCCTAACCATAAAACTAACTCTGCCAAGTCCTCCACTAAACCATGTTCCTAAGTGCCAGGAAATACATCCAAGAATGGTGACTCCACCACTTCCCTGGGCAGCCTGTTCCAGTGTTTGGCAACCCTTGGTGAAATGTGGATGGCTGACACAGTAGTAAGGATTACTATTACGGAGGTAGCAGAGTGACCAAAATATTTCCATTGGAGGCTTCTCAACAACTGTCTATAAGGCAAGGATCCACAGCATCCAGAGGAAGATGAACACTGACTCTTGCCATCTTCTAGTGTTTCTTGGTGCCTTAGACTGTCTAGTTAATTTTTTCTTATTCCTCTCCTGTACTTTCTTTCAGTAAAAATTTTTTCAGTAGCTAAGATGAGGCACACTGGGCACAAAGGGATTTGACTGACAGCAAAAGGACGATCATTAAGAAATGAAGAAGGATATCCCCCAGGATTGTTAACCTCTCTCCCCGTTATCTTAACCAATGTGACAGTTCACTCATCCATGGTTTCAAAGCCATGTTTGGATGTGTCATCAATAAATTCATACTCATCATATCACATAGATATTTCACTTTCAAATCTACAGTCTTAACATGAAATACCTGAGACATTTCATATAATTAACCATTTATGTAAAAGGTCAGTCACAGGGAAGTTAAACCTGGGCTCGATAAATAAGTGCTGCTGCAGCAAAGAAATCTAAACTAATGTTCTCAAAAATTGCAAATGCAAACAATTTACTCCTGTTCAGGAATATCAGTATAATCAAGCTCTCTTTGGTTATATGAGATCCTGTAATCATAGCCCTCTGAGAATCTTTTTGGCTACTTTCAAAACTGTCTGAAATTTTCTCTGCAAAATTAATGCGCAGGATCCGAAAATTCTACCTTAGCAAATACAAAAGGCCATTTGATTTGCTACAAATAAAAGCCCCTTGAGCTAAAATGAATAAGGTTTAAGCTACTTCAAATTATTTTACCATCTGATAAAGCCATTATCATATTTAGAGCATTTACAATGCAGAACTACATTCCTTTGATCATCTTATAAAATTAATTGATCTTGCTTATCTATTGTACTATTTTAAATCATTTTAATTGAGGACATTAGGAGAAATAATGGTAACAACCAATGCATTTATTAGCTACTGACGTTCAAGGCAGCAATGTCATTTTCATAATCTGAATTTCTCTATAACAGAATTCCATTCTTAATGGAATTTACATATAGATCACCTCTAGCCACAAATAATTTACTATTACTTTAAGTCCTAAAGGACAGGCAGAAAAACTGTGAAAAATCACTCCAGCCATACTTAATTTTAATTATTCTTTTAAATCAGATAGAGACCCTGAAGTTAAATTCTCATAATTAAATAGAAATTAAAAGTTCCTAAAAGCCTTATTTTCAACTCTGATTTTAAATGCAAATGAACACGTAAGAAAATTTCCCCATGAAGAGCTGAGTAATGTTCATCTACAATGTTTTGTTCCACAGGCACAAAACTCCTCCATCAGCTGAGGTACCATGAAAGTCCTCATTTAATAAAAGGCTGAGTGCAGGATTCCAATATTAACCAAGAGTCCTGTCTATTTATTAGGGCTGCCCTTGCCAGTGTCTGCAGATCTGCCTGGCTTACCTCAAAAGAGTCCTAACATTTTTGTGATCGACTGTGAGCTTATATAGCCCACTGTTCCACAGATAAACTGTAGCCATTTGAAAGAGAAAGGTGACTTTCCTTCCTAGTAAAGGAATGTTCCACTACGCATTCAGCTGAAATTTTCATTAACACAAAGTGACTTGTGCTTGGGCTAAAGGTCCCCTGGAAAACACGCTTCATCTCCAGCCTTAAATCCTCTGCCTGACCTACTGGTGTCTAAAATTTAAGAATACATGCTTATTTAATCAAGTTCAGCAGCACAAAAGCTAAGTACAGATAGGCTGCCCAAATACACACACAAATGACTATTCCAGCATGCCATCACTTGCTTGAGAAACAGGTTCAATTCTCTTTAAGAGAAGCAATAGCTGCTGCGCTACTCCAGGCAAGTCATTTAGGTCATGCCTATGCTGACAGTTACCATCAACCCCCTTCCAGAATCACCAGCCTTTTCTGTCATCACCTCTTTCTGTCAACCACTGGAGGCTATCTGCTCCAACCCCAAAATATGTGTTGATCTTCCTGAAGAAGACATACTGCCTTCTTTCTCCTTGGCTCTTGCCTTGTCAGGTCAGTAATTCCTGGTTCTCACCTCCTTGTCCTGCTGCAGCTCCATCTCCTTTCTCCACTGCCTGAAAGAATTCTAGAAAGGAAGACAAGCCAACAGGCAATTGCTCAGACAGCTGCCCCAAACTAGCACCATAACATGGGTCTTTGACATAGGCTATTACATATACAAAATATTACATATGAGAAAGACTAATCCTGTGACTGTGGTGATGGAGGAGACAAGGTTAGCGTGGGTGCATCATTTTTCCATCTATGCTTCCATTTCCAAATTATAAAATGAAGGCAATAACACTTACTGGACTGTAAACACAAGACATACCAAGATTTGGATGCTCAAAATGGTCTGATTTTGACCATCTTTGCCAAGTAAAGAAATGATTGTATCTATTGTACTGGTGTATCAAACTATGTTCTGCAGTGTAGACCTTCCTATGTGGCCGGAGCAATGTGCCAGCGTGCTGCTATGTAACAGTGCTGAGGTTGCTATGATGAGACACAGTAACATCTTGAAGGTTCGCCTCTCTTTCTACCAAGGTGAGGTTGAATGAAGTAGCTGTGTACAATGCTGACGGTATAAAAAAAGCGAGGGGAGGCAAAAATAAGAAGAAGAATGAAAAGGTGGGTCAGCTAGCACCAAGATGTCAATCTGCAACTTGGTTGGAAAAAACAGCCCTTATTATCTAATAACTAATCTACACCAGAGGAAAAAACTCAGTAGTGGCTCCAAAGTGAGCTCAGAAGAGAGAATTTAGGAGTCTTGTTACAAGCCAAAGAGATGGGCATACAAGGAACAGCATTATAATATTCACCCCTCTTGTCATTAGCTTAGACAACAGACAACAAATGGTGCACTCTCCCCACTGGGATTCTTATCAAAGACCAAGGGGAGAAAAGGAAAAGAAAAAAGAAAGCAGCAGTAAACGCTGTAAAGAGAAACTGCCTTTACTTGTTCTGGAGACTAGACTTTTTTGTTTGTCCTCACATGGCTTGTAGTGAGTACAAAGCATTGGCATTCTCCTTGGTATAATGGGAAAATGACAGCTACAAGTAAACACTTGCATTTAAATGTACAGAGTCAAGGACACCATCTTATTTTTACTACAACAGCAGGACTCTTCTAACATTCTTATTAAACTATTAACTCTGAAAACTACACTTCTTACTCTTTCACTGAATTGCACATTTTTCAGATGAAGGTTTTGCTTGTTTTTTTTTCTTTTTTGTTTCCTTTTTTTGTTTTTAAAACTTTGTGTTTTAGTTTCATCCCCAGAGGAACTCCTGAATCAATAGATGCCCACAGTTCAGAGACCCATCACACAAGCACCAGTTTCACCACTGCCAAGTGCTTTGGAGGAAAGGACATGTATGATTTCAGTCCTAATCCGAGGCTTTTTTTAATTCCCACAGCCTAAATCTCTTGGCAGCAGAGGTAAACATGGGGTAAACCCAGCTGGAGGGGAAAAAGATGACTAAGAATATAAACCTGTTAGGTGGATATGTTTTGAGGAACTGAACAGATTATAAGGTAGAGGCAGGTTTTAAGGTAGAAACCAAAATCAAAGATAAAATTAAACTGACTCGGGCAGCTGAGTTCTTAAGTTTTGGGGTTTTTATTTTGCTACTAACCTCTGGTTCACCTTTCTGTCACCTTTACAAGCCCGGACCTGTATCTTCCTCTATGGCTGTGGTGCGTCTGGCATAGTACACACTCTTTCTATTACCAAAGAGCCCATTAATAACAACAACATGATTTTCCAGGATGTCAGAACTGTTCTCATTCCAGATTTCTCTTCTTGCAACAAATAAAAAGTCTAAACCAATGCAGCCATGTTTCTGTCTAGTTTGTGGTGTGTATAGTTTGAACAGCGTAGACACGGCTAGCATCTTATAACTATCATCCAAGGAAGGAGAGCTGTGTTCAGAATTTCCCAGAGTGTGTATCATTAACAATACATTCCTGACACAGAGATTGATAGCAAAAATAGCATACTTGGTTCACCTGGGGAAACCTAGTGCATCTTAGGTCACTGTAAAAACATAATCAAGATAAACTACCTTTATTTTATTCAGAACAAAATTAGTTGAGGTCAACCACAGGTGTGAAGGTGAGCACTGATCTTATCAAGCTTTTTGGTGGTAAGTAGTTCAAGTATGATATCCTGTCAGGACTTCATGACACAATAACCATCATTCCTGTCATCCCATTGTTGATCTTTGGGATGGCCAAGGTCTCTCTGCCTACAGCATATGGGCATCTCAGCAGATGAATTCTCCTCTTCGTCTCCAGCTGCCTTGCAAGGCAAAAGCAAATTCCCTCCACTTCAATGGCTGTCTGAAGCATAAAGCATTCAAAGGTTTGTTCTTAAAGACCCCTGAAATCTGAAGGTACCTCTTACTCAAGTAAGTAACCTATTACTTTATTAGTTAAAACACCAGCAGTCCTTAACCTCTTTGCTTCTTTTGATTCTTATAGGGGCCAACCCCAGTGAAATGAATCCCTGAATACAAGTCATGAGTCATTCGGACCACGGGACATGATTTTTGTAAGATTTAAAATAGCATAAGTGTTAAGATTTCATAAGATTTTCTGTGAGGAACCCATGACAGAATGCTAGAGCTTTTAAACAGAAATGTCACCAAAGTCAATCTCTGAATTCCTTGGAATCTGGAAAAATTGTATGCTGGTAAATGAAATGGCCTGTTCAGTTCAATAACAGTTCCCCTGGTATACAGCAGGAAGTTTTACAATGAAACAACTTGTCCTGATGCCTTAAGTTTTGATTGTCATGCCGGAAACATCTAACATAAATATTAAGTCTGGATTTTCAGTGAAGACAATTTGCCAGGAGGCTTCTCAACACTAAATATAGATTTTTTTAATCTTTTTTATTTTACGTAAGAAAAAAAAAACCCTCTACAATGAAAAGACAGGTTCAACTCTGATCCCAGACACAGTCCTCCAACAGACCAAACCTGGATTTACGGCATGATACTGACTTTTAAGGGCAGACAGTGAAATCTGTATCACAGTCCTGGCAAACTCCTGCAGAGGAATCCACCCCAGGCTAGTAACAGTCATGACATGCCTCTAGTGGAATGTGTCTTAACACAACCACAAGGTTTCAGGCTTGCAAAGAAATACTCATAACATGAAAAGCAGTTAGACAGCTCTTAACACACAGTTCTTTCTGACAAGACTTGACCAAGGAGAGTGGTAACGATTGAAAGAAGTGAATGCAAAAGAGGACAAAACTGATATGCCCCCTTAGAAAACAAGTTTGCAGTGAGAAAGTTTGCTAGGATAGATGCTAACCTGGAGTTCAGGAACAAGATGGCAGCACTAACAGATGCTTTAACATTACTCTGCTCTCGTGGGACCTCACTTGGAGTATTGTGTGCAGTTCTGGTGTCCTCAACATAAAAAGGACATGGAACTGTTAGAACAAGTGCAGAGGAGGGCCACGAGGATGATCAGGGGACTGGAGCACCTCTCGTATGAAGATAGGCTGAGAACATTGGGGCTGTTCAGCCTGCAGAAGAGAAGGCTGCGTGGAGATCTCATAGAAGCCTTCCAATACCTGAAGGGGGCCTATAGGGATGCTGGGGAGGGACTCTTCATTAGGGACTGTAGTGACAGGACAAGGGGTAATGGGTTCAAACTTAAACAGGGGAAGTTTAGATTGGATCTGAGGAAGAAATTCTTTACTGTGAGGGTGGTGGGGCGCTGGAATGGGTTGCCCAGGGAGGTTGTGAATGCTTCATCCCTGGTGGCGTTCAAGGTGGGGTTGGACATAGCCTTGGATGGCATGGTTTAGTGTGAGGTGTCCCTGCCCATGGCAGGGGGGTTGGAACTCGATGATCTTGAGGTCCTTTCCAACCCTTACTATTCTATGATTCTATGATTATTTGTAGACTTAAATCTCCAATATGCAGCTTTGTTACTTATACTGAACATCTCATTTGCAAAGTATTCAATAGATAATAATTTTGCCAGATCTATGAGCCATATCTCAATTTTAATGTTTACTTCTTTGTTTATAAAAACATCTACAGGGGTGCTGGTTCAAGGCCAATTGCTTGGATTTATCTCAGTTTGTCTACCTCCCAAACAGTAATTGTCAACTTAGATAAGACTAAGGTGTCATGTTTGAGTATCTAACTTGTCTCACTCTGCTATCCTCCATAAAGGGTCTGTATTGCTGATGCTAAATGTCAGCCTGTGTGGACGTCAATGTAGGACATTCACTGGCATTACCACATAGTATTTGTATGATATGGCAAATCAAGGAAATGCTCCTCTTTCCTTATGGCTGCGTTGACCTTTCTGGTCCATGAGAAAAATGAATTGAGATGCTGGAGTACAGACAGGGACAGCAGGAAACCCATCTCACACCTGCAGATGCCTCCATGGACCATAGACACTTCTGACGTCTTGCAATGTAGGTGTCTGGACAATTCAGAGAAATCCAAGGCTCTGTGCCTCAGTAACAGTATGCAGCCTAGAGTCAGATCCCTCAGCAGAAACTACATGTGCTCCAGCTTCCTCCATCAAGGTCTGACATCCCTGAAGTGTCAGCAGAGGCCAGTCACAGGGCTCATCCTAGGAGCTGATGGCTTGATGAAATATCAGGGAGCAGATCTGTGTCCAGGTAATGGTGACACTCCTTGAAGCAAACCAGTTTGTGGCATCGTATCTTCCAGGTGTACTCAGCACATCCCATTGAACTTGTTGCTCTACTCATACATGCGAGTATGCTAGAGAAGGAAGAATACAAATAGCCCATAAAAGCAAATGCAAGTCAAAAGGACAGCGACCCAAATAGAAACCTGCCTACAGAAATAAGAAGGGCAGTGACAATGACAAAGATAAGTCTGCCAAACAAATACAAACTGCCTCAAGGCCTCTTACTGCCTGTGACAGCCTGTACAAATGCTTCCGTCCCTTCCTCAAGTACAGTGAATGCAGAAAATATTTTAGTACTAAGGGGGCAAACAACAAAATCTGGAAGCACGGACGACAGGTGCTGAGCCACAAACCCTGAAGAGTCTCAAACCTGGCACAAGGAGAGAAGGAGCAGCAGGCAGCTGCCCTATGCTCCTGGCCTTCGGATGTGGAACCATGCATGCTCACCTCTACCATGCAAGCTTCCACTGAAAAATACCTCTATTATAGTACAGCTCCTACCTTTTCCACTATTATTTTGGATGGCGGGGTAAGGTAGCGGAAGTGCAGGATGGATAACATATGACACATGCAATTCAAAAGCAATCTCCTGATGAAGAAGCAGCTCTGGTCTATTCCAAAAGGAATATCCCAGCAAGTGAAGCATAGTCTGAAGTTATGGAAGTAAAATGGCCCCAGGGAGAGGCCTTGCATGTGCTCTTGCAGGAAAAAACACTGGTGAGGCAAACACATTCAACTAAGATGAGGAGGGAGAAGAAACTGCATAGTAATACAGCTCAAATGGAGACATACATATGCCCCTCTCCCACCAACGCAACTGTGGTGTTTCTACAATCAATTTTTGTAATAACATGAGACTAAGAATAATAAATTATATGTAAATTACTTATGTATAATTTACAAATACCTAGGGCTAGATGTTACTATTCTCTGCATTAATAGCTTTCTGCCAAATGTTCAGATAGAATCATAGAATCATAGAATAGTTAGGGTTGGAAAGGACCTCAAGATCATCTAGTTCCAACCCCCTGCCATGAGCAGGGACACCTCCCACTAAACCATGCCATCCAAGGCTATGTCCAACCCCACCTTGAACGCCGCCAGGGATGAAGCATTCACAACTTCCCTGGGCAACCCATACCAGGGCCTCACCACCCTCACAGTAAAGAATTTCTTCCTCAGATCCAATCTAAACTTCCCCTGTTTAAGTTTGAACTCATTACCCCTTGTCCTGTCACTACAGTCCCTAATGAAGAGTCCCTCCCCACCATCCCTATAGGCCCCCTTCAGGTATTGGAAGGCTGCCATGAGGTATCCACGCAGCCTTCTCTTCTGTAGGCTGAACAGCCCCAATGTTCTCAGCCTATCTTCATATGGGAGGTGCTCCAGTCCCCTGATCATCCTCGTGGCCCTCCTCTGCACTTGTTCTAACAGTTCTATATCATTTTTATGTTGAGGACACCAGAACTGCACACAGTACTCCAAGTGACGTCTCACGAGAGCAGAGTAAAGGGGCAGGAGCACCTCCCTCGACCTGCTGGTCACGCTTCTTTTGATGCAGCCCAGGATACGGTTGGCTTTCTGGGCTGCAAGCGCACACTGCCGGCTCATGTTCATTTTTTCATCAACCCACACCCCCAAGTCCTTCTCCGCAGGGCTGCTCTGAATCTCTTCTCTGCCCAACCTGTAGCTGCACCTGGGATTGCTCCGACACAGGTGTAGGACCTTGCCCTTGAGACAGTTAAACTTCATCAGGTTGGCATCAGCCCACCTCACAAGCGTGTCAAGGTCCCTCTGGATGGCATTCTTTCCCTCCAACTATCGACTGAACCACACAACTTGGTGTCATCGGCAAACTTGCTGAGGGCGCACTCAAAGATAGTTGCATTCTAGCTTAGCATCCTGTCTTCTCCTCTGTGACACACAAGTGAAGACAAGTATAGTAGAAGAACAATATCTACTTATGACTAAATGGGAAAAGATCCTTGTTAAACTGCAAAGCTTTTATTTACCATAGGAAATAATAATAATAAAAAATAAAAACTCTAAAATGTTTTCCTCATTAAAATATGGAAACAATACAATCTCTGCTTGCTTATGATTAAAGATGCTTTGTAAACAGATCATTGCTATTTTGTGAGTCAGACACCATAATATTGCAGGATCAGGCTCTGTTAGTCTGAATATATTTAGCAATCCTGCAAGTTAAACATGGTGCGTATAAATAGAACTTTCTAATTAACATTTCTCTTTTGTCTGCCATTTAATTTGCCTTTTTATTTTTTCAATGGATAGCAAGCACAATGACAGAGTGGAATTCCTCTTGAAATAAACCTGACAAGACAAAAGCATGTGTCTTGGATTTATTTTTAACAAAAAGAACACAAGTAGCGTCTTTTCCTGGGATTTGCTTTTGTTCTGTCTGGAGGTTGTTCTGATAGTAGGTTGATTGTTTGAGTGAAAAACAGTAAGTGGAAAATATTTTTTTCTGAAGAGTTATTCAGTACTTTAACCTGCTCTCTAGACCTGAGGTACCTGAAACATATTTCAGGGTCATCTACGTTATTTGACAAGTGTTACATCTAGTATGACAGGCAAAGATACAACTTTAACACTCATTCAGTGGTGCCATTTTGAACCTAACTCTGTTAGCAAAATGTTATTTTTTTCTTTAAATACGAAATATGATAGCTTAGTACTGAAACATGTATTTCCAGACACAAGACATTATCAAAGCGACTATTTCTGATGCCTGGAATCATAACCTCCACATAAGGCTCAAAGACTTATGCCACTGAAGAGATACCTACATAAAACACTATAGGCATTTATAGATGCCCTTTAGCCCAGATGTCTAAAACTATTCCAGTGAAATACAGCAACCTAAAACCAGTTTTTTTGGCACTTTACTGAATGATTGTATATGAAACTAAAATTAGATAGATTATGAATACTCCAGCCACAAGTGTGGATTTCCTCAGCTGCTGCAGAGTCACTTCATGTCCACACTGTCTTTGAGAGGAAAGAAATGTAGCCTTCTCCAGCTTTCCTTTCTGAAGTAGATGGTACCCAATTTCTTCTCCTAATCCCTCGCTAATGTACTTTCTAGGCACAGTATATAACACAATAACTCCTCACAAAAGCATGTGTCCTATGCCCCTACCCACCCCACACACATAAGAAAAATTCCTTTTTGAGGACTGGCCTGAAAAAAAAAATATATATATATATAGATATATGTTTCTCTATCGAGGAAGTGAGCTATCTCACACACACACACCTTACATATTCTAGGCAATAACTGATTTAAAAAGAAGTATCCTCATGTCTTCTTTCTAATACAACTGAGCTACAAAAAATTTTTGCATATATTGCATTGCTGCACTGGAGTAAACATAGGGACAACAGATGACAACCTGAACAAAGAGAAAAGAGCATTGCAGCCCATGCCTGCATACATAGCTGAGTTAAAATAAGCCATAATCTTGCCTTTAAGCTAATTGACTAGCTGCTTTCAACCACAGCTCTCTTCACAGCTTTCTTAGTCTGGCAGTGATAAATACACTGTAACGATATTAATAGTTCAAATTTACACAGCTGGTGTAACACACAGAATGGCATTCACATTTATGGACTTGCAAGGTCCCATGTTACCCTGCAGTAGTGTATCACCACTGAATTCACAGCAACTGTGCAGATTTACACAGATTTACACAAGTTTACAGAGAGAGATCTAATGGTCTAGTCTGCCTATCAACTCGCATGTGGGCATTAAGCTCAACAGCAGATTTATATATTCATGAAAGTACATACTCACCAAACAGGCTAGAGGTACTATACTGGAAAACGCCTCTCTTCAGTTATTGCATGTAATTGCTAATGCTGATCAAGTTTAATTACAGTGGAATACTTAACTGGGCTCCAACTGATTGATAATGCTCTCAACCACTTGTCACCTTCTCACTACTGCCAGATGGAGACTAGATTACTTTACACCAATAACGAGAGCTTACTGTTGAAAATTTGACTGAATATTGCACAGTTCAGTTTGATCTGTTTTGACAAACTTTACGTATTTAAAAAAAAACCCAAGACCTGGTAATCAATTCTTCTTATTTGCCATTCTCATCTTGCCAGAAATTGTTATGCAGTTGGGTGTTTTATTTAAAATAGAAAAGAAATCATAATATATTAATTCAGAGTCAATAACCAAATACATAAACCATACTATTTTGGGGGGGGAGGTGTTGCATTAATGTGGCCCTGTTTGCACACTGGTTATCTTCAATAAGCCAATTGTAGGCGAGCTGTTTTTCGATCCCTTGGAAGACTGCTGCTTTTGCATTCCTCAGGATTCATGCTACTAAAGAAAGGTGACTGTAAATACAATGTTGCTCATTTGATCCGTCTGTTACAGAAGTCAAGGGAGAAGGAGAGGGAAGACCATTAAATAGAATATGTTTCAGTGGAATCCAAGTAGATATGCTATTTTAAAAATATTTTTTCTCCAGTGCCCCATTCCCTTCAAAAACAACAAACACACCCTCTATTTCCTCCCTTCTGAAAACTTAGTCAGCAGTGCCCAAGACACAATAAAAAACAAAATGAACCTTTTAAACCTGAGCCACAACCAGTTGTTAGTCTTGGGGTTAAGCATCAACACAAGACCTTCTGCCCTATCTCAGAACAGGACAGAGAGGGAATATAGTAAGGAACTTTGCAACTTACATTTCTGCTAGGATTCCAGGAGCAATTGACAGAGTTTGACAGGGCACAAAGTGTTAATAGCTCCTATAGCTCAAGACAAGTATGTGTTAGTTGTAACAGGTACGAAATAAATTGAGAGTTAACTTCTCATCTGCAGCAGCCTAAGTGCATTACACAAGCTTATGTTCATGACTAGAAAGTCTTTAGCTTTGGAAAGAGCTTCATAGATTATGGATGAATGAGCAATGTAGAGCCAAGTTTGGGGCTTGCTGAGAACAATCCATGATGAACAGTACTGAATTTAGCCTGTGGTGGCAGAGGCACAGCCACAATCCAAAGCACAGAGTTACCGTTGAAGAAGAGAGGTTAGGACGGGGTGCATGTAAAGGACAAAGCAAGTTCCATTCTGCACAGCAAACCAAAGACAAGAGTGCTATGTGTTATGCTGCTGGTTTGCCTTTTGATGTGCTGTCATACAAACACACAATTGAACAAGACTCCCAAGGCTGATCTTCCAAAACATATCATCATGTTGTTACAACAAATATTTGGAGGTGGTGCTTTGATCCTTACTGAACACTGCCAGAGTAATTTCATTCTCTTTACTAATGCGTACAGATTAATTACCAAGGTAAAATATAGAATGCCTGAAGAAATGCAATGTGTTTCATTTTCACACTTGGTGAAAACTAGCTGGAGCTGCAACAACTTGCACTGCCATGCAACCTGATGTGCAGATCCCTCCCAGACTGTTGTGTTTCACTGGACGTAACAATGGCAATTGCAAGCAAAATATTCCTTGTGAGATCTTCTCAGAGAAAAGAACAAGAAAGCAGCCAGTGTCAGTTTTCCCACACAGTTCTATTAAGAGTTCAGTTACTGCAAAATATTGGGAATAACTTTAAAAGACAAAATTTTCAGGAGTATAAACATGGTGGCAGAGAGTTCTACATACATGGTTGTTTCTGCTGCAAGTGTTATTAAAAGTTAACAACTGTCTAAAAAAGCTTCTACATTTTATCATCTAAAAAAAATTAGTTACAGATCTCCAAAATACATAAGCAAAGCAGATTTTGTATCTTTTTATAATCTGTTAAGTAAATGAGCAATCAAAAAAGTTTCTAAGTTGTATAAAGTAGCAGACTAAAGATAATACTAGAATGGAAGGATAAAACCTTTTAATTTAATAGTTAGGCAAGTAATTGCGTGAATGGATGTGCTAGCCTATTGATTAGCACAACAGCTGCTCTCTGAACATATTAAATGATTTAATAGCAATAATTATCTGGAATTAATGATGAGCATAAACACTTATTTGCACTTACTAAATAAACAGCAACTGAAGCTTAGTGGTCACCAATGGTACAACCAGAGCATGGCTTTTACCATGACTGAAAGGAGTAACCATACCAAAGAGAGCTATGGAGAGGCAAAGTGTCTTCATTAACAGCAAATTGATAATTTGGAGCTTTAATTTCACTGCTGCTGAAGCCTGAATAAAAAGACTGGAACACAGCCAAAATGTAATAATCACAATGTCTGCAAATCAAAGAAATAAGCCATCAATAAGCTCAATTCTTCCTATACAATATAATTATCAAACAGTATCAACCCCTTTCACTATCTGAATTTTGGAAAAAAGATGTCACAAGAAGCAGCAAGCAGAGCTGGATCCTAAAACAGATTAAGTGTCTCTCCTTCCCCACCTTTTCCAGACACAGATTGTGAGACTTCTATTTACTATGCTTTTTTTTTTTTTTTTTTTTTTGCCACCATTGTGCTAAGAAAAATGTCTTTCATGTGGAAAAGGGTGAAATACAGGGGCTTTTGTGTCTCTTCTGTATTTGCTTTAGCTCCTTTTCTGTATGGAAGTAGAGAATGTCCTGATTTAGTTTTCTCTTCGCTACAGCTGCCTGCAGTTTGCATTTTATATACTGCTTTCCTATCTGATGGGAAATGAGCAGGTGTGCACTGTGCTCTCTTCCAATTTACATTTTGTGTTTTAAAACAGACCATAACTTGCCATGGGCGTTTGGTTCTAGGACAGAATGCCAAATACAGAACAGGAAGGTTTGCTTCTTAATTGCCTAAGTAAATAAAACTTTCTTGTGAAATATGTTACTATATAAAACATTGATGAAATACCACAGGGTATTTCTACATTTTTCAATCCCCACCCTCACAGAATTGATAGCTACGGAATTTCCCACACTCTCTTAACAGCCACAATAATTCATCCTTTCGGTCAGTTAAAAGCATCATGGTGACTTCTGGGGAGTCCATGTAGCTTGTAGCTTCTGTTATTTTGTCCTGGAGAAGTAGGTGCACATAGGAACACATTTTGATATGTTGCAACACAGGCTGCAACAAGGAAATTAAGTTATTCATTGTCTTGAGTATTAAGAAAGTTTGTTTCTGCAACGAGGATCTGTACACCCACAACTTACATCGCAAATGTGCAATGGACTATACTCTGCGGTTACGTACCGTGAATCTATGTTTCTCCTACGGTCTTGTATTGATTAGAAATAAAGGTCTGCTTTGGATCTTATCTGAAACCCATATGCTTAGGGATATTAATGAAGACCACCCAGTCTTTCAAGGCAATATCATTAGCTAGCCCTGAAAAGTTTAATCAGTTAGTGCAGTCCTGATTTCTGCAACTTACATATTTTAGGAGCTTAGGCACTCTTCGGTTTCATATAGTAATACTTCCTTGACTCTATCCACCTTGACCTTTCTTTTTAAGAAAGGTCCATGAAGTCTAAATTATGCTGATCAATATTTATAGCACAGATTTTTTCAGTCTCTCTTGTTGACCTACATACAATCTTCCATGCATCTTGGAAGGCAGCAGCAAACATTCCTCATCCTGCTCTGTGCCCAACACAGGTGTCTCAGAACACAGTATCCAACTTCCAGCAGAAATCCACAGATGTTCTACAGGTAAAATTAGTGCAGCCCAATGAGCAGTGCCGTTTTATATTAGCCTAAGGCATTGCTTTTGGATGATACAAAAAGATCCTGCAGCAATTTTCCTATACATTTTGAAAGCATTAATCTTTCTCATTCAAATTTGGCAAATCCAAAGTTGGACACAAATCTGAGTGCGCAACAGCTTATCTCTGTTTGTGTTTTAATTTATATAAATCTATATAAAATATATAATATATAATTTATATAAATCTATATAAAGTTTTCATACCTGTGCTTTTATTTCTGCCATTTTCTGCCTGTGTCTTTTCTACACTATTAACAGTCTCTCCATATTTTATTTCTGCTTTCCACAGAACATTAAAACAAACAATATTTAATTAATATTATTACATCATGAAATATAAATAGGATTCATCTCACCTACCTTAGTCATGTCAAAATTAAGCATCTAGACTTACTGTTCCCTTGGACAGCTTAGTCAGTAAAGACATGCATCTACAAAATTGAGCCATGCTGGATCTTAGACGCCTGAAATGGGATATTTTGCCTTGTGAAAATGTGCCTTCCTATAGCTTGACTGTAGGGAAAGCCTTGAATCATTACTTAGGCTCTCAGTTTTAAGGTACATAATATTAGGTAAGATAAAAACTACTATTCACACCTAATTCCCATTTCAGTAACACATTTCTTTGTACATATCCTGAAAAGTTGTTTATACCTGCACAGAGAATAAATTTTACTACTTAGTTTCTTGAACTTCCTTGACCAAGGCCAAGGTGGAAAATGTTGAAGTTTCTGTCAGAAGAAGTGACCCATGTTCTCATGCATGCTCTTATTTTATATTCAAGTACCCATTAGTACCATGTCAAAACATTGCATTACCAGGAAGCAGGAATAATTATGAAATCCATCGGTAGTTATCTCAATTATAGTATCTAAAGTAAGGTTGAAATTGAGATAAGTTTGGCTAAAGCAGTTTTTTGTTGACAGAGATCTGTCAAAGGATTTTTCACTAGAAATAACCCAGTGAGATAAATAAACTTTTGATCTTTTTTTAGGCTTTCATGGCTTTTTTATAGTCTACCCAAATAATGTAGAACAGCTTTTACAAGTCATTCTACCTTTTGCATTTTGAAATAGCACTATTTTGAGGAAAAACAATTTCTGACTAAAAATTGAAAGTGTTTCTCAGTAAGAAATTTGTGCTTCAAAGAGGCAATTAGGAATCTAATATCACTGTTGTTTTGTACAAGTGTTACTTTTATCATATATATGTCACAGGTTTTATTAACCAAGAGAAACACATGATAGTTTTATCAGCTGTATAGGATACAGACAAACAGTTTTAATTACCTAATTGAATCATAATTATAATATCTTTTTTCCAGTTCTATAACTTCTTTTTCTTAAAATAAGTTTCACACACTAAAAATGAGGAAAACAAACATATACACTATCCAACACACTGCAAGTAGCTTTGGCTAGAGTTTGTATTTTCAAGATGCACTACACATTATGACGCTGGCTACGTTAACAAGAGGGATCATTCTGTATGCAGCAAGCATGTTCACATTTCCTCCATACACGAATTTATAGAACAGAGGATCACAAATCACTACTATTCAGAGTCCATTTAAATCATTTCATACTCTGTACCCCTAACTTTGTTTCACTCCTCCCTCTCCCAGATCTGAATTGCCTAAATAGCAATCAGCTAGGTTAGAAAAAGTAATCAATTCATGACTGCACTGAAGTCCTTGTTCTCTTGCTCGTTTCATTAAAAATATCTGAGTCTCATTGAAGTCAACCAAATTTAAGCACGAGCTTAAGTGCTTTGCCGAATTTTGGTCTAAGTGAATCCAACATTAAGTCAGGATTTAACTCCAACACTCTTAAGAAAACTGGATAGTTTTAAGACAACAGATGATCTTGTCTCAGTGCAAGAAATATACCATCTTTCTGTAATAATGCCTGTGTAGGCCACTTGACATTCAGATTATCAAGAAGATCTATCTACAGACACAGGATTTGCAGAATGACAAGCTCAAGCAGTGAAGATAGTGAACTCAAAACATATTCTTGTTGGAAGCAGAAGCACAAAGATTTTCTGAAGAGAGCATTTTAAATGATCATTTTACAAACGTCCATAACTTCAATACTGGTACACTCTTAATTGAAGCTCAGAAACAGAATGATGGAATCCTGTAATTATTTTTTCTCTTTTTTCTCTGAGATATCAGGCCAAGATTCAGATTCTGCAGAGACTTGTGTGCAGATTCAGTTTTACATATTCAGCCTCGGAGGTGAAGCTCCTCATTCTGTTCAGCTGGTCTGTTCATGTGGGCCAAGACACACTTACATTCCTGCAGTCACCTCACTTTGCCCAAGTGGTGGAAGCTCCCTAGGCGTGCCAGAAGAAAGATGTCCACAGGCTGTACTAGTAGTCTTGTAAAACTGAACTCAAAGTACAAAACCTCATCTCACAGAGAAAGATAAGACTATTTCTTCTTAGTTGACATTCTGACCACTACTTCATTTTAAGCCTGATTTCCTACACATGGGGGAATTAACCCTTAAAAAACACATTTGTCCTTGGTTATGCTGTTAAATATAGAACAATATTTATGGGAAAACAGGAAGACCTACCCTTTAATTCTGATTAGAGGAAAGAAAGAAGTTATCCTTTGATATCTGAGGGCTTGTTATTTTAACACACACTTGGAATTACTCCAGTATTCTAAAAATCTCCATGTTATTTTAATATATAAAATTTATTTGAAAAGGCCTCCATTTGCCATGAAATATTACTGAATGCTGATAAATTACTATGGGACTATAGTAATTTTTCCCAACAGTCTCCATGTAACTGTAAATTTAGTCATATAAATATAAATGAGGTATGTTCAACTGGAAATAATGATACCTATTGAGTGGTCAAAAAAAGCTAGTACCTATCAATAAAATATCCCTCACAACATATGGTGATGTCAATCAGCACTCTTATTTTACCCACAGAAGAGAAATTTAGTAAGGTAGAGCTGCGCACTGCACGGTGATACACAAGTTAATCATTGTCACACAGCACATTATTGTCAGAGATCAAGAATGTCTTTGATCCCTGCCTGAGTTTCAGAGCATTCAGGTCACCCTTTTGCACAACATTTAAATGTGGTGCATGCACTTCAACACATATTCAGAATGAATGGTTGAGCTGCAGTAACTCATAGTGTGATCATGACATTATCAGTAATAATAATGATAATAAATCTTTAAGAAAAACAGCTATTTCACATGTACACATGGCCTTTTTTCATCAAAACTTTGAGCACATCGACATGTATTAAGCATTCATGGATTGTATGCACTTAGGGGGAGATGGTAAGGTCTGTTGCGTCCATGATGTAAAATGAGAGAAGTAAATGTAAAATGGAGAAGTTTAGATAGGTCTTTGACATAATGAACTTGACAAGAAGAATCTTGAACAACAAAGGCACCTGGACAGCCCCCAACAGTCCCAACAGCCCCAACAGCCCTGTGACGTTTCCATACCCAGACCTAGGCTCTGCCTCTCACCTCTGCCAAAGGTCTCTCTGCCAGTAAAATAATTCTTTCTGTTTCATACACCACTTGTTGAAACAATGCCAGCATGTGAAAAGCTGATTTTGCCTTTAACTGCTGGTGTTTGAGAATGTGGGAGAAAGTAGATAGGCTCATGGGAAACAACCCTCCGGAAACATGAGAAATCTAACAAAAAAGGATTATTAAATTTTGGCTAAAAATGTGCTATGCTACTGATGAATACAGATTCTGCAGTTGCATAAGCAATGTGTCTAAGAATGAGACTAGGAACTAACATTTTTCAGAAACTTACCTATCTCATAATGTCTGCAAAAACACACAGATGGCATGCAGATTAGTACTCCTCTGTTGCTGAATGAATAATAAAATCTGTTAAATGTGTGTTAATCCTATATTAATATGCATTAATGAAATATTTTTGTACTAAAAAAGGGGATGTTTTTAGAAAAAATTAGAATTATTTCAAAAATTAAAAAAAACCGCACAAGTTATGATGCCACCTGGTTATAATAGGAATTTTACATCTAATAGTTGCCAAAATAAAGGAAAAAAGAAGAGCAGGGTCACTCTCACAGTAAAAAGGGGCGGAAGATAATCTAAAATATTTCCTTTATTTTATCTATATTGGCCAGAACTTTAAGCTGCTATTTGTGTTTCTTTATAAATATGAAGCCTACATTTTAATAGAACTATGCTTGGTACATTCTGGGATATTAAATGGCTCTAATCCTATTCTACTTTATGACTAGTTCAAGAAATGACCTCTAGCTAGATCTGGCTTTGTTCTATCATGCAACTAGATTTTTCTTACAGAAAATAAATTAAAAAGGTGTGACCTTGCTGAGGGCTTGCAGAGAAAATGAGGTACATCTTGTCACAAGCAGAAGAGCCTATTTGAAACACGGTTTGTTCAATTTGAAAGGCTGCTGCTTTCCTCAGATCAGAAGTGAAGATAAAGGCAGTTGGATGAAAGAGGAGAAACATTTCCAAGAGATGAAATTAAAGAGCTACATTGGAAACCCATTCAGCGGCACAGTGCCTTTTTTGTGTGAGGGTTTATCTTGGACTCATCAGCCACACCTTGTCCCTTCACAGGAACAGGCTCTTCACTCAAGGCATAAAGCCTGTCGTGTAAGGAGAGGATGGCTGCTTGCCCCTGATGGGAATAAGAGGACACTCTCTGTGCCCCTTCCTTGCACAGCAGAAATTAAGTAACCCACCCAAATTTTGCACACTGCACTCAGAAGACAAATCAAAGCCCTTGTTTTTCCTGATGTCTGCAGATATCCCATGATAGCTGCCCACCACCAGTAAACATGGCACCAGCGGGCACTGTTCCCAAATGTCTAACACCAGCTGTCACAGAAGTTCTGCATTTTGAGCAGGTTGCAGAATACCCACACCCAAAGTGGGCATTTAAAACCTGTCCCACTGTTACAACCGGGAACTCATGCTCAACTCATTTTTAGTTTGACCTACTAAAATACAGCAATTTGTACAACAGCAACTCACCAGAATAGCTTACATTTGCATTCAAATCAAAATAGGTGTATTTCATATTTTTCCTTCTAGCATCTTAAATTATTTCATTTCTTGTAATCACAAAAAGTAGAAGGATGTCACCTGCCCCATTCCCTTCCACACACTTCTCTCAGGTGGCGTGGATTACACCGATAGCCACCGCAGCATTAGCACAGGCTGCTTCTCATGGTTCTTCTAGTGTCTTTAATCCCAGCTAGAGTATTTTCTAATTGCAAGCTTTAGGTACCCCCTTTAAGTATCATAAGAGAAGAGCCATAGCCTGTAAAAGACTGCCTTACAATTATCTCACAACAGCTATTTATAAAACCCCAAGCATATGTTGTGCTAATTCTTATGACCAAATACAGTTTAATTTCAATTGTTCAGTCAGGTTTTGTTCTGAGAACAAAGCTTTTGGTGAAGTGACAAGTGGAATTCCAAACAAGTAAGGCAAATATTTCCTCCAGAGGCTAAATCTACTGAAAAATATTAATCTCTTCTTCTACACATCTTCACATGTCTTTGGTGAAACACCTGTCTGGAATTGTTAATAACAAATATTTTTCAGGATATTCACTTCAAAGACAGTACTGCAATGTCAAGCAGTGTAAAACTTTTGAAGTAATTTTAGCTAAATATTTCTGTGACAACTGTCTGAATCAATTTGTCTTAGCTGACTATATTCTGGCATTATAAAAACCTAAGTCCTGGTTATCAGCCAAAAACGTAAAAATTTGAGTGAAGTCATAACTAATAAATTACATGAATCAAACACACACACAAGATAATGTTGTAGTTGATAACCATGACAAGTGCAAGGTCCTACACCTGGGTCGGAGCAATGCCAGGCACAGCTACAGGTTGGGCAGAGAAGTGATTCAGAGCAGCCCTGCGGAGAAGGACTTGGGGGTGTTGGTCGATGAAAAAATGAACATGAGCCGGCTTCAGTGTGCGCTTGCAGCCCAGAAAGTCAACCGTATCCTGGCCTGCATCAAAAGGAGCGTGACCAGCAGGTCGAGGGAGGTGATCCTGCCCCTCTACTCTGCTCTTGTGAGACCTCACTTGGAGTATTGTGTGCAGTTCTGGTGTCCTCAACATAAAAAGGACATGGAACTGTTAGAACAAGTGCAGAGGAGGGCCACGAGGATGATCAGGGGACTGGAGCACCTCCTGTATGAAAATAGGCTGAGAACATTGGGGCTGTTCAGCCTACAGAAGAGAAGGCTGCGTGGAGACCTCATAGAAGCCTTCCAATACCTGAAGGGGGGCTATAAGGATGCTGGGAAGGGACTCTGCATGAGCGACTGTAGTGATAGGACAAGGGGCAATGGATTCAAACTTAAACAGCGGAAGTTTAGACTGGATATGAGGAAGAAATTAATAAGAGGGGTTGTGAGGCACTGGAATGGGTTACCCAGGGAAGCTGTGAATGCTCCATCTCTGGCACTGTTCAAGGCTCGGTTGGACATAGCCTTGGGTGACATGGCTTAGTGTGAGGTGTCCCTTCCCATGGCAGGGGGCTTGGAACTAGATGATCTTGAGGTCCTTTCCAACCCTAACTATTCTATGATTCTATGATTTAGGAAATCACCAATGTCTTCTGCTTTCTTAGCTTCAGATGAACAATGTTCTTTTTCCAGAAAGGTTCAAATGAAAGAATATTTCATGCACACTAAAGAGCATAGAATCATAGAATCATAGCATCTCAACAAACCAATGAAACCAGAATAACCAAATCATAAAGGAGAATATGAATATCGTAAAATGAGAATATTATGTCCTACTCGTTAAGGACTAACATTTCTCTATGTTAAACAAGGCAAAAGATACAGATTCAAAATAGGATAATGCTAAGATAGGATGGATATTTTTAATTGCTAAACAACCTCACATCACAGGCAACTAATAAGGCCAAAAAAAGAAAAGGAGAAAAAAAAGCTAAAAAAAAAAAAGACTCTGTGTGTGTGTGTGCTTGCTCAGAGACAAGGAAAGAAAACTGCGGCTGGAGACTCCGAACAAGTTCTGAGAATTACTCACAACTGTGGTAGCAAACAAAAAAACAAGCACCACCTAATAAAGAAGTTCAAGCTGACCTCAAGATTCTAAGACAGGCTCTTGAAATCCTAAATCATACAAAGCCCCATGACTTCAAGGCATACAAACATAGAAGATAAAGGTAAATGTCCCACCTAAAAGACTGAGTAAACAAAGATTAGTTTTAAGTACTGAAAAGAAACACAAATCATATGGATGCTCCATATGCAGGAAGGAACAATTGTTAGGATGTATTAAGAGCACATTAAAATAAGCACTGCATAGCATAAGAAAAAAAAAACCAAGTTTTATTGCTGCCTTCTGAGCGCAAATATACTCATGTCAAAATGTAACAAATACTAACAACTTCAAGAACCAACTCAAAATCTATTGAAGTTAATGGTAAGTTTCTCATTGACTTCAGCTACCCAAGATCCTCTGTTTAGAAAGATTAAGTAAAGACAAATAAAACTATTCTTTCCAGGGGAAGGCAGTAAACCAGCTGCTCTCAGCCTGTGGTACCTACCTGAGTAACACTCTTATCAACCCAGCTACACAGCAACAAAGCCTTTCCTTATAAGTAAACACTAAGAAACCATTTATGCTACTTATGCTATTAAACATTTGGTCATTTTTACATGTATGCTACATTCACGTTAGCAGAAAAAAGCATGATGCCTTTTAAAGGATGATGTTAGTTCTGGACATTATTCTACAAGTTGGAACTATGATGGTCATGTCTTGGCTTTATAAGATGTCAAATGAAATTTAAGTAGGCATTCCAAATTCTGTATTCATTTTCATGTGTGTCAGAGAATATTTTAAAATAGTAATGATGCAACTGTTTATGCTCCTAACTAAGGAATTGGCCAGAAAGAGAAGTAGTACACATGGTTTATGGACTGATCACCAGCGCACACTACTTCAAGTTCTTATTTAATTAAAGAAATTCAAGTTTGGAAATATTCCATTCATCATCTTGTTATATATCTGCTGGAAGTAATCACTGCATTACTGAGCAGTTGAAAAGTTATCTCATCTCTCTATTCCAGTGCAATTCAGTAAGACAGAAACTTGTACTGTCCTACCAAATATGAATTTTTACAGATTATTCTGTTGGTTTAAAATTAATGTTTGCATCTTTGTACTGTAAAAGTCAAGAAGCCTCTATTAAATCATCTCAATTCTCTACTTATTAAATGAGAATATAAAGGTAGTGATCTGGGACAACCCTATGCTTCTCCTAATATTTAGTTAACTAAAATACTGCATGACATTAAACAAGTTGCTTGCCACATGGCTTCTTTTGAACCCAGCTGAGAAGAGGGTAAGGGGTTTACAGCAGAACCAGAGGCAAAAGGCTCAGCAGGTTCCACCACATCTGAACTGTGGCCCTACAACCGCCGCCTCTGTGGAAACTAATAAACCACACTTTCAGAGGAAAAAAAAAAAGACAAGTAATTAAGTGCTGTCAAGTCAATAACCTTTTGTCATGAAGCCAATTAATAGGCAAAAAATTCCCTTTTAGTTTATACTTCATTCTTCCTACAGATTCTTTTATGGAAAGTTACCTATCACATTATCAGAGTTGCTTACACTCAGAACTGTATTTTTTAATTGTTCAGGTACAGTCTTAGGTCAATTTTCCATGAACAAATCAAGACAAATACGGTTTTACAGGCCAAGATGATAATTCACTGGAAAATATAGTAATTTGTATTTTCATCTATAGTACCACTACGCCAGAGTAAATACTACTCTCTTTCACGATGAGAAGCAAGTAGTAAGCACATAACTTAAAGAGGTACTTCAAGAAAATCACTTCTCCCGTCTACTTTCAGCATCATAAATACTGTCTAAAACTTGAAAGCACATTCAGGACAGACCACTTTCGATTACTTTCATAGCAATGTCCTCCAAAATTAATGTAAAAAGTTAAATATTTCTGCTCACCGAAGCTAGGCTTCTGTTTAGGAAACACTAGTAATTATTCTAAAGTAATTTTGACAATGTTTTCATTCAAACACATACAAAATTCCTGCAAAAGACAGTCAATGTTATCTGCAGAATATTATTATTACATCGCTGGCTAAACAAAAATGACTTCTTTTTAAAATCTTCTGAGCCATTCCTATCTATGTTGCCAGGGAGACACAAAAGCTGCACTGTTCAAATTACTTTTGGCCATTCATAGCACAGAAAAATAGAGTACGTAAGGTAACATAGCAGTACCATAGCAAGTACTTATTTGGAGGTTTTTTTTTTTTGCTGCTGTTTTCTAAGAACCTTCAGCATGGGCAGAATTTATTTCTCATTACCAGGTCACCCACTACTCTCATTTTCTCTGTCAAAGGACTTTTCATTGTAAAATTGACAGCAATTCAGCAGCTGCATTGAGAACTTGTATTGGGAATAGCAGTGTAAAAACACAAGGCTGGACAAATAAATGCTTTATTTCTTATTAGAATTTCTTCAACACCCAAGGGAAACACATGCAGAGCATGAACAGGACACCCTCCCTTTCTCCCCAGGTGAGAGGAATGCAGTGGCTGAGGACTTGCTCATCAAGTTCTTGAAATGCTGCCAAAGGAAAAACATCAGCATCCCACAGACCTGTCTCCCACCAAGCACCACAGCCATGGCCAAGCCCGGCCAGACCCAGTTGCAGGCTTGCTATGGAAGACATAGTTCTGCTTTCTTCTCATTACCAGGGATGCACAACTCCTGTGGTGGCTTCTTAGATGATCTGTAGCCTCTGCAGGGTAATCCTGAAGGAAAAGCAGCAGCAGCAGAGCTATTGCCTATGGTGATGCTATGGAAAGAAGTGGTAGCGACAAGATGACATTGAGAGTCTGACACTGTATATTACCCCAGAACCATATCAAAATGACTTACAATTATCAGATCTAGATGACAATGAGACTCCAGCATCACTGTCATCTACACTGAAAAAATAAATAAATACTACATGCCAATAGCCACATGAATGGATGGTGATAATAGTTATACCATAACAATGCTGTCTATAGTAAGGATGGCTCAGGAGCTTTGATAACTAGCCTAAACTCAGATTTACATAACTTTGTCATTTTATTAAAGGGAAAAAAATATGCATGAGCGCTATATTTAATCTAGCAATAATTCAGCTTACAATCACAGAACAAAATGCTGGCAAGTGAACAATATCAATTAAATATCAATAAATATTGAATTAGTACTCATCATTCTGGATGTGCAGAATGGCAAGGTTATATACATCTGTCTTCAAGCTAGTAAATTGGGTTTGAAAACCTCCTGCATTCCAAGTGCCCTCCCATGAGTACATCTAGCAGTCCTATCTGTAGGCATTAGGCACAAACCACACTAACAGTCAGCAGACTCAGGGTGCCTGGAGTAGCATACAAGGGCCCATGCTACAGACAGCATGGTACCCCCAAGTGGGTTCTCCAACAAACTGAGCAATAACACAAGTGGTGCCAGTGATCACAAGTGCACAGCAAGGCAGGAGGGGCAGACGCAGTTGTTTGGAACAGTGAGCAACAATATCCTACAGGCAAAGAAAGAACACACCTGTATCTGAGCAGGAGAAAATAAATAACACTTCACCCCCTCCCTTTTTTTTCCCTAAAAGGTTATTGAATAATAAGTCTTTTCATTCAATCTATCAGAACACTGTTGTAACTGCTGTCCAAAACCCCCCATTTTTTTTCCATAAAGTTTCACAAGAGAAAGAGTTTAATTTTATATTTCAAAGGAAAATGAGCTGCTTCAGACTGACCACCAAGTCATTGTCTTTTCTGCCACACTTACTTTTCTCTTCCCTTTCCCTGTCATTACAATCATAAATAGAAACTACAAGCTAATGAAACAATGATGAACATCTACTTCGATAACACTGAGAATTCTCAAATGTGCTTTGTTTGTTTTTTTTTTTTCAGAAAAATTAACACATTAGAGACTATTTACTACTATACATAATTCCTTTCTTTATTTATGAAAGCTACATCTTTACTATCATGATGTGAAATGAAAAGCCTCCTGTACTTGTTGCATACAATTAAGCTGCAACAAAAGCCAGCCCAAGCCATTCCACATTTCATAGGGCTGCAATTATTTTTTAACTGTTAGAATATGCTGTCCCCCAGGAGCTAATTATAGAAAAGCTCTCATCACACACAAGAAACACACAAACAAATCCTTCAAGCACAAAGCAAATGTTCAACATTAAAGAGATGCATTCAGGAAGTCACACCAATCAGTTTGGTTCAGTTAATTACTAATCTGATTTCTGGAGTGGTTGCATTAGATAATTATGATGCCCATTCACAACTTGAAAGCCAGGGCTTTGACTGATTATAATAAAGATCTAGGACTTGAAATAAAAGTAAGGGCAAAGTATGAAATATACATCAGAATGGGACTGATGGGACGTATTTGTTTATTGCCATCACTTCCTTTGGCACTTTGCTTTGGAGGAGCCTATCCAGAGTTTGCTGAACCCAGCAGGAAGATTTCCACTGATTTCACTGATAATTGGATCAGGCCCAGAATAACACACCACAACTTTGCCTTACAGATTATTTTCATGAAATGCCCAAGAAGGAGCTCTCATTGCTCAGCTGGGAGCCAGCCCTGCTCCCAGATGATCCATGAAGCACCCAGTGGAGAGCAGCCCATGGGGCAGAGCTCAGCTACCACATTGACCTCAGCTGGGCTCGCACAGCCCATCTTGCCCAGAGGCAGCCAACTTTGATAAGAACAAAACTCTTCAAAGGCTCTGTTGTAATTGTGCTTTCATTTACATTTCATTTTATTTCAGCTTCTGCGCAAGTGTTTTCTTCCTCCAGGAATTGCTTTGCTAGCATTTGAGCATTTGAGCCTTTATCGAGGTACACAAGATTACCTGAAAATACAGGTTGCAGCAATTCTTGTGTCTTCTGATATGGCCAAAGCTCTAAATTAACACATAGTGGTTTAGACTGGAGACTTGCAAAAATCTGCTTGCTGAAACACTAATAATTGCACTTTACAGGACAATGTTATTCTAATTGAATGTTTGATAGCAAATAGCCTTGGATGACACGGTTTAGTGTGAGGTGGCCCTGCCCATGGCAGGGGGGTTGGAACTCGATGATCTTGAGGTCCTTTCCAACCCTAACTATTCTATGATTCTATGATTTCAGCTATCAGTCCAGCCCCTAGTATCTGTTCCTTTTTAAGTATTTTATAAAAACAATGGGAAAAAAAGTCATTGGAAGCCCATCAACTGCACGTTTACAGGAAGTAACTTACTGTAAATGGCCACACATCTACAGCAGCAAATAATTAGGAATTAAAACTGTTCATCAGGTTACAGCCTTGCTTATTTTGCACCATCCAGGGTAGTTTCTAGAAAGCCATTACAATAAATAAAAAGTGAGGATTTCAACCTATCTTTTTCAGTGTCATCACATGTAACACCTGGATTTCTGATGATTGCATGGTGGCATTAAATAAGCATGAAATTTAAACAAATGCTGAATTTTAAGCAGGTAAACTGGCTTCAGTAATATGTACTCAGAGGTCCTTTGCCAAGCTGGGACAACAGTAGTGATTAAAACCATGTTTTAAACTAATTAATAAAACACTGAAGACATTTCAGATGCAACTTGAGGTTCACAAACACTATGATCATAGAAAATAGAAGAGCGAAAGACAAGGAAAATAAATATCAGCAGGAAATTTTCCCATGAAACCTTGAGACACAACTGCAATAGTTTTGCACAGCTGGGTCAAAAAGCCATGCACAGCTTTGAAAGGGCACTCCTGCATAGCTCATCATGTAGGGGCTTATCACACTGCTTTTTACACCCACACCTCCAAAATAGCACTGACTGCTAAAGATTTTTTGTTGTTTAAAACTCAAATAATGTATAATACAAATTCAGACCAACGTTCTTCCACCTTAGTGTCTAAAATAAGTCAGAGCTGCACTACTAAATTGTTTATACATAGTAAGGCTGGACACTTTTTTAAAGCAGTAGGGCAAAATGAATTCTCTACTATTGTTAAACTAAGTGAATGAGAGTTACAAATCTGCATTTCAAAGTCAATAGGCTACAATATTTACAGGGCTGCCACATGTGATAGCTTAAAATTCAAAACCGAATGAAAAATTGTGTGGGGTGGAAACTAATGTTATGGAATCTGAACCAAGGCTACATTTATATTTCACTTTAATGCTCTAGCTGTTTAATCAAAATATGAATAAAAGGTCTAAAAGACCAACACACAAAAAATATTATAGTTCTGGAATTTAGCTTTAGCTTCCTATTGTCAACCAATTACTGTGTAATTTTTTCCCTGTGACTGAATAACTAACTGTTAGTAAATAATGAAAAGGCAATTACAGCAGAGCTTTGTTCATATTACTTTCTTCATTTTATTCAGGCTATAATTATTGTCAATGCTGGAGGCTTACTGTACCATGTAAGTGGCACCAGGGAAGAAAATGGAATGGGCTGGTGCATGGAAAATTGCAAATGTCACAGCTACCTTCATCATCACCGTTGGACTTCAGAGATTAAAAAAAATAAGCAGCAAAAAGCTCTCCATGTATGTTTTGCAAATTCTTTACCTCATGCTGTGACAATGGCTGATGAACTCGTAGAAGGGGAAAAATTCAAGTAACATGACTGTGTGTGTGGTTTTTTTCCACTTGTTCTTAACCTTCACTGCACCCCCCCAACATTTTTATTAGTATTTAATTCTCAGGGGACACCTCCTTTTTTGCCACAGTGCGCCTGGAAACAAACTCAGGGAAATATTCTTTTAGCAGTGCTTTTCATTAACAATACCCATGCTGTTCTATAACGAAGAGTGGCATATAAATGATGTATTTTATGGGGTTTGAACTTTGTTTCTTTGCCGCATACAGACACATCCCTAGAAAAAACCATGAAGATTCTGACCTGTGTGCAGATTTAGTGCGCCATATTTAGGGCCTGACGTACCATTTATAATACATTGTTTCTCTGGGCTTCTAGTATTTATCAGAAATTATGCTTAAAATCTGTAATTATAATTCCATTAGTACCTTTTTTTGAAACACACAGTATTGCTGTGTGTCATTCACATCTTTTTTCTTTTTGCATTGTTGGTTACAAGAGATAAACACCATAAAACTGTATTTTATGCCTTCATGTGCAGTGTTGCAATTGTTTTTAAGCTATGTAAAATCATTACATAGTTAATTTTTTAAGTATAAAGTTGATATACATTAAAAGACATCGTATATTGATACTGACTTGTTTTAAAACTTGCTTCCAAACTAAATGGCAAATTTTGGTTTAAATTGCTTGACATAATGAATGAAAATTCTTCTGATCTAAGTTAGCAAAAGAAATGAACCTTTATATTTTTTATAAAATTAAGCTGCTTTGCACTTCCTGTCATGTATATTTATATTCATCATCTTTCTTTAGTATTTCAGTGCTGGCTGTTTGTCTTCTAAATACTTGCCACAAACACAATATTCATAACCTAATGTTTATAATTGTTCCTTCTAGCTGTTGATTCAATATTTGGCCATTCACTATCCCACAGCATCTAAAAGTGAGGTTTTGGAGTCTGTTCCCCCAACGAAAACAAAGTGATTTTCCAGCAGGATACTGTAATCCTTCCATACATGGCAACATACAGATGGAAAACAGAAGTGTCACGGGAAACAGCATCAAGTGAAACTACAAAAACAGAAAAATAGAAGGTGTCTCTCCTGTAGTCCTTTGCAGCCTTAATCCACTGTGCCATGACACCCTGCTCCTCCTAGGAGATCCTGCTCACTTCAGTCCATGTCTTTCTCCCTGCTTTCGGAAGGAAACCTTTTGCATGATGTCTCCTCCCCTCCGCAGCACCCTTTGCCACAGGCAGAGCTATAGAGGTGATTACTACACCGTATTTCTGATGAGCACAGTCCTCCTCCTTCAGCTGCTGTGCTGCCCCATGACCAGGCATTAGGCTGACCCCAGGGCTGCTGCTAGTGAAAATTCACTGGGACTTTTGGAACTTGCATTTATGGATAAGATTGGCAATTAAGTGCAGAATATAAATTGCCACCTTTCTGTTCCTGATGGCTCAGAAACAATACTAAAATGATATGCTTGTCACTTTTATAGCTAATATCTGCATTTTTTGAATGATTTATTTAATTTCTTAAGTCTTTCCTAACTTCAATTTCAAGCATTGTCATGTCCTTCTCAAAATGATCAAAAGGCACCATATTAGGAAAAACGAGCCACTTATTTTTTGGAGAGGAGAGGAAGGAGTCACAGAAAACTGGACCAGATAGCTAATTATATTAATTAGATTAATTTTTAAAATAATGTATTGTACTAGTATGAAAACCAAAGCAGCATTTATTTATTCAGGGACCTCTTTTCCTCCTATGTGTTTAGTCCATGCCATCAATCATTTGCTACCCCACCAAATGAACAACAGGGCTCTCTGTTTACTGGGCGCATGGGCTAATCAACACTAAGTCATTAATGTATGCTTCAAATATGAAAAAATAACCATGGAAGACAGCAGCAAAGGCTAAGCATGGGACAGGGCATAACTTAATTATAACAACATAATTAGAAGTTATTACAGAGGACTGTACATTTAGCCTTAGCCTCTCTAGGACCATCTCCATAACCCTTCCAGGAACTACAAGTCCAGGTTTTCACTCGTACTGGGATGTTTACTGAAAGCATCCCAGTGTGAAGAGGATATCCCTGCCATTCCCTGGGCAGTAATAGGTGCCTGAAAACTAGCGGAAGATATTGCTAATTGTGGTGGATAACAGCAAGAAACACGAAAAGAAATAAAAAGGATAAGTGGGTAAAGTAGGCCAACAAAATTTTTACTGATCCCCTTGATATGAAGCATGATACACTGTAAAGCATGTTTTTTCACTACTTCATATTATTTTTGCCCTTTTTCTTATGCAGAAAGACAATGGTCCTCTGGTGGTACATCACTTCAGGATGTAAAAGTATACAGCAGTAATTTGGTTTTCCCCTTGGTTTAGCCAGTGAAGACCACAAAAATTCCCTTCACCCAAACTCCTTCTGCCAGGTAGGAGAATTGCTATAAAATATCCATGAGACAGAAGAGTTGGCAAAGCAGAGGAAAGGACCAGACACTCCACTTCATGCCTTAAAACATCTGATTTTTATCACTGTTATTAGATATAAAATAGCTAGCACTAACCAGTCAGTCATCGTAGAGAAGGAACACATGGGAACGTGATGCCCATCCCATGTTCATGACCAAGAAAAGAAAACATTTCAATGTTGCTATCAGTGTTGCTATCTCTTAAGACTCTTCATAAAACTGCAAGTATTTTGTGCTTTGCTTTAAACACCTGCTGCCAAAATATAAGGATTACAGCCTTCTACTGAGTTCCTACCCTTCAGTTTCCTAGAGAGCTAGGAAACCTGAGCGCCTTTACATATCCACTCAGATTTTGTTCCGTCATACAAGTTTGAGGTTAATCTTACTATTGTAAGGTGACTTGATTCAGGAAAAGTTAAGGTTAATATTACAGATATATCATGTCTGTCTATTACTTTAATTTAATTTCCCACAGTATTAGCTTAACTTCCAAGTGTGTCTATCCTGTTGACTGCAAACAGACATCATCTCACACCAGCCACACATCCAGCCACCTGGTCCATAAGCCTTCTCTGAAACTGGAGCCTTGTAACACTGCTGCTGTGCTGCTGAGTCCGAGGGAATAACCCCAGCCATTGCACAGCAAAAGGCTGATATGCCAAAAACCTTCCCCATAAAGTAGTTTTTAGAGCGTGGATCAACATTATTCATGGAATATGCTCACATTTGTCATAACTGGCCTGTTATTTAGAAACACTGAGAGCTTTCATGATCTGATTGTGGCGAGCAGCACTTACCAAGAAATACATCTCACATGCAAAACATTGCTCTATAGTGAATGTATTCAATCTGAAATACCACCAGTGTGGCGACCCAAATTTTCAGCAAGCTTCCTGTGATGCATTTGTAACAGCAAAGCTGCTTGTATTCATATAGGCAAACTAAATTCAAGAGGGAATTAACAATCTCAAAAGTTTATGTGGTACATTTAAGAAAGGGTCTGCTACTTGATCTCCAACTACAAAACTGAATTTGCTGTTATATATCTGAGTAGTTAATTAATGCTCATAAAATGCCAGATGATTTAATGCAATAATAATAATCCAGCTATCCTATGGAAGTTAAATTCAATTCCTAGTTTAATTCATCATCCATGGGCAAATCAACAGCTTAAATAGTTTTTGTTTTTTTAAGTAACAGTATCACTGGGAAATGGGAATAAAATCAATTGCATACAGACAGCACAGTAAAGACAGCTCCCTTTTTTTACATTTTCCCTGGCAATGCTTTGGAAACTTTGTGGTCTGTGGTCATTTTTCAGTTCTCTGTGTCAACAAAAACAGACTTTTCAGGTCCAAAAGAAATGCATCACACATTAAATCCTTACAAAATTTAAGTCTACTTTGTCATTTTTTAAATCCTGAATAATATCATAAACTTTGGGATTACAGAAATAGTAATGACCAGAGCCTAGGCAATTTAAGCCTGCTGTGCTAATCACAGAGTAAAAAGTCTTTTGCAATAACATCTATATCTAGAAAAATAAAGATCTTTTAAGCCACCCAAACCTCTGCTCTTTCCATTCCCTCCAACAATGCAGAGGCCATTGCTCAGATAATGACGCACATCCTCCAAGCCATTCAATTCACATCCCAACAACTATGAAAAATAATCTGATCACTTTTTCTTTTTATTAAAATATCACCATTTCTTAAAAACAAAAAATTCCCTTGACTTATTGAAAAATGTAGTATGATGTCAGTGTGAATTAATGTTTCCCATAGGCATACTAATAAGCTCCATGACATAATAACTTGTTATACTACACCAGTGGGACCTTAAAATTATTCCAAAGATAACATAACACAACACTTGAAGCAGCAGGAAACTTCCAGCATGCTTTTAGATGTTTTACAGTGTTACTAATCTTTGAATTGCTTGGAAAAACTGAAAGGAAACAGAATATTTAAAATTGGAAGCACTGCAGTTAAAAAATGATTCCATTCCAAATTTGAAATGTGCACAGGAGATTAATGTCAATGTAAAAAAAAAAAAAAACCAGCAGCAGAAGGAGGGAAGTTATTAAATGCACTTTCTAGGTTGGACATGTGCCTTTTCGTTGTCCAGTGAAAATCTGTTTTTATTCGGCTGAGTTATGAGGGTTTAAAAGAACAGACTTGCACACATACCAATTTCTTATTAATGAAAAGTTGGCTTTATTTATTTATCTGAAAATGAAATTTAAGCTAATGATTGCCTAGCTCAACATCAGTATATGCTTGAGAAAAGAAGCAGAGGTTGCTTTTTCCCATTAGGATACCATCTAATGTCAGAAATACCCTATGAAGTCAAACTAGAAATTAGTACACTGCAAGCTAATAACTGTGGTGTAGCAATATGCTCTCCAGGGCTAAACACTCAAAGCAGCCCAAAAAAAAAAAAAAAAAAGAAAAAAGTAGTGATGTGGTACAGTTCACTAAATTGTCACAATTTATATTATAATCTCAATGCTTAAACCATTTATGCAACCAAGCTACTTGAGATGTGAGGGAGAAACCATAAATCCCCCAAAGAACACCTACCAAGTGAGTAGTTGGGCAAAGATTTGTGTGTCTGACAAACAAGGATAAAAAAAACCCTTCCTATTACAAGATGAAGAGCCCCCAAAGGCGGTATGGGAATAGCACGAAGCAAAGACATCAAGTTTGCCTTTTCCAGTTATGCTGCCACTTGGCCAAGTGTATGGTGACTACTGCTTCAGCTACCTGGTGGAGCTGACCTCCCCAGTCCACTCAGGGCTCACTCATCCCAAGCAAGCTCAAGCAGTGGGGATTTACGGAAGGGCAGATCCCAGCCCAGATGAAACACACTCACAGCCTCCTTAGGTTTGCATGCGTTATGCTCTGTCTGCTTGGGTTGTGCAAAGTTTTAGTGTTATGGCTTGTGTGTCTTGGATAGAGACACTGTTCTCTTCTTTCAGTTATCAAAATTAAATTTCTGTTAGTTTACATCACCTTTGCTGCATTATCTCTTTGAACCAGCTTCCTTTATTTTTGATTTAGTTTCACTACCATTTCTTCTTGGTCTTGCTAAGCCACATGCTGTAACTCTCTGCTTGGCATTACTTTCTTTCATTTCTTAAAGGATAACATAACCCTGACCACTGCTTCCAGCCAAACTGTACAGTGTTCAACCAATGCTAGAAATGACTATTCCATGCAAAACATGTTAACCTTCAATCCAGACACATCTCTGGAGTAAGTGATCCCATTGTGCCGCAACTCTTTGATCACTCACACAAAAATTGGAACCATTTGCAAAAGCAGAGCTTGTGATTTGCACATAAACCAGACCTGATGGGATAGTTTACAGAAGGCTGCATTATCTGAATGTTAGACTGGGAATGCTTGCACAGTCCTAATATGGTGGTGGTGCACTGAAACCATTCCCGTCTTGGGTCAGAAACACAAACTAAAAGCAAGTTTCTACTCAAAAACCCTGAAGAAGGAAGCATGATGGTGTCCCTAAAACAATAAATTACCTCAAACTCAATGTGGTGAGTGATATCACATTACTAGGTATCATGAGGTGAAGTAATGGGAGCTACGAAATCCACATCCATGAAAGATTCAGTTTCCTATTAATTCACTCAACTGTTTCAAGATCATGAGAATCTACAACGACTGTGTGAAACCATTTTCCACAGCAAACCTGGAACACCTGCTGAGCTCTTTGTAGTCTCTGCCAAGCAGCTATCTTTAAAAGGAAGGATAAATTATAATCTGAAAATGTCAGATACAAACCACTACTGTTACAATAGCAAGGCACAGTCAAGCAGAGAGAAGAGGTGCAGTGGGATGGATGCTTTAGGCTAGATAAAGAATAAGAGGGAAATGAATGTAGAAAATTAGATGGAAGAGGAAGTGTTTTAAGAGTATGCAAAGGCCACCAAGGGATTGAACAAACACAGCAGTGTAGATGAGCAGAAAATGATACAAGAGTAATTTTGAAATTACTGATATTCCCACGATCCACAATGGAGAATGGAAAAAACAAAAAAGGGAACTGAAGTACAAGATGGAAAGGTTGGCATGGTTTTTTGCCTCCCCATGTATAAAAGAATATAAAACCAATATACCATCCAAAAAAATGTGTGAGCCTTGTACCTGGCACAAACTGAAGACTACTCTAACCTTCACCATTCATAATCCAAGTAAAAATAAAAATCTATAACGAATCTGTTTCCATTTCCTTTATCACTTATGGGGGAAGGAGTAGAGAGAAAACTCATTTCACTGAAAAGCAAAATGTAGTCTAAGAGTTTCAGACAGAATAACCAACTGCCCTTAAGATTCTGATGAATTTCTAATACCTACTATGACAAACAAATTCAAACATACAGGAGAGACTCACTTTAATACCACCCTTTTGTCCATATGAATTATCTTTACATAAGGCTCTCATTTTGGAGACCTTGAATAGAAAAACTGTACAGCAATTTTTAAAAGATTTTTTTTTTTTTTTTTTTGTAAAATGGATGTGCTTAGAAAAAATTCAATTCTTATGGCTAAGAATTTGATATGAATCTTCTTCAGAGATACTAAGATGTTACCTGTGCTTCTCGGAGAAATTTTTACCAGCTAAGATTAACATTAAAAATAATTGTCATGTGAAAGCAAAGTGTTCAAACCGACTTTATGCCAGTTAACCTCCCAAAATGCACTTCTACATCTGGTTGCGTGCATCCATCACACACTAAATAAAATCTGACCACAAACAGAAACAAGACAGGCAAGTTGTTAATAAAAACTTACAATTGCATTGACTTGTAGACTAATGAAAGGGTGTGGTTTGTTAGTCAGAAGTAGGCAAGCTACTAAAAACTAATATGAATTTGACCTAGTTAAACTTTTGACATTGACTTCCACAGACCATACAGTGAGACCATCAGCAATACATTTCTATTGTTATGCATTCCCATAATTGTGATCTTTTATCGTCATCAAAGCTGCTTTTTTGCATGGCAAAATGACATGACTTGGATATTAGGAGGACCAAATAAAATACAAGTGACAATTAAAATTTAAGTGTAAATTAATTACATGCCTGGCTACTGTCAACTAAATTATTGTGCTGATGTATGAGGAATTATGCCATCTAATAATGACAGAATCTGAAGTTGTAGTCTGTATTAAACATTAAGCCTTTGTAATGCAGGTGGCTTATCTCAAAATGCTGTTTCTGTGGGCCTGTTCCTCATGTCAGACACAAGCTTCAACATAGTTTGATACAGAAGATGATAGGTAATCTCACAGGCTTCTTTAGTTTCTCATCATTGATTTTCTGTAGGGTATGCAGGAAGTATCTTCAGGATTTAGATGATTCCCATTTGCAAATATTTTTAGATAAATAAGTCAAAAGCAATTATAGATCCAACCCCCCAGAAACAAGCACATTTGCAGGCCAGTGAAAAACCATTCATTTTCATGTTATAAATTCATGGGTAGGAGAATAAAGCATACTGCATAGTCTCTTGGTATGCCTTGTCACATTTTGAGAGACTGATTCTCTAAGGGTCTCATTCAAAACTCATTGATGTTGGTGTTGATTTTCCCTACACTCATCAGCAAATTTCAGAATGAAATAAGCCCTTATGATTCAAAACTTTTGAGAGGATCCTCACAGATGAGGAAATGGCAGACTTAAAAAGGAAGTTCTTATCTGAGGTGAACTTCTGCAGTCTATAGATTGGGACTGCGACCAGAAGAATCCACTCCTTTAGGACTACTGGCATTTGACAATTGTAACACTTTTTTTTCCTGTAAACAGTCTTACCATTATGAGTACAAATATACACTTCTCTCAATTTTCCATCTCAAATTCTCTTTACATTTCTTTTTCCTTCTTGTTGCAGGCAAACTGCCATGAAATCCTTTTTTGCTTGCCACAAGCAAAATAACAATTGCCCTTGAAGCATCTTCTCTGTGTATCACAAACACATGTAAGTGAAAAGAGCAAAAACTATTCAAAAGTCTTAAGCATCTCCCAGAAAAGCAGTTGCTAGAAGAAAAAAGAATGTGGCCACAAGATTTTTAAGGGTTTCTTATGTTTCAGTAGTAGCAGTATCAAAATTTATATCCTTCCATACCAAGCTGTTGAAAGATGGGCAGAAATGTCATACACTACCGTAAGGTAAGACAGACCCCAGATCCATGTCAGTGGATTAACTTAAAGCCATTATTAAGTCTGGACTCAGGCATTTCAACTTATTCCATGCTCAAAACAACCTCAAAACAGCAGGAAGGCTAGATGATGATAAGGTAAGGCAAATGTAGTAACCCAAAGTCCTTGGAACTTAATCAGCAACCCCCTTGTCTCTAGCTGCTTGAGATGGTTGTGTCAGTGAGCATAAGCAGTTAATGGGGCTGACAAATTTTTAAGACAGAAGCTGTCACAAATTATGTTTCTGCACATTTCATTAAAACAAATCCAGCCCTAATCTGAATCTATTCTAGCTCAAGACCCAAGCAAGCCACTGGGAAACTCTCAAACAGAAAGAGAAACAATTTAAGAAATACTGGCAGTTGCAAAGAAATGTTAAACCTTAGACATTCATACAAAAAAAAATCCCTGAAGATAACTGCAGAAAACTTAAGAATTACTCTCTAAAGGTAATAAGAGTCTCCATTACACTAACATACTTCCACAGCAGCAAAAGGACGCGACTAACAGAGGGGGTGCAATATGGATCTCTGTTAGCCAAACATCCATGTTATGGCTGCATGCAATTTCAAGACTAAACTTGAAAAACCTCTCTTTTAATTTCATTGAACACCCCTAACTCTGAAGGGCAAAAAAAGGGGAATACTTTAAAGTGTCTGCAAATGACCGATGTAATGGCTACTTAAATAAGCACTTGGATCATTGTCCTTTTGATTTTTGCTGTGCCATGATCCAGCATTCTGAGGTGAAGTCACTTTATAGGGTTTCATTTAATGACATCTGACAAAACATGCTGTGAATTGGCACAAGTGTAAAGAAGTCTTTCGGGGTGGTTGGCAATGGGGATCGCCAAAATCTCAGGCCAAGTCAAAAACTCTTGATCCAGTCTGCCACTTAAGCATTATTTCAATTAATATGATACATTAAAAAATGTGATAATGCTTCTGATCCCTAACAAGAAGAAAGAGGAAGAATGTGAAATCTGGAAAAGAAACCCACAGGCTCACAATCTTCAGGATTTAATGAAAAGGAAAAGAATAATAATCATAGAACCATAGAATCATAGAATAGTTAGGGTTGGAAAGGACCTCAAGATCATCGAGTTCCAACCCCCCTGCCATGGGCAGGGACGCCTCCCACTAAACCATGCCATCCAAGGCTATGTCCAACCCCACCTTGAACGCCACCAGGGATGAAGCATTCACAACTTCCTTGGGCAACCCATTCCAGGGCCTCACCACCCTCACAGTAAAGAATTTCTTCCTCAGATCCAATCTAAACTTCCCCTGTTTAAGTTTAAACCCATTACCCCTTGTCCTCTCACCACAGTCCCTAATGAAGAGTCCCTCCCCACCATCCCTATAGGCCCCCTTCAGGTACTGGAAGGCTTCTATGAGGTCTCCACGCAGCCTTCTCTTCTGTAGGCTGAACAGCCCCAATTTTCTCAGCCTATCATCATACGAGAGGTGCTCCAGTCCCCTGATCATCCTCGTGGCCCTCCTCTGCACTTGTTCTAACAGTTCCATGTCCTTTTTATGTTGAGGACACCAGAACTGCACACAATACTCCAAGTGAGGTCTCACGAGAGCAGAGTAAAGGGGCAGGAGCACCTCCCTCGACCTGCTGGTCACACTCCTTTTGATGCAGCCCAGGATACGGTTGGCTTTCTGGGCTGCAAGCGCACACTGCCGGCTCATGTTCATTTTTTCATCAACCCACACCCCCAAGTCCTTCTCCGCAGGGCTGCTCTGAATCTCCTCCCCGACCAACCTGTAGCTGTGCCTGGCATTGCTCCGACCCAGGTGTAGGACCTTTCACTTAGCATGGCTAAACTTCATCAGGTTGGCATCAGCCCACCTCACAAGCGTGTCAAGGTCCCTCTGGATGGCATTCCTTCCCTCACGTATCAACTGAACCACACAGCTTGGTGTCATCAGCAAACTTGCTGAGGGCACACTCAATCCCACTGTCCATGTCACCCACAAAGAGGTTGAACAAGACCGGTCCCAACACTGATCCCTGGGGGACACCACTCGTTCCTGGTCTCCAGCTGCACATTGAGCCATTGAGCACTACTCTTTGCGTGCAGCCATCCAGCCAGTTCTTTATCCACCGAGTGGTCCACCTATCAAATTGATGTCTCTCCAACTTAGAGAGAAGGATGTCATGTGAGACAGTGTCAAAGGCTTTACACAAGTCCAGGTAGATGACATCAACTGCTCTGCCCCTGTCCATCAGTTCCGTAGCCCCTTCATAGAAGGTCACCAGATTGGTCAGGCAGGATTTCCCCTTAGTGAAGCCATGCTGGCTGTCACCAAGCACCTTGTTGCTTTTCATGTGCCTTAGCATGCCTTCCAGGAGAATCCGCTCCAAGATTTTGCCAGGCACAGAGGTGAGACTGACTGGTCTGTAATTCCCTGGCTCATCCATTTTCCCCTTCTTAAAAATGGATCAGTCATCGGGAACTTCACCTGACTGCCATGATTTTTCAATTATGATGGACAGTGGCTTAGCAACTTCATTTGCCAGCTCCTTCAGGACCCACGGATGGATTTCATCCGGTCCCGTGGGCTTGTATACATTCAGGTTCCTAAGGTGGTCCCGAACAAGATCCTCCCCCACAGTGGGCCCAGGGTCCCCACCCTCACCGTCCCCGCGTCTGCCTTCCAAGACTTGGGTGGTGTGGTCAGAGCATTTGCCGGTAAAGACTGAGGCAAAGAAGTCATTAAGAACCTCAGCCTTCTCCAAATCCAGGGTAGCCAGTTCTCCCGATAGCTTCTGGAGAGGGCCCAAGGTGTCCCTAACCTGTCTTTTATTGGCAATGTACCTATAAAACCCCTTCTTGTTATCCTTAACATCCCTAGCCAAGTTTAATTCTAAGTGGGCCTTAGCTTTCCTAACCTGGTCCCTAGCTTCCCAGACAACATCCCTGCATTCTTCCCAGGCCGCCTGACCTTGCTTCCACCTTTTACAAGCCTCTTGTTTCCTTTGAATTTTGCTCAGCAGGTCCTTATCCATCGAAGGAGGTCTCCTGGCCCTCCTGCTAAACTTCCTTCTAGTTGGGATGCATCGCTCCTGAGCTTGCAGCAGGTGATCCTTGAATATCAACCAACGGTCTTGGGCCCCCCTGCCCTCTAGGGCTGTATCCCATGGAACCTTTCTGAGCAGGTTCCTGAAGAGGCCATATCTGCTCTCTTGAAGTCCAGGGCAGTGAGCTTGCTGCAATGAACACATATATTTAACAAAGATGTCAACAGCTTGAAAATTAGTCTTGAATACATCACAGAGGAGAGATTTACCAAGGTTTAAATCTGCATTTTGACTGCCAATGCCCATGTTGCAAATACTTGAAATCTAAATGTTGTATTCATCTCTATATTAATACTCCATCTTGGACTAACTTAAGGCATGAACTTTAAAGACCAGGTTCTTCTCTGTTGAACTGTAAAAAACATGCTCCTTCTTGACAAATGTGAGATCTGTCCCAGCTTTCTTCATCACTCTCAGAGATACATTTTACCCCACAGGAAATCACCACATTGACTAATGAGAAACCACTCAGAAGAGCTGGTTTGGAAAACCCTTGCAATTATTTAACCCTCAGCACACAAAGAGTTTGCTTTAGGACAGGCTTGCCCAAATTCTGTACTCATTAATGGGACATCATTTTATAAACCCTGGTTATTATTGCCAAATTATTCACTAATAGATCGGATGTGGGTCTCCAGCTCAAGTAAATCCTCACAGCTTTTCCATGGGTAATGAACAGACCTTAGCACAAATTTAGGTAGGACCTGTTCTAGTATATCTGACTTATAATATTTAACAACCTTGGCTCCATGACTATTTTGATGTTTGTCTTCTGAAACTATTGACCCCAAAATCACCTGTTCTGACCACACACTGGAAAATAGTTGATAGTGAAGCTGAAGTGAAGTGGAAGGTGAGCAGTGGAAGGGATGTCACTGAAAGAGGTGTGCAGCACTTAAGTGAATAGCAGGAAATTACTCTTAAAGCAGTTCCCCCAGCAGGCTCCACCAATATTCTACCAATTACCCTCAGTCTCGCCAGGAGATGATGTCACAAGCTTTTCCACACATAAAAAAATATCACATTCCTTTTTTCAAAAATGTTTCCAGCAACATACAGTGATTTTAGTACGCTTGGGAACCTGTGTGAATGTGCTTTATGGACACAAAGACATTAGTGCTTTAGCTCAAATGTTTAGTGTGCTTCAGAAGCTACCCTGCAATCTGTGTGCTGGATTACATCACAGAGCTAGACCCTTTTTGGATGAAACTAAACTAGAAGATGCCTCACAGGACCATGCCTAATGCACTACAGCCCAAAAGGCATTCAGCCCATGGAAAAAGTAAGAACACACAGACAGTGTGGACTTGATGTCCGTAACTCCAAGTGATTTGCTCTATAGATCCACAATCCGATTCACATTACTTCAAACATATATGTAAACCCAGAAAAAGATACATTTAAGTAGAGGCTAAGTTATAGTTCAACACATTCTGAGGCACCTTTTACAAAAAAAGTACATGAAAAGAACAAAGTGTGTAAATTGGTTTTTGTATCTGTAAGAATCAAGCTTTCCCTACAAATAAATTGGTGTTAGCATTTGAAGCCTATGGTGTGAAATTAAAATTGTCTAATTCACCCAAGGCAAGAATGTCTTAGTGAAAGCTTGACACCTTCTATACGGGAAATGCATGCATTATGTATTTTTCACTCGTTTATCTTTGTTATGTAAGGAGAAATGTTTTGGAAATATATGGAAAACATGCATTCGATTTCTGTGATTTAGAATTGCTACAATTAACAGAACTTAATTTTTGACAGCTATTGCCCAAAACACCACAATGAGAATTTGAGAAAAAGCTTCCTTGGTATGACAGAATTATAAGGTTGTTTCTTATGCTTATCTGCCAAGAGAAAAATCTAGCACCATTCCTTCCTAAATTGTGCAGGTGAACAATATAAATTTGTAGAATTTAACTTTGAAGGAGCAAGTAGCTCATGTTATAAAACATGAGCTTATAAACTGATTCTAGTTCAAAATTGGTACTGAAGAAGAAAGCTAGTTCATTGGATACATAAACACTTTAATGTTCTTGTCACAACAATAAACAAAAGGTGAAAAAGAGATCTGTATGGAAATGGACACAATATACATGAAACAGCCAGCACTAGTTTGAGAAACTGGTTTCATGGTGCATCTGTACCTATGTGATTCATTTAATGGAGCAGGTGTTAATGCAGTGCACCAAACTGCAAAATGTTATTCTAGTTACGTGGCTACGAAGGCCCAAAAGTGATGTGAGATAAGATAATCATGTCTCTCTCCTTAAGGCACATAAAGGTCACAAAATAACATTTAATTACCCACTTTTCTAACATTTATGAGGGAGTTAATCAGAACTACTCCAGAGTGAATATCTAGGAATCAACAACAAATCAAAACACAAATGGCAATTATTTCATGTATCTGAACAAAACCTAAAATATCTTTCTACCAGAGGAAATCAATTCCCCTTCCACATACTCCAACTGGCCTTGGTATTTTGCAAACAATACCTCTGCAATGAGCTTGCAGATTTTTTTTTTAACATAAATACAATTTGCAAAGAAAAAAAAACCAAACAATAAACAGCCTTTACTAACTAAACAACTTTTTTCCACTTTTTACTAATTCTCATGTAAATCAGTTCAAATTGGGGCCAAGCATTTATATCAGTTGTATGCTTTTTGAAGTGAGGAGAAAAATGCCATGTTTGAGATTAAACAAAGCCAACTGTGTCCACCTCTCTATCTGCCAAAATACAGTGTTTTATAATACCATGCAATGTAGCTTTCCATGCTGACAACTATTTTACATAGTTGTTGCACACAATAAAAATCTTTACCACTGTCAGAGATCCCTTTTTAGGTTGAGGTGAGCCAAGCAACACATAATCTGTCACACCACTACCATAAGCAAGAAGCAAAGTAGATTCCAACATGAAACACCTTTAATCACCAACGCCAATAATGGGAATGGGTCCATAGCTCATATGCAGGCCATAAATCAGCAACCTGTCCAGTCTCCTTACTCTGTAATAAGGATTGATCTGTGTGACCTAATTATCAATTCTAATGAAGATGTCATACCCTCAAGTCCACCTCTATATGCCTTGACATGTAGACGAAAATCTTGTAAGATTACGTAGCTATTTTTCTGTCTATTGGGGCATCTCTTCTCTTCCTTTGACCTCCATCTGCATGTTTCCAAGTCCTCTGTCTCTCTGTGGACTACCCATATCAATGTTTCTAAAAGATATGAGTAACGCTTGGTATCAATATCTTTCATTTCTACACCAAAATATCCTTCAAAGCCTGTTGAGGGATATGAATTCCAACAATTCAGTCAATACATATTCGCAGAGCATTTTGTAGTTCTACTGTAAGAAGAAATAAGATGAAGTGAGAAGGTATCTGCAATGTGAACTTCATACAGAAGGATATGGTTGCGGTGAAATGCAGTTTCAAGTGTGGCTATCAGAAGACTGAAGCAAAAAGCCTTATCTGCTTCCAGAAAGCTGTAAATTATTAGCCATTACTTTCATTCTTCTTAACCTATGACAAATCTTACATGGTTTATTTAGTGGTGAACCTTTAGAGCAACAGGTACCAAAGGTGTCTTTTCCCTACATTATACAGTTCGAAGGAAGAGGGGAGTTATCTGAGGAAGAAGGGAGTTATTGAATCAATGTAGCTTAAGTAACAAGACATTTTAGAGAAAATAGCAATATGGAAGCTAGTTTCACTTCTTTTGGTGTATCAAGAGAGTTTTAAATGTCTCTCTTCTCAAACCACCATTTCTCCTTACAATTTCCTTGCTAACTCAGACTGCAGTTTCAAGCACAGAGCCCTCATCAAAATCAGGAAGAGCTGAGCATTCATGTCCTTAGGCAAACCAGACTGCCTGCAAAACAGCCGTAGGAGAACAGTGATCACTGGGTGATGACAGCTTAATGCACAGCTAAGGTGCTATTAAAATATCTTCCAGTGTTTCCAAAGGTGTTCCTAAAATCATATCTCATAACCACCACCACTATACCTGGTCATGACAGTAAGAGAATGACCATATAATCCCTGTACTCTTCCTTTAAACATAGAGGATTAGCAAATCATATATTTGTGTAAATCTTCCTTATACCAGACAGCCAGAAGTCATGATAAGAGAATAGCACCATGCTCATAGTCATGACTAATAAAACAGAGCTTGTCCCTCCTTTAGGGATCACCAGAGCTGGATTAAGTTTATCTAGCTTCCTTGACAGAGATATGTTGGATACATTTTAAAATGCAAACAACCACTGCAGACTGTGTGAAATTATCCAAAGAGGTTATTAATTATTATTACATTTATTATCATAATAATATTGCTATTCAAGTGTTGTTGCTATTAAAGCAAGACCCATCTCTTACAACCTGGCAAGCAAGCAGCAAAAATAGCTGACTACATCAGCTACAGATCTCATGCAAGTATGTTAACTTGTGCATAATTTGTTATTTCAACATGCACTTTCAACCAGAGATGATTAAGAAAGAACTCTCTAAGCTAATGACTGGGCATCCCTGATGTCCAGAACAAAGAACATCCATGCCTGTAAAAGTTCTGGGGTGCCAAATATAAATATGCCTGTGGGCATAACACAGATACATTTAATTCTCTCCAGATTATAGACTCCACTAACAAGTGGTTTGAGAGCAGCTAGAAGCTACATCAAGAGAACTTGTACCTGTAAAACAGGAAAATTTTCTATGAGTTAAAAAAATATATTCAGATGTCACTACCAGCCTCTGGGAGATGGGACCACAAGCAAATTAATCCTGACTCCTGAGGGACTTCTGATGAATCTTGCCAAGACACAGTCCAGCAGAGACCATGTCATCAAAAACATCTGCACAAACACTAGTGAGTGGCATCTGCTACTGGAAATTGATAGAGCTCAGAAGAGTATCATTACTTTCTTCCTCCCCTCTCATGCGAGTCCAGTCAACGAAAGGATTGTTTTGCAGACCCTGGGGTTAAACCGAGGAACTCTCCTCAGAACTGTTGAATGAGGAGCTGGACACCACTGTTAGCTCCCCAGAGCACCGAGAGCTGCTGTTTAATCTTCTAACATGCTCCAGGCAAGGTCATTTTTAATCCTGAGAACAAGACATCACACAACTGATTGGCAAAACCTTTCTAGAAGTGCATCAATTCAAAAAGAATTTTCCAACACTTAGCCATAGTTAAAAGAATAATAGCTATAACTGATTCAGAGAGATTAAAAGGATAAATCACCAAGAATGTTGGGGAAGATAAAGCCAGTAAAGTGAGTAAATGTTCTGGGTGTGGAAGGAGACAGGCTGGTTTATCAGCCAACAGCATGAGTTTCAAACCTAAGGCTATTAGGATTAACATTGCTCTGTCCTTTAAAAACCCTCGAATATATTTGGTAAAATGAAAGAAGAAGAATGTGCCTGAAGTGAGGGAATGCCATGACAGCCCCAGTCTCAGAGTCCTGGAAACTATGAGAACCAAATCCTTCAATTTGGCAGCATGAGTAAAGAAGCAACGTGACTGTAGATGGTCTGAAGAATTGCTCTTCACACTGCTGTGGCTTTTAAGATGGCTGTAGTCTGAGCAGTCAGTTGTTCAGGTACAGAATTATTTTATTTTGCCTCCAGAGATAAGCTTTGGCATTATCTGCAAAATGAATACAAAATTTTGTGGACAAGACTGTTGAAAGGACTATGTAAGGATATGCAGCTATCTGATTTTTTTATTTTATTTTATGGAACATGCAAGTATAAAATGTTAAAATTCCAAATTCGTGTTAGGTTTCAAATATATTGATAAAAGGAAGCTATTTGCTTTTTGTTTTGAATGCAGAAAAGAAATTCCAACAGATATTCCTTTGTGGGAAATAGCTACATTTTTAGGAGATGGAAGAGCCAAGACTGGCACTTCCCTTTGGCCCTGGAAAAAGCCTTTAGAATATGATCATTTTAAGCTTCCATTTGGAAATTCACTAATCACTTCTGTGTGTTAGTGGCTCAGTATGAAAAAAAAGTACTATTACTCACTTCCATAGCTTTAGCAAGACTGGCATCAGCGTGGCATATTCATATATCCTTCTGTGGACTTATATGTAAATATAAACATCTTCTTGGAGGTCTCTTATTTTCTAAAGAACCATTTTGGCAATTTGCTATTAAAGCTATATCCTTATATAACAACGTTAGGCTGCCCTTTGGTCTTCATATAGAAACGAGGCTGTCATAAAGCTATCTTCATTTTTCCAGAGGCTCACACAAAGCAGCAATGCTTTCAGGAGTAACAATATTTTTTAAAGTGACTTCTACAGGTAGTAGTTACTTCTCTCACAAGTAGCTTATGCATTGCTTAAAATGTAGAAAGATAGAGTGCAATAAAGATACCATTCCTAATTTGAAAATTTAGGAGATGCTGGATGAGCCAGACAAACATTTTGGGTTTCACTGCCAGGAAAATGTACTCCCCCTCATCTCCTGGACCACTGAGAATGATTTGAAAGGCTAGTCATTATTTCCTTTGGTTTTTCCACTCCTATTAGATCTAGTAGAGCCCCATCTTGGCATGTAGAATTTCCCCCCTGGGTAAGCAGAGAAAGAAGCAATTAAGTACAAATGCTAACAAGATGTCTGAGTGAGTCAACTGTGTTTCTAAAGTATCTGTGGGGTTTTGTACACCTATAAGAATCATTTCTAGGTCAGAGAAAAAGAAAAGTTAGGGTAAATTTAAGAAAAAAATGTCATATTAGGATATTTATATAAACTGTCATTCTTGTGTTTTCCCCAAACCTCGTGTGCTCTAAGCAATCAGTCAACAGCCTCCACAATCAGACTTTGAGTCCTGATGGAGTAGGAAGATGTCATCCAGGGAGGAAAATATGTGGAAAATCTGTTAGCCATGTGTGTCGTTACTGATGTCAACATTTAAGTAAATATGCAAGAACCACCTAGGATTCCTACAGACCTACTGCAACAGAAAAAACAGAGAAAGCTTTGCCAGATTAAATGTTGCTACATTTATCTCAATCTTCTCTTGAGTCACTAGGTTTTACAGGTCTGTAACACAGGTATATTTTCTAGAAGCAGAAGCAATTTGCAAACTGCTGTAGTAAACAATTCAGGACCAATTCGTTAAATTACTGAATGTTTCCAGGTTTAATTACTGCCACAAAGACCTGAAAATAAATTTGTTCTTAACATATACCTAATGTGAGCCATTATATAATTAATTCCAAGTAGCAAAAGCAGCATTGATATTCTAGAGATTCCCAACACATCAGCAGCAACGTTGCATTCAGATCACAGAGAGATTGAAGCAATTTTACAAGGAGGGGGAGGAATCATCCACTTTCCATCAAAATATTGAACAAATATTGATGAAAGGGTATTCTAGTTAGAATTAGGATTAAACTTTCAAAAACTCCACTCATTTATAGCCATGTACAAGACAGCACTGAGCATTATAGTGTATGCATTAAAAATAAGAGATTAGAAAACCACAAAATTTGGATTAAACAAGAACGAGGTGCAAAGCTTGGAAACAAGGCACCCTACACAAAAGTTTCTTACAGGCTGCATGCATCTCTGTTATGGCAAAACCCAAATGCGCTGCTGTTAAGTTTTTAAAAATCAAGCACAGAGTCCTGAGCAACCTCAAATTTAAGCCACTAAAGCTCAGTAATAGTTTTTAAGGAGAGTTCAAAAACAAAACAGAAAAGTCAAAGTCCAAAGATATCACAATGGCAGATCAAAGCATGAAAAAGGATTAATGGCATCTTCAGCAAACGAAGTTTAAAATTCTAGTGTATTAGACAGTCTTTTTTGAAATGGTAATAGGCTATACCTGAGCTGAAAAGACAATTAAGATAGTGCTAATTTTTTTTATGATATCTGGCAGTAATATTTTTATCCTGTTAATTATACAGTAGACAGCAAATGTATATAATATGATAGCTCCATGCTGAGATGACATGCCTGCTGCCTAGTTAAGTGGCTACATTTATCCTATAATTAGCTTGCAGGAATGTGATTTGCATTGCATACCTAAGAGTATATATAATGTCAACTATGTCACAAAAGCCTAAAGCGGAAACTGACACTCTCTTAGCTTTGACCTCTGGATATAACAAGGTGATGCCTCCTGTGACCTCCTGCTCTTTGTATTCATCTACACACAAGAAATGCATTGAAGTAACACTAAATGTACAACAAAATCAAAATGTACAGGAATTTAAAGTCAGAGCAGAATATCACGGCTGATGCTTCAGCCTAAACTCACCCCTTTCCAGGTAAGAAGGATAATGATGGTTAAAAGGAAGCGTCTGTAATTTATTGGCATTAAATCTGAATATGTTTGCACTTGTAGGTAGAAGACAGCTTTTCAGACTTATAGGAGCATTTTCTGTGTGTGCATGTATCTTCAACTGGCATCGTAGGTACTTACCTTTTCTATATATCTACATATATAAAAACTTGTTATTAAAACTCTATGTTAAAGTCTCCGTATTTTTCTGAAAATTCTGAAGGGGGGAAGGGTGTACAGAACTTCACTGTTACAGATACTGCACATCTGGATGATTAAACACCTGGAATGAAATCTTGACTGTCTGGTTGAAGACACCTTTGTCAGCAATTGAATTTCTGATAATGTCAGTACAGCACAGGTTCTGTTACTTTCATTTCAAGCAAGCTATCACCCTATTCTGAGTTATCCCACTGACTTCAAACTATTTGTGTATATATCACAACTTTTTGCTCATGGTCCAAGAGCATATAACAACACATCACTTCGAGAAGGAAAGGGAAACAAAGCAGCTGCAACTCTGAAACTTCACTGGGTGACTTAAAACCTTAATCAGACTTTGTACACCATGAATTTTAGTTAGCTTTGTAGTCCTGCAGTACCATTAGAGGCTTCTTGGGGGCCTAATCCTAGCTGTTCTTAGCCATTCCCAGAGCTGGGAGAATCTAGGGAAGTAGTAAAATATGTTGGTAACCTTATCAGCCGTACTCAAGCCTAACAGTACCGTGGAGGGATAACCATGGAGAAGAGATCCTGCCTTTGCAACATGAGCAGAAATGGGAGTCCACAGGCAGAAATACACCAAATCAGAAATAACAAAGCCAGATGATAGACACCGTTTCAGAGGAGCACAAAGAGGAAGGAGGGAGGAGCAGAGGATATGCACAGGGGTTGTGAGACTGGCTGAGGAAGAAAGCTAGAATAAAACAAAACCAGGGGAGGGTGACAAATGCAATGCAAGGGAAATACAGAAGGCACCTGAGAGAATTCCAACCCATGTGCCCCCCTGGGCCAAAGCCTCCTCTGCGAAGTTCTACAGACAGTGCACCCGCTTGGGGGCCAAGTGTCTGAGGCAACACTATAATAAATAACAATAACTACATCATAGTAAAACCTGCAGGAAGATTTTTACTTATATCTGTGTAAAGAGTTATTTGTAATTCTGAAAATCCATTCACTGAATTTTTATCTACTTTTCCACCAGAACAGTGGTAACACATACAACTTAATGCAACAGTTTAGATGTTTTTTGATGCACTACCATTTGACTGGCACTAAATCACTTATGATTCCTCACACCAAAATTTCAGCCCTTTTCACCACTTCCAAGCTATGCTTGCTGTATTTCAACCAGCATATTTTCAAAACCTGTGAGGTTTTGAAAATTTCTAAGGCACTCTCCATTAAACATTTCGCCTTTCGTTATCATTTGCATTCTTGCCTGTGCAAATACTCCAATGTTACGTGCCTCTAACACTTTGGCAACTTCTCAAAAATCTTTTGTTTAACTGTGGCTGGGGAATCTTTGCTTTATTAACCCGCTTACGTTGGTGCAGTAGGTCTTCTCCCATCAAGTGCAGCTTACTTCAGCTCCCAGCACTTGGTCTGATACAAAACTCAGGACAGCTCTGACACTCTTCCTTAAAATTTTGCCTTTTGAAATAAGTCTATTATTCTGTCTCTTTCTTTTTGTCCATAATGAAATGGTACTCTAAACTTCTCTATTTGAAGTACATAACATCCTCTCAAGTATGTATTACTACATCTGTTTGCCTTGTTGAACAGCTGAAAAGCATTTAAACTATTATTCACTTTTTTATTACTATTCAGTACATTTCTGTGTATATTCTGGCCAATTTTTTTTTTTTTAGCAATAATAATGTTGATTGTTACAACACCACCTGGTGTTGCTGGCAGCCGTCATCCTAGGACAAATCTAAAGATATCTGGGGTTTCATTTAAAAACCTGGCTCCTGGAGGCATGTGATTAGATAAGATTTTTGGTTTGGTTTATGTTTTTCAGAGGAAAGAGGTGTTTGCTAAAAAAGAAAAAAAAAAAAAAAAGGAAAAGAAATAAGCTCAGTCTTGTAAGGAAAATCTTCTAAATGTGATCCCAGTGTATCCCCAAAGTATCAGAAACATCAGGTTAACAGGAAGGCCTCTGATTTACTATCATGCATTTCAGACTTAACTGATCATCTCAGTGTATCCTTAGACATGGAACATTTCCACAACATACACACGCATGCTGAGACATACAGACACGCAGGCTTCACTCACATTTTGTTGAGCTATAAAGCCAGTGATGTAGTAATTGTCATGAAAAGAATGTTTGTAATATAAATCTTCCTTCCACATTTTCTGTTACCCCAGCAGCTCCTTTGAACCACCAATGTTTTTTGAAAGTGAAGAAAAACTGAGATGCTTCTGTGAATATTCCTGCTGAGGCTTTACCTACTTCAGCAACTGATCCCAGAAAATGTGTACTACCATTGCCACTGCCCACATTATCCTTTTGCTGAAAGGCAACTGCAGAAGAATTGACACCCCTGAAGAGTCTAGAAAAATCAATGAGGTACACAGTGCTAAAATCCCCAAAGTATCTAACAGCACCAGGCATTGAACTGCAGCCCTAGTTCAGCATGAGGCATGTAATAGGCAGTGAAGTTTGCAGTGACTTCATTAGATTTGATGCAAATCCCATACAGAAGAGTCAGTGGTCCTTTGTATACTCTTAGGATTTTGTTGTATTAAAATACAACTACATTTTCCCATACCCACAGTTTTTTAAGATTCTAATTTGCTCCTTTAAACAGCTGTCTTCAGCAAACCTGATAGGCAAAGCTTTTCCAAAATCCCATAACATTGTTATCTAACAATCAAACAGCAGGATGCTGGAGGAATTGTTTAAACAATAGCTATTTCGTGTCTTGATGGAGCACCTCATTTTACAACATGTTGAAACACAAGCAGCTTGATTAATTTTAGCGGGCATCAAAAAATGTAGCGTAGTTTCTACCCTATGGGAAGGCATTTATGCCAGATGGTAGAAACATTCACCCTGAAGACAAATGGACAGTTTTCAATAATATTGTCATTTTTCTCTGGACCTGCAAGAAAGGTATATGAGCTTTCAGTTCTGAGTTTGGTTTTCAGGCTGCTGGAGTCAGTTTATCAGGGAAAAAAACATTGTAAACCAAACCATCAGTTTTATTCAACATGCCCTGAATTAAGCGTGTCCATCCAACTACACAAGCCTTGTGTTTGGCTTGTTACACAGTGGTGTGTCCTCATATCTACAGGCAGCCTACAGTCATACAGCCCCTCTCCTCGGTGAAATTCTGCTGGCAACATTCAGGCCTCCTAACAAAAAAGAATACTCCCCAAGTTTCATGAATTTCTCAGTTTCTCACCAACCAGTTCGTTGCCCTGCCATCATGCTAGGGCAGCTACAAGTTTCCTGTGGAGTACTTCCCCTTGACTTTACTTGATAAACTCGTCTGTCCTCTGTTCTCCCTTAAAGCCACTACTGAGCCATTAAAATGATTTACAATGAGTATATTTTTTGCAAAGCCAGTCTTGATATGTATAAAGGACGTTGCATAACAGTGACAAGGTGAGGTACGTGCAATTCAAATGTGGATGCCATGGATAAACATCCCCAAAAAGACACTTCCCCAACATGCTTCTGCTTACTCTCTGTTTTCACAAGGGTTCATTTGTGTTCAAAAATGGGCACAACATAGCATCCAAAATTCAGTAAAAATGTACATCAAAGCATCATTCTGAGTACCTAGTTTATACTTACATCAGTATTTAACTGGAAATCAGAGTCACTTGGCAGCAGGTGAAATATACTTTGTGCAATATGATGCTGCCCCCAGGAAAACTGCAAAATAAATGCCTTGTAACATGTTTCAGATGCAAGGTGCACTCACACGGTGTGGGTTAACAACGAGGAAGAGGTTACTGAAAGCTAGACTCAGCTTGTCAAGCACCTGAAAAAATGTTGGTTTTTGAAGACAACCTCAAGGGGAGCACTTGTGGGAAATCCTCTAAATGCTGTGAAAGATACACAGCTTTAAGATCTCCCAGTTTAAACAAACATTTTTGCTTTGGCTTTAACTGGAGCTAATGAAGAACCCCACTTAGTCTGAATCGCTAAACGGTTATAACTAATACCAACATAGCCTTAGGTAAAGAAGTGGGAGCTCAACAACTACCTTTTAGTACTCAAGAGCTGCTGCAAAACAAGCAAGGAAATCCATTGAAGCTGAAGAAATAGATCCACCTTTAGCTCTGCTTTGAATTCATCCATGTTTACTGAAGAAACAGGAGACACAGGGAGGTACAATTTATCATAGCAAACACTCCAGTCATCTGTGCAGCTGATGCTGAGATATGTAAACCACGATGAGATTATAACTCTGTGTATATACATATATATGTATACTATACCTCTAATATATATATTTTACCAGTATTAAGCAATCTCAGAGTTTTATGAACAATTGCTCTTTTCCCATGAGATTGCCTGGATACTACCCTGGAGAAGCAGTGCAACTGAACACGCACCTATAGAAGAAAATTCTGATTACAAAAGCAACCAGCAGTTCACATTTTAGAGATGTTAATATGGTATTTATTCCAATATGAAGCTGAGGAACGACACTGAGCTTGCTTTTGTGTTAAAGGTCAGATGTAGTTTGCCTTCCTCACACGAGAAATAGTATTGAGAAAGAACAAGTCTTATTTCTTTCTCCAAGAGAAAGTTCATCAAAGTGATCTCCAGCTGGTGAAGGATACTGGAAGACCAGTTTGGTTTTTTGTAACCTAACATAAGGGCTCTTCCATTATAGATAAAATTTATCATGTTATTAAGTGCCAATTTCACATTTTTATGTGCATACACATTCACATCAAAACCCATTATAAAGCTACTTTTAGAGCTGGCTGTGCAGGAATTCATTCCAGATCTCTTGTCCGATCTGAAGGTACGATGTAACCAGGGATCCTAAGGCTGACACTCCACATGGCTTGTTAGCAGAATCAGTATTGCCAGAACAATCCCAGCAAGTTGCTAGAGGTTTCCTTAGCCCTCCAGTGTTTTAAAGTGTTCTCCCTTGTTGCATTTTGCAATTTGGAGCCAGAGAGGAGGAATCCCAGACTTAGCTTAGAATTGGTTTAACTACATTTGAAGGAATACCATCTCATTAGCTCAATTGAAACAAAAGTTATATTTGCTTTGCAAAGTTGTATCATCACCCAAAACAGACAAAAAGCAGGTAGGATGTCATTTCTAATACTAGGTCTGCAAAGGTCAGTCTAACGTCTGAACTGCAGTTTGGTGATGGAAAACTAGGAAACTAATCACACTGTCTTCCCTAGAAGGGCACAAGACGTGTATGGCTGAGGAAGCTCCACATAGATTGGTGGCTGCTGCAAATACCCTCCAAGCTTTTACTTTTCTATTATTTAAGAGAAGTGTTGTTCCTTCAGCCAGCTAACTGGCATCAATAAATACTGCCACATCAACCGGAAATTCCTGCTGCTTCCTGAGCACATTGGTTATAGCCTCATGGGGAAAAGTTAAAGTTTTCAAAATTTATCTTAAAACTACCAGGCCATTTTATATTTAATTTCTTTCTTAAGATAATTTTTTATACAGCTTCATAAGAAAAGCCCCAACATTATAATTACATGTTATTCATGTGCACAAGCTCAGCAAAAGTACATGAACAGTTGATAAGGCAGAGCTAGGGTACCTTGGGCAACTAATTCAATTATGGCATGTGGCATGCACCAGGGTGTGCAGGTAGTGGGTATCCCTGCATGAAGAAGGCATTGACAGAATGAAGCACTGCAAAAGCATAAGTCTGGGCTGGCTGTGTTTGTGTCTGGAAAGTAGAGAAATGCCTAAATAGTGTTTTTAGACTTCACCAATAGGCAGCACATTAAACGCTAGAAATGCCTTTGATCTTGGCAAAATTAGGAGATAGGACTGTATTTGGGTCAATCACCCCTTTCTTTTGCACCCTTGTAGTAGAAAAAAAAAATCTGAAGGAAGAGCAGAATAACAAAGACAGCATTGCTCTTGCGAATAGAGACAATAGAGGCAAGCATCTCTAAAATAAAGATATTGTGATTAGGTTATACATCCCTTTTTCTAAAACCTGCATTAATTTTGATTTATATTTAAATAAAAATGATTAAATTTTATCTTCTAAGATGGAAATGTTGTGATAAATACTGGCCCATGGCCAAACTAATCTCTAAAGCCTACAGCTTACAGCCCCTGTTGTCTTGTATGGATATTTGAATGGCAATGGGTTTTATCAGTATTTCTAAAGGCACTCATTTAATTATGTGGTTGTAAGAATTTTCAAAACCCCAAAGAATTAACACTACCAATACATATTCATATTTCTCAAATTAATTCAACCTGAGCATTTGAAAATATTAACTTGAAAAACAGTAATTTATTTTTATTTCTGTAAACACTCAGAGCTCTTTCCTGGTCTCATTTATGCACTCATTTTATCTTTGTATAATTACGAAAAAATGATGCAGTAAGCTCCCTTTCTTTAAGTTACATAATGCTGGCAATTGGTCTAGTTACAATGGGATGCATTATCCAGGAAAATTAACTCAAGAGAGATGGAAACCAGTAGCCCACAACAAAAGGTAAGTCCTGTTTGCTTAACTCCTGTGCGTATGCACTAGGTAGCCTGATTCTGGAATTACACTAATCTAGTGTAATTCCACTGACTTCCATGCGGCAGCTCCAGATGTACAGTGCCTTGGGACCAAATGCAGGCTGAGCAACTTCACTGAGCTATGTACATGTCAGGGACATACGACGAAGGTTTAGTGAAATAGGAACACGGACTCCTTCAGCGTGCTTGCTCCTGAGGAGCTTTACCACACAATGGTCTTTTCTCCCCTAAGTGCAAGAATGAAGACCAGAAAGCAGAGCAGATATGACCATTATTTGTCTGTTCTTGGTTGGCTGAAGAGTAGCTGCAGACTTCAGGTTTAAAATTAGCTCATCAAGGGAACTGCTACTGCCCACACAATATCCAAAACCAATCCTATTCAATACAAGGAGCAAGTGCAGGATCTCCAACTCCCAAACTATATCACACATGGCATTGTATTTTGCCACAGAGAAATGTTATCAAGACACTGATATCCACCATGCCTTGTCAGAACAAGAGCTGGTGGCTTCAAAAGACTGAGGACCAATGCCTTAGGCCATGTGGGATACACAGTTAATGCACAGGCTTGCTCCGTCAGATCGACTCAAATTCAACCATCTGCTCAAAACTGAAAAACAATTTCATGTCACTGAAAGATATTAAAAAATAAATATAAAGGATGGTCAGCCTAAACAGATTTTGGGGGCTTATGTGTGTATTTCATTTTTGAATGAGGAAAAAGAATATTTCAATGTAAAACAAAGCTTTGCTGTGATTTGAAGGACCCAAGGGTTATTTTAAACAGAAATAAAAAATCTTTATAAATAAAAAATGTTCTCAAAGTGTTTTACTGAAAAATGTTAAAAAAAAGTCGTCTAACCTGAAATTGGGGGGTTAATGTTTTGCCAAATTGTTTACTCTGTTTAACTAATTTTGATTTCCGATGTTCTACACAGAGCCCATAGCAATATGGAGATCATCAAAACAGAAGCCATAGCACCACTCTTTGCAGACCCCTCTACACAATGGCATGGCTTTATAAAGCTGAGATATGTATAAAATACAAACTATTCTTCCTGAGCAATTATCACTCTGACATCACACTCCAGGTATGCAATGTTGTGTTTTTTGACAACCGTTGGCCCAATTTGACAGAGCATGCTGGTACCTTAATTAGGACTCTTTCTTCTCTACAAGCTCATGTACAATTATTATGGCATCATTCTAACATATTTACTATATACAGGAGAGAAAAAAGACATTATTGTTTTTTAGCTGTCACTTAAACTAAACAATTCACAGGTACATATTGTTATATCTAGAAAACAGGAGTACCCTTTCTATTGGCAAGCAGAAAGTCCTGGGTTCAGCAGTAGCAGGCATTTTTCTCCTTCTTGGTAGCTGGTGCAGTGCTGTGTTTTTGATTTTGGGCCTGGGAACAGTGCTGATAACATCAGTGTTTTCAGTTACTGCTTGGTGATGTTTAGGCTGGCCAAGGACTTGCTGAGCCTTATGCTCTGCTAGGGAGGAGGGGAAGCCGGGAGAAAGGAGAGACAGGACACCTGACCCAGACTAACCAAAGAGGTTATTCCATACCACAGCACATCATGTCCAGGATGTAGAAACGGAGAGCAGAGACCTGGAAGGGTGGTGGGGGTGCACGGTGGGGGGTGCACTGCTTGGTTGAGCTGGGTGGTGAGCTGTCGTATTCTTTCCTTGTATTTCTCTTGTCATTATTATTAGTAGTAGTGGTGGTAGCAGTAGTGATTTGTGCTGTACCTTAGTTACTAAACTGTATTTATCTCAACCTGTGGGAGTTGCATTCTTTCGATTCTCCTTCCCATCCCTCCAGGAGCGGAGGGAAGAAAGAGTGGGGAGTGAGTGAGTGAGCAAAACTGTGCGTGGCTGAGAAGCTAAAACCACGACACAGAAACAGCAAGAAGATTAAATATTCTGAGAAACAAAATCTGCCCTATTCCTTAGGCACCTACTCTATTTCAAGTTCAAGAGTATGTCACATAATGGGTTTGGGGTTTTTTTCTAGGCTTCTTATAACCCACATACTTCTATCAGTTTAGCATAAGTAATAACAAAACTAAATTCCCTATACTACCACTAAGGCTGCTTAAAAGACTTGCTTTGCTGCAGAAACCATGACACAGGGGGCTAAAATCTCTAATGAAATGCCTCGTACATTGATTTATGCAGCTTTAGTGGTACCATTAACTGAAAATTGTTCTTTTCATGGGCTTAAAGAGAATCTGGTGGCTGTCGTTCATGATTCAGTGAGAAGACTGGGTCTAAAATTACTAGTGCATTTGGGTGGATGGAAATCTGTCCTCATTTTGTGTTAATATTTCATATGACAACAAATATAAGCCTTTTATATCTAATAAAATATTAGATTCCATCACTAACACAGCTGTCATTAAATGATCTCTTTAAAAAAGTCTCCCTGTTTAGAAAAAGACCTATTTTTTTCAAAATCTAGTAAGATATATTTTGGGGGGAAAATACATACATGCCACATATATATGTATATACAAAAATACTTATATAGACACATATGCATATATATATATATATGTAAGAATAACTAGGCAGTAAGCATTTAAAATGGTATTTCAGTCACTAATGCAAGCAGCTAATCCTATTTACATTCATATTAGCCCTAGGTATCTTTTTCCCTAAGATTTACACATTTGTATGCTTGCATGAGTTGCATTGCTTTTTGCATGATATCAGTACTTCTGTAATTTAAATCTATAAAAGGCAATTTCTTTTAAATATACTTCCTAACAGTGGATGAAAGAAGCACTAAACTTATTTGAGAGCTGTACACATCAGTAAACATGTGCACTGAACTCCAGTCAATGTGCTGTGAGAGAATTAATCTTATACTGTATTAGCTAAACAGAAAGATTCTGGGACTCCAAGTAACAAGCACGAAAAATATCCAAACATTTTTTTCCTATTACCTAGAAAATGTGTATTTTTTAGGATTATGATTTAAAAAATCCAAGCCTTTTTTTCAGTGAGTGGTTAATTTCATATTTCCTTACTTTATTTTTAAATTTGTACAAAGGTAGTTCATAAATAGTACTGATAAAATTTACTGATCTCTGGTTACCTTCCTCTAATCTATTACCCAAATTCTAAGCAACATCGCAGGGACCATCTTTTAAATAAACATCTGTCATCTGCTTGTACTCCCTACAAATACATTGAGGCCAGAGCTAAGGATATTCTTCTCAGTGAAGTTATCAGGAATTAGAGGGAAGACTTTTTGTAAGAGCCATGAAAATCAAGGTATTTTTATGAGAAAACCTTCAGATATGCTTGAGTAGAACACTTCTGGAATTCCAAGACTTGAAATGGATTGGGTGAAGTAATCAATAATACCTTTTTGACTATTTCTTTGATTTTTTTAAAGTTGTTTCCATATGAAACAACAAAATTCAAGCATGGGGGAAGAGAATGATTTTGAAAATACTTTGCAACATGGTCAGTAAAATTAATTTTCATGTCCTATTGAGGTCCCCCAGAGGCTAGCGAACATGACATTTCTGCCTTTTTCTATTGGTTAAGTCCATTTACTGCCCTTTGTCTTTCCTTCTGCTCTCTTGCACTTCATCCTTCCTTCTTCCTGGATCCCAAGCAATTCTCCCCAAGCACCCCTGTGCTCTACCTATCTTGCCATATTTCCATGAACCTCCTGGCATGCCCTCCTTTCCTTTAACTTTTGGAGCATCTGTTACAGAGAGTCTGTTTTTTGGAGCCTCTTTCTGCATCACCCATCTTGCTTGTCAATGCCATTTGATAACAATGCCTTTATAACTGTTACTGTGATTATTCATGCATAAAGAGATGTTGGGAACCCACTGAAGACAAATATTCTCAGATTCTTAATGCCCTTCCTAAGAAAATCATCCATTTGCAAAAGAAAGGAGGAGGTGGTGAGAATTTATTGCTCCTCCAGCTCTAAATTGTGACAGCACAACCTTTGTCTCAAAACGAGCCAGTAAATATTCTCTGACATAATCTGATAATCTATCTGTTACCACACATAGATGCATTTGTGTGAGCTTCTTTTCTATACACCTAAAAAAAAAAAAAAAGACTAAGTTGCCTAGAAGAGTATGGTTGACAAATTTTCATAAATGGTGAACAGCCTACAAGTAGAGGTGAATTTTGCATGTTGTCTCATCAAAACCTTCAAAATAATGGGCTCATATACCATCGGTAATTGCAATGACACAGTTAGAGTTTGCAAGTGTTAGGAACTGCATTTAACAGCACCAGCACCACATTATTTCATGTCCTTTTTTGCCTTACCCCTAAAGGAATCAAGAGCATGATTCTGGAAAGAAATGCATGCATTAAGAAGGGCTCTTGCAGGTTGCCTTTGAGGAATGGTATCTCACGTGTGATGCATTCAGAGCTGGCTTAATGTTATTTCCTTTCTACCCATCCTTTAGGAAACAGCCCTGCAGAGCAGTTTTTTTGTTTTAGTCCTAGCATTTCAGACTTGAAAACTGGATGCAAATATAGTTTCTGCGAGTCCCCAGCCACCCAACAGGATCAACCAGAATTGATCTCTGCTCTTTGAATTTAACAGGTTTTACACAATATTCCTTGTGTGTCAGGTTTCTTTTTATTTCTTCCTTTCCTCCCCTTATCCCCTTCCATTTTTTCAGGTGGGGAGGGAGAAAGAGAGATGGGAGGGTGGAGGAGGAGGAGTGGTGAAGGGAAAGGCAAACCAGCAAACAATGGGCAGCAATGGAAAGGGTCTGTGCTGCTAGTTTTAAGTGTCTGGTTTGATTCTAGCCTGTTTCAAGGACTGATGTGGGTATGAAGTCACTGGCAAACTAACACCTTCAACTTCAGTTAAAAGTGTTATAAAACTGAAATGAATGTATAAATAATATGCAACTGTCTAGACAGTATAGGTCACCTGCAAAGAGACTGGGTCAGGAAAAGATTGTCCATCAGTCAGACAACCATAACTGATTCTGATGCTAAATAATGGTTTAGATATTCAGTATTCTCTATATGCGAAAGGCTTCACTGAGCATTGGAACTTCCCAACCAAAGTAGCCTTCTACTTGTACATATCTTTATGCAGCTGTAAGAAAATACATATGCTATTTAAACATTAAAATTAATGCAGAAAGAAAAAGCTATTTAGCTAGGGACTGGAAGCAACCTATGTAATTGGCTTTTGGTAAAGCAAAAATAACTATCATACTCTATCCTTGATAAATAACCTGATCTTATGATACTGATAGAATCTTAAAAAGAGCAAGAATTAAAACTTTAGGCTAACAAAGAAACTTATTTCCACTTACAGAATCAGTTCACACATACATTCAGGGAATTGTGTGCCACAGAGACCTACTTTGCACTCTTGCATTTCAGAGCACCCTCTCAGGTATCATAAGTGTAAACACACTGACTACACATGTATTTGGAAATATTCTGTGCATTTTAATGCATTTTTAGCTGCTCTTTCAGCAAAAAAAGGTGGTGGTCTTCAAGGTAATAATACTGCCATCTTAACGCTTTCAGGATATATAGCAAGTTTTGGCAGGACTAGGGATAAGAGCCAAGATTTATACAAAATATTTCATTTATTGCCAAATTATAAAGCACATTTATATATTTGCTAAAAAGGAAAAAGAAAATATGTGGGTAATAAATCTGGCATACACATCAGCTGGCACAGCTGAAAAGCAGGTGTTATGGCTGCAAAACACAACCAATGGCTGGGTGTCAGTCCTAGTCCCAACCCAAACGCGTTACAGAGTAAAAGACAGGATGCAGCAGACCGCTAACTCTGTTCCAGAGGTGGTTTGATTTCAAGGGAGCTCCATATGGACGCATCACTGCATACCTGTTCAACATACTGCCGAACAGATCTAGGAACATATTCAGGTACTTGGTAACAAACTTCCATCAAACTGAACTGCAACATCAGTTGTATAATAGCTCGTTATATTGGCTATATTACAACAGGCCTTCTAAATCCTCCTGGCGTTTATTTTGAGTGGAAACACACAGTTATCCCTATATTCAATCCTGAAACCTGATATTGTGTTGTAGCTTTATTAATGGACACTACTTGATTTCTTACCAAAAAAGAAAACTAATATTTTTTGCTTTCTTTATGTCTAAAAATGCTATCAAAAATTTCTGCATTGGAGCTGCAAAATTGTTGTTTGATCTTAGGTTATGCAGGCCTACCCTAGTTTAACTTGAATACAAAACATCAGCCATAGTAAGAATTTTAAACGCTACATATAAACAGAAATCTAAATCAAAACATTGTGAAAGTTAAACACAAAGCTTGACTCTGACAATCCTGTGGCTAGGAGTAGTGAAGATTGCACTGAAGTAAGAGGCATTACATTCAGCAGTGATAACAACTGGCCTCAAGTTGCACACGTAAATATTTTGCAACTTATACCAAGAGGAGGCAATTCAGCACTTCCAAAAATCACATCTACACAGCCAGATTAGGAAGCCCCTTGAATGCAAACACTGCACTCTCACACTTTGCAAAGAATACAAAACCCTGACCTGCAAACCTGAAGTGAGTTTCCTATGTTTGAGGATTCAGATGCTGGGAGAAAACACAGAGACATAGCCAAGTTTCTTCTAAGGCTTCACTGCAAAACCTTTGTCCATTTCTACCAATGGAGTATCATTAGTCCTTTCTTTCTCCTTACTAGCCTTCTGATTTTTTACTCTAAACCCCAAATTACTTAAAAAGTCAATATTACATATAAGATTTGAAAATGAAAGACTTGGTTTTAATCAAGGCTAACAAAATGATGAGCATATTGAAGATATCATTTAAACCGTATGGGCTAATCCTGTTCTTAATTAAAAAGACTTCTTTCCAGTTGAGAAAAAATAAAATCAAGATATGCGCAGTTAAATTAAAATGTTGCATTTGGGGAAGATTTTTTGCAGGTTTTGGAAGGAATAGATTTCGTGAGAGATCCTATCAGCTGATACTATTCTTTGTTTCTCCATTAGCAGCCTACAGGCAGAGATTTAAGGCTCGGATACAAATAGATTATGCCAAAAGGGCTGTTTCTGAATAACTTCATGTGTGGACACTTTTATTCTGAATAAAAATGCAGTTATTCAGAAATACCTAGCCCTACTTTAAATTCAGACCCTGCATTAATCAAAATTAGCTTTCAAACATAGCCATCCCTTAGGCTATTAGAAGCCTGATTACGCCTGGTATTACAAACTTGTGTAAGAGCCCTGTCCAGCCATTCTGCCTCTAATCAAATTTATTCCGAGTTACACTGTGGGGAAAGCAAACTCAGGCTTACAATGTAAATGATTTTGAGTCTTTGAATTCTGTTTTTCCTCATACCATTTTAATAATGATCTCTGTCAGCTGTTCAAAGTGTGTCTGTCTCTACCATCAGGTACCCCTACTTCATCTGGTTGATTTCATAAACCAAGGTTCAAACACAGACTGCTGGGTTGGAATTAAACATTTATTTTAAGTCTGTAAGACTCAGCCCTAGAAAGTTAGAGAATGTCTGGACGGCAGTAGAAAGTCTTCAATGCTGCAAATGGAAAAGCTTTTCATTTGGGATGTACCACTATCATTTCACTGTTTTAAACGTACTGTTCAGTCAGGCACATAAAGAATGTGTTCTTTGTAAAAGGCAAGCAGTAGAAAAAAAAAAAGTAGTTTGTCTTCTTTGGAAAGCATCCCTTGTCTCTATGCATGGCATTTTTTTCCAGATGCCATAGCTACTTTATAAACAGAGTTCAGTAAGTAAGTCCAAAGGCTTGCCTACACTTGAAAATTAACTTGGATCAAGACAGAAATGTGAATTTATAGTATAATATGTTTTTATTAAGTTGTTCCTTTCACGATAAGCCCTCAGGTGCTTTTTCATACATGGATATTCTTTAATGAAATGTACCTTGAATTACATATTCAGCATGTAAAGCAAGGAAGCAGAAAACTTTTACATATTTTTTGCTAAACACAGACAATTGCTGGAACCCAAGTTCCACTTGAAAGAAAAAAGAGAAAAGAGATAGAAGACATCTATGCTACTCAGTATGAGGTTAAATGAGTTTCCAGTACAGTCCCTCCCTCAACACTCCTCACCCATGACTTCATCAGTATAAATTCATTACTGACAGCAACTTTCAAGTATGCTTATTTCTTAAAAAGAAACAATAAAACCCAGAAGAAAATGTAACAGCCATTAACCAGCTGGGAAAGCAAAGTGCCTCAATCTGCCAAGGAAAGAAAAAACCAAAAAAACAAAAGGGAGGGAGATTTCAGGGCTACAGAGCACAGATTCTGCCAAAATTAAAAGGACAGCTGCAAAAAAAGCATGATGGGGGGGGGGAATATATTATCAGTGTGTCCCCACACAAGGGAAGGAGAATGCAATCAGAAATAAAGGTATATTTCTGTGCAGTCTCTCACCAAAGAGGGCCTTTCCCTTCAGTGTAAATGGTAGAAATTGCAGAATTGTCCTAAACATTCAAAATCCCAATGACTGAGTATGGCATGAGCTATCAAGGTATTCATGAGACAGTTCCCTTACCCTCACAGCCTGAGCTGCGGTTTAGCACTTTCTAAAGCACCCAGCACCAGGCTCGAGGTACTCCTGTTCAATGGGAACCAATGCCCAGCACTTTTAGAAGACTCATGCTCAGTTAAGAGCAATGATCATTAGCTTGTATGATGGGGAAAAAAAGAAAAACAACAAACCTCTCAAAATACACTGTCCAGCTTAGTCAGAACAACAGTGATTCCTGCTCAGCCCTGCGACAGAAAGCTCAGAGATGCCAAAATTCAGGAGACAGATCAGGGCTCTGGAATCAAGGAGATACAGGAATGTCCTTGCAAAAGGGAGCAAGGTGCCTGCTCTCATCTCCTGGATTTTGCACCAGTGAGGTGCAGGCACTTATTTTGCATCTTTGTGAAGTGCCTAACTCTTCCCATCACTGCAGGAATAGCCCAGAACAATGCAACCACTGCAGTAGCATCGGTCCTCGTGCTGAAAGGGAACCTATGAAGATTGCTACTTCCAATGTATCTTTTTCCAGGTACCCCTTGACCGCACAATCTGGAGCTCAGTACACTTCATCTGTTACAAGCATTCCAGACACTCAAACAGAAAGCAAAGCCTTTGTGGCATTGACTTACATATACTCATATATATATTCCTTACTCACAAAACCTTACTCACAAAACCCCTATACTTGCATACACACGAGCACAGAACAGCAGTATTGCAATGGGTTTCTAACAAAATAATAGCAATTGTAATGTTACAAGGAACTGAAGAATTATTCACACTATTGTTTGGCTTCAGTTTGCCACCATCTCAGAGCTATCTGCTGGCCACAGCGCCAATGCCACTCTGAGCAAGAGGGCAGGAACAGGTAATTGAGGATGGAGGACCACGGTATGCTGCAATACTTTGGCTCAAACAGTTGTGAAACGAAATGCAGTAGTTGCGCCATTGCAAGCTTCTGGCTCTAGAGGCATAGGCAGTTCCAGTTGCACTTTTATGCGTCTTTCTACATTTCCCCACACAAGGCACTACAAGTGCGCCACACCTGCACAGCCAGAGCCATTTATGCTGAAAAAGAGAGCCAGAATGGACAGGAACAAAAACTGAATCCCTGGCAATGGTAATGTCCATTCACATTGCTGAAAACACCTCTAGTCCTTTAGAAATGTCAGGGCATCTGCGTTCATGTTTGTATCTGTTCTCTTACTATTCAAACAAAGACAGTTATCCCAAGGAAAGCAGGGGATGGAGTTTATGGCACTGATATTCTCTACTCGCTTCCTGAATTACGTTTAAGGAACAAATTAGTTAACTGCTTATTGCTTTAGAATTAAAATTTGTTGAATAAGAAGCTCTCTTTGAAATAAAATATTAAACTATATTTTAAAACTATACTTAGGGTGACTGTAAATATGCAATTAGTTTAATTTTTACTTATTAATTCAATTGTCCCTGCCAGCACTGCTTTGTTGGTTTGGCTTTATTTTCCAGATAAATTTACATTTGATGTACCTGGGGACTAAACTGCCTTTATGATCTAGAATTAGAGTTTTCTTAGAGAGCAGCAAAGCAACATTAAAAAGGCAGTATTCAGCGCTTTCTTGAATTTTACATTCTTCTTTCTAATTCAGGGAGGGGAAAAAAATCAGCTTTAATATTTCTTGCTATATATTGCCTATGTATTGGGTTTCATTCTATGATTTTGGGGAGGAGTGTGTATGCTGGTTTAACTCAAAAAGGATAACAATCTGTTGTTACAAGTTCAATGATGGAGAAAGAAGTGCCAACTTTCCTGCAGGTGAAACAAAGTTCGTCATCAGTGTCATCAGCTGACCTTAGAAAAAGAGAAAGATTTGTAAGTGACAGAGATCCACAGACTCAGAAGCATGAGAGGAATCTGTGGCAGAACTGCTTTGAGTTTAATGGTATACAGAACATCATGTTGTACGGTCATTTAGACGATGATCTCAAAAGCCTCAACAAGGCTATTTTTATGCAGTGTGCCATCAAAAGTCAACGCTCAGTTTGTAAAATTAAACATGAGTAATCTTTTGTAGAACTAGGGCTATATTTAGTTAACCTTTTGAAGGAAAAAAAAATTAAAATCTTAAGGTTATTTTTTAAGATTCTGTTAAGTCCTGCTCTATTTTAATAAGAATAAGGATTCTGTTTCATTTTTGCCACTCAATATTTACATAGTTGAAAGGAAAACAAAATATTAATCCAATCTAATCTTTTTAGGTTCAAAATCCCAAACAACACACGCGAGAAATGCTGAAGAACAGATAAGCAAGCAGGAAAGTCTTTTATGCACAGACTTGCGTACAGTCAAATCCATTTTAAGAGTCTATCAATAAGAGCTTCAGAGATTAAAAAAGAAAACATTATTTTTTTTTTTTTTTTGCATGTAGAACACTTTGGAGTACAAAATGCCTTCAAAAGTCTGTCCTTGACGACAAGTCAAGGATAACAGGAAATCATGATCATAGAGATGCCAGAAAAATTAGTCAGACTGTATCACACTGCCAGATCAATCTGCTTCCCCAAACCAAGAACATGGTCTGGACAGCAGAGAAAAGGAAAAACACAAACCACATTTTTAGGACAAGAAACTGGCAAAGAGGTTGATTTTGTTTTTTAAGAAGTTGCAAGTTTTTTGATTCTTGTATGCATGTGTATGCATAAGAAAAGAAAAAAGAAAAGAGAAGAGAAGAAGAAAAGAAAAGAAAAAAAAGAAAAAAAAAAGAGGAGAAAAGAAAGAAAAAAAAGAAGAAAAGAAAAGAAAAGAAAAGAAAAGAAAAGAAAAGAAAAGAAAAGAAAAGAAAAGAAAAGAAAAGAAAAGAAAAGAAAAGAAAAGAAAAGAAAAGAAAAGAAAAGAAAAGAAAAGAAAAGAAAAGAAAAGAAAAGAAAAGAAAAGAAAAGAAAAGAAAAGAAAAGAAAAGAAAAGAAAAGAAAGGAAAGGAAAGGAAAGGAAAGGAAAGGAAAGGAAAGGAAAGGAAAGGAAAGGAAAGGAAAGGAAAGGAAAGGAAAGGAAAGGAAAGGAAAGGAAAGGAAAGGAAAGGAAAGGAAAGGAAAGGAAAGGAAAGGAAAGGAAAGGAAAGGAAAGGAAAGGAAAGGAAAGGAAAGGAAAGGAAAGGAAAGGAAAGGAAGGAAAAGAAAAGAAAAGAAAAGAAAAGAAAAGAAAAGAAAAGAAAAGAAAAGAAAAGAAAAGAAAAGAAAAGAAAAGAAAAGAAAAGAAAAGAAAAGAAAAGAAAAGAAAAGAAAAGAAAAGAAAAGAAAAGAAAAGAAAAGAAAAGAAAAGAAAAGAAAAGAAAAGAAAAGAAAAGAAAAGAAAAGAAAATGCCAGCCCAGTAATATAATAAATCCTAACGTTTAAATAAAAAAATGCACATTTCACCTCACTTGTCTGCCTTGGAGCAAAGGACCACCTCCAGGGATTATACTGAGCTGTCCTCACGCCACCCATGGGCGGTTCCTCACAGCCAGACTTCAGTTTTGCAGTGTTTGTCTGAACAGACGCCTTTAAGCACCTCTGCTTTGGCCACTGAAATACCACAGAAGTACAGCTTCTGAGGACACAATGGTTGCTGTTCTCTAAGAAAATAAGTCCCATCAGGATACAGAGTCCATTTTCCCTTTACCACTGAACCACATCTTGAAAACAAAGTCATTCTTCATCAAACTCTGCCGTACATACCTCTACAGCTACAGTTATTTGTCAATTACTGAGCAACAAACAACAATGAAAAATACAAAATAAGCTTATAGACAATGACAGTAGCATTCTAGTCTAATGTTCTAGCTGACTGTGGGAACCTTGAACACATGAATTAAGCTCAAGATTATGGTCCAAGGAGGTCTCCAGAGAGAAAACTAACAGTGCCTAGGCAAAAGGAGTCTTTACGAGATATAAATATGCTTTTTCAGTTTGACCATCAGTTGTACTATTCAGAAAACAATGTTCAGGGTGAACAAATATCTAGAAATATTATTGTGCTTTGGTAGTTCTCATAATATGGAAAAAGAAGTTTTTCCAGGATGCCTTCAGGAAGCCACAATGAGTGATGTTAGTCAAGTAGAAGGAATATCTAAAACTCAATCAACACAAGGGAAATATTAAGCTAGTTTAGTCAACAGGAATGTCCTGAACCCTCACATTTGTAAGAGATACCATTAACTGATCAAGACAACAAGGGATCCCATCCAGAATAGCAAAGCAGTTCCAGGTCACAGCCTGACCCTGTGCCCATCAGTTTCCACGTCTGCAAACAAAGGCTTTCAGGGCAAGAGACAAGACCAAATTCATCCTCAGTTTTACCTTCTTTAGGCAAAGTAGTTAAAGTAGGATTGGCCACAAACCTCCATTCTTTCATGGGAAATGATATACAATTCTAAGTCAGGCATCTCAACAAAGCAGTAGTTAGATGGATAGCTGCCTTTGTCCCTGCTACCACGTTCCTTGTCATACACTCTTCCTGCAAAAGTTATTCAGCAGCTTTCTGACAAAGGGCTCTGAAAAGAAATGTGTGATCTAAAGGAAATGAGCAGAGTGCTGTTCTTGCCAGAAAGGGATCAAATCCCATGCCAGTCAGAGCACAGCAAACTATCTTCCACTCTGTCAGCTACGATTTGCCTGTTTCCTTCCAGCCAACCATCCTCAAAAAATAAACATCACTACATAAAAAGTGATGCAAGCTGCAGCACTGGGCCGGGTACAGCTTATTCACAAGCCACCTGTCCCAGATTCACTATACTAGATCACTAGATTCTGGATAATATGGTAGAAGAGGACACACAGAAGATAGTTGCATTCACACTGCCTACTGGAAACAAACAATTATATAGGCAAGGTTTATATCTCAGGAATTCATTCTTTTTATTCACTGACACAATGAACTAGACACTGTTTTCTCTAAATTGCCTTCTAAATGAATTTATTTTGCAAATTACTTTTCTCCAGCTTGTCTATACATGGCTAATTAGACATGTTTCAGAAATCCACATACATTGACCAGTCCTTTTGATTATGTGGCACTGGTTTTCTGCAAACTTCCTTGTTGACTGAAAGAAACAAGAGGAAGCGATGAGCGCTACTAAAAACTCTCATCAAGAGGTAACCAGAGCTGACAAAAACACTAAAATACATTTGGGGCTGCTAAACCTTCTGCTGTTAAGACAAGAATGAACATGCCTGATTCACAAGTCATTCCTTGGACAAGTAAGTGGAATTTATATTTCTGTTCCTTGTTACCCTTATGACACATAGCAAGTGTGCACAGATATAGTCCCGGTTGTGAGGTATGACATTTTTCCCTGTTTATTTAATAGTTTCTGTGCAGGGAGCAAGGCAAGGAGCCTTGCACATTCTGACCTCTCTGTGCCATGCAGCATCCCTTCAGAGGACAGCTGAAGCTAGTGCAAATTCTCAAGTCCAGAGGAGTACCTGGAATTCCAGTCTGTGGTCTTGGGAACAGAGTTTTTGCATGTTTACAAGTACAGCTAAAGCTTGATGCATTCTTAACTTTCCTCCAAAGCTAAGAAAACTTCTTCAGAAAAAAGTGCAAGGGGAAGGAACTTGATTTAATTTTGTAATACTCATTCCAGCATCCTACACTGCTTTTGTTTTGTTCTCATTTTTATCTGTGACACCATAGCTCCAATCAATGCTACAGAAATATCTAGGAATCATGGCTGATATTGCAAATTGTCAAAATAATAACCCAGATAGACCACCGAGCTGCTTCTGTGTGTTAGCTGAAGCAGGAAGTTCAGTTCTCAGAACACCCATACACTCACAAAAATGCAAAGATCCAGCACCGCTCAATTGGCAAACAGAAGACACTCCCCCCACTGGCATCCATTCTATATGGTCCTCCCACAGGTCATGTGGTTTGCCCAAAGATAGTCACTTCAGATTATGAAATCAACATCAAAAAATGTTCCCTTCTGGAGAAAACCTGAACAGATCTGGAACTTTGTGATAGGGATAATATGTTATTTATTTATTTGTCTTGATTCAGTACACATACAATTAACACACTACACATCTCAAACAACACACATCTTTCTTAAGAGCAAAGTCATCAGAATGAGGTTTTTGTCTATTTTACATGCAAATGTACATAACTAACTAGACAAATGGAGTCTAATAACGACTCTTGTTGTTAGAAGACCAGTAAGCATATATTGTCTGGGTGACTGACAGATCATGAAGAATCATGGAGATCATGGAGCACTTTGAGCTCTCCAAAAAAGAGCTTTTTCAGTCCATTTCAGATGGTCATGTTCTTGCTTTTGTGAGTAAGAGACAATTCTGTTACTTTTTGTTCTATTTAACATATATAATTCACTATTCAGAATACAAATATAAACACAGTGCCAGGGTCTGAAGAGCATTCTGCTTAATGACAGTACTGTCATTAAATTCACAGACCTAATTCATGGGTCACTATTACAATTCAAATAAGAATAAAGTCTTCATGCAACATGAATATACCTATCTTTATTACCTGGATAAATATTAGCTATTGGAATGCTGAACTGTTTCTTGGTGGGATCTCAGCTGTGCTCAGGAAACTGGAACTTTGTCCAATCTTCATAAATAAATAAATGGGCATGAATTGGAGGAGTCACCTGTCTGCTTCCACCTGCCTTTTTAACTGGAAAAGCTCCCAAAGCCTGTAATCAAACCCTATGGTCCAAATTATCACCAACACCACCAATAAGATGTGAAAAGTTTACTCAGTGACCAACCTAACTGCTCTTATTTGCTTTGTGATTCCCAAATCACTTCTTCAATGACTCAATATTTCTTCTATTATTCACCTGTAGCAGTGGTACTGTGGGTACTAAATGGGAGTAAACTGCTATTTGTTTCAACTGTACTGTGATAAAGCAAGATACTTTCTCAAATGTAGATAAAGATGTGTTCTTCTCCCAAATACTGAATATACTCAACTCCCTGTCTGTGGGCAAAGATAATAAGGTATCTCAGTAGGTCAGCTATTATAATTTTCCTTGCTACATTAACAAAAAAAAAAAAGAAAAAGAAAAAATCACAACATATTAAATGCTAAAGCAGAGTGCAAGGAGTAAGTTCAAAAGTGAAATGTTCCTAGTAGGTATCTGCAACAGCAGGTTTCACTTAAAGTGGTATCACTTTACTGGTTTTAACAAACTTCAAAGTAAGTGTCCTAATGCTACTCATTTTGTGTGTCTGTTCTACATCAGTCACAATTCTGTCTCATGGTTTCACTTCTGCCTCATACTTATAATGAATTTTTGTAACTGGAAAGCACACTTAGTGTATGGATTAAATTAAGAATGGTTTTACAAAGCAGCATGATAGCAATCATTTATGTTATTAACTCACTTTTTTACATATCTGCTGATATGTTTTTAGAGCATGTTAAAATATGGTATGGTAATCTATTCCAAATACACCAGTAAGATAAATATATTTAATTGAAAAAGAATCAGAAATCAGTTTTATGAGACTCAGTTTCAAGTCACTGAAATATAGAAAAGTTTATCTAATAAAATGATTAATTTTTAATTTGTCATACCACTTTAATTCAATGTAAAATGGCTAATTTTAATAAAACTGAGTCAGTGCTGATGGTGAAATCTTACACACAGAGAGTCCTAGGAGTGCAGCCTGAGAGCAATACCTTGAAAACGTAAAACATATTCCCCAACATGGGAATTTTACACTATTGCCTGCATGTGGAACATCCTGGGTGGTTTCATAGCCCTTGGTCTTTCTCAGTTTGAGGATGAAGATGATGTACAATGTCAGCATCTGGAAGGCAATTTTGGGGAGTTGAGCACACACCTGCTGGTCATCTCCCACAGGAGCATGCACCAAAGTTTCTTAGCTTCTTCAGAAAAAGTTAAAACCCAAAGAAATGTTGTGGTTCTATTTTCTACATGAATAAGTAAAACAAATGAAGAAGGACCCGGAAGTAGTGGGACTGCCAGATTCTCAGTTATAACTTGTTATTATACCTCAGCCTTCATCCCCTCAGTCTTTTTCCAAAACTAACCCATTTGTCTTCCCCCTGTGACCTTACAGTTTTGGGATAGACAATATCCAGCACAAAACCTGCAAACGGGATATAAGCAGCTGTCACTAGAGACGAGAGAGTTCACACATCTGGCCTACAAGGCACTTTGAGCTCAGACATAGCCTTGAAGAAGAGATAACAAAATAGTGAGCGAAGGAGAGAAGGAACACCATACACTCTGCTAAAGAGACACTCCTGCTAAGGGACAAAGTCATCTTATCTTTTCAGTCACAATTCCTGTCCAGTGTCCTTCAGTACACACATACCCAGGGGCAGAAGAGAGCAGCGGAGGTATATTTTGCTCTATTTCCTGTACCTTTTATTCAGTCTGGATAGGATATTCATTGCTCTCATCCAAAAGTTTCCCTTTTTTCATCCTGAAACACAGTTTTTCAAGGCTAAGGTGTGTGGCACTTTGCGCAGTTGTTTGCAGAATGTTTATAACCTTGAGACCTTTTTTCCCAATTATTTTCTAAAATGTAGATTCACTAACAGATGGTGTAATTAAATCTACTGTAAAGCCTTTAATTTTGCCATAAATACTTGATTCTGCCTGGGCCAGCTGCCCTGTTTCTGACTCCTCTAGGATGAGCATACGGTATACACACATTTGCCAGTCACCAAAGATCAGGAGCAGTCATTTGTAGAAGAGAAGGTAAAAATCATCTTGGGCATCCCAGGAGCAAATAGTCATATCAGATGTATTTCTAAGGCAAAATTAAATTGTTCCTTAAGGCTATAATAAAACCCAGCCACTGAGCTCATTTTAGGAACATTTCATTGATCCAACAGTATGAAAAAGAAAGGCTGAACTCAATTAGAAAGAAAAATTTTAGCAGGTGCCACATGTATTTGAGCTGCAGGACTGAAACCTGTTGTATTCCACTCTCCTCTTTCTCCTCAGTACATGGGTCTTGTCCCTGGAAGCAGACAGAGGTCTCAGAAATGCTAAGAGTCTCCTGTCCAACTGCAAAGACCGTGCCATGGTGTCATACATATATTCACCTGCCTTTATCATAGCTGTTATACCTCTAAGGACTTATGTGGAAATACCTAACAATAGCAGACTGCACTAAGGCTGCAGGAATTAATGTGTCCTCTTTTGCCAAGGCAAAAACTTGACCACAAGCCAGCCATCCTCCCTCTTTCATGTTCAAATGGGGGGGAGGGGAAAGACTATTCTTCCTTTAAAAGTTCCCAAGTGCTGCAAAGTGTACTCTACCGTAGGGGTGAAACAGGGGCTTTACCTTTGCCTTCAAAACACTAACAAAATCTCCTAGGTAGCTATCACTGCCGTTTGTTTCCATCCAATACTCTTTAACTGAAGTTGTTGCCTAAGCATTGTCTGATGGTGCAAGAGGCACGTAGCCACAGTGTGAACATATAGAATGTGCAATAGCAGAAATTGTAATTATTTTTCTGTGCCCTCTTCCAGGTATGCACAAGTACAGTGTTTATAACTGCCAGACATCGGCAGTTAGACACATCCAGAAGTCATAGTTACCCCCACCCAGGGAGAATTATGATTTATTGTAATTTTAAGATTATACACCAGTTATTTAGTCATTTTAGAGTACAAACAACTGCTCTAATAAGCTTACAGATAAGTTATTAGTGTGGTGGTGAACTCCTTTGAAATAGTAATTTAATTACTCCCTCTAAAAATCCACAACATCTAGCACATATTAAAGGAAAAGACGCATCTCATGTACCAACTCGTCCAACAGCTATAAAGACATATGGAGACATGAAAAGAAGATGCTGAAATATGTGTATAACCACAGAGTTCCACAATAATGGGAGACAAAATGATAAGATATCAAGGATCTTCGCAGTCCTTAAACATTGCTAGAGGGCACATTAAAAAAAAAAGAAAAAAAGGAAAAAAACAACCAAACAAAATTGTTTTCAACTGTCTGTATCAGTACTCTGACTCTTATTTAGACTGCAAGTTTTTCACAGCCAGAATCCTCTGACTTAGATGCGTGCTGTTCCACATGCCATGTCTCTAACTGATAGCTAATGATGCTCCTAGATAAGTTACTGCAATATTTATATCTATCTACATAAATAAAAATACTAAATAAAAAGAAATCACTTGCAGGTTTTATGCCCCTTTTTCTTATAGCACATTTACACCACCAGCAACAGGCCTTCTACGGACATATTCCAAGTAGATTTAAGCCACCTAGAAGAAATGTCCCAAGATATGTAACTGCAGCAGTACAGAGTTCACCACACTCTAACCACTCAGTTCTGCATCCTGCTGAAATACAGCATTTGCAGAAGCCAGCATAGTGACACCCAGTCCATGGGTCAGGCCAAAAATTACAGGCCCCCTTTCTCAGGTATCATTTTGTTTCTGCAGCTTGTTCTTGGGAACGACTTCTTTCCGTCCCACAGTGAGCTGCAGAGCCACATAAACTGATGGGGACAAGAAGATGTGCTAATACAGACAGAAAATTTGCATGACCAGCATAAGGTGTAAGTTCAATTCAAACAGTAAAAATTATGGTTTCAAAAGCAGAGGTTCATCTTCTTCTACAGTCCTGTTCAAGAAAATAATTTCTACTGGTACACAAGTAGGGAGCACTTTTTTCTCCCTGCACGTAAAAGAATGATTTCTGGCCCTTCTTAAGATCCAACACAAATACTAAACTTACTTATTCTACACACTGGTTTAGGCAAAAATCAATTATCAACAGCACTTGAATCCATTCTAAGACAAGTTTGAGATGCGCAACCCTTCAAAATATGTGTGAGTTTCTGAGATACATCATAGCCAGAAGTGATGGACAAAATTGTGTAAACAAACCACTGTTGCGTAAACTACAATTTATCCAAATGACCCCCTGAAAGGTGATGTCCCTGTGCTACACATGCAATATAACATCATTTTTGGGCTCAGACACTAATTTGGTGCAATTCATGATATAGACACTAAATTAGTAAAAATTAACAAGTACTGAGTGCATAAATGCTTAACAAAGAAAAATACTGCTTTGTGTCCAAAATGAGGGAGCCACACGCTGTGAAAGCAAATATGTCCCCCTGAAAGACAATGCATGTGACAGTAAATATCCATTTCTAATAACTAGGAACGCTATCACTTAAATTTGCCAGATTCTTATGTACACATGTGCAATTTTGTCTTTTCTTTTAAATACAGGAAATGCTATCATCATTCATCGCTAGGTCTTGAGTAAGGACAACTGATGATTTGGACCACAACATTCTGCCTATCAGCATGCATGATAACTCTAGAATCCAGTTCCTATTTTGATCCATGCACCAATGAACAGTAAGTCTTACACTGACCACTAGAACAAATGCTCTAGCTGTAACTGGACTCCAACAAAACCCCAAATTCAGCATATGAGGGACTACATTGGGTATTCCAGTTGTTTCCTTCATCAGGCACCAACTGGACCCCATTCAAGCCAATTCATGGCTCAGTTGCCATCAGGTACTAGGGAAAGCAACAAGCTTCCAGTGTCTTGGTCAAGCAAGGTAATTACCCAGAACCCAATAATTTTATTGCTGGAGATATTGTTGCCAATTCTCTCAGGGACCCCATAAACTTAAATGACTCTTCAGACAAGGATGGGCAGACTTCCATGTGATGCTGCTAACATCAGAGAGAAACATCTCAGGCGCAGGAGTCAATCACAATTCCCTCTCTCTTTCCATCTGTAGGCAAGCCAATACCACAAGGTACAGAGAGTTAGTCAATAGCAACAAAGTTACTACCTTTTGCCCCAAACACCCATAAAACTACGGAGAAAACAAAGGTATCCAAAGGTAGATGTAGCAATTTTTCTTATTATAATTTAATATTTCAAGTTTATGGTGGTGAAATGGGGAACTTATGTGATTCATTTCTATGCAAAGCCTCCATCTGCTGCAGACACAAGTGCTTCATTTAGCAGTACCTTGTAAGATTAGGTACTGGGAATATTACTTCAAAGAAATTCCTGACAAATGTTTTGTCAACATTTCTAAAAGCAATATTTGAAATGAACCTCCTGTAGAAATGATATATAAACAAACAAACAAACAAACCTGGTAGGATGAGAAACTAATCTGAACACTTAAAAAATAATTAAATGAGGCAAGAAATTATGGCTTTGTTCAAAGAACTAAACATTAGAAAAAATATTGTCGTTTTCAGGTGAGTTTTATGAGGAATTTTTACAAACTTGCAGTTTTTGAAAGACTGGAAACATTGACTTACAAGACAGAGCAAAAGCGGAAGACTGGGTTCATAGGTGGAAGCTGAACATTTGATACACAATTTAGTTTCTTTTTTTAGACTTAAGTAGGGTAGGTCACTGACTGTGTAAGAGGTCCTTCCAAGGTAATTTGCTGTGATGCTAAAAATGGTCCCAGAATATCAGAGACAAGATTTTATTTTATGATAAAACTAAAAAGTGTATAAATTATGGTTGGCAAAATAACCAAGGATAACACTAATTTATGTAAATATGTACTGTACAATACAAAGAAATATTCATTTTTGAAGAGCATATAATAAGATTAAAAATCCTTCTGATTAAAGCAAATTGCCTTTTTAATGCATTTTGGGTTAGATGGAGAATGCTTCCAACATGAAATAGAATTCTGCTAAATTCAAAATATAAATAAAAGAAAATTAAAGAATTAATTAGAAACAACAAGCTGTATTTCAAGCCAAGAATACAAATCAGATAAGATAAAAAGGAATTTTATATCAACTATTGTCTATCACCCACCTCATCTGCCTGTGTGATCACAACTTCTGGAATGCTGCTGCTGCTGTCATCTTTTCATCTTCACACTGAGCTTCTTCTGTTCCTCCATGAACTGATAGATCCGAAGAACCACAGCCTAGCACTTCACCAGCACACTCCTCATCTTCTGGAAAGTCAGCACTGACTGAAGTCTCAACGTCTTCTACAAAGGCTGACAGGGACTCTTTGTTAGCACTGCGCACACTGTCAGAGGTTACCTGAGCCTCGTCAAAGGTCTAGTGTCTCAGGATGACAAACTTTGTTCCCTGTTGAACAAAGACAAGACAAGACATAAAGGGCCTTTCAATAGGACACTGACTTCTTTAGCTTTGTCATGAACTATATTTGATACATAAGGGATTGTAAGCTTGTATGATGCCGGAGACTATAACATTTCAAAGCTTGTACACTGTCTTTCTCAGGGAAAGGTTCGCAAAACAAAATTATTACAGCAACATTCATCTATTTCCACAGAGAAATCCTTCACACACAAAACCAAAGAACCCTGCACACTTTCTGTATCAAATAAACAAGCAAGTCTCAGCAAGAAGAATAATTTTGTCAATGCACTCACTACTACCGTAAGACTCAGACTATGCTCCCAAGTCTAGGAATTGCAGGGTTTTCTTCCCCTCTCCAAAACACCCGGCACAGGCTGCTGCTCACAGCAGCAAGCTGAGCTACACAGCTCTGTAATCCATCAGGAAAATGAGTTTGGCTGTCGAGGAGGGCTGTCAGAGTGGTATTGGCACTACAGTTAAACTCATTATATTAGCATGGTGTTTATATACAAAGTACAACGCACTATGCATCCAAGTAATTCAAGCTCAAGGCAGTGTTATTAAACTCCTTCCTTTCCCACATATTTGATGTTCCATCTCCCTTTAAATTCCAAGTTTCAGCACTGGGAGAATTCTCATCTTTTCAGCCTGCAAATATTTATGGCTAGATGTGTGAGAACATACAAACTTCGGGGGTTTTTAATGCAAATCCACAGATGTGCACTGTGCTATCTTGTTATGCAGCATTTGGTTATAAAGAGATATTATTTCATTACAATGATTACTCTAATTGTTTCTACTCCTGGCCTTTGAGTAAAATAACTTGACATTAATTGTGGGGTTTTTTTTTCTTTTTCAAGAAATCGGCAGCATATGACTTTCCAAATGACACAGGACATAATTTAGTATAAAAAGGAAATGTTCTGTGACTAAAATGACATAATGTTGATTTCCATGCAAAGACTGGTCTCAAGGATTTACAGAAAAGACAAGAATGACCACATATAAGTCTAGAGTTTCACTTAATAAATCCATGTAGCAGATTTACACTGGTCAGTTATATACCCCAGTAAAGCCACAATGAGCACTGTTCACTCACAAAGACAACAACTGACATCTGCATTTGGGAAAAGTTCAGCTCTTTAGGAGCAATAGGATAACCTTGAATACGTGTGAAACTCATGCTAAGAGAGCATCACCATAATATAATGAGCAAGTTCCCCTTTCATAAGAGTAAATTGGCAAGGTATACATGTGCGCTCCTTTATACTGTCAGAAAACTGCTGTGTCGTTTAAAATCTGAACACCATATACCACCGATCTACATGTTTTCATGGTACAGCTTGCAATTGTGTTGTATCTCACTGTAAATCATAAAATGAGTATAGACCCAGAGCAGGTCCACCCCTTGTTTCCTCAGGATGCTGCAGATGCTCAAACACTTCTGACATATTCAGAAAAGCAGCACACAAATTTCAGGACCAGCTCAACTTCTCAGAAACGGGTCCAGTTCAGTTCCTGCCCTTACATCTCTGCAAATGATCCCATTTGCTGTCAGTTGTGTAATAGGGCAGCTTTCCTACTAGTCAAGCGGAAAAGACGGGAATCCTGTGCACCCAGTGTGACATGGCACCGGAGGAGTGAGCATTAAATTAGAGTGAGAGGTTATAAGTCTGACAGAAACCTGATCTGTATTCCCTAATTATGGAGGCTCACTTCCACAAAACTGACACAAACGTTAAGCCAAATTAAATGTTGTCTAATTAACTATCATATACAAGACTTCAAAGTGGGATGTCTACATGTTACTTAGCAAAGTAACTGGAACATGAGGACTCGCGAGTAATCACTCAAGGCAGAGCTGCCAGCCCAGCTAACTGTTACACGGTTAAGCCATCTCATTCCCACTCATCCCTTCTGCAAGTGCACAGCTCGGTATGTTTACAGGGAGAGGCACTGTGGTAAACAGTGTCACACAACGAGGTGGGGGAGCTGGTAGGGCACGATTCAATGGCGCTGATCTCCCCAGTGAACTGCCAGAAGCCGTTATGAATGGCCTGGCTGATGTGCTGATGACTGATAAAGAGAAAAAAACACCAGTGCTGCTAATTCATTAAAATCTACACACTGTCATATGACAACTACAAGGGCCAAGTGACAGCTGTCAAGGTAAATGGAGTTTGGGAATCCTGCTTACTTAAAGGATCATCTATGCATGCATGTTATTTTGGGGGAGAGAAGAATTTAGCATGCAGGTTTTAAGATCTGTTCTCTCCCTTGGGACTGAAGAGGGGGAAATAATTTATGATGCTCTTAATTCAATGTAAACATTCTATATTTTGAATGGAGAAGTAGAAAAGTATTTACTTCATTTCAGATCACTGTTCTTGTGCCGTGCTATGACCTTCACCTGGCATCAATATGCAGAGGAGTCTGGAGCATGGGTGAAGCTATCTTAACTACGTGTCAAGATGCCAAGGACTCCAGCTGAAGGAGCCGTGGGAACAAAGATGGAGAAAGGTGGAGGTTAAACACACTACAATGTGTATGAGAGAGGAGCAAAGGATGCCCTTAATGTGGGCTGCACTATCTGCAAGAAAGACATCCATCCAGATTAGTCTCAGTACTAATGGATCCCTAGCATAGTCTAGAACTGGGAGGAACTGAGCAACAGTGGGTCAGCAGGCCTTGGCACAACTGCTTTCCCACCAAAGGGGGGAGAAGCTCGGCTGCCCCTCTGCGTGGGTAGCAGGGCTCAGCCAACATGCATCAGATTGATTTGAAGGGGTTTTGTTTGTATCACAGAAGGAAACAGCTGCAGCAGTCCGAGCAAATCAGGCACCATTTCCCATACAAATCACTTCTTATCCTGTCTTAGCTTCCCAAAAACATGATTTTGTTTGTTTAGGAGCAGCCACATTAAAATGCAATAGCCAAAGCACTGGAAAATTGATTTGTGAAAATTTTAGATGATCTACATGCAGCCACGGTTTAACGGATAACACTGACCATTCAGAATACAAACACACAGAGCTCCACTGTTTATGTGCTCTAGGAGCATGGTAGGAAAAGCATGTCACAAAAAAGAGAAAATTGGGCAAGGAAAGTGTGAACAAAGTCTGCTATTAACATAATTCTCCCTAATTGTTTTACAACTGTTGAATTGACAGCGTAAAAGGCTCTACTACTATTACCAGCTGTAGTCTATCTCTCTCTACCCACCCTAAGTTTCCAAGCATTCTAGTTACTCAAAACCAAATTGAGCTAAACATTCAAGATGAAGTCAAACAAAAAGGAGGATCTTGAAATTTTAACATCCACCCACCTCCAAGAACAAATACAACCTTGCAAGGACCTATCTTCTCCTGTTATCTCCAGTAACAAATCCATCCAGGCTGATCAAAGTTTGCACTGAGTATTTTCTTGAGCTGCAAGTCATAAAATTCCTGGGGCCTTATTCCTAACAGATTGTAGCCAGAGACAGTCCTTCCATGTCACTGCCTCCAAGATTTTCTGTATTAGGAGCTCATTGCCTATCTTCACTAACCATGCTGTAGCCTGATGAAAACCAAAAGTGCTACAGGACCCAGCTTTAGAACTGAGCTCTCAGCCTTGCCCCCTGGCTGTCGCTCAGCTGCCAGTCTTGCCTACAGTTGGCAACACAGGGATAAAGAACAACTGCTTCAGGTCTGGGCATTTCTATATATGCTGCTGCAGGTTTCCATTTCTCAACATGCCATGCTTACCAAAAATAAAAATATATTAGAACCACTTCTACTTTTAAACGGATATTCTAAAATCCAATGTTTGACTGCACAGAGGGGAGCAAAACAGGAATGAGGAGAAGACACCTATCTCGGGAAGTGAAAAAACAGTGGAGAAACAGCATAAAAATGAAAACAGGGGGCCAGTTTCTGAGCCAGGCTGCAGTCTGCCCCCACTTTCACAGCCCTGAGACATCCAAGATCAACATAAACACACAAGCTGTTTCCACCTGAGTATCAGCATACGTGATCTGACTTGTCAAACAAAAGAAACATTAAAAAATTAAAGTATTTTCTCAAGGGAATCAAACACGCCCTGTCTCCCCTTTCACCGTAGCCCTATGCTGAACTTCAGAGCCTTACCACAGGGACCTCTTCTACCCCCTTCTCACACACTCCTCCACCTTCCTACTGCCCTGTGAGACCTGCAGTCCTCTGCCCACCCCTCCTTGCCTGTCCCACAGCCAACAGCTCATCCTGGTCACGTACACCCTCAGCCTCCTTTCCCCAACATAAGTGGGTCTAAAAATCTTCTGTTGTGTGCTTGCTGATCATGCCAATCACTTAAACCCTGTTATGGCAAGGGATAGCAAACACTCGCTCCTTGTTCTCTTCCCCGTGCTCAAGATCCTACATCTACATTGCATTGGAATTACTTGGGAGAATGACAATGCACAACTAATAATAGCATAATCCAATATCCAAAGTGCTTTGGAGAGCAAACTGCTGACAACTCAAAATCCCTCTGGAGCCATCAAATACCATTCATGTTATCACTGAGAACACTGTCGGCAGCCCAACAAGCCACTCACTGACATTTGGAGTTCTGAGCTGGTCTTTCTTTTCCTCCACAAGACATTTTATCTAGTCAAAGTTTCTGGGCTTTGTAGCTTTCTCCAGAGTCCCCAGATAAGCAGCAACCTGGTCAGAACCCAAATCAGATCAATTGGGTTCGGTCAGCTCTCCCGTGTGCCTGTAGTGCCTAGTGCTTTCTGGCAATGCTCTGTTCACTGCCACTGTTTCTTGACAAATAAGTGGGTGTTCTTCTGCCCAGCATGGTGCAAACAAGTGTGTCAACCCACTGCTGATCTGCAGGTCATGACTGGGAACGATGAGAATAATTTTTTTTTTTAATTGAGGTCCCAGAAAAGGTCCTTTCACACTTTGCAGCTAACATCTTCCAAATGATGTCCTTTCTATTTGGATTAGAGATTCAATGCAAAATTAGTAATGAGGTATTTGGAAGGTCTTGCACAGTGACTCAAGTTGCAGTACAAGAAATCATGAGAGAAGAAAAGCGGGTTTTCTGATAATTCAAAAATAAAAAGGAGGGAGGGGGGTTAAGCAAAACCTTTAGAAATATGTGGCTGGGAGTTTCTTTTTACCAATGAGCATAAAGAGGGGAAACTGAAAAATTCCCACACATTTGACTATTTTATAAAGACACAGCAGTCAACTGAAATGCTGAAACAACTTTCTCAAGTTAGAGTTTGCATGGATGACACCATGCACCCAACCTTCTAACAAATGTTGCATAGCATGTACAGCAGAAGTCTGTTAATATTTGTAATATTAGGAAAAAAAATAGGTACTTGAAAATCTTACTGCAGTGCAAAACTCCCAAGGCCACCAGCCACCACGATTCATTCTGTAGGAGAGAGAACGGAAACACACTGCAGCCAATAGCCAGCAGTCCCTGTGCTAATACCTGGCAACTTTTTCTTTCTGTGAATGCTGCAAACACAGCAGTCTCACATTTTCATATTTTTCAAAACAAAACATCTTTTTTTTAATTTTAGAGAAACATACCTCAATTAGTGCTTTCGACTTAAAGATCTATAAATATAGATGTACAAATTTCAGTTCTCCTTGGCTTGAATTCAGAATTTCTGTATGGTATATCCTGCTAATCCATGCGTTTTTCATTCTTGTGCAAATTAAGTTCCTCTCCTTTTCCACCCCAAAAAAAAAAAAATTAATAGCCATCTCAGCCATGCAGAGGAGTTTGTAACATTTCTATTACAAACTTATTTCAACCTACAATTACCAAACAACTTAATTATCCTAATTATATATGAAGTTTTACTGTAAATTAAGATTAAACTAAGTTGCTGAAATAAATGCTAATATATTTAATTGTGGGATGAATTATCTTGGCTTCATTGCTATTCCTCAAGAGCAAGTCTTCCAAATAAGCATGACTGAACAACTTCTTTGCGTAGAGTTACCCAAACTCATCATGCAACAAGCAAAAGCAGTTCAGTATTTCAAGTAGAGGGCACATTTTCACTGTATACCTCTACTTCTAGTGAGTAGCAATTGAGTTCCATGCAAAGCTAAAGATTCATTTTTACTTTCAAAGTTCAAAATTACCCTGATAATGATTGAGACCTATTCTCTTCCAACACATTACTGATAGACATGAGAAGATCCTGCTAGAAGTGTGGTTTGAAGCAGAGGGAGTGGAAAAGGGCAGGTCTGTCACACTTGGTGCTGCTAAAGATGAGAAGTTACAGCCCTAACAAAGCAAAAGACAACAAGAGAAATTTATCAAACATGCTTCCACCTACGCTCAGTCTTGTCCAAATCTGCAGTAGGCTGCCTGCTCCGGCATTTATCTTTCTTGAAACAAAACTGGATTCTAACTGAAGTTAATAGAGGATATTACAAAGTACAGGGGAAGAGGTAACTATCAAACTGCTTGTCCCTCATAACCCACTTCAACATTTGAAACCCCATCTCTGCCACTGCAGTAACACTCTGCATTAGCCAGTGTCTGATCTCTGCTGTTAGCTTGTTTGGTATATGTTAAAGATAGGTATGGTAAATTTGATTTGCAACCCGTCTCATCTCATTTATGTGATGAAGCCACTGCAATAAAATGCTTCTGACATATTACATGGCCTATGACATGATGCCAATGGAAAATGACATGCCCCACCCATGCTGAGTATGGTAACATTTATCTGTATAACTAATATCTCCTAACAATTCTAAATTTAGGCAGAAAACACAAGAAGATAAAACATGGATGGAAAAAAAATACCTCTTTTCTCAGCATCTTTCTCAGCTCCCTTCAAAATCAGCCCAGGGCTCACCAGGTGAAGTCAAAAGACTTTTAAAAGGCATTGCTAAGTTTTTATATTTATCTTTTTAAAGTAAACATACACACAGAGTTCATCATAAAAATAGAATTATTTAAATACTTATTTTTAATGTTCCTCGGGAATTTCTTTTCTGCAAGTCCCAGAATAGCACAGAACAGGTTTAGGTCCATGATAAAAATGAACTTCTCAGCCACAGTCTTTACCTCAGCTCTTGGGAGTCAAGGCCCAGGCATCAGAAGTTGTACATGAATCAACATTAGGACTCCAAGGACACACAGCATTTTCCTCTAAAAGACCTGAGAATACTTTATAAGCACTAATGAATTAAGTGTCCAGCACTTCCGTGAGATAAGGAAGCACCATCCTTCTTTTACAGACTGTGGGCAGAAAGAGGTTAAGTGATTTGTACAGGGTCACAAAATAAATCTGTGTAAGGCAGAGCAAAACCCATGTATTCTGTCTCCAAGTCACGAGCTTCAGTGTGAGACCATTCTTCATTTCCCCCTCGGTCACACGAGGGCTGGTGCTAGAGTCACCAGGTGTTTGAGACACAGAACCTCTCACACACAAAATCCCCATCTCCTAATTACTCAGATTTTAGAAATATTCATATTTTTACATATTTCTTTCCATGACAAAGTTTTACTCACCTTAGAATTTCCAGAAAGGTCAAGGTAATTATGTGTAAATGTGTCATACGTGTTATAACACCCGAGAGAAATCAGTCAGGATTCTCAAAGGCCAAACTGATGAGGACTCTAGGAAACTGGAGAAAGCTCCATCAGAACCATTATAACCCAATGATTATCTGCAGATATTCGCCTTGGAAATGCACATGTTTGCAGCAAAGTTAGTGGATCCGAGAAAGAAGCAAACCCCAATTCTGAAAAATATTTAGGTTTTCTTGCCAGCTCCAGTAATAAGATTAATTTAAAGAAAATCTTAAATTGAATACCCAGGGCAAGAAACCAACTTCCTGGTACTCCAATGTATTAAGCAACTTAATCTCCCAAAGGAAGTGGTAGAGCCCAGATTGCTCAGAGCACTTAAAACCAGACAGGACCAAACAATTAGTTCCCTTGTCCTGAGACAGACAATTTCTCACCTACAAATGGGCATTTTTCCAGCAGACAATCTCAGCCTTTAACAAGATAGGATTTTTTCCCCCTTTGTGTACTTACAAACATGACGAGGCAGGCACAGACAGTGGAAGGGAGGTTGGATTGCCAACAAGAATCATATTAGCTTTCCCAGTGCACCCACTCCAGCACTTGCCATGAGCTAGGCTCATATGTTGGGAGGTGGGACACATTTGTCAATAACAAAATTGGTTAGGAAAGCAGTGCAAGTCCACATAACCTTGAGTGAAAAACCTCATCCAGTAAGTGCTTCCGTGAGTGTGTGCATGAAGTCAGATGAGAGTCTTTTAAATAATTTTAGTTTACTCTTTTGCTATTGGTTGAAAACATTTTCATTCATCCTGTTTCGTTAAACCATCCATTATCTAGGAAAAGCCAGTTAAGACCTTTCAGTTTGAAAGCGCAGAAGAAAGGCACTTGTGACATGCTAGAGTAAGCAAACCAGAAGAAAAAATGACAAAAATCAGAAGGAAAAAAAAAACATCAACGCTGCTTGTTCTCACTCCTGGCAAGCCCAATATATTTAAAACACATGCAGAATTCAGAACTACTTACAAAGTGGACTCGAGCTGATGCTGGTGAATATCAAATGAACTATGAACGGTTTTGCAGCATGTAAAAGACATACTGGGAGACTGCTACGATCTGCCAGACAAAACCAGGCACAGTAAACTGATCCCGGGAATCTCAGTGACCCAGCTGCAGCACTAAACCCCACCGAGCGGTGTGGGTCCTGTTACACCCGGCCAAAAGGTTGCGGCTTCAGATGTTTGGTCTTGAGCAAGATTTTAGAAACCTGAAAGAATTTCTCAGATGCTTTTTCCAGCAAACGTTTTAGCTGGGAAGGAAAAGAAGAGAAAGTACTTCACATGATGCTACTTGGCTGGCTAGGTTTCTTTTTTAAACTTCAAAATGGCCACTGTGCGTTATTTACTGCGACCTTTTCACCATGAAGTTTTGTCACACCAGTTGTTCTGAAGCCACAAAGACTCTTGCACCAAAGCAAATCTTCGCTGGGGAAGCATGCATTGTCTGTGCTCCCATGTGCATGCTCCTGCAAAGGTAATCCTTGTTTGGGGACTGAAGGAGAGGAAACAGTGCAGTGAGACCAACAAGAGACTTACAGGAACAGGAATTTTTTACGGCATTTTTCTTGCACATTCTGCTGGTCATATGCCACAGATTATCTATTCAATCATGAGTTTACTTAAAAAGTATATTCACTGCTAGATGGAAAAATGTTCAGAAACAATCTAAGAACTGCAGTGTCCTGTGCTGCTGATGTCCAACCCAACTGGCTCCCTGCTGTGCTGCCAGAAAACATCAACTTTTGTTCTGTCTAAACAGTACCGACTGTGTAAGGCCAAATAAAATGTGTAACCAAAACCCACGACTACAAATAGCATTAGCCAGTCAGGGAAAGGCAACCATCTGATTTGGCAGCACCAATTGTAAAAGTCCCTATGCAAGCAGCCTGTCTAAGACCACATGTTGCACAGGCATGCTTAGTGGCATCAGACACACCCAAGCGCAGCAAATAAATGGACACAGAGCAGGCAGCACTGTTGAGGAAGGTAATCTGATTTCAGATGTAAAATTGTGGCTGTAAACTGAACTTGTCAAAAGCCAAAATGGGAGACAAACCTCAAATCTTTCTGTATCCTTTATTCACAAGCTATTCAGCTATGAAGTGGGAAGGGTGGCTTCATTCTGTGCATTTCCAGAACTGTTCTGACAGAACAAACTGCAGCATACCAAATCGGGGTACCCAGCTGGACCAGTTGTGAACTGTTCAAAGCTGAACACTTAGCTGGGAGATCAGCCCAGTGAATGGCTTTATTGTTTCCTTTCCAGCTCCATATAGGCACCTGTGGTGTCCTCAGCACAGAGCAGATCCATCTGCTCATAGGCTGTACCTGAGGCATGGTACTGGACACAAATGCAGCCCAACTGGAGGTATCTCATCCTGGCCTCCCACTTCAGCCTTTTCTCTTTCAGAGCTCAGCACACCTGCACCCAGCTGCAGGAGAAGCCAGGCTCACTTTGCCACAGAGCTCACCACCGGTTTATACAGCAAACACCTACCCAACAAGCCATGGATTAAAAAGCCCACACCTCCTTCTTTCCCCCCAATCCCTAAACCAAACCAACATCAGAAAGTGCTTCTGCATGGCTTCAGCAGGTAACCCAGCAGTAAAAGCCCAGCCAAGCTCTCCTTTCAGTTCATTGAGACTTCATCCATTTTATTAATTCAGGTTGCTATATGATTGCAGCTTCCCCAAAATTCAGCAATAAATGCACAACCTCTCTTTCAAGTATACTGAGTTCCTTTGCTGTAATGTGTCTGATGGGTCAAACCCCTACTAAATCATGCTCTTAGTAAAGTGATACAATCATAATATAAATTTAAGACTTTTAGTGCAGGTCTTTCATCAACTCATAATGCTGTCCATGCAGCAAAACCTAGACACTCTGGAAAGCCTAATTGTAAGTTCAGGCTATGAAATGCTCATTTTTCTCATAAAACCTCTTTTTATCACCGTTTCTTGTTGCCCTATGGTGTTTATTGATTTTATCTATTATGCAGCAAGAGAGATAATTGTGTGCAGACATGTATGCATTTAAGAAAAAGGACAGTAAATGTCTGTTTGGCAAAAACCATGAGAAGAGATGAGTGAGTAGATGTCACTCTTCCCACAAAAATCAACAGCGTTCGCAGCCTCTGCTGTAAGTAAACTGCAACAATTATGAAAGTAACAGTTAAACAAACTACAAACAAAGATACATCAAACACAGAGACCACATGGGGATCCCGTGCATTTGGCTAAACAATAACGTTGGGTTCATCCATCCTCTGCAGTAAAACGAAAGGTGGGTGTCCCCTTTGTCAGTATATCATGAAAACTGGACCAGGTGGCTAATCCTCCTCAGGGAACTTGAACCTTGGCAAAGCATCTACCAGAGGCTGAACAGATGCTTAGGCACTCATTAACCAATTCATTTCATCGTCACGCACATGATGGGAGTGTAACATTAAGAGCCTCACAACCCTGCTGCCACCCCCCCCAACCGAGAGCCCAGATTCAGACCCTGACCCTCCCTTCTTCAACACTGTCCAAGCTGGTAATGAGAGTTTAACTTTTCCAACTGTCTGGAAACATGTAGATCAGCAACACAACACAGCAGGAACCCAATTTCAGAGTTTTCTGAGCAGTTGGATGGAAGTTTTGGAATGTATTTTCGTGGTCCAGCTTCCCTATTTATAGGGCAGCAGGGGATCCCACTCTCCATGGGTCTGATCCTGCAGGCACAGGGTGGGGTTCTGCCTTCCCCATTGCACTGCTCACTGCTGTATCCCATTAAAAGTGGGATACCTGGCTGCAGCTGCAGAATCAGGCCCTAAAGATGGCAGATACATTGAGGGTGACTGGAAACTTCACATCACCCTTCAATCACAATAGGGCAATTACTCTAGTATCACCAGCAATTGCCTGAGGATGGGATTATTAAAACAGAAAAAAATAAAAGCAAAACACACGTCAAAAGCCCTAGGAGATATTCAGAGGGAATCTAAAATACTGCAGGTGGGGGTGCATGTATAAAATATAATTTCAACAATATAAATACAACAGAGGATACAGTAGCAAGTCACAAAGAGCAAAGCTGATTTTTTTTGTTGCATAGTTTTAGGATTTTAAGTCATTAAGAAAATAAGAGGCAAGATCTAAAAGGGACAGAGGAAATAAATTAACTCTACCTCATTGAGAAGCTGAAAGCAGAAAAAAAGAAACCCTCTCTCATCAAGCTGCTTCCCTTTTATGCCAGATGATAACGGAAAGAGACTCAGCACCAACAAAAACCACAATTTAAGGAGAAACAGCAAGGAAGAGACTCCTGTACACAACCATACTTTGCTTTCAGCTTGTTCCTGTAACACTGCATCAAAAGAGATGTGCTGCATTACCTACAGAGCTGAAGGAGACTGCATCACTGGACACCATTCAGTGCAGTACCTCTATAAAACAAACATGCCATTGGAGAGTCATTCAATCAGGGCTGCAGGAAAACTTCTAGCAGTGCCCAGGTATTTTTGCAGTTTAACTCTCATTTTTCACACAAGGTTCACACTTGTTTAAACAACAGAAACATCCATGGGTACAATGCTGTGATGTTTAGTTTGGCCAGTTAGGAACCTCTGGAAATCTTAGCTATGACTGATACCATGCATTCACCTCTGGGATGCATGTCTGCTTTAAAAAGGAGAAGCAGTGTTAGTTCAAGTTCATACTGAGAAACCTGCTTTGAATATTTTTATCTATTTTTATTTTCTGAAAACAAAAAAAAAAGTATCTTAGTTGGTGGAATACAATGAAGTGTGCTGAAACTAAACCCACCAAAGCTAGCAGAGGCTGTTAGACCTGACGAGGCTGAACTGGCAGTGAGTCTCAGGGAAAACCTTTGTTTCAGATCCAGCTGCCCCTGCCTACCTCTTTCCACAGAAGCTCCCTGCATGCTTCCATACCCACCAGGCAGCAGCCAAGGTTATGGAGAGCCTTAGAAGTAACTTTGAATGTCCTTTGGCTAGGGCTAACCTTCTCAAAAGAATTTTTTAGTCTACATTTAAGGTAGAAGTTGTTGATGGTGTAGCTTGTGACATGCTTCTGAAGAGATGATGCTGGCGGATTTTAGAGCAGAAAAGCGCATTTTATCCTTGACTTAAAGATGAGCAACCAGTAAGGGTCAGAGACTGCCTTTGTGTGTTTTACAGCACTGGGCACACTGGGTACAGAGACTGGAAGAAGAGATGCTAAAAAATAAAAATAAAGCGTAGGAGAAAAACGTCTTTACAGTTGCCAATCTTCAGGCAACTGAAGCACACAGTCCCCTTCCTTCCCCCACCTTCAGAGAGACCAACTGCTGCAGGCCTTACAGGAATTGATCCTGGCAATAATAGTCAAGATCCAAGCCTCAAAAACCTTAGAACAGCTCTGTAGAAACAGACTGAAGAAAATAAATATCTTGTCCCAGACCAGAATAGAGACTTCTTAGATCCCAGATCAGTGACATGACAGTTAGCAATGATGCTACTATCATGTCAGTGCAGCTGCTTGCTCATCCACAGGAGAGGCATAGCAAAGCTTTCAGATGCCAGGACAAAAGCCCAGTCCAGGTGCAGCTCATCCCACTGCAAGACCCTGGCTGTATTCCCATGCAGTCTAGCTGCATCAAAGGAAAGAGGATGGTGGGAAATGCCACAATTTATGAAAGTAAGAGCTGGTGAGGATTATTTACATCAGAAGTTACTCACGGTCACATCAAACTCTTGGGTATCGCAGTTCTGTGCATCAAGGGGTTTCTAAGCTTAGTTCTCTGGTAAGCACAGATGAAGCAAGCTGGGTACTGGGATGCAAACTGGGCAACTTCAGAGACCCTCCAACAAGGCTTCAGTGTGCATGATGGGCGCTCCTTCCTACATTCTCAGCTCAAATTCATAAAGCTGTTAGAGAACAGCTGATTTTCTCAGAATCACTACCTGCTCAGGAAACACACAAAGTGAAGCTCCTGATGCCCTGGGACCATTGCTGTGCCCTGGCAGGCCATCAACAAGAGAGAGGTCTTCATTTGTAACCCTGACCTTCTTCATAATCGTTTTGCACTTACCTGAATGACTCCCACAGGTTTTGATTTTGCAGCTGGGTACCCCCAGGTCACCACTGCTCCTCATTACACAGATCCATTGGTCGCTGCTCATTACTTCACTGAAGTTCAGCAGCTTCAGCTAAAACCAGATCCCAATGGGAACCTTCATCACACAAGTCAAACCTACTCCTGAAAGACAGGCTGAAGAAAGAGCACTCCATGTTTAAAACCAAGGGAAGCCCTTTCCTTGCAAGCCTTCCTCATGGCTCAACCAATGTGCCATTTGTCCTCTAACTATTATTTGAAACATCTCAGGACAAAAACCCTTTTGCATCTCAGAACCAGAGATACTCCTACAGGCTTTGACAATGTTTGCCAAGTTTTGGTGCGAAGCAAAGCTTTTTTCTGCTTGTTTGTTTGGTTTGAGTTAAAATAAACTTTCCCTGCAGATTGAACTGCTGCAGAAACAAGTGGTTGCAAAGCATGAGAGCAGCAGCTGGGGCACTTCTGCCTGCACTGGACATGGCACTGCACAGGCACGGTGCTGGTCCTGACCTGCTTCTGTCAAGAAACAAGCTGTCCTGGTCCAGTGCTGGCTCAACAGTATGGCCTTGCTACGTGCTCAGCTTGAACACAGAATCTACATTTTAAGCAGGAGTCATCTGGAATGAAAGCATCTTCAAAACCAAGTATTTAATCTCTCCTGCCTGGCTGTCCTATTTCTAGAAAGGAAATCAATGCTTTAAAAAGGCAAAAGCCTGACATGGCCAAATACAGCTTTTTTGTATCTAGAGTATACACAACTAGCTGGCTTTAAGCTCTCCTCTTTCCCCTGCCATCCCAGTTAAAAAAAAAAAAAATGAGAAGAGAAATGAAGTCAAATATGCTTTATTACTTATTAGCTGGTAATGTAATACCTTCTGACAAGCCGAACAGTTGTAGCAGGCAGCTGTGGAAGTTGCTACACGGCCTGTTTAGAACGAAAGCAGGAATGAGAGACAGCTCCGAAAGCGAGTTTTTGAGAAGAGCTCAGCCATCCTACCATGCTCAAACCAAGTACTTTCATCCAGTTAATTTAGTGAACGAATCCCTCAGGGTCTCCAGCCATCTACCACTACAGCTCATTAGAGCCCAATATCCAACTCTTCATGTTGTATCACTGAAAGCGCTTATGCTTAAAACGTAATTAAACTTAAAACAAACAAGACCTCTTCCCCCCACCCCCCTGCAGCTCCGGGACCTGCCCCCCAGCTCCAGCCTGTGCTGACAAAGGCATGTGCCTCTGCGCCGGTATTTGGGAAAACACCACATGCTTCCCCCACTGCCGGCGTGACATTTGCCCGACCGTTCATCCTGTGAGCAATTAGAAATCTAAATACTGGGTGTAATGCCTGGCTATTGGGATTTCAACTCGCAGATCTCTTACAAACGAGTAATGCAGCAAGACTTGCTGTCCGACGAGGTGTCTTATTGAAATATCCCAGGCTGGTTTGCTTGTCACAGCTGTCATCTCAGCCATTTGCACTAACACTGTATTGCTTTCATTACAAAAATAGAAATTTGTGTCCTAAGTGCTGTTACATTACTAATGCTAAATATTTAATTCCCCAGGGTTCTAATTATGGTTGAGCACTGGCAACACTGATTCTACTTTTTAATAACAACTGTAAAAGCAATTTGAGCATTTTTCAATTAATTAAATACATAGTGTACGAGTAACCTCTTGTCATCTTGCCCTCCAGGACCTGAGCTAATTTGTGTGGAATAAAATGTTTTGAAAATTAACTGATATACCAGTCTGATCATTGTTGTTCTATTAAATTATAGTCTGCCAAAAGAGCAGTATATAATAGTTACATACCATCCCACTTCCTTATTTATGACGGCGTGGTGGGCTTTGAAACAACTTCTCCAGCACATTTCTAGAGAGCACATTGGGGAGCCCTAATTAGCAGGCAGGAGATGGTCTGTGTACACGACCATCAGCAGACTTACAGTGTGGTGTGTTTTCTTCAGCAAGGAAAAACAAAGCCTCTCTCCATTCTTCAGGCTTCATTTTCACCTTCTTTCACAGCTGAAATTAAAAGTGTTAATTAAATGACTTTCTGCGGCATCAAACTCCTACGGATTAGTTAGTAGTTTACGCTTTAACACAGGGGAATTTACTCACAATATTGAAGCATAGAAGTACTTTAGAAACCAATTTTTTGTCTTCAAGTTGCAGAACCCAATATGAAAAAATGTGCCTGTAAGAAGAGTTTGTTGGAATAAACAAACCCTTAAAAATATTGCCTGCTCCTGAGACATCCAGGCATAAAACTAACTTCTACTGCATCCTAACACAATGCTGAAGTGAAAAAAAAGTGTATTTTCCATTTATACAGTCCTAGAAGTTTAGAACAGCAATATACAACTGCAACTTATGTATTCTGCTAAGGGAAACTAACCTCTTCTTTTCCATAAATAAAATAATGCATAATCAACTCGGAAGAATTAGCGAAAAGCCTCAAAATTTTGAAAATATTTTTTCCTTAGCTGATTAATAATATTCTTTCAGCATATATTTTAATAGTATATTTTATTTTATAGCGTGCAATAATAACATGTTGCTTAAAAAGTGCTTAAGGTTTAAATATCCCAAAATTCACAGGTGAAATTTTATGGGTTTAGGCAAATAACTCAAGAGTAAGGGCAATGTATGATAGATAAACAGCCAGCCAGAACGCACTATTAAGACTTTAACACCAACAAAGCATTTCAGGAAGCAAAAATGTCTTACTAATATACAGCGGTCACACAGACTTCCAGGTGAAAGTTGCCTGTGATTTAATAATTGCAATTTAAAAAAGGTGGTTTTGGAAAAGGCATTTTCAGCCACTGTACCACTGTACTGAGACTTTCTCTCTCAACAGGGTAATGGAGGTTGCAGCTCGGTAACTGGAAGCATTCACAAAAGCAGCAGCAGCACACTTCCACTACCTTGTCTGGTTCATGGACCCCACTCATCCTGGGGCTGGCTGTGAGCACAGCTGCCACCATCACCACCACTGCAGGGTGAACCTGCTCAACGCCCCTGCATTTGGCGCTATGTGGGTCTGAAAGAGGTGGAGCTGGTTTTGACAGTGTTGGTCAGGCTCTGGGGCCACTCAATAGAAGAATCCGTCCGGCTGATATTTCCTAAAACTGCTCCTTCTTCCAGGAAAGTACTTTGTGCTTGTATCCCTGCTGAGCACAGACACTGATAAAGCCGTGCACTAAACTGTGCAGGAGCAGAACGCACTTGGCAGAGTTCTCCACACCTCGGGCCACGTACAAAAAACACATGTAAAGTGAAGTTAAAAAATGTTCTGATCTTGAATCTTGCATGTTTGTTAACTCTGCCTGAAATGCATAAGTATAACTTTTAAAAAGGGCTATCAAAGGTGCTTTAAAGATATGAGCTGTTAACAGGGAAGGCAGATGAATGTGCTCAAACAGACACAAAGTTGTTCCAATAAACTGGAAAAAGAAAGTAAAGGAAAAGAAACAGAAGATCATATCACTAAAAATTACAATATTGGTAATTACATCCATTCAATAGACTTTCTGATGGTGTTCATTTATAACATGTTTGGCCACCGTGTGTTGAAATCACAAACCTGTTTTTTCATGACTTGCAAGCCATTACACATGTGGAACGCTGCACTCATCATACTAGTTAAAACAAAACCCAGCCTCAGTTTATGTTAAGATTCCTTACTTGCTACACCCAGACTCTTTCAGACTAAAAGCTGCAATTCAAACTAAGCACATATGCATTTCAGGTTTTTTTTTAAATAAATTAAAATTTAAAAGTAATCAATAAACTGCAGATTTCTTTTGGCACCAACCAAATGAAGACTCACGGTCAGCATTACAATACTAATTTTTTTTCCAAACAAATACTAAATAGAATATACAATCGCTGTCAAATATAAGTGCTCAAGTCTTAAACATCTGTGTGCAGGTGTGTGTGTGCATGCATAAAACACAAGCACTCACAAAGTAAGCAGAACATGAACAATGTATTGCAGTAATAGCTCTCTTCTTAGAGCCAGATTTATGTAACAGCATAAAACTTGCAGTTATCTTTACTACTATTAAAAGCTCCCCAGTATCTCTAGGCGTCTGACTTGAATAAATCTGGGAAACATTCTGCTCTCACACTGAGTTTTAAGAAATGTGCAGCACATGTCAACTTCAATAAAAGCAGTGCAATTCTTTAATTACCCCATTCACCCAGCAGCTGCTTTAACGAAGTATTTTTCTGAACATGTAAAAATGTAAAATACCCCCAAAATCAGTCATCTATGTGCAATGACTACTCAGCATCTAACAACAATGGATATACTCAAGGACAAAAATGTGAGTCAGGCCAAGCCCATAATTCTCAGTGAGTGACTGTAAAGCATTTACAGTCAGCATTAAGCTTTTAAAACTCTAACCCTAATCAATCGTAAACAAAGAAACAAAGACCTCATGGTTATGTTTAAAATCTTTAACACTAGCACAAGACTTTAAATGATTTTTCTGCTTTTTCTGATTCACACAGCATTCTCCCCACGTAAAATATGTGCAAAAACTTCTGCATGAAAACAGGCTAGTACATGCAAATAAAAAATCACATCACCTATTTAAGCACATGAACTAATTATACCTGGCATTTTGGACTTCGGTGGTAACATATTGCTTGCCATAGAGCAGAAAACATCCCTGTTAGCCAAAACCAAAGGTGCACAAGATCCAGAAATCTAACTGCAGACAACTTCTCCCTTTCTCCAAATGCTCCTGCCCCCAAGCCTTTAAATGGTACAGAACCAACATCATCTCCCCAGGCTGCAAAGAACTTGGAAACTTACAGCTTGCACGCATTTATTTCAGCCTTGGTGACAGCACAGCAACAAAAAGCCCATTAAAAAGAAAACAGGCAGATTACCGGATGCGATCAACTTGCAATCATTTTTTTGTAACGTGCTCATGAATAGGTGCCAGCTAACTAATCTGAGTAGAGAGCAAACCTAATTTATACACAGCAGGACACTGACAGATTATTTTAAACCTAATAATAATTTCTAGCAGCAAGGCAACATTACACTTCATAGAAGTGCACACTTTGTAGAAGACATTTGCTTTGTAAAAAAATGTTCATGTGCTGTTTGATTAATTCTAGGCGGAAGGGGGTTTGTGAATGAGAGAAATCCAACTGAAGGTGATGAAATGCAGAACCAAGAAGTCAGGTGGAAGAGGATCTTTGAAAAAGGCACAGTGTTAGGCGACACGAACTTTGCCAAATTAGCAGTTAAGTGATTCCCCCCACACCAATCTTTTTCTAAAGATAAGTGTAGGTAACTTTGACTAACTTTTCAGTGGAGGCTGCTATGCTGTGAAGATATTTGTTACAGTGAGATGCCTGCCTCTTCCAAGCCAAAAGGATGTTTAAGATGACCCAGTCTGACCCCAGGTGTAGCAAAAGCCGCAGAAGTCAGTGAGGAATTCCTCTACTCCACCCAGCCATCTGTTCAAGCCTATACCTCTGCAAAAACATTTCATTTTCCTTCAAAAGACAGAAAATCTACTATTCATTTTCTAATGATTCACAGCTCTTTATTAAAAGTTTGGGCCTTGGAGTTTGTCATTAACTGATTTTTATCTCTGTATTGTCAACACATATCGCCTTGAAAATGTTTTGCTATGTCTGGAGCATGAAAATAGTCATATCAAATCAGCTGTTGCATTACAGATGTAAAGATTATTTTCAGGAATTCACATTTTATTCAGCCAAGTTTGAATTGAAGTTAAAGGAGTTAGAAAGTAACTGTGTAGTACCACTTAAGAAGGTAAGCTATGTTTTGTCCCACATATTTGTGGAGAACATACACAGAAATCATGTGTTTGAAAGAATAAACACATGATCATGCATGGGATCCTAACAGATTCAGCTGAACACAGCAAACACTGAAGAGCCAGGAAGTCTAGTTGAAACCAACCTATTATTTGGAGTCTTTATAAGAGAAAAAAAAAATGCCTCCTCTGAAATGGTGTTTTGTTTTCATTTTAACACTAGATAAACAGTATGACAGTCTTAACTATAGTATTTACTCATTTTAAGTGCTTGGACATAAAATTTTATCCATTGGCATAACATATCCATGACAGTGTTATTTTATATCCATACAGCTGTTATTCTGCAATACTGGCTTAATTACATATTACCACTTCAGCAGGCAAAAAGATTATTATGCAACCACAGGTATTTCGTTACATATTTTAACCTTGGCACTACAATAGTGCAGATTAAGATAAAATAATACGAATTACGGACAGTCTCAAAGAGCTATGGAGGCTTGTATCACTTAGTTTTCACTTAGTTCATGGCCAGAGGAGCCATCTGACCATCCTTTGGAGGCACCTCACTTCTGAGCTCGGCACGGGTATCAATCCCCAGCGGCTGACACAGAGCACAGCTCTCACACAAAGAGCTCCATCCGCTTCACTATAGAACTGCAGAGATTGGGTCAGGGTCAACAGGAGGATTTGATTGTGATTGGAGCTTTGCCTCCTTAACTATGCAAGCATCAAGCACTGCACTACAAGCATAAGCTAACAAGGCTGAAAAAGAGTTTGACTGGAGAGTCCATTTTCTTCAAAATGCATAGCAGTATATAGCCAAGTTAACTCAAAACTTGGCAGAAAAGCACTAGGTTTCACACTCTGTCGTATTGTATCTTCTTAATTTTTACATGCGATTTAAAAATAGTAGCGACTTCTAAGTTTGTGCCCATTCAAAAATCTCTTTGTAAGCCTTAATCCCAAAACCACCATGCCTCTTCTCCTCATGCCACTATTTTTCAGACCCATAGTTCAGAGACAGGCAGAAGCAGGCTCTAGTCTGAAGGCATTGCAATATGGCAGTGCTGCTGAGGATAAACAAGCCAGGGGAAGAAGTTCTCTGCCTGCAAAGCAGCACCTTCCCCTTACACATCAGTTCCTTTCCAGAGATAGTACATTATTTTCCTCCCCTACACATGGCAAATGAGAGGCCAGTTAAAAGATTCTGGGTGCAATACCAGCCGAGCTGGAGGTTCAGTCCTTTCTCTGGAACAAAGTTATTTTCATCTAGCAGTGCCCCAAGAGGAGGTGCGAGCAGTGTTGCTGCTCTCAGGTTCCCAACAGATCAGAAAGCCTCTCGTTCTTTGTATGCCCAAGCCATTTGTGGGAAGGCACCTACACTCCACAGCTTTCTCACAAGAAGGATCAGTGTTGAAGGAGTTGTTTAGTGCACTGGTTTTACTCAGTATGCCTTTAAGTACTAGAGATCATCTGAGCTGTTCTGCTTTTGGCATGGGGGACATAAAAAGCACACCACATGCCAGCATCTACTGATGCAATGTTGGACACAGAAGCTGTAGTGGATGGGGTGGTCTCTCCAGCAGGAGGTGTTGCCCCTCTTCACTAAAGGCAGCTCAGGACATCGTGTGTCAAAACCAATTCTCCTAAGGCAGATGTTGGTAGAGGCAGCCTCCTGTATGAGTAAAGCGCAACAGTGTGCCCTCTACATTATGTAAACATTTGCACCATTCACAACCTTCAGCAGATACATTTCCCTGAAATAGGCGTCCTGTCACATACATGCACTCACACCACTTCTCTCCACTCTAATTGGGATGCACAAGGAGTAAGTCAAAGAGCAAAGGTTTATATTATCCACTCTGCCCTGAAATGTGAACATTACACATAACAGAGCTGCACAGCTTTCTAGCACGTACAATTTTTACCACATCGTATCAATGTAACTGCACCTGCTGAAAAGACTACACCACAACCAGCTCCTCAACAACCCTCTTGACAACACATCACTCTCCCCAGACAGGCTGGCTGCGCAGTTAGTCTGTGCATTCTCTGCCCTTTCATCAAAAAGACCCAGGGTGCTAGTTAACTAATATTTGATAACACGACTAACTCTGGCTGAACTAAGCTGGGGTGTGCTCAGGGTTTAGCTTGCTTCCGTAACGGGCAATAACCTCTGGAAGAGAGTGAGCAAGCAAGCGTGCATGAAGCCTCCTCCTTTAACCAGCACAGCTGCCGACATAGGAGGCTGTATCTATTGCCTTCTCTGAAGTTAATTCCAGCAGTTTAAAGCAGACTTGTGAAAAAAACATGAATCTGAAGTTACTCTAAAATGCTACTCCAAGGACACATTAGTTCCACTAGAGTCAAAGTATAAGCCAGATGCAATAGGTCGAGTTCTAGTCAAAGAGATTGCACAGAAAGAGCTAATAATTCTTAATTTGGCATAACATGACATTCCCAACAGCTTCTGTTTCTCCTTCCAGTAACTGCGTCTTGGCAGTCTACATATTAAAAAAATCATTGCACAAAACACATTTTCTGTTGGGAAAAAGAAAGAAAAGAAAAGAAAGCAAAGCACCTTTCTTTGTAATACTGTCATTCTGAAAACTGAAGATGCTTTCACTGAAAGGAAAAATATGCCGATCAAAGCATGAAGGGGACAAAACCTCATTCATTCCTTATTTGCTTAAGAATTACAAAAAGAAACATTTTGCAGGAGGCTAAGGCAACAGTAATTTAGACAATAATAAATTGAACATTGTAAGAATAACTATTCCATTGAATAAAAGAACTCTGGCAAGAAACTTTTCACATGGCATTCAACAGACATTCAAATGAATGAAGTACGCAAGTTAAATCACTAAAAAATAAAGACTTTCCAGCGGTTTACAATAATGACAACATTGTATAGAAAGACTGTACAGACACAATAGTTCTTTGTAGCCAAAAAGTTGTCAGTTTTATTTTACACAGATGACTTCCAAAAGCATTTTGTCATGACAATCAAGTTTTGAGGAAAAAAAAACAACCTGTCATTTGATAAATAGATGAAATTAACTGTCATTAAAACCACTTAAGCACTCTTCCTTCCTGTTATCCTTCTCATCTCGGCAGTAACTGATAAGAAGATTTCAGGGAGGCTCAGTCGCTGATGGCAGGATCTAGAAAAGAAACAATTTTGCATAGTTATCATTCACATTCACAGCTTCTAGCTACTGTATTTCACTAACCTGCACTTAATTGGCTTCCTTCTGCCACTGGCATGAACCCAATGGACCATGTACTTCATACAAATCACCACTCACTGCTGCAATTACACCTAATACCATAAAAATATTGTAGTGGTTGCATCCTATTCCATTAATAATGCATACAAAGGTAACTATAACAAGGACCTGTTATCCACCAGCTAGAACTGCAAACACCAGCCAGTGCATTAGCCAGAAAGAATCAGACATCATGCAGTTCATCACTTACGGAACCTGGTTGAACTTGAAATCAGTGGATTTCTCTGTAACTTCTCAAAAATACACCACTTGCTCACAGAAACGTATCACCAAATTCAATGAAGGACCAGATGCAACTGTTAAACAGAATTAGTAAAGAGGAAAACTACAACTATGTGTTTTCCCAAGAAACATTATCCGAGATTTGCTGGGCTACACAAGCAGCTTCTTTAAGATGAAAGGAGAGTATGGATTAGTGAAAGAAAAATACCTGAGCCTTGCACAACTAGACTAACTCCCATGCATCCTTGGAAGGCTGTGTGCATGGCAACCCCACTTCCAACATACTAAGTAATTATATTCCCACATTAAAGCTACCATGGCACACCTCCACCTTGGCAGATTTCTAGCTGGCTTTAATCTTCTTCATCTTCCACATGCCAGGTTCTTCACACCAACTGGCCTCAGTGACAGCTGAGCATTCAATGCCATACACCACCGTGACGCAAAGGGGGTTTGCCCTTTCTTCCACCTTTCAGTAGACTACACTGCCATTTAGTCACGGCCCTGACTTAACAACTGCACTGCAGCTGCACATCTACTGACATGATAACAGGAAGCAAGGGTCTTCATCCCTACAGGAATGTAGCTGCCTTTTTGGTTAGCATCTTGCATCCTTTTTCATGATGAGGACAGAGCATATGGTCCTTTGAAAGGATATCAAAATAAATATGACAGGTCAGTGGAATCATCATACTGAATGAATTCAGATGATGCCATATTTAAAATGAAATGTATGCATATAATAAAGATTCAAATGACCAAAAAAAAAAAAAATAAAATCCCTTACCCTTTATCCCTCCTCTGAATTATTTATGAATTCTGCAAGTCCAGCTGTTGCCACCAGCCCAAGGACATTACTTCATTTTGGGAATGACACTTAATATTAAAAGTTAATAAAATTAAGACACTGTGGACCTTCCTTAAAGGCCACAGCAAAGCACAATACAACTTCTGCCTGATTTACCAAGGAAAATAATGAACTATCAATTCAGTTCATGTTTCTCAACTTGTTTCCATAATTCCAGACACAGATTCAAACTCTGATGCATTAAGCCAGCCATGCCTTTTTAACCACTGCAGCTAGGTAAGAGTTTCAAAGCATCCTGGATCCTCCACATATTTTTTTAGGGTTACCTCTCTCTAACAGTTCACCATGAACCACCATACAGAAGACTTTACAATACTATCTCAATTTAGTGAGAGCTTTTAGTACATAATGTGGTAATTCCAACAAAATGTGAATGTTCTGCATATACGGAATATATATGCAATTTATAAAATTAAAATATATGCAATATATCAAATTGCTTTTGATAAAAGCAATTTTGATAAAAGCAATTTCATAAATTTAACAAAAAGAAACAACTTCAACATGTGTAGAGCACAGGCCTTCAGCTAACCATGACATTTACATTAGTGAATTTTAAATTCTCCTGTTTGCCCACCTACCGAATTCTCTGATTCAAGTTCCATCACATACTAGTTCTTAGATTTTAAACAAACAAACTGGGAGGAACAAGGCTTAGCCAGTAAGCACGATTTCCATGCCTACATTTACACACCCTTCTCCCTCCAATACCCCTTCAATAAACTAAAACAAGTTTACAGTTTATCTGTAGAGCACAGAACACTGAGGCAAAATAAATATAAAAAAAAGTCAAATCAACCATCAGTTTTGGTTGCCACCATATTCATAGTGGAATCTGACAATTAAATAGATATAGAGATCTGAACTGCTACACAAAAACCCACACCATTAACACTGCACCACCTTCCTAATACAACAACATACCAATACTCTCTAGCGGTGCTAAAGGAATGACATTTGGAAAAATCACAACGAAGACATGACTGTCTTCATGTCAGACCTGAAATGAACTGAATGAAGTGGGTCAAAACCTGCAAGACCCCAAGTGTCAAGAGACCCCTAACATTAGCCCTTCATGATTTACCAACAGTCTCTTCTCTGCCACAGAAGAGATTACTCTGTTCTTACCTGTGACCTTTATTTCATTGTTTTCTGCTTTTACTTTTACCTAACTCAGCAGCTATTGGTTTTATGTTCTGTTCCCAGGACATCCCAAATGCCACAAGAACTTTTAACTGATTAATTATTTGGGATTGTTGTTTGTTTTGTTGGGTTTTTTCTTCTCCATAGTCACCTAAAAGGGAACCAGAAATTGTAGCAGTTCTAACACTAAAAAAGAGATGTGTGAATAAACTGAAGAGCTTTCAAGGTCCCACCACCAGCAATCTCCAGTACCACCAACAGAGCTTGGAAGCCATTTGTCAGCTTCCTTCAGCAAAAAACACACCATTTGCTGTGTTGCCAAGCACACAGTTCAGTTGAGGCCTGAACCAGAATGACAGGCAGGCAGGTATTTAACAAGCAAACTTGGTTTTGGAAAAACCAGCAATGCAAGAGATATTACATGTCTTGAAAGAAACAAATGGCTTGCAAGCAGAGACCACTTTGGTTTAGCTGTCAGCTGCATCTTCAGCAGTATCTGCTTTTGTTCAGCTTGGTACTATGCAGTGTTACTCAGGAAAAGGAGATGCAGTCAAAACAAACATTTATTTGCCCTTCAGTCTGCATCAGAACTGGTGCCCAGCCCTGAACAGTCTCCCTCTTCCTTGCTACTGTGAGAAAGCTACCAAAAGGGACCTTCCCTTCCCATCTCCTCCTGTTGGCCAAAGAAACAAAAGGTAGAGAAACAGAGAGAACAGGCAGAGACTTTTGGATGTGTAAAATACCACTGAGCAGGAAATTAAGGTTCAATGGGTAACATTTAACAAGAGTCCCAAATTCTCCTGCTGTCACTGCTGTATATTTGAGGTTATTACTCCCTCACCATTAACAGTTCTCCAGTATTACGTGAATCCCAGATGTTCTGCACAAAATCCCTCTCAAACCTACAATTATTTACAGTTGCAACCTGCTCAAATGTACATCACATTTTTCTGAAAATTAACAAATTAAAACCAGTAACATATCTCACATTCCAGGGTTGCCATTTAACTCTCAGTGCCACAAGTTCTCTAGTGCCTCCTGAAATACTTTCTAGTGGTGCTAAAGGAATGACATTTGGAAAAAATCACCTGTGTGCTGATTGATAGGAAAACATCCTTCTGAAGATTTTCACAACCTAGCTGGATGCAATTGAAGTCAGCCCTCAAAAAATAAGGAAAGTCGTCTTCGTGACCAAACACGCTCACTAAATGCTTCTGGCTATGACATTATTTCATAATTGACACATTATACACAAACACCTCAAGAAAATATCTTTTTGTGTATGTCTGGATTACACAGATATTTATACCCAGTGCTTTTGCAGAGCCTTCCCAGCGCTGCACAAAGCTCTTGAATACAAATGGCAAACTGATCATTTCAGCTGATAGGGTTTTTTTTGTGTTCAATATTTTTAATGTTAAAAAAATTGTACCTCAACATGGTCTTTAATCTAATCCTTACCCTGAACAATTTAAGTACATCCATATTAATCTATTAGATGCTTTTCCACACCACACCTATGGCACTGCATAAATTACTGTAATTTAAATGAATTACTACTTGAAATTCTCATTTGGTAAGAAACAGGCAGTGTTACAAGGCACTGGAAAGAAAAATGTGCACTATGGTAACTAAGTTTTATAACACAATATATCTAGGTTCTCATAAGCCAGCTATTCTAAATTGTTAAAGGACAAGAATATTGGACCGATCACATAGAACACACATCAGTATGTCCAAGAAATCAATAGTACGAAATTAAATCTACATTTTTTTTAAATACTTTCCATGCCCATATACAGAGAGTACACTTTAATAATGCCAATTAAGCTGGCTGAAAAATACTACTGCAAAAGACATTAACCCCAATAGTAATTCTATCTCTGCCCTGGACAACTTGCATTTTTCTCTTTAGATGTCTAATCTGCTGGAACACATTGAAGAAAAAGAACTTGGGGTGGAGGAGAAAGAAAGGGAAAAAAAACCCAAACAAACCATCCCATGTTCGATTGTTACATTATTCTGTGTATTACTACTGCTTAACAATGACTTGCTTAAGACTGCACATTTCAACTACCTAACAGTAAAGAATGAAAAGCTTCTTGCTACAAGCCAAAAAGAAAGTCTTTACCATGCTCCTTGAAGAGCTCATTTTCACATTGCTCAGGCTTCATTATGCTGAATCAATATTCGTTTAGTCACTGGGGTTATTGACATATTTTAAAATAAAAGTATACCCTTCAGCTACTGCACTCATTATGGGTAATTTGTCTTGTCAGGGAGCAGGGAATATTATCCCAGTCTTTCAGGGGCTGACAGCCCATGGAAATACCTCCCCTTGGTTACAACTGTAAATAATTTTAAGGTAAAATATTGAAAAATCAATGACTGTTTCCTGCAATCTGTCACAAACAAATCAATCATAATCTGCACAGCCAGAGAGTATGATTTGAAGGAGATGAGAGCAGATGTAAGTCTTGGCTGGAATCTCTCATTTCAAAAATCACTTCACATAATGGTGTCATCATTTAAACACTTAGCAGTCACTGCAACTACCACTCATAACATTTAGTTGGACAAAACCACAAGGAAGAGGAATAGAAATACCAGTCCTGTTATGTAAACAAACACTTGATTTAAATGACTGCAACCTTAGCAGATTTCACAGATCTAACAGCTACGCTTGTCTCTTCACCAAAGTCCAAGATGCTTTTCTTGCTCAATAGAAGACCGTCTATAAATTAGCTTCTTAAAATGAAAAGCGTTTTAGAAGAAACGTAGGCTTCACAAAAGGTGAGCAGTAATACCTGGTACTAACACTGCTGCTAAAATATTTCCAGTTTGTTCACTCCAAGCTGCTCACAACAGAACTACGCAACAAATTCTCAAGAGATTAAGAATGGAGAATTATCTGAGCTACTTTTGTCTTTGTAAGAGCAATAAGTATTTCAATGCTTCTTTGTCCTCTACATATTACATTTTACATCTAATTTTCATTAAGCACATACAGACTCAACTTTAGCGTAGGTAACCACCTTGAAGTACTGCAGAAAGTCACAACCTACATAAATTAATTTATAATATATTTTCAACTTGCACTCAAAGAGATTAACCGTTGTATATGGAATTACATCTGTATAAAGGATCAATTTATACATAAAGAATTAACTACTGTGCAGTCAAAATGCTATAAACTGATCTTTGTAAATGTGAATAATTTCTGTAAAACTAATCTATATTTATGGAGTAACAATAATTCTTGGCCTGAAATGACTTCCCCATTTGTCCCCCCACCTCACCCCACATTACATTTTTACCCTGACACTACAGTCTTTGAGAGACTTGTGTGCAGATCAGTCAAGACAAAAAAGCAGCAGACAGGATGAAAGTGTTCAACTGTAACCGTAGGCCTAAGCCTGCACTCTGCACAAACCAAATTCCCAAATGTTCATGGAGTGTTTCACTCCAGAGTCTATAAACTGAGCTCTTAATCTTTAACATGCAGAGCCTGTTATCACATATTCATTTTAATCACATTAACCTTACCAACTCATATTTCTGAACATTTACCTCACAACTGTGAGACTAAGGAAAAAATCCAGTCAAAAAGATTAAATTATTTTCTCCTTTCTTGGGAAAAAAAAAATAAAAATCTCTTAATACTGTTTTTAAAAATGAAAGAATAGGGGATACTGTACATCCAAGTAAACCTCTCCAAGGTTTATTTTCCTTTAAAGCAGGCTTTAAGACTCTTTATCTTCTACATGGAAAACACACCTCTAATTCTTTATTGATGCACATCAAAACCCCTATTGTTTGTAACAGCTGGACAGATTCTGATTCTTAGCAAAATAAACTATTAAAAAAAAGAGAAACTAAATTCCTAGCCCAGAGGAAACCATTCCTGCCTTAAAGGCTAACTAAGTGCAGGTAAACTGAAAATGCCAGCCGTGAAGTGAATCAGCTTATCCTGGGGAAAGGCCACTCTATTGTGAAGGAAAGCAGGAGGAGGCAGAGGGTGAGTAATCGCTAAAAACAAGAGTAGCTCCTAGAAACGAGTTGCAGTACCTCACTTCCTCCCTGGATGAGATCTATAATGAAGCTATCTGATGGAGAGACAGCCTCAGGCTCATCAACCCTTTTAAATCTCCTCATTGGCCAACAGATACTTGCGGAGGGAAGACCCTGCTTACTACATTAAGCCTTTCTGGAGGGAGAAGCGGCGTGCCATACTGAACATGTCGGCATCCTTCCCTATTGTCATTCCCCTGAGCCAGGTTGTTATATCTCATGACAATCACCTAATTAGTTGGCTCAAAAATCACAGAAGATAGAAGAGATCCATTCTTCCTACATGCCAGTTCTCCTATTTGTAAAAATGAAGGCAATGACTCTTTTCCTCCACTGTACGGCACTTAATAAATGTTAATCATTAAGCCAGTCATATCTCCTAGACAACACTGTCAGATCCTTTCTTGCAATATTTGAGAACTATTGCGCTCAGAAGGGAGCTCCCACAAGTTCCAGATAGAAAAAGACTCAAATTCCATCCTTAGATGCAAGAGGTCTCAGAGGGCTGTGCCACAGCAGACATTTCACAACTGCTCCTGACAAGGGAAGACCTAAGAAGAAAGAGCAGCACATGCTGTGGCACTACAGATGCTTGTGTTCATGGGTCAGCACTATGAGTGCTATTTTCTGCTGGACAAAGCATTAAGATGCTGCTGCAGCAGCTAAGACGACTGTGAAGTCTTTCCAGTTAAGAAGTCGAACTAGCTTCAATTTCTTCAATGAAAAGGTATTTTTCTTCGTCTTTCTCAAGAAACAAAAGAACTAAAGTTTATGGAAAGAGCTTAAAAAAACCACTGGTTTAAAAAAATCTGGCAGCATTTCCTCTAGTATCCAGCTTTCTGATTTACTGCTCTCACTCATAATATTCATTTAAGCCACTAGTGTACGCACATTTATTTAATGCAGCAGCACATGACCACTGAACAATAAAGCAGTGCAATATTACATTATGCAGTACTATTGATATTACTATTATCAATACTCTACCTAATGAAGTTTGCAAAGTTTTCACGTTTGGGTGTTATAGAAAGAAGAATCCTGCTTTGAAATAGCTCCTGGCTTCCAACTCTGTTCCTCCTTTCTTCAGCAATGCTTAGACCAGTTTCACTGAGCTCACCTAGACAGGATGAAAAAGAAAGAAAAACAATTGTTATAATGCTTGCCATATGCACCACATGATTTTCTTCACAGAAATGGGATTAAAGCTGTTGTATCTGGAAACATTATTTATGCATTCTGTCAGACAGAACCCAATAACTACAAAGGGAAGTGCCACTACTGTCATGCCTTACTTAAGGAATCATAGCATATACAAAACAAATTACTTACCATTAACTCTGAATTGTATTTAATATGGTTAAAAAGAGCCACAAGCCCAAATACATTCTTGCTTTGTATGAGCTCTCTTCCTGCACTCAGGTGGGTACAAGATAGGAGGGACTGCTGGATTCATTTTTCCCATCGTGGACCTTGCTGCTTCTGCTTTTGGGTGTAACCTATAAAGGCAAAAAGTGGACATATGGAGAACAAGGAAACAGAATAAAAAGAGAGTGTCACTAATTTAGATAGCAGGTTTCTCTCACAAATGAGGATTACAGGTTGAACAATGCAAGGGTTTCTTCACTCACTGATCTACTGTTTGTTAAATCCCACAGGCATCATATCAGTACCACATCCCACTGATTTGAGTTCAGTTTTGCATTTTTAGAGAGATGAACCACAAACAGGTGCCTATGGACATCAAAGATCTGTGGAATATGGAAATTTAACGGCATTTACCTAACAAACCAGTAATAGCATTAATAATTTGCTTTTGCTCAAAAGCACAACAGTCTAACAAATTACGTATGGGCACCAATTTAAATCTGAACATTTCTGAGGAAAGCAGAGTTACAGTTACGTAAACAGAAGCACAGAGGTTACAGGAACAGATTTGGGCCAGAGAGTGTCAGAAACTGAACAAGAAAACAAGTCTGGGATTCAGGATTCCTAGATCCTTCCCTACTACCAAGCCTTCCCATCATCTTACCCAGTACAAAAGCCTCTCAGCACTTCTGCAGCTTCCTCTCAGACAGCTGTCTGGGTGGCCTAAGGTTAAATTTTACTTAGGCACACAGTAGCATGGTTTACACCACAGAGAACATCACCTGAATTTTAACTGAAGCAAGAAATTAAAAGCTAAAATAAACTTCAGAAACAGCAAAGAGAAAAAAATACCTTTAAAATATCTTTTGAAACCTAGGCTCTACAGAGCCGCTCTCTTCCCAGGAGGTATTTATGGATCCTAATGCCTACAGAAGGTGGAAGAGGGTAAGGCCCTCCCCGGACAACAGCCAGGAAATCAGAGCAAACAAAGTAATTCCTGCACCATCAATATCATAAAGAAGTTGTAGGCACCTTTTTATAATGACAGAGTACTCTTCATAAAAGCTTCAAGCAGGTTTTATAGCAGCATATTATCCAATGAAACCAGTAATAAACAGCACTGTAGCATTATTTAGTGCAACTCCAATACGCCAAGAGTAGCAACCTCAGTTTTATTTATCGCACAGGCTAAAATGCTAGTTCTTGGCTTTACAGTAGCAGCCAAGCCTTTAGCTATTTTATCCCAGCACACTGCCATCTGGATATTGATACTTTGCTACGGGATATGAAAGAAGAGCACAGTTACCTAATACAACTTAATTGAAAACAGAGAACCTACATAATATACAGTGCATTATTCTATACAAAATTAAATCGGAAAAGCATAAAAAGTTCTGTGGATGTCAGCAGAGAATATTTCAGAAGTAAACGCTGGGTTCTTGATCTGTGATAGAAATGCTGAGAAATACTGTGCTTATGGAAAGAAAAAGATATGTTTTGCTTTGCTGGTAAAAAAAAAATAGCTCAGGAAGAAGCATCTCCTTATGGAGTAGTAGGAGAGAGATCAGTCACAAGTTTGTTAGTATAGTAAACTGTTATGATGATCTGTATTCACCTTGAAAGATCTGACTGGCTTGCTTTTTTCCCAATGATATATACTTAAAAAAAAAAATTAAAATATTATTCTGGCTTTACAAATACATTCACCTTAATCCGCAGAAAACAGCTTCAAGAATCACTCGTATCCTCATTATCCACATTAAGGGACAGAAACGAAGAAACTCTAACGAAAATCAGAAATTATGAGCTGTTAAAACAAATATTCTTTGGATGTAAGGCTACAAAGGCTACCCAACTTTACATTTCTCCTCAGAGAGGTAATGCTGAGCTCTCACAAATAGCGGTCATAAGGACTGTAAGTGTATGTAAGTAAAGCAGATAAAACACAAACCCTTTTTTACATAACGCTGCTATTTAAAGTCACCCACCTCTAACATCCACACTGGAGATCACATTCCAGCTACAGGAGCTCCCAGCATGCTGCAGCACCTGCAGCTGAAAGGGAGTTTGCCACTGTATGGAAAGCTACGGGCACATGCATGTCCCACAGAATGGCATGGGGAGCCACAGCCACCCTTTCTGCTGAGGCGCTCCTCTTTCACAATAAGGAGTCAACAGTAGATGTGGCTTCCTTTAAGTGAAAAACCTGCTTAGACATGAAAGAGAGCAGTTTCTAATTTTTTTCACTAAAGTCAACCATTAGAAGAGCCTATTTTCTACATATGCTCATGGAACTTTAAGCAAAATAAACCCTAAAGACATTCTTAACTTAGTCCATATTATGCTAACAAATTCAAGCAAATTGTGCCATTTAAGTTAATTACAGGAAACTATAAGAAAACTGAAATACAGTTTCAGGTTTTCCCATGATATTGTCAAGGCCTTTAGAGTTACAAGTTCAATACAATAACTAGGTGCTTAAAAGACCTGCCAGCTGTGCTTTTGTGTACGGTTTTATTCCACATACTAAACAGGCATGCTGATGCAATTTAAAAAAGAACTCAGACTGATAATCAGGTTTCTTTTAGCAGACTAAAAAAAAGTGATTTTACATAGAAAGGCTTGCTGGAAAAAAAAAAAAAAAACAAGAACAACAAAAAACCAAACCAACCAAAAATCTCTATCTAAGCTCCCTAATACTTCATTGCTAAACACAGAAGCATTATTCTAGGCGTTTATGAGCTTATACCTTGGTCTCAGACTGAATAGAGAGTAGTAACAAATAGTAAGTGCAGGCAGAAAAAAGAATAGAGTAGCCGAGGGTGTCTTGCAGAGCTCTCCCCAAGATCATTCACCCAGGCTAAGAGCCACCAGCATTTCCACTGCACAGACTGGCCCTGTAACTCCCAGCACTTCCTCCTGAGAAGCCAGCAGCAACGCACAGGTGAGGAGGTACCTGCAGGAAAGCGGCCCTAAGTTTTACTGACAGTGTTTAAGTCAGTATTTTAGATGCACTGTTTTAGTTCTTGCTCAGCTAATAATGTATTGATTTAACGCAGAAAAACACAAGCCACTCCCTCCTCTTGGCATGCAATTAGTTTTACTTCCATTGTAGTGCAAAGGTGAGAAAAGAAAATCTTTTTCTCTTCATGAGTAATTAAAAAGATTAATAGTTCCATGTATTTATTTTGCTCTGAGTTGTTAATACTTTTAAATATACTGTATAAAACATCTCTTAGCAGATGTTTTCAGCAGCAGTTTCCACTGCCATCTGAGTATTAGTGTTTTGTTTACAGGGACACCTTTAAACACAACAGACGGAGAGGGATTATCTTTTGGGTTTTTTTTGTTTTTTTTTTTAAAGAGGATTCCCTTTAACATCACATACATGACATCTTGGTAATATATTCACAAATCGAAGCACATAAACAAATTACTCAGTAAGTGTCTAAGCTCAGGTATTCTGATAAAGAAATATCAAACAGGTTGTGAGAAAACAGCCTCCTTCTCATCTACTCCTGTAAAAAGAAAAAAAAGAGTTTAAATGATCTCCTAATGCATCGCCCTTCATAATTCATGCTGAAAGATGACATTTTCTCAGGATCTTAATTAAGATAATGATGAACACCTGTGTCGGCATTCTTTGGCAAGACAGCATTATCCATCATAATCTTTTAAGTACTCTCAAAAAAATCCAACAAAATAATATGATGGAACCAATCTGTTGCCTCTCTTTGCACTAAGTTTTACGTCTCAGACGCACACCAGAATGATTAGACCTTTAAAGACTGCAATAAAAGCAGAATCGTTATATTTTAAAGTTTCATCAGAAAGTAGCTATTAAAGTTAAGGCGTATCATACCTAAGATACCCAAGTTTAACTCCATCCACTACAAGCCACCTGCAAACAAAACACAGTTAGAGCCCACCAATGGCTGTACTTTAAATATACAATTTACTGTTATGTTCAAGATCACCCTGCATCTTTTTTCCCTCCCATAAAGATAATATTCACAGCTGATCCCTATTCTATGTTCATGCGCTAATTTATTAAGCTATTTTATGCTGTACCACATATGTTTGCAAAACCTAAATGAAATTATGCAAATGAAATCAGTCTAGAAAAACTAATATGCAAGTTCAAATACTGCTACACTTTGGGTCACCTCATTTTGTGCAGTTATCTCAAATGCAGGTTCTCCTTGTGTCAAAAACTCTACTGGAGCTCTACTACTACAGTAAGCAAAGCTCATTTTAAACAGCTTTGCAGGACCAGTCCAGAAGACTGAAGGCTATAAAAAGAATGACTTTAATTATGTATTTATATAACCTGAATTTAAAGTCACAAGCCTTTAATTTAAATACAGCAAAGAGTGCACAACCAGCCTGTAAATCCTACCCATCATTAGGTAAGAACTAAATGCTAAATGTTTCTTCTATTGCATTAATGGTTTAGCTTCCAAGGAATTATGATAAAAAAAAATCAATTACAGAGTTTTAATATCAACTTACACTCATATCATTTCATTGGCAGCTGCAAAGCAAACACCCTATACCAAGAACTTATCCATACCTTCAAAAGCAGTAAAAATGAAAAGCAGCAAATTAATCCTGAAGCCCCATACATTTGTTATAAAAATTGACAGACCTACATAAACAAGTGTCTTGAAACAAACTTCTTATTTCCCTTCAATCAAAGGCCTGAAAAGTCCTGCAAAGCAGATTAGTCTTAGGCTTTCACATTTTAATATGCTTCTATGGGAGTTAAAAGTTGCTGTGACTAGTCATTCAGTAGAGCTATCAATGTGCAAATAAAGCAGAAAATAGAGACATCCTTATGAAATGAGCCTCAAAGTTGATATAAAGTGAAGGTGACAACCACAGCAATAGAACGATAAATTAAATGTTTCAATATCTTGAATAATTATCTACAGTTCCTTTAAAACTACAAAGAATATAATCATGGCATAATGTGGTGAGAATGTTGGTTCGATAGACACTTGATAGCACAAGAGTCCTAGGGCTCCCGCTTCTTAATCGGCTCTGGTATTCTGCTGCAACGCATGAAAGTATGCCTGAACTCACCACAGTTCCCGAAACGAAGCAAGATTAGTAGAACATCAGAAATAAAAAGGGTAATTTTACATGACGTTAACCTTACCTCCTCTTCAAAAAAAATGCCAGGTGACACGGGAAGATAGAACTTCTGCTTCTCCCTACAAAGAAACGGCAAGGAAAAGGGGTTGGTTATCCTGCTCGCACACCAAATGAACGTTAAATGTATAAAACTTTAGCAGATGATACCTCCCTCCCGGAACAAGGGCTATTGTCAGAGGATTATGACAGAAGTGCTTTTGACTGGAAAACGAAACGCGGTGCGTGAGAGCAGTAGCTCAAATGAGCCGAGGTACAAACACCGGTGACACCGCGCGCTGAAAACTGGTGGAAGTGCACACCTGTGTGGAGTGAGCGTGTAAGGGAGCGTGGATTCGCCGACGGAGCCTGCCAGGGCACCGGGGACACAGGGACTGCTGCAGAAACGGCACAACGATGCTTCCACGTTAGGAAAAATAAGTAAAGATTCATTAAAACGCGGGAAAATTACAGAAAGCAGTGAAATGCCAGGCAAAGCGCTCGCTGCTCGACAGCCGCACCGAGGAGGGTGTCAAGACCCACCTCGCCTCCCCGTACACCGCTCCCGCGATCGCCGCCTTACTGCGGTGCCCGACGCGGCAGCGCCCTCCGGCTCAGCGGGACAGCGACCCAGGCACGCGACCGGACCGAGAGCGGCTCCGCGCCGCCGACTCCCCGGGAGCGGCCGCCCGTTGGGGCTCGAGCAGCGCCGGGGCCCGCCCGGCAGGGGGCGCCCCAGCACGGCAGGGCAGCGCTGCCGCCGGGGCCCGCACGTCCGCAGGACGCCGCAGTCCCGCCACGCCGCTTCCTCACCTCGCCGGCGGGCCTGGCCCTGCGCGACCTGACCCGACCAGCAGCCGCTCCTGGCCGAGCGGAGCGGAGCTGATCGCAGCCAGGCTGGGCCTCGGCAGGCACGGCCTCCACTCGCCGTCCTACCAGCGCCGCCTCCGGACTCCCCGGCAACCGCGCCGCGGGCCACCACCCGCTCTGTACACCCCGTCCCGCCCAGCGCTGAAGGACAGCTTCCCGGGCCAATGGAAGCAGGGGAGGACCCGCGGCCGGAGGCGGTAGAGCCAGTCAACCACCGGGACGGGCGGGGCCAGGACCATGGGCTGATGGGGAGTGTAGTGTGGGCCGCGCCCGGCCCTGGCACCGCAGCTGCCGGGATCCTCCACGGAGACACCGAGGAGATCTGTCTCTGCTCGCCCCGTCCAGCGCTCGCTGCCGGCAGCCGTGCGGCAGAGGGGCTGCTCGGGAAGGCTCAGGCTGTGTCCTGCCGTTTGGCAGCGGGACTGTGGCCGCAGCTGCCGGGACGAAGCCCCGGAGGAAGGGAGGAGGGAAGGAAGGAGGGAGGGAACGAAGTGGGGCGGTGTCGGTGTCACCTCCTCGGCGACCTGCCTCGGCCTACCCCTTTAAAACAGGCCCGGCTCCTCGCGTCTCCGCGTCCGTTCCTTTGGGTCCAGCGGCGAGAGGAGGACCGAGGGCCGGGAGATGTAAAAGTTATGAGATTAGAAAATGCACTACGATAAATGTAATTAAATCGCCTCCATCCCCCGAGAAAGGCACGGACGGGGAGAGGGGGTCCGGCACCGCCGGTGCCAGGTGATAGGGGCGCGGAACCCCGCGGAGGGTACCGTCCGCGGCCGCTGTAGCAGAGCTCTGCCTCAGCCACGAAGTGGAAACAAGCAAGAAGGGAATAACCCGGGATATGTTCCTGTAGGGAAATGTATCTGGTGGAATCAAAGGCGATTACATCTCCTGGTCGGCGGGGATTTATCCCGATTCATATGGTTTTAATCTGCTTTCACCACTACCCTTCACGGTCCGGGAGGGGAGGTATCTGGTGTATCTTAGAATCCGCGGGCAACCCTCCCCTGCCAGCCGAACGATTCCTGCAAACCCGTCCCGTCCCGCCGCTCCCCGTCCGGGTTGCCCTGCTCCGGGACCGACTCTGGGAACCACTACTTCCATTCTGCCCCCCAAGCCCCCCGCGAGGCCAACCGCCGCCCCTTGGCGGACCCGGCGCCACTCGTACAGCCGCCGCAACAGGTCCAGTGGCCCCGGGCGGCCCCCGCCCTCCCAGCCGCGCATCCCCGCACTGCCAGACTGGCTACTGCGTGGCCCTTCCCTGCCGAAAACCGCCTTTTTTGTTTGGAAAAAGTACCACCGCCATTTACACACCCTTATCTATTCCACCTCCAGTGATTTAGGGGAGGGAGGGGCAGAGGCCAGAGAGCAAGAGGAGGGGTGGCTATGCAGAGGGGGAGCTGGGCGGCTAATAAATCTTATTAAATATCTACTATTTTTTTCATATACTGATTGGCTTGCATTCCGGCGCAGCGCGGCTCCGCACGGTATTTAGCACATGCAGAAAGTTGGGGCCGATCTCAAACGGCTCGGCGGTGGCTGCAAACCAGGAGCCGGCGCACTTGAGCCTCCAAGCGCGGGGAGGGCCGAGGGAAGAGCGGAGCCCTCCCGCTGGTTGGGCCCGGCCGCGCAGCCCAGCGGGGTCCTGCCAGTCCTTCCACTGACAACACCCCGCGAAGGAGGAGCCTCGCCGGGCCGCGCAGAAGGCGTCAGGAGCTGCAATTTCCAACTTAGCATCTTGGCAGGACCCTTCGGAACGCGAGAGAGAGGAGGAAGGAGAAAAAAAAGCCCCCCAGTGCAAGGGGGAGAGAGAGAGCGAGGGAGGGGAAAGAAAAAAAAAAGAGAGAGGGGGAAGCGGGGGGGGGGGGGGGGGGGAGAAAAAGGAGGAAGCGGTGGCGGGCTGCAGGCGAGCGCCGAGCAGCAGCCCCGGCGCAGAGCAAGGTGCCGCCGCTGCCCAGCTGGCGAGGGCGGAGAGGCGCCCGTGAAGTCCCGGTCGCAGCGGCTCCAGCCCGGCAGCGAGGCGGCTCCCTCCCAGCGATTGGGCTCCCGGGTGTATGTGTGCGCCTGGCCATGTCGTATCCTCAGGGTTACTTGTACCAGCCATCAGCGTCCTTGGCTCTCTACTCCTGTCCGGCGTACAGCACCAGTGTGATCTCCGGACCCAGGACCGATGAACTTGGGAGATCTTCTTCGGGCTCCGCTTTTTCCCCTTATGCCGGATCTACCGCCTTTACCGCCCCTTCCCCGGGTTACAACTCCCACCTCCAGTACGGCACCGACCCGGCCGCCGCTGCCGCAGCCGCCTTCACTTCCTACGTGGTAAGAGCAGCCCCGGGCTGCCGACACCTCGCCGGGCACGGAGGCATCCCGCGGGTGCCTGCACCCCCCTTCCCCGGGCCTCCTTTTTGTTGGGAATTTATTTTGAGATGCCGGGGACAAAAGGGAGCACGGCTCCCAGCCTTGGCGCCCAACTTTCCCGCATCGCCGCCCTGTGCCGCTGCACACTGTTGCGCACAGCCGCCGGCACGGCCCGGGAAAGACGGGCTGGGGCTTGCGGGGACCCATTTCACACATCACCTCCCAAAAAAATTAAAATTTTGAATTTTTTTTTTTTTTTAATGAAGCAGCAATCTCATTTCCGTAACAATTAGCTTGTTGCGGTTTAAAAGGGAATGGACCCAGCAGTGGCCGGCGATGGGAGAAATCTGGGCGATAAACCCAGGCAACTTTCCCCTGCACGGCGATAATTAGGCTGCTTAATATTGCAGAGCTCTAATCCCACGGCCGCGAGCGGCTCCGCGGGCACTGCGCGGGGAAGGGAAGGAGCAGGCAGGGCACTGCGCCGCCTTGCGCGCCTGCGGAGCCGGCCTGGGGTATCCGTGCCGTAGAGCTGTTGCCGCTGCCAGTGCCCCGCGGTTCCCCCAAACCCCGTGAGCTTTGCTCAGCTTCTCCCCTAGGTTTAAGGTGTAAGCAGAGTTTCACAGTGTCTTCTTTCCTTTTTCTGCTCTTCCTTCTTTTTCTCTTCTTTCCTTTCATTTCTCCTCTTCCCTTTATTTTCCTTCTCTTGCCGCCCCTGGCCTGGCAGAGAAGCGGCCCTGCCCGGCTCTGCCGCTTGATCCCGGCAGGTTGCCCCTCCGCAATCGCAGCGCCTTAGGGAAGGGAAGAGTGCCCCCGCCGTTGCTCGCCCCGCGCCGCGCTGTCCACTCGCTTTTCCGTGTCTGCATTTGTGAGAAAGGCGCTGGATCGCTGCAGGCGGCCGGTGGCCTCATGGGGCCGGAGCCTCCCTGCCTTTCTGCCCATTCTCCCGGGAAAGCCGGGGGAGAAGCCGAGCAGGGCCAGAGGCCGAGGAAGAGGCGGTGGGGCGCGGACGGGGGCTGCGGGCAGGCCCTAGCGCTGCCCTTGCCGTGTCATTGCCGCCCCGCGGCCGCCTGACTTCACCCCTCCGGGCCGCTCTCCCCTTTCTCCCCAGGGCTCACCCTACGACCACACGCCGGGCATGGCTGGCTCCCTGGGGTACCATCCGTACGCGGCGCCGCTTGGCTCCTACCCTTACGGGGATCCCGCGTACCGCAAGAATGCGACACGGGACGCCACGGCCACCCTCAAGGCCTGGCTCAACGAGCACAGGAAAAACCCCTACCCCACCAAGGGAGAGAAGATCATGCTGGCCATCATCACCAAAATGACCCTCACCCAGGTCTCCACCTGGTTTGCCAACGCACGGCGGCGGCTCAAAAAGGAGAACAAAATGACCTGGACCCCTCGGAACCGCAGCGAGGACGAGGAGGAAGAGGAGAATATCGACCTGGAGAAGAACGACGAGGACGAACCTCAGAAACTAGAGGACAAGGGGGATCCAGGGACGCCAAACACAGGTAGGGCAGAGGGCTTGGCCGAGCCACGGCGGCTGCGCCCTCGGGGCTGCCCCCAGCCAGGGGCAGCGGTAGGACGACTTTACCCTCCGAGCGGGAGCCAGAGGCAGGGGAGCTGGGGGCAGCGCTGCGGGACTGTCGGTGGTGGGGCCGGGGAATAGTCGAGGGAGACGACGAAGTGGGTGGGCGGGTTTGGGGGCACAGGGAAAGCCCGAAAGCTGCCCCCCCACCCCTCTCCTTTGCCCCACTCAGGAGCGGCAGATTCCAAAGCAGCGCCGGGCTGCGAGCGCCTCCAGGAGTCCCCCGGCCCTCGGGAGGCCGAGGGCGGCCTCAGCGACTCAGATTGCAAAGAGCCGGCGGAGGAGCGGCTCGACGGGCCGCCCGCCCCCCCCAAGGCACCCGGTGCTTCACCACTCGGGCCGTGCCCGGTGAGTCGCGGGCCGCCACCGGCGGGCGGCGAGGAGCCCCCGCCGTACCGCCCGCCCTCCGCCGCCGCCGGGCCCCCGCACGCCGCTGACCTCCACCCGCTGCTGCCCGCCGCCGCCGGCGCCTCCGTCATCCACTCGCCTCAGCAGGCGGCCCTCGCCAAGCCCAAGCTCTGGTCCCTGGCCGAGATAGCCACCTCGGCGGACAAGGCGAAGGAGAACGGTGGTGAGCCGGTTCCCCCCGGCCCCGCCGTGCTGTGCGGCGGAGGCCCCTCGCGCTCTCCGCCACCGCCGCGCTCGCCGGCGGCGCAGTGCCCGTTCCCCAACGGGGCGGTCCTGCCGCGGCCGCTGTACTACACGGCTCCCTTCTACCCCGGTTACACGAACTACGGCTCCTTCGGGGCCCTGCAAGGGCACCCTGCCGGCGGCCCCGCCGCTGCTGCCCCCGGCGCCCACTTCAATGGATTAAACCAGACTGTCCTCAGCAGAGCCGAGAGCCTAGCTAAAGACACTAAAATGATCAGGAGCCAGTCCCAGGTAGACCTTTGCAAAGACTCACCTTACGAACTGAAGAAAGGTATGTCCAACATTTAATATCGGCTTCTCCTCCTTACCCCCTCCTGGGACTGCGGTTTTGTTCGTTCTTTTTTTTTTTTTTTTTTTTTAATTTATTGAGAGAAATAATAAATTGCTTTGGCAGTTATTTTTCCACTACCAAAAGAAAACAAACAGAAAAAGACCAGCTCCCCCCTTCCCTTCCTCCCAGCACCCCTCCAAAAGTTTATAGATTCTATTGGAAATAGCTGGGTGGAAGCTGCCCAGAAATGTCTTAACCGAGTGAAAAGCAAGAGAGTGACACGCTCACACACACAAAGAAGAAAGATTTGTATTAAATCTCATTCTGTATATTTAATGTAGCTTTTTTATTATTTAAATTCATACAGTATCTTAAAAGTAAATTATGAAATCAAGACACCTGTACAGGCATTAATGTTGTTTTCGTAATATAAATATATACATTTCTGTGTCTTTTTCCGAATTGTTTCATAGTTCTAAAATATATATATACAAGTTTAATTTAAGTTTTTTATGCCTTTTTTTTTCTCATTGGGTGTGAGCTAAGCTATAATGCAAAAAGAAAAAAAAAAAAAAAAAAAAAGGTTATCCTCTTTAAACACAAAAACTGCAGCCGCCTTTGTAAAATGCAAATATTTAAAAGAGATTTTTTAACAGAATCAAACCCACTCTTTTCTTACAGCAGGCAGATAGGTGCATGATTGCGGCAGTCCCGCAAGCTGTAAAGAGTCGCGGGGATCCATTTAGGACCTTACAGTAGCACCTGAGCCTTTTTCAAAGGGACTGACGCTTCCTAAGAGGAAAACGGGGAGCAGCGGCACCGGGACGGGAGGGACGCCGTTTCCGGAGACGAAGGCTTCAATCGGGCCATGCACAAAGGCACTTGTTAGAAACACCAACCCGAAGCGCAGTCCCGTCTTTTAACCTAATTACTTCCAATCAGTGTCGCGTTTTATGCAAAGCAATCAGCTGGTGAACTTTGCTAATGAGTTCGATTTTCTGCCAGATTTATCCCGCATCGCTGCTGCCGAGGTGCGGTGGCCGGGGACGGGGATTGCGAGGGCAAAGGCCCTCTGTGCGGCGGGGGACGCCTTGGCCCCGGCCACTTCCCCCCCTTCCCGCCCCCCGCCGTTTTGCACCGTTGCCCCCAGCCCACGGGACGGCGCGGTTAGGGCGGCAATCCGCGGCCGCGCAGCCGTGGCCGCGGGCGCGGTGCTTCTCAGCGCTGGCAGGTAGGTGTCACACTCGGCCCGAGTTTGACTCCCGCCGCCCGCTCGCCGGTGCGGGAGCCCCGCGGGGCCCCCGCGCTCTGCGCAAGGCCCACGGCGGGTAGCGGACGGCGGCAGCCTCCGGGGAGGGGGACGGGCCACCGGGGCGCTTCCTGCTGCCAGACGTGCCCTGTGCGAGGGGAACAGGCAGCGCCCCGGGCGCCGTCCTTGCGATTCCGCAGCTCCCCAGACTGACTGGGGCAGAGCGGGTCCCCAAGGGAGCATTGGACTGCCCAGCGCGAACCTCGGCGCCAGATTCGGTCCCGGTGGCGCGGCGATTGAGCAGCCTGCCCCGCCCCGAACAAATAACGGCGAGAAGTTACTCCAGCACCCAGCTTTGGGACGGGACTTTCCCCGTTCAAATCGGATTTTGTGGGTGCAGGTTGTACTCAAGCGCATCGCCGCCGTGAAGGTGATGAGGACATGGTCGGGACCGGCGGGGATGGTGTCGTCACCCCTCATTTTGTTTGTTTGTTTTTTTTTTCTTTACGAGACAGATAATTATTTTGTAATCTCTTCAACTTTGTCAGAGCCATTTATTAGCTGTAACGGGTTTATTCATGCATAATTACATTTTAGGGGATCTTAAATAGTAGTTTGTATTTTATGTTTTAAAGATGAAGTTCGTGTTCACTTCGTTAAACGATCTTTGTAGGCAATATGGTTTAAAATCAAAATTGTTTCAAGCTGAATGTGTAAAGAATCAAATATTACTGGGGATAATAGTATGTTATTTTGTCACTTTATAAATTATAAATGAATTTTAAAAAAACCCTCGAATTCCTCTGTTGAATCTTTCCTTCTTAGTCGGGAAGACCTGCATGAAGGCGCTATTCTCAGCGCAACGGTGAGCTGTATTGGAGTGCCCTGCCCTGTTTATAACGGAAGAAAGTTGGTGTGGCCGGGACAGGAGCAGCCCCCGGGTGCGGCACTGGGTCGCCTCCAGCCGGGCCCCGCGGTTCACCGCTCCCGGCGGGATCGCATCTGCTTGAACTCGGCGGAGCTTCTGGCACCCTGAGCCCCAGGGGCCGGCCAAGCCCCTCAGGACCGCACTCGGGCACAACAGGTCCCGCAGCGGAACGGCCCCTCGAAATAAATAGGGTTTTTCATCTAGCTGTGATTTTTTATTTCTGTTTTTTAAATCGTCGCTCTACCTTTTCCCAGCTGATCTTCCGTCTCTGCAAAAGCTATTTGGTAAAGCAGTTTAGGAGTTTCGCTAGTTCAAAAGCCCCATTCCTTATAATCGGGGTTATTTTGAATATGTCTATCAGCAATCTCAGTACGGTTTTCGTTTGATGTTTAAATTCCTAATGGAATTAAGCGTTTTCTTTAGGTTGCAGGCTGTCGCCTATTTTATACCGTAACTATTATTGTAGCACCATCGATTTCATACAGCAATTTTATTATTCGCCTTTTTCCGCTGCCACGGGAGATAACGCTGTACAGCCCGTCTTTAACACAAACAAGATTTTCCCAGTTTTTTTTTTTTTTATAACAGAGCTGGGGGAGGGGACAACGTCTGCCTTTTTTTTTTTTTTTTTTTTTTTTTTGCCTCTGGCATGTTAGCATGTTGTTCAAAAAAAAAAAAGAAAAAGTTTTGAGCATATCTTAAAATAAAAATAACGTCTGCTGCCAATTAAAGCTACCGCAGGTTACTCGGGAGCAGTCTCCGGAGAGGCCGGGACGACGCTGCCCGCCGGGAGCGGACCGCCGCCTAGGCGCCGAGCCGGGCGCAGGGCTGCCACTTCCTCGGAGGTCTGGGGACAGGACAGCTTCGTTACCGCTGCGGAACGGTCGGGGGGCAGGCTATGGGAAGAGGGAGCTGGCGGCAGTGCCCTGCTTCCTGGGATCCCACCAGCGCTCCCGGGAGCAGGTGCTTGCCCACGGGTGCAGATGGGAAAGGCCCAGCCTCCGCGTGGCGCCGCTCCGCGTTAGTGGGAACTGCTCGCCCCTTTCCTCCCCTCCTCTCCACCTCCTCCCCGCCGCCCGGCACGGCCCTTGTAGGGCCGAGGAGCCGTGACCCCCTCTTCCGCCCGCCCCGACGGTGCGGGTTTCGTGGCGCAGGTGGTAGCGGGGCTCGGCACACGGCCCGCCCCTCCCGCAGGTGACAGTTCAACGTCCCCCTCCAAAACTCCGCCGTGAACTGCGGCCGTGAAGCGTGTTGGCCCGGCTGTACCGCAGGAGCTGCTCATCAGGGACCGGGACCCGGACCCGGGGTAGGGCATACGAAGGGTCCTGGCAGAAGCTGCAGCCCATAGGGCGGAGAGCACAGCTCCCGCCGGGAAAAGCCAGCTCCGCGCCCGTCCGAGACAAGTGTGCTCTTCCCGGGAAAGGAAGGGGCTTCCCCTGGGAAAGCCACCAAGTGCCCCATCTCGGCGAGCCCGCCGCGGGGCCAGGAGCCGGGGGTGCAGCCAATGGTCCCATTCACCGTAAATTCCCCTCCGTCCTAGAAAGAAACGGACAGAGCTGCGGGTGCGATTTGCAGCCGGCAAAGCCCCCGAGCTCTGGCGGGGCTGGCGGGCTCCCCCCCTATCTTCAGCCCCGCTTCTCAATTGCGGAGACGGCGGGGGGAGAGGCGGGGAGCCTGGCGCAGCCCGCAGCCCTGCTGCTTCCTCTTTCACGCTTAAAAACAAAACAAATACTAATTTAGACCCCCCACACCCCGGACCGTGTTTACATCCCCCCCGCTGCTCTCCCCGCTAGTGTTGCTCTTCCAATGTCCCGATTAACCTACGGGGCTCCCGCGCGGCGCGGAATCTCCGCGGCGGCCGGGACGGCGCGATCGTGTCTAATTGGCTTATTGGGCTTCTCCCCCCTCCAGCCCGGTAAGAGGATCTGAACAGCATCTACTCCCGTCGTGCCTAGAAACTGCTTGAAAGCCCCTCCGCCAAGAGAACATGGGAAACATACGGCCAGCAAGTTTAAAGGAGGCGACTGAAAAATATATCAGGGGTTTGCAGCAGGGAACAGTACAGGAACTTCAGCCAAACCGTAGATGAATTCAAAGAAATTAAAAAGAGGGGTGGTGGAAGGAAACCTCTGCCCCACAGCCCGGTCCCCACGGCGCCCTGCTCCGGTCCCGAGCGGGAGGACAGGTGCGGAGCGGTGCGGAACGGTGCGCACTGCCTCGCGGCTCCTCCCGCCCCAGCAGCCGGAGCCGCGGCCCCGGGTCGGCCCCGCAGTGCCCGGGGAGCCGTCCCCCGCCCCCCCTCTTTCTGTGACCTGCCTAGGTTATTAGTAAGGACATCTGTGACTGGCAAGGGAACAAGTGTTACCAAAACCAGCACCGGCTGTTTTTCCAAATGAGCAATATGTTAATTCCTCATCCCCCCCTCTGGTTTCTTTAAAACCTGGCACAAATACATCAATAGCGGAGAATAAGGAGCCTTTGCAGAGAACAAGTGGCAGTTTTGAATTTACCTTTTGTGTGCGCCTCAGATGCAATCTTGAGGCATTTTTTCCCCTCTCTCCCACAGAAAAAGAGTGTTAATCTGCCCTATCTTGGGACCCAAAAGAATTGGAGTGGAGTAGATATTCACTGGAATCACATAGGGGAATAAGGGTCTTGCTTTATTGAATCATCAAATCCCAGGAACGAAGCTCTTAATTAATTATGGGTGCTAAAAATTCAGGCCAGCTGTTTCTTTCTACTTGGCTCTGACAGAGAAAGACAAAGTCTACATCGAGATCTTCTAAGGCGCATTCAGCATAAATCAGCGCCCTCGGCGGCGCTCCCGGCCGCCGCGCGGCCCGGCGGTGACAGATGGCGCATTGTCCCCGCATTCCTCCATCGCGACTTCGCGGGCGCGGAAGCGGCCGCCCTGCCCGGCCCGGGGCCTTTTCTCTATGGGGCAAAGGGCTCGCCCTGGACCACGCCGATGCTGGCCGAGGTGCCGGCCCTGCCCGACTGGGCGGCGGCGGGAGAGGGCTCCTATGCGGATGCGGCGTTTTCGCGCCAGACAGCGCATCGCATCGCGCCTCCTTCCCGACGGCAGCCCCAGAGCTCCGCGTCCTGCTCCCGCTCCGCTGCCAGGCTGCTGAAGAGCCCCCGGGCCCAAAGCTCCTCAGTTTCCACGATGCTGAGGGCCTGGGCGCTACCTCCAAGGGAGCGCCTAACGCTAACCCGAGAGGATATGAGACCCCCCCACAACATGGGTGCTTTTACTTCTTCCCCAAGGGCAGAAGAATTTCTCTGCGCGGCCGCCGGCTGCCCCGTGAGGGGTGCGCAGAGTTTTGGAGCTGCTATCCACAAGGGGTTGGAGGCAGCGGGTGTCACAAAGGCACCACGGCTTGGCCAGGTCATCGCATCTCACATCCCGCGAACCGCCACCCAGGCCCCTCTTTCTGGGGGCGGTTACGTTGGTTTAATACCCATTACTCAACGGGAGGGAGCCGCATTATTCTCACGACTGATTCGCAGGGACTCCCCTGGCGGGGCCCGCCCGAGCCCATTTCACCTCCCCTCTCACGTCTGCCGGCGGAGAAACCTTTGCCAGTTCAGCCCGGCAGAGACAAACGCAGCGGGAGGCCGGAGCGACGTGCCCAGCTGCTCCCCGGGATCCTGCCCCGCCGGGCCCTACCCAGGGCTCCGCCGCCGGGTGCTACCCTCCTCCTTCACAAGAAATCTCTTCACCTCCAACTGCGAGAAAATAAATGTCCTCCGCACGGCGTTACTCATCTGTTATAATTAGAGCATGTGCGAACTCGCAGCGTGCCGGCAGCCCGGCTCAGGGCTGATGCAGGCACTTGTGCAATAACCGCCTCTTTCTGCCGCGGTGCTGCTGTGCGTCCGGCCCAGCCGGGGGCCCTGCACGGGGCCGCGTCCTGGCTGCACCCGGAGGCAGTGCTGCCCGCGCCCGGCTCGCCCTGCGGCCGCGGCAGAAGTCGTGGTCCACACACCTTCTCTCTTACGAACTTGGCTTTTATTTGCCTAAAGCAAACCACAGACCTCTCCGCGCTCATGCCTGATGGATGCAAATATAAATGTGCACTTATTTAATTGGATCAGGTCCCAAGATAAAAGAGATAAACGGCTCCCAGTTTGCCAAGTTATTTTCAGAGGCATGTAGTGAAGTGTGGAGGGAAAGTTAATGAAGAGGAGAAGAGACACGCTGTACTTTAAATACCTCGGGTCTAGACTCGGGGAGGGGGAAGCCTCGGCAGCTGCGGGCGGTGCGGGGCTACTGGTCCCGCCGCAGGTACCAGCCTCACCTGAGCCACAGCAGGGTCGGGGGAGGTTGTGCCGAGCTAGGCTATTAATGCTGCTCCCCCTTCCCTCCACCGAACCGCTCTCTGTTCCTGCTGCCTCCCCTTGTTCCTCCGTGTGTTCTACATCCGTATGCACGAGACGTTAACAGACGGTTATTGATACAAACACAGTTTTTGTTGCTAAAGGCCTTCCAAAACAAATTCTCCGGCTGAATGCCAATGTATGCATGTTGGCTGGTGACAGCTGATTAGTGAAATGATTTACGGCCAAGTTAAAAAAATGATGCTGTCAAAGGCAGCAATCTGAAAAAAAGATAAGACAGCCTCAAGGCTTCACACTGTAAATCCGCCCAACAAATCTAAACCTACACTACAAATACCTGAAACACTCACGAATCAATTGGTCGCAGATTAAATACGGTCTCTATTCTGACTCACCCTGGCGATCTACAGCTCTCCACAGGAGCAGCCCCCCGACTTGTGCCTCTAGCCTCACCTGTGGCAGGGCCCACTCCTGCCCAAGCTGCCCCATGGCCTCCCTGCAATCGGAGACATAGGCCTCCTTTTTGTGTCAAGACTTTTTCTCTCATTAATTGATTAAAAAAAAAATCCCCCTTCCCTCATTTCTCTGTAGCTCTTCTTCATAAAGAAAGCTTTTGCTCTGCAATAAAGTAAGCGACTTTGATCCCAGATCATCCTCTTAGGCCTTCCAGCTGAAATCAGTGGAGAAACTATGTGGAGTTATTGTTCGCACTTGCTGCACTTCTGATTCAGAAAGGGCTGATTTATTAGCTTGTCAAGGGAAGCATTGTTCAGGAAGGCAATCAAAAAGCACTTACCTAGCTAAACTAAAATTACTGCCTTTTCAGTGGCTAATTTGTATAACTCCCATGGAGGAACTTGGGAAGTGTTTGATGAGGCATAAAATGATGATTAATGAATTTATTGGCCTGCTGCTCATCAAATAGGAGTAGTATATCTTTCCTCTATTGGGCGTTGGGTCTAATGCTGCATGTCTGTGTAAAGCAAGTCCAATATGATCTCCTTTTTAGCCCCCTTTTAACCTCCATGACCTGAAGAATATCGCCGTGTAACAGAGGCAACATCAGGGGACTGCGGAGACAAAGAGCCTGTTTGATAAAACAGTAAATGAGAAACTCGAGGAAAGTTGCTGCAGGGACAGATCTGCTCAGTTTTCGGCTTTCAATCACTTTGACTACTGAAGTGGGAAGAATGTAGAAACTAGATAAGGTGTGAGAAGCTAAAAGAAAACCAATTTTAACTTTCCTAAAGGGTCCAGACAAACAACTTCATTGCTACTTGAAAGAATGAATGAGTGTGGAAGTGCTGGGATTCCCGAGTGATTGGGCATGCTGCAGCTCCTCACCAACCAGGCACACAGGGAGAGATGGGCAACATTCCCCAAGCTGATCATACCCAGGGCTGACCTCTAACCTAATCAGCCCTCTCATGGGATTTGATACAACCATTTTGAGCCCATGCATTTTATATTCTTTTTCCTCCACTGGAACAGTTGAGGGCTTTCTCCTCTGCTCAGTGTTTAATCCTTGAATATCTATTTTGGGGCTAAGGGCTTCTGAGAGGAATAATGTACTTTCCCCCTTTTAAAAGCTCATACTAAATTACTAGTGATTCAGTGCCTACCTGCACATGCATGTGAATGACCAGGTATCTTATGCTCTACTCATTGCTGGTTTGCATAGGTCAAGACCCCCAGAAGATCGAAACATTGTTTGCATTCTCAAAAACTTGTTAAAATAAATTTGCCTGAAATTTGGAGTCAGAGATCTTCCCATGATTGAATCAGTTTAGCTCTTAGCTTCCCTGTTCATGCCAGCTCTGAAGCTTGTTGAAGGATCTGCAACTTGCACATCTCCCGGTGAAGGTGCACATGCCTCAGCTGGAGCCCCCTGCCAGCAGCTTCTCTCATTACCTTTTGGGGCTTCACTGGAGTACCCTCAGGCCTATGTGTCAGCAGCCCACTGAGCTGAAGACTGAGAAGGTGCAACAAAAACATTTTGCAGAACTACTAATGTATCGATCAACACTCACTGGAATGATGTGATATTTCAGGCTCCAATAAAGCTCAGAGGAGCCGGAAATGGTACCACGGAGGTGCCTAGCAATCACAGCAGCCCATCTTCCCTCTCTGCACCTTCCCTTTGTGCCTCTGCATGCAAAGCCAGAGTGCAGCCTGCTCTGCGCTCCTTCAGAGGGGAGTCAAGAATTAAAAGCGGACTCTAGGTGAAGCAGTGCAAAACTCCTTCCTTTTGCTGCCTTTTTGTGTTGAAACTCAGTCTTTTCTGTATTTCTTTTTTTTTTTTTTTTTTTTTTTTTTCTTTTCTTTTTCCTGCCTCTTTGTCTGGCATAATTTTTTTGTTTCCATGATCTATCCTCTTCTGGGCTGCACTAGCAGATGTCTGCTCCTGGAGAGCTGTATGGGAACTGTCTGAGTCTGACCAGAATCTTTCTCTGATACCATCAGACCAATGGGCAACTGTATGTATTTTGCGATCTAGGTCTCAGCCCCAGAGGGCAGGAGGAAAGCTCTCCTTCACTTTACGGGACTCCAGGTCATACCCTCTGTGAAGGGCAAATTTGGCTTGTCCCAGTAGGTGATAATTGTAATTTTAAATATTCTTTTTGCAAAATACTAGGTATATAGCATACCAAGAATGGTTCATTTTCCAGATCTGTTTAGAAATGGTTTCTGGAATGGTAGAAGGAATATACTCCTGCCCGATATTTCAGTTCCCACAATGGAAGCTGTGGAAACAATTCAAAACAAAAGTTGCCTGAGACTACATTTTGGTTTCCTGGACAAAAGGAAAGAGGAACCCACCTGATGTTTGCAAACTCAGAAAACACTTATTTTAATGCTACCAAATTGGTATTTGTCTGAGACACTTTTAACCGAAATGATCCTCTGAAAAATAATGTTTATAAACATCATCGAACAAATAGCACTCTCCGGACACAAGCCTACCATCAATGTACTGCTCAACAAGTTTTATCTGCAAGTCCTTGACCTGTGACTGCTTTTACAAAGGCTCTCTGTTCATTAGCCGTTTCAGGTCATTTTAAGTACTTGTGTCATGAACACATAGCGCAGCTGTATAATATATGTATTAAATACCAGCTGCATTAATATAGGGGCTTGTTTTCCTCCACTTGGCTCCCAAAAGCAACACAATCTTACACACTGATGAAAGGCGACATAGTTATATTTGCATAATTACAACAATATTGTAGGTCTTTAGTGCAATAGACCTAAGAGGCTGATTTATGGTTAAATATGTATAACTAAAAGTTACCATGCTGGGTAGTGTGCATAGCATTAGACAATGACAATTTTGGGGCATAATTGCTTTAATGTGGGCAATTAAGACTAAGTGCATGTGATTTTAGTGTCTGCCCTACATTCTTCTGAATGATTACAATGATCAATACACATGATTTATAAGTCGCTTCCTATTGATCGACTGGTAAAATGTTTGACCTTCCTTTGAGGAAGTAATTTACTAAATTATGACACCACATAAAGTCTTTCTTGGTTCAGAGGTGAGGGGTAATGGTGCTCAGAATTAGAAAAAAAATAATTTTTCCCCCTTTTCCTGAAAGTGAGTCTCTGTAATGTCCCTGACAATTTTCTGACTTCACCTGTGAAGGGAGGAGTCTGACACATTTGTCTTTGAAATTAAAGGGAAAGAAACTGGAACTACAAACTTGGTTCATTTCTACAAGAATCCCTCTCAATGAACTTTATCTATTTACACCTCTATGCCAAATCATCAGGAAGCTCTTGACCACAAGATCTCTGTTGTTGTGAGCGCCTGGAGAAAAAATGTGCAGCAGCAAAGTTCGGTAAATGGAGCGCTCTGAGTGCTGTGAGCAGCTGGGACACGTGGCAGGGCTTCCTGGGTTGCCTGCCAGACTTAATTTTGCTTTGCATGCACAGTACCGAATAGCCTTTGCTGCATCACATTAGCAGGTACAAAAAGAAAAACAACACAGTGCTCATGAAAACATGTTAGCTGATGAGCAGTAACTTAGTTATGGCTGAGGCACCTCCTCCAAGCTGCAACTGCCATCCTAAATGTACACAGTAGCAGACTGGATCAGAATTAATAGATACTAATGCACTGGGATGTGCCCTGCTCTAGGGGTTGTTCTGTGCTACCCAGGGGAATGGTGAGTCTCCCCAGCCCCAGCAAAACCATATGTTCAGGGCAGAGCTACCCTGCCAAAAATCTGTATTACTTAAGGGATTCTGGTATCCCAGAGAGGGCTGGGAGGACCCATACGGACACCCCTCTCCCTTTAGGACTCATTTCACCAGCATATTTTCACAGAGTGGCAGTGCTTCCTGGCATGCCCTGCATGAGTATATGGGTGCAAGGCCAAATTTAGAGTTACAGATGTCATAGTTCAAAACCAGAAAACTCCTTAGCCCTTATCTTTTTGGTTTTGAATTTTCTGGGCTTGTAGGACTTCACTCAATCGGGATCTTGTAGCTGTGCAGCCAAGTGTGGTCCTCCGGAGCCCCGCTAGACTGAGTGAAAAGCCTCAAGTAGCCAGCTGGATCCTGAGTCTTGGGGTCACTTGAAAAAGCTGGTTTTGGATCAGTTTTGTACACCAATCCAACTGCACCACACAGACAAAGTCAACTGTTCAACTGTCCAACTAACAGCTGTCCAAAATCTCTCTTCAAACTATCCCGATTTCATCTTTTCAAACTAAACCGCAATGTCGTACAAATTTTCTACATTTCATCATTTCACACTGAACTGCGCACTCGCTATCTCGATTGCATCTCACAGACAAACCTTCATGAGGTAAGCCACTCTTCCCACACTAATACTCCAACATCAACAAATGCCAACATGAAGGCTTCCACAGTAACATTTCAACATCAACCGGGCCCTGCATCAGAAGTTTCATGCGCTCTGTAAGAGTCCACCTTACAGTAACAGCTGATGAACACACATGATCCTCACCAAAGCCAAACACGGCAACCACAGATTCAAAGCTAAAATCCCATGTGCAGTGTGACGTTGTAGGTGTGAGCTAATGCAGAGGCGGGCTTGGAAGTTACAAAGTGCACACCCCATGCCTTAATATGGCATTTTACTGGGGAATGTGCATTCTCTGTGGCAGAAGCTGCTTAAGAACAAGATTGGAATTATTTTTCAGGTTTCTGACACCAAGAGCAGTAAGTTGTACCTGGTGTAGGATTTTCCTGCCCATTTCCTTCCATGACCAATCAGGTGTTGTGAGAAAGAGAGAAATATTTAGGGCAGGATTAGCAACCTCAGTGTTCTTGTCCCCAGGCACAGTCAGCCCAAGACTGCAGGCATGCTGGAAGGCCACTCTCCCCCACTCTATCTGAATGCTTTACCTCAGCATTTTCTGCCCAAACACACAGCTGGTGCACCTCATGTGCTTCAAGGTTCCTACCCCACCATTCTTCCCCTGGGGTACCTCAGCTGTTTCCCCATGAGCCACCCCCAGTGCCATCCTCCCCACAAGGTACATCAGTGTTTCCCTTTGAACCACCCGTGGTGCCATTCCCACCCTGAAATGCCTCAGTGTTTCCCATGCAACCCACCCTTGTGCCATTCCCACCCTGAGTTACCTCAGCATTCCCTGCCTAAGCCTCCAGCGCTGCACCTGCCCTGAGGTATGGCGGCCACTGCCCCTCACGCTCTCAGGCCATCATGGTGGTGCTGCCCTTGCTCTGTGCCACCTCAGCACTCCCTGTCCAAAGCGGGTGCCATCTCTGCAGCCCCCCTGCCCTGGCATCACCATTGGCCCCAGTGCCATCATCTGAGGCCTGCTCAACAGTCAGCTTGGGTCTCCTGTCTCTCAAAGCCACTCCTGTGCTTCTGCCTCATCCTAGCCCTGCTCGGCCCATGGCACCTGGCACATGGTGGTGGCTGAACCCAGCTGGCAAATGAAGTTGCTAAGCCACTGTCCATCATATTTGAAAAATCATGGCAGTCAGGTGAAGTTCCCGATGACTGGAAAAAGGGAAATATAACCCCCATTTTTAAGAAGGGGAAAATGGATGAGCCAGGGAATTACAGACCAGTCAGTCTCACCTCTGTGCCTGGCAAAATCTTGGAGCAGATTCTCCTGGAAGGCATGCTAAGGCACATGAAAAGCAACAAGGTGCTTGGTGACAGCCAGCATGGCTTCACTAAGGGGAAATCCTGCCTGACCAATCTGGTGACCTTCTATGAAGGGGCTACGGAACTGATGGACAGGGGCAGAGCAGTTGATGTCATCTACCCGGACTTGTGTAAAGCCTTTGACACTGTCTCACATGACATCCTTCTCTCTAAGTTGGAGAGACATCAATTTGATAGGTGGACCACTCAGTGGATAAAGAACTGGCTGGATGGCCGCACGCAAAGAGTTGTGCTCAGTGGCTCAATGTTCAGCTGGTGACCAGTAATGAGTGGTGTCCCCCAGGGATCGGTGTTGGGACCGGTCTTGTTCAACATCTTTGTGGGTGACATGGACAGTGGGATTGAGTGCGCCCTCAGCAAGTTTGCCGATGACTGGAATGGGTTGCCCAGGGAGGTTGTGAATGCTTCATCCCTGGCGGCATTCAAGGTGGGGTTGGACATAGCCTTGGATGGCATGGTTTAGTGGGAGGTGTCCCTGCCCATGGCAGGGGGGTTGGAACTCGATGATCTTGAGGTCCTTTCCAACCCTAACTATTCTATGATTCTATGATTCTATGACACCAAGCTGTGTGGTTCGGTTGATAAGTTGGAGGGAAGAAATGCCATCCAGAGGGACCTTGACACGCTTGTGAGGTGAGCTGATGCCAACCTAATGAAGTTTAACCATGCTAAGTGCAAAGTCCTCCACCTGGGTCGGAGCAATGCCAGGCACAGCTACAGGTTGGGCGGGGAGGAGATTCAGAGCAGCCCTGCGCAGAAGGACTTGGGGGTGTGGGTTGATGAAAAAATGAACATGAGCCGGCAGTGTGCGCTTGCAGCCCAGAAAGCCAACCGTATCCTGGGCTGCATCAAAAGGAGTGTGACCAGCAGGTCGAGGGAGGTGCTCCTGCCCCTTTACTCTGCTCTCGTGAGACCTCACTTGGAGTATTGTGTGCAGTTCTGGTGTCCTCAACATATAAAGGACATGGAACTGTTAGAACAAGTGCAGAGGAGGGCCACGAGGATGATCAGGGGACTGAGAAAATTGGGCTGTTCAGCCTGGAGAAGAGAAGGCTGCGTGGAGACCTCATAGCACCTTCCAATACCTGAAGGGGGCCTATAGGGATGCTGGGGAGGGACTCTTCATTAGGGACTGTGGTGAGAGGACAAGGGGTAATGGGTTTAAACTTAAACAGGGGAAGTTTAGATTGGATCTGAGGAAGAAATTCTTTACTGTGAGGGTGGTGAGGCCCTGGAATGGGTTGCCCAGGGAGGTTGTGGATGCTTCATCCCTGGCGGCGTTCAAGGTGGGGTTGGACATAGCCTTGGATGGCATGGTTTAGTGGGAGGTGTCCCTGCCCATGGCAGGGGGGTTGGAACTCGATGATCTTGAGGTCCTTTCCAACCCTAACTATTCTATGATTCTATGATTCTGTGATCCCCAGGTTTCAGTCATGGTTCCATCCTGGCTGGAAGCAGCTGGCTGGAAGCAGCAAGCTGGATCTGGAGTCTTAATGTCGCTTACAGGAGCACACTTCTGGTGAGCTCTCCACAGCAATCCAACTGCACAACTTGCCCCCATGCTGCAGCTAACTTCTACCTACAAACTGCCCAAAACCCACCTAAAAACTGGCCAGACTTCATCCATTCACACTAATCACTGTCTTACTCTCTGTACTGCATCTAGGACAAGCCTTCACACAGAAAGCCACTCTTCTTGCACTTATAGTCCAGCATCAACAAACTCCTACAACAGAATTGTGCCCTCCCTGAGAGTCTGTTCTGCCCTACCTGCTGGTGAAGATACTGCCCTCACCATGACCAAAACACTCCAGCAGCTGGTGCATGTGTGGATCATCTTTTCCACCTTACGCAAAATCGAGGCATCCCCAGTCTCCCATGTCATGCTCAGCCTCTCCCTTCTTCCCTCCAGCTTCTGCACCCCCAGAGCCCCGCATCCTGGCCTCAGGTGAGGAAAGCAGCTGGAACATGTGTGATCCTTGTGGTCAACCTGCTGGCTTCCACACTGCTGCAGAACAATGGACAAGGAGGACAGGGATGCTGAAATAATTACAGTATGGAAGACGAAACATACCACAAATCATGTAGCTAGCAAAAAACATCCTATTTATTGGTTGCTGTGTCAAGCGTGCATACCATACACAATGCCCCCTTCTGAAATCGTTTGTGTCAGGAGAGTAGAGCATCAAAGAGTTCATAAATTCCCCAAAACAGCAGTACTGAACAATGAATTAAAACTACAAAGCAGTTAGAATTCATGGTTAGAAAAAAGTTTAGTCAAACAAAAGGCAGACACTTGTTGAGAAACCGAAGGTAAATCTGCTTGCCAGACTGGAGGCGACAGCCTCTCCTGGAGTTCACTAGCCACTGCTGAAGCATTCTTCCAAGGAGCTTCTCTTTTCTAGCCAGAGAAGATGCTGGGACAGCAGTTACAGACAGACTTTATGGGATGAACAGGACTGCTCTGGAAACTCAGCTCTGAAGCCCTTACTTCCCACCTCTAACCCTACCCAAGTCCTGTTCCTTAGCAGTGTCTGGCTCCAGACTATAATCAGCTTGTATCTAGATTTTGAACATTCCTTTCTGTTTTCTTCCAGGGGTTTAACAATCAACACAGAGCCTTGAAGTTCCCCAGATGTCTGATTCTTGAACAAAGTTATAACATGACACAATATACTATAGTCACTCTTTGCTGCAGATACAGCCATGGATAAACAGTAAATAAATAATTCTGTACCCAAGCTCCCATTTTCTTATTGATGATATCATTCCTTGATGGTAATCTATTCTCAGCAGGTTCCCATGCAACTACTGTACAAACATTTGGGTCCCATTTCTGGATGACCTGAGTTTAGCAAGAGCTGGTCTATCACTGGGTATTGCATCAGGACAAGAGGATGGATAGCTGGTGGTGGCAGTACTAAGCAACTGTTAAACATGAGAATAAAATGTTATCAAGTCCCAGGCAGGGAACCTTGGAGCTGAGAAAGCTGTTTGTGCTCCAATTTGAAAATTTTCCTAACACAGTGTGTTCAGATGTGCTTTCATTACTTCTCATTTAAACCAACTTTTCCTCAGCTGTCTCCCTTCTTTTGCATCAAACAAATAGATTTACTTTATGTCTGAATTATGTGTTGCCTTTTTGATTCTACAAATGTACATCTCGTGAGAGACTCATTGAAGAACCAACAGGAGAAGGTAAAGGGGGCTATCTGCAGATCAAGATGTAGGAACTGTGTCAGTAGGCTCTGCTACATGTCTCCAAACCCATCAAGATAAAGCTATTGGAGGAGAAGAAGAATGCAGAGAGGGATAGCAGTGCATCTTGGAAAAGTGCAAGTTGAAATTGTGCTATAGATTGGCACTGGAGAGCCAAGGGTAGGGGAAAGCTGGGGCAGAGCCTAGTACTCTGGGTACCAGTAACTGCATGAAAAGCAGCGGTCAAGAAACCTCATGGGGCTCCTCCTGGCCAGGCGCTTGGTTGCAGGGAGAGCCACAAGCCACAAAGCAGCTTACACCACCACTGTGTAATAGGGAAATCTGGATAATTGCACAAATTATACCAACCTGCTGGTTGGCTCCTGGCACATCAGCACACACAAGAAGTAGAAAGAGCCTGGTCTCTGATGCTTCACCAGTGGAGGCCTTGCTCTCAGGCACTGAATCCCTGACAGTGGAGAAGCCAGAAAACAGCACAGCAAGGACAATAATGGAACAGTAAGATACGTTCATGTTGAGGTAGCGCCCTGCATGGGGAGACAAGAGGAAAGAACAGACTAATTAGTCTCTTCGCTTTCTTATGGGCAAACTGAACATCAGGGCCTCACCCACCTTAGTAACATGTTTTTCTCCAATAAAAAAAAAACAAAACAACAGAGGAAGTTCTAACCTTGAACTAGGGATCAAACTATTGGATATTCTTTGCTTAAACTCTCCAGCTGCTGAGGTCTGATGTCAAACTTTTCAATTTAAAAGATAAGAGCTGCTGCCATAGTTTTCTCCGAATCTTTTTCCTGGAGAACATGTGCCCAGGTTTTGTTCAGCCTAACTTTCACAGGCTCTGAACCCCTCCATTTTGTCACTGGCCCACTACACAGGCTCCACCTGACCTGGAGGTAGCATCTGTATGTGAGTTGGCATCTGGCAGGAATTCAGTCACCTAAAAAGAAGCCTCTATGGCATCTTAGACCTCTCTGGGGCATCCAAGTTATCTCCTTGGTGGCCAGGGCGGTACTGTAGGGCACCACAAATAAAAGAAAAAGGTGTGAGTGAATCTCAGCCCTAAAAAATTTTGTATTCAATAGCAAGAAAAGGCTCTTTACAACATGATTCATTTCCTCCAAAAATCAATGTCTAAAACTAACCAGGGGATTGACACACTGAAAGTGCTAATACTGCTCTCCTGATGGAGGAGAGCCCATGGGCACTAAATCGGGTTCCTGTGTAGTAGATGTCTAAAGCTAGGTGAGATGACTTCACCCCAAACTGTATATAGATGCACCTCTTCCTTCTTATTGCTTGTCTTCAGAATTATAAAATAAACTTCAGTGATCTGAATTTAACAAAACCCAGTTCTATCTACTGTAAAATAGAGATAGCATGAATTCTTTTTACTGATTCTAGCAATCTTGTTAATGAGTGTTTAAAAATAACTTGTGAAAAACTTTACAGTCCAAATATCTCTACTACAGAAATATAAGTACCATTACAATACACAATAAAATTGGATAGTGGTTGCTATAATAAAAGAACAAGATCTCAAAAGTCTTCCTTACATTGGAACTTTACTCATGAACACTTCCATTAGTTTTCTATTGAAATATTTATGGAATAAGATAAAACTCCATGACCCTTTACTCAGGAACACCCATAATCACATACTTAGCTTTAAATGTAGAGCCACTGAAGCTGATGAGACTTCAACACACACACAAAGTGCACTGTTGAGTCAGGACAGGTTCATCACACAGGACTGTACATAGTAGAATCTGGTCCAAAACTGTAACTGTTTCTTTATGGTGTGAAGTAACATCAAATATTCGATGAATCAAATGACTACATTAAAAATAGCATTTACATTAAATAAGTTACTAGTTATGATAAGAAGAAAATAAAAAGGAAAATATTAAAGAGTGTCAATATAGGAATGAAAAAGAAACTTTGAATGCAAAACCAGTAGCAGGATCATGGGGTTTTGCAAGTTCAAAATGTAACTAACACATTTCTTTGTTGCTGTTAATTTTGTTTTGCTTTCGTATTAACTGCATCTCTTTGATGAATATTTTTAAAGATAAAATAATGGCTATCACTCAGGCTGCTTTGAAGTATTTCTGAGTTGAATGACTGGTAGAATTTATTGATTTCATAGTGTGACACTAGAAGTTTTGATATGGGATTTTAAAAAATGATATTTGAAGTTAAAAGACAACATCTTGATTAAAGCCAGAACAAATTGTTTGGCTGCGATTCAAACTCTGGTTCACATGCCTTTCCAAGCTTGTAGATTCACTTGCTTGCTAGGGAAGCCCATATGCTTTCAATGGATGAGTTAAAAATTCATGCCATGGAAGAGCAGGAAACTGCTTCAAAGTTGGGAACCAACAGAACAGCTTAAACCATAAGGGAAAAATATATTCATAGACATTATATATAAGAATGAGGTAGAAAGGTCTTGTGTTTAAGGGGTTCAAATCTGAGCCACAGACAACATGACCTTGAAACAAATCCCATAGTCTTCTGTACATCCGTTGCCCATATGCAAACTACTGATAATATCATTCTTGTCTTCTGCTTTGCAGGAAGCGGTGAAGATGAATAGCAGCTATATGATGCTGTAAGTCATGGCTGGCTAGAGAGATGATCTGTTGGGTTATCGGTTTAAATCTCAGAGAGGCTATGATGACTGCTACTGATCTGGTGGGTGCAATCACTCATTCCCAACAGTCTTCTGGATAATTCTAGTTCAGAAGGTACCTCAGAGACCCCAGCACATGGGGAACTGAGTCTCTGTGTTGGCTGCTTTTGCTGAAATGCTTGACGTACTCACGCCTTCTCCAGGGGACAGGAGGAACACCTAGAAAAGGACTGGCTATGCCTGAGGGCTGCTTGATATTTCAGGATCCACAAAAACCCTACAGCTGCCTCCTCCTCTCCAGTCCAGTAAGCCAGGACAGTGTCCCGTGTGGCCCAAAGAAACCAGAGTAGAAGTAGAAGTACTTCAGAATGGATCACACCACTAAATTTTTACAGAGATCATCTGCTCAAAAGCCACTTGAGTAATTCTTTAAATAACTGACCTAAAGCACCTGCTCGCAGGGCAGTTTCTAGATCCTGGGAGAAGACCATCACTTTCTTTTCTCGACCTTCTTCCACTGGTGGTGTCATTGGGGATAAAACTTGACTTTTAAAGAAAACATTCACTAGGGCCATTTGGGAGGGTCATGAAGGAAAAATACCTTGTCAGTTTTGCAATGGAAAATGTAATAACTCACCAGCAAGTTATTGACCAAATTGTTAAACTCTGGGAGGAAAAAAAAGCCTGTTAGGTGAGCTGGTTAATATCAAGGCTCACCACTCACTTCTGCATACTACAGACCATGTAAAAAGCTTTCCAGTAATCAGTAGAGCTTAAGAAAAGTCTCTGATTAACTTTTCTTTCATCTTTCTCTTTTCCATCTGGTGTTAAAGATCAAACCTTCAGTTCCTCTACTCTTCTAAGCCTTGCCTGTTTGACAGCAAACTTCTCATCCATCTTAAATCCAGTGCAGGCTAGAATGTCTTTCAGCAGTGGCTAGAGGGTAGATATATTATCAGATACTAACCATATTGCTCCTTCTTTAACTTTAGCTCTGTATTTGTTGTTATAGGATATATATGTGTTTTCTGAGTGTTCAGCTTCTATCCCTCTATTGCAGGATAGTGCTCCTAATGCTTTGCAAATCACTGCGTCATCCCTTTCCAGTTTTGGAATGTCCTGTCTGTGCTTTGCATAGCTTCTTCCAGCTTTACCAGGATCCCAGATTACCAGTCTCCTGGGACTTTCAGCAGCTGTGCTCTTAAAGACATTATGATGTGGGAATTGATGAAGGCTTTGACAGTACTGGGGCTGTACAGCTTTAAACTGCACTGCCACTGATTGCCTGCTTCAACAGAGACTACATCAGGACAGGAATATTCAGCCACTGTTTAGAAATCATTGTCTTCTCAGTGGGATATGGGTAGAGACTGCTGGAACCACTAGGACTGACTTAGACCTGGCCCTGATCCTCCTCTCATGGCACGCTTACATTCCTTGGTAGCAGGAGAAGAGCAGCTGTAATTGCTTGCTTGCGGCTTACGCAAAACAAAAAAAATGGATAACCCCTGCCCAGCCCATTGGTGGCCGTCAAAGGCCACCAGTTAATGATATAGAGTATTTGGACGGTGGTAAATAGAAGACCACCAAGATAATTACATTTCTCATTATTTCAAAATTTGGAGTCTTGTCAGGAAGAGAAATTCTGTTTTCTTCCCAGTTCTACCTCCTAACATCACTTGTAATGTATGACTCCATGGTCCATCTGAGTTATCAAATCTATTTCAAGTATATTTATCAGCCTAGTTATTGTACCAGAGATTTATAAAATGTCTTTCAGGCTTTGCAGGGAGAAGGCAAAACATTTGAAAGAGAAAGATAATAAAAGATGTGGAAGGAAGAAGAAAGCTGCCTCTGGCAGCTTACACTAGAGTGGCCATGACCACGTTGCATAACAGCAAGCCTGGGAAGGGCAGGTCTCTATTGGTGAACAGTGCAGCCCAGCAGTAGCAGATCTGCAGACACTTGATGCACACACTGTGTCTACATCAAAGGATTTACTTCACATTAGCTCTACTCTGGTCGTGGGAACTGAATAAGTATATTGGATGTAGTCCTGGAGAGCATTTTCTCACGTGGTTTAAACTAATGGAGTACAGTTTGTATATTGGAGACCACTCCATGATATGAACCACAGAAAAACTGGCGATAATCGTGAACTTTTCTTCAGTGGTGCTCTCCTGACCCAAAGTCATGCACTAACTACACACTCTTTCTATAATACCTATCATGGGATATATTTATCAAGCATCTGTGCTCAATAGGCATGACACTGTATTGGGGCGAAAGCTTTTTCATGCAATCTACCATTTCCCTCAAAAATGCTGGCCTGCAACTCCATGCTTACATAAATGAGGGGGATGTAAATATGCTTTGCAAACCAATTTAAAATCTTAAGTTTACAAAAAAAGTCATCTATTTGAACTTGAATACAGCCTGTCTGTGAGGAGAAATAAATGGGGTCTTTGGGGAAGAATGGTATGACGCCATATGTCTTCCTTGCTGTTCTGAGCCTGGACTAAAGATTCCAGATCCTATCACAGTATAAGCAATGTTGTCCTGCTAGGAAGAGTGTAAGAAGGCGCCTTGGAAATGGTCAGTTCTTTGTCAGAACCAACGCAGCTGTTGTCTGATGCTGACTGGGACCTAATACATCAGGAGAAATGCAAAAGCACATTACTGGGCAGATGTAAACAGCCTGCTTTCATATCCTGCTTTCTAGTAGTTAGAGCCTGATTTACATCCTGGAACATGAGGTTCAATATCCTTTTCACTATTTGTTATATTAGTTAAAACATTAGGGTATTTCTGATTTCCATATAAGCATCTAAATCTGAATCCTAAATCTCACTCTGAACAATTTGTTGTGGCAGACAGGCTTATGGTTAAATCATGTGTTGTGTAAAAAAGCATTTCCATTTATCAATGCTGGATTTCATACATTTAACTATCAATTTAGTCGACACTGGAATTCACTTAAGACATTTCTTCACAATGTAATAGATCCTATATGTGTAAGTTCATGCTCAGGTAGTGAAAGAGCAATCAATTGTATTTACAGTTATAAACACAATTACTCTGCAGCACCACTGCTCCAGTTCCTGCAGCTCAGGCTTGTGTGGAAGCAAGGATTAATATTAATGAGCACTGAGAGATGGGTGAAAATAATAATAAATGCAAACACTCTGATTAAACAGAAGGAGGCTGCGCAACCCTAAACCAACTTTGGAAAGGAGGAACTCCTTGCAATTTTCGTTGGCTCATATCACTCAATTAGGATGTGAATCATCCGTCACTACCATACTTCAGTTCTAAAGCAGCACAGCTTTGATTGTGGAATGATTCTGCTGATAGAAAAGCCTGAGGGACATAGCTGCGGGTCAGACTTCCCATTTTTAAAAATTTGTTGGTTGTATGTTGCATGCAGATTACGGGCATGTTTTATGGCACACAGTTTGCCGAAATTCATTTTATCTGCTAAAGGGAACTGAACTATGAAAATAAATGAGCTATTTTGAAGTTAACGATGTGCACAGGCTCCTGTTGAAATGCTTGGAGAATATGCTACCTTTCCATACTAAATTTAATTCTGCAGATAATACTTGCTTGGCAAACCATGCCTTTTAAATGCATATTTATCATCCCAGGAAGCTTAAGTGATGGCACATACTTCCTTTTTAGGTTGCAGGCTAAGAACTCATTTTGATAAATCTAAGTTTCCTGTAACTTGGTTAGCGTAGTAGCCAACTTATTTGCCTCACAGAAGTATTTTCAAGATTAATTGGTTAATAGCTTGCACTGCTTTTGATGTGTAGAGTCCTATAGCTATTATGATTTATTTCACACATTTAGTAAAAGTTTAAATCGCTCTTTCCCTCAATAATACAAACTTTGTTTTCCTTTTTTGAGTTTCTAAACTACAGTTCCAATTTAGGGATAAACCACTTCATTCCTGGTTCTTTAACAGCATGGAATCATGTCAAGATTTTCAGAGCTGCTGTTGACAGGAGGAAAACCAATACAATCTGCGCAGAATCAGCATCATCATAAATAAAAGAGTAATGTTTTGATTTTGTGCTTTAAATAATAAAATAAGCACCTGATTTTTTCCAAAAAAATTAAGAGGCATAATTAGTTCAGACATGCTTCAGGGTAGTTCTAACATGTGCTCTTTACGGTCATGTTTCTTCCGTCTGATGTGGTTGCCAGGATTCTACTGCAAAATAATACCTGTCAGGGTTGCTATTGCTGGGTTACATGGGTATGACATGGCATCACTTTGTGAACTCTTTTTCTTTTTTGTGAACCTGGTAATTCTGTCAAGCTGGGTGTGATCCCAGCCTTCCACAGCCAACATATTTGTATTAGGTGGAATGAATGAAGGAATAAATGGGAGACTCCTGTGTGCTTGGAAGTAGAGCAGAGGCTCCAGAGGCCCCATTATCCCCCACAGGGCATGCAGCATAGCACAGCTGTCCCTAGCTCAGAACAGAGATATATCTCTTGGAGAGAGAAAGAAAGTGTGCCTGCACGTCTTAGTGTATACTGAAGGAAAAGCATATAGTTCTGTGGCTGAAGAACCAGAGACATTTTCCTGACACCTTTAAGCTTCTGTGAAAGTCTACCCTTTGGAGAAGATACTAGAGCACTGCCAAGAGCAGACCATATGGCCTGGCTTGGGAATGTTGAGTAACCAGCTTCAGTCCTTTCTGAAATAGAAATACTTCACTGCCCTCCTGAAAGACAGCAGTTCTCCTCCAAGTACTCTCTGTTTCCCAAAAGCTTCATATTCCCTTCACCACATGGTGCCATCTTAAGGTCAGTATGAGTAGGTGAAACTCCAATTCCAGCCAATGAATTTCATTAATCTCTTCCTTTGCTGTTTGCCAAATGAAGATTTATTATTTTATCAGCTTTTCCTTATTTACTATCATTGGAACTAGACGATCTTAAGGTCATTTCCAACCCTAACCATTCTATGATTCTATGATTTACAAAGCTGATGAATTAACTACACTCTACTTTAACTTACTGGCAACTGCAGAGCAAGTCCTGAGGAGTAGTAGGGACATGAGGCCTCGTGCAATCTCCACAATTAAGGATCTCTTAACTGATGAGTTTGGGAAAAAAATATCTGCCATTCACAGGCAATTATTTCTTACAACTACTTGTGCCAAGTCAGACTCACAGATTAAGACAGACTATAAAAGCGGCTGATTCTAGCAATGCATCAAGAAAATTACCCTTAATGTAATGTAACTTCCAAAGCCCACATGTAACAAACTACAAGTGCAGGATTTCAGAGAATCTACATAATTGATTATATTAGATGGTTTATCCTAGTCTCAAACTGCATCAGATAGGAAACAGACACAATTTGTGTGATACAATTAGCAGCAAAATTCAAACTCTCACACACGCACATGTATGCTGGAATAGTAGGTCTGCCCAAGAGCAAACCAAAGCAGCCAGGGATTAGGGGCAAAGGTTTCACCATCAGCTGTAGAAGCATCCTGTTAGGTCCATAGGAGAAGACAAGCTCTCAGTGGCACTTTCCCTTGCAGCTGCACTGCTTTCAGCTGAGTAACGCAGGTTAGACAACTGCAGATTTGTCCGCAGTCACTGCAAAAATGACCATGAGACACTGTCAAACAGCTACTGAGAATACTCATTTCATACCTGGTATCGAACTCCCACAAGTCATGTCAAAGGAAGACCAAATAACTCTGACTTCATGCTCAGAATTCCCCCACACCATCCTACCATTTTGAGCAAGTTTCTTTCCCTCAGCATCTTTACTTCCAGAGTAACTTTCAGAGCCAGAGGAAGTCGGAAGCAATGCCTTGCACTGCAGAGCTGCTAAACTGACAAGCAACTCCATTGTGCACCAGGGTGGGACTTATCTCTGTGTAGTGGGAAATAAATGGTAAACAGGCCTTTTGTCAAAACCTTGATATATTTCTTGTAAGCATACAGTGGTTCTATTTCTCTTTAACTTGGCAAATCTATTTTCCTTATGGAGCTCAAGCTCAAGCTAATTGCAAGGAGTCCAATCTTAAAACCTAACCATTCATTCCTGTGTCTGAGAAAGATGCTTTTTCCTTTGACTGCTACAGTTCAATCTCATCTCTCGTTTCCTCTGCCTGGCTCCCCCTTTGACCTATGTTTTGTCTGTCACTCCAGTTTCTCTTTGCATATAGAAAATATCCCTCACAGAGGTTCTGTTCTTCAGGCACGCCCAACTTCAGAGCAGGGCTGTCTCAGGCAGCGTACGTTATCCTCCAGCCTCCTGTGAGCATCCTGTTGCAGCTCTGGGCAAAAGAACGCAGCAAGCATATCCTCTGCCAACATTCTGGGAGCCAAACCCTAGAAACTTGCTACTAGTTCACAATTTATTTCTCTGGCATTGCTCTAAACTCAATCTTAGGATAAAACTTCTCACTCAAAGCAATGTATCTTTACTATTTCAACCTAACTTTTCCTTGATTGGGCTAAAAGGTTAAGTGGAAACTGAGCAGGAATTTAATCTGAGAGACTTATTATGTACTGAAAGATACCTATTATACTCCTCTTTAAATACCAGGTAAGACAGAAGTTGCATTTGCTGAAGCCACCTCCTTCATTCTCTCTGCCAGCCAGTATTTTGAGCAGCCCAGCAACAATTTAGGCAATACAGTCTTTAACATTGTTCTTTAAATTGCAAGACATATTTTCATGCATACTCTATTTTTCATTCTGAAATAACAATATAAACCTCTCTTATGTAGCTGAAACATGCCTTCTTGTCTCTAAACTTAACTCATCCAAATTATACCCGAACACTTGCAGAGAAGTTTAGGAAGGATATTGATCTATTCCAAGATCTGCAGGAAATAAATATCATGAAACATGCTTTTCATTCCCTTTGTTCTGAAGTTTTATAACTAAATGCTGTGCTGGTAACACAGGTTTATCAGGAGTGCCTGACTTGTTCAGATCTTGAACTCTAATAAAATAGTTCGACAGAGTAAGAAAAGGGAAAAAAAGGGGAGAAAAGGGAAAAAAAGGGGAGAAAAGGGAAAGAGAGAGAAAGAAAAAAAAGAAAAGTGAAAGAGTAAGCCAACTACATCATGAAAAGTCTAACTGCTATTTGTAACACAAGGTCAGTGTTTCTATCACAGCTGTAATACAAAAAAAGCTGATGTTGAGCTGGTGACATCTGCTATTTATCCCATGATTTCAATATTCCTGTTCGCACAAGCTAAAACTCTGGCCTTAATTATTTAGGCTTGGGTGCTGCTGGGTTTGCTTTTTTCTCTGAAGACAGGTCTTCTGACGAAAAAATACATTTTGCAGAGCAGATGGACATGGCCAAATAAGGTCCCTAAGACTGCTGCTATGGAACATAGTCCTTGTCTCCTATTTTACAAAATACACAGGGAGAGCTAATTCACCATTGAAGATCAGTAGGTAGAATGTATTTCTGATAATGTGATACTGAGTCATTAATTAGAACAGTTTGAAACAAAATCTAGCGTGATGGAAGCCTAACACAACCTGGAGCTTGAAGAATACCCTGTAGTGGCTAAGCATGTAGAAGCCCCCCCTGTATGCTCCACTGGCAGGAGTGTTCATAAAGGACACAGTATTCACTTCCGAAATCTCAACATAAGAAAGGCAGGAATAATATTGAAGAAGCTCAGAAAATAATACTGCAGGCAACTAGGCTGAATGTACATAAATATATAGTTAGAATTATCAGATTCAGCTGCAGCAATAACAACATTAACTAAAATAAAAAGTGAACTCCCAAGAACTTGTGTGTGGATAAAAAGATGCCATGCCATGAACCTAATTCGCCTCCCTCTTTTCTTGGTTGATACCAAGTAGGTAACAACTGAGACTGTATTTACAAGCCTGTCTGGTTACAGCTACCCTACTTGAAGGGGTGCTCACTCCACCTCCCGTCTGCTCACAACTTCCGCTTCTGCAAATCATTATCCCCTCTCATCTGCTTGCTCATCTGCTTGCTCTGCTGCTCACATAATTGCTCCTTAACTAATTTCAGCCACAAGAAACCACATTAATAAGGACCCAGTACTTGCACTGCTAAAGTAACCCACCTTGTTGCAGCTGAAAGAGGTCAAGGAAGAAGGCAAAAAGTCTGAGGTAACAAGAACTTTGGGGAAGGGGTGAGGGACCAGTCATGGGACAGTGACTGAAAGGGATGTATGCCTATGCTCTAATTAGAAGCAGAGATTGGCTTTGGGTATGTAGATAATTTTCTTCCATTGGCCTCAGTTTACCAGAAATGGAGTGAGCGTATGGGTCACCAAACACTACAAAAGACTGTTTGTACAAGGTAATTTGCAAAATATATTGAGCCTGGTTACATACCTTAAAATGAAACAAAACGGTATCTTTGCCATCCCTAATTGACCTGTTTTAGACATATGATCAGCTGCTGCTAGAACAATGTCTTTCCTTGCATCCATTCTGCAAGTAATCCTGCGTCCTCCTCTGAATTTCTAAATTGATTGCCAGAGCCAAGAGCGATACACAGCACAAGATCATTATATTATAAAAATAACATCCAGGGGGGATAGATTGTGAAACCTGAACAGCTGAGCATGTTTTGGTTAACATAACACTCTTTAATCTGCAAAACTGCTAAAATATAAACAATATAGATTTGGTTTTATTGCAAGTGTAAGAGTTCTGTTGGTGAGGAAGCCAACCTCAACAACTCCAGGTAAGATGAATGTACTCTTCTGAGATGCTACTGATGTACCATACACTGGTTTAGAAACCTACTGCCATCCAGAATATTTTATGAACACAACTCAGAGGAACTTGGCAGAGGCTTTGAGAAGCAAAGAGAACATTACTTGGAAAACATTAATGACCTTTATAATGCCTGGTGTTTGACCCCAAGGTAAACTTTCGGCAACGTCTGCCCATCCAGTCTCAGAGTGCTGTCAACAGATGACAGGCAGAGATGAGATGGTTCTCTGCAGTGGTCTGGGTGTTCTCAGGGAGGAGGAGGGCTGTCCTGCATCCACCATGCTCCCAGTGCTAACCCTTCAACAACTAAGGAGGCTGGTGCCAGGGTATGCTAGCTGGGGCTGGTGGGACCATGCTGTTATGGTTGTTGCAATGGAGCTGTAGGTTCTGCCATGTCTGACCTCGTGCAGTCTAAACCCCAAGTAAGAAATTTCAGTGGTTCATTCTTGCCTAGACACGTCATATTTCGTAGGACCCTACCTTAAAGACCCTATTTTATATGGTTCACAAGGCATGGAAACAAGAACTTTGTATGTGCAGGAAAGGCTAGAGAGCCTCTGGGAGAATCCAAAACTTGGGAGACTTCCCTGTACCTGCTCCCAGCAGTACTGGAGGTAGACCAGTATCTGGAGAGAAAAAGGTTGACAGTAGCCTTGCAGCTTCCCTTATCCCTCCCTGCCATCTAAAGCCCAAGTACAAACAGGAAATCTGCAATAATAAATAAATCTTAGATGGACGGGCCCCTGGCAGAGCTCAGGCTGGTTCTCCATTCTCTTAAGCCAACAACCTGTTACTAAGCTACAAAAGTGCTCTTCCAACTCCTCAGTCTGGTGAACTTTCTAATTACCAGCTACAGTTCCAACATACAATATCTTGTCACTGCTCTCCTACACAAAGAGCGGGAAATAAGAGGGAGCTTGGGTGGAAGCCACGTGTACAGTTGCTTTTGTGACTCCTGTACTGGGGCTTCAGTTCTCACTGTGAAGCAAAGGAATCTTCTACATGCAATCAGATGTACTGTTCACACTAGATAATGGTCTCCTTAGCTCATTATTCAAGGGCCTTTATGCTGTATCACAAGTCCAGAGGAAGGCCAGGAGAATGATCAGGGGACTGGAGCATCTCCCGTATGAAGATAGGATGAGAAAGTTGAGTCTGTTCAGCCTGGAGAAGAGAAGGCTGTGTGGAGACCTCATAGCAGCCTTCAAATACCTGAAGGGGACCTATAGGGATGCTAGGGAGGGACTATTCATTAGGGACTGTAGTGAGAGGACATGGGGTTCAAACTTAAACAGGGGAAGTTTAGATTAGATATAAGGAAGAAATTCTTTACTGTAAGGGTGGTGAGGCACTGGAATGGGTTGCCCAAGGAAGTTGTGAATGCTCCATCCCTGGCGGTGTTCAAGGCCTCATTGGACAGAGCCTTGGGTGACATGATTTAGTGGGAGGTGTCCCTGCCCATGGCAGGGGTGTTGGAACTAGATGATCTTAAGGTCCTTTCCAACCCTAACTATTCTATGATTCTATGATTCTATGTATCACACGCCTGATGTGCTTCAGCTCAGGACCTGCCTCTTGTATCATGTGCTGCCTCCCATAGCTTTAGGCAAGATGTAATCTAAGAAAATCCACCAACAATAACATAGTAGAAACCACCCCAGAAATACGTATACATTTGGGTTCCAAAATGATCCTACTGAAGTACAGAGCAGGTTTAAAACAAACATGCTTTGCCACTGCAGAACTTGTCAATGCATTTCCATTGTCGCTTGGTGTCCCCAAACCTGTAAGCAGCAAGCGCCTCCTGTGTAGGCTTGGCTGGCCAGTTACAAGCTGGATACATAAATGTTATCTGATGCTTATATTTGGTTTTGCCAAAGAAGTGTGCTGACACTGGCTAATGTCACAATGTGCACCAGGGCGCTGGGCCCTATCCTGCTCAGCCGAGGTTGCTAGGCGCAAGAGGAGTACAAGTTACACAATGCCTTTTCATCACACAGCCTATTCCCAAGGTCTACCAGGTCTCCAGAGGAGAGGAAATTCCTAAATGCCAGGAATGCCTGCATGCTGCTGTGTTACATGCCCAAAAGGAAAGCTCAGCCTTTGAGCACTCCTTCCTTCTCTCCCATCTATACCGCAGACCAAGTTAGAGCAGTTTTATAATCTCTGGAAGTAATTTTTAGGAGACAGATATGTTTTAGACAGCAGTGGCCACTAAACAAAATCCCTAAACTTTTCCTTTTCTACCATTTCCCAAGATATGCACTTTCTCTCTGCACAGCTTCAAAATATCGTAATGCTGAAGTTCTTAACACCCTGAACACTGGGAAGGCGTGCAGCAGGACCAGCGCTCTGGTACTTAACAAGCATTCGGGCTCCAAATTCCACGGCGAGTCTCACATATCACACTTCCCTCAAGAATGTGAGTAGGCAAGTTTGCCAGACGGCTCCGGCATTTGGACACGGGTACCGCCTGCTGAACAGCTGAATGGAGTCAGAGAGACTCCTTCTGTTCATTACAACCAGTTGTAGAATTGGAGCCCGTGCTGCACAGACTTAATACCGTCTTTGCAACAATCACCCCCACCTGCGTTATTATTCACATCCATGTACCCTTGGTGACCAATTATCAATTCTGAAAAACAACATTAAGTGTATATTTCATCCTTGTGAATTACTGAAGCTCTCCCACCCCAAAAATTCCAAATGAGTTGGAGGTACCTGGTAGCTGGAATAAGGAGGCATCACCCAGCCCCTCAGGATCTCCCTCCTCCTCTGAGTTTCTAAAGGGCCACACTCTGCTTCCCATCTCTCATGAGAGACATGTACCTTCACATGTAAAGGGAAGGACTAAGTGGCAGCCATTAAGGAAAAGAAACTTGAGAGGGAGGATTTCCTTTTATTTCCCATGTTGGATTACTGTATGTAGCTGACAGCTTCCCTCTGTATTTTCAGCCTGATTTCACTTTGGTTCTAGCACTTCTCTCTCTCATGCTCCTGCCCCAAAAAGTGACAGAAAATGCTTAAAAAGACAATAATTTTTGACTGTAAATTATCAGGAAGCCTACAGGTAACATGCTTTTGAAACTGGCTAGATTGCAAGTTGAATGTGCTCTTTTAATACAGCAAAGCTGCAAAGCAAAATCACAGCTGCTGAAGAGCCTATAGATTGTTTCCTATAAGGCCGTATTAATATTTTATATTACTGTCATCTCTGAGCGTTCTTAGCTGACTTGTTATCTTGCACAACCTGGAAGGAGCAGTTGGGAATGAGACATATCAGTGGGGGCAATGTGGAATAGTACTTCAGCAAGAGGTGTTGCACTCCCGATGCAAACGAGTCTCTTGACCTTGAGCTCCCCTAAGAGTGTGGTGTCACTGAGCAGCTTCATTACAGGATAACACCACACACAGCAGGGCTGTGGAGGTGGCTGAACAGAAATAATTCATCCTGTATATTCTTTATGCGCAGAAGCCTATCTTATAATTACTAAGCATGCAGCATTTTTAAGGCAGCCCTAGCTCCAAAATATGCTATTCTGAGATAACACAATATGACTTGACACAGCAGCGTGAGACAGAGGTGACATGCACAGGTAAGTTGTCAAAATAGGTGACAGATGGAGTTGTGTTAAAAGCATTCAAGATATTTGCTTCTTACTTTTTCTCCAACATGCATCTCCCACACAGTTTTAAGAATTTACCTTGAAGTGCCTCCACACAATCTAAAGTGATGAAAGAGAGAGAACAAGAGTGAAAGAATGACTTGCAGAGTTGTTACAGATAGATAATATGCGACATACAGCAGATACCAGCACCCAGCAAATAGCCCTGTTTGCTGACAACTTAGATTGCTCTTGAATAGTTTGGCACAAATTGCCTATACATGCATGATGCGTATTTTCTCCTTTTCCCTGCAGCTCCGGTGATTTGAAAAGTAAACTCCTCAGTGATCAAACTAAATGAAATGAATCAGTCCATTACAACAATATGAGATTTGGCACAGATGAGCAATGCCTGCTTTCTTGTAGAACACAACGTCCGTCACCCTTTAAAAGAAAGTGTCCTTACCTCCTGTTCATCTGATTGACATGTATTTTGAGATATATATCTATTGCCTGAACTCACTATACTATCCCATTTCTTACACATGCGTTAAAGACAGATTGATGCTTTTCTGCAGTTTTTCATATCTAGAAAATAAATACTTTGCAATGGATGGAACATCCCCCAGTGATGTTTTTTGCTGTAATGGACCATTATTTGTACTGTGCTAGCACCTGATACTGTTACAAAGTCCACACAGACAGGATTCCGGCTGACATCAGGGAAGTAACTACCGCAGGGCCAAGGCCAAAACCAGTTCAAAATACTTGAATCTGAGAAACCTAAAGGGTTTACTGAAATGCCTTTTTAATCTTAGATTTACTTTATGTATGTATTTTTTAATTATAAAAAGATGTCCAGACCAGGATTTTATGCATTTCAGTATAGATTGCAGTTATTAATGTCTCATGTACTTAGAAAATTGAAAGTGGTGATTAGGGAAAGAGGTATGCCCCTTGGAATAACCAGCTCTTTGCCAGTCCTCACAATGTGCTGTAAATTAGGGACCTCAGTTACAGGCCAACACAGTAGCGTGCATTTAGCCCATTTGTATAGAAACAAAAAACCACCACCAAGAGACATCCTAAGTTAGAGATGTGGTGAAATACAAAGTCTATTTCCATTCAGTAGATGAAACACAGTAGTAAACCTGTACCTTTAGTGTCCAAAAGAAATGGACTTGGGAAGAAGTTTCCTCTGGGAAACACCACATCTTTCACAATGATAGAAGCAATGTCACAGAGAGGGAGTTTAGTAAAGTCTCTGTGTTCCTCTCCAGGTGGATGTGTTCTGCTCCTCCTCATGCCACCACATCTAAAAAAATGCTGTGTAGTCACAGCATTTTACATTAATGCAAAATATTCTAAGCAGGGTTTATTGTCCCAGGCTCAGTTTTATGCTGACTGCAGCTTTCTGCATGAGTTGGGGGGCACCTGGCTGGCTTGATGCATGGGCCAGTGTAACTGCTGCCTTCCTGCAAACACCATCCAGATATTCCCCACCAATGAGCACCTGGAACAGGCAAAATACTGTATGGTTTGAGAGATCCTGCTTTAACTAACCCCCAGAGGAGCATTAGCTGGGGTTCTGTAGTCTCTAGAGCATTACCTGCTGCCATTGGCAATAGCTGTTGCCAGTGAACTCTTCCTACTGCAAAAAGAAGCAACATGGATAATACTGCAATATAATTTCTGTTATGTGGCTGGATTATGAAAAATAACAAACACTGCAGAGACCTGTGAATGCGAAATAGGCAAAGTGAAGCAATCTTACAGTAATAACTGAGGGGCTGATAGGATCCCGTTCCTGCACACTGCCATCACAGAGCGTGTGATTGACTAAAGCCCAGGAAGCAGGAAGGAAAAGGCAGCTTGTGCAACATCTGCCAGGCTCCCATAAGGCATGTTCCAAACTCACTATTGCCTGATGACAGCATGCAGATTAGGGCATCAGTGTGGGCTGAACTAGAACTGATCTTTCACTGACTTTCGAGTGACTTCATGACATGGACTAAGAGGGGCGTGAAATTCATCTTCACATCGCTGTTGATCCCTTGCCCATAAAAGTTATTCCAAAATAAAGAGCATTAACAGAAGTTATTTTGAAAATATACATACTGAATTGAAACTAGTTAGAACTTTCATTTATACAATCTACCTACAGCATAGTGCTAGATGCATAATTTAACTCCTTTTATAACTTGGGGTCCTTATTGTACATTGTATAAACATGAAATTGAAGCCTTGGATAAATTACCAGTAGCAATTTTTAACCCTTATAGCACAATTAAATCCGTAGCTCTCAACTGGTTGTTTCCATCTATTCAGCTCAGAGCACTCACAAGGCTGGGGAATGTTCACCACCCCAGTTAGGAAAACCAAAGAGCAGAAAGGCGGCTAGAAACCATGTCTGCAAAAGTCTTTTTTTATGGACAGACTGAGATACTGACCCCAAACCCCGAAAATGTAGAAGCTATTTACATCTCATGTTACAGCTACACTTTCAGCATGATTGAGCAACCCGCAACACCCAACAGGGGTGTGCAAAGCTCGTCTGTCATCATGCACATTTCCCTCAATCTTTCATTTAACTTTCCCTTGCCTGCGAGATTGATAACTGGTATTTGTGCTGGTCTCAGGGAAAGGAGTCGTGCAATGTTATGTCAGCCAGAGACAGGTACGCTTGCTTGGCATCATTTGGTACTCAGTGAAACTTTTGTAAGTTGGAAAGTTTCATTTGAACTCGAGCATAACTGAGTTTGTCTTCCCTTAAATAAGGGCTGAGAGAGAGTAAATGGAGGGAAAAAGGGGGGTACAAAGAGCAAGAAAAAAAGCCACTTAGTCTGCAGACCTGCTAGTCCTGTTTGGGTTTTTTTTTAAGACTCTCCTGTCAAGACTTGCTGACAGATGAGCTCTGTTGAGTCTTACAGTGGTGATTTAAAATGTTACTGCATCCCTTTCTCCCCCCACCCTTCTGCTAGAAGTTACAGCCCACATAATAGCATTGACAGAAAGGAATATTTATTTCTGTGTTGGCTATTCCAGCTTAAATTCTGGCATATAAGTTTAAAATATTTTTAATGTGAGGCACAGAAGGATAGACTGGAAGGACCATGGAGGTCGCCTAGCTCATGCTCCTGCCTGAAGGCTGGATCAACTCTTCTGTGTCACACATGACAGATACTTGTCTGACATGTTCTTAAACACCCCCAGTGTTGAAGATACTACAGCCTACATGATCTATGCAACTAATGAAAATACTGAGAAGTATGGGGCCTGCAGCAGATTCCCACAAATGCTCACTAGTTTTACTGCTCCCCCCCCCACCCTGTTGCTTTTGCCAGGAACTCTGGCTTTTCAACCAATTTCCTAGATTTCAAATGCAAATAGAATGTGGGATGATGTCAAAACCCTTACTGAGACACCCTACGTCTGTTCTTTCTCCTTTGGAGAAAGACATACCAGATTTGCTTTGCTGCAGCCCTGTGACGCACTCTTCATTTCCAGTAGCCCTGTGATTCCTCTAGTTTCCTACAGGACTTACAAGGAATGTCATCAGGCCACTGGTATCCCAGCTGCAACACATTTTGTGCATTGGTCTGTCTAACTGCATCCCACTGCACTTTCAAATCTTTGATCTTAAGGCCACTCTTCTGTCCTCTTCCTAGCACTTGAAGTGAAAAATCTGTGATTTACCTAAATGGATTTCTTACTATCCTTCCTTCCCCTCATTTTTTTGCACAGAAACAATTTGCCCTTGTGCTCTTAATGTTATTTCTTGAGGGATCTCCTAGTTTAACACTGGTTTTCCTTGGACAAGATTGCATGACCATGCTGACATTTACATTCCTAAAAGCCTTCCTAAAACTTTACTTTGAGGCTACATGAATAAGAGACAATTCCTCTCTATTGAATGCAACCCATGTAGCTGTTCTTTTCCGTGTCCTACACTAAAAGAAGTTTCAGTATGTTTCAATAACTGCCTAAACCATTTGCGCCCTTTAATTTTCAGCGAATGTCTCAGTTTCTTACTTCTCTGTTTATGCCAGATGCTGTGCTCTTGAGGTGTCAATTGATGGCTCACAGAGGACCTTATACACTGGCTCTCAGTGGTTGCCATTGCATGCTAACATGGTAACTGCATCCATATTCTTTTCCCCCAGGCATCTTTAACAGAAGGTCTCTACCTGGCCCTCAGAAAGGCTACATGCGTCTCTGAGACCCAACATAGAATCATAGAATCATAGAATAGTAAGGGTTGGAAAGGACCTCAAGATCATCGAGTTCCAACCCCCCTGCCATGGGCAGGGACACCTCCCACTAAACCATGCCATCCAAGGCTATGTCCAACCCCACCTTGAACGCTGCCAGGGATGAAGCATCCACAACCTCCCTGGGCAACCCATTCTAGGGCCTCACCACCCTCACAGTAAAGAATTTCTTCCTCAGATCCAATCTAAACCTCCCCTGTTTAAGTTTGAACCCATTACCCCTTGTCCTCTCACCAGAGTCCCTAATGAAGAGTCCCTCCCCAGCATCCCTATAGGTCTCCTTCAGGTATTTGAAGGCTGCTATGAGGTCTCCACGCAGCCTTCTCTTCTGCAGGCTGAACAGCCCCAATTTTCTCAGCCTATCTTCATACGTGCCGCATCTTCCTGTGTTTCTGCACAGCATGAGCTGGTACGCTGGCACACGCTCTACCTTGCTGGCTCTGCTGGGTAACCTGGAGCAGAGGAGCAGGCAGAAGCCACTGGGCAGCTGGCTGGGGTGGGAAAATGAGCCAGTGGACTTGCATCCCTTCCTCTGTGAAAAGCATAGACTCTTTGAAATGAAATCTTCCTTGACAAAGACTGGGTTAAATTACAGGAGTGAGATCTTGTCAAGAACAGCAAACAGAGCCGGTTTCCTATGTCGTGACGGTGCTTCAGCAGTGTGTGGCGAAAGCGGGGACCAGGTGGTTGGGTGGGTGGCAGAGCTGAGTGTGCCACCTGTGAGGCATACACATGCCCAGTCCTGTGCTCAGCTCCCTCCCTAGTAGAGACCCCTTTGGGGTCACGCTGAACACCCTCCAGTGCCTCTGAAAGTAGACTTTTAACATCTCTAGAGGAATGTTCTTTCTCTGGGATGGCTTTTCCAGACCTTTGGCTGTGACAGCCCATGGTTATTTCGCACATTCTGGAAGCAGCTCTGGTGATCCCCAGCTATTTTGTGCTGCCACATCATGGATTTATTAAATACCAAACAGAATTCACCTTCCCTGGGAGATGAACTAAAATGATCTCTAGAAGTATTGGTATGCACAACAAAACTTTTACATCATCATTAGCGAAGCAGAATATTTCTGTTCCCATTATTTCCAGTTGAATAATTTAATGTTCACCCTTTTTAAATTTACTGCTTCTAAATTAAAAATTCATTAAAATGTTTCAATAACAGTTAATATTGGCATAGTAATAAGACATACCAACTGGGCATTACCAGGAGATAATTGACCTGATCTGTAAACTGGTGCCCTTGGCTTTACCTCTGGATGTCAATCAATTAAAGCAGTCAATCATCTCCGAGTAGTGCCTGCCTCAGCAGGTCTTATTGCTTAATCATATAGTGTTGAGCTAATACCATTCATATTTCTGGACAAAAAATTCCACTAGGAATTCCCATTCATTACCACATCAAAATTAACAAGATCTTGAAACGCATATTATATTATTCATAATATAATATTCTGCCAAATGGAAAACATGAAAATATATCTCCTTTCTTTCCATTTTTTTTTTTTTTTTTTACAGCATATAGTTGTTAATTAGCCATTCTTTAGGATGATCAAGTAATTGAGATACAGGTTTTAGATCAGGTTCACAGGGAGTATGTGGTCTATTTAATGAGTCATGAAGAGACTGAAATGTCACACTATAGGTACCTGACTTCTGCTCAGCTGATATTAATTGCAGTGGCACCAGTGAAGTCAATAACTCTATGGCAATTTATTTCAAGTGAAGATCAGGCCTTATGTTTACAAAAATGTGGAATTTAGTGAATGACTTTTAATCCTCTATGTAATGAAATTTAGTTCATGTAATTTTTGTTAACTCTTCGGATTCTAACTAAAAGCCTTTATTTTCATGAATTGTCCTACTTGAGCTAATGACCTGGCAAAATATCACATGAATAGAGAATTAAATGGATCTGCCCCTGCCAGTCAAAGCTCACAGACCCTCTGTGAGTTGGAAGCTGACTACATATATTGGCAAAATCCTTGCCTTCAGGACAGCACTGCAAGTGGATAGATCATGGTACCTCAGTCCTGCACATATTCATTCATATGTATTACTTGCTGGAAAGGGCTAGTGAGTGTCAAGCTAAGCATATACATACACATCCCTGGGATCAGGGTCTTAGCTTTCTTTTTAGATTCAGGGAAGTAATTGTGTCATTTTGAACATTAAATAGGGTGTAAATCAAATAGGCTTGATCATTATTGAAGTGCAGAAAAGTTATCATTTTGAAAGGAAGCATCTCTCTATTTTCTCCATAATGAAGCAGCAGACACAACATTATTTACGCAACTGTGTCTGGATTGTGCATTCAACCAAGATAAGAGGCAACATGTTTGGTAACATCAAAGAAAACCTGATACATTAAGTATAAGTAGATTAGTATTTACAGTGATTTGGAGGGTTGGCTGTTCCAAGAAGTCAAACAGACAGAGCCAGGAGGGACAATTAGTAATAAATTTGCACCCAGATTCTCTCCTGTACTTGAAATCTGGCACTGTGCATAAAACACACATTTGAAGGTTTTGTTTAAACCTTCCTGCTGCAGCCAGCAAGGTGATGTGCCTTGCACATCTAGGTGAGGCTAAGCGGGAGTGACAGTCACTACAACTTGCTGGGAAAACAGAGACAGGGTTCTCTCACTGGCATGTGTCAGTGTTTTGTACAGAGGCTTCAGTAACATCTCCAGCATGTTCTGTTGCATTCACCCAAACCTTCTGGACATGCTGCTGCAAAGCAATAGTGTGAAAGTTCAAGAATCTAAGAACACTACATGTAACATATGATCAGGTCATAAAATATCTTACAAACACAAGATGCATCCTCTCAGAATAAAAGGCTTTTTATGTCAATCCAACCTTTTCTTCCTTCCCCCCCCCCCCCCCGCCCCGAGACAAGTAAAATTAAAAGTATCCATTTACTGCATTCACATTTACTCCTAATACTTTTGCACTGACCTCAGCACCAAAAATATCAACAGACCCCAAATTACCTTTATGCGTAGTTGCTGGAATTTACAGCCCTGCTTGGAGACGGGCAATTAGCTAAATACCACACATTAGACATTTTTTTCCTCCTTTTAAGTGGCAATGGCAATGCTGAACACATGAAAATAATTTTAAAAGCATCCAGGAAAACAGGAAGGAGTGGAAAATTTCTGTGCCTGATGCTCGTCTTAAATGTGTTGGCATAGCTCATTGTGAATGAAGTAAAATTCGTAACCTTTACATGTTGATATAGGAAAAGCTAACCCATCAGAAATGGAAAACCAGGAATATTTCTGCTAAATATGATATTTGTGCCTCCCATTGTCATTAGATGCAGTGCTATTTTCACTGCAAACCCCACTAAAATCAATAGGAGATATTGATGGTATTGAGACCAGAAAGTACCTTTTGATGGAACATCTTTACAACATGAAATGGATATTCATGATATCTCTCTGGAATAGGTGAGTGTCACTAGATCCAGTTACAGCTGAGAAAAAACATTTAAGTGACATGGACAAAGTGCACAGTACAGGTAACCCAAATGCACATGCTAGAAATGATTCCTCTTTAATTAAAGGTTAAAAAACAATTGATTGGTAAATATATAAGCATCGATTCTTTACTTCTGCTGTTCATGTTCCCTCAAATATAAAAGACAAACTATTATGACCATGTGTGTCATTGTGAAAGCTGGAAGACTCTAACAGTACTGCCAACACCATTAGAAAAACATATGTTTATCTCTTAAACCCCTTTCATTTAGTTCAACACTGTCAAAGTTTTTAAATATAAAATCTTTCATAAGAAAGAGAAATTACAAAGAAGTCATTCGTGAGGTTAACATAGTATGGGCCCATGTAGTATCGTGAGCCTCTACAACTACTCTCTACTAGAGGAGAAAAGATGTATATAGCTGCTTTTAGTGTAATCTGCAGACAGAAACAAGGAGGTGACTGGTTTGTAAAAAGATTGTAATTACACAGTTTTCATGTTAGACAAATATTTCTAAAATACCTCATGAAGAGCACACTGATGCTCCCTTTTTCATTGGCAACTGAGCAGAGAGAACAGGAACTGAGTTCATTTAAACTCTGACAGAACACAAATTTCAGAATGCTTCAAAGGCTTATATCAGTTTTCCCAGATTACATAAACTACCAAGCCACAATTACACAAGCCATGTCTCTTTCCAGAATGGTCCTAGTTGCAGTTGTTACCCTTGTCATTCTTTTTGTCTGAAACACGTCAAATATTTGTCAGTGCAAATGTGTGTCTATATAGGAAAATAACTATTCTTATTATTTTAAAGAAAAAAACCTCCTAATCACTCATGATGGTTCAATATTTTGCCTACAACTAAAATAGATGAATCCAAATCAACATTATCAAAATGCATTCTGAGGAGGCTTTTTTTTTAGGTACTAGTAAAATACATAAATTTTTGTATTTAAAAGTCACATATCAAGATGTGTCTTCATCACACTGCAGTGTTAAAAGCTTCTGGGAAATGCAGTATTCTCTGCATCACTGCACACCATGACATATTGTTCTAGGTGTCGGGGGGGTGATGGGTCAAACCTTTACCATGGCTCAGATGCCCAGAGTACACTCAACAAAATCAATACAAACATTTGGGCCATATCTGAACAAATCAGCATTACTTCATTTGCAAAACTCAGCTGAAGGAAATGTTAAGAACAGCATTTCTCACATGAGGTTTCAGTAATTCTGCCTTTGTTATGGATATGGCTACAACAGCCTTTTGGTATTTGGGTAGAAACCTGAGTAGAGTGTTCAGAAATGTGTAGCATTTAATATGAACCAAAGTACTTCGATAAAAAAATTTGGCTCTTTGCTCCTTCTTAGGTTTCCACCTATTAACCAAGCAGGGTTCTCCAGCTGCCAGCACAAGTCGTGCTGTTTAAATACAACAAAGTGTTCTTTGGGAAGTCTTGTGCCACATATCTCAGCAGGTGTTAAACCTCTTCGCTTGGCAATTTAGGAGCTCATCAAGTTTGACCATTGGTTATCAAAGACGGACCCAATATCAAAACACAGGACTAAAAACTCCTTTAATTAATGAGATAATACGAATCCAACTCTGAACCTTGGATTCAGCTCCGATGTTTGGATCTAAACTGCATGGCTTTGATCCACTTGTTATGAAGTCTGATCTCATCCTGGATAAGGAGCAGCATTACTCAATAAGAGAGTTAATACTAGAACTGTGACATGGGAAAACCTGCTTGACAAGCAAGCTTGTTTAACCAACAGGAACAGGTTGCCAAGATCATGAGCCAGGAAACAGTTTAACAAAAATCAATGAAGAAATTACAAGTGACTAATAAATTCACACAATGAGTATAAGCAGCTGAAACTAGACAAGAACCAGAGATAAAGGCTGCAAACAGCCTCCGCAGAATGCAGCATCTTGCCGTTACTGCAATGATAGACCACAGCCTCATCGGCTCTGTTAAAGTGATTGGGTTGCACGTGGTTTAAGACCAGGAGATTTAACAAAATCTGCTGTAGGTTGCCTTTGATGGTTTAATTAGTAGTCTGCTTTTCTCCACAGTTTTGACTTTAATCTGTTTATCAGTTGCTCACCTAAACAGAAGTATCTGACAGAAGAGCCCTCTTTTAAATACCATAATTGCACCACATGAAGCCAGAGTCTGAATACAGCAATTCACAGAACAGCTTTTCTGAAGGAAAAAGAGATGTTCTAATCCCAAGCAGAGAGGTGATTTACTAGAAAGGTGTTACACAGACCAAGAAAAGAAAAAGTTAGCTTTTCTTTTGGTAGTTTGAGGTTTTCATCTTCCCACGGGGCAAACGGTATTTATAGAAATGAATAAGGAACAGCTACAGCATAAATCAAGGCATTTTTAAATTTTGTTGTCTTTTGTCCTGTAGGCTGCACAAGGTGCAAGCAACACTCTTCTACCCTACAGCTGTTATGACAAGGTAAGTTTGATGTAAGTTCATGTCCCTGACCCTTATATCTCCAGGCCGTTAACAAATGTTGTGTGACATTTGCCTTGATTGGAAGGACAGGGAAGGTGACCACAACAGACATGGATTTGACCACTAAAACCAGAGCATGCTATGCAGAGCCCATTTAAACATGACATTACTTTTTAATACTGTTTGTGCATCCATTGCATTCATACATTTCACCCCACTGCAAGGCTCGCCTAGGCTGTGCCGTCTATTGCTACACTGTACCTTTCCTTGCCTGATCAGCAACATGCAGGGACCTGCGCTGTAAAAGTGCTGCTGTCTCACCCAGCGAGGACGCAGGCGCTGAACAGTGATTCCTGATAACCTGTTGGGTCAGCATTATCCCTACAGCAACAGGACTGCTGGGACGGTCATAGACCTATTACTCAGCAAGCCACACCACTGTATTTAATATAGAACAAATCAGCGAATAAAATGACTGCAGTCACTTAAAGGCAAAACAAGGTAAAGAAAATGGCATCTGATTGCAGCTGGCTTGAGCAAAAGAAAAACATTTGCTACATTTAAATATGTAATATTTATACTTTCCAGCCTCTGGAAATGTGAATGAGCCCCATGTCAGCTGTTCCCTAGAAACTCCCTATAGCATTAGATATACCCACTGCATGCTCCCCTTATCTGGACACTTCCATCTCATATACCCAATGCCATCTCTGGAAGCATTCTCCAATTGATTTAGTAACAGTTGAAACTTGCTACCTGTCATCAGACAAGTCAGTTTGGATCATATGACACAGCACGTCTCAGAGCTGTCCAAAACATGTTGAGGGGCGCACGGAGCTTGCAGGCCCTTTTCCCAGATACCACCGAAGGGCTGAGCACAGCTGCCCACTACTGAATGACACTGCAGGTACACCTACAAGGACATTTCAGATACAGAGAGGTGAACAGCAACATCCCATGGTCGCTTCTCTCCCTCCGTTCTGGAAAAAGTCTCATCCAGGGTTTCCACTCCTCGCCATTGCATCAGCTCTAACAAAAATGCCATTTCCTTGTATTTTTCAGCAAAAGCTCACTTTCTAACAAGAGGGGAAATATTCTTTGCTTGAGATGTTAGTGAATGAACTGCAAGCATATATCCAGCGATAAATTTGGCTCCAAAATGTGTTGAAAGGTTAGATTTGTAAAAATGTAGGCAATTTGACACCTCTAGATCACAGCCAGCATGAGGCCACAAAATCAAGCCTCCAGTCTGTCAGTTAATTCCAGGCTCCCAAAAGTGTCTCTTGGAAACTATTTCCATGGCAAGCAGAATAACTAATGTAATTTGAAACACTGGAGAAGCAATAAGGAATGAAAGAGGATAGAGGGAGGAGGAAAATATGTACCAAGATGCATACACAAACATACAGTATAATTAGCTTCAGTCTATTGTATAACAGTCATAACAAATGAGTCAGCTCCTTAGGTGGTGTAATTAGACTTCAGTGGACCAACACCAATTTATAGAAGCTGATAATTATGATATGTAATTATATGGACTGATTACGATCTGTATGAATTGTTAGTAAACTTCAGTGAGGGCAATAAGGTCAATCCAGTGAAAAATTGTGCAAGTGAGATACAAATCAGATGCCCAATAAAATAATAAAGTATCTTATGCTCACACAGCTGCTCTTATCCCAGGCAATGTTTTTAATGAACTTTTTGCAGACACGAATTGCTTGGGGCACCATTAAAATGTGGTCACTTCTATGATGCTGCTCAGCAGCTCTTGAATTGTCACAGAAACTGTATGTGTAGCTGGGAATCCTACACCTGGGTTGGAGCAATCCCAGGCACAGCTACAGGTTAGAGAAAAGGCTCAGAGCAGACCTGCTGAGAAGGACTTGGGGGTGTTGGTCGATGAGAAAATGAACATGAGCCGGCTTCAGTGTGCGCTTGCATCCCAGAAAGCCAATTATATCCTGGGTTGCATCAAAAGGAGCGTGACCAGCAGGTCGAGGGAGGTGATCCTGCCCCTCTACTCTGTTATCGTGAGACCTCACTTGGAGTATTGTGTGCAGTTCTGGTGTCCTCAACATAAAAAGGACATGGAACTGTTGGAACAAGTCCAAAGGAGGGCCACAAGGATGATCAGGGGACTGGAGCACCCCCCCGTATGAAGATAGGCTGAGAACATTGGGGCTGTTCAGCCTGCAGAAGAGAAGGCTGCGTGGAGACCTCATAGCAGCCTTCCAATACCTGAAGGGGACCTATAGGGATGCTGGGGAGGGACTCTTCATTAGGGACTGTAGTGATAGGACAAGGGGTAATGGGTTCAAACTTAAACAGGGGAAGTTTAGATTGGATATGAGGAAGAAATTCTTTAATAAGAGGGGTGGTGAGGCCCTGGAATGGGTTGCCCAGGGAAGTTGTGAATGCTCCGTCGCTGGTGGTGTTCAAGGTGGGGTTGGACATAGCCTTGGGTGACATGGTTTAGTGTGAGGTGTCCCTGCCCATGGCAGGCGGGTTGGAACCACGTGATCTTAAGGTCCTTTCCAATCCTAACTATTCTATGATTCTATAAAGGGCAGAGCAAGAAAATGTTACATCCATTTGAAAGTGCAGGGGAAGTACTGGCTGAGAGGAAGAAACTGGCTGTGCCTGACTTAGGATAGGGTACTGGATCTGACAGCCACATGCTTTCAAAATGCATCACCTAACAACATACTGGAGCTCAGTGCCTTTTGCCAACTGAAACCATCATCCCCTTAAAGACTCAGAGGTGTGTGCAGAGTTGCGTGAGTTCTCTTAAGATCTCCAGTATGAAATGAGTGCAGAGGCAAACCTCAGACCGTGTCTCCAATAATCATGTCTTTTATTCTAGTCCATGAATCTTGCCTGTTAGTAAAAAAACCAAAGAGAACTGCAGAATAAGCTGTTGGATTTTGTATCTTGCTGGTTGTGACAGCAAGCCAGGCATCCTCTGAGAGCAGATAACGAGTACATCAGGAATTGTTTCTGATGTCAAATTCATGGCTTTATAGCTGACCTCATTTAAAGGCTATATCCTGCTCGCACTGAAACCAATGGCAGTGATTTCCACAGTTTGCTATGGGTTATCTATGTACTAGTCAGCCTTGAGAGTCAAAAAATGGTTGGCTATTTCTTTATCTGCCACTTCCACCAGACTTCATGTATTCTGGGAAAAGCTGAGGCCTCTGTAAGTGCACGTATAACTCCAGGGAGTGCCCCAGGTCCTATCAATAAATAGGAGATGCGAAGATGTGCATGCTCTCTCCCTCTCCTGGGGAAAGAGTGAGAAGGGACCTGGTACATAGTGAACCAACATGAACCCAGACCCAGATGTTGCCCAGCTCACATCACAGTGGCTGCTGCAGCTGCGACAGCACTCCTGCTCTCTACTGAACCACTGCAATACAAGAGTACCATCCCTGAGGTGTGAGGCCATTGCCTAACACTCTCACTGCTTTCTAAACAAACTCTCAGCATCCATTAACTCCCCTCCCTCCCCCCTCCCCATCTGATGGGCTGGTCCCCATCTTGGGGTTCAAGACCCTAAACTACACCTCATTATGGAACTCCACTGCACTGAGCTGGTACTGCTTTGCCTTTGGTATCCAGCAGCTCTACATTTCCTAACACACAGCTTCATCTCTGTGTGCTTTGAGGGCTTTTGCACTCTAACACGTGTGTCATCTTGTCTCCTTCCACCTTCTCCCTCCTCCAAGAAGGGTGCCAAGTGGGGTGAGAAGAGACAGCAGAGAGAAGTTTCTCACACTCGATGAGAGAGCTAGAAAGTCAGGAAATTGAAAAGAAAAAGCAATGGCAAAGTAAAGCTGCCGCATCTCCCCTCAGCTCTCCTGTCCCCACCCAAGTGCAGGAAGCACTGCGCCAGGAAGGAACTACAGCCTAAGTCTCTTGATAAATCAGAGTTTCTCTGAAGGGAGTAGAAGCAACTAGAAAGGAATGTAAATGATCTTTGACCAATGACTTTTGTCTAGTTGTGGTTTCTGGTGCAGTATATGTGGTTTCTTGTTCGGTGTGGTAATGAGTGTGTGTACAGCAATGTGTTCAATGTGCACAGTGCTGAGAGATTAGAGAGTGAAGGATGGCATGGGACATGTCAATATGGATCTGCAGTGATCAAAGGAGGCTGCCTCTTCTGGGCACAAGTCTGGGTTGGGTTACAGCAAAGGAAAAATGTGTAGTGCTTCTTAATGTGTTTTCTCTGTATTCTTTGTTTTAGGATCATTGTAAATGGAAAAACATCTTCTTCCCTAATAATCTATTTCCTGCATGTGGCTCCCCCAGTAAATATATTAAGGTTTTGTTTGAAGTATACAATTTGCTAGGAAAATAGACTTGCCATTGTGTAAAACAATAATAATCACAAGAGCTGTCTAAAAGCTGAAGTAAGGTTATGCGCATGTCTTTGCTCTGACTAGTTATCAGCCACAAATCTTGTACTTAGGTAATTATTAGAGGTTTCTTTTTTAAAGTGATGATTTACTTAGTCTGCATCCCTGCCAGATTTTCTTCCTTTTTTTTTTTTTTTTTAATATTTGAATTTTACACATTAAGTAGGGCATGCTCATTTTTTCTTCTGCCTCTGCCCTCTTTTGAGTTACGAATCCCTTCAGTGAGTAATGAGCAGTTGGCAACTTTTATGCATAAGAAAGAAGATTCAGTGAATTCCAAATACAGGCATGGACGCTCCTTTTCTTACATAAAAAGTATAACATTTTTATGAATTGGGCCCACCATGATCTGGCATTAAACTACTGCCTCCTTTTTTCTCTGTGCTCTATTAATGCTCAGGGGACGTGCAGTCGCAACGTTATAAATTCAACAGAATTACTAATTAAAAAACCTATTGCACAAAAATAGAACAAAGGGAGGAACTGGAGCCAACAGGATCTGAGCCAGTGCAGTGGTTCCAGGGAAATGGTCTGGGCTGCGAGGCAGGTGACCTGATCCTCATCTGGGATTAACTAACGTAGCTCTCTTGCTCCAGATGATTTACAATCCTACAAGCCCAGCCCCTCAGCAGACTTTTGGCAGCGGGTGCCAGTGGGGCTCTTGGTCTCCTGTTTCCCATTCTTTCCCCAAAGTGGATGAGCAGCTCCCATCGGCGCCATGAGAATTAGAGCCTGTAGGAAATGAGCAGCACTTCTGGTCTTATTTGGCGGCTCAGCAGGGCTTGGCGGGACCATGGAGGATTTTCACTGATGGGAAGGTTTTGCACCATTCTTGTCCAGCAATCTGTTTTGCCGGCAGATCGAGCTGCTGGGCATCATAGAATCATAGAATAGTTAGGGTTGGAAAGGACCTTAAGATCGTCTAGTCCCAACCCCCTTGCCATGGGCAGGGACACCTCCCACTGAACCATGCCATCCAAGGCTATGTCCAACCTCTCCTTGAACGCCGCCAGGGATGAAGCATTCACAACTTCCCCGGGCAACCCATTCCAGGGCCTCACCACCCCTCTTATTAAAGAATTTCTTCCTCATATCCAATCTAAACTTCCCCTGTTTAAGTTTGAACCCATTACCCCTTGTCCTATCACTACAGTTCCTAATGAAGAGTCCCTCCCCAGCATCCCTATAGGCCCCCTTCAGATATTGGAAGGCTGCTATGAGGTCTCCACGCAGCCTTCTCTTCTGCAGGCTGTACAGGCCCAATTTTCTCAGCCTATCTTCATACGGGAGGTGCTCCAGTCCCCTGATCATCCTTGTGGCCCTCCTCTGCACTTGTTCCAACAGTTTCATTTCCTTTTTATGTTGAGGACACCAGAACTGCACACAATACTCCAAGTGAGGTCTCACAAGAACAGAGTAGAGGGGCAAGTCATTTGTGAAAGCATGGTCTGGCTAGCACAGACCTCAGGGAAAGCAGAGCTCCACAAGCAAGCCTTAGTGTCTCAGCAAGAAAAGGTGATCTTTCCCTACTAGCTTTGCTAACCATCTGTTCTAAAATGGAAGTGTTCTATAGTAGGGTAAAACACACACTCCAGAAAAGCAGAATATGCAATGATGCACTAAGAGGTGTATTCTGCAGTGGATAAGCTCATCCTTCTTTCCCCACTTCCATTTATGAAATGGTGCCCTATAAGCAAATATTAAAAAAGTTGAAAGATGTAATCAAGTTGGCGGGTATGTCAAAACAACACATAATGAATACCTCCCATGGGCAGACACTGAGCTGACCAGTAAGCGGGTAAGGGAAATGTATGTCTTGGTTCTGTTAAGTATCTTAAAAAATCATTATATAGCAGTGATATCTACAAAGAAGTCACCCTGCGATGCTCTAAGTTCCAACAGAACCAGAAAAAATACCATACTAGACATTCAAACTGGGAAAAACCCCAAACAAATCTTGCAACTCACTTTGCATGGCCAAATATCTCTCCCTGGGTTTCTCTGCTGACTTTGGTGGGCTCTGTGCAGACATGGGGAGATGTGGTGAATGAAATGGCTACAAGAGCTCTCAGGAGTGGGAGAAAGCATAGGTTGTGTGGGCAGAAATACAAATGATAACAGGCTGTAAGAGCCTTAATCATTGTCTCAGACCCCACAAATAAAAGGACATCTAGCATCAGCTCTACCTGAGAGATAAGGAAGTGTTATTGCTCTGTAGTGTGTGTCCCACTCCTGCTATAGTAGCATCCAAACCGCTTCTGCATCATGGTTCAGCTTCTGAACTAATGTGCAGGTTAACCATAAAAAATTTCAGCCCACTTTAAACCTCTGTGTTGTAGGAATCAGTGGCTCAGCAGCTAATTCACAAATGTCAGTTGACCATGCAGTGGGGACACAGCAGATAGCTGAGGGCAGTGACCTCGTCACTCAACCTCAGCTAATCTGTCCCCATTTGCCAGAAACAAGAGAGAAAGAAGACAAAAAAGAAACAGCTACTGTCTGATGTCCCTTATAATTAATAATTGCACATTCAAATATAACCAGTCCCCCAGAATTAGAATTTTTTGAAAGTCAAAATTTGAAAGCATTTCTGGGTTCTTAGCTAAGTCTCGTAAGCCCATAGGGTTCCTTTACTGAACGGTTTTGCTGAGACTCTGAACTGAAAGCCTGAACTCTTCCCAAACTGCCTGACATGTCACATAGCTCAGCCTTTGGCAGAGGAGATGCTGCTGAAACTCAACAGCACCGATCAGAATCAAGTGTTTGTTACGCGGCACATACACACACACAACCCACTTCTCCCACTGCAAAAAAAGTTTCACTTACACTCTGAATTCATCATTCCCCTGTTTTCTCTTTTTTTTCTATGTAAATTCAGTACAGAAATCTAATATATTGTGATAGAAGTGACTGGATAAAGACATGCCAGAAATACAAGGAGAAGCATGCAGGCACAGAGCTTCTGCACATAGAAACACACAGCTTGTCTGGAATACATGCTCTGTACTCAGCACAAGGCAGGGGGCAGCGAGGCCTGCACAAATTAATTTATTAAGTACTTAATGGAGCTCTCCTAATGGGCAGAAGCTTCACAAGGAACGCAGCAAAGGTGATCCTGCCACCCAAGTCTGTATCTCCTATGCCTCATGACACTGGACAAGTCTCTCCTTTACTCCTTTTGGACTCCATTCTCCCACATTTGTCCTGTTCGCTCAGGCCATGCTTTCCTGGGGCAGGGACTGTTGCTGTGCTCAGGTAGGTGGGACCTCTAGGCAGGCTGGAAGGCAAGGTGCTGCGTAATAATCTTGGTCCCACCTGTGTAAACTTGGAATAGCCAAAGCCGGTGGATTTTCTCTAGGTCTCAATGATTCACATTGACATCTCCATGATCTCTGCCAGTAGCCATCCATGATCCAGATCTCCATCTCTAGATTTCTGTGATCTGGATTCACCATCCAGTCAGCCAAACTCCTCTGCTCAACCCCCCCAAAACCTCAAAGTACCCCAGAGAAAGGGGCTTAACCCATGCTAGGGAATCAACTTTCTAGGAAAATACTGCTTGTTATTCCATTCATAATACTATATCTTTACCATTTAAATTGCCAATCTGTCATCCAACTCTTGACTTTGTTATGATAAAAAAAGTCAGTCGCTGTAGCACAGATGAACTGGGCAATCCTTTGCACAAGTTTTTATTGTGTCACTCTCTCCTTGCTGTGTGACACCTGGTTCATATCTCCCCAGCTTGCAGGCAAAAGCTTGGACATTGAGAAGTCATGCAAACACTCTTGAGCACCCTGCAGTTTGGAGAATTATACCGTTTTACAAAACCACTCTCCCATCAGTAAAGCATGGAAAAGCCAGACAACTGGACTCAGTTTAGCGCAGTTTAGCTGAGATGTCAGTCCTCTTACGGGGGAAAATACCACTCAGTGTCAGTAAAAGTGACACCATCTGGTCCAAAGCAAAGAGACCTCTGCAGCATGGCCTGAAGGTCAAACCCTGTTGGACTCTGAATCAGAAAGTGCTGAAGCACACTTGGCTGTAAACGGAGAGTGCTGTAGCAAATCCCTCTGTCAAGCGCAGCTCCAGGATCTGCAGCCAACAGCCCTAATTGAGGCTTTACTTAGGCAGCAACTGGTCTTCTGGAGTGATGAGAGGTGTCAGGTTTTTGAAGGAACAAGCTCTCTCTTCTCCCCATTGTGACCAGCAGCTTCTCAAATCTCAAGCATTTATTCAAGTGGCCAACCTTCAGTAGCAAATGGCTCAAGTTTTGATGTTTAATGTTGCAGGGATAGCAGTAGGCAGCTCTTCTTGTTTTCAGCTCTTTTAGCACACTGTTTTGCCTAAAGCAAAATATGGTTTCAAGCAGTCTGCCTCCACCAGTACTTTCTACTTGCCTCAGCTAACAGCACTTGTTTATGTATTAAAGATGCTGCAGCAGAAGTTGATGCTACAGGGCTTGCTCACTTATTTCAGATAGTCAGCAATCCAACTTTTAAAAATGCACCTTTTATACAAAAGAGTTATTTGTTCCTTTTTTTGATTTACAAACCAATTTCAAAGCTTGTGAAAACGCAGGGAGGGGGGAGGGGAGAGCCATGCACTTGATTGAGACATCAACATAACACGACATTTTACACAGATTGTCAATATGCCTCCTTAAAGAGACACTGCCATATCAGTTTAAGTGGCTGGGTTTGCCGAGATTTCTTTAAGGTTGACTTAAATGTCAGATGTCATTAGCTCTGGAAGTTCAAGCAGTCTACCACTGTAGCATCTTGTGCAGTGGAGGTTGAAAGGGTCACAGGTAATCAAAGCATGCTAAAACACTGCCTACCATGCCTATGGAGGAAGTAGCTCCACAGTGAAATACAGAAAGCAAAGCACTGTAGACAGAAGATTTATGTTAATGTCTTCTCAAATCCAACACCAGGTCTAGATTTGTACCTCTGCAGCTTCTAGCTCCCTAGCTGAAGTCTCACTGCTTTCCTTACCTACGTGTACGGGGGAAATCTGCTCACATTAAAACTTCTGTGTGTCTTTGAGGATAAGAAAAGTGAACTATTGATTAGCAATTGGCAAATGCAATAGAAATTTTATGTGGGCCGAGAAAGACCCATACATAATTTATAGCTGTGCCAAATATGAGTGACAGCAAACAGCAGGAGGCTTGAGCACAATATTGATTACTTTAAAAAACTGAGAAAGGCACCGTGCTGAGGACTGGGAGGATAAAGAGGAGAAGCAACAAGCAGAGAAAACAGGAGCAAACCCATTAAGGATGTTGTGCTACCAGACACTGCCAGACTAAGAAACTAAGGAGACAGTCAGGTGGAGAGCACTGCTCTCTCCTTTCCAATCAATAATACCATGTCAAAACATAAAATGCATGCTTTTGCTCTTAAGTAAAATGTGTCTAAGATTTTTAAAAGCATTGATTCAAGATGGATCAATGAAAGTCTAGGCGTATTCTCCTGCGCAAAAAGGGGGTAATAACACTTTGTAGATAATCACACAACAGATGAGATTTCCAATGCTGGTTATAAATGTCCTATTTATATTACAATCTTTTTGTCAGTTAAGGTTAAGAATAGTAGGTCAAGGAGCCTTGCACTGCTGAAGGGGGGAAGGCAGACATGTAAATATGGGAGCTTGGGATCTCTTTAAAAGATGAATATGAGGGCAGAACTGAGGCTGAGCAGGAGATGCTATACAATAGAAGCTATATCCTCTTCAGCTCCACTTCCAAAGAGCTTCCAGGTGCTTCCTTTCTAAACTTCTCAGCAGGTTCAGACCCTCAGACTCAAGAGCAGTGCTCAGCTGAGAGGCAATGAATGAATGTCTTCTTCAAGGCCTGTGGGTACCAGATTTCTTCAGCTGCAAGGTCCTGGCATGGCTGAGATTGTGTTGAAAAGGCTCCGCTACTGTAACTATTCCAGCATAATTTGTTCTAGCAATTCTCATCTCCCAGAAGTATGTTTGGTGGTAGAGTATACAATGGTCCTCTAATTAAGCAAGCTATGTGAGGATAATTGCAGCTACAATTAGACTTTTGCCTAACAAGGTTTGGCCAGCATTGACATGGCATTAAAACCAAAACACAAAACACATTTATAACTGGCATATTCTTACCAATATGGAGAGAGAAGGCTTTAAGAAAGAGAAAAAAACAGATTTAGACTCCTAACTGGCCACCTCTCTCCCAGAGAGAACCCAGCTTTCATTACTGAGGATGAGTGGCAAATTGAAGGGAGCAAGACACGCATTTCAAATGTCCAGAGGAAAACATGAAAATGAGAACTGCACCTGCAGAGAGCTGATGGAGGTGTGAAAGGTACCTCAGAGATGGATCTCATGACCCTTGGAAAGCAGTCCTGGCACCTACAGCAGTGTTGGGGAGATACCTGAGTGGGATCTTAGTATGCCTCAGTTGCTGTGCCGACCCACACTGCATGGAATGCTGTCCTCAAGAGAAGCATTTGTACTGCTGGATACAATGTAAGGAGCTGGGCTTGTGAACATCACACTGCTTGCACTGGGGGTTCTCTGACCCATCAGGAAACAAATTTTATCCGACTGAAATGGGACACTTTGGCAAAGAAAGCACTCTTTTTTCTTCACCAAAACAAAATCTTTGACATATTTTAGAACACAAATTCCAGACAGTGACTTAAAATTAATCTCATCCTTAATCACTCATTTTGCAACAAGCACTGACTCTTGGTTTGTTTTTTAAATGCAGGTGAAAAATTATGTCTTTTTTTTTTTTTTTTTTTTTTTTTTTCAGTTTTGTTTTAGTTTTTAAGAGCTATCCAAGGGATATAGGTGAATGGCATAAGAGGAAGGACAAGAACTGTTCACAACCCACTTGAGCAGCAGTGTGTTTCCGGGTCACCCAGATAGTCATAGAAATAACTTTCTTAGAACAGTCAAGTGTTTTTTTCTCTTATTCAAAGGCACAAATTTTCCATAACAATGCAATGTTTCACTGCCCTAAACATTTACATGCCCCTGAAGTTCTAATACTGATGCAATAATTCCTTGGCATCAATAAAATATATTCCCTTTGTGAACTCCTGCTGTTTCCCCCATCATCGGTAAAAAGTGAAATGCCTTACAAAAGTAATTATTTTGCTGCACACTGTTTTTCATTTTTGATAGAATCATAGCTGCAGACTTCTCTGACTGCACGTCTAAGAAAAACCTTGTCATTATTTCCACTGACCTGAGTAATTAGGTAGGAACCAGAACCCCCTGCCACTGGATTGGTGAGATGTACTGTAGATCAAGTCTCCCCTCCAGCAGCCACACAGGACAGGCTATGGGAAGCAGAATGAGAGAGAAGCACTTGGGAAAGTGAGAGGCATAATCTAATGGGCTTCAGAGAGAACACCAATGTGGGGACAAAGGCACCAGGTGGCTCATGATGTGGTCTCTCTGGAGAAGGCTGGATCCAGTGCATTCAAAGTCCATCATGTACACCAGCTCTGCTCCTGCTCATGCTCTCTCGGGATTCCCTCCAGACATTCACAGGGAGGAATCTGCTGCAGTCTCCCTGCTCCTGGATCCAGCAGCAGTTGACTGTGGCCAGGGAGCGCATCTGGCCTCTACTACACGATATTTATGCCAGTGTTATGAAAATGACATTTACCTACTCCCGTTACAGGGCTGTGGAGGAGATCGATTGGGTAGCTTATATATCCTGCTTTCTGTAATCTCTCAAACTAATTATCTCTCAAACAGACACCATGCCGGCAGGCCAGATCCCTCCAGCTTCACCAGCAAGAACAGCAGGTGGGAGAATAGCTCCACACACGCTCCCTGCTTGGCCCTTTGCTAGAACTGCTTGTGACACTAATTGATTGGTGCCAGTAGTGATGGTGGCTGAGCTACACACAACCCACCGGGAAGCTGTTCAAAGCTGTGGTAATGAGTAACCTATTGCTGCTTGAAATCACAACGATGGGCTTTGAATTCTGCTACCATCACCTGGGCTAGCCAGACCTCTGTCCCCTCTCATGTTAGAGAGAGGAATCATATTTAACCTATTTGAATTTCATGCTAAAGACCTGGGAAAAAACAAAACAAAACAAAACAAAACAAAACAAAACAAAACAAAACAAAACAAAAAAAGATGACAACTCACTTCAAATTACTTTGTGTTTGGTGGTGCGGCAGAGGGACTTCAGAGAGAGCCTACCTGGGAGGAGGCACAGTCGAGTCAGCACACAAAGGTGCTGCAGGTTGTTGCCAGTGGGGGACCTGGAAATCCGGCTCTGCTGGCAGTGCTGCTCCATGCACAAAAGCCCGTGCAGGCAGTGAGCCTCCCCAGCCCCTGGCAGCAGGGAATGTCAGGGCATGCACATAAGCTTCAGATGATCTGGCAACCTTAGGCCAAAAAAGCAGCCCCTGGGGAGCCTTCCCTAAAAGCACCAGCTACAGCAACCCAGAGACTACTCCAGACGATGCTGTGGACTGATTCTCAGCTGCCCCAGTATCACGGAGAGGATAAAACCTGAGCTCTTCAAAGGCCATTGGGAATGTCTGAATCAAAGCAGTAAATTTAAAAAGCCGAGGACACCAAATCAAATGGAAACAGGATCAAGGGTGCAGCTCTTTTCTGATCACTCCTCCTCACAATTTGCCATTGCGCTCAGAGTTGATGCACATTTTAAAAACAATATGTGGCTCTGCTGAATGATTTATGCAGCGTGTTGCAGCAGACACTGACATTATAAAAATCTTCTCTGCAAAGTAGTGCAGTGATTAAAAATAGAAACAAAAATATACAACACCACAATCCAGAAATGAGCCAGCCCACAGGTATCCTAAAATACACCTGCATCACTCTGGATACCTCCAGCAAATGCTTTAAAGTATCACTATTCCAGGAATTACTGCACTTGGCAGGGGTAGGTCTGTGATTCTGGAAAGCTTTGCAAGACCATGTCATCATAGAGCAGCAGAGAAGTACTGGCTGCAGCAAAACATCAGTGTCTCAACTGCAGCAAGCACCTTCATGCTGGAAGTGTTTGCCGCTTCTTTTGCCCTGCCTTGGCAAAAGATCAGCATTAAAATAAACACCAATTGTAGCTGAAAGATTTCCTTGCAGTGACAGAGTCTACACTGAGTACTACACTAGTAGAGAGGGGCGCTACTTCAAGAGCACCCTAATTTGTTCCAAGAAGGAAATAAATTGCTCACTTCATTCTACTAACCAGTTAATACAAAGAATCAGTACTCAGTGTAATAGCAGTCAACTGCTGCTTAGTTTCAGCCTCTGTGCACAGCGGAAGACAAGTCTAAGCCCTGGACAATGCATACAAAGTTGGGTCCTTTGTGCTTCCCGTGTTCTGCAGATCCGAAAAGCAGCCCACTGGAATAAGTAAGCATGAAGCTGAGGCAGTTTCAAGCCATGGGTCTGTCAGACCCATATAGAGTGCTAGTCCAGACAGAAGACACACCATCTATGCTCATGTTCCCCTAAAAACATGCTTTCTGCTCCCACCAGAGCAGGTGACACAAGTCCTCCGTTGTCTTACAGAAACTCCAATACTTCCCTCACAGAGGAAGCCTCAGTCGGTACAGAGCGGAGCTGTAAGCCAAGCTAAGCAGGTTACATCTGAGCTCAGCATGGTGCCATTTGCTTCTGAGTGCAGTTCAACCCACTGGCTTTCATCTACAAAGCCTTCCAGGTCTTCCTGGTCTCTCAGAATCTGATCTGCTCAATAACCAAGATCAGCACCCAGATTATTGCAATAAGCCATGGTACTTCTATCAACAACACACAACAGCAACTGGGGGGATGGGAGGCTGGAGGACAGCATGAAAAGTTTTAGGATTTAATTTTCTCTCCACAGATTGACTGGCCTTTGCTTGCAGCAGGCATTCATATGAAAGATCAGGTATATCCCTATGATCATCCAGACAATTTAGCAGGACTTTGACCTTATGTCTCTGATGTGGCTGCTGAAGTGCCCTTGTAGATTGCATATTCTTGTTAACTGGTGCAAGCATTTTATACTTACTGCTCTGCATATCTAAAATGTTGCCAGAGGCTTGAAAATGCACCATCGGAGTGCACATGCTATCAGATGGCAGTTGGAAACACATTTAGGTTTCACATGAGTTAAACATTTAGCTCAGGAATATTTAGATGTTCTACCCATCCTTCAAACATTTAAAATGGTGAGAAAACTCAAGTGAGTCTATAAATACCGGTATTTTTCTCTTGGAAGAGCAGCAACGACAACAAAGCTCAGTTCTGTTTGAGCATCACTGCAAAAGTATGGGTACACAGGATGCACTGGGCAGCAAGAAATCTGGATGTTATTTTCTGCTCAGCAGATGTTCTGATCGTAGCAAAGCAGTGGGCAGCCATTTTACCAGTCAGTGCTTCTGTTAACCCTTTTTTTTGGCACTTTTAAAATATTCTTTTTCTCCCTTTCAGGTTACATTTTCCAGGGCAAGGACTCTTTAGGCTGGAGCTCTGTTTAAAAGAGCACCAAATCCATCTGGGACCTTGCTGGGCTACTGTAACACAATCCAGTCAGATTAGAAGCAAAAAAACTCTGGGTTCTGAAAACATATGTTTATCAAACTTCAGAGTTTATTTGGGCATCAATAGTAAAGATATTGAATTGTATATTTAAGACTGAGATTGAAAACAGAAACTTCCACAACCACAAGTTGTACAAAACAATACACATACACCAACAAATAAAAAAATATATTGTCTTTATCATGCTAATGATGATTTAGAAAAGCACATGTTCCAGAACACACCAAACATTTTATTAGTATTTCTATTAATTTGTACTCATCTTTAACGATGTCACACTATATTCTTGATTATTTTCCTGCCTCCACATTAATTTCTATTCCTGTTCCTGTGTTAATCATTGTAGGCAGATTTAAGATTGGTACCTCTCTGGTTAAACAGCTCTGGGTTTGCTTTCTAGACAAGGAGCCTTAAGGAAAAAAAAATCCATTCTGGAAATAGCATCACAGCAGTGTTATCTGTAAGCATCCCCAGAATTATGCTGCCTGTTATTTAATTAGCTCAGACAAAGGTTGCAGAGTTCACAGAAATCTATCAAGGGATCTGCAGTAATATTTGGAGATCATTTCTTTTACTGCTTTATCATTAAAGTTTTATGTACTCTTGCAATTGACAAAAGCAATAAAGCATTTCTGAAAAATACAGAAGAAACAAAGAAGTAATATACATGATATAAAACCTTCTCATCTTAAATTCCACTAGCACGGCACCCACGGCATCCTTTAACAGTTTACTAGGTCTGGTGCACAGACTACACTTCGCTGGATCTTGACAAAGTACTTAGATCTAAATACATTTCCTCTGTTTATCCCAGTTGGAGAATCTAAATAGAGCTGTTTGAGTGAGAGTGAATGTATCACTGTTTAGTTTACAAAAACTGTATCTTCCTGCTTCTCAAGAGTTTCTCTGAACATGAACTTGGAGTGCTATATAAAACAAATAAAAATATTTCAGTGAGACACATTGCAATTCAAGAAACAGTTGTGGTTGTGATTAGATGTGGGTAAAATGTCTGTCGAAATATTTCAGTATTACACACATTTCAAGTGACCCAAGCAGAAATCCTGAGTATGGTGAAAAGCAAAGTTTGCTGTTTCTAAACTGACATTCAAAGTTCAAGTCTTTCTGCAGGATCCTTCTACAGTCCTCATGGTCAAAGAAAACAGAAAGATGTACCATTTCAACGGCATCCCTTTCAGTTTGAGTTCTGCAGGAAACACACCAGCATCCAGTGTTGGGCTCATTAAATGGCTCATTTTTTCTGAAAATGAGCCTTTTCAGGGAAGAGATTTGTGCTAGGTGAATGAGAAGTGAATCTGATCGGTAGGATCTTTATGTCCAGGTTAGCACACCCCAGAGAGACGCCAGCTCAGTTCTGAGTTCCTAGGCTAAGTTCACAGCTAGCAAAGTGCCATCAACCCTTTTAATTGGATTTGACGTCATTAAAATACTATAAACATGGAACCCAGCCTGGCATTTTTAAGGAAGCATATGCCTTGATTCATTTTATTTTAAGAATATGGTTGAGTGATAGTACAGGCCAAGCTCAGCACCATCAAATTACATGCTGCTAAGCTGGTTGTGAAACTTCTGCCAGAGATTATCCATAGTTTAAAAGCAGTTCAATCAAACACTAATGTCAGATACAGTAGTCACAGTACACAAATGACAGAATAAGCAAATATTTTTTATCCTGGGCAGTCAAAAGATGCTCTACAGCTGCAGCAAGAATACTTAAACAGTGCATTACCATAATTAAGTCAACTAATTGTATTCATGTGAGCAGAGAGGTTGCATCACCAATGTCATGATTTTGAAAGATAGTAGGGACAGAATTAATCACTTGTCAAGACTTTATAAACACAACATATTTGACAATAATCAGTGAATTCCAAGCATCAACAATCAGCTGCCTCAGTAACATTCAAAACTTTCTCATGCTTATCCCGATGTCAAGGCGCTGATTGCAGCCAGTAACTCCACTCTCGCATATAAATCTAAGGCCAGTATGTACACAGAGAGTGAGCCCTCCACCCTGCCTTTGACATCAGTGTTACATTTCTTACACATTCTGATTTTTTTTTTTGGTTTTTTTTTTTTTTGGTTAGAAACCAGCTGTTGAAATCTGGATGCAATTCATCTACAGTGTGAAAGATCATGTCAAGTGCAGGCAACAACTCACACTAGGATGAAGGACACTTTGTGATTTCTCAACTATCTGATCAACTATGGTTTTAGGCGAGTGACTGATGTTAGATATTGGATTGTGTCTTTTTGAAAGTGCGCCATAACCTAGTGTAGCTTGGAACTGAGCACACAACATAGTAAGGACATATGGAAAAGGTCTTTGTGCTCATTCTTTCTGGAAAAACCATAGTTGAAGAACATGGAAGACAAAGAGACAATGCTTTTTCAGTGGAATCTCTTTGCAATTGCTTAAAAACAGCCTTCATGACATCCAGAAATGGCGTTTGTCTATGCTCTTGATTTCTTTTCAAAAGCTGCTTCAAGCGGAGAACATGAATCCATATGCAACAGAGCAGAAAAAGGAGAATTCATTTTTTGGCTATAGCTGCCATCTCTGCCAGAGAAGCCTGGTGATGGGACCATTAGGAGGATACCTGGGTTATTTTCCGTCACTTCTCTGCTGTGTAGAGCACAACCTACACATAAGTTTTGTGCACAGCCTTAGGCAACTGCTTGTGCTCCCCTGTGCCTTTACTGCCATCTATATCTTGAGAACGATAGCACTTTGCTTTGTCACACAGACGTCACAAATCCATTAGAGAGAGAGAGAGAGAGAGAGAGAGAGAGAGAGAGAGAGGGAGAGAGAGAGAGAGAGAGAGAGATGTGTTTGCTTACTGGAGCAATTGGTTTATTGCAAGTACCTGAGTGAGGGGGCCAAAGAGACCCACTGCCTTTGTAGACACACTGCTTTAAGTCAAAGAGTGGCTTAATGGCTTCATCACTGGCAGAAAAGGAGAACACAGTTGAAGGATACAGAAACCTTTTTTTGGCACTAAAATCACAGCTCTGTGAAAAAGAGAAAATGAGCAGAGAGAGTCCAAAATAGAGCTATCCTGCAGCACAAGGTGATGTGGCCTAAATCTCTTCCATTTTCTATATAGAAAAGTATTGAAAGAAATTTTCTAACTCTAAATATTACAGTTGGCAATGGCAATGGTCTACACAGGCAAAACAGGTATCTACAAGAGACAGGACAGAGCCACCTTCCTGGAATTCAGTTTTTGTGTTGCCTTGATGCATATTTTAAGGTTCACTCCATTCACAGGAAAACTTGACTCAGAGAGCTTGATGAACTTGTTATCACAGAATTTCCCTCTTTCTGAAGCTTGCAGTGACAATTGCCCAATTACCCTCTCCTCAGTTTTCAAGTGTTAATATCCATGTCCCAAAATCAAACAGATTCAATAAACCAGCAAATTATTGGTATAGAAAAGCAGCAGTAAGGTGTTTACAAGTAAATAAAGTAATCTTATCCCTGTGTATTTATGTACTCTTGCATCTGTACTTCATTTATGTGTAATGCTCCACAACTAGGAAAAAAATATGGTCTTTATCTCATTGGAAGGACTGATTTGTCTCTGCTCCTGACCCTTTAATTTGTCATCTAGCCAGCATCCCCTCAGTGAGAATGTTTCTGGCACTCCAAGGCTGCAGTTAACTTAATAAGGAATGTAAGCACAGTTAGATAAATTAATTTCAAGGTCAAGCATACTGACAATGGAAAATGGATGCAAGTGGCAGGTAACAGAAGGAAAGTCGCATGCATACTGATACACTGTTAAAGGCAGATGTTACTAGATAATTTAATCTCAAATGTAACCTATGTTTTCAGTTGCCCTTTTCCATTAAAAGAATTGTAGCAAATGCAAAACTCAGAGATTATTCAAAGAATTAAGATATGAAAAGCATGTTAGATCACAAAACTCCAATTAGTTAAATTAAATTGTATACCATTATCTACCTGTAGCTTTATTGGTAGCCAGCATTAGCACTCAGCTTGAGCAATAATAAAATTAGAGAATAACACTTTAATTGAATTGCACTTAAAAGGATCATGCTGACAAATGCGATTGTATCTGGCTGTAATGCACACCTTTTTCCAACGATCATTAAATCCAATGAAATGAAAGTCACAGGATGTTGACAGCTCTCTGAAATAATCTGTGAACCATGCTGCATTTTGCAGTTCCTAATCAATTTAGAGAAGCCTCATTAAGGCTCTGCAGCTAAAGAACACTTAAAAATCAAAACAAATTACAACATGTTATGGATAACTAGCTAATCATATCAATACAACAAGGATGTATTGTGTTGCAACAATTCATTTCCTTTGTTAAGAAGTGTTTGCCAGGGATGATTTAGGAATTGTTATTCATAACTGCTATCAGCCAGTCCTAATGTCAAGTTTTTTCATCATTGCTCATAATAAACATTTCTTATGCTGTGTCTTCACTATATTCTATATCTAATACTGGACTCTATGATTTCACGCCTGTTAATTATTTGTGTGTCTGTGTGTATATTTGTTTCTTTCCTTTACTGTTTCTGCCTCTCTCCTGAGTACGCAGAAACAATGACGTGTGATTCTGGGAACAAATTAGACATTATCAGATACCCATGTGGATATTTCTCGGCAATTTTTATTCCCCATGAGTAAGCACTTTGTTGCTGGATTATTTAACAGCCAATAACTCACCCTCACTCTCTCCTACCTTCGGTGGCTGTTTCCTTTTTATATGACAGCTAATACAAAATAGTGTACCTTGATGTAACACTTACACATAAGCAATTTGAGCTGGGTAATTTAGCAGATTAATGAGACCAGCAAACAGGCATTTAAAACTGAGACATATCTGTGGCACTCATTCTTGATCTACTTAGTCAACATGGACTTGGCCAGTCACCTTTCCCAGTAGACTCTTCCAAATCACATGATAAATCATTTTTACTCAAATATTTCTTTTTAAAGATTCCCCTTCAGCCTGAGTTGATAAAAGCCCCAGGCATCAGATGGAGTACATGGAACTAGATACAATCCCTTCCTCCAATACGGACATTATATTTAGTCACTTACTCTTGCTGTTGATTAATGTCCCTTTACTTTGAGCCTTTGAGCAATTGTTATAGTGTGACTTCAGCTCTCAAAGCATAAAATTGGATATAACACTAAAGAGCCACTATATAATACTATCCTGTTTTCTGTCCATTGGGCTGATTTGCATGGATCAGCCCAGACTGCCATGGGAAAGGAGTTTAAAATGCTATAGTAGATTAAGAAGAATATGACACTGATGTTAAATGCAATTTATAAAACAGAGGTTAAGCTATGTGAAGAAATATGCCTTTAATAAATACATGCTGTTTCTTCTGTTCTCCTGCATCAAAAACAGAGCAGAATTCCAGACAACATATGGATTTCTACATACTATTTTAACAGTTTTTAGCGCTTGCCCAATGCATACAAAGTGCCTATTGCACACAGAACATACTGCTCAGAAAAGGCAATAGTGAGTCCATAAACATTTGAGAAGGGTTTAGAGGTTTAAACATAATGACAACAGTTCCAATAACCAACCAGAGGTTTAACACCAATTGAAGTTAATATTACTGGTATCATGGTAGTACCTAAAGTCCAGTGAAGCCAGAACCCTTTTGTACATGATGGAAAACAGAAACAAAAGACACCACAAACATCTGATGTTCTTCTCCAGGACTGCAATGAGGGTTTGAGCCATCAAAAAAGCAAGCACTCTTAATCCTAAGTGTCTGATCCAGCTCTGAGCAACTCCCATTGTGGTAAGCCACTTAAGCAGAGGGATGTATGCTTGCCTTACACAGCACAGAGAAGATGAGCCCTTTCAAAGGGTTAACTTGGCAGCCGAGTGCGTGAGTCCATCTGGGATGCCCCTGAAAACCATTTTCTTGCCCTGCAAAACACCTCTGTTCACTGCCTGATCTCCTCTGTCATAATGCACTATGTACACATTTCCATAGCCCGGCAGAACTCTCACTTCTGACAGCCATGACAAAAACCATTAACTGCACCTGAATTACAGTCACAACACAGAGATGTGAGTGAGAGGTTGTAAGTTCAGTCTTGGACATGTTCAGCTGGGTGGTTGGTACACAGCAGGAAGCTTTGTCCCTCCACCTTGGATGTCACCTCCACTCTTGCAGAAGGCACTTTGAAAGAGTGGCCATTGTTTCTAGCGCACTTAATTTTCCCTTTTCCCTGGCACAGATGACTGGCACTGGATGCTAAACGGATGCAGGACTAGGAACACGCAATTGAGTATGAATCTTATAAAGCAAAGAAATCCTAAAGACAAACCCAGAGATTCTGAGAAGTTAAACAGTTGTGTGCATCCACCAGCAACTTCCTCTCATTCTTTCAAAAGAAGTATTCAACCTCCTCCTATATTGAGGTGCTGAAGGGCTCCTGTTGTGGAAATAAAGGTCTTTTTACAAACACCTGCACTCTAAAGAGATACGACCATCCGCTGGAACCAGGACATAACAGCTACTTGAGACTGGGAGAAAAACAGAGAAAGCTCAGCAATGTAAGGGTAGAAAACTCAACTATCAAGCATCATGCTCCATTTTGTTATATGGAGCAATCTTTACATTAGCCAGCAATTAATTAGAAACAATACAAATTTGTGGTAATGAAAAATAACTAAAGTGCAATCATTTCTAGTGAGAAATTTCATCAGGCTATTTCTTGAGCCCATAGCTCTGAAAGTGGCAAGACTGGATCCAGTAACAAATGGGTTTTGGCTATGTTTATGAACAGGAATCCTGTCCATATTTCATGGCCTGTATTAGAAAGGGAATGATGAGGCCTGCCGGGATATTAAGAAAAAAGCAGATGGGCCCCTGGGATTTTCTGTCATCCAAGTCCCTGTTATCACCAACTTAGTGCCATGCACACACCTCCCATGGGGCCCTTCTCTGTCTGAATGTGATGACAGTAACTGAGTTTCTTCTGATTAAGTGGGGAGCCCACAACCGTGGGCAGCTTTAGGGCTGCTGAGAGGCTACATAATGCCTCCCTGCAAAGCAGAACTGTACCTACCAAAGGCTTTCCTGTCCTTTTCACATGTTTCTGTCCCACAGAATTAGCAGCTGTTCAGCAGACGATCCTGTAATGCACAGCGCAAGTGGATGTACATGGTTTCTCTTTACACGTGCAGTTTTGGTTTGCAAAAGGCTGAGCTGGGATGTCTGCAGTACCTGACTGCTAGACAGTGCCAGTTCCAAGGCAAAGTCTAAACATAAACCAAAACTTAGCCAAACACAAATTTTCAGAAGCCTTTGATAATAATCTGCAAAAAAGGAAGGTATTTAACATTTATTTCTGCATTCCCATTGCTTGATTCTGTAAAAACCCTTAGTTTTCATCCTAACCACAATATAAAATCTTTCTCTGCAACCATGAGGTCTAAGAACTTTATTTTATAAATGGAAGTAGAGACTATCACATTTTCACCTATTTACAAAAATAGAACTACTAAGAAAACCACCAAATATTCACAGATTCCTGATAAGATCATTGCAGCTCTCAATGCTGGAAGATTACAAGTTGCAATACAAGCTAGGTCTGGGCTCCAGGCTTGCCTCTGGCTGACCGTGTGAGTTCACATCTCAGGAAAATCAGATGAATACGAGTCATGCATGTCAGGAGATGGGCTGTGTGGGGCATACGGGGCTCTCCATACACTCAGTATGTGGGACACAGACAGTACTATACGTCATTTGAAGGTTGAATCCATTTGTAACACCCATAGCTTAGTACAAAACTGCTCTGAACTGTTTACAAATTTTCTCTGAAAAAAACGTTCCCTACATAGGGGTTAAAAAAGTATATCAGTGAAACAGAATCATATACATTTCTCATTTTCTACAATTCCTTCTCTCTACCCCACAATTCATTTTCAACTTATTCCATTGCATGCCATTGTCAGCACCCACTCACCATCCCTCCGAAGCAATTTTCCTGCTTAAATGATACTCGAATAATGTTAAAAAGATTTTATTTAATTTTTTATTATCAGATTATAGTTCACATATGAATCAAAATTGCATTAAGGGTCTGATCCTGACCCTCTTGAAATCAGCTGTGGCTTCATTCAGTGAAACTGAAAGGTCTCTCTGCCAGTGAGCCATAACTCCAGGTCTAGTGATGACCATTTATTATTCATAAGTACAGTCTGGGACAGGCTGATAAATGACCCCTAACCATCCCACTCAATTTCAAAAGGGGAAAGAACCAGAATGGACTGATTAATAGCTCCAGCAATCTCAAGTCTTGCTAACCTTACCTTTACAGGGATAGGGAAATGCCTGATGGGTATAATATTTATATAACAAAGCAATTACTTCTGTAATATGGATTGTTTCAGGATGCATTCAGTCTAGTTCCATGTAGTGAGGCTGTGGAAGACCTCATTTGACATAACATGTAAAATTGATAAATGGAGGTTTGCACTGTCCAGTTTGCTTACAAAATGCAAGTAGAGATGATCTGAATGACAAACATGGCACTAGTCAGGGTACACGTAGCCTTTGCTGCAGAGGGCTGTGCCCAAAGGGAATTCATGTTCCTTTGACTTGAGTGAAAGGGCTGTGTTAAAGCAACAAGAAATGGTGAGATTACTGACCAGGATGTGAGAAGACCTGCTTAACACTGGCAAAGCAGGAAGTAGCCTGAATAACTGGATCATCCATACCTTAGCTAGCCAGTAAAAGCCTGGATCCAGATGCACCTATCTCTCTGGGTAGCTGGTTAAATGCCCTGAATGACGTTGAAATAATCCAGTAAAGCCACAAAATTACTGGTGAGAGGGCATAACTCAAAAAGGCAGGAATGCAGAAGTCAATGGTTATGAGAAGTCTCCAGCTACTCAAACAGGCTGCAAAGCAAAGGTTACTTAATTCAGCAAAAGAAGGGGAAAGCAAAGAGAAAGAAGTTCTGCTCTGTAGAGGACAGCAAAGCACTACTGTTGGGAGCATGCAAAAAGGAAACATAGCACTGGATGAAAAGCAGGAGCTGAAACAGCCCATCAGATGCTTGGCTGCAGGAGAAAAGCCATTTTAATTTGGCAGGATCTGGTAGTGATATGAGGCAGCATCAGCTTTCAACATAGATGACTGGTGTTCCAGCACAGCAGAGCAGAGCAGAGCAGAGCAGAGCAGAGCAGAGCAGAGCAGAGCAGAGCAGAGCAGAGCAGAGCAGAGCAGAGCAGAGCAGAGCAGAGCAGAGCACAGCTGGGTGGCCACTGCCCTGCTTCTCCCTGCAGCTGTGGGGTGGGTGCCTGCAGGGAGAGGGCAGCCTTCCCTTTCAAGACTGACCTGTTACCTGAAAAGCTTTCAGCTGGCTCTAAAAAAGGATAATGGCGCCTTCTACTACAGGATGTTTTCTAGGTGGGGAGTGGGGAATGGCTGGTCCAGTTGCATATGGCATTTGTACCTCTGCTCTCCAAAAGCCACCCTTCCATGCTTGTTCCCATCCTTCACACCCCTTGGGTAATGAGAGTGAAGCAGATAACAGCGGTGACCTACTTCCAGCCTCTTTCCTCAAGGAAGCTGTCTCATCGAAAGCTCACTGTAAGCCCAGTTCAGCTTCAGAAATCCAAACAAAGCAGAAATGTAAGATGCCAAATAGCTGGCAGGATGCTCTGAACACCTGTGAGTGGCCGACAGGTACATGAGTGAACTGGGCCCATTAAAAGATGCAGGAAACAGGACACTAATTTCACAGACTGTTTCAGGAAATCCTGCAAGGAGAAACAGCTTCTTCTCCTGCAGGCAGGCCCCCGTGGACATAAAGCACTTCACCCTCCACGAGCTCAGTGCTGGATCGACATCTAACACAGCAGAAGTTGCAGCAAAGCAGGTCATTTAAGAATTGCAGCAAACCTGGTCAAAATCTGGATTTATGGCAGAGAATCAGTGATAGTAAACCAAAGAGGAGAGGCAGAATGATAAAAACAGAACATTCAGCAAAAAAAACAAATACACTTGTAAGTGATCTCAGCTGCAACAACTAACGTGCACCAGCTGTTACAAGGCGCAAACTGAAAGTCTTGGGCAGACCAACAACTTGACCAGTTCTGCTCAATTAGGAACAGGGCTGCACTTAAGATGTGTGCCAGTAGACAGCGTGTTTCTTTTAACCAACTAGTTACCTGAACATAGCTAGAACTCCCTTTAGCACTGCTGCTTTTTTTTGAGCCCATATTTCTTGCTGAACAGGCTTCAATTTTACCCTCTGAAGTTTTCCTTCCTTCTATTTTATCCCCTTGTGAAAAGCCACAGAGAGGATCACTCTGACCAACATGATAGGAATGTTTTGGATCATTGAGTGTAATATGTTATTCATATTTGCACTTCAAAGCATTGTGCCTTTGCAGTTAAATGAAATCCTGTGCCATCTCTTACAAGATGAGCAATAGAAATACCAGGATCTTTCCTCATATGCTGGCACAATACGTCATCTCCAGGTTTATCTCTGCTGGCTTATGCCAGGTCCTGATTTACCTTAACAAATGTTCACGTCCCTAAGACCATGTGAAAGCAGCTGGAAGACTGTGGGTTTCAGTGTCCTCTTGACATGCAGCACTGCTTCAGAGACAGATCAGCTCAGGCTCCAGTTCTTGGTTGTTTTCCCATTAGATTTCAAGAATTTGTGAGACATTGTTTCATTTGCTTTTATCTTATGATGGCTTGTTCAGCCCCTTCACAATTAGACTCTGACATTTTTGTGGCTCAAAGTGGCTTCATCTTTATTTGTTTATTTTTTTTTTAAAGTAGGTCATGTGAAACATGAATGTGTTGTATCAACGCAAGTAGGCTTGGTGTAGCTCAATTCAACTGTTCAGCATTTGATACCACTACTCTGCATGCTACCCATCTACCACATTATTGGGTGTCCCCATCTCAGCTAGTACTTCGTCAGAGAGAGAAAGAGGAAAAAGGAGTCTTTCTCAGAGGAACTGGCAATTTATAGGAGGAGATGACAGAGAGGAGCCAAGAACCAGGAATTAGAGATCTCCTTATACATGACTGCTGCATGTCATACCTGAAACATCTCCTACATGACAGCCATGAAAGGTCCAAAATATTTATTCTGACAGGCAGATACCAAACGATGAAGTTACTAACAATATATTCTTTTCTTCCTCTCCCTCAGAGAAGAACAGCCTACTTAGTTCTTTAAATCAAGTAGCAGTACGACTCATGCACATCTTGAAACCCAACATTTGCAGCTGATTGGTGACCCATGGGAAAGAAGTTGTGTGATTAATTCTATGAGATAGTTCATCAGCTGATTGAAAAAAATGCCTGAGAAGCAGCAGCACAAAACTTGAAAGCTAAGGAACATGCTCCTGCAAGGCACATTCAGAACTTCAAAACACACACACTTGTTGGACTTAAAGGACCAACAACAAACTTATATGTGAGGGCACTGAACTATTTGACTCACAAACAATTAAAGCGTTCTTTCAGCACAAATTATATTTTGTAGGGTAATTTGTCTTAGGCAGTATGTACAACAAAGGGGATATGCTCACAGGAGTTGCATCAAAGTCTTAGATTTCTGTTCCTGTAAGTTTTGGTAAGTTCCCTGAGTTTAGGGAGATGTGGGCTGGACACCCAAACCAAAACTGGATACCCTTAAGTAGATCTGCCAAACTGATGCTGGGGACTTATTTCTGGGGCAGAAGAGGACTTCGTCTTCACAAAAAGTGGCATTGAGTTGTATGGTTTTGGGTTTCCTAAATTCTGAATATGGGAATTCCCATGCTTACTATTTTGGATGGGAAGGAAAGATCCTCGTGATGAGAAGCCCCTCTCTTATTTCAGACCTATCTCCACCTCTGGCCCTTTTGCAAAAGAATTACAACTGCACACATACATTTCAAGGTTGGTGTCATTCAGTTTCTGAGTCAGTTTGGCAAGTCCTATATTTAAGAGGCATTAAATCTGTGTGAATTTATAGCTAACTGATCATACTCTCAAATGGAAGAGCACTCAAGATTTAGTACTAACAGCTCCACTTCTCCTTTGCTTCTAAATGCGCAAACCAATTTTTCCCAACATGGTGTACAGCACAATTGTTACACTCGCAATTGTCTTAGTACCAGAAAGTCAGGACAGATTCTGAGCTGCACTCAATTTCCTAATTGCCTCCATAATATCAGGGTTTCATGTTTACTTGAAATACCTGAAGGAAACAACTCTAAGGCTGCTCTACAGAGTAACAGTTCCAACACATGCATGGACATGGCATTGTACTGCTGGTGAGTTGTCTTTATCTGGCAGCTGGTTTCAGTCTCAAAGGCAGCAAGACTGGAAGGAGTTTGTTCACATCTGGTTACAAAAGATCTTATAAACATGCCTGATGTGACTCAGGGTTAAAGGGTATCTGCCCTGCATCTTAGAGTCTTCTTCAAGTAGGTTTCTCATTCTGTTTACTCTCAAGCAACATTTTTCAATCAGGCGTAGCAACAAGCAGAATAAAACAGCCTCAGGATCTAACCCTTAATGCCCAGTAAGTGCATATTGACACTCAACCGTAATTATTTTCCTTTCCTAACTTGAGATACAAAATGTCCTGTCTGCCAAGAACAGCCCAGCATATTTATGCCTGTCTTTGCTTGATGCAGAATGATTTTCCACTGTAGATTCATTATGTCATTGAATTCAGTCACGGGAATATTAACATTTTCACACATGTGGGAACTCATCTTGTGAATACAAAGCTCATTTATTACAATGATTTCTTCAGAGGCTGTAGCATGCCCATTTTATAATGAGGTTTATAATAAGGACAGATTCTGAAATGGTGAAAGCACGCAAATTCACCCAAAATCTGAAGTTTACAGCCATGACTGTTTATTGCTGGCAATTAGTGGTGTATTTTTCTTTTTTTAAAATTTATTTTTTCCTTTTTTTCTGGTGTCTCGAGTAATTTAAAATACAATGTAATAAGGGAAGCTTGGGGACTTTGTAAGCAGAGTGGCTTTTCATTGCTTATTCTAAACTCACTAATGACTGATAAGATTGAGCAATTTAAAGAGAAGAGCTATCTCCAAAGCCCCACTGCAGGATGTATTAGCACCTTTGAATGATGCTTGGACTATGGCACTGAAGCCTCAGAAAGAACTGACTACTCTCTCTCATCCTGTATAGCAGAATGGAACATAATTTAGTATAAATGTTAATCTAATAATGCTATGTAGTTATTGCATCATAATTAGAGCATTTTTATTTTGGAAATTAGTATGCTTAGAAAATGCAAACCACTCATGTTTATGAAACTCTCACCCCGTTAATGCTGCTGGTTGTGAGCACAGAAACAAACAAGGAGTTTTGGTCAGATATTCACAAAACTGTTAAGAGAAAATTAAATGGGATCAGCTGCAGTTTTGAATGCATATTTGCAAATTATTTTCTTTAAATCATCAACATCTAATTATCTGGGTCAGCAGAAGAGGGAGCTACATTTTTATTAAGAAGCAGTTCCTTTCACAGATGTCACAGCTATGGTTGGTATTAAATAATAATAAAAAAAGAACTCTCATTTTATTGAATTAGTAAGAGATGTCTCCTTAGTGGCTCGAAAGAGAAAGCCCAGTAAAATGCTGCTCTAGACTTTCCTGGAAAAGTGATGAATTTAAAGTTTCAAATAAAGCAAATGTACCAATTCAAATAAATTGATCTTTTCCACCACGTGAAAGTAGATATGTAGATATTAAAGATATAATTCTCTTGAGTTTTACACCTACACTGTCATTGATATGACTGTAAAGAAATGTTATAATTTGGCTTAATTCTTCTGCATGAAAAATCAAACCCTAAGTATATTTGAGTATCCTGTGAATGAAGCTTTTTTAAAACATTATATTCTCACTCTTATTTGCAAAAACAAAGCAAATAAATTTGATTGCATCTTTTAACTTCCATTTGAAAGCTATAAGGCCAGGCTTCCTGCCCAGTGAAAGCTGTGCCTTTGCCCTGATATAGATTTATACACCCAAGCACAGATTAGGGATGAAGTCAAGGACCCAGGGTAGTGAAGATGGACTGCTCAAAACTGGTTTCATGTCCATCACACAATACCTATACCCTGCTGCTAATGAATATACAGAAATGCTCATACAGTGGCAGGAAGAAATCACAACCAAAATATCAGCATGCAGCAGGAACATGTGAGCAAGTCGCTCAGAGTGCACTCAGTTCTGACTGTAGAGTGGGTTACACTGCGCAGCAGGAGAGAAGTAAACTACCCTGTAACTGCACAAGACAACCACTGGGTAACAGTGTGCATTTCTGGTTCATACACACAGGAGTTTTGGGAAGGGAAAGGAGGATAAAGGCCTGTAAAGTCTAAAGCTAATACAAGTACTGACAGCAGCAACAAGAAAAATAGCATTGTTGGCCCCATCATCGTAGAACAAAGATTTAACACATGAAACACAACCAGTCAAATGGCTGGGAAGTTCAACACCTGAAATTCCTGCTCTATCCAGACAGACCCTCACTATTTTCAAGCAAATCTCATGATTTCTGGATGTCTGAAATGTACATGACTGAAGCAGAAATAAGAAGAAAGATCATATAGCTGCCAGTACAAATTTTCAAGCTCTTGAAAACATAATAAAGGAAAAGCTGATCTATAGTTTACCTTCCAAGTACGTGTCAAGTACATGCAATGAGGCAAAACTGCACCCTGAAGGGTTAATTTGGTCCTGAAAATCATGTGTCCATCATCTCTGTGCATGCAGTAAATGAATTCAATCCCACTCTATGCACAAGGGTCATATTTTCTTGTAAACTCCAGCAGATGAGTAGACAAATCTGCAGAGGGCTCTGCCAGTGAGTAAAGCGTTTTCCAAGCCTGCAGTCCAGATCCACAGACTAGGGGATAAATTATGCCCAGTCACAATATCTGACCTCTGTAGAAAAAGCATGATTTTGTTTTTCTCCAAACAGTCATTGACATGTGATCAGCATATTATCCAGGACCAGATGATCTGGTCTGCAGACATCAGCCGGTGCAAGTACAGACACTGTGAGTGCCTGTGTGTACAACACTTAGGCGGCGCTGCATGGAGGCACTGGGCTTCATGTGGTTGTTACACTTGCTCCATGCATTCCGCGCAGTACCTGGGATGTTCCTATCCCCATTTACAGACACAACACTGTCCACACGCTCTATGGCTCCAGCTCTGAGCTGGACTGGGGCACGCAGGAGCTGCTGCTCTGCGGTAAGAGCCCTTTTGCAAACAGCTGCCACAGGGAGCAGCGCAGGAGCCCGCTGTATCACTGTTACCAGGGACTTTCCATTATCTGAAGTGTTCCAGCTCCACTTTGCCTCATAAAACAGAGCTGGCTGTGTTGCTAACCCTCAGCACTGAATAACCATAAAGGAGTCACACATAAATCACACCTAAATGCCTTCTGGGTTTTGAGCCTTTAAAGTTCATGCTTTCAGGCTCTTCTCCATAACCATAAGAAATAAAATGTCTCTTTCTACATGAAAATTGAGATAATTTCCTCACCATTGAAGTCCAGCAGCTAGAACTTAAAGCAAATAATCCAAGGCTGGAGGTGAACTCTGGGAGGCTGATGATGCTTGGTTTCTGGCAGTCTGGGAAAGACGAGATATGAAGCCCTGAGATGTCGAGGGAGCAACCCTGAGGTTCCCTTTATGCTGGGATTTGTGTGCACCACCATTAGCACAACAGTCTGAACTTTGCACCTCCACATGCCACCCAGCACTAGCTCAGAAGGTTGAGTCTGGAGGCCAGCCAAGCTTTGACACGGATTCTCTCTGAGAAGCACATTGTGGTTACTTTGTCCACGCTATTGTCCACCTTACACTCATCTTGTTCTCATGCGATTGAGCAAAACCCTCCCACTATACCCATTTTAAAATGGCTTTGTAATGAGAGCCTGTAATTTAACAAAAGGTCCAATTAGGAGCTTTTCTTTGTTGCCCTGTGAAACCATCCCTTCAGAAAGCCAAGAAACACATTCCACGAGGTATGAGGCTCTAGCACTTGTAAGCAAATGGTCGCCTTTTGGGTACGCATCTGGGTCATTATATAAACAAAGCGCAAGCAACACAATAAGACCACTGCCTTATTGTCTACGGGATACTTTTAGGCAAATATTTCAGTTGCAGATGGTAAATACAGCTTCAAAGCATAATGATAAATCTGTGAAATAGCTGAGTCAGGTGCATTTATTGAAGTGTGGTGAGCCAAACACTAATTACAGTGTGGTTGCACCAAGATTAGTTTTACATCTGACATATTTTAAACATGGGCTCAAGCTAGTGCCAAATGAATTTGATGAACCTCCATGAGCTCCATCCACAGGTATTTTATCATGGCTACAGAAGAAAGTGGCGAGAGATACAGAGCATGTTAGAAGAATTGCTGCTCATTTCTGAGAATCAGCACCAAGTTTTCCTGGAGCTCTGACTAAGTGGCTGCAAAGTTTAGTCACTCACAGGTGTTTTGCTGCCATCTGTCAACAGCTGATTATTGCAAACCTGTTTACTCAGTCTAGTGCTGTGAGAGAGAACTTGCTATCTTTGCTCAATCTCTTTATACCGCTCCTGAGCATCTTCCTCCAGAACCAAAGCACCCCAGGGCTTTGAGAAATTGCAATCCACATCCCTAGATGAGCTTCACAGCTGGTCCCTACCTCTATCAAGTTCCTGAGCTTCAGTTCTGGCTCAGAGTCCTAAATTTTGGAGACTTAATTATAGCACTGTCATTCAGAAGAAAATCTTCAGAGGCTGGGGTATTGCCATTACTTGCCAGATGCATCCACACCCTGGTACTGATTACATGCATTACTGACCTCAGCTGAACCATGAGAACAATAAGGCTAGCCCTGGTCAGGAATCCTTCTGACAAAACCTGGTTTCACTAGAAAACACAGGCGAGGATCTAACTTCTTTCACAGACACTTGCTGCACATACTGAGCTCCACATAAACCACCAGCGGGTTTAGGCTGTGCCTGGCAGCTCTCAGTGGGTGACCAAGAGACCTGTGTGTCCAAGATCCATCAGCCTATGGAAGAAGCCAGCCTAGGTCCAGTATGGAAGCTAATTTCTGCCTGAACTGGAAAAAGGACTTCAGTATGTGTCAAAGGGTTTTGGAGAATACAGGAGCAAGTCCAGCGCCATAGGGTCTGCGGCAGAATGTGAGTCTCTGCGTGGCCTCCTTTTGCCATTGATGGAGTTGGACACTAAATGTTTTTTACTTACACTTGTAGGTACAGAATAATTGAAAATCTTCCCCCAGCAGATTGACAACCTGGCCATAAAGAAGCAGCCTGATGTGCCTGACCATCACCACTGGATTTTTCCAATGTGAGCGGGATTTTATTAAATACATATTTAGAAGTTTCTATTTATAAATATTTATAAATATCAATTGTTGTACAGGAGGACACCTAACTGCTAATAGCATCTTCTTATCCGCAACCTTCAAACAGGGCATTCAGCCTAAGTAGAGGCACTACAGGTTTATTTCAACCTGATTATGTCTCTTTAGGTAGAGAAATTCTAATATTGCTCAACAAGCATTTTGCAGAGTGAATGGGGTAATATGCTGGCCATCAGCTCTGTCGGAAGATATACATGTTAAACCTAAAAGTTTCCAGGCTTTTGTTGTTTCTGCCTCCCTGAATCACCTTCCTCATCAGTAGCATTAGAGCAAGTTAGCCATGAAGGAACTAAAAGCAGGAAAATGCTTGACACCAAATCATCCCAGTGTTAGAAAGCAAGGTTCAGCATCACTGCACCTTCCCGTACAGCACTATCCCTTTAGGAATACTTTCATTTGATTAGACTGATCCATTGGCTCCTAGTCCATATTACCTAACCCTCAAACCATTATGCCCTATTGAAAATAATTGGTAATGACAGTTTTGGGTTTAATATTTAATACAGTGGTTAAATGGAATTGTACTGTTTGTGGTTATAATTTCCATTGACTAATAAGCAAGTCGAGAGCAAAATGCATTTTTCTTCAGCTATTACATTAGCAAAAACCTAAACACCATGTTACTCATAATAACCTTAAACATTTTCAGAGAAACAGTTCCCAAGGCCAAGTCAAATATTACATTGATTTGTGGTTTACTTGTTTTCCTTCTTATTACTGGAGGACTGTCTTTTTACTAGCTGTAAGGAATGCTCAAGGTGGATAGACTGACAGGCATTTCTTTGCATGTCAGGCCAACTTCCCAGCACCCCTTCACACAGCTCTTGGTGCACGGGCTCCTCCTGCCTGTGCAGCTGCAGGAGCAGGGTGCAGAGTCCTCTGAATGCCTCCGCCTATTCCCATGGCAGATCCTGTGCCTTCGGCCATGCCAGCTTTGCTTCATGCCAGTGACTTCGGCTGGGTTAGAAAAGCCTTCAAGGAAAAGGAGATGGGACCTTCCTCATCCAAAGCTGCCATACTGTGACAGTGCCGTCTCAGAGAAGAAACCTTCTGCACTTTGCTCTCTTTTCTGCTCGACAGAAGAGGAACACCGGGGAAGAGCATGGCTTGAGTGGCTCTGAGATATCTTAAAGTAATGACAAACATATGGAGGTTTGTCCGGCAAGGGCTCACCCACCTGTACAAATTTTGGGTCAGGTTACCTGGTGTCTCGCCAGTAGCTTCAAAAGAGCTTTATTTATTTACTCTAGCCAAGAATTTGGTGCTCTATTTTTTAATCTGCCCACATATTTCACCTCCTCCTGTAGCTCTTGTTCTCCCAGGGCTTTTTTTTGCCATTAACACTCCCAGTTCTGGATGATTATTACATTAACAGGGATTCCAGCTGAGGGTGGGGCTCAGTCCCAGCATATTAGTCAGTGTGGATCTCCACTCCCCCATGGCTTGGTTCCCACCAGTATCAGAGCAGGCTTGTACATACTGCAACCACTGCTGTGATTTACTGGAAAGAGACCACTCACATGTCATTCATAACCTAAGCAGATGAGACAGAAATGACACATAAGTATCTGAGTGAGGCCCTGGAATGGGTTGCCCAAGGAAGTTGTGAATGCTTCATCCCTGGCGGCATTCAAGGTGGGGTGGGACATAGCCTTGGATGCCATGGTTTAGTGGGAGGTGTCCCTGCCCATGGCAGAGGGGTTGGAACTCTATGATCTTAAGGTCCTTTCCAACCTTAACTATTCTATGATTCTATGATTCTATAAAACTGACATTCACTAAACATTCTGTATTTTACCAGTGCCACGTGTTGCTGCTGCAAACCCTTCCTGCTTGCTTCTATGAGCTGAGCTTTTGCATATCACCTTGAATGCAGAAAACTCTATACTCTAAATGCAATCAGAAGCACACTCCAAGGACCAAATCCTTCAAAAAGTTGAGTAGCTCTCCAGATGTGCTAACTGCCTGCTCTCTATGATTTTATTTGGGACCTATACTCAGCCTCAGACCCTGAATTCTCAGAAAAGAATTCTCCAGCACCAAAAAATTAGTACTGAAATTTGGTTTTACAAATTCTTCATCACACTGAGACAGAGATGATTTCAGAAGTCCCATAGCAGCATGTATCCTTCAGAGATAAGTCTCCTAATTCCACAGGTCACATTTCAACTGTACCTCAGATTTATCGACAAATAACTCACACCACTTACAACACAACTGTCCTTTATTCAACTTCTACTTTAGGAGTACATCCAATGAACTTCCTGAACTAGATGGTAAAGGAAGGTTAGCTTCACAGATCCTAAGGTGGGAGAGGAAAGTGATTTTTTATCATTGAAATGTCTGAGGTCTCATATTATAACAGAATGATCAATTTACCAAAAAGGGAAATAAGATTGCTGGGTGGACCCAATGCTTAAAACAGACTTAGTATAGTTTTTGAACTTATTTAGAAGCACGATGGAGAAACACAGCTTTGTTTCCATTTATAAATGTTCAAAATGACAACCCGAACTTAGGACTTGACAAGTGCCAGGCTGACTTACTTGGTAACAGAAGGACCATATTCTTAGCCGAAACATAGGTACACCACAGGCAGGCAACCTGCCCCAGCTGACCGCAAAGCTGGCTGGAGAAAACCAAGATGCAGAAATGCCTTATGAGGTACATTTGGTGTTTGTCTGGGGTATGATTCTCCCATATATGCCTGTACCTCAACAGTGATGCCCACAGACTCACACTGGGGTAGCACTTTGAATTTATTTTGCCCTAATATCAAACAATGACTACTCTTGCATACAGTTCTCAAGAAGGAAAATAAGAAACATTTGAGACTATTCCTTCAGTATCAAACATACTTACTGTAGATTGAGATAGGTTAATCAGCAATTCCCAATAAATTTCTTACAAATTTCTTCTAGTTGGACGTAAAGCTGTGTAATTAAATTGCAGGGGCTGAAAGAGAAAACCTGTGAGAAGCCATTAACATTTCTTTCAGAAGCAGCTGCAGTTGCTTCCCTGAATTTTGCTGAAAATTGGGGTTTCTCAATGTCAACTGCCTCAGGGTATGTGTCACCCCCAAAGAAGCCCTGTTAGCCCCTAGGCCAGCTGAATGGGATCTGGGCCTTTGGTGGCAAGCCCTGTTCCTGCTGCTCCCTGTTTGCTATCAGCATCTGCGACAATGTCAGCGCTTCTGTGCCACAAAGCACAGTGGCAGCAGCAACAGAGGTGACCGGCTACTCTCCAGGCAGGCTCAGTTGCTCCATGTGTGCTGAGAGCTTCTGAAAGCTGCGTGCAGTTAGTGACTTCTTAAGAATTCCTTCATTGCAAAGCCATGTAAAATAGATCCAGTCAGGAACTGAAATAATTCCTAAGTATAAATTATTATATCTTACATTTTTAACTACTCACAGAGGGAAATGCACCTTGTGCACCATACAAATCCAATTTAAGCTCTGAGAATAGGCTCTAAGTAGGACTTAAGTAGTACAGAGGCTGTTAGGCTGACCCTCTACACTGGGGTTAATTTCATCCAAAAGCTTTTCCAAGAGATAAGGAAACAATCTTTCATGTACAAAGTGCTTGAGGAAACCAAGAAACAGTAAAAGAATCTGCCTGCTTTGAAAGCTTTGTATCTCACCTCACCACTCAATAGAGAGATGTGTTGTGTTGACGTACTGTAGATTATACCTTAGCCAAACGGTGAAGTTAAAAGGAAACAGGATCCTTTGACACTGTTTTAGACAACCAGTAATACGGCACTATCATTAACCGAAGTCTACAAAAGGCTTCTATTTACATGTCTGCAGAAAATAGAACGGGGCACAGGACGCTGATTGCAGTGTAAATGTTAACTGAGGGACTGAACGGCACTCGCTGGGGGTGCGGAAAACCTACTGCAAATAGAAAGAGGAGAAAACAGCCTTGCTGTCCAAAGCAGCCCTGCATCTCCACAGCAGGCTGGCTTTTGGTGAAACCAGAATATCTCTTATTACTGAACAACTCAGTCATGCTACAGGAATGAAGGGCAAGATTAATGGGAGATATCTGGCAATTCAAAAGATGGCTGTGAAAAGGTAGCTCAGTGTGAAAGAACAAGAGACAGGCCTAGACATAACAGCCTCTCTGCTGGCTGCTTCCAGAAAATGGCTCTAGAACTGGTACTTTGAAGTTAAAAGAGATGGCAATGAATATCTTGGAGCACCTTGGAAATCAAATGTTTTTATGGCAAAACCGCACTCTGTTGTTCACACCTGGACCATTATATATGTGTGAAAGTCTATTGAGTTCGCATTAGAAAGGTGGGGCTTGGCTACAGGCAAGTGAATCCACATCTGTTTTGCTTCTGGGGTGGTTTGGAAATGGGAGGGAAGAGGAAATCCTAATTCTAAACAATTTTCTGGATAAAGAAGAAAAAAACACCTTTCAGCAGGTGACAGATGAATTCATATGCATATTAATTGCTTTTAATTTCAATATCAAAACCCTCAGAATGGTACTTGTGTCTAGAATATGACCAGCAAGGATCAAGACACCAAGCTTAGATTATTTACAGACCATGGCTATTTTGGGTAGTGCTGTGTCCTTATTTCCTCTTGCTTCCAAAAACATTGCCAAAAGGGCTGTGCGTTAGGACCCTGAATGCTACTTGTGACTTGTAGAGCTGAATGCTACTTGTGACTTTACTCTCTGTAACAAAATGGTTTTAGCCACAAACAACCCTAAAATGACCTCCATTCATGACTAATCTAGGGCTGAATTGGAAGTGGTGCCTGTGAGGAGAAAACAAGTACCATCTTGTGCTTCCCCGCTACTATCAGTAGGGCCAGACCACTTTACAGCCACTGTAGCACTTGCCCCCTATTCATTATATGGAAGTTTGTAATGCCAGAGTTTGTACTTCATCCAAGATTTACCAGAATTTTACCTATTTGCAAGTTTAGACATCCCTCCGAGAGATCAAATTGAATGTTTTATTCTATTATGTAGCTATTAAGATCCAGCCCTGCAAAGATCTGCTGTGACCAGCTTTCCTCAGAGGAGCACCTCTCTGCAAGGCCTTTGCATGTGCTGCGTCACATGCTCGAGTACCATGTGCAGCCACACATTGTCATTAACCACTTTTTAGTAGGCAATAGGGTGAAACATGTCAGTGAACCATAAACCCAGACTGATTTAGAAGATAAATTGTAATGGCCCAGGAGTAGCTGTTACAGGCTTTCCTGTCAATACTTCACCCTTAAAAAAAATCCCTAAATACTTGCTAATAGTATCAGATGTAATGGCTATCAATAACATGTAGTTTAAATCCTTCCCAAACACATTACATAATCTGCAGTTAAAATGTCCGTCTTGCCAATATTTGAGGGAGCCACAGCAAGTGGCCCTATCGCCTCCAGAACACTCCTGCGAGCAATGCTGCTCCTTGCTTTTCCACATTAACCCTTCCTCACTGCCTGACCCACCTCTTACTAAACTCTAAGGCAAGGATAAGACACAAGAGGCAGAAACTTTGGGTGTAGCTGCATGACACATCAGGTCCAGTGGCAAAGCTGGTGTCAGTTGTTCTTGTTCCCTCTCCTACAGACAAGGGTGATTTTCAAGCAGCATCATTTTGACGATGCAGGCTGCAGTGTGGCCATGTTAACGGTGATGAGCCATGAAACTGGGGTAGAAATGAATGGGAAGGAGTAGCCCATTGGGGTAGAGACATCTTGCAGCAGTTTCTTGGCCGAGTAATGTGTGTTACATTGCTGCGTCTGCCAAGGAAGCAGCAAGCTGTCCTCTGCTCTTTCTCTGTCCCATCTTTCAGGCCATGGGTTTGTGTTTTAGGTAACAGTACTGCAGTATTGCCATGTGCAACTGCCTGCTTGGTGTGTTGGCAGCTGATCTGGATGCATATGCAACCCAGCATGCATTACCACCACTGAAGATTCCTGTTGGTTAGGAGAGAAAATGATTGGCACATTGTGATTACACAAAATAGGGATCATGGTAATTACTGGATAGCTTCAAGAGGGAGGCAGGAGGAATCATTTTTCATATCACAAGTATTAACTGTCAGCGCTAATTATCAGTATTTATGGCTGCCACTTCTGGGATTAGCCCAGTAAGCACGGTGTGATGAAGTTGGGCATTGCTGCTAGAAGTGGAATCACGCTCCTTAGGGCAATGGTGGAGCCACAGGATAATCCCAAGTGTCTTTCAGGTGTCATTCACCTCCTCTGCCTCTCTGGCAAAGCAACACATTGAAGTTTTGTATGTCAACACCACTGAGCAGAAAATCTCTTGGTTAAGACACCTGTAATTTTAAGATTTCACTCAAGTAGGGCCAATGCTCCACAGCCTCCAAAGAAAAGGGTTATCCTACACCTGGGAAAAAAGCTGACCTATATAAAAATATATGACATACAGAAGAAGTAATCTGTCTAATCCTTCTTTTGAGAGAAAAGCTCTAGACTTCTGCAATGTTTAAGGGCCCAGGGCTCATGTAGCCAAATACAGGGTAAAGTGCTCTTTGTTATTAGTGCAGCTATTTCAAACTCACTCAGATGCAGTTCCACCTGCATGGGAGGACACAGCAGGAAAAAAATACACACTCATGCCCGAAACTGCCTAGACACAAAACAGAGGCAATGCTGACAGAAATATTCTAAACAAGCCCACTTCTAAAGGAATCAGTAATGTAACGTACTTGGCAGTCAGCATTTCCAAAACCTTGCAAGTAGCAGTGAGGCAAGTTAAAGAAGGATGTGGAAGGTGACTTGTTGCAAGCCACAAGCAGGAGACACCAGGGTGTTTTTAGGACAGGTAAAGAAGGGAGTTACAGATGTGGACAGGAACTGTCCATGAGGTGCTGCACCCCCAGGGAAGGGCAGTCTTGGATGCCATCTACTGGTACCTGACCTGCTCACTGCTCTTAGGCATTGAGCTGGTCCCCCAGCACACTCCTCTATGCTAAGTCCATGGCCAGGAGCTATCTGACTTGCTAACCCATACACACACAAATGGAGATGAAAGTGTGTACAACTAATTGTATTCACAGGCATGTGTGCAGATCAAGGCCTATGCATGCTCCTTCTCTCCAGACCTAGTCTACAAAACCTGATTCTTAGGGCTGCTCTGAACCCTGCACTTGTCCATCTGCACTGCCAAAGCTTACAGATGAAGGCCCCGAGTGTGCAACTTCACTTGTGGCATGTTCCTAGGTTGCTTGAATGTTCAGAAATGGCTATGCTGCATAGAGTTCTTGAAAACAGGAAAATTGACAGAAAAAACAGTGCCAAAAACTATCACCTCCCCAAACCAATTCAACAATAAAGGGTTCTTTAACATCACAAGTAAATACTGCATTTTCTGTTTCATCTTCCTATTTCATCCTCACAGCAGGGTGTCCGCGGTCCCACCTCTGCCGTAAATGCCCAACACCAGTAACAGATCTATAATAAAGACCAGGCATACTGAGTTACCATCACCAGATTGCAGTGCTTTTTTCTTTTCTTTTCTTTTCTTTCTTTTCTTTTCTTTTCTTTTCTTTTCTTTTCTTTTCTTTTCTTTTCTTTTCTTTTCTTTCTTTTCTTTTCTTTTCTTTTCTTTTCTTTTCTTTTCTTTTCTTTTCTTTTCTTTTCTTTTCTTTTCTTTTCTTTTCTTTTCTTTTCTTTTCTTTTCTTTTCTTTTCTTTTCTTTTCTTTTCTTCTTTTCTTTCCTTTCCTTTTTCTTTTCTTTCTTTTTTCTTTTTTTCTTCTTTTCTTTTTTTTTTTTTTTTTTTTTTTTTTTTTTTTTTTATGGGAGCATTGTAAATCATATTTGAAGGTACCCGAGTCATCCTGGCAAAACAGTTCATATTCAGAGGCACTGTCTGTAGGCAGAAGCACTATCTGTCATTACAATGACTGACACAACCTAAAAAACTTCAGGGCACAACAAGGACCTTGGTGAAGCAGCAGAAGAACATGCTGTGGACTAAAATAGTACAAGGCTATTAATTTGCACTGCAACTGTGGGAATAGGATGAAGTTATACCTCTTCCAGTGCAGGCAGTGGTAACTATTGGTTTGAAAGATGCCTGCTAGCGCATCACGAATTGTAAGCTTGCAATACAAAACAAAGGTGGTACTTAGAAAGCTTAGGTGACACTTCCTCCCTAATCTAGATCTGAAAATGTTACGTTATTTAATGAGCTAATTTATTATATCTTATCCTGAGACTCGCTCTTTTCTTACGAATCTCAGAAATAATGAATGTTGTATGAATCAGTCTCCTGCAAATCTATTGTTTGAACTACTGTTTCAGTGTCTTCTAGCATGAAGGTACTGACGGGAATGAGGGTGCACTTCTGAAAGAGTTAAATAAAGCAGGGTCAATTATCACTGGAATGTTAAGCAGAATTCTCTAGGGGAAGATAAATCAATAGTAAATACAATCTTACTTGGAAAGCGTGTGTCATTTTCAGTTCAGTGTACTGCAGAGCACATTGCTCTATTAAATTAAGGAAGAACTGCAATAATATCATGCCATGTTGTAGAAATAGCAGTAGCTGAAGTTTCTTCCATGAACCCAAGAAGTGATGCAATAGCAGCTTGTATGGATATAATTGTATATTTTGCTAGAATCAAAAATAAAAGTTTTAATGTATTATTAAATTCCTTGCTTGGAGGTAGGCATTTATGCACCTACAATTATTTTAATTGCATGTTCCAGATTTTTTTGTTTTTCAGAATTTTATGACAGAAGCTGAAGTCAAATGAACACCTCACAATATACTTTCCTGAGTTTTTCTCTGAGTAACGGAGCAGTTTGTTCAGTGTGCTGTATTTTTAGTTTTATGGAAAGGTTTTGGAAAAAAAAAGTGCCAACGAAAATATGTGTGGTAACCAGTATGTAAACCACTGTAAATTAAATCAGCCTGGGGAGCAGTAAAGAACAAGTTTGGAAGCTGAAGTCTACACTGCAGTCCAGGAAGAGGTGACAGTGGACAGTGTAGCCTCTGCAGTCCTTGGGAAATTATGCCTTTTAGACATAGAGGGGAAAAATGGGCTTTCTTCAGGAAGATATTTGACATATTTGTGGGGGGACTGCGTCTTAGGAAGATAAAATATCCTATTTTTTTTTGAAAGAATGACCTTGTGACTACTTCAGAAATTTCACAAAAGAACAAAACAACACTGAGGAATGATGCTCTTGTGATAAAACTGCAAAGGTAGGGGGCTAGCTAAGTGAACTTGGTACCTATTTGCAGCAAGCTAACATAGGGATCTACAGCAAGTTCCTACTCTACAGTAACTTTTCATATATATCCCTGGTCAGTGGAATGTAGCATGGGTCACTGTCACAGCAGGATGCTCAAGGAAAGGACAAAATCCTTCTGCTTACCACACAGTGCTCTGTGTGATTACCATGGAGCATCTGACGCACTACACATATCACACCTGAGCTCCTGGGAAGGTTTGTGGTAGCCTTTTGCTATAACTTTGCCTCAGTTCCTGATTCTGCCACCAAATTCTTCTATGGTCTGGAGAACACTATGTGGCCTTCCCCCACCCAAAGCCTGCTGCTGGATCCCCTAGATAGACATTTTCCCAAATTTTACCAATAGATTACATCTTTCATCTCCTCTACATCTGCGGATCACAAGAACTGCGAACAACAGTGCAATTTTACTGATGCCAGTGGTATTTCTCCTGATTTACATAAATGAAATGGAATGGGAATCAGGTCCAAGCCCTCAGGGATCGCACACATTGCCATTTGCTGCCCCTTCCCACTGAGACAGGAAGCTGGATAATGAATGCTCATATTCTTATGGCAAGGACACCTACTCTAAGAAAAAATATTCATATATATCCAAATCTTGACTTTCATTAAGCTTAATGCATTTGCAGCCAATTGAATTTTATAGAAAGCCTTTCCCAGGTAGTATTTAAGCTCATCAAGAACACCAATCAATGGTCGGTAGTTAAATGCAATCTTAAATTTTTATGTGCATTGTCCTTGTGCCATGTGCTGTGATGTCTTTATAACAGGATCATTAGGGAAATTCACAAAGATTAATAAAAATATAAGGTGAATTGGACACAGGGTATTCCATTAAACAGAGCAGGATTACAGGCAAATGAGCTTCTGCAGTATTTTGAGCTGTAATATTTTAAGTGTCTTTTTTTCTATGCTCTATTGTTTGTTGGCTTTTTTCTTAGTTCTTCCTTTTACAGTTGTACTGAGCTCATGTAAAATAGGTTGGTCCCAGGGCAAGCCTAGAGTTGAGAGGAGAAAAAAGCTCATGTTCCAAAATTGTCATGTTTCTATTCTCCCTCCTGGAAAGAATATGAAACCAGGACTTAAAATAAAAGGCAGAAATTCTAAACAAACCCTTTGACTGTTTTTATCCAAAGGCAGAGTTTACAGCTGAAAAATTCCACTGATCCATCAATACGTTTCTTAGAGAGGAGCAGGAGAGCAGGCTGCATTTATGTCAGGAAGATAAGTTCTATTTAAAAACAAATTATTCAGCTCCAGGCTGAGCTGCATACGCTGACTCTGCCATTACAGGATGTCAAACTCAGCAACAGGCAGTTGTGCCCAGCTGCCCTTCCAGTGGTGTAAGCAGCAATCCCTGGGAAATGGAACCTTTCAGGATAGCCTGAGGCAGGAAACTGCATCTCCCTGTGCCTCAGTTTCTCAGTGAAAATGAGAAGTGATGGCTTTGTCTTTATTCAAAATGCTACAACACAGTAGGTCTCTTGCCACATATTATACACAGTAGCTAATATAATAAGGCTAGAACTAGTTTGGAGCCTGCAAATACCAATGTAAGTACAATACCAATAACTTGTCATAAGAGGCAAACAGATAAGGACAGTCTGGGAACCCAGGAGTGACTTGTGCCTTGGTCTGGGGTGGAGATTCAAGAATTAACTCTTTAGCACTACAATTAATTTCATGGCTTTCATTTTCTTATTCACAGAAAATCCTCTTTGTTTTAGTGAAGTCTTAGCTAGTCTGTTCTAGTTCTCCTGACCTGGGAACAGGCTTCTGCAGTCTTTAAGGCACCCAATATTAACATGAAAGACTGTAATCACATCTTCACAGATGTTAGAGCCCACAGTGTCACTGGGAGTTTGCATGGCTAAAGCAGAATTTGCTGTATAATCCATGTGCAGTACTGTTCATGCATGGTAATTATGTATAACAAAATCCATAAGGAAGGAAGCAGCTACATATAGTCTGCTTTTAAAATCTGAAGGGAAAGACTTATTTTTACTATCCAAAGAAACCAGCTTGAAAGAAAATAATTGCATACTTTTTTGACAACCAACAAATACTAAATCCTCAGTGGTCCCAAATTTCACAATGTACTTTTTGAGCACCCTTGCTGTTTCTGATGGTCAGCTATTAATCTCTTCCAGCTAGCAGATACAAAGTTTTGTGTTACGGCATTTTGTCTAAAGAGCAAATCTTTGACTACACTCATAATGCAACTAACACGCACACGTGCTGAGAAGATGGTATAGAGATGCCAGAGAAGAGAATTTCTGACTACCAGCATCCTGCCACTATTGCGCATCCAGTCCTGAGTAGCCCATAGACCACAGAAGATCTCATTCCCAATCAGAGAGAGATACAGGACCAGCTTTTCAATTCAAAATAACTTCTGAAATACTGCTTCATGGAAAACTTAGGCAAGACAAAACTGTCACTGTTAGATTTCCTACACCCTTAGTCCCTCCTTTTCAGTATTTCATGGGAGTTGTAATTTGGGTGCCTAATTTAGTTCTGTGGTCAGTGTCTGTTACGATGTATTACCTCTGAGCCATTAGAAGCTGTGAAAAACATGTCCTGCCATAGCAGGGACAACATAAGCTCAGCCCCCATCACACAGATGACACTGAATGTAAGAAATAAGTGAAGCAGAGTTTCCACTAAGGTTAGGCTTATAAAATACAAGTGTAATAAAGAGGAAAAGTGAGGCTCTGGGGCAAAGTCTGGTGCTCCTAGCCTCAATAAACCCCCAACCCAAACCACCACCACAACAAAACAAATCGAATTTTAACAGAAAAGCACCACAAGTGTTTTTTTATATCACTACCAATCTAGTTGAATGTCAGAAAAAATACACAGGCACTAAACTTTGGAGCAGCTTTGCCACAAATAACCTGTGACTAAATGTAGGCCTGACACACAGAAAATCAGATGTTCATACGAACTGCTTTATTTTAGGCCTCGTAAGAGCTATCTCATCTTGATATCTCAGTTGCATTTACTTCCCTGCTTCCAAGCCCTGCCTTGCTCCCCTGTGCCTTCACTGCCCACCTAAGCACTACAGTCTTTTGGAGGGGATTCAGTGAGGTGCATGGAAAAGAAATAGCCATCAGAAGAGAAGCGGAGCATTCAGCAGGCGACAGCCCAGTGCCTCTGCTTTTGAGGCTCCTCTTGGGACTCTGGCATTACCCAACAGGAATATTTCTGCTTTGTTTAACACAGTGAAAAAACACCAGTCGACACTGTAGTGCTGACAGTGGTGGATGCAAGTATGACTGATAAACAAACATGTCTTTGTTTTAATAGCGGGGAGTGACTTATCATAGTTAATTATAGGAATTTACAGCTATTTATGTGAACTCAAGAAAGCAGAAAACATTCATTTGTTGGTAGTGTAACTGCTGGGTGGAGGCAGCCCAGATGCATGGAGATGAATGCTAGACTGTATCTTGTTTGTCTTGTTATGCACAACTTTACTATGTAAATTTGAACTTCAGTGAGTAGCTACTTGGCACATTAGAATGTATAATTATAGACACACACAGAAAAATGTGGAAAGTGACATTTAAACATTGTTTCTTCGTCATATATCAGTTAAATATAGAAAAAAACATATTTACTTTAATCCGCAGTAGACACTTGGTCTCACACCTGCTGCTCACACGCAAAATATGTCATTATCACTCAGCGTCCATCCTGTTACACAGAGAAAACAAAGTCACTTTGGTTCAGTTTTGTCTCACTGCAAGCCTCAGAGGAGCTGCACTTACAGAGGAATGTTAAGCAGAAAACAAATCCAAAATAGTGCAACATCAACTACGGTTCATTTGCAGGGGAAAAAACCCAACTACTACTCATGTGTGCGTTTAACAATTATCCCCAGACAATTGTGATATGATGGCATGAACTCCAGAAACACTTTTTTTCCCTCTACTTTCCAAAGACTGTGCAAGGCAACTGCTGTGCCATTGTCACCATCAGCAGGCACACCCCTGCTTCAGGGATAGCTTGGCCAGTGGCACTGAGCTGGCAGAGCCAAAAGCAGTATATGGCACACTACACACTGCCGTTAGATAATGCTCCTGATGTCCTCCATATTTCCTCTGGACAGGAATTATTGTGAACAATTATTTAAAGCATGTAAATCACCAGTTTCTAATGAGTACCAGAACTCTTGCTAGAAAGGACCTAAAAGCATTCCTGGCTCTTTAAGGAAAAGTTTCAAAAAGCAATCATCTACATCTAAACCCCTTTGATACATGAAGAATTCACTAATATTGCAGTGGCTACCTGCATCATACTTATCAATGTGTTTATCTCTGGAAGATATCCTGGCAGAGGGGAGGTTAGTCTTTTTACATATGGAGGACCAAAGCAGGGAGACATTAATGAAAGAGTAGATCATCTGAAGTAGCACAAGTGCAGACCTCCCCAAGCTGGCACTGACCTAACCTTATTCTCCATACTATGTGTGACAAGCGGCTGTGACACGAGGCTGCCTGTGCTCAGACCAGGTATTTCTGAACTGAAACTGTCAGCAGGCCTTGTTGGAAATGGACTAGATGCTGAGGAGCAGTGCTGGAGGCTACACCATCCCCACCGTGGACACAGAAACATCTCCCATGACTTGCCCAGGATTGCACTCAAGGAAGCTGTTCAAGGGAAAGAGCCTAATCAGAGTTTGCAAGAAAACACTGGATCACTCTTCTTCCCATCAAAACAACACTCACATTTGGAACAGATCTTGGAAATTTTTGTTTCTCTTAAGTAAGGCCAAGGATTAAAGGTGCATGCAGGCCCAGGGTTTAGGATGTTGCAATCTGAATGCTGCAATTTAAAGCAGCTTTGATTTAAAATTTCCAATAACTCTTCTCCCAAATTCAGGTTTCTCCTGACAAATAGCTAATATATAAAATTAAACAACTGAATAAGGACAAGTTCTATTTTGTTTTGTCCCACAGAACAGGTGTACAAATTCCTCAAACTGTCCATGCAGGATGCAGCCATCTCTGAGGTGGAACAAGCAAACTGTGAGACTATCATATGGCAACAGTACTGAGAAGCAAAAACCTGTGTTTAGTCCAAACTACAGCAGGGGATTTATAACGTGCTATGTTAGTGCTGAAGAATCACACAAGCCAACCAACTTCCCATGGCTGCTTGTACTTTTTTCTCATTCCTTTTTTTTGAAAAGCCAAAGACATAGAGCTAATTTTGTCCCAGATAGTCCTTGCCTAATGCTATCTTGTCTTGTTTGTTTGTTAAAAACCTTTGAGCCGTTTATACACATTATACCTCAAACCTGCACATTGTGCATTTCAGAAGTAAAATTGAGCAGTATCTCCTGGGCTGCGTTCCCACATTTTTGATCCATTATTTGTTTTGCAGCTATAATGATTATTTGTAGTTAGAAGATCAATGGAAGCTCTGTACTCCTGTGACATCCAGCACTGCTTGTGTTCAGTCACAAATGAAAATAACCATACCACGCGTGGGTGACTGAGCAGGGAATGCAAACACTCAAGGCATAACAGGCCTGAGGAGATACCACAAGGAATACCAATTCAGGCTTAAAATGTCATATGGCATCATTACACCATGTGTAACAAAAATGGAAAGGTTGCAAAACTGCTTGTAAACAACTCTAGCAGGTGGGACAGTGATGAAGGTCCTGAAATGGCAAGTGAAACAAAGTAACCCAAAATTAACCTGTCTAAAACCAGGAAAACCCCTCCAAAAAAAGTATCAACAGTTGCAGGGAAGGAGAAGAGGGTAGAGAAGGGAGAAAAGGAGAAATTATAAGCATACTTAGAGATTTTATTGTTATATTCTAAAACACGACAGACTTCTGCAAGTCTGCTTCACTCTACAGTAGCAGCATGCATCACACAGGGTGCTTAAACCTTTGTGCTGGTTTTGATTTCTCCATGTGCATAATTTTCCATCCATTAATTCCTTTCAAGCCATTCTTATGCACACCTCCTACTTTAATGAACCTTTACAGAACTGTACTGTTTCTCGGGTTACAATTTAATTTGTGAAGAAAAAAAGTCCCCTGTCTGATCTTTTTAGATCTTTCCTTTATAAAATAATAGTTATTCCAAATAGGCTTTTTACTGGTTTGGTTAGGTTTTTGTTTTCTCTGTTTCTTTCCCAGGGCAAAAATTATAATTCATCCTGGTACTACTGAGCTCCTCTTTAGCAAGTGCTAAATAACCAGAAATACGGTGGCTACTGGCTAAACTTCAAAAGCCTGGAGTGTAGTCCCAGCATGAAGGCTGCTCATACACGTTAGAGAGCGCTGGAAGCATTATACATTTGTACGACTTGCATATTCACAGTGGAGGAAATCAGGTTGATTGGTTCTAGGTCTTTTGTTAGCTCTGATAGATCTTGACCCATATTTGTCATCCTAGTCATTTTATTTCAAGCATAAAGGCAATTTTATTTCCACTCCTTACCTGCTCACTGGGAGGCAGGAGACTGGTGTATTAGGAAAAGAAGTGGGCATTAATAAAGTTATTCACATGACAGAGACACGGCTTTGTCTATCTGGTATTTCATGTGTTGGCTTATACCCATGTTTCAACCCAAATGTAAGCAGTATCCAAATGCAAGTACAGCCTAACCTCTGCCTCTAAAGGAAAAGCACAGGAAAGCTTCACATTTCCCTACCTCTTAGCGCTGGCCAAAATGGGTGCCTACATGCAGTATCAGTGGTCCAGCCTGGTTAAGGACTCAGACAGACTGCTAGCACCTTAGTTGCCTACTAGCCCCATGCTGCCTTCAGTGCACACAGATGAAAGACTTTTCCTATTTTTCCCACCTTCTGCAGAAGCAGAGATACAGGTGAAACTCTGTATGCCCAGAGGACAAGACTCCCCTTTCACTTAATGCTTCCGCAGCCAAAGCTCAACATTTTCCTCCACAGAACAATTCGGCAGAATCCTAGATCACCTTTCACATCTTCCTGGTATGCACGCACAAATCTGCAAATCCGTTAGTGGATAAGCTGTTTGAGTTTGTTTCTATAAGATAATTCTGACTGTGTATGATGTTTTAAAAAGTGAGAGTACTCATTTATTTCACCCCCAGAGTGGACTGAGCCTTTTTTCCTCAATGCAGCCTGGACAAGGTGTCCTGCTCATTTTCTGATCGTGTCCAGATTGCTCCTTTCCCAATAGTGGGAGGCTTCATGATCTCTGACATTGAATCAGAATAAAATAATTCACTCAACAATTTGCCTTTGAACAACAGGGACAGGAATTGATCATGGTTAAGTGAAGCTGTCAGACTATAATTTACTGAAACAAAGTCAACTACATCACCTAACTCCTTACAGTGTTTTGAAATCTAGAGACATGTTACTGGTGAGCACATATCGATTGCCAGTGCTTGGACATGGCAGAGAGGATTTCCCTACTGAGGGGCTAAATAATGTGTATGTTGAAACAGATTTAATTGAATGTAAGTATGTTAGTGGTAATTTTATTCAGCATTCCCACATGAGACAAATCACACCCATTACTGAGATTTACAGCTCCTGGAAGGAGGCCCAAACCTGTATCTGAAGTTAAAGGCATTAGAAAAATATGGGTCAAGAGGTGGAAGGCAAACTGTTCATTGCTTAGGAGTATTGCAGGGACATAAAAAAGGGACTTCTTATAGAATTTCAGCCACATAGAAATGGGGTGCCTAGACTCCTTTCTCACACACAAATAAAAACCTATCTTAGATAACTATTTCAAGATGGAATGAACCATCCAATGAAGACAAAGCCAGAAGACAAATTAGAATAAATCTCTTACAATAAGGCAAAATTATTCTACCTGGTAGCATGAGCATATCCTGAGAAACTCCTTATTTTCCTTTCTTGAAAAATATTTCAGATGAATAGTAAAACAGGTACAGTCACAGGGGTAGGAAATAGGGAAGTGATGTATGTAGGTATGGTCTGTGATGCAAGAGTTAGGGTGTTTTGACAATATACAAACAACAGCCTGAAATAGGAATATTTATAAAGCAACAATTCCTAATTTTGCAAAGGTATCTGAGCATGTGGAAAATTCCACACCAAGCTTGCACGAAAACAGTAAATTTTAGAAAGCAGCTAACGCAGTCTATCCTCCACTCAGGGTGATATGATATTCTCACTGATGTTAACAGAAATTACATACATTTACAAGTGAGTGTAGTTTGGAGTGCCTACAAATCAGTACTAGGGCTGAAAACACTATTCCAAAGAAATACACAAGCTATTAATTTGAATCCTGATTCAGCTGACAACTACTAACTTTTCAGTTGTTGAAATCCCATATTCAATATGCAAGAGAGAGGAGAGATGCATGTTGTGAAACTTCATTTATGACCAAAGCAAATCCTCTGAATGCTTACAAGCGGTGTAAAACAGCATGCAGGGCTGCTCCGACTTCCCTCTGTGTGGAGTAATATCACATGACAGAACCTCTCCTGCATGAAATGGCAAGCTGGGGAAAATAGATAAGGAAAGCATTGGTATTGAAATACACAAAGAACAGCAGATACTTTTTATTGTGTAACGCATTAAATTATAGTGGATGGTGTAAGTAATTCATGTCACTCAAGTATAAAAAAAAAAGCACTTAAAGGAAAAGTTTGCAAAATTCATGAAACCTTTCTTCCCCCAGTTTCTGAATTCCCCTTTTTGAGATATCCTCAGGGTACAGATGGGAACATACAGATTTTTAAGTTGGGAGTATGTATATTTCACAAGCCCAGTAAAATCACATGGCTTGCTACAAAATCCAGACATCAAAATGGCAGGAAACAAAGACAAGATTAAAACTGACACTTAAGATGTAGCCCATTTCCCCCCCCGCTCCAGTCCACAAAAGCAGAAGTCTGTCTGCTTCGTGGAAAGTGGAATGGTGTCTGGAATCACACTTCTGCACCTGTTTCTTTACATTGATTGCAAGTTTGCTCATGCTGGTCCAGCACCAACTTGGTGCATCACCCAGCTTCACAGAGGTCTCAGAAAACACTATTCATGAGACTTATCTGAGAATTACATGTCAAACAGACTTTACTAAATACCACTGGCTAAAACCTATTAACACCACTCATGAGCAGATATCTTTTCAAGTCATTTACTGGATGGCAGATGTCCATACCTGATTTCCTCAGAAAACCTAAGAAATGCCACAACAATATGGATGCACGTTGAATTGCCAAACTGCCCGTGGTCACTGCAAATCTACAAAGAAACACACTTCTCATTTCCAATGAATTACATGTATTAAGGTTTCCAAATCACTGTCAAGTCCAATAGATAATTCACCTTTTCATTCACCTTCAAAGCTGCAGATAAATATATCACAGGAGGATTGTTTTGTACTCGGATGCAGACATATCCCTTCAGTAAGGGCATATTGATATTTTCACCTCACAGATAATAATCTCCAAAATTTCAGTTTAAAACATTTACCACATTGTATGAAATGATAACACAATCTCAGCTTGCCTGCACTTGCCCAAGTCAAAGCGAACAACCCTACTGAATGCCCAGGTCTTGCACCCTTCCTCCTTTACTCAAGGAATGTAATTTTGCTACAACCTTCCCTAAGTTTTCCTAACCTTTTCTTCAGTAGGGTACTGAAACCTGAGCACTTATACTTGACCACTTGGCATTCAGGTCTTAAACAAAGAATCTGACAATCAGGAACAGGACCTACTAAGCCTCCACAAATGTTTGCCTTTACTTCTTGCACAGATGCTTAGCAGAAGTTTCCAGGCTTTGAGGTGTGAGCTTCAGAAGACATGGTCTGTAGCTGCTGACAGTCACAGTTTGCTCAGGGTGAAGGGTCTTTAGCTATGACACAGAGTCCTAAGTAGGAGCTGGATTCCAAAAGTGCTCAACCCTTTTAAATAGCTCTGTGTTAGTAGCCCTAGACAACCAGCCAGAAGGAGCTGCTGTGTCACACAATGCACATTGTTGTGTTCAGACTCAGCCGCAGACTTCTGTCAAAACTCCCTGGCTGGGCACAGCTGCAGCACAGCTGAGAGCTGACAGGTCCCCTGCATCTCACTACCTATCATCTTGGTCATTTTGAAAACTTGGATGTTTAAACATTAATTTTGTTTTGAAAGAGGGGCCAAATACTTAATATCATCCACCAGCTGGCTGGTGGACCTGCACACCATCGTTTGATTCCTGCTGTGATGGTCAAGAGATCTGAGCCAGGTGGGATGGTTGGGACACAAACTCCTGGCACAGTGCAGGCAACAAGGAGCTCTTGAGCCAAAGCAGAGTGAGGTCCCAGAGTCACATCAGCACTCCTGAAGTGTGTGCTGTGACTCCCCGAATGACACTGGGGGTTTTACCCCAACTTAACAGCAGAGCTGACCCAAGAAAGCCCGCAAGCTCCTGATCCTGCTTCACTATGCCAAGCTTAAAGTCGCCAGTTATGTAAGCTAAGGGAGTCCACAGGCAGTTTTTGCTTGCTTGGCTAGCATCACACTTTAGCTTTCATTGACCTTGACAGCAATACACAGAAAATACTTTCACATGAATGAACTATTCTTGAATAATTTCACCAAATATTTTAAGATCCAAGACACTCGCTTTGAAATACTAACCTTTACCTATCCTCCTTTTATCTTCACAAACCAATAACAGGAATCCTGCCAAGGCAGTTTGGCTCATGATGAGTTCTTCTATCAGCTCTTTATATTTTAGTACGCCACATGCCTCTCACTAATCGTTGAGGTGAACGAGCTTGAGCGGCTGCCTGGAGTGAGCTTGAGGATGGCTCCAACCCTCCAAAGGACAACATCATAAAAAGAACACGGGCACGTATGGCCAAATTGCCTCAAAATGAGGAAGAAACATTTTGTTTTAGTAGATTTCTTTTGAAAGTGTAACCTCTCAGAAGTGAAAACTAAAAGCCATGCCTTTCATGGTTTTTGCATTTCTCCCCATCTCATTCTGCCTAGTAACTACCTTGATGTTTCCTTTAACTGTCCTGGACACATTTGATTTCCATGCATGGATTTTTTTCTGAACTTAATTTGTATCAGTTTCTTTTCCCCTTGTCCAGCTCATTAAATACTTTTTTTCTTGCTCCCAGATGCTACTGAATTTCTTTCTTTCTCAGATTTTATATACTGTCTGGCTGCTTTGCTGGATGAGCACAACAATAAACCTCTTCCCTTGTATCTCATTTGAATCCTAACATCCTAACATCCCTTTGCACAAAATGCTCAGTGCTACAATTGTTCACCTATTTTTCACGGAATGATTGTTACCATAACTTTGCCAAAATTAATATCACTCTCTAAACCATAGCTTTACTTCCCTACTGCCACCAGTTTGCATGAGTTCATGCATCCTTCCTGTGGATAGTCCAGAAATGGGCTACACGACAGTAACTGCAGAGAGTGAACCCTGAATACACAGCAGTACCACAGTACCACAACAACCTAAACTTGTTGGCGTTTTCAACTGGGAATAACAACCCTCTGAATACCCATTTTTGATCAAACTATTAGAAGGTAGGAAAATTTAGACAAGAAGCCTGTTCTGCCAAAGTGACTCATGACATTACTGTTGCTGCTTTTGATGTTGGTAGGACTATTCACAGCTTTATCAGCATCCCACACATTCTTCTCAAAGAAGAAAAGGGATGAATGTCGCCTGAAATGCAACCCCTTTGGAACAAACAGAAAACAGAAGTTGTAAAGATTCCTCTGGTGATCCTCAGCTGCCCATGAAGGTTAGGACCATCTAGAACTATACAGCAAAGCAACAAAGAAATGTGAAATTGGATCAACTTGCAGTGACTCTCCAAGTCCAAGACTGGTGTAGAGCCTGGAACACTGTGTGTGGGACTGTCCAGGGTTCACCAGTAGCAGTCATTTTTTTTCCTTCTTAGTAGCTGGTGCAGTGCTGGGGTTTTGACTTTTGGCCTGGGAACAGTGCTGATAACACCAGTGTTTTTAGTTGTTGCTCAGTAATGTTTACTCTGATCAAGGACTTTCTGAGTCTCATGCTCTGCCAGGGAGGAGAGGAAGCTGGGAGGAAGCAGAGACAGGACACCTGACCCAAACTGACCAAAGAGGTATTCCATACTACAGCATGTCATGCCCGATACATAAACTGGGGAGAGCTACCTGGAAGGGTTAGATCACTGCTTGGGTTGGGCTGGGTATCGGTCGGTGGGTGGTGAGCAGTTTTATTCTCTCCCTTTTTTATTTTTTCCTTATCATTATTATTGGTGGTAGTAGCAGTGGTTTGTGCTATACCTCAGTTACTGGACTATTCTTATCTCAACTTGTGGGAGTTACATTCTTTCGATTCTCCTCTCCATCCCTCTAGGAGCTGGGGGGAGGAAAGGGAGGGAATGAGAGAGAGACTGAGTGGCTGACTGAGTTTAAATCACAATAAGGACCCAACAGATGATACCTACCCTAAGTTCCCAGTGGCAGAAGCAGCCATTGCTTTCACTACTTTGTTCTATTATGCCCTGTATTTATTCTCTGAATTAAGATAAACCTCTTCAGATTTATTTTTTCTGAAAAGGAAGTCTAAGAATAAATAGGAAAACAAGGACCTTTGGTCTTTTTTTACTTCATTCTCCAGTCTCTTTTTTTCTCCCTGCATTTGGTGTGCAGGCAACAAGGTCAGGCTCCCAAAAGAACAAACATTTTCCTTGAGTCATAGTTAGGGTAGTGTAGGGTATACTGAGATCAGGTTTCAAATTATTTGTTTAGCATTTTTTCCTCGGCTTTATTATGTCCAAGCTACAAGCAAGTTTGGCATGAGCATCTGTAGCGCCTGCTACAAACACAGTAGACCAGAGGGACAAGGTGGTTCCACCACTATGCTTCACACACGTGTAAACGAGAGTGTTACACTGGGTCACAGAAGACAGAATTAGACAATATGCTGTAGCCCAGTGGTTGGGAGATGCAATTAGATGTCTGCTTTGAACATAAAATATTACCCATTTTGTTGCAGAGCCAGACATATGGTTCCCTTGAGAAAACTAGAGTAAAGCCTTAAAGCTTTTCACACTTTCATGGATGCTCAAACTCACATTATTTTCCCCAGCCTGAGCTATTGCTCACAAGCCTTTCTGGTAGGTATTCTCATCCACTGGGTCCTCTTGCCAGTTAGTCACCTAAGAAAGCCCCATCCTGGAGCAGATGACAGACAGTGCAAATAGCCAGGCCTTTGAGAAGAAATTTCACCACAATTACTTGTTTCTGTGGCACAGGCTGAGTCACATTACAAACTTTCCGTTCACATTTGAAATAAAATGCAATTTATGGCAGCCTGAGTCAAGAGCTTTCATTCTCTCTATTCAAAAGACAGATTTACCAGCAAGCAGACAGCGATCCATATACATGCAAGCACTTGCTCAACAGCTCTCCCATCAGGAGCCTGGTCCCATTAAGAGTAATCACACAAACCTTTACCGTACAAAGCTGAGTTCAAAACTTGACCCAAAGTTTGTGTCTGCACGTAGCTGAAGTCAAATCTTCCACTTTGGGTTTAGGATTTTGTTTAAAATAACTTTTGCTCAATTGATAGGAGAGGCTAAACTCCAACATACAAATGCTTCCTATTACAAAGCCAAGGAACACTTCAGGCTTTCACAGGTAAGATTTGACGAAAGCTAGAGCTGAACTTTGGGAAATTCCCCTTGGTATAAGCACACACAGGGTACTTTCTCCTCATTTGCCTACAGTAGCAATGTGCAAGCTCATAAACAATAATTTCTCAGGCTATCAGAAAAAGGATGATCAAAACTGTGTAAGACCCACACAAATAACCAGTCCTGTGTTGTTTTTATGCAAATTCTCCAGCCAACTTCAAACGCTTCTGAGACCCATAACAAACCTCTCTCTCAGAAACAGCTCTGATTTCCTTTTTGCACTAACTATTTCACTTAATGAAAGTTAAGAAAGGTTTAAACATTGTTTTTGCCTACAGACATTTTAATGCATGAAAAAACTCAGGGGTAACAAGAATAAATTTGAAAAGGTATAATTAAGACAGTACCTAAGGTGCTCTAACTGCAGTAGACTTTACCTGCTCAAATCTTAATTGACAGCTGTCCACTTAACATCCATTTGAACAAAAGATATTTCAGAGCATAGTTATTCAGGGACAGCTATTGAGTTTTAATTTCATACCCTGCCTTAATAACAAATTAACTTGAAAGCAGAGATAACCCTGTGTTAAACGTAGGCTACTCTGGGCTCGTAATCTTTATTTCCAATAGAAAATTACAGAGCCAGGTTTGCACTGCACCTATAAATAAACAGTAAAATGTAGGAACTAATTCAGGGGAGCAGTGTTTTTTTCTGGTGAATACCAACATGATCAGCTCTTACTCATACCGTCTGAAACCAAGCCCAACAGAAAGGGCCCTGGATCAGGCTTGCAAATATTTGCGCAAAGCCAATTTAAACTCTCTAGAGTGTTTATGGATAGGAAAAGTGCCAAGCTGTATTGTTGAAATTATCCTTTCTGCAACACAAGTGGCCCCTTTCCCTGAGGCCCAAATGTTGCTCTACCTGGGGACCTACATATGTTCATGTGCCCAGTGGATTTCCCTTATCTCCACAGCTGTGATTAGCTCTCCTTTTAGACGTGGATATCATCAGTCAAAGGCAGCAAGTATGTTATATGACTTGGGACACCTCTAATTCCTGACTTGAACACTCCCATACAGCCCTCAAAGGGACCACATGAGGAAGACTTTTGTTGCTCCACTACTAAGATCCTGCGGAAGGAAAGAGGCACAAAGTCATCATCAGAGCCTATTGCAGTCTTAACGTGAATGTGAAAATAAGCAACAACAGTAAGTCCTAAAGACACTCTTTCTTTGCTGCTAGCTGCAGCTTTGAAGGGCCGTGGTCCAGCTACGGCCAAGGACTTCTAAAAATGCCCTCCCCAGATCCCAGCTGTGCCTATTCATCATCATCTGCTTCATGGGGATTTTAATCCAATGGGCGGGGGGGACCTAGAATTTCGTGAGTACTAGGAATGTTATGTAAAGAGAAATTTCACTGTTCTCACTGTGAAATTTTGCCTCAGGCAACTTATGAATGTTCCAGGGAAGATATTCACCATTTTCAGGAAAACAGCTGACAGATCCATCTGCTGCCCTGGGTGCTATAGGGTGCAATTTTCAAGTGTCTCAGTAACACCCGCTCCTACAGCCCCAGTGAAAAGCCAAGATCCCCCCACAAGACAACTGCAAAGGCGGGGGAGACAGTAAACTTCTATTCTAATATTTTTGAATTTTAAGGCTAAATTTCTTTTGAAATACCTCAACACTGATGAGCATGAAGTTTGGAGGAACTGCTTTTATGCAGTTACATATATAGAGTTACATTTATACAGTTGAGTTTCCCAAGAAATACAGATGCACAGGAGGGAAATTTCAAGAACACTTAGTCTAATTCTTTTCCTTTAGAAAATATAGCATCCAGAAAAATATCCTCAGAATTTCATTTTCCCTATAATTGTAACATGGAAGCGTTTTCACCTTCTTCAACAGTAAAAATGTAGATTTAGATCCATTCTGTTAGTCTATCAAAACTATGTGTGTAACATTTTCAGGTAGTTGTTTTTAATGAAAAAGTAAAAATGTTTCTTTTGATATTAAAAAAGGAAAAATTCCAACTTTAAATTTATTTTCCAATGTACTAAAACCAGGTTTGAAGATCAAGTGCATAATTTGTGGTTGACTTACTTGGTTTAGCTGAATCCATATTAAAATTCTTCTTTTAGATTTTGACTAGTCAAAGAACAAAATTGTTCTTGTTTTGAAATATTTTTCCTTAATTTTTCAAAATTACTCTGAATTAAAAGCAAGTCATTCACACAGGTGTCACCACAAATTTATGAGTCAGGGAATTCTGAGTCTGTTTTGCTATGAACATGTGAAACAGAGGGACTTGAATCCTGCTGTAAGAAAAAGCTCACTGCAAATTCACCTGCATTATAGTTTCAGAGATACCTGAAACATAATCATGGGCACAACCTTGTGCATAAGGTTAGCTGCCAGCAACTTCGGTTGCCAAACACCCTGTAGATGGGGTGTGAGGGACACAGCTTACATGTAATGCATAGGGGTACACATCATCACATATGTAAGGGAGCCCCAAAGCTGGCAGCCTTTCTATATGCTTTGTGCCAGGTTTTAAGAAACCAAATATTGATGCTTCATCTTGGTAACTACTACTTTCGCCCTCTTGGCCCACATCAGCAACCAGGGACTAGGAAATTATGCATCTGAGGGTCTCCTCTCCTTGTCTTATTCAGCTATATCAGAATAAGAAGAAACAAAGGGGGAAAAGCAGCCCACCAAAACATGTTTGGCAGCTGCCAGCCTCTCTTGAACTGCCCCAGTGGCTTTCATATTTCTATGAATGTGGCAAGACTGCTGGGGGAAGAGATAGTGACAGAGCAACAACAAAAAATCAGACACATAATGTGATCAAGGGTGCCAAATCTGACTCTCCCAGTGCTGGTGAAAAAGGCAAAGTTTCTCAGGCTTCCCTGTAAGGTCACAGCTGGTACTTCTATGAATCTTCTTATTACATGAGAACAAGGCTGAGGTTCATAGAGAGAGACAGATGGTGAGGAGCAATGTTATTTACCCTAATGTGCATATGAGTCAAAGAGCTTTCTGGCATACCTCTTGATCCCAGTCTTCACTTCACCATGTTGGGCAGCAGATCCCCGCCAAGTGTTTGTTTCCCTCCACATTTCATTCCTCCCCTCAGCAAGTCTGATCCTTCTTGTCTTCAGTGTTTACATGAATCGCATTCGATGTTTCCCAGAGATTTTAGCTCTGATGAGCAAGGCCAGCAAAAACAAGCAGCAACAAACAAACAAGGTGATTTGAGCCAAGCTTGCCCACTGCCACGTATTTGCATTCACACAGACCACCCCCTCTGCCTGCCCCTGGGTTGCCAAACCATGGGAGCAGTGGCAAGAGTGGTAACAGGCAGCCCCAGGAACAGAGATTTAGGATTTGAATTGTAGACATACATAAGAATCACGCTGAAAAGAAAAAATTGTGGCTGGGATTTTCAGGTGGGAATGGCAAGGGAACTTCGCATTGGAGAGGGGGAAGATGTTAATTGTATCTCAAGCTAGGACTTCAGTTTGGGGAATTAGGAGCAGGAAAAGACAAGGTAAAAATGTAGTTCGCATATTGCTTAAGTGTAGCTTAAAATATGAGGGAAGAAGGGCAGACTTTGATCTTTTATCGCTGGGAGGACTTCACACATTCCAGCTGAATTATTCTTGGTTCTCAGCCGCAGTGGAGAGGAGAACAGGTTCTCCTGAGCCCAACTTCCTTATCCTGCTGCAAATGTAAAAATTCACATGGCACTTCCACTGCCATCACAGTGGCAATGCACAGTGGCAGTTAACACAAATCATGTGATCAGGATCTTCCAGGAAAACCCTTGCAGAACCAGAGGCAGTACTTCTAGGTGAAGATAAGACAGAGCTCCATCACATGGCAATTGCTTTTTCAGACTACCTGCCAAGGCTGCAAGCTCTTCATTCAGGCAAGTAACTATTTATAACCAGGCTGCTTGTGAGGAAACCTATCCTACCTCCCAGAAACATGATAGCCAAAAATGTAAAGAGAGCTCCTCAAATTGACACTCGGTGGAAGCAGTTGAAACTGAACTAGGAATTGGCAAGTTGAAGCAGAAAGATTAAGGGAATTGCTTGTCCAGGGTATTTTTAGCGTGTGGATCTGTAGACAGGAAGGCAACTGGAAAGGCAAATCATGATCTGCCGCTTACACAGGACTTTGAGCAGCTCCTAGCTGCTGAAAGCAGAGATGGCAAAACGAAAACACAGCCCTTTTTATTTTGCTTTTCTAATTTTTTTTTAATGATCACTAAATTATTCTCACTCTAATTGCTCAACAGAGCACATATCACATTCACTTTAATACCAATTATATTTAACCAAGTTTTACTTAGCAATAACTAGAAAACTTTCTTCCAAACAAACCAAACAAGACATCTAATATGTTGGAAATGTGACAGATTGACAGTACAGAAACTTATAAGCCTACAGCAAAAAGAGTTCACCATCAACCCTGTACAGGCTCTAAAGCATACACATTTACCTATACACATTGAAAACTCTAGGTTGATTTTTGACTTGCGTAAATTTTTGGAGCTTCAGCAAAGGGGAGCTCTAGATCTCAGGCTTTATGGCATGTCAGCCTCTGACATCATTCTGCCTGCAGTCCACCTAACACATGCCTGGCAATCCCGCTAGTTCTTCCTGAGCAGCATGCCACACTCAGCTGCAGTGGTGATGACTTGCTGAGAAAGGAAACCAAGGAATGGCGTCCTTCCTGGAGTAGGACTTACTCAAACTCACTGACAGTGATGAGATACTAAAAACTGAAAGATGTCTAATAATAAGTACTCATGACTAGGTACTTCATAAGTATGCTGATAGGAGGCATCAATGTTCTGTGACTTGCAGTTAAAAGGAGAAAAGACAGTACATGCACATGCATCCAGGCACATTTAAAATAAATACTGAAAACATCTGACAAACTTTTGTGTTTACTATTTACTTGTGATTTTTGTAACAACCATTAAGGAGGAGGGAAACAAAATTTCGTTTGGCATCATTTTGGTTTCCTTCATGTTTGTAAGCAACTCCCACTGTCTCTGCTACAAAAGGCAGCACTGCTTCTTCTGGATGTCCCACAACACTACATGGCTAGTTTCCAGCTCCCTCTACAACATGTGGGAGTTTTCCTTACTGACTTCAGTGGGAAATATGAGCAATCAGCACCTCAGAAAACTAATTAACTTCCATGAGTCATCTGAACTTTGGCCTAAGCTGACTTGTCTAACATCAGAGGCAGAAGTCTACTGGCACCGACTTTAAAATTCAAAGCACCCCTTCCACCTCTTGATGCAATTTCAACTAAGACCTGCTGTAGACAAGTGCTCCAGGATTGGACAGTCTCTGAAGTCTGTGGGGCTGCTAACAGGTTTGGACATACTGTTTCTTCAGCATGTTGCTGGAGTGGGTCCCAGGTCCTGCTGTAGTAAACTGCAGCAGTGGGTTCATGGTAACACACCATCCCTGAAAACTTACTAAAGCCAAGAACAGCTGTAAGACAGGCCTTTGGCAAAGAAAGATAAATGCAGTGATCTGAGCTATCCCTAAACACAAGTCCTCTGGACAGAACAACATTGCGGGGCAGGATTTGATCATTCAGACTTTCCATATGTCCAACAGCCCAGCTGCAGCCCTAGATCCCGCCTGGATTTCAGGCAGAGCTGTAGGCACGTATCAGCTTCCCTGCTCATGGGCAGAAGATCGTTTCCAACCCTAACCACTCTACATGCAGCAAAGCTAACTCATGACCAGCGTGTCCTGTCCAGAAGCGCAGCTGGAGTGTACCAGCGCTATAGTAACTTGTGATGCACGCACCATGTTTCACACGTGTTATCATGAACAAGGTATGAAACAAAAGGCAATAGGTTTAGTTTGTTTCCCTTGATTATAGTACAGATTTATAAGGGTCATTGCTTGCAAAAGGTGTCTTATTCTGCACCTCCCATCAGCGCAATAGTCATATTTATATACTTAATAATATGAATTAAAATAATATGAGGCTAAATATTCATAATATTCCAATATGCCTCATACTTCTGCCAAGTATCAATTTCCTAAGCTGCACTGAACACGGACACTAGTACCAAAGCTCAAACCTGCGCCTTGATTTTTGCACCTCTTTTACCACTGCAAATGGTTGCAGTAGCAACAACACTAGCAGCAAATCTATTAATATACTCCAAATTAAATAACTATAATAAAAAACCCTACAGTGAGCTGAATTGGCATTCACCATTCCAGTTGTTTCATATCTTTAAATGATTCTGGTAAATCGATAAAGCTCTGCAAAGTGGCTGTCGTCTGCTGATTTCTAACTCTAGTCAGTGGCATCCACTCTTTAGTGCACCACACACTTGCTGTGTAGCCATTAGATGAAAGCAGTATCACCTGTCAAACAAACTGCTAGAACTGTGATAAATTAATGATCAAATAGTACAGTCTGATGTACAGTAGCAGTACCGAGGCTAGTTACAACCAGGCCTCATGCTTTAAAAATGTAGCTGACATTAAAAAAAAATCAGCCATTAAAGAAAAATGTCACATAGCTTTTCAAAAAAATATCTATTTAAAAAATGACCACATACTGATAATCCAGGATTTGGGGTTTCACTTAAAAAAGAAAAAAAAAGATAGTAGTGAATGTTGCAGTAAAACCGTCTTGTGTACTATGAATTTTCGAGGCAGGCAGCAACAGCGTGCAGTTAAGCAAAGAAGATGTTTGTATTTTTTTGGTAAGTAGTGCTGTGTACAAATCTGTACCTCAGAGGAATCCTCTGGTGTGTCATGGACAGAACTCTTGTTTGCAAGGGAAATGTCCCGAGTTCTTTTTTCCCCGTAATGCTTTTGATTTTTGACATCATGGGTAAAATATTTCAAGGGAGCTCCATATCACTTCTAAATATAAACAATACAAAATAAGCCTTTGCTTTTGAAGCACTTGACATCCTTTGAGCTTTGAATTTCAACTCCTAATAACTCTTGATGCTCACTGCATTAATGTATAAAGTCCTTTTTGTGAGCTAGAAATGGTTCCTCATGTCCCTCCTGCCATTGGCTTTATGAGCTTAATTTATTCTTTTTAATATAAAATCTCATTACCTGAACATGACACCACCAATTCCATTTTATCTTTGATATAAGAACAGAGAGAAACCAAAATCAAACCCTTAAATAAAGTCTGTAATCATCCCTCACTTTTCTCTCGCTTTTCAAATTTCTAAACAAAATTAAGTAAAAATACCTTCCAGGGCACACTAAGAAATATAAAGAGTGGGGAAAAAAAAGGAAGATTACTTTATAGTGAACTAACAAGGGACATAATTACTTACACAAGCAGCATATCTTCTTCTTGATGATATCCCTTCATGTTTATTTTGCCATATTTGTGAAAGATGGGGAGTGCCTAGCAAGAATGGATATGTTGGAAAGCTTGATCTACTAAAGTAAGTCCTGAGGAAAAGAGTTACTTAACCTTAGGCAAAATATACTTTTCTTAAACTTTACTTTCACATAAGATGCTTAATAAGCTTTAAAATTTGTATTAATAAATTTTTTTAAAAATCCTTTAAGAAACTGAAATAATTAAGAAAAAGCCACCTCTGAGAGAATTCATAGAGATCAAGGATTAAGTTAGGACTTCTTGAGTCCTGATTTTAACAGAAAATTGGAGTAATCAGTGTATTAGCACATGAAAGCATCAGTTCCATGCACTAATGACAGTTCCTTTTTGCTGTTGTTGAGATGTGACTTAAGCATTGACTTAAATTATAAATTTGGCAGGGATCAAACTCCATGATCTAATTATGTCTTATGGCTTTCACTGACTCTTTTAAGGTAGCTGGTTGTAAAGATGAGAACTTTCCCACAAGGAACATGTTTTTCATCAGAATCCATATCCCAGGTCCTGCAGGATCATTATGTTCTGTTTTTCATGTGAAAACCTTCACCCAACAAATAAAGGCTTACATCCCTGAAAAACTATATTTTAACTGTGAAATGTCAACTACTCCCTCAGAAAGCCTAAGACTTGTAAATATTTTAACTCCTGCGCTGTGCTTTTTCCTCTGATACCACAATAATCAGGACTGTGTTCATCTGAGGCTACCATGCTGCTGCTGCTGCTGAGAGCATCAATTACAATGAGTGAGAAGACTAAACCAAGCAGTTTGTGTTGTGGAAGCTTAATTTCGGGTGGCCTATGAAAATCCCACTTCTTACTCGAGCATCACTGAATGCTTTGGGATTAAAATGTGTTTTAAAACCATAATGACTTCAAACATTTTATATATGGAAGCTGGATTTTGCTCTTGCGCCAAGGGAAGGGTATATGAATGCCACTGAAAATTAGTGCAGATGGATATGTGAGAATTAGGCTCCATGAACTCATTCACATCCAGTTGCATTGGGAAAAGAAGAAAGCTTGCTAAGGGGGATGAGAAATTGATATGCTGTTGAATATAGATTGGATACATTGATTCTGATGTACAGACACATACTGCAATAATTATACAAAAGGGTACAACGCTTGTGAATTAAACCATCTTAGGTAACTCAAGCTCATTTCGTCATTTATACTTTGTTTACTCTCCCAGTATTACTAAGTACTCATACATTTAATTAAACATACTCATAACATTTCTTCAATTAGATAAATAATGCAGCTGCTTCTTCCATCATATAAGGATGGAGAAATCAAGATAATGTAACATTCATTTTTATTCTAGTTCTCTGTCAAACACTTTGCATTGAAGCCCAAGCAGCTGCAAGGTCTATCAGTGGTATTTCCAACCCATTCAGACACTAAAAGAAGTAAATATCTCATTATCTACTTAACTATGATAATCTGTGTTAAAAATTTTGGCAGACCAGGCAAGGGCAAATTGAAAGTGGCTTCAGAAAAATGACTTATTAACAGGCTCTACAGTGATGAAATGCTTCAAGATAAATACCAGAGATAATAAAAGCTAGCTTAAACCACTGATTTGAAACTCTTACTGAGGGTTGATGGTTTTTTAAATAAGTAGCAATTAGTCTGAAGTAATCCATTTATCTCCTCTGCAAGTGACTGAAATAAAGAGAAATTAGATAAAGCCACATGCAGAGAAACAACTAAGTGATAACAGGAATGCAATCAGATAGTACTGAACAAAAATTATAAAGGCAGGGCAATAATATATAGTTCATATACTTATTGGAGGCTTTGATTCATTCCCTGTGGTAATTGTAAAATTTAATAATATCTGTATACTTACGGTGTTCTGAAAAAAGCACTACCATTACACATTGTTAATCCCTGTAGGTTGGATGACAAATGCCTGGGGCAATACTACCATCAAAGCATGTGACATATCCAACATGAATCTTCTAATCTTCATAGGGATGACAACTGTCATTTTTAAAGTGCATGGCAAATGAAGAGGGCATAAGAAAGGAAACTTCTAATTTTAGGGGGATGCTAGTGGTAGAGGCTGTTTAAGTCTACACTGCACTTTAAAACTGCAGTAGCAAAATCCAGGTAATTAAAACTGCAGTAGCAAAATCCAGGTAATTCACTTAAACAGTTGTATAGATTTCTTAATGCTTAAAAAGTGCTGTCCAGGTTGGGAATAGCCATCTGCTCCTTTGAGAACTCATACTCTCTTAGCTAATATATACAGCTAATACACTGTATCGCTTATATGTGAAAAATAGATCAATGACTGCCAAAGGAAGATATGTACTATTACAACAAAGAGCTCTGCTTAAAATTTGGTGCTTTTTTGACTGATAGGAACTAATATATTTTAAGATCTGCAAATGACAGAAAGACTCAGTAGTTTGTTGATTTCCACTTGCATTTTTCTGCCCATGTAACTTTTTGTACTAGCCCTTGTCTGGTTCTCTTTGTTTCCCTGTGTTACAGAACATGACATAGAAGGTGCTCATCACCCAGACGGGTAGTTTCAATAGGATTGTCACTTTAATGTTCAACATAGAGTTTTCTTCTTAACATTTCTTCTCATTACATCAAGACTCAGTACTGTGAGACACCTTTTGTTACGTATATATGAACAACAGCACTGTGAACAAATTTAATACACTGGGCAAGGGAACTAGGAGCTGACAACAGTTAATAGACAAGGTACTCTATCCTAGATATAATCTTCTCTTAAATTTTGCCTTCCTGGTCAAACACATTAGTGCCATACGCTGTCAGATGAAAAAGCTAACACAGAGTCTAGATAAAAACAAACAACAAACCCACAAACTCCCCAAACCATGATTTCCAGGCATGTTGCTTTATTCTAAGAGCTGCCAAAGTAACCAACTGGCAGCTGTAATCATGTAAATAGAGAATTTACACACCGCCTGTGAGCCATTTTTAATGTGACTAGTGTGGTAAAACTGTAGTGAACGAAAGAGAATCACAGATTAATGAAATAAGGGCAATTAATGATACCCGGAAACACAGGCCATTCTAGTTACATCAAGTGGCACTAGAACCACCAGTCAAATCTATACATCCAGCAACCTTGCCTTGCATCTTACACTAAAAATAGTGGGCTTGTTATACTCATTTAGATTCCTTCCAATGATTTCAGCCAGATGATAACTGGACCAATGTTCAACAGGTTTCTGCAAGTGACTAGATGGAGTTACGCATTAAATATTTTGGTTCAAAATGTAAAATAAACCATGATAAAAGAAACCATCTTTCACAGGAATTTCTTCCTACTACCCAAGTATAAGATTTCTCCTCTTTAATAAAACAATCCAGAATAGCAGAGATGACAGAGCCATTCTCATCTTGAAACGCGCTTGAAATTCTCAGAGTATGGACTAGTAATTTCTTTAAGTGGAGGATAGTTCTAAGGGATAGGACAGGGACTTACACCTGTCCTGAGATGCTGTGATGTGCAAAACTGCATCAACTCTCTGGGACAGGGATAGCTTTTTCTGTGTCTGCTCATCACAACTTGCACAATAGGCAATGGGTTCCCATTCCCAGTCAGAGCCTCTGGGCTCTGCAGCAATAAAAAATACTAAATAGTAACCAAAACCAAGTACACTTATATTGAACTTTAAAATATATATGTGGAATTTAATGCAGCCTGCATTTCATTAGTTTAAACCTATATTGGATTCATTTGAATTAAGTGAGTAGATACGATCATTTTAGAACAAAATGCCTGAAAACAGGAATGCTAGCTAAAAGATTCCCCCAAACTCCCTCATAGCATATAAACTTCATGTTTTTAAACTGTTCTATCATTTCAAAACAGAGTTGCATGGGAAGATGCCAGTTGCATGTGATGCAGAGGTTTGAGATGTTGTTTAGGAGTAAGATAAGGCAGCAGTGATACACTTAAGCCCAGGACCTTTGAATGAGGCTGGGTGGCTGTCACCAGCCAGCACTCACCAAGCTGGGAAGATTCAAATTCCCAGTGCAGAGGAAATGAACAGGTTTTTTTGAACCAGCTGAGAGCAGCTGAAGCAAATATTAGTGGGTAAACCTACAATACTGTTAGATGCCATGCAGAGCCAGAAGCTGATGCTTCTCACTGCCCAAGGGTCAAGGTATTTACACTCTGAAAAAAAACAGGAGGGCAGCACAGTTGCCAGGCCAGTGACTACTGGCAGGGAGGACAAACTGAGAACAGAAAGATTTCTTCCCCATTCTACCCAGTATGCCGACATAAGGCTGCTCAATGTCTGATGCATAGCTTACGCATGGGAGAATATATACATGTATGCAATATCTCTGTATATTCATTCACTAATGATACTTTAGTATATATTTTATAGAAACAATGTGAATATGTTTGAGGTTTAATTGACCAAACCCTGCAGACTCTTATGCCATGAACTGTAACATCCCCAGAAGCAGACTATGAGTACGCCTGGACTTCAGCCTGTTTAACTGCATGAATTAAGTTTTTCATGACTGAGTTCATGTTAACAAGACACAATCCTGCTCTGCCACTGATCAAATCAGATATCATTATAAGTAACTAAGATGGAAGCCTTGTAGTAGACCCTGAGTGTGGCTAATTGTAAAAATTTTGTTTCAAATCTTACAACACCGAGTGATTTTACTTAAACCACAACTCCTTAAATGTTTGAGATGAGAGGAGAAACTCAGGTTTCATGTAGGCTTCTAGCCTTACACCTATGCCCCCCTCCCCAAATGACCAAAATACATCCCAAAGACTCAAAAAACAAAATAAGCAGATTAGAATCAATTCTACCTTAATAAAAACAATAAGAATTGTATAGAAAGCTACTCAGAAAACAACACTTTCTGAATTATCTTTGGGATATTTTAGGAATCTGTAATTTGATTATGTAGTACAACAAAATAACTAATATTTTTCAAAATGTAAATTTTTCAGAGTTTACAAAACCCAACCTGTTTTTCTATTCTTGTTTCACTCAGCCTATCTTCAATTGCAGGAAAGTTTTGTCAAAACAGTGCAAGAAGAGTTTCCATGTTGAAGATACATGCATGTTTTATAAGCACATTTAGGCAGTACTCCCTGTGCTGTGCCCTAAGTTATGATCATTAAACATTTGTGCTACCTTAAGCTTCACTCAGGAACATTGTTGACAAAAACCAGATTCAAACATAGAATCATAGAATAGGGTTGGAAAGGACCTTAAGATCATCATGTTCCTACCCCTCTGCCGTGGTCAGGGACACCTCACCCTAAACCATCTTTTTATTTTTATTTTTTTTTCCAAACAAATCTGGGATTGTGAGTCCCCCCCATTACTATCCTCAAAGGCCTTTTCTTCTCTGGCCCCATTTTGTGCTATTCACCTCAGCGCTAAGGTTTTACAATTTTTACAAAAGTCTTAAGGCTCTGCTTTGGTTAAACTGCTTCAGGATATGCCATCTTTCCTTCAGGACACTCATTGCACTGATAGAAATGCTTAGGATGCCTGATCTGGGAGTGAAATAAAGTAAATATTCACATTTTACTTTGCCCAAAAAGATAAATCAGTCTATTTGGTTTTAATTTGGCTTTTCAAAGATCAAGCATATATTAAGCACAGCCAGGATATAGATTTTTCTGCTAGTTCGTTTTTTTTAAATAACCCTAAAGTGAACTCAACATTCTTACAACTGAGTTGTTAATCCTGTAGACACCTGTACACTGCTCAATCAGTAACTGAAGTATTTGAGAAAGCCACCTGAAGACCTAGCCCCAAACTCTGACCAGCATAAAATAAAATACATTAAAAACTATGATATGATATTTGATTTGGCCTGAGTAGAACTTACATGTGAACAGAAGCCTTTAATAAGCACATGTTGGAAAGATCTCAATGATTTATGCTTCCATTTTTGCAAGCATGATTTATGCAGATTGGTGCTGTCTCAACCATGAACATCCCCTATTACTACGAACTTATTTCTCATGTCCCAGTTTACTACTGACCAAGGACCTGGTGTACAGAGACAATGGCAATGGATTGTGGCCTTCCTAAATCTCCAGCACAGTGTTCTGCCCAGATGTAAAAAAGTAACTTGATCCCAATTAATGAAAGTGACTGGGTCAGCCTGTCACCTCCCATGCTCTTTATGCACTGCTCAGACATCTATACGCTTATTAAAACCTCAGGCACTCTACATAAGCTCTGCCTTGAAACCAGTTGCCAGAGGCATCACAGCTCAGAACCTGTCTATAGGTTTCTTGGTTTCAGATCTGACATCTCACAAACCTCTCTTATCTGCCTTGGCAGCACAGATCAGATGAAAAGCAGCCCCATCCTCACAGAATAAGACTCACAAAAAAGATGGAGGTGCACAATAATCAACATTTCATTGCTGCTGTTCCTCACAAATGTACCTTATTGCTGACATGCTCCAAGGTTAGAATATGCCCGCAACACTTTGCAAACATCCTTTATTATTTTCATTAGATTCAGAGTGGGGAACTTTTTACCAAAAGCTTTTTTCCAAACCAATTGTCTCTGCACTGTTTAAGTCAAAGCTGGAGCACAAGCAGTAACAGCAAATGACTTCTGGAAATATTTTCACTTCTGAATAATTGCTGTCCTGTAGATCATTTATACAATCATAGAATAGTTAGGGTTGGAAAAGACCTCAAGATCATGTAGTTGCAACCCCCCCTTGCCATGGGCAGGGACACGTCCCACTAAACCATGCCATCCAAGGCTATGTCCAACCCCATCCTGAACACCACCAGAGATGGAGCATTCACAGCTTCCCTGGGCAACCTATTCCGGGGCCTCACCACCCTTACAGTAAAGAATTTCTTCCTTATATCCAATCTGAACTTCCCCTGTTTAAGTTTGAACCCGTCACCCCTTGTCCTATCACTACAGTCCCCAATGAAGAGTCCCTCCCCAGCATTATAGGCCCCCTTCAGATACTGGAAGGCTGCTATGAGGTCTCCACGCAGCCTTCTCTTCTCCAGGCTGAACAGACCTGACTTTCTCAGCCTGTCTTCATACAGGAGGTGCTCCAGTCCCCTGATCTCCTCATGGCCCTCGTCTGGACTTGTTCCAACAGTTCCACGTCCTTTTTATGTTGAGGACACCAGAACTGCACACAATACTTCAAGTGAGGTCTCAGGAGAGCAGAGTAGAGGGGCAGGATCACCTCCTTCAACCTAATTTGATGATTATTGTCCCAGTTCCCCTCCTCGGGTTTGACTGGCTACCAGACACACAGCGTCATTTTTGATCCGGAATAGGATGGGTAACTCTCATCATTACACAGTCTGTATTGCCCATTAAAACCTAACCTGGAATGTCAGTAAGTGAGGTAACTTTGACAGAAAGAATAATGTGCTCTGAGGTATCTGCCTTACATTTGCTCCATCTGTTCGGATTCAGAGCTACCCAATATCCAACTAAACTTTTGTGGCAGCACAAACTTCCTTGTATCTGCCAGGAGCACAAACCTGCTGCCTCTCCTGCAACTCACTTCTCCAGCAACGACACAACAAACCCCTCAGCTTCAGAAAGCAGCTTCCTAAAACCTCAGTTGTTGTAACCTGCTCCTGCTTCTCCCAGCCTCGTGACCTAGAACAGCCAGCCCATCTTCAAGAGATTAAGCTCTTTTTATTTATATGGCACACAGGGTAACATTCAGGTTAGGAACATCAGAAGAACAAATGGTCTCTTAAAAAGGCTTTGAACTTTATTTCTTCTTCAAAGAAGTTTGGCTTTTGGGGGAAGTGGTTTAATAACTAAACTTGCCAGCACAGGCAGGAAATAGTATTTCCTATGTACATCCTGGCACCAAAACTAGTCTGCAGTAGGAAGAGTCTCTGATTTCCTTTAAAACGTGCCGCAGGCTGGGAAGGCAAAGCACTGCCTTGGAAAGGAGTTCACCCGTTTGCGTATTCAATTGCTGATTCAGTGAAAGAGTTCAGGCCCACTCTGTGTTAAAAATCAAAGGGACGAGAGCTTTTACCAGTGATAGGTAAAGCTTTAACAAGAACTCATGTTTGTTATTATCAGAATTTCCTCCTTTTTGCAGGCTAATTCACAGACTGGCTAATGGGTTTCCATAAATACTAACAAGTGCTGCCTTAAGGCTTTGTTGTGCTGTACAACATTAAGCAACAACAATAGGGAACAGCTGCTCCTGAGTAACTGTGCAGTTAATTACATTATATACCTACAGTATGTCTCTGCGCCCCACATTGAGAGAGCTATTGCTCACGGACCATCCATAGAATGATGGAAGATATTAGGGACCTTCCAAAACAAATGGGAACGAGACTCAGATGTTCACACTGCCCTTGCTGAGGGAAACATGAAAAGCAAAACAAATTAATGTTACAGCACTAACATTATTATTGAAAGAGAGTAAGTTTGCATGGATTTGTGTGCCTATCTTTAATGTAGGTATTAGATGGTCTAACATCTGGTTTGTCAAAGAACTTTGTCAGGTATTTCACAGATGTGTAATACTTTTATTTTTACAATCTGGAATAATCACAGTCAGGCATATAAAGAAATAGCTTTTATAATGGTGTTCCTCTCTCAAACACATCTCCATCTCTAAGATATGCACATGAAACATTTAAATTAAGAAATAACTCTAGGATGATAAAACCTATACTTATAAGTGGTTTATATTACAATTTATAACAGGCACATTTTCTCAGATCATGGCTTTCTTTAATAACTTTTCAATTCTTAGCCCCAGCTGGAAGCCTAAAAATAAGCAATAGAAAATTGGCATGTTTTGTTCCTGGTAATTGAAAGAGTACCATGATAATTTTACCAGGACCAGGTTAAAGCAGCTCTGCAGGTCCCCAGAAGAAAAAATGTACTGCATTTATAACGTACGTGTTGGCAACAAATGCAGCCATTTAATGAGGGATTTCAAGTGGAGAATTCGTCTGACATCTCTTCCAGTCTCAAACTTGATGAAGAGCACCAAGGTCTCTCCCAGACATGCTCTCTTCTCAGCCTGTTCCCTGACTCTGCCCTGGTTTTGTCCACCCTTCCACCAGAACATCTTTTAAGACACTTGAACCAGAGGCACCCAAAAGCGAAGATGATAACAACGGTTGGCTGGAGAAGGAATAATGGCAGCCCCTGTCACAAAGCTAGGTCTACCTGGAATTTCATTCTAGCCCAACATTTTAGTGGCTTACTGTGCAAAGTCAGGAAAGTAATTTCACCTCCATGGGCCTCAGTTTCTATATATCTACTGTGATGCTTCTAATGTTGGCCTTCAAAAAACCTTTATAAAGAGATGCTTTGTAATCTCTGGATAAGAGCTAGTTGCCATAATGCTGAGTTTTTTAACATACAATGACACTATACTTCAGGAAAATGAAGAAATTTAAAATTAAAAGGCCACAGCCCATTTAAATACATGAGATAAAAATAATCTAACTACTCATACGTCACTCCTCTGAAACCCGAACTCTGCAATACTTTCCTTGCCATCAGTCACTGAAGTTAATTTCAAACAGTTGTCATTTTCCTCAGAATTGGTCACAATAAAATAAAAACATCAATATTTATGGATTGATCCTACGAGATGACACTAGCCAAAGCAAATATCCTCTAGTTGGTGGACAGTGATCAGAACCAAACTTTAAGAAATATTTAGTTATTACAGACGTAAAAAAATCATAGCTCCCTTACTCATCCCATGAAAATATTGCCTCAGCATCCTACAAGCTGGGCCAAGTCAGGCACATCTAGGTATGCTACAGGAATGGCATCAAGTGCAGCAACATTAGATACTACTTAGGAAGGAACTGTTGCTAATAAGACACAATTTAAAATTCTTAAAATTACAAAGTACTCTTTTGAGTAAAACATGACATTTCTGCCAGGGTTAGGGTGTCTGGCCCTAGACACTATTCACCAAGCATATGGATGAGACAAAACTCCATTAGCAGAAGTCTGTCATTATGGTTACACTTCAGGTCCTGCTGAGCCACACCATGCTGACAGACCTTGGGAGAGATGAATTAGCTGTTGCTCATGTTTGCAGCACTAGCTGGAGTTCACGAACTTTCCCCGACCTCTCTTCTAATTCAAGACTTTGTGGTTTTTCAATGATTTTAAATTTTAGCTTGCATGTGTATATATACATGTGTGTGCGTACACAGACATACATATATAACCTCTACTGTGCTAAAATCAGGTTCTCCACAGCTAAAAGGACCAACGGACAAAAGTAGCTCTCATTTTAGTCTCTGGTAGGGGCCAAAAAGCCATCCTTTTCCTGCTCAGCATTACTATAAGAAGCTTCATGTCAACACGACAGATGCAGAGGTGCCACTGTCTTAGGGTATGTCTTCATTGCTCAATTATTGCTGTAAACCCACGGATGCTGGTTGCTGCAATCCCCAGTGCAGAGCTAGCACCAGTACCTCTGCAGTACCCTGTATTTGCTGCTTAAGGCTTGCACCCGGTGAGCATCCTACCCACCTGCTGCACCCTTGGCTGTAGATGAGGCATGGAAAGAGTGGGGAGAAATCCCTCCTGGCAGGATTTAGATCCCTCTGTTTCAGCTGGATTCCCCTTTGCTTGGGAAACTCAAATTTTCTCTTTCCACAAGACCAGTGCTGCACACACAGTGGCAGAGAGGAGAGCCTCCACTCAGCACTCATGCTGAAATCCTAATCCAGAGTTTTTCTTGGGATAACATTGACATCCACTCTGGGATAAACAGACACATGAGTTATAAGCCCTGTGTAGCTATCTAGAGAGGAACAGAGACATATTCAATGTAAAACCTATGCAGAGAAATTTGAACCTCTCCTGCAATTAAACGAGGAACAAGACTTCTAAGATTAGTTGCATGCCAGCAGCCTTTGTTTTCACTTTCTGATGAAGTAGCAGCTGGAACTACAACAGAAATCTCCTTTTCTCTCTGCACCTTGGCTGATGGTCAAACAGATTATAAAGAACCAGAAATATCCATAAGCCTAGTCGGATACAGAATGAAGCAAGGTGGGTTGTTTCTTGCTTCCCAGAGATAATCTGAGGAACTGACGAATGGCACATGAAACAATGAATTTGAAAACTAAGTCAGAGCAGTTAAAAATGGCTGTATTTTCCTCATTATCTTGCTACAAGAGCAGCCAAGCACCCTCGAACATTTATTCTGTCTGATGCCTACACATGTTGGCAAATAGAGAAGCACAAAACACGCAGATAAATTTCATCATCTGCATTGCACAGCATCACCATTTGAAGAACAACACTAACTGCAAAAGTTTTCAGACCAAGCTTGGTGGCTAAACTTCCTTGATACACAACAAGTCAGTGTTATATCTGTGTATGTCCTCTGAGCTTCCACATATTTTCATGCAACCAAGTCAGGAATTCTTACTGTTGCACCTTATTATCTGCTTAGGGTTGAATTTGAAATATGCTTCATTTCATTTATTAGTCTCAGGTCCTCCAGTTACGAAGATGGATCATGCCATCATTCTCCCAAAGCAGGCTGGACCTACTTAAGCTCTAGACACATCCCTCTTCACAGTTCAATCATACCATACGTTATTAGCATGCGAGACTTACTGTCTGAGGATATTGTAGAGGCTAAGAGTATTAACAGGTTCAAAGTAGAATTAGACAAATCCATACAGGATAAAGGTCCATCAGTGGGTGATCACTAAGCACTATTATCTGAAACCCGCAGAACATGCTGGGAGAAGCACTGCTATGTACATGTCCTACACCTTTGCCTCTCCCCGCAGACTGACTATCTTACACAGTCAAAAAAAGGATGCTGCTTTGGACACAGCCTGGCAGTTCTTACAGTAAACAGAAACAAGAACATGACCATACACTATGAACCAGAAGTCAGTATTGACAGCAATCAAGGGAAAGAAGAAACAAAGTTTCTTTTTAGAGTAAACCTTAATTACTGAAGACAAAACACTGACTACAAAAGCCTTCCATCACTCCCCTTCTTTATTCCCTTTGGTCCTTACTCCAAAGAGAGACAGGCTGGGCCTATTTTTTGTTCCACAGCTAATGACACTTGCCTCTCTGCTCAGGTGTCAGCCACAGCACAGCCTTGATGGGTTTGACTTTCAAGTAAGCCACCCTGAACCCTCGTCTCCTTCAAAGAACCTGAAGTTGACCTCTAAAAATCACATACCGCCCTGGCCCCCAGTCTATTGCTACTTCTATTCTCAGGCTTTCAAAGCTCAGGCTAGCTTCAGAGAAAATGATAGTCTCACAGACTGAAACTGTTCCTGGGCTCTTTTCCGATGGCTTCTTATAATATAGTCGTTTCCTTCACCTGCTAGCATAGGCATTTAAAAGTGCTTCACTTTGTGAACATGTTTTCTTCAGAGGATGGAAAATGTTCTTTGGAAGTATTTCTGCTTGGAAACATTTTCAAAAGATACAGAATATTTCAAGAGTGATTCTATACCAACACAACACTTTCATTTACAGTAGAAAAACAACAAAGCAGCTTAGTGTTTGTTTGTGCCTTAGTTATAGGCAACATTTTCATGGAAAAAAAAAAAATCCTGCCCAGGTAGTTAAATAAAAATGCAAAAAATAAGACTCAGTTCTGGCTAAACTCAGAGTAAGACATTCAAAGGTACATGCGCTTCCTGTCAGTGCCTAAGAAGTCTAACTATGTTGTGGTGCTATTAAAGGAACTTGAAGGCTGCTAAATCTGGGGAATCAAATTGATCCCCTAATGATGGGAGCCGAAGCTGTATCAGTTACACCAGTTCATTAAGAAGAGAAGAACAAAAAAAAAAAAGTTCTACTTAAATTTACTTAACAATGAAGCATTTGCAGCAAATATACAATAATTTTGGATATAACAAACTTTTTTTTACTTGTATCTGTAAAACACAGGTACCATTTAAAATACTTGAGGGAGCAATAATCATAAGGAAAATATGCCATTGAATTATGCCATTTTGATGAAGTCAAAATATTTCATTTGGAAAGCAGGGAAGGGTGGTCAGCTTTACTTCCCTCTGAAAGTGTTTATTAAACCCAACATAATTCAAGAAATGTTTCATATGACCCGAACAAAATTATTTCAGGAAAGGGGGGAGGAAGTACCAATCAGAATATTTAGTCCAATTCTGTATGCTTTTAAGATAAGACTTTCTTTCTGATAATTTTTTATTCATATCTCATATTTTTTATTGCTCTTTAAATCATGCAGCTTGAATGCCTGGCTTGTATTCTTCTCTAGCTAGTTATGATGCAAAATTAGACATATTCTTTTGAATACATCCCTTGAGGGGTTCTGGGTGGATCTTACCACTGGATGCTACAAAATATCCCCAAATCAAGAGCTTTCTGTGTTAAACAATTAAAATCTCAGGAGACCATCCAGCCAATTTACCAAGTATAAATATAGTCCCTCTGCCATTCACAGTGAGCACAGTGAATTCCATGCAGAATCCCAGGGGAACTGAAAGAAATATTTTAATGTTCAGCAGTAGTCTTTAATTTTGCATTCAAATTATGTCACTGACCACTTTACTCTTTCCTCTTGAAGCAAGTGTCTTCCTCAAAGGCATTTTTTAGGATGGATACCTCACAGTCCTTTTCCTAAACACCCTGGCTGACCCTACCGCAGCCTCATCTGCTGGTTTAATACCAGCCAGTGGATTCCCTTCTAACGTACAACCAGTAATAGGAACAGCAAAATACTTATGGATAGGGTGAATCCCTAAGGGAAGTAGGGCATTATGCCTACAGTAAAGGTTACTCAATGTTTCCCAGTATAAGATCTTATTTCCAGTTCTTTGCAGCTTTGCTAAATAAACTGTCCTGCAGTCTTCCATAACAAGGCTCTGCCTCAGGCTGTGTGTTTCAAAGAACTGCTTGTGTTATTAATAAGGCAATAATCCATATTGCAGCACGATTAGTAGTCAAAATGGTTGACAAAATCTGTAATTATTAAAAGGAAAGTTTCTTGTGCTGACATATCAAAACAGGTTTCTCAGGCTGCAATAGGGAGCAGCCACAATAAAGGATTCTCCTCACCGTTAGCTGCAAGAAAAGCGAGTAGGAGTTTGGCCTGAATAAAACATACTGTGGAAGGAAGAAATATTAGAATCAAATGCTCATATAAAAGCTTTGCTGCAACATCAATAATCTTCAAAGTACTTAACTGGGGAGGTATGCATTGCGATGCCTCTTTGAAAAACGGGAAGAAGGAGGCACAGAACAGCAGTGTGGCTCCTTGCAGGCCAGTGGAAGGCAGCAGTGGAAGCCTCAGAGAGTACCTTGGAAACGGAAAAAGGTGCCTGGAAGGAGATGCTAAAAATCCTCCCTACGTCTGAGAAGGTTTATTTTACTGCCACTTCAGGCAGAAATAAGTTGTGCAGTGCCTCCCTAGAACTGAAACTCTTTTCTTTTGGAGAGCCCGGAAAATTCCTTACCAGGAACAGCAACAGTTGTTACCTCTGGGATGCACAATTTTCATACAGCAAGCAGCTAAATTGAAGTATGAGAATCAAAAGCTCTTATACTGAGCAAATGTCTGTTGCACTACAAAAATGACACCAAAATAATATCAGTAGCATAATTGAGAGCACATTACCATGAAACCAGAGCCTTTTGCTAGGAAGGATTTAAGTAAGGACTCTACAGGCCTTTTGCTGTGGTAATACCCATGCTTGGACCAGACCTCCTGGGGGGAGAGGCAAGTGTCTGGAGGGTTGGCATGTGGGCAAAGGCTGTGAGAGTTCCTGGAGCTCAAGCTGGATGCAGCACACACCAGTAACAAGGGTGGCCTCTCCTGCAGTCCGGTCCAAAGCTGAGGTGGAGGTAGCTGTACATTAATTTCTGAAAGCAAGCAGAGCCACAGGCAGGGCTGCGCTGGGTTGGCACACACAGTTATTTCCGAGCAGACGGTCACTTCCTCCTCCTGCCTGAAATGAGCCTCGTCCCACACAAAGTTTCCAAGCCCTTCATTAGTGGTTGTGTTAGTGTATAATAGCTATAATGAGAAGGCCATAAAAGTCCAAAGTTAGATGAAGGTCCTTAACTGTTTTAAATATGGCTCTCTTTCCAGATTTTTATTTAAACTTTAATGACTGCCACATAAGATCAAGCAACAAGAAACAACATTTGTATTACAGCTGTATTATTTAATTCCCATTAGCTGAAAATGCCAGGCTACTGGCCAGTAGCTCAGGAAAATAAGTGGTGATAGGTGAAATAAAAATACCTTTCCTGTACCTCCTCAAGCTACTTTAAAGCCTGAGGCTCTGCAATGTCATGTACACCTAATGAAACCCAGTGTCAGGCCACACTATTCAGGCAAATGTTATCCGTTCAGAAAAAAAATGGACCTTACTACTTTTAAAGACATATTGCTCTTTCTGGCCATAATTCCTACTGTCTTATTAAACCAGGATAGAACTGATCCCTTTAGATTTGCTGTTAACTTATTTACTCCTGCTTTTGAAGGTGCACTTAATGCCACCTTGTATACTGGAGGATCTAGGTGCTTGAAAGCCATAATTTACTGTCTGGTTTAATTAAAGCAATGATTTTATTGGACAGCCTAAAATGTTTGGAGTAATAACCACAGTCCAAACTTGATTATCCTATCTAATTCTGAATCAAGCACAAAAGGAGGAGTGCAAACTGAAGTGCTTTAAAAGAGTTGCTTTCATCTGTAATGGCTGTACTATCATGTATCGGTTTATTTGGAAATTTTTTGGTAGCCCACGTAACACGGCAAATGTGGAGTAACAAGAGAGACTCAATGCTTTCCGTCATGTATGGCGCTTTCTTACAGTATTCAAGACAAGCCCAAGCAGTAAACTTAGCGAGTGAAAAGTCATATCGATCTGCCTGGCTTCTGGAAAAACAAGTTTTCTTTCAGTGTCAATTAAAGTTAACAAAGTGAGCTCTCAATCAGGTTACTTAAGTAAAAAGGTCACAAGAACGGGTAAAGATAAATGAATATACACAACTATCACTTTCTTAGAGAAACAAACTATGTGCTCAGAGAAAGTAGTATGTGAATTTTAAAAGATGAGTTGTAATCAGGTTTCATCAAGCTCCTTCACCTTCAGTAATTTTCTTATTTGGTTATTTAAAACTTAAAGATGTTTTACAAAAAAAAAAAAAAAAAGAAAAAAGAAAGAAATTAAACCCCTTTAGGATCTGCAATACTGACATCTGTAGATTTTTCAATCCAGAACTTTGTGCCAAAAATAGTCCTATTGATTACAGGGGATTAAAATTATGTCTTAACATAGATGCAGTAGACTCTGGCCTTGAGCAAAATCACACTAAAACCTCAGAATATAAATTAGGAAAAGCACTCAATGAGCTGAATATTCATGCACTGTCACAGAAGAAAAGAAATGTTGGGTAGAAGAGACCTTTGGAGGTCCCAGGTCCAACCTCCGACTCCCAAGTGAGACCATTGCCAGTACCAGAACAGGTTGGCTATGGGTTTGTTTTCCTCCACATCACTCCTGAGTAAGGGTGGGATAAGGGGACAGAAAAGGCATAACTGGACTCCCTATTGCCAGGTGTAGCCTCATCAGCATACAGTAGAGGAGGGTAACAACTCTGTTTCAAATGAAGCATGAAGAGAACATGGCTTTATCTTTTATAAACAGAATGATTAACTGCCCTTACCCAGCTCTTCATAGAGCATGGTTTAAAAAACTCCTTCTCCCACAGGAACAGGCATCTAGGAAGACCATATTTATCCCATTTATGTGGGCACACTCAGATCCAAACACCTGAGTTTTTTGTTCCCATTATAGTTTTATAATAAGGCTCGATAAATGCAAGCAAATGTGATTTTTAATGACTTTAAACTTACAAAACTATGCAGCATGGGAAGCACCATTTGCTTTTACATATCCTTATCTCACTGAGTTCACCTGAAGAAAACAGAAGTACATTACAAAATTAGTGGCTTTCCTCTTATGGTTGGAGAAAGGAGTGGAGATAATTTTGTATGCACTTCTGGAGTGCAGTCATGCACACCTAACAAGTGTAGTCAGCTATGAGGATCAGACACACAAATCTAAAAGTCTTCACACAGTCATGTATTTTTAAGTCTTTTAAAGAGCTGACTGAGTCTCTCCCTTGCACCAGAAATTCCTAAGGAGTATTTATTTGAGTAAATATTTGCCAAGGACAAAGAGGTTTCTCAATGAGGGATGCTTTAGAATTTAAAATAAACATCCTATCACTATATATTTAGAGTCTATCTGTAGAATGACAGGATTCTTGTGGTTAAAGCATCAACTGGGGACTTAGGACTTGTATTCAATTCTTGGGCTTGCCACAAATGAGCCTGGATGTCAGTGTTCCTGTAGCTCTGCTCTCCAGCTGCAAACACAGAAAATTGTGCTCCCTTTCACCTCCTGTTTCATTTACAATCAAAAGCAATGAACAAACAAGTTTTTCACATTATGATTAAAATAGGCCTGTCAGGCAAAGCAAGGCCATTCAGGCAACCAGAGGGCCTTCCTCTACCGTGCGCTGCCCCCATCAAAGTTATTCCTTACCTTCATTTCTCCATCTGGGACAGTGCGAAGTCCCAGAGAATTGTGCCAAAGGATCTGGTACCTTAATGGGTTGAGATAGTATTCTGGTCTAGAAAGAGGCTCACAATTGTTTTAAGTTAACAGGACAGACACAAAGCAGTCCTAAATGTAGGATGGTTACACAGCTAGGCAATCTGACCACAAGCAGCAGGAATATGTGCCACAATGGGCAGTCTCAATCAGAAATGGGAGAGGAAGAAGGGCTAAAACCTTGTTTGTCTTCCAGTAACTTTGTGCCACAATAAGTCTTGTCCTTCAGCAGGACCTGCCTAGCCATACCACCTTGCTGCTTTAAATAAACTGCTTCTGAGCTGTTTATTCAGTCAATCACAACTTGTAGACAACAGTGTCAGGTGTACAAGATCTCTTCATCTGGACTTCATTCTAGGCTTGCTTTCCTTTTCTTTTCTTCTTCCTTTCCTTCCAGCTCGGCTCCTCTCTATCTCTTTACATTTATCTCTCCTTACCTCTTAAGTCAAACTTTCTATCTTCTTGAGAAACAGGAACTTCCTATGACAGGTCTATCACATTACTCACTTTGCTTGCCAATTTTATTTCTCCTCATTAACTTGCTTCTTTGGTCTCCTTCAGAATGTAACTCCTGGCTCACAGCCTTCTCGTAAAGCCTGACAAATAGGGTACATCACAGTAAAAAAAAAAAACAAAACCACAAACTGGTTTAGCTGGCTGAGACTTGACAAAAACTTGATGTGACATACTGGACCTAAGACAATTATCCAGATAGCTGTCCACTCACACTACTGATTAAGCCGCAAACTCATATTGGAGGCAGATTACTAGCATGTCAAACAACAAACCCAACATTACTTTGTTTTGTTTATTCCCCTTGACCATAGAGAGGTGCTGAACATTAGAATTCTGAATTCTTCCTTTAGGGAATAATAAGGAACCCTTCCCAAATGTGTAATTTGCATTGTTAAATCCAATGTGTTCCCTTGCATTATAAAAGTGCATAGCCATAATTTTTGTATGGTTTCCAAATAATAATAATAATAATACATCCCTTCCACAACATTTAGGGTTTGTGTTAAGAACTAAGTGTCTCAAATTCCTTGGCATAATGATATATTAAAAGCAAACAACTGTAAAACATGTCCAAGTAAGGGAAAAAGAGCTTTGGCTGCTGTACTACAAGAAAAACTACTTTGGCTTGAAATAAACATATAGCACTTGTAGATGTCAATGAAGCCTGTAGATGCAAATATCAAATTCATAATAGGCTACAAGAATATTTAGAACCTTTACATTCTATTCCGAGGCCTTATTTCACTTCTTAAAAAAGGAGAACCTGATTTATGAACATTTGGGAAAACAGCAACAATTCCAGGTATCTAACCCATAAATCTTAGAGTGGAATTTATGAATAAGAATATTAATAGTTACAAAATCAGAATACTGCATGTCTTTCTTGCAGGGTCAATGGGATTTGACTCAAACCCAACAAAAGGAATCAAGGATGAAAAATGTGTGCTTGAAATAATGTACCTATGCATAAAACTGATAGGAATTATTAGGAAAAGCTGTCCAGGTCTGGCTTCCAAACTTCAAGAACATGGAAATGCTCCAAAATGTACATAAATATGATCTACAGTTAATACTGTCATTAATAGATAACAGAACCTGGATTTCAGTGACATGGAGAACTGTCCAAATAATTCCCAGCTTTGGCAGGCTGATGACTGAGGGAAGCTGCTGAACAATCCCTGAGGCCCAGCACTCCCTCTAACAGTGCTGCAGTTCAGGGTGTCCCAAATTCTTAGAACTGACAGTGCCTTTGTGCTTTGTTGCAATCTAATAATTCAGATTCTTCTATAAACCCACTTTTACAAATACTCAAAGTTGGTGCAGAGTTATTCACCACCACCAGCCCCTTGTCAGATTTCCATGTGTTTCAGCTAGCTTCTGCAAGAAAAGCAGTGCTCTGAATTAAATTAATTCCTGAGGAAGCTAAACTTGCATATGTCCCTATGGACAACAACTTGTTTCTTGGTGAAGTGGATGAGATTTTTGCACCAGTTTTCATAAAACAGGCTAACACGTGTTACCATTTATATATATATTCCAACATTTGTGTATGTAAGCAGATTCATCAAATCCATCATGGGATTATATAGATGGTTACAATTAAGTAATACAGCATCTAAGTGTTTATAGGATTAGACCTAGAGATTTGAACCATATAAAAAGCAAGTTCTGTCTAGAGATACAATGAAAAATGAAGAGCTGAACACAGGAATAACACCAGCAGTCTGACCCTGTATGTTTTGCAAGAATGAGAACTAAAGCCACAAGATCCAAATTTGAGGGGCAAAAACTACAGATCAAAGTTCAAGAATTCATGAGCTGCAGGAGGATGAATAAGAAAATGTTGCAGTGGCTGCAAATCCTTGAACATTTCAGGTTCCTGGCACACATTTCTGAAAACAAAACCTCAATAGTTCCCTACTGCTCTCAGCACAACTAGTGCCTGATGGTTGCTTCACCCTTCACTGAATCTGAGAATGACAGGAAGAATGTTGACATTTTGTGCCACACGTATGGGAAGAAACAGATTATCTCCAGCTGAAAGGTGTTTTATTTTATGTGAGAAAAGACAAAACTCCAAGCTCCACATCAAATAAATCATACAATAAGAACATTATTTTTAAAGGCAATGAGTATTTTGCATATTAATATTAAATGACATCTGAGAGCAAATATAGAAATGACAACATTCAGTATCTCACAGAGAGCTGTCACAGAGCAGAGGGCTTCTGGTAACCAAGCTGTCTTAAATCTGCAGCCTCAAAAAAAAGAAAAAAGCATCATAAAAATTTAATATTCATGCAATAGGGACTCTTTCATTGTTATGAAAACTGATAAGGACCCACCATAAAATCTTGGGTGCTTCATTAACTCTCTCCCCCCAGCAGAAAAGGGGGGGGGGGGGGGGAAATCAACCCAATTAAGAGAGAACCTGGCAAACATTTTCCTGGCAACATTTCAGGGGAGTTACTATTTTGCATTTGGTAAGGATGCAGTCCTTACCAGTCGACACACAGACCCTTAGAAGGAAATGGAAGGGACATTAGTAATTCAAATAGGGGGCAAAAGAGACAGAATAAAATTAAAAAGCATGCAATTATTTTCTACTAAGCCAGCAGCAGTATATAATCTAGCAGGAAATGGGGAAGAGAGGGCTGATTTTTTTCTTACAGATGTGGACAAAGCTTTTTTAAGAAGTCACAGAGCTAAAATAACCATATTGTTAGGCAGCGACTCATGGGAGCAAAGACAACAATGTTATCTAGGATCGTTATACTGGTGCCTTTTAATCATAATGTTGGTACAGTTTTCCCTCACTCTGACCTAGTTTAAGCAGTTCAGAAAGCGTAATAGGCATTGCTGCTTACAGCACAGTTAGGAGGACCTCAATATATACAAGAAGTTCTTTTGTGAATGAAAATTACTGATTCATGGCCCGTTACACTTCATGAATTCAGTGAAACAACAGTGAAGTTAACTCGTTGAAGTTTCACACAACTGAATCTGAATTTGTCCTCCTGCACTTGCAAAACCCTTGTGTTGGCAACGGGAGACAGCATGACCAGCTCGCACATCCTTGAACAGCCGCCCATATTGCATCCCTACCAGCGGGCACAACCTGCCAAGGGCACAAACACAAGGAAATGTTCTTAATTTAAAAACCATTAAGTCAAGAGGGATTATTATTTTTATTTTATTTTCTTTTCACAAAAGATATTAATGAGAACAATGCTTTTACAAAAGTTTTTCTGGAAAAGATTTTGTGTTTTAACTGACAGGCTGAAAATCAAGAATTTTCAGTCTTGGGGTTTTCAACAAAATCAAAAAAGTTGCCAGTAACAACCACGTCCAGCAGAAACATCCTTTTGGCAAGAAATTATACTTTTGTTCATTTTTTTCTTGAAAAACATTGATCCGTTCCAGTGATTGATGTCAACTGTAGGACACCACTCTATTTTCCATGGGATAACTGATGCATTTGCTCTTCGTGTTAACAAGATTAATGCCTGCTATCATCTGCCAGTTTACAGTCTACCAAAATATAGCACCCACTTTTGTGAACCTCCGCCTCTGAAGTCACATATGTTACCCACAGAGACTGCTTGAACTTGAGCTCAGCATGATTAAGCTGTTCAGTGTATTGCTGGGAGCTCCACCGGTCATTGCTCTTTATTTGCAGGGTGAATTTTGATCCCACTGTAAGTCCAGGTGAATCTATCAGAATCATTAAGGGGCTTTGCTTGGATGCAGCCATAACAGCCCCACAAGGGAGATCTTGCCCTTCCTCTGCTGCTTAGGCTGGATCTGCTCCACGATCCCACAGAGACCAGCATAAAGGACAGTAATGAAAATGAACCATAAAAGGAACTCATGGGGTCAAGTCCGTGCATGTATTTGCCCTACCCGAGTTTCACCACTGCAGCAGGGAGTTGCAAGTCCCGCTCCAGGGATGGGGTTGGAGAGGCAGCACCTAACATCTGTATTCTGAGTTGGCTTAGAAAAATAAAGCTATCTTTCCAAATTTATAGACCAACAAACCTAGTTCTTTAGACTGCATGCAACCAGGATTTTTTTTTTCTCTCATCTGTGTCTCTGGCTCCTGAGAGGTATTCTCAATTATACAGAGAAAATAGACTTATTCATTTCTTGATGTGGCTCAGTCCTAGGCTATTATATAGAAAAATGTCCCAGCTGGGATTTGCAGAAGCAATGACTTAATCCTCCTCCCACTAAAATCACTGGTAAAAACACCCATGAATCTGCAGTTGGAAGAAAAGATGACAGTGCTAAAGACTTACTATTGACAAACATTCACACGAACTAATCTTATCAGCTCTTCTGAATATCAGGTAGATTCTCCTTTCTCCAGCTGAGTAAAAATTAAACCATGGCAAAAACTCTTTGTGAAGAGGTCTTTCTCCAGGCAAATTAAGGGAAAGGATTTTTAGGTAGTATACTGGAAAAAAAATACAAACCCGTGCAGACCACCGGGCAGCTTGGAAGAGTAAAAGTTTACTTTGTAAAACCAAATTTTGCAACTTTCAGTTTGTTAACATGAGAGTATCCTCTAATTTTATCTACAGCTGCCACCTTCCCCAAGTTGCAATTGCCAAAAAAGGCCAAAATATCTTAACGTTACATTCCACCAAGTCACTAAATGAAACAGAAGTCCTATTACTGTAATTCATAATTCAGAACTCAAATTTCATGAGACAGCATCAGAAATGTCATTTTAACCACATTAATTCCTTCACAGTTAATGTGAGTGGGTGTTGGTGCAATCCAAGCTGAAAAACCCCATCTAATTTCAGCAAGGGTACCACAAGCCAACTTGGCAACCCTCCACGTGGATCAGACAAATGCCTGCTCTGTTGAACCTAAAGGCACAGTGATAATTATTATAGCTGATACTGCGTCGGTGGGAACGACAGTGTGGTTTGTAAATACAACCCAAACCAGGATTCTCTCCTTCACAAACAGGGATTTGGTATTACTGTGGGAATCCTCTATAAAACTTATGGATCTGAATGTGGCCCTTGATCCAAACTAGGGCACGTTCCTCTGTAACTGAAAAGTCATTCAAAAGCTGTAGTACACAAAAGTGATCACACTTTTGGGGTGGATGTTGGTGGAAGGTGGACAACAACATTGTCCGACAATTATATGGCAATCATATCCACCAGAAGGGAGAAGCAGTCAGTATGACTACTCCTACCGACAATGCGTGACCATTTTCCACTTTGCTCAGTACTTCGCTAGTGGAGTCAGGTACCTCATCAGGAAAGAGTCAGGTCCTTCCAGAACACTTACTCATGCTCACATAAAGTTTCCTCAGGTACTTAGCCAGTAAAAAAAACCTTCAGGAATCCTCTCAAATTAAGACATCAAGGAAAGAGAGGAAGGATACTCTCATTAATTTAATTAGACTGCAGAAGAAACGGAAATGGCTGAAATAGGCATGTATTCTCCAGCTCAAACCTGCAGCCAACTATGCTAGATGCCCAAACTTTGATTTCTACCCTGTCCTAGTGACAGCTAGACCAGAAGTGCCCAGCAGATAACAGCAGGGTTGCAGAGGTTTTTGGCTTCCAGAGACCTTCTGCACCAGCACAAAGCACTGATTGTGCTGGCTCTGAAGCACTCGCAGGTGACTGAGCAGCCCTCCAAACCAATGGAAGGACTGGGCATGCCCTGCCTAAAAAGCCAATGGATAAAAAAATAGCTTAAACCCTCTCATCTGTGGGACCTTAGCATACAATAGATGGGTTTCACCAGAGCCAGTTCAGATTTACTTACACACTGTGCCTTGCTTTCTTTAGAATGAGAATGCTACTCTACTGCTATATTAATTAATATTTATAAAGCACTTGAAGGTTCTTTGTGAAAGGCAAACCTGGCACTTAAGGCAACAAATATCACAAAATTTCCCTTCCAGTTACTAAACAATATCCAGTCATTAGGAAAGATCCCCTATATACAGATATTGGCTTGAATAATAAAGTTTTTGAAAACCAAGTCCTCCACTATAAAAAAAACATCAATGGAACATTTTCAGTTACTTCAAAATAAGATAATGTGGAAATGCAACAGCTATCTCCTATGTTTAATTTTTCCCCTCCCTGTTTCATGCTATCTCTCTAAAATGCTAACAATCACTTAAATCCATGTGTTTTCACTTTCCTTCCATCTCTTAAGATCACCACCAGACCACTTTTCTCCATTATAGAAGTCTTGATCTCTTTTGCTCATCAAAAGGCTTACGCAGGGCAAAGGAGAACCAAACAAAACTTGACATTTCCTCCACCGATTTTTTTTTTTTTTTCATCTGCTGGCCTTGCCAGCAGAGGATTCATCTCATCTCATCTCGTCTCATCTCATCCCACGTTCCTTCCACTCAGGGCAGATGCAGGATTACCTGCAGAATAGCCAGTTTACTCTAGAGATTGTATTCAGGTTTTCCTGCTCTGTTCTCCCTCAGTTGCTTTTCTGTTAGAGAGCACTGGAGGAATAGACAATAAACTCCTAATCATGAGCACTTTGTTAATGTACATGAGCATGCGGCTGTATTTGAATTATCAGACGTCTGTCAAAAAAAAAAAAATTAGAAATTTTATTACTAGTCCTTAGAAGAAACAAAAGAAACAGAACTGATTTGTGTATCTGGGAACAGTGGTGGATATCTGCATACGAAAACCAAATGGATTTTAAAATAATAGATTAATTATACATTTATATCAGATTGTATGAAGCTAATAATCATTATTATTTTATTATAATTATGGGTCCAGGTCCCTCAGAAGTATTATATCCTGAACTGAGGAGTCTCCCCTTTGACGGCAGTTTTACTACTTTAGTTCATTAGTTGTCTGGCAAGTTAGTTTTCTAAAGATGAAGAGAAAGTGAATACAATTTGCTGGAAGACAAGCTCTAAACTGGACTGGGTGGTATGTGCTGTTCTGTCACTGCTAATGGAGTTAAGCTCGACTACTTGTGACAAAATTCTCTGATCTGTAAAATGCTCAGTTTGCTGCCATTTCATTTTTAATAATAAAACCAAAAGGAGATCTGCTATGCACCCACCTAATGCAGATTGCCAGCACCCACAGGGCTCCTGTAGGTTCCAGATCAGCCAACAACTGCTAAACAAAGCAGTTCTCTCAACTGCTCCCTACCCTCATCACTGGAGTGAGTGGTGTATGCTCAGGCTTGCACCATGTAAAAATAGCTTTAAGTTCAAGCTAAATTAGCCCACATAGAGTTCTGTGCTAGCAGAGCTAAACTGCTTTGAATAATGCAGGCTGCCTTATCAGCACACTGGTAGGAGCCAAAGCTTGCATCTCCTTTTCTCACAAGAATAGGTAAGACAGCAGTGTATTTTTAAGGCCCACATGCATGCTTTCTCCCTTACAACCCCTACTCCACATTGAAATGCAATCTTGCTTTCATTAGAAAAGAGAGAGCTTTTAACTGAAGTTGCTGTATCTGGGATGAAAACTTACGTGTCATACAGCAGCCTCATTTTATTTCATTCACATCACACTGTAGAGCCTACCTTTCCTACTCCTACTTCATGAAATGTAAAAGAGAGTTGTTGTTTGTGTATAGCATGCACATTAACACAGATAAACTGCTCACTGAGTGTAATGATTAATGATTGAATAGTGCAGTTGTTGCAAAAATAAGTCATGCAGTGAAGAGAGATATGAAGATTATATCTAACACCAGGGGATGGCTTATTAATCTTACTTCTTGAAGAATTCGTGAGTAAATCATTCTCCTTTATTAATGATATTTCACTTTGCTCTGTGAGACATCTTTTATACATCCAGAAGGGCAATTATCTGTTTAGACCAGGAAACAATATTAGTTACAGATGGTGTTTGAATGTTTGATCCCAGACACTTAAATAAAAGAAGGAAAAAAGTGTGAACCACACTCCAAAGACCTACCCCAAACAGGACTGCATTTACAGGCAGATTGTTTTGGCTCTCCTCTATATGGAGATGACAAATTACCTGTGTTTCCAAGTATCAGTTAATGGGGAGCTTGTGTACTCAAATGGCGATATAACAACTCGGAAAATTACATTACTTTTAGGTTTTCAGTGTCTAAAGAAATTCTATCACATGTGAGGTAGTTAAACATGTCTGAAATGGTTTATTAATATAAAAGTCTTTCAAAAGGAGATCTTAAATTCTTGATCACAATGAGATACTGAAGACAGAAAGTACAGTTTATAATTTAAAAGTAAAAAATCTCTTCCTAGGTTCAAAACTGTCTTTTTCCTAGCTGTCCATCACCCACTATTCACCAAAACATTGGAAGATTCAAGGAGAGAACACAGACACCTGTTTAATAGTATTCTAAGAACTATAATGAAGAATTAAATAGATCTAAATATAAATCTATAAATCATCTCCAAAAGGAGTTTCATTAGCTAATTTTAAAGTCACTGAATATGGAAATTATAAACTTACATTATTATAGAAATTACTTTAAATAATATGGGTTGATTACATAATTTATTTGCAAATTCACAAAACTTTGACAAAATCTATTTTACCATAGATTTCAAAATAATACTGAATCGTAGTTATCTGTTAGATTAGTAGATCATTTAAAGTGCAGCAGTTTATTGGACAAGTAATTCATTAATGAAAGGCACTGTGATCTAGTGAATGTTAACATGAGCAGACTCAGAAAAGAGGGGAAATTTCTACCATATTTTTCAAGCATGGATTAAGGCTAAGGACAATCTTGTCTTCTACAGAACTGCACTTGCATGTGTGGGCATTTCACAAAGATGCTGCTGTCTCTGGGAACTGATATTTGATATACAGACACCTGGCTTGCCAAGGGCCTGTGTGGAGATTTGCACCCTCACCATCCACCTCTGTGTGTAATCAGTGAGCACCAATGGACTGAATTACAACTGCTTAGTTGGGTGTCATAGGCGTTCTGCTCCTGCCAGAGAATTTTTTGTAGCAAAGATGTAAAATGGCACTCCCAGCAAAGGAGCCAGAGATCTGCCTTGGAAAGAAATTACAAGTGAATCCACACTATTGGGGTTTTGAAAACATGAAAATGTCTCCAGACCACGTTCAGTATCTCTTCATTAAACTTTTTTAATTAAAAAAAATATTAATTTATAACTGTAAATTTTAGCAGAAAAAGACTAGTTTAATAAGGTACCTACATTAAGAGGGAGGAAATAAGCATTCAGAAGTGCAACAGTCCCATTTCCAGAATGAACCAGCTCTGGTAATGTGGCAATTTTCTGACAGTGACAGTCTGCCTAACAGTAAACAATACTTTAGCCTGGAATCTAGAGTTGCTTTAAGTTTTGAAGTTGCTTGTTGAAACTAAAGAGACGTCATTAAAAAAAAGTGACCTAATAAAACTGCTCAGGGATTTTCACTTGCATACATTCTAGTGATCTCTAATTTTCGTTTGGTGGGAAACAGCGAAAACAGTGAACATCCCTGCCATATTTCAAACCTGAAAACATTCAGGTCAAAGTATGAGTGCACTTTGTAGCAGAGTCTGGGTCTGACTGCAGTGCATTTTCAGCACCCAGCTTCAGGTCACATACATTTTATTTGTGTTTAGAGCATGTTTGACCAAACTGACACAAAACCCCCTTTCCCCTAAATACCAACAGCATGTCAAGATCATATTTCACTGGATCATTTCAAATCTGAATTTTGTGTTACCGGATGGTCATTAGACTCCTGATGCATAAGCCATACATGTTTGTCCACCTAGCGTTCGCAAGTTTGGGAGATAGGTTTTACTAGAAGAAATGCTTTCACATTCCTGGGCCTAAAACTGTACATTGAAATTTAAAGTCTGCTAGAAGATAATCCCACTGAAGGTTATAAAATAAAGTCTTGGTCTACAATGCAGTTACCTATTACAAAGAAACCATAGACTACTACCTGAACTTGATCTTTTCCACCCTGCAGCCCCACATCTCAGCACCAGATTTAGCATCTGCCCGTTATGCAGAAAAGCCTCAAAAGTCACGATCCAAACCCACATTTCTGAAACACAATAATATGCACAGCAGCTATCATATTGCCCTGGATTTGCTGACAGTGGTTTTAAAGAATGCAGGTAAAAACTGAGGGAGTGTATTTGAAAATAGCATTATATATTTTTATCAGAACTACCTCCAGCCTCATGCAGGCTCCAGTGACTAGAAAAAAGGGTCCCAAAGTGATTTGAAAAAAAGAATAAATGTTATTAATATTGATTCTTCTTCTTGAGAATTCCCTGTAGTCCTGCTTAGGGAACCAAGGCAGTGAGCAGCAGCAAAAATCCGGCTTTTCGGCAGGTGCCTGGGTAATATTCAGAGAATCAAGCAAATACGTGACCCCTTTAGGGACAAGCATATACCCCATCTGCTGCCCAAACCTACCTCTCATCCTTCTAATCTGGAATGTTAGCAGATCTGTTCAGATTTCCAAGCCTGACCTGCTTCTGAGAAAAGCGTTATTCAAATAGGTTACACCAAAATAATCAGCAGTTCAGAATGAATAGCAGCTGATAGTGACTCCATCAGCATTTTTCTCTTGCTGGATTTTCTTTTTTTTTTCTTAAGTAATTAAAAAGTGTCTCTGGAAAAGCAGTATGTACAGTATGTCATAAAGTCTCTCTGAACTACCTATATTTACCCCTGAAAGTGAATTCTTTATAAGACCTTGGATATCAAAGAAACGAGGGATCAAAGTAGTTTTAATAAGCAACCCAGTGTTTGTAGAACCTGCACTTTCATGTATCATGTTTTGTTCAAGTTCTTAATTTCGGTTCCTCACCACAGAAGGCACTTAAGATAACTATCTATAACCATATTGTCATGTTGAATCCTTTGATTATTTAACATGTACACCTTAGTGAAACAAAAATGCCTTTTTTCCCCATAATATTTGGACTTCATTGTATTTTCTCATATGAAACATAGATTTGATTTGTTTGATAGTCAGAACATATAGTAGCATAATTTTTCCTTAGTATTTTTATTTATATATTAATAGAGTTTAATCTAGTGCAGTTTTGTCTACTCCCATACACTGATGTGATCTGCAACACCTTGATCTTATTTTAAATCTCAAAATAAACACATAACGAAAGATGGCAAAAGCTACAGAAAATGAAGTTAACTGGGCCTTAAAAGAGAAACCAGAGGTTCCCCAGTGAATATCAGTATGCTCTTTAACATAGTAAAATCAATTCACCTTTTTCTTTTTTGAAATCAGAGCTCTGCTATGTTTACAAATTGTTTTGTGGTGAAAACAAATGACTCAAAAAAGCCAAACCTCCCATATATATTTGATCTATAGTCATAATAAAATTGTTAGTAAAGGCTGAGAATTATTACACTCTGGATTAGAAGCACAGATTGAAAGATGAAGGAATCGCAAGACCAGCCTGTGTGCAAAAAGCCATAATAACAAATGAATCTGGTAGCTATTCCAATCACACATCTGGATACAGACCTTTTTATTTTGCTCTGAAAATTACTGTACTGTCAGTTTGGAATCTGAATGAGCAATGAGTTAAAAATCTTAACAGAAGCATACTGAAATGTAAGCAGACAAGTCTATTATTTTTTCTCTTTTTTGTTGTTTTTTGACGCGTTCAGGAAGTAGGAGATTGCTCTGGTATCTCACTATGTTACAAGAGTTGGTAGCCAGAAATACCTCAAATGCACATGGTACTGCTTTTGTGGTTGCCTTTGAAAAGTCAAGAATACAAAGCCCTATACAGGAAAGTCAAGATTTTATAATACATTGAAGGACAACTGTAGCATATCACATTCTAAATGAAACAGAAAAGCCAGGACATAAACCACTGTATTTGCAGTTTGAGCCTACTACTGTTTATATCAAGGGAACTTCTAAATATTCCCCTTGATGTAAGTTAGGAAAAAAAATATTACTAGATGAAGGAATTGTATACTTGACCAAGAAAACCTCCAAAGCCATGTATGTTCATGAGCTGAAATGTTTTTATGTTACACCTTTGTCAGTAGATATCACAGAGTAACCCATATTTGTAAAGAGATTATGAATAGATATTTTGCCTCTCATGTGCGATTCTTACCCCTGCCATGTGGCAACTGTAGTCATAACTTATTTGAAAAAGCAATGTTAGGCCACTTGGTCTAGTTTCAGTTGTCTATCTACAGTTTGCAGAACAAACCAAGGAAATACACCACCATATGTTCAGCCAACTCTGCATCGTACCTACATGAAGAATTCTGCCAAGTCTTTGTAAGACTTCCAATAGGATCCACAGACTGAGGAGAGAGGAGACTGCTCTATAGAAGTTACACAGGATTAATTCCAACCATGATAGGAAATAAAAGCAAGCGTATGAGTACCTAGATGACAATTTAAACACCCTCTCATGCATGTTGAGGAGGGCATTTCCTCAGCTTTCACTAGTATGACTCCAGCAATATTTTCCTCATTCAGTGAAGAGCCCTGGAATGTCTTTCTAGACATTTCAGACACAAAAGCACTCCTTAAGCCTCCTTGAACACCACGAGAAACAGGGAACCTCATCCACAGCACTACAATAACCACAATAGCGCTAACAGCAAGATATCTCAGGAAAACCTTGTGAATAGATATAAAAATATGATATTTGGAGTTGTATAAAACTAGGATGTCATCTCACGGTCAGATGGTAACAGCAGCTGCCTTTGTAGTTGCGCAAGTTTTTGTTTGATCAGAACTAGTGTTCACCTGACTCAGATCCCAAACTGTGGATCTCCACAAATATCATGTGATCAAGTCTAGTGAAGCCTTCAAAATGAAACTTTGCTCTTACAAATGAAATGTTGTTCTTACTGGAACAACAATCAGTGCTATCAACAGGACCAGCCTCAGATTACATTCCCATAATCCAGGTGACATAAACATAGTGGGCCCAAGTCTTCAGCTATGGCTTCCTGTAATTCCAGAGTGCTACACATGAGTCAGCCTGATGCATGACAGAGGAGAACTGGGAGAAAAAACCAGCTCCCTTGGCTTCTGTGTGTACCAAATAACGTCAGGGGAAAGTTCTGAAAAAGGAGTTTAATTCCCAGACAATCCAGGCGAGAGATTTCCCCGTGTTTCTTATCTTCTAGACCAGACTTAAATCAGGCTGTCATGTAATCAATGGACCATGATAGGCTGATTATCATGTAGGATAAGTGATATCTATTAGAAAAAATTGATCTTGACATAACTCAGAAAAGGCAGCAGCTTAAAGCTAGAGGCCATAGGCCCCGGACTGGCCTTTGTACATATTTAATGGCTGTCATTTTCCTGGAGGTGCCTGAGAACAACAAAACTCTCAGGGTAAATCTATATTGATTGAATAATCCTTGTCATCTGTTAGGACTAACAAAGCTGTCACAGTACAGCCACAAGCAAACAGATTTTATTTGATAACTTTCTTTCCATTTCCCTGCTGAAGCAAGAGTGCTAGAGTTTCAAGGGAGCCCCTTCATGTTTGGTCTGTTTCCACTCAGGTAATTCCCCAGTGGGGACCCCTGTTTTCAGTGGCTGATTAACTGCCACGTACTTAATTAAACCTGCAGCATCAGAATTACAGTTTATGAACGAACCAGAAGCCAGCTGCAGCAAACCCCCGATTCTTCAGGGCTTGTGCTATATTAGGAGCAGAACCTGAATGATTATGGCTGGGAGCTTGATAAGGATTGTAGGGGTGGGTGTGCTTGAGGCTGTCCCTTGTGACAGCATCTCCCTTTATGAATACAGAAAAATACATCAAACAGAAATCATTAAATGGAGCAGATGGGGTTTTCTGTGTGGCTGAGGCATAAAGTGCCTGAAGATGATGAGCATTACCCAAGGCGGATGGACAGATCAAAATGACAGGCCGTTGAAGGTGGACAGCACAGGACCCTTTGCTATTGTCCCCTCCATGTACAACTCACTTTTGTAGGGATCAGAAGGGTGTTCCCCCCACATGCTCCCCTGAACCTCACATGCTCCACATCTTCATTTGCCTCCCGAAACCCCAGTAAAATGACCAGAAAAATCAGTGTTGGGAAGACGTAAAACTCCCCAGCCCCATAATTTCATATTCTGTACTCTAATGGTATTTAATACAACATGACAATTGCTTTTATTTTCATGGAATCTTTCAAAATAGGTCAAACTCTTATTCTGTTTCTATTTTAAAAAGCTAGAAGTTACTTTGCTTCAGGTGAGATTCAGGTACCAGCACCTCAACATAGAACTCTACATGGACGTGCTTGAGCTGTATTTTTTGGTGAGGCTGATGTTCCCCCTTCATGAAACGGAAGCACCCAGGCATCTGAGAATCCCCAGACAGCATCATGAGGGGTGCACATCATGCACCAACCTTGTCCTTCCTCTGGGGGTGAATTTCACCCACAGAGATTTCAGAAATGCCTTCTCTTCTTTCAGTAGAAAATTCTTCTAAGCCTGCAGATAGCACGTAGGAGCAGTGTCATCATCTACTTTTTTTACCTGTATTCAAGGTTGTATCTTTCCACCGTCAAAGTGCATGGAAAGAAAACGATTTAACAAGGAACATAAATTGGCAGATTTAGAGTGCCAAAATGGCAACCGGCAAAGGTAATTTTTAGCTTCAATGGGAGGGGGAAATGTGATTATTTTAACCTTACCTGCAAGCAGCAGATATTTCAATTTTGTTTCCTATTCACCTACCAGAGCTCTTTATAAATTAAAAAGGCTAGCAATTTTGTTTTATATTTCATCTTTATATGCAGCTATAGAACCTATCAGTCTTAATGATCCCATAAATTGTCCTTGATTCTTAGCATCTTTTTCACTGATTTCTTTTCAGAAGTCTACATATGGTCTCTCAATGCAATCGTCTTACAAATTTTATTTGCAGAAAGCTGATGCATCACCGAAATACTTCCCCTCAGGAATCTGGGAAATTAGCTTGACAATTATCAACATTGCCAGAAAGAAAAAAAAAAAAAAACCAAACAAATGAAAATCAGGGTTAAAAGATTAAGTAATACAATGTAAACATCCCCACAGAAATTTTCCCCAGAAATAGAGCCTGTAGATCCTGTATGATCTTAAAAAAACTATACATATATATTTTTTTGAATGATTGAAAACCATCAAGAAAGACTCTGATTTTTATTATTTTTTTTTTTTTAAATTGTCTCACCTGAGAAGGCAGTAACTTAAAATACATCATTCCCTGCTGTGGGACACTCTCAACAGAGCATTTCCACAGGATTAATTAGAAAGCAACAAAATAAGGTTTTAGACAAGCCAGGAAAGTGCTCACTTCCTCCTTTACCATATAAAATATCTCTCACCTTAAGCATGCATGATTAACTGATCTAACATTAGTACAAACTGGGAGCAGCTCCTTTGATCTCAATTAATGTAAATGATGCGGGAATCCTGTTGCTGGTATACCAATGTTCCGGTGTGTCAGCATCCCATATTAGCCAACCTCCTGCTTGGGTTCCTGCTTTGACAGCTCTGCACATACTCCACACTGGACAGGCTTCACTTCGAGTTTATTAGACTTCTAAATATTAATTATCAGAAAAGAAAAAATAAATTAGAAATATAACCCCCAGACACCCTGTTCAGTGACCTTGCTCTTCAAACGTACTAGAAGTGGCAGACAGTACCTATACATGTTTTAACACAGCCCGTTTACTCAAGAAGCCTTTCATAGGGATATTTTCAGACAACTGAAGCAACAGAGCTTGGTTCTCTCCTAAGGAAAAAAAAGAAGTTTGACATGCTTGGGCATTAACTCTGTGTGGATCTCATTTGAACCACCTTTAGATCAAAGCACAGGTTTTTCCTGGTTATGCTTAAAAAAAAAAACCACTTACTTTCTGGTTTCAAAAGGAAAAGATCTGCTGACTTAGACATCAATAGCTAGCTTAAAACTCCGTGAATAGCACTATTAACTTTTTTATTTTTTATTGGGCCACTTGTTCCACTCCCACATCCAAATGCTTGGAGCTCTTTGTAAGCAGCCAGAACAGAGGAAATGCAGCAAAACCCTCCATGTCTCAGAAACACCATCTCATTAAGAAGCTGCTGCTGTACAAACTGACTTCATCTGCCCTTGCTCATTTGGTTAGATCCCAGTGCCAAATTGTTCAGATTCTCAACTAGAAAAAGGGAATAGTCCTACCACAGTAAATTCTGCCTCTCTCTCCTTTCTTAGTTCCTTTGGTCTGCTGATGGAGTGAGTGCTAATGTAGCATGCCTGCCAGGAGGGTTAAGCCTAGGTTGCATACAATCTGCTTTACAATCCTAACATGAGATACAGTGAGACAGGCAAAAGAAAACAACAATTACCTGACAAAATAATTTTTTCTAACACAAAGAATTGTTTACACTCCTCTTAAATTAAAAAAAAAAAAAAAAAAAAAGAAAAAGTAGGAAAATCTTATTTTTTTTAACTAATGCAGCCCCAGTCTCCCTCGGAGCTTTCAAAGTATGCACTTTTTTTTTGTAAATATGCCAAAGTCAAGGCCTGTACAGCATGTGATCTATAATAAACTTCAAAAGAACACCTTTGACATTTTAGATAACTTGCAAATGATGATGCAGAAAGATCTTTTGCCACTACAAAGAAAGAACAAAAGAACCAACATGAAAGAGAAATCAATAAACATATGGCAATTAATAAAACATTTTCTATGAATACCCTACAAAGAGTTTTACAACAGTATAAAAATCCAACAGTTGTTTCAATGTGGATTTAAAAAGTATCAGCTGTTATATTAAGATATTCTTTTAAAGCAACAAAATGTACGTAAAATAACGGATATGGATTTTGTTGTAAATCCATCAGTTGTAGCATTATGGATCAACTGGGATTTTTTTTTTTTAAGGTGACCCAACAAATTCTGTAATGAAATCATCCATTTTTCAGAGAAAAAAAACAACAGCAGGAAGCAGGAGCATGTTCTGAACTTCAGCACAAAAACAAGGTGTTTTGTCTTCTCAGATGTTGGAAGGTCCAGTTTGTCTATGCTTCTTGGAAAAATTGAAACTGGAAGAAAACTGTTTATAAGCTTGCCCTGCCTTGCTTCCAGGCATGAGAATGAGAAGTTCGTTTCTGAGCCAGGCAGACAATTCATTTCATTGTCACCTAGCAGACCTTGTGGCTGCAAGAGTCCAGAGAAATTTGATTTCATGACATGGTTTCTAATGTGGCCTTCTACCAACACTAGAAAATAAATCCATGAAATGGCAAAAGAATGCGCACGCAGAAAATTCACAGTGCTGTAAGTGAAAGGAGCTGTGTTCCTTTTGTATAGTCTTTATATTCTGCATGTGCAGCAGTGAGGAAAGTTAGCATTATTATGCTTTATGGTTTATTTGATTTCCCTCATTGTCTGTTATGAAAAGATCACGCAGTAGAGGAGATGAGCAACCCAATTTAACATTTTTATCAAGGCCATTGTAGATCATGGTTATATTCTCAGAACAAAGCAGCTATTCTGAGGACATAGCAGAAGTGAAAGTCCAGAATGGCTCACGTCAGTGTAGCTCCATTGAACCTGCTTAAAGTTTTTCCAGCCCCTACGTTAAGCTGAAGAGAAGGTACTTTGCATAACTCATGGTTTGAGACCTTCTCTTGAGGGAGAACTTACAGGTGTTCAATTCAACCTTTCATGAAATAATAAATTTACCTCCTTTCAGATTTGTCAAGTGAGGTTTAAGCACGTTCTGCTTTTCACCACTCTGTTATCTTTGTTCTCTGAGCATTGATGTCTAGGGGAGCTCAGCTCAGCACAACAGCAACATGCTCTATCAGCCCCAAATTTAGTGTTAAATCCTCATCACAACAACCCAGGCAGGATGAAGAGTGGCCCAAAGAAGTTCTGGAAAACTGACAAACTAGTCATGCATATAATGGCTTCTTGACTTCTGCTCCTACTGTGGCAGGAATTAATAACCTCAAAGGTTAGTGTTGGAACACACACATCATTTAAATTACTCCAGGATGACACACTGCAGTAACATTATTAATTCTTGCAGGCCTGCTCCCCAGCACTTCCAAAAGACTCAAAATAAAGTGGCTTAAAAGCCAGCAAGAGGAAGTGTGTATCAGGTTAGTTTCGCTAATTAGAACTTGGGGCTCATTGTAACACAGCTACAAACTTGTTTGATAGTTCCTTAAAGACAGATGATTCAAATAAATATGTGAGCCAGCTTCTATAACTGCTTTCATGTCAAATTACTTAGTAGAACTCTCAAATAGGAGACACGAATTGAAAGTGTCTGTATTTTGGCTCATTTTCATAGAATCATAGAATCATAGAATAGTTAGGGTTGGAAATGACCTCAAGATCATCTAGTTCCAACCCCCCTGCCATGGGCAGGGACACCTCACACTAAACCATGCCATCCAAGGCTATGTCCAACCCCACCTTGAACGCCGCCTGGGATGAAGCATTCACAACTTCCTTGGGCAACCCATTCCAGGGCCTCACCACCCTTACAGGAAAGAATTTCTTCCTCATATCCAATCTAAACTTCCCCTGTTTAAGTTTGAACCCATTACCCCCTGTCATCTCACTACAGTCCCTAATGAAGAGTCCCTCCCCAGCATCCCTATAGGCCCCCTTCAGGTATTGGAAGGCTGCTATGAGGTCTCCACGCAGCCTCTTCTCCAGGCTGAACAGCCCCAATTTTCTCAGCCTATCTTCATACGGGAGGTGCTCCAGTCCCCTGATCATCCTCGTGGCCCTCCTCTGCACTTGTTCTAACAGTTCCATGTCCCTTTTATGTGGAGGACACCAGAACTGCACACAATACTCCAAGTGAGGTCTCACGAGAGCAGAGTAAAGGAGCAGGAGCACCTCCCTCGACCTGCTGGTCACGCTCCTTTTGATGCAGCCCAGGATACGGTTGGCTTTCTGGGCTGCAAGCGCACACTCCCGGCTCATGTTCATTTTCTCATCAACCCACACCCCCAAGTCCTTCTCCGCAGGGCTGCTCTGAATCTCCTCCCCGCCCAACCTGTAGCTGTACCTGGCATTGCTCCGACCCAGGTGTAGGACCTCGCACTTGACATGGTTAAACTTCATCAGGTTGGCATCAGCCCGCCTCACAAGCGTGTCAAGGTCCCTCTAGATGGCATTCCTTCCCTCCAACATATCAACGGAACCACACAGCTTGGTGTCATCGGCAAACTTGCTGAGGGCGCACTCAATCCCACTGTCCATGTCACTCACAAAGACGGTGAACAAGACTGGTCCCAACACCGATCCCTGGGGGACACCACTCGTTACTGGTCTCCAGCTGGACATTGAGCCACTGAGCACTACTCTTTGCGTGTGGCCATCCGGCCAGTTCTGTATCCACCAAGTGGTCCACCTATCAAACTGATGTCTCTCCAACGTAGAGAGAAGGATGTCATGTGAGACAGTGTCAAAGGCTTTACACAAGTCCAGGTAGATGACATCAACTGCTCTGCCTCTGTCCATCAGTTCTGTAGCCCTTTCATAGAAGGTCACCAGATTGAAGGGGCTTCAAAACAGATTGAATTGATAATTAAAGACAAATTGAGAATTAAAGACAATGGATTCAAAAAGACTATCCCTCTGTAGACTGTCTGAAAAAGGAACTGGTACTTAGCACCGTGTTATGAGGCTAGTCCAACACACTGAAGTCAATGGGAAATGTCTTTCAAGAAGACATTGTTTTGGATAGAGCCATGCAAGAGTATTATGTGAATGGGAAATACTTCAGATCTTTAGAATGACTCAGTGCTCAGAAAACCCACCACACTTATTAACTCTGGACCACATGATAAACTGTTTCATTAGTCTCAACTGCAAGAGGTTATCTGGCAACCCCCCTGCTGACAGGACTCTTTCAGGTTCGATATAAAATATTTCATATTTTAAAAAGGCTCAATATCATATGCTTTGGTGTCGCTGGATACTTTGCTTTTAATTTCAGAAATTCAGTTTTGACAACGTATATACAGAAGTGGACAACTTGAAAAATTAATAGATGCCCCCCAAAAATATCGAGAAGCCAAAATTACTAATGATGTTGAGTAAAATGCAGTGAATGCTACGATACCACAGGTAAATTAGTTTGTATCTTTTAATTTAACCTACAGCTACCAGATTAAGCTGGAGAATTTACCAAAATTAACCAATTGCCTGCTCTTTGTAGTGAAGCAGGCAGACATGTTACCAGAAAGTTTTGCATGGATGTAGAAGCAATATAAATATGCATAAAATTATTGCCGATGACACCAAGCTGTGTGGTTCGATTGATACATTGGAGGGAAGGAATGCTATCCAGAGGGACCTAGACACACTTGTGAGGTGGGCTGATGCCAACCTGATAAAGTTTAACCATGCCAAGTGCAAGGTCCTACACCTGGGTCGGAGCAATCCCAGGCACAGCTACAGGTTGGGCAGGGAAGAGATTCAGAGCAGCCCTGCGGAGAAGGACTTGGGGGTGTGGGTTGATGAGAAAATGTACATGAGCCAGCAGTGTGCGCTTGCAGCCCAGAAAGCCAACCGTATCCTGGGCTGCATCAAAAGGAGCGTGACCAGCAGGTCGAGGGAGGTGATCCTGCCCCTTTACTCTGCTCTCGTGAGACCTCACTTGGAGTACTGTGTGCAGTTCTGGTGTCCTCCACATAAAAAGGACATGGAACTGTTAGAACAAGTGCAGAGGAGGGCCACGAGGATGATCAGGGGACTGGAGCACCTCCCGTATGAAGATAGGCTGAGAAAATTGGGGCTGTTCAGCCTGCAGAAGAGAAGGCTGCGTGGAGACCTCATAGCAGCCTTCCAATACCTGAAGGGGGCCTATAGGGATGCTGGGGAGGGACTCTTCATTGGGGACTGTAGTGAGATGACAGGGGGTAACGGGTTCAAACTTAAACAGGGGAAGTTTAGATTGGATATGAGGAAGAAATTCTTTCCTGTAAGGGTGGTGAGGCCCTGGAATGGGTTGCCCAAGGAAGTTGTGAATGCTTCATCCCAGGCGGCGTTCAAGGTGGGGTTGGACATAGCCTTGGATGGCATGGTTTAGTGGGAGGTGTCCCTGCCCATGGCAGGGGGGGTGGAACTCGATGATCTTAAGGTCCTTTCCAACCCTTACTATTCTATGATTCTATGATTAAAGAATACTTGATTTAGCAACAGAATCTAATCACAGATTTTGCTATATTAGCACTCTAAAATCCTCTCATTTATTAAGTTGCAGAGATTTGGAGAGTACATATGGCAAGCACTGGACTTTGGGGACTGTAAGAAATCCTGTGATTTGCACTTTATGAGGGTTATGGCATCCCTGCCAACACTTTCATTACCATGGCCACTCACACAGCCTCAATGGCCTTCACCCTTCTTAGGATGGTCAGAAGCAAACCCCACCAAGATAAAACAAAAAAGGAAAATATTGTGTCCACCCCAAAAGTTTTAACTGCATTCATCCAACCAGTTCTTAGTATTTCAAACACACTGAAGAGCACGGGTGCTCAGAAAGTTAATTCTATAACTTTTTTCCCTTCTAGAAACTTGTCTAGTCTTAAGAACAAATTAATTTTCTGTAAGAAGTTCAGTTTAAGCAAATTATTCAGCATAAAGCAGTCCTTCATTGCTTTTTGAAGCATGCATTAACTCCTTTTCTGAATTAAACATCAATAAAAAGTCATATCATTAGTGTTTATTCTGAATGGTATTTTTTTAATATAGTTTCATCGACTCTCGAGTAAGACCAAATTCTAATATGATTTCTGCTCCTCTGTCATGTTAATTTTTCCGGTGTAGCCCATCTAAGACATCACATAACAGTATTATAAATAATCTCCTAATATCCACTTCATAACTCTTTAATAGATAGTAGTCAGCAAATCACATTATGCAGGTGTTCACATTTTTTTGTTTTTTAAGGATAAAATGGAACACTTTAAGACAAGATTAATCTTTCTAAGGCTCACATTGCTGATACCTTCTCTGCATAATGCTCCAAAGGCAGAAAATAGCTACTGCAACATTCAGTTAGACCAGGAGACAAGGGAATCAACAGCAATATGTATTCCTAAACAAAGGTGCAGATGTGTAACAAAGACACCTAATGTTATAACAAAATATCTTTTAAAAAATGTTGATGTTTAAAATATCTTAGTGAAGTTCTTTGGCTTTACTGTCTTAAAACAACAGTTAAAACAACTTTCTGCTGCCAAAATCTTAATACTGCATACTGTGTATTCTAGAAGATTGAACATACAGGACAAAACATTCACCTAAATTACTCTTGCCCGATTTGTGTGAACCTGACCTATATACATCAATATCACTGGCACATCTAAATGGAAGATCCTATTAGAAACTAATTTTTTCTTTGACTTCCACAAAAGAAATGGAGCATCCTTCTCTCCTAAGTACTGTACAGGGAAAAAAAAACAACCCACTGCTATTGCCAACTTCTATGTAAATTTTGCAAGTCTGGATTATGATTCTTGGCAAACCAAATTAAGTAATTAAAAGCAAGTTTGAAACTTCCTGCTACCATGGTAAGCTCTCTTACTAGCTTGCCCCATGTGCAGAAACCTGATTAACTTCAATTGCTACTGAAGCTGTCAGCTGTCCACCAGAAATATTTAGACAACACCAGTGCAGTACATCATCTGGGTAATCTTGTACTTTCCATGGAATATCTGTTGCTGAGGAATCTAACTCCTAGGAACTGGAGTTTCAATGCAAAACCTACAAGCTCATTTCTAATCCTTGAATGCACGTATTAAACATATAACAAGGCAGCTATGGGCTGCTGGCAAGCAGGAAGCAGGAAAATATCTGCTGAGCTCTGGAGTATCAGAGTGAATTTTCTGTTGTTCCACAGATGTATCAGCACCTTTCAGTCATATATAGTGTGTCCTGCACTGTTTAAAATACTCAAGAGAAATTGCCAGCTCTGTAGCTACTAATACTTCAGGTGTCCCTTTGTCTCAGCCACTAAAGTTTCTCATTTCAAGTTACCCCCTCCTACAGACTACATAAGGCACTGGAGTAATGACTTCTCACAGCTGTCTATGTTGGCCATTTACCTTTAAGCTGCTTTTATTCATTGTTTTAGATTTGGCTTTATGAAGTTGAAACTTTGCCTGCACCTTAGAAGCTCTACTATGCATTACACCCCTGTATTATCGCTGGTCATTTGCATCCCTCCCAAAACACTTTTGAATTACATTTCACCCATTGTTCCCTGGTCTTATTGTACCCCTGTGATGTTCACATCTGAAAATTAACTCACAACTGGCTTGGTAACCCTCCAGCTCAGTGAAAATCACACACTGACGCAAGAGGACACTTGCTTCACAAGTGAAGGCAAGTGGGAGAGAGATGAGTAGGCTCAGAGCTGACTGCAAGGTAAAGTTGGGGAGTGATGGATCTGGAAGGCAAGAAGTAAGGCTTGGATGCAGTCTTTGCTGAGGCATGGGCAGGTCAATATTGATTTGGCTGGAATGGAGGAAATCAGGAGTTTGGGAAAACTGACCTGAACATTTTGACATATTTCAGGTAAAAGGACTGACTGTAATCTGGGAATAAACAGGCATGAGAGGACTGACTCTGGAGGAAGTGTGGGGATGGAGGCCCCACCTTTGTACCCTGAACCAGACTTCCTGTCCTCAGGAGCTGGCATGTGCTGCTTCTTGTCTGCACTTGCAGTTTGTGGCAGCTAAGCTAGTAAAGCAACTCTGCTCCTTATCAGGCCACACGTTTGTGGGAAACTCACAAGCCCAGACACTGGAAGAGCTGATGCTTGGAAACTGAGAGCATTTGCTTCCAGTTATTGGAATATGCAAGTTTCCAACCCGTTGGTGGGAGGCCGGTGCACTTGTGCAGGGGACTTCAGCAGGATTAGTTATGTCTTCCCTTGAGTTAGGTCCTCCTCCCTTTCTTCTTGATTGGACTCTTATTAGAAAAATAAAGTTGCCAGTAACATAGGAACAGATTGAAATATGAGGCACAAAACTTCAGCACTGCTCCTAAATGAAGCAACACAAAGTCAGTCACAGGAAACATTCCCACAAGTAGGTTTCTTCATAGGCTTGGTCTTCAAGAAGCAAAGAATGAGGGAGAGGTAGTTTTCTATAGCTACAGACAGGATTAGGTTCATCAGCAGTATGTTTCCATCCTTAATGAAACCATATCACTCATCATAAAGAAGGTATCACTGCTGTCTATACATATAAATCATAGAATCATAGAATCATAGAATAGTAAGGGTTGGAAAGGACCTCAAGATCGTCAAGTTCCAACCCCCCTGCCATGGGCAGGGACACCTCACACTAAACCATGCCATCCAAGGCTATGTCCAACCCCACCTTGAACGCCGCCAGGGATGAAGCATCCACAACCTCCCTGGGCAACCCATTCCAGTGCCTCACCACCCTCACAGTAAAGAATTTCTTCCTCAGATCCAATCTAAACTTCCCCTGTTTAAGTTTAAACCCATTACCCCTTGTCCTCTCACCACAGTCCCTAATGAAGAGTCCCTCCCCAGCATCCCTATAGGCCCCCTTCAGGTATTGGAAGGCTGCTATGAGGTCTCCACGCAGCCTTCTCTTCTCCAGGCTGAATTGTAAGAGACAGAATTTTTAACAAACATGATCACTTGAACCAGGAAGATATGATGGGGTAAAGCCCTTTTAAAATCATTTATCTCTCCAGGAACGTGGAATAGATTAGATTCTGAAGCCATATCATCAGGATGGCCCAAGAGTGTTATGCTCTGGCCTCAGTCAGTGTTAGCAGGATTTGGCCATAACATATTTTCTCCTACTATATCAGTGCATCAGTGTAGTAAGCCTGAAAATCTGCTAGGTTAAAAACAAACAAACAAACAAACAAAACAAAAAAAAAACCAACAACAACAAAACAACCAACAAAAAAAACAACTTCAAAGGAAAATGAGTGTTTTGATTGATTTTGTTTCCTCTGTAAGTCACAGACATTAGCTATGTTCAAATAACCTAAGTGTTATAAACCAGTAATAAAACCCCACAGTCTGGAATGGAAAACTCTGCTTTTCTTTCTTGTCTTTATATTGAATATCAGCTTTAACTCTTTTCCTCCCATTTCAATTGAGTCAGATGCTTGAAACTATCAAAACATGATTCCCACCCATTTTCATAAGCAGATTTTCAGCTTTCAGCTTGCCGTCCTGATTAAAATAAGCTCTTATAAAGTTTTAACTCACTAAAGATAAATACTTGAGATCTTGACACTTCTATGATAATTATTCTCTGAGATCCATTTTTTCCCCCTTAATTGCTAACATACTAATGTTGCAAAATGATATTTCACAGGAACATTTCTTCTGAAGTTACTTATTAATGGCAGGATTTTCCCATAGCACTAAACCTAGGTTGCAGTTGTCTCCTTCTTCTTAGTTCTGGCATGACTTTGACCGGTTGAATCCCCAAATATGTATCAGTAATCAAAAGGTATATTTCAGTACAGGAGAACCTGTTTGGAAGAATTCTTCTCATTTCTTCTCTGCTTGTTTTATCTTTGCTTGAGATGTGAATAATTCATAGGCCTCTGTCTGCTTTACAGTCAAACGCATTCTGTCCACCCAAGACTGTTCGACTTTGTGATTTATTATTTAATAATTTGCAGGGCTGCGCTGTTGTAAGGTGAGCATTGTGACTGAGTGCAGAACTGTTACAATCTGGTCTAGTTAGCTGTCCTTTCTTTCCCTCTCTCCAAACAGCAGCAGTTATTGATTTTTTTTACAAACCTCTGCCATGTAATCCCACAGCTGCTGATCTCAAAGCTGTTACTATAAAGTAAAAGTTGGCCCTTCTTCTTGAAAACAAGAAGTCATGTTTTGATTCACTTTTTCTTTCTTTTTTTTTTTTTTTTTTTTTTTTTATCAATTGTTTCTTTTTTCTCCTTCTTTTGTGCCTTAGTTGATGACAATACCCAGGAAGTGCCAGTGGCTTCTCTTAAGGATAAAAATGAAAAACGAAAGCCCTTGGGGGAAATACATGCTGATCCTTTCATTACACCTGCAAAAAATGCCTGTCTGAAACTTTTCCACCTTTGAAACTTTTCCAGTGGAAGTTATTTCATCTGTTATCTTGGCAACAATTACATACAGCATTGTCTCTCAATAATATGATATCTGTGTTTAAATCCCACTGCAAGTTATCAGTTACACATAATGGTGAAAAGAACTACTCCAAAAACACGGTAGCTCCTAATTCCTAAAGATTTACTATGCTGCCAAGCACAGCGATACTAATCAGTGTGCAATTAGGGCCTGATCGATTGGCTTCAACTGACTTTGGATCAGGACTGTAACAGGCACTGAGGGCACGGGCACAGCAATTGTAGTCCCTAGTGAATTAACTTCTGTAGAGCCTATTTTCTACCTGTCAATTAATTACTGGATATGCAGCCTTTGAAGACTAAAGACAATGTGGGACGAAATCCAAATTATTTGCTTTTTGCTACTATGAACCCTCAATAAATCATCTGTGGCAATATTCTCACACTCCCTCCTCTCTAGTCCATGCCTTACACAGCTGCATTAAAGCATTTAAGTTTATGCTTAAACTGGGAGATGAATCTTTCTGGGCCAATGTGTGCACTTCAGTAATATCCTAACTTCATTTTAGCAAAAACTTAGTGCAAACAAGCTTGTGGGCTCATCCTACATTGGGAGGAAAACCGAATCCCTAGGGCAAGACTGGAGCTAGTCTTTCTCTATGTACCTTGAAACTTGTTCTGAGGACTCAGGACCAGGATTCCTGGATATTTGTGGTGGGTATTTGAAAGTAAGTTTAATTAACTCAAGATTCATATGGAATTAACCTACATGAAGTCTATTTCTTATCCCTAACTACAGTGCTGTTTCACTGCTCTACCACTTTGCACTCTTTGGTTCCTGTTTTGCTTACAATGACTCCTCTTTAGTAATGACTTATCTCCTTCTGGTAGAAAGACTTTTGCATAAACAAAAAAGTCCTGCCAAACTTCCTGCATGTAGGTAGATTTGACTCTGCTATATATCTTAAACCAGATCATTAAAGAGAAGCTCATTCTCATTAATACAAAATCCCTTGCTCTTGATTAACTGTAGTTTGATTAGATGCTGTAAGACATGCCACAGTTACTGCATACATATCTTGCTGGCCAAGAATGGAAAGGCCTGAAAATAAACTCCAACCTTCAGAGAGCTGTAGCAACAAAAAGGGATCCTTCCCCCAGCAGAACTGGATTGCTGCCTTATGTGTTAGCTGAACTTTCTGAATTACTTTTACTATCAGCTCTGGAGGTATACTAGAGGAAGAAAATACACATCTCTGCAAAGAGAGCCCCAGGTGAGTGGAAGAATTTATTTCCCTTTCCTCCATATTCCTGTCTTCCATTATTTATTTAAGCAAGGGAGTGAAAACAGTAGTATTTTGGCAATTCCTAATGTTTTATATTAATAGTATTGGAAAATATGATAACAGATACACTGCTGTAATACTTGCATTCTGCATACTGCTATTTTAATTATTTTTTTAAAAATAGTGAAACAAAATATTGCAATAATACAGCAACTCTTTCAGCTCAGGATGAGTTGGGTAATTTTGATTGGATTTCCAAGTAAAGCCCTAGAAGGTGCCTCTTCTTCCCTAGAAGATAAAAAGCACATATATTTAGCATTTTTTTTCTTCTCTGGCATTTGAGAAATCTGACATATTTGCCTGCTTAAAGTATAGATTGTCTGCCACTCTCATCCACCACCCTTAGGCCCTAATCAGCAGGCTTGATTTTACACCTGGGAAAACCACTACTCAGAAGCTATTCCTTTAGACCTCCTAGTTTGAAAGGTCTAATAGCTCAGATAAAGAATAGTACTTAAACTTTCATAATACCTTTAATGACTCCCTAGGGGAAGCTGCTGTACAATTTATTTAACTCTTTGTACACAGACTTTCATCCTGGGTGCTTATATGTTAAGAACCTCTAATGTGCAAGCCATTAGCACCTTTCACCATAATCTCCTCCCAGTGTCCATTTAGATTACAGTAATGGCCGCCAGTAATGTAAAGTAAGGGCTACCAGCTATGATATCATAATGACTTTACTGAACTTCCTCCACAAGCTGTTTGATATATGGTAAGCACATATCCTTGCATAAAGTCTCTTAACACATAGAATGCATGCACCTTGTCCAGATACTCCAATTCCCATCTTTTATAGATATGGACCTTCACTTTGACGTGGCTACCTCCATGGATAGGACCTTACCATCAAACAAAAGGAAACAGTTTAGCCTGTATTTCCAGGCCTAAAGCAGAAGTACACAAAGATTTAAGTTCCTTCTTTTTCAGAGAGGGAACACTAGGAAGGTTAGGGATGGTTTTGATGGCTAAACATCACTGAAAAGAAGGAATTCCTGGAGAAGAATCAGGCCCATTAACTTGAGTAGCAGGATAATGACAGCAACAAGTTGGCTTGCTCCTGTATACAAGCATAGGAGTATACTGTAGATAAAGTGTTTCCCTTGCTGCACAAATAATCTCACTGAATAAGATAAGTAAGAGTCGTCAATTACGTCCTTTTTCAATTTCCTTGGTCATTAAAATCTATTGTACCTTAACGACTTCCCTGCTAAGAAACCATTGTTCAGCAGAAGAGCTTGTTCACCGATTTTCAGTATCATGCATCTCCCCCACTTCTGTTTTACACACAGCTTAACTCTAGAAAATTCCAAGCAGAGCTTGAATTTATCTTTGCAGGGCTTTCTTCCTTTCACAGTGTAGGGGGGAAATAGTCAACTCTTTACTAATTGTTATACTCTTTTGCAGAAATGGGAACAGAGACAATTATATGAAATATTCAAGCATATGCCTTCATGTAGGAATATTGATTGTTGTATTTAAGGCGGAGGAGCAGGTGCATACTTGAACTACAGACCCTCATGAGATGCTGAGCGCTCTGAAGGCTGAACATCTTCAGCACTCTGTATGTCAAGAGACAAGACCTCCAAAAAAAGGCCAATTCTGACAGTTTCATTCCCAGCATATTTCACTTCATTACATGAGAACAGTATGGAGATTACTAGCTGAATATACAGGAAAGAGATGTCTTATTAGGCAACTCTGGAACTTAATCAATCTACACACACACAAACAGTTTAAATTAACTGAGCTACTGATGGAGGCAGAGGGCCTTCACTCCTTTATCTTCTCTTTATAAGGTTTAAATATGGTTAACCTCTTTATAAGGTTTAAATATAAGGGTTATATATCAGAAGCTTCTCTTCATCTTTAGGTCTGGCAGGTAAATCCCAGCCCTTAGTACAATAGTATGCTAGTATGCTAGTAATCGGTGAGAGACGGATGAATAATTAATAATAGAAATAAATAACTGATTATTAAACAAGTAAACGTTTTCTTCTGTAATTGATAATGCAAACAGTTCCTAGATTATATGCTTTCCAGCGAAGGCTTCCAAACATCACCTTCAATACAGACAAAAGCACCTCAGATAGTTCTTTCACACAGAATGGTAAATTGTTATTGCTTTTGTACACTATTCCCAATGCTTATTGCATATTCACTTGTATACATCTAGCGCAACATTATTATCATGTTTTGATTTTCTTTCTTTCACCACCCATACCCCCCTAGCCTCCTGTCAACAGCTGGGGAAGCCGCTAATACTGTATTGTATATTCATTATCCTAGCTTTTTCTTTACAAATATCATTATAACATCCTGCATTTGTAAAGTAAATAATTAAACATTCTAGAAAGTCTTATAGGACACAGTAATCTAACAGATGAAAGACATCAGAAATGTGAAACTCAAATGGAAGCACATGTAATATGTATCTTTTAAAAGAGTTTTCATAAAACAGGGTTAATGTGTTAATCAACCATATTTAAAATGCTAATTAATCACTGACTTAGAGTCTATTCATAAATAATTGAATGTCCTATTTATGCAGAATTTCTCATATCTGGAAGTATGTGGCATTCATCCTGATCTTGCAGGATGCAGCACAGCATTTACAGTCACTGAACTCTCTTAGCTCTGTGTTGGGATACTGTAATCACAGCTTCCTGCTATTTGGTTACATTTGTCAATCATATTCTTGCAATTAACCTAATCTGTCCATCAGTACATATATCATCATAAGGGCAAAACACAAAGAGCTGCATTAACCAATCCATTTTGCCAGCATTCCAAACATGGAAGTGCGAAGGCGAATTTTTGGGATGAATCAAGCCAGCTGTGGATATTCAATTCCACAACCACCCCCTCCCACCCCCCCCTACCCCCCCCATTTCAAGGCATCCCCCTTGTCCACACTCAAACAGAACTGGCCTCAGAATGAGGTTTCTAATGTTACAATACACATTTCTTCTCTAAGGACTCTTGTCTTAGAGAATGTGTGTATGTTTCCATGATTACACCCATGATCAGTGATAATACAATGTGAGATCTACGCATATGTGTAAAGGTGAAAATAGTGCTAGTAAACCTAGCGTTCTTAGTTTCCAGCTAAACTCAAATGCATTTTGAGAGAATGAAAGTGGTAAGCCCTGACAAAGAATGTGAGTACAAATCTCATAGAACTAGTTGAAAATTTCTCCATGAAAATACATGTGTCAAAACATTAGCTCTCACTATTTTGATGAAATTCTCAAATGTGGATTGTTTTAAAGTTTTACAATTACAGAAAGTGGGTGTACATATCTCCAAAACAAAAGAAAAAAAGCAGTCAGACAGTAACAGACATTTACATGGTAATGAAATGCTAACCCTTAAAATAAAACTACAATAGCACAGGAATTATCTGAATTCTCAACATATGTCCTAAGTAGCAAATTTTATTTTTTTTTTCCTTAGTTTCTCTCCACTTTGGTTTGAAGAAGTAGATTAGTCCTTGCCTAATGCGATTTAGTGAACAGGCTGGCAATGTAACTTGTCATTAAAGAATGAGAATAATAAGAAGAATAGATCCCTCCTTCTAATCCTTTTTGACAGCCTAACAGAATACCAATTTACCATTTGATGAAGGCTTCAGGATATTATGAAACCTCTACAGGGACTTCAGAGTTCTGTACAGAGAGGGATGAAGATGAGAAACAGCCAAATTTGGTGGAGAAAAAACAGCTCTGGAACAGGAGCTGCTCTATAAAAGGCTGGTTGCAAGCCAATTGGCATCCTTTAAAATTTGGATGCTCCAGCTAACCCAGTGGAGAGGAAAGGAGCTGATGAACCTTCTGGAGAATCATTCAGAATTAAAAGAGAAAGAGATGACTGCTTCAAGGGACAGTGAAAGCTTTCCAAAGAAAGCTTGGGCTGCAGATTGCCCGTCAGCATGCTCAGGAATATTTGATATGGTTGGTCATATTTCCATGGTACAGCAGCATGATTATGACTATTAAATGGTACATCATTGCCTTTAAGGCCCTTTTGAAAAAGAACTCATAATCCAAATACATGACCCCAAAACAGGTGGACACTTTTCTTCCTTTCCCTACTGGGTTGGGTATTACCTGCACAGCTAAAGCTGATTAAGGGCAATTCTAAATTCAGGAACTGTCTTTCTCCCCAGGGAGGAGCCACAGGGCTAGTGTAAGCATATAAATAGCAGTCTAGAAAAGAGCTAGTTCTGAAATAGTTTGCTTTTATCATGTTACCCAAGAAACACTGATAGACACTAAAGTGGAAGTACAGCATCCAAATGCTTTGGAGTTCTCACTTAGGAGGAGTTCTGTGGCAGTACCCAATTTCTTATTCCCTTCCTATTTCCAAAGAAAAAGGCACCCTATCTTTGAAATGCAGCTTATTTCCAGCTCTCACTTAAAGGTATTTTCAATAGCCCTCTTCCTTTAAGAGCCTGATTTTTTTAAAATTACTTTAATGAGCATTGCTCATAACACAGCAACAAGGTAAATTGGTTGGTGATCCAGATTACTCTTTTCTGGCCGCTCTGTAATTAGAAGAACAGTGACAGTGCAAGAAGCAGCAGTTCTAGTGGAAAGGATCCTTAGTCAATACAGAGCTTTTGGAAGCAGTAAGAAAACAAGGTTCTCCTGCAATTGTTATGCCTTTTGCCAATCATGCATGATGCGGTTAATATGTTGATGATATCTCTCTCAAACATATTGAGTTAGTGTTTGTGTCTATCCACTTCCCTCTACTGGACAAAATCAGAGCTGTTCAAGTGTTTATGATATCTTGTCATTAGAAGTGGTTGGCCCAAGAGAGGGATACGTGCCCTGTGACAATGAGCAACTACTAATGGAGATTCTCCTTTAGCTCAAGTGATAGAAGCTTGTGCTGTTGGAGCAGAAGGTCACGAGTGTAATTCTTCCTGTTAAGTTATGCTATTAAGCTGATAACCATGATGGCTGCATGCCAGCAGTGAACAGATACACCTCCACCCTTTGTGTTCTGGGTTAGCACCCTTCAACTTCCTTTAAACTGCCACTTTTCTCTTGTCTCTAATCTCTTTTTTTCCCGTCAGAGATGAAAGGAAAAGAAGGGAACAGAAGAAACAGAAAAGGCTTTGAGAAACTTATTCAAAAAAGCCAGAAAAAACCCTCCTGTGATGGTGGGCTAGCACATCTTCTTACTCTACAGAAAACTGCCTGTGGTTATGCCAGAAATGCTAAGCATCGCTCTAGACGTTATCTGTGTGTTTGCATGTCCCGAAAGAGTGAAAAAATACAGAGCCTTCTCTAGATCAGTGTATAGCTGAAAGGGGGCTACAATGGTGGTAGATGCAGCTTGAAAAGAGACTTTTCTGTCTTTAAACCAAAATCACGGCTTCTGTAGCATCCCTTCCCCTGCAAGTCAGTGGTAAGGATCGAGAATGCACAGCGCGATTGTTACCGTGCGCTTTTTCTTTTTTTTTTCTCCCAAGTTCATTTCTCTCTCTGTTCCATCCAGCTTGTAACAAGATGGATCTGAAAATTTACTTCCTCTGTGAGCTTTGATACTAAGAACCTAACACATTGTTTCCCAAGTACTGGAGTGGTTGTACAGGGCATTTCAGTCCCAATCCATCTCTATTTCAAAGTCATACTTGAATCTGGAATGTCAGCCAGAACATGAAACAATATTAATTTATGCTACATAAATAATTTCCTTCGATTATCAGGAAAGAGCAGGAAGACATGAATTTTCAGCTTGATTGAGTTTTAATCTCAGAGTTTAAAAATAAATAATTTAGGTGAGTTGTTCTTTTTAAACAGAAAATTAGAGGTTTGGTATTTCCCTTCCTAGAGAAGGTAAGAAAAAAAAGGGCAATTTGAATTCAAAGGTCAGGGAACATGCATAGATTGGAACTGTGACAATTATGAAATTATTCACAGAAGGAAATACTTAGAATTCAGTGCAAGATATCAAGATTCATCATAAGGCACAAGAGATTGACAATCTATTATGAATGCCTCACATCACAGATAAATATTTCAATGCAAATAAATAAAGGATGCTGAGTGTTTCTCTTTTGAATGACTTTTCACAGCTCACTGAACACAATAGTACTGGGACGGCTCTATGTCCCAGACTCGTGTCCAAACTTTGGCATCCCCAAACGCTTCCTGTGCTGAGAACAACCAGGTTACACTGTAATTTCAATTTGGAGTTACAAAGAACCAATTAATCACCTTCCCCCTAACAGAACATACAAACATTCTCTGGTGCCTAAGTACTCTCAGGGACATTGTGAATTTGCCGTGGATTTGTTTTGTGCTCCCTGGTAATTCTGTGACATGTACCATTCTTGTCAAATCTAATTACTTTCTTTTTGGTGCAGGGGAGGAAAAAGTAAAAAAAAAAAAAGGAAAGACAATGATGTCTCTAAGCATATGTCTGGTTTACTCCGCAGATGGGTACAAGAACAAACTAAGATGTATGTCTGGTGTATTGTGCTCAAATAAAGCTTTTCTGTTATACCAGCTTCTTACCTGCTACTGTGATGATTCTTCTTGATCTGTGTTTGTATGCCAAAACCCCCAAAGAATAAAAAGATTCTATGCCAAGATTGCTTTTCCCTTGTTTTCGAACAAATGTTTTATAAGGATACTTTCAGAAGAAAGGGGGTTTCTTTTTCTATATAGGGACCTGCTTAACTGTTTTCATCTGTTAAAAGTCATTGTATTATTTTAACCACTAGCAGAAAATTCCATGCTGTGTATTGCTTCATAAGAAGCCATTTGTAACTTTACAGCTTTTTAATTTTGCAACAGCAGCACAGAAAATGAAAATGACCATGTAGAATTGCATCACTTATGGCTGCTTCTCCATTAAAACAATAAAAATAGAAAACGTTTGCATGTTCACAATAAATGTTAAAAAATACATTTGAGTGAACAGCCAGATTTTTCAGGACTTGCAGAGATACCAAGCTGGACTAGAAGGCTTTTCATTGAAGACTGTAGTAAATGAGAGATCATCAGTTATTCATTTGAATGTTAATAAAACTTAATCTAGATCAGCTACACTAAACTCAGGAAATTCAGTGTTCCTCTGATTATAACTATATGGAAAGATTTGCATGCAAAAATTGTTTTAAAGTATCAATTGACATCAGCATATGAGAGTGAAACATCCACAGTGGATGCTGGAATGCAAATACAATTACTATTTCATTATCAGATTATTGGCACATTCTAAAATTTTTTAAAGCACCTATTCAGCCACATTTATTCTGCAATCCAAAGACAAGCCCTTGAAATAAAACTGATTTTCACAGAATGGAGGTTATGCCCTAAAAGACCACGCATGTCTCAAGTCTCCATAGCCCAGGGTATCACGATATCATTAGTCTCTCCTGAAAATATGGAGTACTAAATATAAGATACATCAAAGAGCATTTGTGATCCACTGATCATTCTGAAGAGTACTTTGCTACTCATACACTTTCTGAGTCATGACTGCTGTTTATCAAGGCTGAGGAGAATGTGGGAGGAGTGGAAAGAAGAAATGGAAGTTTGTTCCTCTAGAAGATGACAATATTGAATACAGATGGAGAATATTTATAATACATCCACAGACTTCAGACACACAGAAAATAAGAAAATACTTATAAAATATTTCTATGTGAAACACGTAAAACACATAAACACTACAAAATAGGCAATAAATACATATGTCTGTACACGTGCACACTAGCAGTAGAGAACTACCTGTTCACATGCCCAGACTATTAGCTCTGACCTCCTTTCAAGTATAATTGGAACACAGAAATATCTACGAGAATTAGATCCTAACACATCATTTTCTCAGGTCCTACAGAGGGGTAGCATGAAGATCTATGTTGCTGTTTCTGGAATTACTTTGTAACCCGATTTCCACAACATGTGGATTTCTGCCCACCAGCCCTCACCTCCATCATTTTTGTTGCAAAATTTCTGTTGCTCAGGAGAGGCACACTCTTACTTCTCTGGACCAAAGGCATCAGCAGCATCTTTTTGCCTGCTGGGCCACCTATTCTTATGAAACTTAATATTACAGACTTGACTTTTCTGCCAAATGTAATGAACAAAATGATCCAAAAATTACTAGTGGAAAGCATTCAGACAAAATTGCATATAATTTCTTTGGGAAACCAGATTTAAAAGACAAGTCACAAGCTTTGAAATACATAAGTTCTAATAACATGGATTTGTAATCTGAATTCACCCTAAAGGAGATTTTCCAGTAGCCTTCAGCCTCCATTACACAGCAAAGCCTAACCTAGAGCATGAGTCATCTTGTCTTAGATTTAAGCCTCAAACACAGGCTCTGCTCCAGAAAATACTAAATACCCTAGTAAAACAAAAATTAAGCCATATAGAATATTTCATAGGTCCTGTGATCATCACTTCAAGCAAACACTGGCAAGTATCAATCACAGATGACATCAGCAAGAACCATGATCTATTGCAATGGTGAGACAGTTCAGACCAGTTCCCTAGGGAAGCCAGCCAGGACATGGAGCATATCATGAGTTTGCAGCACAGGAGCGGTCAGTAAGCAGGAAGCTCCTTCCCTGTGCTGTGCTGCACTTGGATCAGCCAAGCAAAAGTTATTATCCCTAGGTACAAAATAAGGGAAAGCATATAGGGAAATGGTTTCTCACAAATTTCTGAAATGCCTTTATGTGTGTCATAGATATTGACTGTTACTAACTCACCACTCTCCCACACAGGTCTCCTTAATGGGACAAAATTAATACACAGACATGTCATTTAATGTCGCAGATACCACTCTACAGGATTCTGCTCCGATAGTACAGCAGGTCAAATTCAATCATCAGACTTTTAAGAGTTAGATCCTCGTTTGATCCCTTCACCTTAATCCAAAAATATAAATTTGAAATCAATTCTCTCTGTTCAACATCACAGGAAATTACATATATCCCAGAAGTGATTCAGGTATCAGTTGCCTCAAATTACATTTTCTAATGCACTGAAATACATGTTTTGGTAATGACACCAAGGCATAAGGGAAAACAAGATGAAAACAAGACTTACACTTATCCCTGATATGCAAACAAGATGGTTTTTTTTCCATTTACAGTGCAGTTTTACATTGATTTTTGATACGAAAAAGCTCTGTCAAGTTCTCATTCTGAAATTTTCAATGTATACTAAACTTCTAAAATACAAAACCCCTCCATTATATTTTCAATCCAGCACCATTCCTCTTGTGCCTCCACACAATTGTCCACGTTGATTAAAAGAATTCACCGCTTTCCTAATTGTAAAGCTGCACATACCTACATAAAGCATTTCCAGATACGAACTCTAACACAGCATTGGAAAATAAGGACAGTACTTTGTGCCTTTTTTTTGCTAATATGATTAACATTACTTTTAAAACAAACACACACGCACACACACACAAAAACCCCAAAACAATGTAAAAAGTTACATTAATTATTTTCAAGACAAACCTTTTCAACTTCTGCCAATGTGTGGAAGCCTCTAAATAAGGTCCTTAATTCAGACAAAGCATTTCCATACATTTCTAAGCCCATCCATATGCAGGATGCTCAGCTTCATCTAACACTTCTGCTCCATCAGCGTCAGCAGCATAGAACCACATGTTCAAGCGATGTCCTAAACAAGGATAGCTTTCTGATCAGGGCCAGACAACAGACAATTGCTAAATACTTCTCAGAATCCCACCTGGCATTTCTAGAGAATGCTTTTCTTTTCCATTTCTCTTCTCTCACTGGTAAAATGTTCAGGTCTCTGGGATGTCTCATCTATACAGTCTAATACGTGAGATCAGCCTTCCAGGGCACTTTTAGATACCTTCTTCCAGTCTTCTCTGTCCCAGAAAACTTTTTTTTTATCCCAATATCATTCAATGTATTAATGCTTCACATAAAATGTTACAATTCCTGATTTTTCTACATTCTGAATAATCTTCCAGGCCAAACAGGAAGAAGCAATATGTGGTCCTTTTTTAAATTTTTTAAATACAAGAGCAAAAGCTATTTCTACTACAAATACTTGTATCCTGCAGTACTTCCAGGACTTTACCATCATGTTTCTTTTATCTGACACAAATCTTAGTGGTTTTAATTTTTTTCTGTTTAAAAAGTCAAAAATATTTTGTCAGGGGTACCCAATAGCTCCCTATTTGTCTGAAGGTATACCTGACACTCACGCTGCATCCTTCTTCCACCCATCCTCAGCAATTGAACAAAGGCCCTAAATTCCAGAAGACCCTGAGTCTTTTGGAGTCCTTTACTATTTTTTCACTATATTTTTTTAAATTTTTATTATATTTTTATTATACTTTTTATTATTTCACTATATTACTGAGTCCTTTACTACTACTTTGAACAGAGCCCTGGAAGTCATTGCTTTTCGCAAATCAGTTTCTACTGATCCTATGTATCAGTTAATCACTGCTAGGATATGAATCATAAAAACACTAAAGGTTTGGTTCTATGGACAAGTTACTACAATGTAAGTGAAGGTGTGGATTTCTAAGCATACTGCAGCTACCCTGCAATACGTTCATTTGCACGTAACCTTATTCCATAGCAAACATAAAGTTGTGTATCTACGCACCTCCACTGACAGGTAAAGCCAGGTCACTTAGACTTGGAAGTAGGAACAGGGATGGGGTGATTGTTACAAAGTGATCATCAGTGCAAACCTCCCAGGTTGCCTGAGGATAACTTTTGCTTGTAGCCTTTCCAAACGCTAATCACTCTCCCTTATCAGCTCCAGTGGGCAGAAGGTTATTTGCAAGCAGCAGAACAAACATGCAAAGCAGACAGAAACAGCTCCAAAGGGCGTACATTTTACCAGGGAGTTACACTATTTCTGAGAAAATGCATGTGCTCTGCAATCACACACAAGGATGTAGGTTTTCAAAGAAGGCATAAATAGTTTTTAGCTCATTAAGGCTGCATTGTAAGGGATAGGATTTAAATTTCAAGTTAGCTGCTTACAGGACAAACACTGACCTGGAAACGGCTGTGCGGCAGTCATGTCGACTAATGAGGTACTCCAAGAAGTATCTGGTTACTCACTCTCCAAACATGTATATACACTCAAGCTTTCCGAATGACTCAGTCAACACCTGAAGATGAGTCCTGAAAGCCTGTTTACGTTGCTGCATGGTACCGTACATCCTGTAGCTGATTGTACTTAATAATCCCAGTAGTTAATGCACATATCTATAAACCAGCAAAGAATAAATATCTGGATTCCCAGAAGTTGAAGAGCTAGATGCAGTGTTAAATAAGGAATTATCATCAGGCCACACTGGAAATTTCCTTATACTCTTTAGGCTCTGAGTGTGCTTCTGATGCAGACTCACAGCTCCCCTGACATTAACTGCCTCATAATAGATCTTCCTGGATGAGTTAGCTCTGATGGCAATCAGACCTCCACTCCTACACATACTCTATGTGCTTAAAAACAAAGGTCATTTGGTGAAGACATTATTAGTTACTGCATATGGTTTTGCAACTTAGACTACTGTATACAGTGATGTAAGTGGGAAAAATGATGGCAGTGACTAGATGTAATTATATGTAAAACCAGTGACACGCCACATACAATTCAGAAAGTACAACACAATCAGAGTGTCAATTATTTAAGCTATAATTAACATAGCTCTGCATGTCTTTCCAGGGCTCTCACAGAACAGAGCATTGTTATAGTGGAAGAAAAGAGAAAATAAAATATTAATGGAGGACTGCTTTGTTCTCAGCACAGTGAGATAGAGGTGGTTGTAAAAACCGGATTCCTGCAGTTGCTACCGCTTTAATTAGGAAGGTCGCTATCTTCCTAGACTTCCTTGGATTCCTTTAATTTCCACAGAGGAAAACGGCTTCTGAATTTTATTGAACACAGTTGAATTTTTATTTTCAAAAATCAAAACAGAAACATTTCTTGGCATCTGTTATGAGCACTGGGTGTTATTTGCTCTTTAGAGATAAAGCTGTTTTTATACAGGGATATAGCTTGTGGGGAAAAAAAAGAAGGGCCAAATATATTCGTACTGGGAAAGCTGCTCAACAGGGATATCACAGTCAGCAGAAAATATCTAGCCAACCTAATTCATCCCATGCTAGAATCCACTTAAGGCCAAAGAAATACAATAGATATTATATAGTTTCACAACACTGATCCAAATGCTGCCTTTAACTCATTCATTCCTGGAATCTAACAACTTGTTTTCTGAAAAAACAGTACAACTTTAACACAAGAGCTTGGACATCTCCTTGCACTGGAGAGACAGCAATGGTAGGGAATCATCTGTGCTAGGTGACTAAAGGAAAGCTTGGCTACTCTTCATCTGAATTACAGTCCAGATAGAATCACTGAGAAAACACATAAAACTAATACTGAAATACAAAACAGTGGCTGAAAAATGACTAAATAGAATTTCTTATCAATGATAAAGTACAAATACTTGGGGATTCAATTAGATACATGCTATTTGGCATAAAATTAGAAAAACATCACCCATGCATTAACAGATAGATTGATATGTTTAGGTTACTTCAGGTTTATATTTCTTTATAAGTCTTCATTGGATTTATGTTTATTTATAGCGTCTATAATGAAAACAAACTATAAGAATAAGATATATCTTGCTTTTATATTTTTATAGATTTTATATCCTTTCATTTGAGTGTGTTATGGATTCACAGGTACTAATGGTTATTCTGTTGCAGAATGAATTCATGAACCACTGCATAAATTCTGCATTGCAACTTTGAATGACATTCTTGCAGTTCATTCTTTACATCACTCCAATCAAAGTTGCTTGTAAGAATGGAAAACAAGAGTGAAACCTGATAAGAGGTTATCCATGTACTATTCAAGGTAGCTCCAACTCTAACATCTCTATCTTTAATTTAAAAAAGGGTTTCCTAACTCTAAGCCTGCAAATAGTCAGCACTGCTCTTCTTTTGAGGAGCAAAGATTGTTGGATGTTTGAATGAACACAGTGCAAATATGATTAAGTTGCATTTACTCATGTAACTGAATACAAAATTACCCTTCATGAATCTAGGAAGTCTGAATTGGATTAAAATTGCAGATGTAAGACGGCAACCAGTGCCACTTTTCACATATCACTTATTCAGGTACATTCCATCATGTGGCTTCAGATTTTCCAGAAAGGTGCATGGAAATGGAGCTCAAGACCTATTTAGAAGACTTAAAAGATCCATTGCTCTTGTGATGGTTTTGTGTCTGACTAAATTTCATTCCAGTATAGGTGATCTTATTAATAGACCCAAACACTTCTGCTTTACCATTTTTACTAAACATATATTGTTAACACATATGCTTTAAAAGTAAAACAGCAGAGAGCACTCATCCTTTAAACTATCACCATGAAGGAATTCCCACCAGAAGAAACGCACTTGCAGAGTGCATTTGGAACAGCACATCTATACCTCAGAGAAACCATCCACCCCAGGGCATCCTGCCACCCAGACAGATAAGGCTGGGGGTGGATAAAGACCATGTAAGCCTTATACAATGGTTTAGTAACATGCCTTGAAAAGTTTCAAGTGTCTTCCAAAACCTGGTTCCAAAACCCGTAAGGCAGATGCTCATAATGGCACTGCCACCTTCACTCAGGGGTGATGTCATTTCTCTTGCCGCGCTGTGAGTTTGCTCCTGTTTATTCCTCTTTCAAAGGCTACTCTGAATCATGCCTTCTGAAACATAATTTCCAGATGTTTTTCCTGATTTACGTGAGGCAGGTCTTCCTAGTGTAACAGCAGAATATGTTAGTGAGGCTGCAGGTGGGAACTGGGGCCAGCTCTTGGTGGTGGGCACCTGTACAACACAGGTCTTCAGCAGGAAGAACAGAAAAGGACTCATGTCTTTGACAATATGATTCATTGCAGATTTCACAACGTGCTGGTTTGGGCTAAGACATAATTAATTTTCTTTATAGTAGCTGGTATGTGGCTACGTTTTGGTTTGTACTGAAAACACAGATAAGTTGATAACTCAGGGATGTTTTTGTTATTGCTGAGCAGTGCTTACACAGAGTAAAGGCCTTTTCAGCTCCTCACACCATCCCACCAGGGAACAGGCTAGGGGCACGCAAGAACCTGGGGGGGAGGCATAACTGACCCCAGCTGACCCAAGCTGAAAGTGACATCATGTTCCATACCATATGATGTCACATTTAGCATACAAACCTGGAGGAAGAAGGAGGAAGGGGAGGACATGGTGGTGGTTGTCTTCCCAAGTAGCTGTTGAATGTGATGGAGAGCTCTGCTTTCCTGGAAATGGCTGAACAGCTGCCTGACCATAGGAAGTCGTGGATAAATTCTTTGTTTTCCTTGTAGACATGGCTTTTGCTTTACCTATGAAACTTTCTCTATCTCAGTTCATGAGTTTTCTCCCTTTAACTCTTCTGATTCCTTCCCCCACCCCACCATGGGGGAGTGAGAGAGAGGTTGTGTGGGGCCTAGCTGCTGGCTGGGGTTAAACCATGATGCACAGATAATAGAAACAATCTCATGTGATGATCTTCATGGCCAATCCTGTCCCCACTGTAATTACAAAATAAACTCAAACTGATTTTAAAGAAAACACAAACATCTCTCTTCTATTTGTGTATTTATTTTTGACAGCAATTTTATGGATTTTCTGTAAAGCTCTGGCTGAAAATACTTTTGCCACTGACGGCTATGGCACTAGTTACTATTTGTACATGACTTCAGCAAATACAGACCAAGAAGCTTTCTAATTAGAAACCCGAGATCATTTCCATATGTCCTTCAGTGGAAAATATTAAAAAAGCTCAACAACTCAACACAAGGAAATAACTGTTTTATGAAGGAGGTTATCAGGTAAAAGAGGAACAAAATGGGACAGCTGAAAGGAATTTCCATAAATTAATGTTAAATATTTCAATTTAAGGTAATTTCAGTAGGATGTAAAAACCAAGAGCATGCATTTGTAACAAGATGACTCAGTGGCCCACACAGGGACACTCATTAAATGATGACAGTGTAAGCTGACATTAGGAAGAGAGGGGTTTTATCAGCAAAAATGGGATAAACAGCTTAGCTAAAGTAGTGTTGTACTGATTTCAGCTAGGATAGACTTAATTTTCTTCCCAGTAGTTGGTACAGTGCTGTATTTTTGATTGAGGATGAGAATGGTACTGATAACACACTGCTGTTTTAGTCTGTTCTGAGCAGTGCTTACACAGTGTCAAGGACTTTTCAGTTTCCCACCCCACCAGCAAACAGGCTGGGGGGCACAAGAAACTATGAGGGGACAAAAAGCCAGGACAGCTGACCCCAACTGACCCAAGGGGTATTCCGGACCATACAACATCATGTGTAGTACATAAAGTAGGTGGAAACCTGGGGTGGGCACAGGTCAGCAGGTACAGAGCAATTGTATTCTGCACCACTTCTTTTTGTATATTCAAATTCTTTCATAACCATTATTATTATCCCTTCCTTTTCTGTCCTACTAAACTGTCTTTATCTCAACCCATGAATTTTACTTTTTTTGTCCCCCAGTTCTTTCCCCCATCCCACTGGGGGCAATGATGGGGAATTGAGCAAGCTGCTGTGTGGTGTTCAGATACTGCCACCAACCGCCATGACAACTATTTCCTACAAGTTTGTTTCACAGGTAGTGAAAAATAGTATTGAAGTCTTACAAAAACTTTATTTTACTCTAATCCTTCCTTTTCTGTTTTTTGGCTTTTTTTTTTTTTTTTATTAATCAAAGAGAGATTTTTTTTTTTTTAATGGAAATTAACCTTTTTCTTTTGTTTACTAAGAATCAAAATGGCAATTAAAAATTAAAAAAGAAAAAGGACCAGAGGAGTTGTTCCAAGAATAATGTGGAAGCCCTGGCACCATTCACAGTTTCAGCACAAGGAAGTGCCTTTTTGTATGTCCCTTTTTGACGGCAAAGAAAGCCAATAGGCATATGTAATGCAAACAGATATTATTCATTACTATCCTGCAATGGATCAAGTTCACGACCACCTTGTAAGCAGGAAAATAACAGAGCAGACTGCATAACTGGAGTTGAAGTTCAGGTGGAATAATTGTAAAATCACACTGTTCCTCCCAAATTCTTAAGAACATGGACCTAACCTTGTCCCAAGCAACAAACCAAGCTACTCTGAAGTCAGGTATGCTGCTAAGCAGGGAAGAAGGAGAAATCTACAGCTTCTACTTTTCCATGGGAATTCAGTCCTGAGAAAGTATCCTTAAGCTCCCGTAGGTGAGATACTCATCTGGCAATATCAGCTTCTCACAGCAATACAGAGCACTATCCTGAACAGGGCTGTTGTGTTCGGTTCACCTGCCTTGGTGGGCAGTGCCCATTGCCCCACTGCTTGGGCACAGCCCCACTGAGCACCCGGTCTTGGGCAAGGGGGTGATCTGCAGTGAGGGACTCAAAGGGCTATGTTTGCATACAATTTTCAATAGAATAACAGAGATTTCATAGTAAAAGGCTGTTAAATGCATGCATTTTGGACATCCTTAGATACACATATTTATAGAACAGCTACTCATAAGAAGGGTTGCTGTAGACAGACACATGTGGTGACTTCATAAGTAAAGCACATGATAAACACACAGAAACTGAGTGCTGCCATGTTCAGTGCAAGCAAATGTGTTTTTCATTTAGAAATTCTGCAAAGCTGGAGAGTACCTAATTACAATCAACAATGAATTTAAAAGTGAAAAAAGGACAAGACACGCAAACACAAACACAAATTTTTAAAAGTAAAACTTATTTAAGGTAAAAATTTAATAACTTATGTTCAGGGGAAAACCAAAATCTTATCCTGTAGTATGTCCCAGTGATTTGATTAAGGAACACCCCAAGGAAATGTCAGCAGGACAGCATAGAGAGAGCAAAGCATTCTCTAGTAATGGGGCATAAGATTATTAAATGCAAGAGTCATGGCGTAAAAAAACTAAAGACAGACAAGAAATATCAAAAAAAGAAGCTGCTCTGGCAAAACCAACTCAGCCACATCACTCCGCCGATACATGGTGTATTGTTACTAACAAGGAACAAGACAGCATTGCTTGCATGCAACAAAAGAAGAGCCAGAAACACTACAGATGAGAAGCAAGACCAGGATAGGTTAAACTAGAAACTTTTAAAGCTGTCAATTCAGAAGTTTCCAAAACGCAAATCTTGCAGGTTAAATATTGTATCAACATATGCTTCTTTGTTATCTTAAGAAATAAATCTACATAAGAAAATGGTAGCAGGCATCTGTTTTCCTCTTGGTGTTATCAGAAGACAGTAATCTAGTTGCAGGAATAAATAGTGCCAGGATAAAAATCTGGAAAAATTATACTTCCCTGAAATAAAGATGGGAAAATAACACTTCTCTTCTGACAGTGTAAAGGAAGAACATTATGTCCATCAAGTTGCTTTTAGCAATACTTAAGTGGGAATGATCTGGGACTATCTGTATCACAGACTTTTTTACCAGTGCAGGAATAATTAAAGGTTTTTTGAAGTACTTAAGCAGCACTTCAGGAAACAATTAGAACATCTGTAATTGAGACCAGATACTACAGGGGTGTTTTACCACCCTGTGTTCCTACTGCTGCATAGCCCATTTGACAAGTACTGGCACTGGCACTGGTTATATCCAGTATTATTCATGATGGATTTCTATATAGCTGGCAATCTAGCATCACCATGCTGATAGCAGAGGCTTTTTTCATTTATTCTAGTTACTTTAATTTCATAATTACTTTTATCTCAGAGGTTTTTTGTTTTGTTTTGTTTTGTTTTGTTTTGTTTTTTTTTTTTTTTTTTTTTTTTTTTCCTGTCTGGCAAGATGTCCATAATAAGAAAGTTTAGAAAAAAAGGTGTCGTCAACAAGCAGTTACTAACTGGGCCTTCCTTAGGTGTCTTTTCATTGTGAGGACAGGGAAAAGTGTACTAAATACAGATGTCACCATGTGGTCAGGGCTGATAAACTTTGACTATTTCTTAGAATAATACTTATATTGTAGCTGTTCTATGTGGTCCTGTGGGGTTTTGTTTGCTGGTATGTTAGCAAAACAGAGACCCAAACGTGAAACCTTTCTTTCCTCGATGTGGGTGTTCAGAAAATTCCATGCCTGTGAAATCCATAGGATATAATTGAAACAGTTTTGCAATCTAATGAGAGACAACTCAAAATAGGGCCTTTGTGGTATTTGCGCATTGAAAACAATTGTGAGTTTTGCCTGAAAAATAGCCAAAGACTGAACCCCCAGGGCAATAGTTTCCATTGCATGAAGTCGACACCAGCGCATCATCAGTCTCACTTAGGCCTCAAAAACAAAGCTTAAAAGGACATAAGGCCTTGTGCTGAGACTCAACCCAAGAGTAAATTTCCTCCGAAAGCAATTTTATGTTGCTTTCATCACCACTGGCAAAGACACCGCTTACAAACACTCTAAAGTGCTTTCCTGCTCTGAGCCTGATGGCAAGCAGTCCCTCTCCTAACTTTAACAAATAAAAGTAACAATAAAACATTGTTTTGTACCCATCTGGGCAATTATCACTAGATGCTGAAAAGTAATAATAGTATGTCTGCATAGTAGATGGTAGCTTTTCCAGAATGAAATCAAAATAGGTGCCAAACAGGAACTAGTTCTAACCGCATGATAAAATTCAGCTAGAATTGAAAAATGCAGCTCAGTTAGGGAACAGTGATTTTAACTCTTGCTGTTTCATCTCTCCTGATGCTCCATCCCTGACCCTCACCGAGCCTTTGGTGCTCCACAGGGAGTTAAACAGGGTCCTTGCTCATAGGCTTCCGAAAGCTCCTTATCTACAGATCTGAGCACCTTCTTCTGTTACACTGCTCTCTGTTTGTTTCTCTGTTAATCTCAGCAGAGTCCTGTATTCTTTTAGCTTTTTGCCCTTTCATAGGAGGGATTAACACTGTCCATTGCAGGCTTTGGTTGAGACCTGTGCACAGCTCCAAGGAGGTGCTGCCCCTGCAACTACAGCACCTAGCTTTTACCAGGCCTCCTTGAGTAATACAACACTCCAAGCCCAAGAAATTTTCATCTGCACTGACACTTTAGTGGTAATAGTGAGATGAGGGACAGATGTACATAGTAGAGGACAGCATCCAAATCTCTGCCTGATGGTGGGGACCAGAGCAACACACAGGTGCATCAAGAATGGTGTTGGTGGCAGCATCAGATTAATGCTGTGGGCACTAGCAGGACAGGAGTGACAGTGGGGCCCAGTGTGGGAAAAGAGCTGCCTGACAGGGTGTAGTCACATACAGCATGAAAGAGGGATGCTGTCAGTTCTAGGATAAGCAGAGGCGGAATGCTGTAGGAGATGAAGGTGGCTGGGGATCAGGTATCACACAACCTGCTGTGTAACATGGGCTGCAACACACAGGCAGCAGAGTATGACACAAATGGTGAGCTGCTAAGGAAAAACAAAAATCTCATGACAAACTGAAAAGGGGTGAAACCAGAGGAAGAGGGATGGAATTATAAAGCATTTGCAAACCCCTGCACAATTTCAAATGCTGTGAGTACAATGCAAAAATCACTGTGGGATCTGGCTCCAAAACAGCAGAAACAAGAATGTGTTCTATAGTTTTACCATGATATCATTTATGATATCATTTATGCTGTAGCTATATTGAGAGGAACAGCACACCAAAAGTATTTGATGTAGAATTTTTAACTTCTGCTTCACGCTTATTTTCCATTCAAAGAAAATGCAGGCTGCTGTCAAATAAGCTTAGTCTTTCCCATGGAAATTCATTTAATATCTAGTTTTACCATAAGCCCTCCCCCTCCATCTCAAAATACATTCAGTAAAACAAAAATACTACTTTCTATTGCAGGGCATGCAGTTACCTCAAATAAGCATGTTAGAAAAGCACAGATTATTTGGCAGGGGCAGGGAGGGTTGCCAGTTTTTAAACCTGTGTATTTCCATCTCTTTCTGATTCTTAGGAAATTAGAAACAAACCTATCAGCTGAAATTAAAACCTAAATGCTTTTAAGGATGTTACCTTTTCCATTTTTAATTTACTACTTTTACAGCAGAATCAGAATTTATGTTATTTCAAGTGTTGGCCTACTTTCAGCAGTGATTATGATGATACCACAATGTGCAACTTGACATCTCCTCCTCTCCTCTCATTCAAAGTCTCCCAGGGCCCAGACATTTCACAGAGGCTTGCTTTAGGCATTTATTAAATATGCACCTTCCAGTAGGGTTTAAAAACACCAACTAATCTCATCAGAGGCCAGAGACCTCCAGATATGTAAATCTACATCTGTTCCTCTTCAAAGGAAAGATTCTCCTGGATTACTCCAGGAGAAATGCATCCCACCCGGATATAGCCACTGAACCAGAGAAAAAGAACTCCCATGGCAAACGTGCCACCTCAAACTCACCAAGATCCAACGACAATGAAATTACATTTAATGTAATTCACTGTTAGCTTTAAGAAGCAATTAAGTAAAAGGCAGTACAGCACTTGCCGTAGGCTGTTGGTACCAACAGGGGCCAGTGGAAAGAGGCATATAATGTTAAAATTGGTAACGTTAGTATTAACATAAGGATGAACTGTAGGTGGCTGCTCGACTACAATGTTGTAAAGTAGCAGAGTCTGTTAACAAGCAACAGTCTCCTGGTTTATTTTTTTTTGCCTTTTTAAAGTGTGCTGTAGATGTCTGCCAGTGAAAGCATGCAGCAATATAATTGACTATTAGCTTTTCATAAAAAAACAGGATTCCCTCTCTCCCTCACAAATGTTCCACCAATATCTTCCCCTTCCCATACTGGAGGTGAGATCAAACAATTTTATGAACAATATTTCAAAGCCATTAGAGAGGAACTACACATTTCACTGCAGTAGAGCAGTCTTGCAGGCGGCACATGCAATTCCCAAGAAGGAACAAGCCTTTATTTAGCTTTTTACATCTCATTTTGTGTAATATCACTTTAAAGGTGAGCATAAAAGTTTTTCTCAGCACCAAGTCATGTTCCGTGCATGTACTGTGCGTTTCACAGTAGAATTAGAGATGCTTCACCCATATCTAAAATTTAGCCTTAAAAGAAAGAAATTTATTAGCCAGACATTACAGTGAAATCTCACTTATTTTTCATTCAGTCCTATCTCTGTGGTTTTAATGGGTACAATTCAGATTCATAATTTGTCTGTCACAAAAAGTAACCTGAGTTTTCTGTTGTTTCTTGTTTCATATTTTTGTTCAGGGTACCTTTGGTAAGCTGCTGACTTTTGGCTTAATCAGGCAAATATCAGTCTGTCTCCTTTGGAAAGAAGCATACATGTAAATATTATATTAAAATAGTCCTGAAATATAGCACATGATTACATGGGTTTGCGATTAAGTAACTTATTCAAGTTTTAGCTACTTAAAATACACTTATATCTATTTCTCAGACTCTGAAAAATTTCTTGGCTGATGCCATGGCCTGCACAGTATGAATTTCATATAACTAGAACTAGAACATATAACTGATGAATGATTTTAATATGCTTAAGGTTTATAGAAGTACAACTTTATGATTAAAGGGTTTTGAGATTTTTGTTTTATTTATTCATTGAAAAGGCAAATGTAGCAGCTACAAAGATGTAGGGGAGACATCCCTCGAGAAAGACAGAAAAGAGGTGAAAACTTGTTTTGAAAAGAGTGAAAGACATTTTAAAATACTTAAAATGAAAGTTCATGTTTAATGAAGCCATCACATAAAAAGTGAAACTCGTATGTTCAATTAGGGCTTATATTTTTCTCACAGATAAGATCTGAGCAAACTCTTTAAAAGTCAATATTATCTGTCATAACAGCAGTTCTACCTCTCACATTGCAAACAAACTACACAAAAAGGAGGGAAAGATGAAACAAGGAGTACAGGCAGTATGAATGGAGCCTAAATCTTTTAATTAACACCCTCTGAAAAGCACACTCTTTTTCCACCAAACTAATAAAAAGTGTGAGTGTGGGGTCTTTGTTGTTGTTCAACCCTTGCCTGCACTCCAAGGAACTGAGAAAAGGCTAATCAGGGTTATTTAAAGCCACTTTCTACTTGCCAGGCTCCAATATCTCATTAATTCACTCTTAGTTGGCATCATTGTCTGATAGTGTTTGAAAATCACCAAAGAAACAAGGATTTCCCCTAATCCTGTCCATCAGAGGTAACACTGGAAGACGATACCACACCATAGCATGTAGGACAAGGAAGAGAAGTGTGTGCATGGGGAAATACCCCATTTTGACTGCAAACTACCACTCTCTGTGACTTAACACATAGCTGATATATTTAATGAGAATATGCCTGTTTGGGCCTGAACCTCACAGAAAAAAGAACAGATGTTATGATGGTAGTTTTAAGGAATTATTCTAACTAACCTCTGTTTGAAGCTATGGACTGACTTCTTTAATCATATTGGCGACAGCCTGACACAAGCAAAATTAATAGTTGCCTATGTGTGCATTTATTGTGAGAAAAGAAAGATTTTGATCATGGTCTAAGCTAGAAAAGCAATTGCTTCAACAATTTAGTTGTCATAATCTACAGCATTCAATTAAAGATGAGGACTGCTGTTTTGGGGTACTTTTAATGGAACAACACTAACACTGGTGACTGCAGAAAAACCTTGATTTATACCAGCATGCATGTCTTCAGCTCAGCAATCATCTTCATCATGTCCACAGAACTGTGCTTTGGTTCCCTTTCCAAGAAGTTTCTCCTCTGTACAAGCCAGCCTTTATAGCTCACCCATACACAACATTTCTAGTAGCCCCAGTTTCCTTTTAATTCCTGTAATGGGAATAAAATAAGATTTCCTTACAAGCTGAGTACAGTTTCACAGCCAATAAGAACCACAGCTGTCAATCTAGTACTGTAAACACAAAATGCACAGCTTTTAGAATGTTTTTGTCTCATGATACTTCAATTATTTTGTAATGTGTATCTTTGCCGTCTAATACCTTATTTTTTATCAGGTACAAACCAAAGAAAAGTTCAAAAGGATGATATAAAATGTCCATATTGGAATTGTATCCCAGTATATCTGACTGTCATGACCATACCTATTATTTTGTGAATACTTACTATGGATGTTAAGCAGGAAAGATTCAGAAGTTTTACCCTATAAGATACCTTCTAAGGACATGCACGTCTTCGCTCCACAAATTTCCCTTACAGTTTTCCAAACCAGATATCTATCTTCATTGTTGTATTGTAGGGTGAGTCAAAAATTCAGGAAGAGTAACTATCCTATCGGTACTGTGAACACAGGTGAACCATGGTAGCAGTAATATGAATTACCATAATACCCCTAAGCCCCAGTTCAGATGCTGTTAGCCGAGCATGTATTGTGGTCTTAGAGCTCTCAATGCTATTAATGGTAAGTTTGTTCATAATTTATGGTTCATGGAAAACACCTGCAAAACAGGGTAGTGTTCCTCCTGCAGTTCCTGTTTCCCATTTTGGAGTAAGAGCACTTGCCACTGACTTAAATGTCTCCTGTTTCTAAGTAAATTTTGTTCTCTGCTGCTCACAATAAAAGACTGTTAGAGTTGACGGTACACAAACAGTTATTTCAGTTTGCAAACTGAAAAAGTAGGGCAGTGGCACTGGTTAGTGCTGCTCCGACAGAGCTCTGATACTCTATGACAGTCTCCAGTATTTTGCCTCTGTATCACACATCCTAAACTCAAAACTCTTCATTCAGTTTTTCACATTTCTAAGCGCAGCTTCAATTTCAATCAATATCTTTAGAAAGAGCTTACTTTGTTTTATGCACTTTATATGTCCTTTACTATGATGGGGAAGGAAATGTAAGTATTGATTCTGAACTAAGTTTACCAAATCACAAAGACACATGCTGAAACTGCAGCATAAAATGTATTTTATAAAACAAAGAAAAATAAGTGGAAAATGATTGCAGCACAAATTGTTTATGAATCGTTATAGAACACAAGACTGTATAAACCACAAGGGAGAGAAGTACTTATACCAAGCAGCATACAATATGAATAATAAAAGTTTTCCTGATAAAATCAACTCACAGATAGAAAGAATATGCCACAGAGTTTATAATTAAGTTAATATGAAGCCATGCATACCCACAGTGTAAGGGTCTGAAAATTCTGTCAAAAAAAAAGGTAGTAGCCTTAAATATTGGAAATATTTTGACAAAACATATTAAGGTTTGTGGCTTCATGAAAAGATCAGTTAGTATTTACATCATACCCAAGGAATTCAGACTGCAGAATAAGGTTTCGCACTTCTTTTGAAATCTGTAGTATTTGCAAATCTCCAAGTAAGCCAACTCTGAAGATGTTTCAGAAGTTAAAAATGTTAGCGTTTTGTGTATTTGTGACATAATAAAAATAGATATATCTATTCCCCCTAGAAAATGAGAATCCAGTCTGTAGACTAATGTGGATAAATGGAGGCTTTCAGTCCTGGTGGACACTTCAGCTTATTTTATATTACAATGCTACTTTATTGCCACTGCTGTGGTTGTGAAATGTCACCGCTTCTCTGGCTAATTAAAAGATGGGCAGCAGATTGCCATTAATAAGATTTGGCTTCCACAAAATAAGGCTCTCTTGGTGTGTGGCTGTGTAAGTCAGCTAAGAGAAACAGACCTCCCCTTAGATGAAGGGAATCTGTACAGATCACATCGAAGTAAATCTAAAAGTAATCTGCTGTATAAAGGAATAAGCTTTCTGCAATTGTGTTTCTGAATGTATGCAGGGGTCCCCCTTAAGGTTTTACTGCCACAAGGATATCACTCACTTGAGCTGGGACCTTGGAAGAAATACATAGCCGGCAGAAAACAAAGATTTAGCTTTCAGGTCTGCTCCCAAGTATGACTATATAAAAAACCCCAAACCTAACTAAAGCTATTCTTCTCCATGCTTGAGCTGTACAACAATGCTGGGGGAAAGAAAGGGAGAAGATGCTAACATTAAAAATTGCCACTAAAGAACTTCTCTTAAGGCTTTTATCCCCAGTAAGACCTTTATTCTTCTGACCTTTTTCAAGATCAAAAAGGATCAATAGGGTGAAAAAGCTTGATCTCTCTTGTGGTAATGACCCTATTTTACAAAGCTACTGAGCCCATTAGAAAAAAGAAAATAATATTCAGCTCTTTTAATGAGCCATACCTCAAAAGACAAAAATGTACAGGCTCAGCTAGAAGCTTGCTGGCTTCAGTAAAACTACACCTAGCCTGTTGCATTGTGGGAAAGAGTGGGGAGTGAGTGAGAGAGTGGCTGTGTGAGTTTATAGCTTAAACCACTACATGCAGCTTGAACAGAAGGACTGTAACATCTTCCCTTCTAGAAACACATCAGTGGTGAAGCCTTCTGAAGGAGAAGACCCAACACTCTGCACATAAAGAGCATCCAGGATGACCCAATTCACTGTTGACCTCTTCTGTGTGCCAGGACAGGGATTTAACTTTGTGGGCTCCTTGCTGTCTGTCTCTTACCCAAAACCTGCATTCGCCAAGGAGTCTACCAGAGAGGGGTCTCACAGAAGTGCTCCATAAGACACGATGGTTTCCATACTGAAGCTGAAAATTTTCAGGTAAAATTGCATAGAAGTCTGTTGAAGGGCATATGCCTGTACAAGTCGCCTCTTGAATATGTAAAGGTGGTAATAATCTCAGAAAAGATTTTTTTCTAGTCAAGTTACAGCTGGGATGAATTCAGCTCAAGATTCTTGGAGTTATTTTCTGTTCTCAAAACTTAAGCAACTTCCAGCAAGACAAACATACACATAGGGTATCAATGCACATGTTCCAAAATGAAGGGCAGCAAATGTCTCCACAGGGTTGGAAAAATTTTTTGCATCATTGTGTTATTACTTAATTTTTCCATTAAGTGGGATAACACTTGCTGGATCATCAGAATAGCAGCCACTGTCTAAAACAGGACATCTGCCTACAGAGGCCATTGGGCTGACCCCAGGTAACAGTTCTTACTTCCTAACCCCAGCAATATCCAATCTTTTATATAGATAATTCATTGCATATTAAAGATAATTGTGATATTTATCTATGATTTAAAATATGCATGATAGAATCATAGAATCATAGAATAGTTAGGGTTGGAAAGGACCTTAAGATCATCTAGTTCCAACACCCCTGCCATGGGCAGGGACATCTCCCACTAAACCATGCCACCCAAGGCTATGTCCAACCCCACCTTGAACACTGCCAGGGATGAAGGATTCACAGCTTCCCCAGGTAACCCATTCCAGTGCCTCACCACCCTTACAGGAAAGAGTTTCTTCCTCATATCCAATCTAAACTTCCCCTGTTTAAGTTTGAACCTGTTACCTCTTGTCCTCTCATTACAATCCCTAATGAAGAGTCCCTCCCCAGCATCCCTATAGGCCCCCTTCAGGTATTGGAAGGCTGCTATGAGATCTCCACGCAGCCTTCTCTTCTCCAGGCTGAACAGCCCCAACTTTCTCATCCTATCTTCATACAGGAGGTACTCCAGTCCCCTGATCATCCTTGTGGCCCTCCTTTGGACTTGTTCTAACAGTTCCATGTCCTTTTTATGTTGAGGACACCAGAACTGCACACAGTACTCCAAGTGATACATGTATATAAAATTCAAATGCAGACCTAAAAACTGATAAATGCAGACTGCCACCCCAAACCTTCCCAACATCTTTTCAGCATGCTTTTGTGCAGCTGCATTTGACAATAGTCTGAGCCACAATTTGAGGGACTTGAAACTTCAAAATCACGTCATAGCTTCAGTCAACCCTTTCTTTCTCCCACATGTTTGAATTGTGTCTGCTTTTGGTTTTCTTAGGAAGTATATATTTTCAGCAGCTACTTCAGGGGACTGAGTCAAAGTCTGTTCTCAAACCTGTAAATAACATGCTAAAAAGAACTTTGTCTTGCTTTTCTTATGCATAAAATAAGAATTTATGTCACTGGGTTGAGAAACAATAGATCTTTTGAAGTATTTCGATGTCCATCAGTTCCATTTCTGCCATATTTTAATAGTTTAAGGATGAATAGTAAGCAAAATATATTCAGAGAAGTATTTCAATTAAAGGCACTTTGTTGTCCGCTTTCAGGATACTGAAATTCCTAGGAGACTGCAGATTTGATATACAATATACATATATCGCAGGTGGAAGGATCAATAAATACATTTTTTTTTCCTACTATATAAACCTTTTGTTTCATCTCCCCAGTGTGTGGAGAATGTCCTGCCACCAGAGTAGCTCATCTTCAGCTGACACCAATACAAAAAGCAAAGCTTTTTCTTGCCTGCATTTATTACTTGACTGTCACTGGTTAATATTTCCAAGTTTCAATTTAAAAGTGCAAAAGCAAATACTGGCCACAAAGGATCTAGTCTTAATTTGAGAAATCTTACAATTAATAGGAAAGCTTAATTAAAACATCCATTAAAAGTCCACAATATTAACTTAATGGTAAGAACCTGCAGAAGTGCTTGATTGGATTCTTTTTTCATGTGTAAAATTAACAGTAGTGACTTTCAACAAATGTCTTCAGCAGCCATTTTTATTCAGAGAATGGTAGCAAAAATTAAAGCCAGGCAGAATCCTGGCAATTTTAGAAGTGGTGGACAGCTCAGCCCTGTTGGAAACACACCAAATATTATCCAAAATAAATTCATGTATTTGCACAAGTCTCTGGTATATATAAAAAATTCCTTTATTTCCCCACAAATATCTAACCTTTGGCCACTCTTTAGTGAAGCTGCATTTTCTACAGTGCACTCTTGAAGAACAAAGCACAACAGCAACTGGCAAAGTTTTTGAAAATACTACTGGAGCGAGGCTCAAGGAGCCAAAATCATTATTTTTGTATGGAGTGTTTCATACCAAACACAAACACTGGGGGGTCTTGACTGAACTCCTTTGCCCTCCTGCCGTTTATGCCTATGATATTGGGCAATTACACAGCATTGGCTGAAACAGTATGCTGGGTAAGAAATTTCTCACTTATTGGGGGGTTTGGACTGCACTTGTCAACAAAAAGGAGACCATATAGTAATCCTAATGAACTGAAGGGGCAGATCATCTTGCTTCCCTCCTAAGATCTACCCTTCTTCTGTTTTTGCCTTCCTTTAAACAGGATACACTTTGCTCTATGAAGTCTGAAATTTAAAGGAAACCCAAGTCCCAAATTAATGTAAAACTACACCACAAATAAAAGTTCTATGGCTGAAGAAGTCTGCAGGAGTTGCAATTAATGAGACTTGGCAGTGGCTTTTGCCAGCATGCTTATGCTACTGCTGAAATGCGCACACACACAGCACAACACAGAGCCTTCCACATTGCAAGAGAACTATAAACGACAGGTTCCATTAATCAAACTACTTTTCTTTTACCTAATACTTATTCTAAACATATTTGCATCTTAGAAGGATTCCTGATGAAAGTGCTTTGTGTAATCTTCTTTACACATCTTTTAGGAAAAGTTGGGGGTCAATCCTTTTCTCGTTTTTGTTTTCACTTTTAGAGGGAAGCTCCTCATGTGAAATTTCACACTCTCTCAAAAGATTTCTTTGTCATTTCCACTCTACACTACAGACTTTGTTCTAACCCATATGTATACCTTCAGGTGTATAGTACAACAGTAATACATACAGAGCTATATAACTCCATATACTTAGATCTTTCCTTGCATTCCCACTACCATCAAGACAACAACAGCTCTCAAGCCACCTTGCCTTTATGTCGTGATTTAAGCCCAGCCATAACTCAAGCAGTTGCTCTCTCACTCTCCCCCCTTCCTTCCCCACCACTCCCGGAGGGATGGAGAGGAGAATCGAAAGAATGTAACTCCCATGGATTGAGATAAGAGCAGTCCAGTAACTAAGGTATAACACAAACCACTGCTGCTGCCATTGACAATAACAATGATAAGGGAAATAACAAAGGACGAGTATACAACCGCTCACCACCCGCCGACCGATACCCAGCCCAACTGAGCAATGATCTAACCCTTCCGGGTAACTGCCCCCAGTTTTTACATCCTGGCCATGACGTGCTGTGGCACGGAATACGTCTTTGGCTGGTTTGGGTCAGGTGTCCTGCCCCTGCTTCTTCCCAGCTTCCCCTCATCCCTGGCAGAGCATGAGACTCAGAAAGTCCTTGGTCAGACTAAACATTACTGAGCAGCAACTAAAAACACTGGTGTTATCAGCACTGTTCCCAGGCCAAAAGTCAAAACCATAGCGCTGCACCAGCTACTAAGAAGGAGAAAAGATGACTGCTACTGCTGAAGCCAGGACACTTCAGCACAAAAGTTTATCTACCTTAGCTCCCAAACCAGGAGATCAATTAAGAACTACTAAAACCCTCATGTTGCAGTTCCGCCACTCCACCTCTTTATGTGGATGTGCTTTACGTGTCAGCAATGAAAACACTGGCACTCTATAGGTGGCTTCTGTCACAGAGCTACATCAAACCCCACTCTTCTCAAGGCCAGTGTTATTGATTTCACTAGGAGTAGTCTTGAGCCCCAGCATGCGCATTGTCCTCCCTGGCTGGCCTCAGTCATCACCAAAAAGTTAATTGTCTGGGATAGATCTTCATTTAGTACCATTTACTTGGCCTAGCAGGATGGCAAAGGGTTGTGAGTCATAAGTGGTGTGAGGAAGACTTTCATATAATACTTGCTGCTAAGAAAAATGACAAAGAAGTTTTGTGCCTTCTAGAACTGATCTCCAGGCATGCTGCAGGACTAGCTCCAAAAAGCTGGGTGGGATTACAGACACACTTGAGCTTTAGAAGTTCCTGGCCTCTGTTTCCCTCTGCTGTGCTGCAACTATCAGAGGCAGCAAACTTTTCCCATTGGGGCAGGCAGTGCCGAGTGGCCTGTAGAGGGGGAGCAGTCACTGAGGCCAAAGAGGCTACCATCACCTTAGTGTCCTATGGAGCCAATTAATTAGCACAACAGCCATGCCAGGCACTCTCTGCCAAGCCACAGTTAGGCAACACACTGACAAGTGTCCCTGAACCAAATATGTTCTTTCCAACAACACAAATTAAAAATGCAGGTTAGCTTAGCGTGCCAGCAGTGGTATAATTGCTGATTTAGGAGAAGGGCCAGCACGACCACAGATATAACTTACCAGTTTTCTCATTGCTCTCTTTTAATGAGAGTCAACTTTGCAATTAAACTACTCCCCAAAAATACACATTGAAATTAATCTCACTTTGTTAGTAGGTCTGATTGTTGGCTTTGTGCCCTATAGAAGGAACATCTACTAGTATGCAAGCAAGGAGTTTTAATACCCACAGATACTTTAAATGTAGCCATTGCTGTAATTTTCAAGTATCTCTTCAGAAAAAAAAAATACAGTATTATTTGAAGCTATAATATTTATTGGTCATTTTCCCCAAGTGTGAGAAACAATACTTTTCCTTCGTACTTTCCTTTTTCTTAGTTACATAAGGTAAGGCAAATGAAGAGCTATATCAGCTTATAAGCAAGCAATATTCATGTAAATGGGTAAGTCATTCTGCCCATATAATGACAGAAATGTGGTATGAAGTACTGCAGAAGTGTTAAGCTATCAACATCCACAGGCTCTATTGGTTTAAAATATCATACTGAAAAGCAAATTATCTCTTGTGACTGTAAGCAAGACTATCATTACTCCAGCTCTATAGAATTAATACAAAGATAAACTGGAGGTAACTAACTCTTTTTGTGGCAGCTTTGATTGTTGGAAGTACACCTCTTGTCTTGTTTTGCTGATTAAATGTACAGTAGGCGTTCAAAACTATTGTATAGAGATGGCTCAAAACCCATTTAACCACTTTCCGACCTCAAATACATAAACTTTCTATAACAAAATCTTCATGGAGTGATCAGTAACTAGGACAAGCAGAAATGTGGTAGAGCACATATCCATCATGCACTCAGCACTGAAGCATGCAGGGGCCAATGCAGTTTATATACGTTGTCCACCAAACCCAGCCCTCTTGAATTTGATGCAGAACCAGTTGAAATGAGAAAAAAAGGACAGCTGTTTATGGCTTCATTTCTTTTTGCTATCCAAAATCAATTTTTCATGTTTATAGATGCAACAAAATACATCAGACTGTTGCATTCTTCCCTGTTTTATGTAGCTCTGTGTGGTTTTATGCAGAGTATTCAAGTAGCCAGTTTGCAATTACAGCAAATATTTGCAGTATTCAAGTCACCAGCTACAAACGGTTTGTAAATATTTTACCTTTTAAACCCCATGGATTTTATTGACACTTTTCTACTGCTCTGCCAAATTCTTTTTTTTTTTTTTTTTTTTTTAAGTCAATGAGAAGATGCAGAATAAGATACCAACACAGCTGCATGGCAGTGTGAATGGCAGCTAATGAATATCTAAACCCCCAGCATTACTGGAGTTTATTGTCCTGGTCTTCAGAAGATTGCATGCATCATGGAGGTTTCAACATGTTTACCTTCTCTGCTTTGCTTTTGCATAGCATTTTATCTAGAAAGCAGGCAAGAAGGCAAAGAAAAGTAGCCACACTGGTATGTGACACTCCTCAAGCCAAGCATGGGGGAACTTGTAGGGTTTTATCTATTCAACACCACCAGATCACTGACAACAAATAGCATTAAGAACAGAACCTGACCTGGAGTCCCAGCGCTGTGTTGACATAAAGAGAAACTTGATAAAAACAGCAATTGGCTTTTAAATATTTTTACTCAATGAAAAATTTTGCTATGCTAGAACTGCATTGAAACTGAACTCCAAAGGAACAAAAACAGTGATCATAGTCCATGTAACCAAGTTAGGACAGCTTGGATGTTTCATCCAACAACAAAATACAATCTGAACCTTCCAGCTGTGAGGAATCTGTTTAAATCCCTGGCTGATATGGAAGTGCTAGGAATAAATTTTCTATTACAGCACTACTTGATCTTGTGACATCCAGTTAAACCTTCTTAATGGTATCAGTGGAAAAGATGTGTTTTGTATATATCATGATCTGCTGAAGTTTTAGAACACCCTAAAGTGTTCAGAATATTAATAATCTTTCTTGTAAAGACTAAATTACTTAGTCTTCATGCGCTACCCCTTTGTGTCAGCAACAGGATCCCCTCTGTTTGCTAAGGCAAAGTGTCTTACTACTAGTACTTGAGAGGAAAGAAAAAGATTGAGTAGCTCACACAGGGGGCCTCTCCTTTCCTTGCACTCACAGAACTCCTGCTCAAACACACACAGCTCCTAGGGGACTGAAAACACATGCTGAACACTTTATAAAGCAGTGAGCAATGCAACAGTTTAGAGTGGACCCCAAATAATGCCTAGCCTAACTTCACTGATTTCAGTGGAATTAAACAGGGGTGGCTTTTGGCACAGCCAGTCTATCAGTGCAGAGGTTTTTATTCTGAGGTCCTGATTTTGCTGCCTCCTGCACACAACAAGGCAATTTGTTGAGCACAAGGAATAACAGCCACAGCAAGAGGAGCTATCTGCAAGGACAACACCAGGATGTGATCAAACAGGAGCTAAAGAATGCCTTGTTTTTACTGATGCATTAAAAAAATAAATAAATCAGGCAGCATATAGCTCACAACAATGTAGCACTGCTGCGTACCTTAAAGTCTTGGTGGTATGCTTTAAGAGTATTGATGTTATCACCTGATCTTCCCTACTTAGCATAATAATTAATATACAAGCAGTGCTCAGAGGGACCAGCTCCAAGGCCGCAGAGGGAAGAAGAAAGAGCAGATTTCAAGAGGATTCCTTTTTTCAAACAAATAAAGAGGTACTTGGAAACCATATCAAATATCTAAAGTTGAATTTAATAACCAGTTTTTACAGAGTTTTTTTGTTTTCCATTGAATTATGCAATATTATTTGAAAAAGTAGCATCTATAATTAACTGACAACAGGATTAGATTTAAATAGAAGGGAATGGTGATAAATAGTGTGCTCTTTATCCCCCAGATTTAGTGAATTTGTACTTAAGCTGAGGGGGGTCGGAGGATACAGCAGCAAAAAAATTCCCAATTGAACTTCTAAATGTGTACAAGACTGGTATTTTTTCTTTCTGCTTCTCCAAAGTACTATGCACATGCGAAACTTCACTCATCGCCACAAAAGCCCTCTTTTATGGAGCAGAAAGAGGAAAAATAATTTAGTATAAAAGTGTCAGATGTTTTTTGCTCTGCCCCATCACCTGCAGTGCCATTGTCCTAAACTGATTCAATGGCTGTGACCTTGGGTAGGCAGCACGCAGCTCTGTAGGGATCTGGTTTGGGTCTGCCCTTCCTCTTCCTTACAGCAACTTCTCCCAAGGATCAGTCTGACCTTGCTGCTCACCGGGTACAGCAGCCCCACCTCTGAGAGACCACTGGTGCAAACATGACCTGCCTTTTCACTGACATTGGGAACTGCCATAGGCAGTAGTGGGCAAGTTATGCATCAGAGACGAACTCCTCACGACAGGACACCATTCCTGAGAAATGCCCCACAGAAGAACACCCCTTTCATAGTGAATAATCTGGCCCTGCTGAGCCCTTTCCTGCCTGAAGTTCTGCTTTTATAAGAAAGCATCCCCTTTGAAGATCAGAGTCAGAATAAATTATATTGTTTAAGGGAATGAACCGTTACCGAATCATGCAAAATTCCTTAATGGAGACCAGGTTCAATAGAATAAGGACAGACATGCATACTTTAGTCCAGAGGAAACTGCATGTTGTGGTTAGCACTTTACTAAATATTTCTGTGATATTATAACAAAGGTTTCTCCTGCAACTACAGCTTTGCCACTCTCTTCTTTCTCACTCCGTACCCCTACAGAAGTGGCTAGCATATAGCTGCCCCTTCAAATTACCTGGTGCTACTGTACGAGCATAAGCGCTACAGATCACTTACACAACTTTTCTAGTGATTAGCAGTACAGGTTGTCATAAAAAGCAGACATCTTCTGGTACAGTGTGCTAATTACATGGTTACTACAAAATAATGGAAATAGAAAGTAATTACACTGTTGTAGGCATTACTGCTAACATGTTATCTCTTATCTTGAAAACCTTGCAGATAATTAGCTCATGTCAGTACACTGGTATTTTTCTCTGTGCACAGTTTTGCCCCACAAAAAAAGGTAGGAAAGTTCTGTGATTAATAGCTATGCCAGAAAGTTTATAAAAGACCCAACTGCTCAAGAGACAAAGGACCACAGAAGCTTCAGCTGGCCAAGAGATCAAGTACCAGCAACAAATGCACTCTGTGATGGAAAACCTGATTAAAATTTCTCAAAGAAATCATTATGGGTGAGAAACTAATTGAAAGACCTCCCTCCTGCCAGAGCTTTGCTAGAAAGAGACTTCAAAGGCATAGAGGGAGAGCTAATGTTTTCACACTTAAAACTGAAAAAAGGCAATCCTCATGTTTGTGTTTGTTCAGTACACACTTCTCAAATGTTGCCCCCTCATGCTCTAAATCTGCTGGGTGGAAGATCTAAACCTTGAATATACAATGCACTTTAGCTAGGGTGTATGGTGCTATTCTTCCATGCTGTGTGCCTGTCTATTCATGCGCTTTTATTCTTTATTCTTCAGACTGATATATAGTAAACAATATGGTTAGCCACTTAAAATTCTCTAGGTTATTAAAATGTGAGTAGCATTTTTTTCCTCTCTCCTGGATTTCATCTGGAGCCACTACCTAATTAATATCCAGAACCCAGCAGGAATCTGAATAATAAAAAAAAAAGAAAAAAAAACTTTTGTTGTTCCTTGAATAAATCTGTGTAATTTAAACCATAATCATGGGGATTTCATCAAAAGTAACTCAGTTCTTCCAAATCCCACATCATCATTACAAACAACTTTGTAGTGCAATTTCCAAGGCAAGATATCTCTTCACTTTCAAATTTTAAAAGAAACATTGCTAATGACAGCAAGGATGTGTTTTATATGTAAAAAGCTAGGATCTGGATGGTTAGAGAACAATGTACTTCCCTGTATCTTCTACCAAATGCATACACTGTATTGTAAAGGATCAGTTTGTACAAATCCTTCATTCACTCAAAGACACATTGTCTTATCAGTTGAGAGCGAAGGTGCAGTTGGAGTATAATGCAAGTCCATTCCTCACAAGCTTAGAGCTTAAGCACTTTGTTATTGGTTATTAGAGCTGGACTCCTAGAGATAAACCTACAACTACTGTACACTAGTGAAGGGCAAATAAGCAAAATCCCTGACAGAAGTCTGTTGTAAAATGATGAATAAGCCTCCTAAATTGCCATAAGGCACTAGTCACAATGGAATTGTATTTGTCAGACATGCATTGTAACCCTAAGGTTATCATAGTGAGCCAGCAGATACAGGAGGAGTGCTTAACATTATCACCCCCTAATCATATCTCTTACAGGCTAAAAACTCTGCAGGGAGCATTACCACTTAAAGAGGTGGTAGTGTTCCTACGCACTGAATGTGGACAGCATTTGGTAGAAAGAACAAACCCATAGAAAAGACTAACAGATACATTCACACAGGCTGCTCCCAAGTATACCCTCAATTTAGATCTAAAAAAATCCTTGTAAATCATTTCCCCAATAGGCTGGGGTTCTAAATAATAAAATACTGTAGATTACTACCTTATTAGTTTTTTAAAAGCTTATGAAAAATTATCTTTTGCCTGTGGGAAGACATTTTATCTGAAGTTATAACAACTCCAACAGTTTTAAGATATCAAATTTAGAAACTAAGCAGCTGTAAGGAACAGATGATATACCCTACTCTTGCAAATTGAATTTTCATGTTCTAGTTACCCACAAGTTATTTTACTGTATTTATCTTAGGCTTGACTAACGCCAATATACATCAGAAAGCATGATAAACTAGTGTTATAAATCCTATATATTATGGGAGGTGGCCAAACTCTTTTTCCCAACTAAAAACCGCTAAATTTTGAGGAAATGTTTGCCCTTACACCAATTATCAGACAAATGCAAGTGAGTAAAAGTGGTTCCAAAATAGTCCTTAGCCTAGCAATTAGTACACTCCTGTAAGAATCATGGATATATTCGCAAGGAGCAGAGGAAGGAACTGAACCTCTGCTCCTCAGTAGCCCAGATGACTGTTCTGGTAGCTAGGATATACGGTCATTCTTGATCACTGGCTCTATTCCCCCCCTCTCTGCCATGGCCAGTTGAACATTCAGTTATTTATACCAAGTGGAACAATTCCAACAGGAGAGGTTGAGATGCACTTGCATGCACCTGCTCTTTCATTCATATTTTGCATCATAATAAAAATTTCAAAAGCTTGACTCTTTTAAGACAAAGGATCATTTTCTGGCCAGTCATATGCACTGTGTAACAAAAGAGAATGATAAAAAAAGGCCACAGCATTTCTAGCAGTGTGTTTCAGCTTCATCATAGTTGTTTGTAACTGTATGCATCTAGGAATACACACAAAATATGGTATATCTTAGCAAAGAAGAAAAATCAAAATTAAATGTCTATGATTATTCTAATATGTAAAATAAAAAGATCTTTGTTTCACATGACTGAACACTAGGTAGATCTTATTCTCATTTCAAGAATTATCAGCTGAAGAGTACTATTCTACTTCTAGAATGTTACACATGGTGCTAAGTACAGCAGAAGCAGTAAAATGCAAACACATTCAATTAAATTTAAAAACACAAATAAAGGGAAAGGACTGGTGTATTAGTGCAGCTTGAAAGCACAATTTCACATAACAAACAGCAAAGAGGTACAGGTATGCAGTGAAACTCTGCAGTATTTGTGATGATTTAGAAAGCCTTTTGGATTCATTCATGCTTAGGCGAAAAAAGAAATTTAAATATCAACAGTTCTACAGTGATACAGCAACAGAGCACAAATGTAGGTTTTGTTGAATATATAAAGACACAATTAAAAGTCTGATTTCTGGGTGTTCTTTAAATGCTGTCTTCAGTCTTTCCTATGGTCATTCATACAGATCTCTAGTGTTTTAGACTAATATATATCCTTTCTGCATTTCTTACTTATTATGTAAAACCAAACCAGCCTACTTCATGCAAAATGTGGAAAAATAACCAATTACCTCAAACTCTGTTCAAAGAGGGAAAACTGGGTCCCAATATTTGTGAGATTAAAATAACAGAAAAAATTATGTTGCCTTACTAACACAATAGCGAACAACAGATTTGGATTCAAGTATAAATCCGTTTCCTGGACTGAGCAAGGATAATATTCTCCTATTAGGCCATGAAGGACAAGAAAGACAGAGCTCCCGTTTTTGTGATGGGTGTCTGTTATCCCATGTCCCACTGGTTCCACTGCAATGTAACACAACGAAGATTTATACCTCTGGTGTCTGTAGCAATGCATTTCAGGAAAGTGAGCCCACCTTTTGGCTTTTCAAGGCAAGAATTCAATTCAATTTCATCGATTACTTGATTTATGGTGCAAAACCACTTATTGCAATTTACAGTCACTACTCTCATTCTTCCTTGGTCTAGGAAAACCATTGTTTAAATATCAGCGACAATGGGCTTTTGCCATGGAAATCAGTATATTGCTGCTCCCCATTTAAAAGCAAAGACTAAGGCTATCAAGAGCAGTAAAGGGATAAGACAAAGAATTCAAAACTATGTATCAAGAAAAACTCCTACCAGTGCACATTTGTGAATGTCCAACCGAATTTTTTCTACATTTAATTTCTAGGCTTACATAAACTCAGATAAAGCGCTTTCTAACATATTCTAATCCCACATGTATGCAGAGAGATACTTAATGTGATGTGCAATGTGAACCCCACCAAATCAGTGCTTCAATATTACAGCATAAAATATTCTTTTTTCCTTTAGTGAAAGAACCAATAAAACCTCTCACACAAGCTGAACTCCCTCTCGCTTTTCTTAAGCTGTATTTGACAAGCAGCCAGTTCAAGCAGCTGAAGTCCTTGCTCAAGTGACAGGCAAGTGGATAAAAGCTCCCTGTTTGGAAAAGCTGGGAAAGATTTTACAAGGTGCTGCAAGCTGTTGGCATTGCAGTTCCATTCTAGAGGGATGGGATTGCAAAACTGGTGTTTAGATTGGTGAGGAAAGGATTAGGAAAGAGACAAACTTTCCTGTGTGATGAAAAACCAAGAATGCACGATACGTCTATTTACAGCTGAGGAATATACATCCTGAGGTGTAAACTTATACCAGAGTAGTTTGTTCTGTATTGCAGACACACTAATAGAGACCACTAAAGTAACTTTTGAGGCTCTAACCTCTGGGACTAGTAACGGTAGATCACGTTTTCTTTTCTGTTCAACCCTGAATTTACACACATCTTCCTTCCAAGATCTCTGGTCCTTCCACCAGTGTTTAGTCACAATGGACACACTGACGAGTTACCCATCCTCCCTGATACCCACAGCAAGCCAACTGCTACAGGAAAACAGGTTGAAGAGCTACCACTGACACCACTGACAGCTGCCTGTAGTATGCTATAATGGATGATGATAATGCCATTTTATGCAGGGCATCAGCTTACCCGCATCTACAAAGCACTGCTGATGAGCTATTCATTGTTGCTTTGGTCTCCAATGAATAACACATCTTTTGCCTCCAGTGGTGATGCCAACTCTACACACCAGTGCAGAGATTCAAGGCTGGCAAGCACACAGTCCAGCCACTGTCCTCTAACTCCAACACTGGTAACAGCAACACTAAGGCATTGCAAACACAAATGGAGAATAATTTATTTTATAGGCAAGGAGCAGTAGATGGCACTCTCCACTCTGCATTATCATCGAGCAGGATCTCAGCAGGGGGCACTCTATAATTAGAGGTAATTTTTGGTGCAGTTCTCAACCCAAACACCGACCACTTACAGCCATAAACAGGCTTATGATGTTTTTGCACAAAGGGAAATGCTTATCTCAACATTGTAATAATATACAGCATCATAGCTGTAATTTCCAACACCTGTTCATGTGCTAGGTTCAAATCGTTCTGCACAGAGCTACTGGAGAGTAACTGCTCCAACCCCAGAGGAGGCTGTACTCAAGGGATGAGTGACATCTGCAAAATGACCAGTTCTGCTGGTCTATGCACAGCAAGCTGTGGGTGGCCACCTATGGAGAAGGATCATTTTTCATATCAGAACTGGATGTTAACTGGAAGAAGATCAAAAGTGGAAGGAAGTGCAAGAAAAAACAATAGGAAATTGTTTGGCTAGGAAGGCTGGAAAGAACATTACCTCAACAAAATTAAACAGAGAGACAGACTGACCAATTTGTGGTATCTCTGTTTATTTTGTCTTGTGACATGAAAGCAGACTATTGAAAATTGATGCACACTTACTCAACAGATCTGCTTCCTAAGGCTGATCTTTCATGTTCAGCCCCTACAGGAGCTGAAGGAAGTTCTTTATATTTTTATTCAGGGATAGTATTCAATCTTCTTTGCTACAGAAAAATTATTTTCATTATAAGGTTCTATACCACACTATCAGGATTTTATGCATCTTTGTGAATTATGTATGCTCACACACACAGAACCTTCTCAAGCAACAGCCTTAATTCATACTGAAAAGATAATGCCACCTGACTTACACAGTAGTCTGAAACTACAAATCCTTGGCCTTTTCTCCCACATTTTGCTTGATGTCTACCCAGAAACCCACTACAGTTCGAATCCTGCATTTCTCAGGCAATGTGTGAGCTTCCACCAGCACTCATTCAAATGCATAACGTGCCCAGAAAGTTGATGGATGTCAGCAGCCTGGGACAGGGGAACAGAGGTGCAGGGGAGAGATAGAGTAACCAAGGTTGAGCAGGTCAGGTGTTTCCATTCATCTCAGTTGTGGTATAAATGCATAGGTGGTCTCCTGGGTAGCTTGGTTTGAGGGCTTTATAAATCATAATGATAGTTGCTCAGAAATTTTCCTGTGAAACATGTTTCTGGGAGAAAATGCCAATTTATCACTACTAAAGCATTCTGAGGACATGGACATTAATTTCAAAAGAATGGTGAAAGACCCCCACCTGACAACAGATTTCCAAAGGAAATTTCAGTTGCCCTCTAGCTTACCTGCCTTGCCTGTTTGCAATGCCCATTTACCTGTGATTGCTTGCCCCATGGCAGTCCTGTTCTCAAGCCACGAGGCTTGAACTTAAGGACTACATGCACCAATCTGGTGCACGTGCCACTGTGTAGTTCCTAAAACTACCCAGTTCCCTACACTTGTGGTAGCAGGGTTCCTGCTCACAAAGTCTTGCAGAGAACAAACAAAGACAAAACAGTTTCTCAAGCACTCAGAGAAAATTTAATCTGTGGGAAATGTGGGGTCCCGGTTTCCGCAGATCTCCTGGGTGGTGGGGAAACAGCATATACTGATGAATAAGAGAAGTTATGCCGAATCACCAGTGTCATTTTCAAGATTGTCTTCATCAAATAGTCACAAGAAAAAATAATTCTCATGTTGGACAGTAGCATAAAGTTCACAAAGTTCAGTATTTCTAGTATTCACCAGAAAACTGTCTTGGACAATTTTGTAAGTTTTTGGGTTTGTATTGTTTGTTTGTTTGTTTTGTTTATTTTGTTTATTTATTTATTTTATTTTATTTTTTCTCAAACAGAAATAAAGAATTTTAAAAAAGAAAAACAAACAAGCAAACAAAACACAACAACAAAACACAAAACCAAAACAGAAAAAAAAAAAGCCAAAACCAATCCTCCCCCAAACTAACAGTTTAAATGCCTGGGTGGGGAATTATCATTGTGAATTTACCATACTAAAAATAACTCTTCAAAACCATCAAAATGCCACAATCAAATCTTTGGTTGCAATTAGAATTAAGAAAAAAAAAAAAAAGAAAAAAAGACCGAAGTCAACCCAACACTCACACTTTCAAATGCAAAATACAGTGTAAAAGTCAAGATCAGAAGTGACTGTCTCTGACAAGCCCACTTAGTGACAAAAGGTTTCAGATATGACTCCGTTACCACATGCTGCCAAGTAATTGTTTTGAGAATGAAATCTGTTAATGCAATATTGGTGAAGGGAACTGCTGAACTCTTCAGTGCACCTCACAGCATTTGGAGTAAGCCTTAGATGAAAAGACAGCAAGCACAAAACTGCTGAATAAAATGTTCTAAAGAGGCCAAAAAAAGGTGTGAAGACATGACTTCAAAATAAAGTGAGATGTTTTATATGGATGTTTGATTACTAAATAAGCGTACTGGAGAAACCCAGTCTTCTCTCTCCTTTATTGGTGTCCCTTAGCAAAAGCAAAGTCAGAGCTATTGTTATGCTGTCAAGCTACATCTATTTATATACTGACCAAAAGCTCTTCTCTGCACTGGTGTCCTTTCACCCGCTCAAAATAAATCCACCTCCTCACGAAGAGGCAGATTAGTTACTATTATGATAGCTCTCAAAATGAAAACCATATATTATAAGGCAAATGCTTTTCCTGCATAGACACCAAAACAAATCCAGTGATTTACTGAAGTCACTTTGGAATTGGAAGAGGGTAAATCTGGCTTCATGTCACTTACAGTAATGGTTTCAATGTTGACAAAATATAGAAAGTTGGAAGTCTAAATTAGCATGAAATCAAACTGAGAAGTCTGAATTAGGAGTGAGGAGTGCAAGATTAGAGAAATATGCATAATGTAAATGCACATATGATCTGGGCTTCATTTTTCCAGCTTTCAAAGGAATAATCACAAAAATAAAATAATGCAAAATTATGCTTGAGTTTCTTCACTCACTGGGAGAAAGAGTGACATTTTGTAAAATTTATGTCAAATTGGACGTAAAACTTACTCCCATTTATATACATTTATGAGATTTCTTTCTTCTCCAAAAAAAAATCCAAATCCTAAACAATTACAGTGAATCCAATGATATTGGAAGTATAAAAAGTTAAGAAGTTGATACTGATATTCAACTAGGGTGGTTTTTTTGATTGTTTGAGGGTTTGCTTGCTTTTTGAAGTCAAGCAAGCTGCCAATACTCTGTAGTCATTTGAAGTGTGATACATCTCAGAGTCACTGGGCATCTTTTAATATATTTCAACAGATTTTTGTATTAAGTTCTTAGTAAAGCCCATTATTGGCCATCTTTGTGACTGTCATGGGTTCAGCAGCAGCAGTCAATTTTTTCTCCTTCATAGTCGCTGGTGCAGTGCTGTGTTTTCAACTTTCGGTCTGGGAACAGCGCTGATAATACCGATGTTTATAGTTACGGCTTAGAATGTTTTGGTCTGACCAAGGACCTTCTGAGACTCATGCTCTGCCAGGGAGGGGGGGAAGCCGGGGGGAAGCAGAGACAGGACACCTGATCCAAACTGATCAAAGAGGTTATTCCATACCACAGCACGTCATGCCCAGGATGTAAAAAAAAAACCTGGGGGCTGGAACCCGGAAGAGTTTTTGTTTTAGTTCACAGCTCGGTCGTCAGGTGGTGAGCAGTTCTATCCTCTTCCCTTGTATTTCTCTTGTTATTATTATTATTGGTGGTGGCGGCAGTGGTTTGTGTTGTACCTTGGTTGCTGGGCTATTGTCTTGACCTGTGGGAGTTGCGTTCTTTTGATTCTTCTTCCCATTCCCCATCCCCCCTTGGAGTGGGGGGGAAGAAAAACTCTTCCCTTGTATTTTTCTCTTGTCATTATTATTATTGGTGGTAGCAGTGGTGGTTTGTGTTACACCTTAGTTGCTGGACTGTTCTTATCTTAACCTGTGGGAGTTGCATTCTTTCGATTCTCCTTCCCATCCCTCCAGGAGCGGAGGGAAGAAAGAGGGGGAAGTGAGTGAGTGAGCAAAACTGTGCATGGCTGAGAAGCTTAAACCACGACAGTGACTCAAATGGAAAAAAAAAAAAGGCAGTGAGTTTACTGATTAAATCCCCCAAATCAATGGTTAACAGTCATTTATATTTTTTTTACCTACATTTTTGAAGCTGCATTGATGAAGGAAGAGGTGGGGAATAAAAAGGGTGCCTTGACAATATGGCACTGTCCCTTCTCCCTAGAGGAGAGGCAATTGCAAATAGGCCTTTGGCATGTGAAGGAGTAAAATGCCATTTCCTTCTCAACTCTGCATAACTTAATTGGAAAACATGGGGAGAGAGTTTTAGAATTGATTCTCAGATAATCATAAAATGCAGGGGCAAATGGGAATTTGCAAGGGGGCCTTAGAAGTAATGGAGAGATCATAGAATCATAGAATCATAGAATAGTTAGGATTGGAAAGGACCTCAAGATCATCGAGTTCCAACCCCCCTGCCATGGGCAGGGACACCTCCCACTAAACCATGCCATCCAAGGCTATGTCCAACCCCACCTTGAATGCTGCCAGGGAGGAAGCATTCACAACTTCCCCAGGCAACCCATTCCAGGGCCTCACCACCCTTACAGTAAAGAATTTCTTCCTCATATCCAATCTAAACTTCCCCTGTTTAAGTTTAAACTCATTACCCCTTGTCCTCTCACTACAGTCCCTAATGACGAGTCCCTCCCAGCATCCCTATAGGCCCCCTTCAGGTATTGGAAGGCTGCTATGAGGTCTCCACGCAGCCTTCTCTTCTCCAGGCTGAACAGCCCCAATTTTCTCAGCCTATCTTCATATGAGATCTGGGAATCAAACCTGTTTAATGTATTCCTGTGTTCCCTTTTGTATATTTAAACATAGGGCTAGAAGGAACCACTGTAATATACTAGCCTCACCTCCCTGTGCAACAGAGACTGCAAGTTCTCCCTGAAATAATTCCTGCTTGAATTAGAGTTTTGTTTTTTCTAAGGGGAGAAGGTGGAGGAGGACACCACAATGAAATCCTTGCATCACTTCAGCTTTCCCATCTGGCCTGGATGCTACAGCATGCTCTTCACCAGCTCTTGTTATGTCTCTACAGTAAGTTTTAATACAAACAGGTGACAATCTAGTCCTTCAAACAGCGTAAAAGAGGTCAGTCTTTGTACTGCCACTGCCCAGAGTGGCATGCCACTGACTAACTCTAATGTGTTAGCTTATTTTTCTTTTTTTAAGCAAACTGAGCAGGGCTCAGTCCACAGTTTGCACTCTCATTGCAAGGAGACCATTGTTTTAGGACCACTGTGGTCTGAACTACTTTCAAAGCCTTTAACCCAGTTTTAATTTTGCTGTGAGTATATCTTTTAAAAGAAAAATTGTTATGATGACACCTAAAGAAAGCTTAAGCCTCCAGGGCCAGTGTCATGCATTCACATCAGGAAACTGACCACTGTTGTTAAAAACTCAATGTTTGACATGAACTAAAGTCACCGAAAAATATGATTTAGTTCTTCAGCAAGCACTGTTTATGAAAGCTTGAAAGAGGTGAAAGCCCAATATGATTTATATCCTGGAAGCTGGTATGCAACCTTAAACATGTTCTTTTTTCAAGTTCATCTTGTCATCCACAGATAAATATAGATTAGGACAAACCAAAATAAATGGGTGGGTACAAAATCCACAAAACAACTAACCATAATGGAAGTGCTTGTCCTTCTATTCAATAGCAAAACCAGCATATACTTGGTTTAAATTGCTGGTTGGGGTAAAATGAGTATTACTGGACAGGAACACTTAGCCAGTATGATCCAAACAAGTCAAAAAATAGCCAGAGTACAACCACATAAAATAAAACATTGACCAGATTTAAGTATAATTGGTCACCCTCCCATGTTTTCAGATTCTTATTATTATAGCTTAGGAGGCTCTGTAATGTACCTTTGGAAAAAGTGTAATGGTTTCACTGGGTTTCTAACCTTTGCACTTCTGTAAAATGATCTACTGAGAATGTTACTGTATGAGAGTGAAAACAAAACAAAACAAAACTAGAGCCCACAAAGCCCACCTTTCCTCACAAAGGTGCAGCAGACACTTACGTGACTGTGAACCATCATCAGTGTCTCCAACCCTGTTTGCTTAACATATCCACATTATGAAGGCACTGTGTGAGCAGTGCTAACTTTACATGTTCTACCACAACAAGCTGCCCTATTTTCAGCATAAATATGGCATTTAAATAAACATTTGTGCTATGTCATCAGGAAATAAAGGTCAGACACCATCCCACTGTGTTTCCAGGATAGGCAAATCCAGCGATCAGACCACAAGTCCCCAAGAACACTTGTTTGGGACAGCAAGGAGGATTATTTAGCAATGTTATGTAACACAGCAGGCTAAATGGGTCCTTTGTATAAGGGAACAAACTCAGCAGTATTTGACTTTTCTTTAGTTACCCTATTCTAACCACTGCAGCCTACCCTGCTCTGAGCCTCTCCGATGAGACACCTGAATTCCCCCACAGCATTTATTCTTACCGTAGCATCAAGCCCTGAGCAGCTCTCCTCATGCCAGGAAGGACAGGGTGCCCTGCAGCCCTAGCAACACAGAATCACAGAACACGAGGAGAACATCAGTGCAGACCTGCCCCATGGAACTGCTATATCCAGCCTTGCAATGTCTTCCAGATTAGCTCTCACAAGCACCTTCATGATTGAAAAAAGAGGGCATGTAACACATTAGTGACATTTCCTACTGCAATATTTACAGAATGGTTGCATGTATATATAGGGAGAAGCCCCACAAACTTTTGCAAATATCTGGAATCTTTCAGAACTGGACAGCACAAGAAATAGCCGGAAGCACTTAAAGTCTCTGCATGCACAGCTAATGCGTACATATTCAGTGATTTTTTCAATCATCATACAGGATTTCCTCCATTGTTTTCTCCTGGTCTTTAACTCTACCTAGCTCCTTTTTCTTCTCACAGCTTGCAAGATCCTCTAGAAGGATTCTCTTGTCTTCAGTGTTTAGAAAGCGCCTAACAAATCACAGCCACTAAATAAGCATGTATTAAATGGCATCCCAATTTCAACTCCTAAGGGACCAGAAAGTGCAATTAAAACAGCTGCTTTTTTTCATTTATGTATATCCAAAGGTCAACCATGAGCTTGAATGTATAATACATAATCTGGCTGTGCTCATCAAAGGAGAGGTCTGGTCTTTGGTTATTTTATAATGGAAAGAAATGGGTCTGGCTAACACTGAGTAAGATGCCCTACGAGGAATAAACTTGGCATCAGAAGTAATGTGGGTGATAGTTCTTCATCTAATCTTTACAATAGTTGACTCACGCAATTCTTGTGTTTGAAACCCTCAAGAAACAAGCAATATATAACCTTTGACATCAGGAAAGCAGACTTCAAAGGAACTTAATTTCTTTAGACAAGCAATTGAAATTTTGTAACATACAGAATCTCACCATTAAACACAAAAGCCGTGACAATTCTAAGTCCATTTATAATGCCTCTTTGTTTTGCATCTTCTTTTAAATAATGAGCTTGTAAGTCATCAGTAATAAGTTTAAGACATTTAAAATATATTTGTATGCAATATTCATATTTATAACAAAATTTAAAATACATTATCACCTGAGGTTGCAGGAACTGTTTATTAGTAGAGCATAAAGATATTGCTACTGAGTTTATGAACCCACATTTAACATAGTATATTTGATTTTGGTTTTAAAATTTTTAGTTCCCACTGAACCAGACTGTAAATTGCAAATTAAAAGAATTCATGCTGCATCTGAAAAGGAATGTAGCATATTCTCTTCACAGAATGAGGCATATGCAATTCACAGCCATGAACAATTTACAGAAAAATGCGGTCCTGGAAAATTTATAATTAAGAACACAAATGGGCAGATCAGGAGTGTGGCAAAATGTATGTTGTGTAATGCAGTACTGACATATAGGAATATTTACATTCAAAATTTGCAAACCTTTAAAAAATTATCCTGATATAATCATAGTATCATAGAATCATAGAATAGTTAGGGTTGGAAAGGACCTCAAGATCATCCAGCTCCAATCCCCCTGCCATCATCTACCCATAATTTACTGGCAAACAGATTTGAGTGGGTGAAGCCAAGGTGATAATGTGAAAGATTATATATTCTATTAGAAAAACAACAATTCTCTGAAATCTAGACCCAGGCAGACCTACCGGTCACCACAGTGCAGCTATTCTTTCATCACGTGAAGGCTTGCAAGTCACAGACACTGCCTCTTTTCCTAAACAAAATTTTTATTCTATCCACACCGTCAATTCTCAGAAAGGATAAAAAGAGAAACTAATCCATGGATTCCACTATCTCTAGTAAGTAAAGTAGAACAGAGAAAATTAGTTCAAGAAGATGCTCAAATAATATTTCGTACCATCATAACCGTATGACCTACCGTAACTGTGTGATCATCGTAACTACTATCTGCTGAGTGAGGAAGACATTTGACTTACTGGTATGGGCTGACAGATTTCCAAACTGGTAACATCTAGCAGTGCCATTGCTTCTTAATAGTTTGACACCTTGCTTGCAGTTCGGTGTTTCAGCAATTTGACAACTAATTTAATACCCCAAAAGATTTTTTTCGTATCCTTTAAGCAGCTTAGTGAAAAAATTGTAAGAATTAAAAAAAATAAATAGTTCTCTTCCTGACTTTAGGTATCGAAATAGTCCTAGTGATATCAGCTGGACTGGAGTTTACCTTGAAGGTCACAGTCTGCTGCTTAGACATTCGGAGAGCTGTCAGACTTACCAGTCAGACCCAAATCCAAAGTCAAAGAACAAAGCTTTGACTTCACTATTTTTGTTAAGTGGCATTAATGATGCGTTCACATGCTTGCTTGTAGCTTTAATAAATGAGACTAGAAATTGTAGCAAGCATTCTGGGACAACCATGCCACACAAGTTGTGATTGTTACGGTGAAACAGATGTAACATAAGGGAAATAGCTGATGAAGGCTATACTGTATCACATAACTCAAGAAGTGGCAAAGAAAGATTAAGAAGAAAAACACACACACACAAAAAATCCCTAGAGCAATTTACCTGTTGAAGAAACATCACACTGGGGACTTTCAAGGCCAGGTTGGACTGTGCTTTGAGCAATGTGGCCTAGTAGAAGGTGTCTGTGCCTGTGGCAGTGTGGGCTGGAACTAGACATACTTCAAGGTCCCTTTCAACACAAACCATTCTATCATTCTATGACTTACTCCATTTTCAGTCAAAGCTTTCCTAGGTCATAGTACCCACAAAAATACCGTTGGATCATGTTTCAGCTCTCTATGACATGCATGTTTTTTTCTCTGCAGTAAGTAGCAAATTTTCTCTGCTAGAGAAGAACCTTGTATTTTTCTGCAGCCAAGGGACTTCCATTTACACAGACTTGTACTTACACAGACTGATACCATCATCTCTCTTTCAGTTAGACTGTATGGTCACAGACAGTTTCCCTTGAACAAATGGCATGTTAACACTTTGCTCTGCATGTAAAAGTGTTGTCACGTCCCAAACCTGAAATCCCCAGATATAGAAGAATACGGACAAGCCTAAGAGATTGCTTGAAGATGCCAGATGACATTTTAGATGTATGAACTTAACTCTTGTCTGTGCGATATGAAGAACAACATGTTGATTCCCTAAAGAAGAAATTATCTCTACTGAATGCATCAGTCTGAAAAGGAATCTTAGATTATAAATCTGGTCAGTTTGGGGAGAAAATGCTATGAATCCTACTGAGGGTTGCATGCCAAGTTCGGATTTGAGAGGCCAAGCAGGGGTCCTGTTGAGCTATACACAGACGAATCTGGCTTCCAGCACACAAACTGACACACTGATAAATCCATAGATAAAAAAATAACATAAAAACTCCTACATAAACAATTCAATCATATTGCTTGATTTTAAAACTTTCAATTAGCCTCACAGAGAGTTTCATTATGGACCAGTTCTAATTCTGAAGTATTTTAGCAAGGAGTTTTGTCATCGATCCAGAAGTCAAAGTGTTTGCTTCCTGATGTTGTTTAGGGTAAGGTCTTACCTTACCTTGCAGTAAGATTCCTACCACTGAATTCAGGAAAAAACCTATGATTAATGATGAAAATTGGAGTAAGGACTCTGGGTTTTTGCTTGCTTGTTTGCTCTTAAATCATCTGTCCTGGGTTCAGCAGTAGCAGTCTCTTTCTCTCCTTCTTAGTAGTTGGTGCAGTGCTGTGTTTTTGACTTTCAGCCTGGGAACAGCACTGATAACACTGATGTTTTAGTTGCTGCTCAGTAATGTTTACTCTGATCAAGGACTTTCTGAGTCTCATGCTCTGCCAGGGATGAGGGGAAGCTGGGAGGAAGCAGAGACAGGAAACCTGACCCAAACTAGCCAAGGAGGTATTCCATACCACTGCACGTCATGCCCACTGTATAAACTGGGGGCAGTTACACGGAAGAGTTAGATCACTGCTCAGTTGGGCCGGGTATCGGTCAGAGGGTGGTGGGCAGTTGTATTCTCTTCTCTTGTTAATTCCCTTATCATTATTATTACTCGTGGTAGCAGTAGTGGTTTGTGTTATACCTTGGTTACTGGACTGTTCTTATCTCAACCCATGCGAGTTACATTCATTCGATTTTCCTCTCCATCGCTCTGGGAGCGGGGAGGAAGAAAGGGGGGTAGTGAGAGAGGGACTGCATGGCTGATTTGCTGACTGGGTTTAAACCACAACATCATCATGTCTTCAAATTAGTATGTTGTTGCGTATGTAAATGGGACACCAATTAGTTCAATTAGATGCTATTTTTCAACTTCCTTTAAAGTTTTAAACATATTTAAAACCTACTTCTTAAACAATCAGCCAAAAATCCAAGAGCTTGAGAATCTTCCGTTAGTGCAAACTTGCTTTTTACAAACAGCATATATTTAAAAGGGCTAATTTTAATTTTCTCTATCATGCATATGACTAAATCTGTGATGAGTAAAGCTGGCATATTGAGTGCTAATGATGAAGCACATGAAAGGCTGACTGGCTAGTACCACTACGAGATGAGTCTCACAAAGTGGGGTCAGAAATACCTCCTGGCAATGTGGCACTATAAGATTACTGGCAGGAAATGGGTATTCACAACTGCTAGCTAAATTATTTTTAAATCTAATGTGCTGGACAGAGTGGGAAATTGGCCAATTTCTTCTCTCAGCAACATAAATGTAATTCTGAAGTGACTCCATTGACCTGAGCACTGAAGTAGAAATGTGGATCTATTTCTATCTTAAATGTATTGCAGCCTGTCACATTAGTTCTGTGATCCTGTTAGATCCTACAAGTAAACAGGTCAAAATGTGTCAATAAGCAGATGGCAGATTGTCAAAAAACCTCTAAATGTGTGAAGAGGTGCTGGTACCATCATAGCCATCACATTTGGAGCATATCTCCTAAGGGCTTTACCTGAATTATGTCCACTTAGGCCCAAACATTCCCCTTACCTTAGCTATAGTGCAAGAACCCCAAGAGAGATTTCTACTCATAGAAGGCTAAAGCATGTAATTTCTTCCATTTATGCTTTTTGATGTCTCTTAAGTCTTCTTTAGGTTACACTTCTGAAGACGGCTATCCTTCTTGCTTGTACTCAGCTGTGCAAGCTGTTCCCACAAACAGACCCTATTCCTTTTCCATCAGGATGAGGTTTCTCACCAAATACTCATTTTCTGAATTAATTAAACCAGAAAACATCCCTAGGAAATGAATGCTCCAGTAAGTCTACTACTAGGTTTAAGGCAAAGTACCCACAGGGAGACAAGGACCTCTTCAGCTGCATCCCATATGGAATGCCTGTCATTGTTGGGTACTTGGGTGTCTGTGACAAGGCAGAGAAACATGCCTTGCAGGTCTTTGCGGTGAGATGATCTAAGAATAATTTTGAGACAATTTAATCAATTTCAGAGCTGGTTTGCTCCCAGAAGGATTCCCTCTATCAGAATGGTTTGCTTGGTTCAAGCCCTTGTAAAAGCAACTCTGATCCCCAGCAAATATATTTAAGTACTTGAGATGGACAGTCTGAAATGTGGGAAAAATTCCTTGGCTGATCTGCAGTGAAGATGTAATGAACTTATACGTCACGTGATGTTAGATGGCAATATCCTTCTGTGTTAAAGACCTGATATGCCTTCCAGTGCTCTAGGAACATTTGGGATATTAACCCCGGAGTTTCAGTCAGGTTACAAATTTCCGTCCTACTGACCTACATTATTGATGCAGTCGTAATGCCTGCACTGGTCTTTGTCTCTTGCCCCAAGCTTCTGTTTTTCTGCACAGACAACCTGAGAAACTTCATTACAGGACAGTGATTTGAAAGTACATCTTTAAGTATATAAAGCACTTCACAATCTTTTCAATTAAATGAAATATATGTCAGATGCCATTAGTCAAGAAAGATACTTAAAAGTTACAAGAGAAGAAAAAGCCAGAGAACTTTCATAAATAATAACTGTTTTGTTCAAGTTAATAGCACAATTTAAAAAAATGAACCTATTTTGGTTCTTAACTATTAAGGCAAACTGCAAAATACCAAGAAACACTAATAAAATAATAAAATAAAACACACAATCCATCAATACCAAGATCTCGTCTTTCTGACCAAGGGGAGTTGGTGGATGAAGCTCTCTATAGACAGATAGGAACAGCCTCACGCTTGCAGGCCCTTGTTCTCATGGGAGACTTCAAACACCTTGATATCTGTCGGAGGGATGGTACGGCCCGGCACAAGCAATCCAGAAGGTTCCTCGATTGTGTGGAAGACAACTTCCTTCTGCAAGTGATAGAGGAGCCGACAAGAAGAGGTGCCATGCTTGACCTCGTCCTCACCAACAGGGAAGGGCTGGTTGGAAGTGTGGTGCTTCAGGGAAGCCTTGATTGCAGCGATCATGAGATGGTTGAATTTGAGATGCTCAGTACAGTGAGAAGGGCGTGCAGTAAGCTCACTGCCCTGGACTTCAAGGGGGCAGACTTTGGCCTCTTCAGGAACCTGCTCAGTAAGGTTCCTTGGGATACAGCCCTAGGGGGCAGGGGGGCCCAAGACTGTTCCTTGATATTCAAGGATCACCTGCTACAGGCTCAGGAGCGATGTATCCCAACTAGAAGGAAGTTTAGCAGGAGGGCCAGGAGACCTCCTTGGATGGATAAGGAGCTGCTGAGCAAAATTCAAAGGAAACAAGAGGCTTATAAAAGGTGGAAGCAAGGTCAGGCGACCTGGGAAGAATACAGGGATGTTGTCTGGGAAGCTGGGACCAGGTTAGGAAAGCTAAGGCCCACTTAGAATTAAACTTGGCTAGGGATGTTAAGGATAACAGGAAGGGATTCTATAGGTACATTGCAAATAAAAGACAGGTTAGGGACAATGTGGGTCCTCTCCAGAAGTTGTCAGGAGAACTGGCTACCCTGGATTTGGAGAAGGCTGAGGTTCTTAATGACTTCTTTGCCTCAGTCTTCACCAGCAAATGCTCTGACCACACCACCCAAGTCTTGGAAGGCAGACGCAGGGACAGTGGTAATGAAGACCCTGGGCCACTGTAGGAGGGGATCTGGTTCAAGACCATCTTAGGAACCTGAATGTATACAAGTCCATGGGACCAGACGAAATCCATCCGTGGGTCCTGAAGGAGCTGGCAAATGAAGTTGCTAAGCCACTGTCCAACATATTTGAAAAATCATGGCAGTCAGGTGAAGTTCCCAATGACTGGAAAAAGGGAAATATAACCCCCATTTTTAAGAAGGGGAAAATGGATGAGCCGGAGAATTACAGACCAGTCAGTCTCACCTCTGTGCCTGGCAAAATCTTGGAGCGGATTCTCCTGGAAGGCATGCTAAGGCACATGAAAACCAACAAGGTGCTTGGGGACAGCCAGCATGGCTTCACTAAGGGGAAATCCTGCCTGACCAATCTGGTGGCCTTCTATGATGGGGCTACGGAACTGATGGACAGGGGCAGAGCAGTTGATGTCATCTACCTGGACTTGTGTAAAGCCTTTGACACTGTCTCACATGACATCCTTCTCTCTAAGTTGGAGAGACGTCAATTTGATAGGTGGACCACTCGGTGGATAAAGAACTGGCTGGATGGCCACACGCAAAGAGTAGTGCTCAATGGCTCAATGTCCAGCTGGAGACCAGTAACGAGTGGTGTCCTCAGGGATCGGTGTTGGGGCCGGTCTTGTTCAACATCTTTGTGGGTGACATGGACAGTGGGATTGAGGGTGCCCTCAGCAAGTTTGCCGACGACATCAAGCTGTGTGGTTCGGTTGATACATTGGAGGGAAGGAATGCTATCCAGAGGGACTTTGACATGCTTGTGAGGTGGGCTGATGCCAACCTGATGAAGTTTAACCATGCCAAGTGCAAGGTCCTACACCTGGGTCAGAGTAATCCCCGGCACAGCTACAGGTTGGGCAGGGAAGAGATTCAGAGCAGCTCTGCGGAGGACTTGGGGGTGTTGGTCGATGAAAAAATGAACATGAGCCGGCAGTGTGCGCTTGCAGCCCAGAAAGCCAACCGTATCCTGGGCTGCATCAAAAGCAGTGTGACCAGCAGGTCGAGGGAGGTGATCCTGCCCCTCTACTCTGCTCTTGTGAGACCTCAATTGGAGTATTGTGTGCAGTTCTGGTGTCCTCAACCTAAAAAGGACATGGAACTGTTGGAACAAGTGCAGAGGAGGGCCACGAGGGTGATCAGGGGACTGGAGAACCTCCCATATGAAGATAGGCTGAGAAAATTGGGGCTGTTCAGCCTGGAGAAGGGAAGGCGGCATGGAGACCTCATAGCAGCCTTCCAATACCTGAAGTGAGCCTATAGGGATGCTGGGGAGGGACTCTTCATTAGGGACTGTAGTGAGAGGACAAGGGGTGATGGGTTCAAACTTAAACAGGGGAAGTTTAGATTGGATATGAGGAAGAAATTCTTTACTGTGAGGGTGGTGAGGCCCTGGAATGGGTTGCCCAAGGAAGTTGTGAATGCTTCATCCCTGGCGGTGTTCAAGTTGGGGTTGGACATAGCCTTGGATGGCATGGTTTAGTGTGAGGTGTCCCTGCCCATGGCAGGGGGGTTGGAACTCGATGATCTTAAGGTCCTTTCCAACCCTAACTATTCTATGATTCTATGACTCTATGATTCTACAAATGATGAATCCTTCACTTAATGCTAAGGTAAAAACACTCACATGGAGCAGCCTCTGCTCAGCCTCTACCTCCAAACAGTGCTGCAGTATTTTTATTTCCTATGGCTCTGTGTATATATGTGACAATAGAATCAAGTCTTATTAGCCAAGTTATCTTTTCCTTCCAGCTCCCAAAAGCCACTAAACTTTGAATGAACTAAGGCAGCAGGATCAGTTCTGCTGTGCTCTCATTTTAACACCTGAAAATAGGAATAATCAATACCACTGAACAATCCGTTATCTTAAATTAAAAATAAAATAAAATTCACATGAATCTTCTATAATCAAAAAACTCCTTAGATAAGAGAAATATACAGAAACTGATTTTCTAAGCTTGGCAGATTACGAGTAGCTGTAGGTACGTAGAAGAACTTTTTGACACTATTTTCAACACAAATTTTCCAATAGGCAACCCATTGTAAGGAGTATTCATCAATTTAGTACCAGCTGAAAACTGCCATAGCCACCTGATATGAAGTGCTTGTCTGGCAAAACCCTACTCTGCCAGTTCAGATTTGATCAAAATCTTTGATGGGATAATTTTGTATTGGCAAAGCATATACTGGGTCAGATATCATCTGTCTGTACTACTCAGAGTTTATGCCAGATAAAGTACAGCATGTCCTTCTATAGTCACCATAAAAGCATAAAGCCAGGACAAAGCCTGTGTAATGTGCTTTGACTAATCAACAGAAACATGATCATGTCAAACCCAGTTCAAACTGCACTTGACGGGTGATGCAACAGTGCACAGGTCTAGTGTTAACGATTGTGAAAATGACACAAAATCACCAGAATTTATTTCTCTGCCCTCACCCACAGAACACTTTTTACAGTAATGTGCACATATCTGAAATTATGACTTTGGTTCTAAAAATCAGTTTTGGGTACAACTGAGGCTGCCTTTCTACTAAGTGCATAGTAGAACTTGGCTATGAATGTGCTCTGGATCAACAAAATGGAAAAAATATATTGAAGTGGAAAAAAGAATATATTTGAGTCAAGCAAACAACTTACAAAGTCTGGTTGTTGTTTTTTTGTTTTTGTTTTTTTTTCCATAATAACCATTCTGCTGGTGATCTAATTATCAAAACCTCAGGGTCTTGCTCAAGAATGCAAGAGGGTGACAGATCACCAGCCCTACCAAGAGTAGTGATTTGGGTTTCTGCACTCCCTGTATGGCTCAGTGGCTGCAGAGCCAGCTGCACCACTCTGTCAGCAAACCTCAGGCCTGCTTGTGATAAATGATGTCCTAAATGTCACATGGCCAGGGAGCAAAAATGGGTATGTGATAAAAGTTACCTCTGTCCCTTCTGAAATATTTCTCATCAATGATGTGCTCTCTTTTAAGCCAATTCATTTATCAGCTGCTGCAAAGCACTCCTCAGTATCAGTGTGTTGCAAACCCCAACACAAGTAGAGTGGAGTGTGTTTTACCACATGCACTGCTCTCTGGCTAGAAGGGGACAAGCTCTAACCGAAAACTGCCTCTTCATTGTGGAGTCTTTTATCCACATGCAATACCCACTCTGTGGGAATGCTGAGGCTGTGAAACTGCAGGATGCAGAAAATTACATGTTAGCTACCCCCATTATAACAGGCTGTCATCTTTCAGCACAGAGCAGCCATTAATCATCCAACAATCATTCAGCCATCCTTTTGGTGAAGCATTAAACTGTGGCCTTTTCTGTTTGTCTCTGATGATCATCCAGGTGGAAATTAGAAATCCCAGAGTGCTGTTCAAAAGGAACAGGGGGTAACCTGGGTGACCTTCAGTAATAAAAGAGAAAACTTGTTTCCATTGTCCACAGCTGCATGTAAGCTATCACCAAGTACATAATAGGTGCCACATTTACCTACACAGTCACCACTTCTCCAGCATTTAACTCTTTCATCTGTAGAGTGGTTTGGGACACCTTGAGTATGAAATATGCTTTGTGAAATCAAATTCCATTATCCTCTACAGCACGCTGACAAGCATTTTCAACCAAAAAATTCACAGTGCCCCTGTGATTCAATCTTAAAAGAATCTCCTTCTGGTGTAGCAATTTGCAGGAGTGCTTCACCTTCGTGCAGGGAAGTAAGTGCTCAGTGCACCACAAAACATATGCTAACAATGGCAGGCAAAAGTCATTTAACATGGACAAATGTTTGCTGTTGGTTTTCCACTCTTTTTTTTTTTTTTCTTAGATTGATTTTTTTGTTGTTAAAATTATGATGCCCGTGTCCTCTAGTTTGGATGAAGTCTTATTCTTTCAGAGCTTCTGGATGAAAGAAATTTAGGGACTTAGATAATCACCTTCTTAACTAGATTTGATCTGATTTTGAGGTCATTTTCATACATTAGCTTAAAAGAATTACAACACAATTTAATCATAAATTCTGTTACTATAACCTAGCCTTAAAAAATTGTACTTACATTGAGCAAGTAACATTTTTCATGTTTTATTCATTAAAGCCCAATTCTGAAGACATTTTGATCCATAATCAGCAATGTCCTTAAGCATGTTCAACTTTTCAGCATAATGATGAAATTCAAATCTAGAAAAAACAATGGCAATGGAGGGCAATTAAGTGTCTAACTCATTAGAAGTGGGTAGAAACAAAGTGACCTCAGTGTTAACCAGGTCCAGAAGAAGCGGTGCGATCTCCAGAGGTCCTCTCCATCCTTCACTCTTCTCCCATTCTATGTGCTCGGCTACCTGCTCATTTGAGAGATTATGCAGTACATAGATTGGTTTATAGGATTACAATGGGGTTTGCACCATGGTCACTACGACATTATCCAAGTGACAAATCAGCTCACAGAGAAGCAATCAATGGCATTTTTACTGAGGCTGCAAAATTAATTTTTAGCAATGTTAAGAAACAGGACGCACAAGCACAGCCACATGGAATGAGAATAAATATTGGCATAGGGGACACCATTTTGCATGCTTTGGACCATATACCTGAAAAATCTCACAACTACAGTTAGATTGAGGCAGACAAAAATGTATTGTCATTTCCTCTCAGTTTTCGTCAAATGTACAGATTACACCGACTGAATTAATTTCTAATTGTTCCCTGATGTGCACTGGAAGGCAAGATGCTCTTAGCAGAAGGTTTCACAATCACATGAATTTGTGTACATGCATGTGCTTAACTTCATAGACTATGGACACAATTTTAGAAATCAATTATCATTAAGCTCTACCTAATCTGTGTATAAAGTTAGCAAAATTAAGCATATGCATTTACTGGGGAGGTAAACATAGCTAAAGAGATGGAGACTAAGAAGAATATGAATGTGAGATGCAGATATTTAATTCATTTAGCAATATTGCTTCTACAAGCACTGAGCTTTCAAGTATGTTCTTCAATAAGGGAGCATTTAAACATGTGTCGGGCAATTGCACATTCCTTTTTCGTAACACCCTCAGTTAAAAAAAGACAAAGTAGGACAAATTGTCCCCAGATGCAAAACTACAGAAAGTGACATTTAAAATACCACATTGGAAACTACAATGAACAACAAAATGCATGAAATCATGAAGAGGGCCAAGGCGAATTCAGCATAGAGACAGATGTACGTTAAACCACACTGGCCCAACAGCCCCCTGGTATCAAAACTGCAAGTGTCCTGCCTGCAAAGAGCAAAAGAAAAAGGACTGCTACTCCCCCACTTGATACATTGTTGGTTACTTGACCAATGATTTATATCAGGTGCCTAACGTATCCACTCTCAATTTTTCTGCAATTAAAGAGGGCAGGGCAGGTCAGTGACAAACGGTTTTCCTACAGCTCTTTTGGCTTTAGCTATTATCCCTTAGATATCTTTAAACTAATTCATCCCTCTTTAGGATCCCAGGTTTGGGTTGATAAATCAAGTGAGACCTATGTGCGCTGGAAGCTGATTACAGGGTCATTCTTCAGCAGAAATGTTTGACCATAGTTTCCCAACTTCATATTTTATCTAGCAGCTGGTGATGTATCATCACTAATCCAAATGCAAAGTATTAGGAAATAAAAGAAGGAGGCACTGTTTATAATAAATCACTGACAGGGAAAGCTTGACCTTTTCATTTCCTACAAGGTATTTCATTGTTAGACCACAGACAAACAGAATTTTTCATCTGGTGCTTAATATGCATCAGAAGAGAACAAAGGTTTATAAGAGAAGAAGAGGAGGGTACTACCTCCAACTAGAGGACACATATCTTTCCATACATCAAAATAACAATGCTGTTAATAACACTCTTTTCTTAAGAATCCTTTATTCTTTTTATTAAATCATAATTTAATAATGAAATGCAGTTCCTACCTTTCATCCTGAAGGGAGATTCAGAGACTTTGTTAACTACAAAATGCTTTTTCAATAACGTGTGATTTTTAAGGCAAATGGTTATCTTTAAAAGCAAATATAAATGACTGGTACCGTAATGATATATAAACATAAAAAGATAACATTGCTATTATTAATGTTCAAGCTTGACATATATCAGTCCTATGTTATTATTAGTACAGCAGTTGTGGCTGCAGATGGGAGCACTGTTAAGACCGGATGCAGTACAAACACCTAATAAAAGGCTTCCTCTGTGAGGAGCTTCTGTTTCACCTTTCACACACAAAGACTGGAAAAGAGGTACAACATAGACAGGATTAATCCAACACCTTCTTTCAAAAATAACAAACAAACAGACAAATAAACAAAAAAGCCCAAACCAATCTGTTCAACTGAAGGTATCTCCTCAATCTGTCTCCCATAATCCTCCATCATGTAATGTGGTACCCAACTGCAAGATTCAGCTCCCTGCCACATACAGCAGCCAGAGCATTGTGTTAAAAATATGGAGGTTGTTGAAATGCCTGCTCCCTTTCCTCCTGTTGAATAGCAGGACCCACTACTACAATGAGACACTAGCTATGTCCTGCCTTTGCAGCCCAAAATGATTCAAGCCATGGCTCTGTATGCCTCAGCACCGAGAGAACCTAAACACTCCTGCCTACATGCTTGTGCAACTACAAGCATACAGAACCAACTCAGGATCTCTGCAGCAAGTCCCCTATACTATCTCTTTCCCTGTAGAAAATCAAATAGTTGTGTGAATAGGCTAGAAGCTGGCTTCAGTTCCCTTGAAAACTGGTGAACTTCTGAGATTCTTTCTAAAAAAGCTCAATTAGGAGCTTGGAAAAACTGAAGCCATCCATGCTCCATGTGTTACCAGAACATGAGCACTCAGCTTCACTAGCTGTAAAACACCTACTGCCAAAGCACCCAAACATGTGAACAGCTTGTACCATTAGTGCAGGGACTCTGGTTTTTTTTCCCCATTCTCCTGCCTCCTCAACAATCATACTAGACAAGCTTTATTTGGGCCTCTAACTGACTTTTCCTTCTTGTATCTTCAGATACTTTACTATGGCCTACTTAGAGCCCCAATCTGGACACCAAGATTGCTGACAGCTGGTGTCTCCAGTGGTACCAGCATCCTGAAAAGTGACAAGAGAAAAGCAGAGCAGTGGCTTTGCCCTACTAGCAAGTCTCAGAGAGTATTCTAATCCTGAGGAAACATCAGTTTAGAATGCTCAACAATAAAAATCATATTACAGCAAGCCCTGTGGGTGTTTCTGTTATATTAGTAGCCTCCAACCTTACCCTCACAAAGAGCTGCCATATCACTACTGCTAAGCTGCACGTGTTTTGTTTTTTTTTTTTTTTAATTTGCCAGCATCCTAATGTATTTTACTATCATTAGCTGCAATTTCTCCTCTCACAAAAAACAAGTTTAGAAAATCTATTTTACTAAGAGCTAGTATATCTAACTTGTACAAATTTACTAAAGCTTGTCAGTCACACTGAAGCATTTTATCATCTGTGACATTAAAATAAAACTCTTTAAAATCTTTGGCACAGAGTGCTCCTGTTAAGAAAGTACTGTAATAGTATTCATTCTGCTGGCAACACAGAAAAGAGCAGCAGAGAAATTAATTTGAATATTCATTCTTATGAAACTTCCACACTGTTCAAAGTTGGAAAGTCATAGAATTATAGAATAGTTGGGGTTGGAAAGGACCTTAAGATCATCTAGTTCCAACCCCCCTGCCATTGGCACGGACACCTCACACTAGATCACGTCACTCAAGACTCCTTCCAGCCTGGCCTTCAACACCACCAGAGATGGAGCATTCATAGCTTCCTTGGGCAACCTGTTCCAGTGCCTCACCCCCCTCACAGTAAAGAACTTCTTCCTTATATCTAACCTAAACTTCCCATTTTAAGTTTTAACCAATTACCCTCTGTCCTATTGCTACAGTCCCTGAGGAAGAACCCCTCTCCAGCATCCCTATAGGCCCCCTTCATATATTGGAAGGCTGTCTATGAGGTCTCTATGCAGCCTTCTCCAGACTGAACAGCCATATTTTTTTCAGCCTGTCTTCAGATGGGAGGTTCTCCAGCCCCCTGATCATCCTCGTGGCCTCCTTTGGACTTGCTCCAACAGCTCCATGTCCTTCTTAAGTTGAGGACACCAGAACTGCACACAGTGCTTCAAGTGGGGTCTCACAAGAGCAGAGTAAAGGGGCAGGATCATCTCCTTTGACCTGCTGGTCACGCTTCTTTTGATGCAGCCAATTATCTTGGTCCAACACCTTGGATGCTCCTCCAAAGAACAGCTCCTTCCCATTGTGACAATTTGAGATGTTTCAGCCTCCTGTATACAGAAGCTGTGTAGGCAGGCAGAAGTGATTACAAAGTCAATACTAGGAGGTTTTGTGTAATTAGAAGTCATCATTGCCCAGAGGGAAGAAAAAAAAAAAAGAGTAGGAAACTTCCTCTCTGCCTTTATATTACTACTGAGAAAAAAATCTGAACGCTTAAATTAGAGAAGTTATCTTAAGGGGAATAGCTTTTTGCCCTCCTATGCTGAATCTTCACTGCAGTCAGGATGGGTAGAAACTGTTATTCAATTTCACTCCTCTTCTCCTGCCTTCCCTTTAGAAAGAGAAAAATAAATTGGAATTGTCACATTTACTTCACTCAAAGACAGAGTCTCAACGAACATCACCAAAATTAATGAGACTCTGAATTAAAAAAGAATTAGCAAAGATGAGTCTTACACTGTGTTATTTAGTGCTAGGAGGGCAGCTCTACATCTTCTCACTCAGGAGCAGCAAGCAGGTAGCTCTCTTGGTCCCCAGTCTAAATCAGAGGGGAGAGCCCATCTGGGACCACAGAACAAGAGGGTGACATGCTGGTCCCAGAGCACCAACCTTGAGGGTCCCTGAAAGATTAACACCTCTGTTTAGTGAGGTTACACTCTGGATTATAAGATTTATAGTGGTGTGGCCCATCTTCTTTAAAATTAGAAAAAAGAAAAGTTAAAGAGGAGGTGTTAATTGCTGTGATTTCATATGCATAAAAATGCACCCTATGAAACACACTTCGAGGTTTGCACAGCTACCTATGAATCGTATGTAAATACATTGAAGACAATATCCCTATAGCTTGGTTTACCCGTCTAATTTCTAATTCATGTGCACAGTTTCCATTGCTGTTGATGGGAATCCTGTTCAAGTTTTTGCAAGTGAATAAGTCCCTTAATTTTCAAATCACAGTCCTATCTTCTATAAACTAGAATCTCTCCTCCTCCTAATTCAATTGGACTCTCTGAGACTGTCCCCAATAGAAGGTGAATCAATCACTTCATGAAAGGCACCTCTACATGACTGTTATAAGAAAGTGACCCTTCTCTTTAAGCATTAAACATGTGCAAGGTAAAAGAAAATATATTCAAGAAAAGTAGTAAGGAAAAAGAAAGTGTATGGTAATTTGCCAAATTCTAAGTTAGTTTAATTTAGGTGTTATTATACAAAGGCTAAGATAAGTGTGCATATTTCATAAAAAAAAAAAAAAAAAAAAAAAACAAACAACAAAAAACTGTTCACATTTCCAATGAACACATAGGTAGCTGGAAAACAGTTAATCTAAAACAAGAGCATCTTTTACAAGGGAAATCCCCCTCTTTTCTCAGAGCTCTACATTCTTTATGGTAAAACACCTACTTTCTCCCCATTTTAGTTTTACTTCTGTAAAAGACAAACATCAGCTTTCTTTTGGTGAGGATGCTTGACAGTGTGATAAAATGAAGAGGCAGTGGATGGACAGAGTAGGAACTGAGTATCTGTGATTTCCACCAGCCCATGAGCAACGGACACAGAATGCAGTTAGCAGGTATGCAGCATGCTCACAGTGACTGACAGAGACACCCAACATGCAACATCCATTTCAGTCATACAACTGCCTGTGACAGAACAGTATGAATGATAACAGTTTCCATTGCTTCAAAAAGCAAATGGATGAATTCTTAGAAGAAAAAATGTGCAACCAGCAGTATGAAATTGAGAATTGCTTAGGAAACTCATGAAACAAACTCCCCATGATACTCATGGCAGACAGTATCTGAGAGACAGATACTGGGGAGACAGATCTCTTGCCTGATCAGGTATGCAATTCTAACACAGGGCTGCACGACCTGATTGCTTAGCTTGGATGCCACACACATGAGGGCCTGAGACACTAACTTCATCCGTTTCCTCCATTCTCAATTCCAGCCGGGTGAAGGTGGAAATCTGCTGCCCATCCCAGGTGTAAAACTGGGAGAGGCTGAACAGCTCCGTGGTTGCCAGAGCCAGGAATGGAGAAATCAGCCCTGCATGCCTCTGCCAACTGCCCAGGGAAAGTATTCTCGTCATCTTCCCCTACAGCCCCAGTGCAAAATCAATTTCAGGGCTGCCTACAGAGCACTCCTAAAACCTTGCTATTGATGTCTTAAAGTGCTTCCGGTGAAGAAGTTTATGATTTTAGCCTTGGATGGCATGGTTTAGTGGGAGGTGTCCCTGCCCATGGCGGGGGGGTTGGAACTCGATGATCTTGAGGTCCTTTCCAACCCTTACTATTCTATGATTCTATGATTTTAATCCCCCACCCAAAGCCTGGTTTAATATCCCTTTTATAAAAGCCACTTTCTCCCCACAAAGAAGAGATTTCCCTTTCCCTGCCAGGGACAGGCAGAAGTGTTCTGATACTCAGCATCTTCTCCCCAGCCTGCTGAGAGTCTCGTTCTGTTTCTGCAGCACTCATGGTAGTGGTGGCACTCCCCTTTTCCTAGGATTCTGCAAGGGCAAGTCCTCCACTCCAACACTTTTCTGAAATCATTAATAACAACTACTTGGACTTTTTCAGCACTACCACTACCTCATCTGCAGTGGTCCAAGGCCAAAAAAAGCAAGGCATGAGGACAAACATGAAATACTACATTGGACTAATATAGTTGGAAAAATAGACAAGTTCTTCAGTCCATAAATCTCACTTTAGGCAACCTTGTGCATCCAAACTTTGTGTTTCTGCCTGACAGTTGTCTAGTAGACCTGCCCTCTGGGAGTTACTTTGTTTTAATTTGTTAAACAATTCAGCAAGCTTGTCAATAATTAATTAGTTGGCTCAGGCAAAAAAAAAAGAGTAACAACAATCCCCCACCTATGCTTACAACAGGCCTGTATCAGCCTAGCTGCACCCATACTGTTGCCGCCATTCATAAAACCTGTATTAATCTGCAGAGTGTCTTTCCTCACAAAACCGCAACAGCTCTCAGTCTCCTCTGCTTCTCTGGTTCGCAAAGCAAAATTCAGGGGGGAAAGAAAATTACATGGTAATTAAATTCGCTCTCTGTTTTAAAGGGACAAGCAGTCCTTCTGTACTAATCTGCTCCTTGCATATTCAAGACAAATACAAGGGAATTAATATCATACAGTTCTTGCTAATGTACCCTGGCGGCATTCAAGGTGGGGTTGGACATAGCCTTGGATGGCATGGTTTAGTGGGAGGTGCCCCTGCCCATGGCAGGGGGGTTGGAATTAGATGATCTTAAGGTCCTTTCCAACCTTAACTATTCTATGATTCTATGATTCTATAAATTGCTGGCTACCAAATGAAAAGTAGGAACAATGATACACAAGATGTTATTAAAAACAATTTACAGTATCAGGAAGTTAACAATTTCTATCCAGAGGATTCTGCTGTAGCAGATTGGATTACACTGCAAAAATAAAATCTCCAATATAATTCTCCAGTTCTTCCTCCATCAATCCTTTCAAGATTAAGTAGGTTTAAGTCATAGCAATTTGGAAGGGGATCCAAACATGTTGGTACTCTTAGTACCAAGTAAAACCCAGAATTTTCCATAGGTAAACAGTGAAAAGTAACAGGTCAAACAAGTGATCTGAGGGATTTTCACAGAACCTGTTTCTGTAGTCACAGAGAGAATACTTCCCGCAGTATGTGACAGCACCCACAGTGACTGTGGGCCAACCCCACTAGATTGGGTAAACTGATTGTCTGATTTTACTCTCAACACATTTGCCCCTTCTCAATATGCTTGGATCTTTGTGAATTTTTTTCTTATGTTCCCCTGCAAAATGCATCATAACTATGCAGAATTATTTGCATTTTTTCAACTTTGATAAAATGGAATATTGTCCATCTGGGCGTGTTATTGCTCAGAACAAAAAGAGGACTGATGGCTGATAGAGGATGACACAAAAGTGTCACACCAGAAATATTTTTAGCTTAGCACATGTAGCATAGAAGATTATTGTTTTCATAGTGTATGACTCAAGATTTGGGATGGATTCATCTCATCCTACCTCTAGCATTCAGCTCTAGATTCACCTTTAGACCCTTCCATCTCATTATAAAAAGCAATGCAAATCACTTGAGGCTGCAAATTTTGAGGTACTGGCTCTGCAGAACTGACAGCACAGCAGACTAAGCCAAGAAGTCTCACATCTGCTGACCTAGATCTACCCCTATGGTACTGTAAGGGCCAGGATCAGCCATCATCAGCTCTAGCACACATAGAAAAAATTTCACCTAATCGTCAAAAAAGTTGAGGAGTCCAGTTCTCAGCTTCTCATGGTCAAAGATCCTACATGAGCATTGAAATAAAGAAAAGACACAGCAGGAGAAACAGGCATGTAATGAACAGTCATGCGTGATCAGCACAGCTATGCCTTTTGTAAGAATTACCTTTGTAAAAGTTGTGTGCACTGGCACTTTTACCTGATCAGACACAAACAGGCGAAAGGATTCTCGGTGGTTATCCAGCTTTTCACTTATCTCACTAAGATTATTCTTGTTTGCTTTGTACAGATCTTGCTTGTACTGATTCCAGGATTAGACTCTGAGGAAAGTGCTCTAAAAGGCAACAAGACTGTCCCCTGTGCTGTGGCACTCACACATTTCGTGGATAATGTTGTGTTGGGCTATCTGTACTCTGTATGCACCTATGCTGCAAACAAACTTTTGGCCTGGACTATATCTCCCATATTGCAACAGGGCCTCATCATTTGAAAAAGAAAAATGATAAAGCATTGTGCAAGATGTCTGACCAGGAGGTCTAGTCACTAAAGGAGTATGTGTAAGCATGAAATCACAAAAAAAAATTACTGTGAGACACCACTGCAGTTTTTTCTAACCAAAGGTTTCTGGGTCTCCCTATTCTCCCCCCTCCTTTCCTCTCTCCCTTGTTTTAGAACTGACTTGTTTTAGAAACAAAATCAATATACTTGAAAGTCTACTTTTTTCCCTCTCTAATTACAGGTGGCCTGGAAAATTGCTTGCCTAATCAGTGCTTACATAGATCCTTACATGTATGAATAATGCTACTGAAATCAGGAAAACATGAATGCTTCTATTTCTATTAATATGACTGCCATATTAGACTCCCAAGCAGTCAGCCCATGAAATAAAGACATATGGAATTAAGTTCATTGTGTTCAATCAGTAACAAGTGAACTCAAATTAATTATGCAAACTTTAAAAAACACATTTAGGGATATGAATTGTGCAGAGAGGTATGTTTTGCACACTATCTGAATCTAGCAGAGAGAACACGTAAAACATTCACTTCATTTTCTGCTATGTGCTCGTTTAGTACAATACACTCAGCCATAACGATGTAGCTAACAATTTTACGGTCTTGTATGACTCATGCTGCAAAGGATACCATGCCACACTGAAACCTTTTTATTATCAATCACTGGGAAACACAACCTTGAAGACTGGCATTAATTAAGGGTATAAGGATTTACAAATGCTCCTACTTCATTCTCTAAATATAAATATTCATGGAAGTATCTATGGATCACCTCTTGAAGTAAAAATTGATCTTAGAAAATGAGAAGTTGTAAAGGAAATAGAAACATAATTATGAAAGGCTGCCTTCAAACCTTACAACTTGAATATTTTATAATAATCATACTCCCTTTTTTGTAAAAAAATACTCGAATAATTATGGAAATATAACAAAGGTGACCACAAACATAGATTTCTTATTAAAATCAGTTTTAAAAATAAAAAATAGTACATTTCCACTCACTTTCTTCTTTTTCTTTACCACCAGTTTTTCTGTGGGTTCTTTGTGGTCTGTTTCACAGTCCAGAAAGCCTGTTGGATATGCACCTATCATATGTACTTTCATATCTCCATTGTCTTGTGTTCAAACCAAGATTGCTGTCACTTCTACCTCTACATCTTCCTGAACAAATCTTACAGGTTTTTTCTACATGTAGTCCGAAGCTGGGCATTAGCCATAACTACAGTAATTGCTTTTCATTTTTATTTCTATTCCCAATTCTCTATGTGTAAGTAATTATAGCAAATGCATGCACATTGAAATGAACATACATAACTAAATGTATTACTTGCTTAAAAACACAGTATTTGTTTTAACTTTTATTATTCCAAAGCACACTAATATATACATGAAAAAATTACATATATAGTAATAATAAACATAAAAGAACTGATTCCATCTCAGCTAAGGTATGGATAAATAATTCATTTCTTAAAAAAAAAAGATAAAGTACTCCATATAAAAAGATTGGCAGCAACTACTGATGCCTGTGGTAAGGAATGCATTCCTGCAAAGAGTCTATACCTCATTAGAGTGAGGTAAGACAAACCCTTTAGTAACTATGGATCTGAAGAAAGCACAGAAATTCAAAGTTTTTCCTAGCTTTAAACACAAACAGAAAACTAGGTTTCAACTACACTACTTTCTAGGTCATCAAGAAACAGATGTTTTTCATTTAACACTTCCATCAGTAAATAAAACTGCTCCTGCTGATAAACTTTCAGGCAAAATGACTGAAAACAACTGTCCTGAAGATAAAGTGAGCAATCTGAACTTGCCCACACTTGAGTTCTCCAAGTTTAAAATCTGCCAGCTAAAAACTGGCAAAGAACATGATAAAAATCAAACCAAATTGACTTATTAGTTCCTTTGATTTTTTTTTTCTCTTATAATGGTGTTGACAAGACTAGTGATGATGCAAAAATATCTTTCTGTCTCTTCAAATCCCTTGTTGATCTACTTGTCTTTATTATTTTGTTCCAACAAGCATACCCCAGCTTCTGGAATTCATCAGCCTAAAACATTATTTAGCCTTTTCCGTCCTCAGACCAGCTCTTATTAACCTGAACCATTCAGTGAATAAATGCCTATTCGTGTACAGCCTGTGATTAAAATAGAACTGTATTAGGGGGTTTCATGTACGAATTCTGCTTGGGAGAAAAATTGCCATGCTGCTGGACAACACGTTTGAATTTTCTTCCCTATCACCATTATTTATTATTTTTATTAGCTAATGTTGTTCTACTCCTAATTACGGGTAATTAGATGATGAGTTGGCAGCACAATCCATTCACTTAGAAGCCTCTACATTTAATTAACTCAAGATAATTCTGAACACTTAAATGCCAAAACAACATTTAGAAAACAGAACATTAACATGTTGTTCATTGAACTGCATATTATAGAACGTGACTTAAAGAACCAAAGGTTTCAGTGTGATGACAGCTCTCAAAGTCTGCTTGTAGAGAGGCTAAATTTGCTGTATCTTTTGACATAATGGCTTGGGGCTTAGCTGGTCACCTGTTACAAAGCTTCATGGCTGATGGCAGAATACAAACTACTATGAGGCTTGGTGGATAATGTAAAGAAACCCTTACCAAAACTAGCATGTAGCAAGCCTTCTGCAAACTCAACCTCCATTCATTTTAATGAGTAAAGCATGAGGATGGCTCCTCTCAACAGAAAAAGGGAAAGAATGGTAGAAACAAAACTGTCATCAACATGAACAGTTAGTGCAGTTTTCTGTTTCTGGCAATAGCCTCAGTTTCCTTCTCCTCAAGGTGTACAGCATTGCAGTGGAAGAAGGGGTGAAGAATGCCAGCCCAGCGAGACAAGAAGGACACTAGGTACCGGCACTATATTGCTCATTAACAGTAGATATAAACACAGATTTGGCCTTTGGGGCCATTATGGGCCCTCATGGAAAGGAAGAGACCAAAGGTGGGAGAAAAGCTTATGACCTGGTCATGGTTTTGAAAAGATACCTGAGAACGTCTTCTTTTCCTCAGACTACACTGATCTTGCAGGGTACTGAGCCTAGGCTGTTCAATTCTAAGGGTTAATCCTTATTCCTGCAGTGACTAATTGTAAGAGTTTTCATAACAGAAAACCTGCCAGAGGGCAACTGGGGTGTTCATGGTAATATTTGATGGGTAGTTGTCTTTTCCTCTTATCAAGAGAACTTCTAGAAGGAGGCTTGGAAAAGTTTGTGAGCTTCATGCCTTGCTCACAGTCAACTAGATCACTAGATGAAGGCAGATTCTTGCACTGTGAGCTTCAAGGCTACACATTAACAAATGGTGTCTTTAAAGTTGCCTTTGCCCTGACTGAAAAAGTGCTGCTGTAAGAGATTCCTCTTCTGAAGATTCAGGGTTGATGGGATCTAACCTGCTGTATCAAAGGTTTCAAACTGTTCTCCAGGGTCAGTGCTTCTGGTATTGGGATGGGCTTTCTATAACACAATCTTAAGTGTGGCTATCTTCCAGCTGATACTTTTGTTCGTTTAAATTTCTCACAAAATCCCCATGGCCATTCAAATGCAGCCTTACAATATCGAACAAAGCAGCAAAAGAAAAAAACAAGTCACCATGTATACATCCAGCACTAAGTCAAGTCATAAATATTTCAATTCACATGGCATTTGCTCTTTCACATCTCTGAAAGTTCTCCTACTTTTCACTCTGACAAGCTATCATTGTTTCTAGTAACGCATTTTTGTTTCAGTGTTGGGAGACTTTTCATTACCATCTGTATCAGAAGAACTGTTTTCTACAGTACATATCACAAATGCCTGAGTGAAAGAACAGCACCTGCTTGCTTTAGTACCAAAGCTACAACTTGAGAATCAGCACAAATGACAATAAAAAGAAAATACTGAGAATTTGGGGTAACTCATACCGAGTAAACAGAATAACTTAAAGGCCGATAAAATAAACACAATTTCCTTCTGTTGTACCGTAGGCATTATTCATTACCAGTATGGTTTTGTCGTGGCTGAGCTGTGTTTTGGTACTGAACATCAACAACATGACAGAAATGTTTCAGCCTTTCTATTCTCTTTCTAGAAATGTGAATGTAACAGTAAACCCAAATGACAGGTACTCCCACACATCCTGGTGTTCAATCAGTAAGCACAGGTTGAACAGCATGGGGCCCAGATGAAGCCACATAAGCCAGTATCTATTAGCTGCTTCTTTTGATTCTCCTACTACTGCTCAGGCAGAGTGCAGGCCTTTGCATTAAAAACAGACAAAAAGATATCCCATAAAAAAAGGTCAATAAGGTACTCTGGAAGCTTTTTCTCTTTCACTTTCTGATATTTTGAAAAAACAGTCCTGTCAAGATCTCAATGGTTTTTCTGTGCCTGAAATATAATTCAAGATTTCTGTAAAGTCTGAGAAAGTTCAAAAAATGCAGCAGGCAGCGTAGCATTTTGGAGCATCTCATACAAGACTGAGAGGTGAAGTAGTAATCATCATGAATGCCTTTTCCTGCTCTTATTCTTTCTCTCTGTTCCTAAATTCCTTTCCATTGCCACCTAAGGCACAATTTTCAATGCTATCTTCATGTTACAAAGATCCGGTTAGGGTACTGGTACTGGGAATGCTACTTCTGCCTTTCCCAAAACTAACAATTCTTTCCATATTATTTTCAGCTACTACCAGTGTCTAGAATAAGCTCAGTCAGTGAGATAAGTTTGCAGCTATGAAGTTCATGACTGAGCATTTCTCTTCCTCATGATTGTCATGTTCCAGACTCTTATACGAAAATCCACTATTTCATTCAAATGAATGAACTACCCACTAAATTCATTAAAATGAATGAATTTAGAAAGTTGAAGTGCATGTGCTACAAGCTGAGTGAATTTGTATGCACATACATGGACATATATAGAGGAAATCTTGGGCAACCCAGTAAAGTTTCTCACTGTGTGATCTTTGAAGCTCTATGCTGTAGAGTTAGAATGCCAAAAGCTGAACCTTCAGTAAGAGATTGAAATAAATTAAAAATAAAGAACAAGAAATTCCTAGAGGCTGGTATGTGTCTTGGAGAGCCTCAAATGGCCAATGAATTTCAGCTTGCACAGTCGCTATGCCATAACTGCATGGTTATGAACTTTCACTAGTTGACTGCTCCCTTCCAACCTGCCCATTTTTTAAATCATCACAGGCCTGTCTCTGCTTGCTCCAAAGCCAATGGCTATGTTCCAACTGCTGCTCCTGCCACATGGAGCAGGACTGCAACCCACATTGCACGCTGCAAGCAGAGGAAGGATCTGTGAAGAAAGAGGTCTTGCTGCTCCCATTGAAAAGTCCCCACATAAAATACTGTTTCCATCAAGAGTGTCCTGGATGTGAATGTATTTCCTAAGTGCGTTTTCTGGAAATTGTTCATAGAGAATTACAAAGGGATTTTGCAAACCACAGGAAAATCAAGCTACATCTGAGCTGGTCATAATGGCGCAAGTATGATAGGGCAGCACAGAAAATCTCCCTCAATTTTGAAGCATGTCTGAACAACATTGGCTGCATTTCTCTAACACCAACATATCTGAATGAAATACTGCTTTAGGCAGGCACCTTCCTCTTCATTAAGAGAGACATGGAGTCCTGAACTTGGCTAAAATATTTTGAATCTCTCAGAATATAACCGTATGTATAAAAAATAACTGGGGAATAAGTTTTAGCAGTCCCCCCCATCTCTGTGAAGTATATGTAAGTAGCATCAAAGTACTGGATATTGCTGTTCTCCAACACTTATGCAAATCATTACTATTTTGGACAAAGTTCTCTATGTTAGCAGTAATATTTGTGGCTTGCAAAAGGCATTTTTCTATGCTTACGCTTGGCATTCCTACTGGAATTATACTACTGAGAAATCATCACAGCCATCTGAAGGGGCTTGTGCATGAAGTCCCTGCTCCCTCAAACAGTTTTTAACCCTGAATGACTAATGGTCTTTTTCAAGGATGACTAGATTTATGAATCTTCCCTTTGAACTCAATGCTCCCATGAAGCCAAGAAACCTTTCATTAAAACATAGCAATACAGTTACATTTTACTCTCAATACTATCAAAACCTGAGATTTCTACAGAGTAGAATACTTCCAGAAGATCAAACTGCAAAAAAAAGCAAACCAGGAATGACTGAGAATCATACTAATCTCATAGAAAACTGGTACTGCAATTCCAAAAATAAATTCCAGTCCCAAACCTACCCTTCCATTCCCACAATCAAATACAGGTGCAGTTGTACAACCATAATCAATGGTGGATACACACAGATGTGTGACTGGCCGATTTGCAAACAAAGGATGTATATGTCAGTAGCATGGACAACCATGTCTTCACTTCAAAGAGTTCAGTACTGTTCTTTGGCAGGCAAAAACACACGTGTTTGGGAGGCTCAACAGTGCAAGAAACCATCATACACTAACTAATCAAAATCCAACTGATGCTTTCTTTGAAAATTTGGCCCTAAATATTAAGCAGTGCCTGGGGGCTGATTAAAATTGACCTCTCCAGGGCACAGATCATGCAACTTAAGCAAATAAGCTGAAGAAACAGAAGCAAAGACTGCTGTTCTCTGCATCTTTATTGGCATGAAAACTCTAAAGATGCCAAACAAGGGGGGGTGCTTGAGGGGAGACGTTAATATCTGAGGAGAGAAATCAAAAGCAGTTAACGTTCCTGGCACTGCATTGTGCCATGTGTATCTTTATATATTTAAACTTACAGTGAAAAAAAAAAAAAGGGGGGGGGGGGGCGGAAAAAGAAACATTTCTTTGTTAAATCAAATATTGCCACATGTTACTCATTTTAAGTTTGCTGTCCTAAGATCCAACTTAATTTAGTCTGCATTGAACATTTCTGATCTGAACATTTAATGTGGCAATGTTTTGCTCTGCCAGGAATATTATCTGAATGTTAAACATGAACTCAATTTATTCATCAGAATATGGCAAGCATGATACCAAAGGTCATTTTGTTTATATTGTCCTCAGCTCCATAACTTCAGCCTGTTTCTTTCATCTTCAAACCTCAAAACACTCAACAATATTGGATGTTACAGTGGGGTAGGAGAACAGGACTCACTCTTTTTTCCCCTTTTTTTTTTTCAGCCTTTTTATTTGAAACTCTGGGGAGGAAACAGCCTTGCTCAGCAGCAAGGAATAGCACAGAAAACATGCAACACATCTGCTACATTATGGACTGGTAACAGATACACATGATAAGCTTGCCCTGGTACGAAGGATGTGTAAGAAGATGTATGCATTACACCTTAATATTCACAATGCAATTATAGCTTTTTTGATTCTTTAAGTAAGTGCTGATCTCAGTCACATCAGTATAAGACCACAACAACCACATACATATTTTTCTTGCAAAACATGGCCACAAAGTCTTCACAGAACTTGTGAGCCAAATTCTGATATTAATTACACTAGCAGAACTTTGTAGTACTATCACATGCATATGCAGCTCCACTGTTCAAAACTGTACCTACAACAGGAGCAAGATTAGTTTAGAAACTGGTACCTATTCCTTAGAAAGCATCATATGTTGCTCAGATTATTAAAGATGATTCCACCACTGAAAATGCTTGTTCCTACTTCCCTCAACACCAAAAGGCAGCTAGAACAAAAAAATTGAACTACATACACAGATAAGCAGATAAATGAAAAAAACCATGCTAAATGCAAAGTCCTACACCTGGGTCGGAGCAATCCCCGGCACAGCTACAGGTTGGGCGGGGAGGAGATTGAGAGCAGCCCTGTGCAGAAGGACTTGGGGGTGTGGGTTGATGAAAAAATGAACATGAGCCGGCAGTGTGCGCTTGCAGCCCAGAAAGCCAACCATATCCTGGGCTGCATCAAAAGGAGTGTGACCAGAAGGTGGAGGGAGGTGCTCCTGCCCCTCTCCTCTGCTCTCGTGAGACCTCACTTGGAGTATTGTGTGCAGTTCTGGTGTCCTCAACATAAAAAGGACATGGAACTGTTAGAACAAGTGCAGAGGAGGGCCACGAGGATGATCAGGGGACTGGAGCACCTCCCATATGAAGATAGGCTGAGAAAATTGGGGCTGTTCAGCCTGGAGAAGAGAAGGCTGCGTGGAGACCTCATAGCAGCCTTCCAATATCTGAAGGGGGCCTATAGGGATGCTGGGGAGAGACTCTTCATTAGGGACTGTGGTGAGATGACAAGGGGTAATGGGTTTAAACTTAAACAGGGGAGGTTTAGATTGGATCTGAGGAAGAAATTCTTTACTGTGAGCGTGGTGGGGCCCTGGAATGGGTTGCCCAGGGACGTTGTGGATGGTTCATCCCTGGCGGCGTTCAAGGTGGGGTGGGACATAGCCTTGGGTGGCATGGTTTAGTGGGAGGTATCCCTGCCCATGGCAGGGGGGTTGGAACTCGATGATCTTGAGGTCCTTTCCAACCCTTATTATTCTATGATTCTATGATTCTAAATGTGAACAGGAGCATCTATTTCAACACAAGCAAAACCATTCACTTCCTGAAGTGACAGAAACATATTTCCATACTTTACTATTTCTCATTACTTCTAAAGAATTATTACAGCAGGTTTCACCCCACTTGCTGATAATTCAGTGTTAGTTTATCACACAGTTTGTTCAGATGTGAAATTTTCTTTTGCTTTATTGAAGTCATTTCCCTGCTGACGAATTGACAGCACTCTCACACGCTTGCATATTGGCTATAACAAAAGATATGCCCATCTGTTAATGCACTATCAATAAAATCTGAAGAAACAAAACTGATTATTGGTGCTTAGGCTTTTCAAATCCAGTCCATAGAAACATTCAATATTATTGATACTTCCCATCAAAACACTCCTCCATGCACTATAAAGGGGAGACTGAAGAAAATGAAATGTCTCAGACTTTACCAGAAGGAGCACCTTTACAGAAAACCCAGAGCAAAACACCCTTAATGCCAAAGGGAGACACATGTAGAAACACTGCACTGAGGGAAGCCCAAGCACGCAACATGATGAAGACATTCAGAAGTTCAAGAGGACCAAATCCAGTGCAAATCCCTTTCCAAAAGTCTCAGCATCCCATCTAAGTGTGGGGCTGATCCAGAATGGCATTTTCATGACAGTGGGATTTTCTGAAACTTGAAGCAATGGACTTATTCAGGGTTTAATGACAAGCCTGCCAAAAGCATTAAGCATCAGACTAACTCTGCCTTCACTGAAGTCAATTGTAATCTTACCTCTGACTTCAGTGGTGGCAGAATCAAGCCTTAATCCCCCTACAAAGCATACACCTATAGTGACAATTTGGAGCAATAAGGTTGTATTTGAAGTGTATGTATTAGTACATCTTATAGTTCTATTTCTCCTCAATCATATATATATTATGCAAGTAGTTAGCGACCTCAGCAGTTCGTTCTATTCATTCAAAGGCTTCCATTTTAAATTTCACAGATACAGCCACCTTGAGTCTAATGATTTCAAGGATTATTATTTTTTTTTAAGAGACAGACAGCCATACACAAGTGTGTTAATTGACAGAGTACCTTACTTACCTCCATAATGCATTCTTATGTTTTATATACAGGTAAGCTTCAAGAGTGCATTTCTTAATCCAATGAAATATTTATCAGATCTGAGATCTGAAGTATACATATTCAATTTTTTATGCACACCTTTACATGATTCATGAAATTCACCCATAATGTGAGTTCTTTTCATTAAATTTTGTTTTTATATATCATTGTTACCCTTTTTTTACAACCAGATTTACATTGAACTGACAAATATCATTCAGGTATCTGTGAACAAAGTAGCTCTCACCTTTTGATAGAGATCATGGAGCTCTGGCACCTGTGGTAGATTTCTCTGTAAACAAACAAAAAAGAAGTAAATCCATCATAATACTAAATTTGCAGTGAAGCACAGTGCATTACATTACATGAGTTAGTTTATTAAGAGTTTCTTCATGAATACAAAATGGTCAGTGCTATGAGGAATAAGAGACATTAAAAAGAATATACTGAATGTATATAGAAATGCACAGTCTCGCTTAACCCAAAATGGATTTTCAATTGAAGATTTTTGCGTTTCCAATCAAAAACATCTAAAAGGTTAGAATCATAGAATCATAGAATAGTTAGGGTTGAAAAGGACCTTAAGATCATCTAGTTCCAACCCCCCTGCCATGGGCAGGGACACCTCACACTAAACCATGTCACCCGAGGCTCTGTCCAACCTGGCCTTGAACACTGCCAGGGATGGAGCATTCACAACTTCCTTGGGGTTAGCTGGATTTTCAGCCAAAAGTACACTCTTGTAAAACAAAGCTTAGACTTGCATTACAAACACAGGGAGTATAATTTACTGGTGAGAGACAGTTTGAGACATATGTCAGTTGGGGTTTGTGTTGGGATTTTGGGGTTTGTTTTTACTTGTAGCTCTGCTGTAATGTAGGCAACACACAGGCTTTTGTCATCATTTTACAAAATACAGGATGGCAGGTAGGCATGTGGGAGCTATCTCACACACAGCATAGAGGACTGTGAGCTCTGTCACACAAGAAGCAGTATCTGATACTGGTTTGTTTGAGCTGCCTATGGCTCCACATCCTTCCACCCTGCTCAGTGCCTCCTAGCTCCCTCAGTGAGGTTACTGGGAAGTGCCCTCCAGCACACAATAGATATTCCTTTGGCTGTCTCTAGAACCAACTGCCTAAAACTTTGTAAACATGGGCTTGAATTGAAAGTCACAACAATCAGGAACCCATTTTATTACTCTAGAAAGAAGAAGTAAATATGGCAACACACTCATACTTTGAAAAATCTAAGAAATTTCACACAGTTCAGCCAGCACTGTTAAGAGTTCAAAGCGTTTATTTATATAACTAACTAACAGGTAGCTGACATCCCACCTTAGCCCTTCTGTACTATTGTTTTTTTCCTTATTTTGTATACACAAGGCTTGGTTCTACATGCTAAACACATCTTTGTGGTACTCTCAACTCATACTGACTCAGTGGGAGACGAGGGCTTGGCACAGTGTATAATCTAGCCCTCAAAAATGCAAGTAATGAAGAGTTTACAATGTTATTTTTCAAACTGCTGAATAGCATAAGACTGCTGATATTGCATTACGGTGTCACAAAATCAAATGCTTTAACTTTTTAAATCATTTGAGGCACCAAACTGTACTACTTAATGCTAACTGCACATTGTATTTATTTTTGTTAAGATAAGGAATACTTTTAAGTACTAACCCCAGCAACTGACCCTTTACATGAACTAATTCCTCAACTAACATTTGAATCACTTTTTGTTTCCCTTGATTTCAATGAGCGGAAAAGAAAATCCAAACATCATCCTTCTTTCCTTCATAGTTAAGATCAACATTTGCTCAAACATGAGTTATAGACAGAAGACAGAATTTCTCTCACAAAAATGGGTGTAGAAAACATCTCTTAGGCTAGAAGTTTAACTGAAGTTCAAAACCAGCAAAAGAATTCTGTTTTTTAATACTAACTCCTGTAGTTAAAAATGCTTATTGTACACATATCTATATGCACAGTGCATATAGTTTTACATGTTTTATATACATGTTTCACTTAAGTAGTGAACTGGTTGAGATCAGGATTTTATTTTTCCTCAAAAAAAGTTATTGTCACAAATAGCAGAAAATATTTCTGCAATAATTCCAGTGACAGGACTACCTGTGTAGTCAGTGATTGAAGCTCTGTTTACAGTCCAGAAAACGTATACTATTTTTGCAATTAAGATGCAATAAAAAGGAGGGACTTGTTTACGGCCGAAACCACAGTGAACACTTAGGTCAACTACTTACAGTACAGAAAGTGACTGCAAGATAAGTTTTCCTTAAAGTTTTCCTCTAGAACCTTGTAATCTGTCATGCCAAGCAATACACCACTTCCAAGAAAAGCATCCAAAACACAAGATTTTTCAGATTTGGAACATACTAAGCCTTCAGAAACACAGTCCAATACTACTTTTAGTTATCTTGCTAAGTTAGCCACAGCTCCTAGGGACACTTTGAAAAAAAAACCATACCAAACCTAATTGTTCAGTGGTTTCATTTCTCCACTTGGTCAGGATTTCCTAAACTTGCACAAAACCATCTTGTTATCTCTAGCAACTGGCCATAAACTTGCTGGCTTTCAATACCTAAAGGAATACTCTCACCCTCAGGAACAAGAATATTATTTGAACATCAAGATTACCCTGAACCTCTAATCAGAGAGAAGAAAACTACACAAGACTGGGAAAAAAACATTGTTGAAGCTGAGCATGCATGCCTGTGGCTGGGCAAAATCTTGTGTTTCACTCTTCTGGAATTCTTTCCTGAATTAAAAAAATATCAGTGTTGATAGCTCAATCTCCAGGAAACTGTCACTTATGCCATCAGATGAAACTGACGTTGATTTCCTGTTGCAGTTCTCATTCGTGAGGCCAAAGGTGGGAACAGAAGCTGACTTCCTCTTTCTCTCTCATGAGACGATCATCACAGAGGTGTCCTGTGTAGGAGGATACAGAGTTAGCAGCCTAGTGTATGAGCCATAGTTTAGATTCATTTAGAAAAACTAACAAATCCAACAAGAGATGCTGCCACTTTTTTGCTAGTTCAAAGCAAAAAAGCACTTAAACAAGTCATAGTTTATAACAAGGCAGATCACAAAGAATAAAACAAAATAAATGTTACATAAATCATGTAATCTCTTTCCCAATGCAGTTCATTAAGAGCTTCCAGAATAAATCAAAATAACATTGCCAAAAAAAAAAAAAAAAAAAAAAGAGAAAGCAGACATAATTAGATTTGTAAAGCCAACTTATTGTGTTAGCATTCCAAGACACCTTGAAAAGCACACCAACAATTTTTTAGCTAAAAGCATTACTGGAGAGAATCCTTTTCTTTTGAAAAACAGCTTAGCATATAAGTAGCCCATCCAATGACTCCACATACTGCTCCACGCTGCTTTTTCTTTTTCGAATTTCAAAAGGCAATGCATGGTATGTTCAGCCAAGTATCCAGGGTAACAAAACTGAAGAGTTGAGTGTCTGAAGTTACCAGGGCACAGAAACTGTGGGCAGGTCACATTCCTTTTACAGCAACCCAGGAAGGCAGGAGAGCTCAGATTTTATGCTTTCACTTATTCTAGAGAAGGGAGACACGCAGTGAGTGAAACCTGCTGGACTCAACACTTACTCACAGCCCTGGAGACCAGGGATCTGGTTTGGGTTTTTTGTACTTTAAAGCCATAGTAGATTCTTAAAAGTTCAGTAGAGCTGTGAGAAAGAGCAGCTGAGATATGCCCCAATGAGCAGCTACATACTTTAATAAGTTGTTACATGCTGTACACTATATAATATTTATATGTCTTAGCACTTTTTAACTTCTCAGAAATTTCTACCAATGAAAATTTTAGTAATTTGCCTGTGTCCACCCAAAGCTTCTTTGATATTTGGCTGCAAAAAGACCTTTTTTTTCCTGAAAAGGTACTAGCATAGTCTATGAAAACTAGCATTATTTTTTCTGGGCTTGAAAATCATAAGCACTTCCTAATGCCAAAGTTCCTCTTCTAGTTTACAAATGAAAGACAGGAGACAACACAGGAAATGTGAGTGCAGCAGAAAGGTGCGCCAAAGTCTCCCCAGATTTATGTTGCGAATTTGTATAGAACACAACAAAAATATCGTTCACTCCAAGCCAAATACTTCAATTTTTTATTGAAGTGAAATCATTAAGTCACTAGACTAAATACTAGCTTCAGTTAAGACTTTGTATGCCTAAAATCTTACATAGAGGCTCGAGAAAATATCGCAGAAGTTCACTTTGAAATTTAATTTCTCCCTTCGCAGGCAGAATTTCCACGAACAAAATTCAGCAGGGTGGTGATACTGATGGTCATGAGAATCTGAGTATTTTAACTACATATATAAGGAAACCTTCAACCCTGAACTACCATTTAATATGCACATCTATATGGACAGGATTGCAGCCTTCTTCACCCTGTGAAGACCCTCAGGTAGAGGTTCCACTGACTATCCCACCATGCACATAGGTCCCTCACACACCTAGGGACCATCAGTACATCTTAGAATCATAGAATCATCATAGAATAGTTAGGGTTGGAAAGGACCTTAAGATCATCTAGTTCCAACCCCCCTGCCATGGGCAGGGACACCTCACACTAAACCATGCCACCCAAGGCTATGTCCAACCCCACCTTGAACACCACCAGCGATGGAGCATTCACAACTTCCCTGGGCAACCCATTCCAGGGCCTCACCACCCTTACAGTAAAGAATTTCTTCCTCAGATCCAATCTAAACTTCCCCTGTTTAAGTTTGAGCCCATCACCCCTTGTCCTCTCACTACAGTCCCTAATGAAGAGTCCCTCCCCAGCGTCCCTATAGGCCCACTTCAGATACTGGAAGGCTGCTACGAGGTCTCCATGCCGCCTTCTCCAGACTGAACAGCCATATTTTTTTCAGCCTGTCTTCATACGGGAGGTTCTCCAGTCCCCTGATCGTCCTCGTGGCCCTCCTTTGGACTCGTTCCAACAGTTCCATGTCCTTTTTAGGTTGAGGACACCAGAACTGCACACAATACTCCAAGTGAGGTCTCACGAGAGCAGAGTAAAGGGGCAGGATCATCTCCTTTGACCTGCTGGTCACGCTCCTTTTGATGCAGCCCAGGATACGGTTGGCTTTCTGGGCTGCAAGCGCACACTCCCGGCTCATGTTCATTTTTTCATCAACCAACACCCCCAAGTCCTTCTCCGCAGGGCTGCTCTGAATCTCTTCCCTGCCCAACCTGTAGCTGTGCCGGGGATTGCTCCAACCCAGGTGTAGGACCTTGCACTTGGCATGGTTAAACTTCATCAGGCTGGCATCAGCCCACCTCACAAGCATGTCAAAGTCCCTCTGGATAGCATTCCTTCCCTCCAATGTATCAACCGAACCACACAGCTTGGTGTCATCGGCAAACTTGCTGAGGGCACCCTCAATCCCACTGTCCATGTCACCCACAAAGATGTTGAACAAGACCGGTCCCAACACCGATCCCTGAGGACACCACTCCTTAATGGTCTCCAGCGGGACATTGAGCACAACTCTTTGCGTGCGGCCATCCAGCCAGTTCTTTATCCACCGAGTGGTCCATCTATCAAACTGATGTCTCTCCAACTTAGAGAGAAGGATGTCATGTGAGACAGTGTCAAAGGCTTTACACAAGTCCAGGTAGGTGACATCAACTGCTCTACCCCTGTCCATCAGTTCCGTAGCCCCATCATAGAATGTCACCAGATTGGTCAGGCAGGATTTCCCCTTAGTGAAGCCATGCTGGCTGTCACCAAGCACCTTGTTGGTTTTCATGTGCCTTAGCATGCCTTCCAGGAAAATCCGCTCCAAGATTTTGCCAGGCACAGAGGTGAGACTGACTGGTCTGTAATTCCCTGGCTCATCCATTTTCCCCTTCTTAAAAATGGGGGTTATTTTTCCCTTTTTCCAGTCATCGGGAACTTCACCTGACTGCCATCATTTTTCAAATATGATGGACAGTGTCTTAGCAACTTCATTTCCTTCAGGACCCACGGATGGATTTCATCCGGTCCCACGGACTTGTATACATTCAGGTTCCTAAGATGGTCTTGAACCAGATCCTCTCCTACAGTGGGCCCAGGGTCTTCATTACTACTGTCCCTGCGTCTGCCTTCCAAGACTTGGGAGGTATGGTCAGAGAGAATGAAGACCCTGGGCCCACATCTCTAATTCCTCTTGTTTGTTCTCCATGCTACCGGCATTTGTATAGAGGCATCTGAGCCCAGATCCAATTGAAGCCGGCTCATTGGCTGCAGTGGCTGGAGTATCTCTACATTGCTCCGAACGTTTACTATAGGTTCTGGCAAGTGACTGGGTGTGTTGGGATGGAATGATGCCCCCCTTCCCCAACACATCTATCTTAAAGCGTCTTGACCAGTCTGGCAAGCCTCCTACCAAATCCACTCTTCCCCTTCTTTGTCAGACCAGCTCCACCAGCCCCCAGGAGACCTGGCCTATTAAATTTTGCCCCATGTTCAAGGTACCCAAACCCCTGACTATAGCACCACTCTTCTAACCATTTAATAACCTGCCCAATCCTCCTAGCCTTTTTAAGATACCTGCCCTGTATCCTGGAGAATTGATGAAAAGACAATCTGCGCTCCAGAGCCCCTAACCACCTCTCCCAGAGCTCTTTAGTCCTTCTTTATGTTCTCCAGGCTACTGCTATCTATATCAGTAGCACCCACATGGATCACTAGAAGTGGGTAATAGTCAGTGGGATCGACTAGAGCAGGCAGCTTCTCAGCCACATCCCTGATCCGAGCCCCTGGTAGGCCACACACCTCCTTTGAGCCTGGGTCAGGCCGGCACATGGGTGCCTCTGTTCCTTTAGGGTACAGTCCCCTACTACTACAATTCGCCACTTTTTTCCTGGCAGCACCAGTAGTGATCTTCTTTACCAGTGCATCTGCCGGTTGTTCCTGGTTGGAGCGGGGCTCCTCATCAGCCCCCTGCAGGACAACAAAGCGGTTCTGGTTGGGGACAACAGATTTAGGAGGAAGTCCCTTGCTTTAAATGGCCCTCTTCCTCCTTTTTTTGTTGTTTTTTTCTGTTACTGTTTCCCAGCTTCCTGGGTTAGCGGCCTCCTTTCCTGCATGAGCGACAGTAGACGCTCGAGGCCCCTGCACAGGCTGGGCCTGGAGCAAGCAGCGCTGATTCCTCTCAGCTTCCCTGACACCTTTCAGCCTGGTAACAGCTTCCTGCAGTTCAGCCACCTGCTGCAGGAGGACCTCCACCAGGGAGCACAGAGCGCAGCCCTGCCCATTGCTCACCCTTCCCTCAGGACAGCAGTGCAGGCGCTCTCTACACCCCGAGCTCTGCACTGCAGCCTCCCTTTCCATCGGCTCTGTCTGGGTGCCACGCTGGCCACCGCCAGGGCAGCCACAGCAGAGCTCCCAGGCCGAGCCCTGGTCATACGGCGAGTGCGCACATTCCCGCTCCCCTGCCCGCGCAAACTGCCGTGCAAACTGCCTCGAACCCGCCCTGCTTGCCCGCGCTCCTGGTCGCCCCCGCTCCGTGGAGCAGGTTTTTACCCAGTCAGGGTGGTACCGCTCCTCCTGGCGCAGCCCCCTCTCAGTCAGCCGCTAGCGTGCGCTGAGCTGCAGGCTCCTGGGCAGGCCCTGTCGAGGACTTGAGGCTCCCTCGGTGCCCGTTGGTGCTCCGAGGTGAAGCTCCTGGTCACCGAGCCTCCCCCCGATCAGGCGCTGCCGGCATCGCTCCTCGAGACAGTCGCCTCAGCAATGTGGGCTTGCAAACTGTATCCCAAGAGGTCAGCTAGTCTTATACAAATCATTACAACATCAGCTCAACTTTCAGATACTAGAAAGAAAGGTAGAAGCAATGATCCAGAACCTGGGCTGACATGTCAACCTGTGAGTTCAGAAACAACTCAGGGACCACTGGAAAATCCCTGGTGCTTTTGTCTACCTTGTCTGTAAGGTGAAATAATACTAGTGCTATTTCACAAAACTGAAAGGAGAAATATTACAAATATGGGACATTCGGAAATTATCTAAGATTCACAAGTGATATAAAATTGTAAGAAAATATACTATGCAAAAAATCTGCAAACCCAATAATTAGAATAATTAGAGCGAGGTAAGCAGATAGAAAATGTTATTCAGACCAGAAAAGGCATCAGGAAGTTCTCCTCGAGAAGGAAACTACAGTCACAAGCCTTCCTTTGGGGAAAAGAATAGCAGACAGGCAAATAAAACATGTCAATCAAAACCCAAACAAAACTAAAAACACTTCAGCAAGTTAAACATGTCAAGTCCTTCATTTCAACTTATTAAGGGTTCTACAAAGTCTCCAAAAACACAATCCAGAGACAGACATTTGCACAGCATTCTCTGGAACAAGCTATTTTATAGTTCAAGAGCAAGGTAATTCAAAAAAACCCTACCTTTGTCATGTGTAGTCTTGAAGCATGCATGAGAATACTGTTTCTGATATTGTGCTGGAAATGAAGCCCCAGTAGTGACAAATGAAGGCAAGACCCAGCAGGTACAGCCAAGCAGGCTAGCATGTGTGCTGTTTTAAAGCAATGGCCGTATGCTTTCTCAGTTGCCTTTGTACCTTACAAAATTCTGAGTAACTGGAGTTGCTCTTTACTGTTGCAGAATCATAGAATCATAGAATAGTTAGGGTTGGAAAGGACCTTAAGATCATCTAGTTCCAGAATAAGCTTGTACTTTTCAGATGTCAAGTGCAACAGAATAAATCTGTCATGCAAGTTAGCCAAATAATACAAGAATCAATCATTTTTAAGCACAGGACTAGCAACAATTGTCATTGAAGGATCAAGCTCACAAGCCTTGCTCACAAGCATTCAGCTAGCTGCAGATATCTCTGAAAACATTCACTAACTGAAAATTGCTGTTTGGGTAGTAATTATTAGTCTCTTGGGTTTTAATCTAACCAATGAGCAAAAAAAAAAACCCATGTGATTTAGATGACCAACTATTTACAGGCAAGAACTACCCATTAAATGATATTTATAGTCATTCATTAATAATCCACAACCTGAACTTTTTTCTCTAACTATATTGCAGATATATACACAATTATGAATACAACTGTAGAAATCAAAATGATACATGAAGGAGGAAAAATGCTAAATGCATCATATAAATCACATGAAATATATAAATTGACTATCAGTAAGCACAATCCTATATTTAGCAGACAAAACTATTGATTCTTTTGTACTTTTATGAGAAAGTGTTTCCAAACACTTCTGCATATTTCTTCATTTTACAGACTGAAGATGTGACAGATGATTCTATTTTCTGGAGCAAAACACAACAGTGGAGCCAGGGATTAACCCAGATGCCTTAATTTTCAATGCAGGAATTATTCCAGACTTCAGTCTTTCATTCAGTGCTGAAGATGGATGTTACAAAAATAATTTACACTGCTTTGGGTTTATTTTTTGGATTTTAGTGAAATGTTTTTTTTTACTTGGTAAGAGAAATGAATACAACATAGCCCTTGAAATAAATTCTGCCATTGAAATTATGCTTGGAAAAAGGAAGTCTGAGCTGTTATTTGCACAGGCAATGAAATCAAATTTCAAAATAGCAAATTTCAGCAAAATAAATTAGAAGAGTTCAACCAGTCAATTTTTCTGCTTGAAAGATCAATTTTGAACCTCTGACTTTCCTCACAGGATGCAGAAGGAACATGTTTTCAAAAATATTATTGTCCATTATGGATGTACCAATACTTGCATTGATTTCTTCTCCCAAAATGCACTGTGTTGTTGAGAGACATGGTGACTTCCTCACTATGATTAACTTCAGGTAATATGGGAACAGATAACAGGTTTCATTAGCCACTCACATAAATCTGAGAGTTAAATTTCACGATATTATGGTTACCTTTAAATGTCTAAGGTAAACACAGTGCATGACTTACTGGATACAAATGCGTGAGAACAAACATGCAATTGCACTGAGATGATGCCACTGTGACAAGGAAAGCAAATCTTACTTACGAAGATGTCAGGAGCAGTTCTACAGATACAAGTGTGCTGTCACCAGTACTTCTACATAAACATGCCCCAAAGGGCAGGCAGCCTGCCCTTCCGCTCCCCCAACTCTGGCCTTCAGAGTGTCCTGCCACTGTGCTGCTAACCCAAACTGAATTCCAGGTCTACAGCTTGAGATATTTAACCAGGAGGATAATCCACAAGAATTCATGAAGAGAGAAGTACTGAGTCAGGGCAAGAAAATGTCTTTTGGAATTGCCTCAAATTCTAATATTTTTCCTCAATAACTTTGCCAAGCAGTAATAGATAAAAAATAAACCACGGTCTGGTTTCTGGGTGGCTAAAGTGGTTATATCTCAGGCATAAAATACCAAACAAAACTATCTTTTAATAAAAAACTTTCCTTCAAAAGTAAAATTGATACTTTTTTTTTGGTTTATGGATAATTTAGCTTGATTACTATAATTGTCAGAAAAATGCTGAAATATAAGCTCCCTCTTCTTCTTTAAACAAAGATTGTCTTACACGCTTGGGATAAGTCCCTTGACTCTTTTGCACTGGTGGAATAATGCAGAGGGTAAAGTTTTAAAGAGGCACAGAAATTTGCCTGTCCTGACTCTCTAAGGAGCATTGAAGGAGCATGACATTCCCCGTGAGTGCTTAGTACAGACAAGATAAAATAAGCCAGAAGCCAGCAACATCCAAAGCATTGTCCAGCTACAGGAGGGAGGCACACAAGACTAGACCCTGGCTGCAGATGCAGAAGCAGCATTTGTGACTTTTGGAGGTATAGGGAGTTCAGGACATTACATTGTCCCCAGCCAGACAGAGGCAGGCTGCCTCTGTCACACTCCTAAGTCAAAATATCTCAAGCCAGCCCCCTTCCTCACCACCCCAATCATGGCAAATACCTTTTAAGACACAATTTGAACTGTGTGGTCGTTTCCACGAGAAACCAATTCTCTGGATGGTTCCTTGAAAAATATATGCAAGACCCTGATCTAGATGACATTGAGACTTTTCAGCCTCATGAGGTTAACTTCAATACCTAAGTAGTTGCCATTACAATACTGACAGCATTAAATATTGTACACGGACAAATGCATCCTCCATTGAAATTATATCTAGTAAAAAGACAGACCACACATGCTCAGCCTGAAGTTTCTGGAGTTATAGTTCCTTTGTAACTAAAAGCAAACTCTCTTTTAGTCTCCAAAGTACTAAGGAAACTGGCTGAAGTTTTATCTTGTTGTAAACTTCCATAAGTAATGACTTACTGCATCATTTTTAAATTGTCTCATTAAGTCAGTGTCTGAAGTAGCTTGTCCATGTCTGTCTCTTATTTCGTACTCTTGATTACTGAGATACCATCTTTGGAGGGGATGGGGGAAAAAGCTGGTTAGTTTCAGCTAGTGCAAGGCTCGAATTAAGCCAGAACACTGCTACAGGATGGTGTTCCTTCATTGAGAATAAACTACTCATTCACACATTTCACAGTCTATCACAGTCTTCCCCCAGCTTCTCAGTAGTAAGTGAAAGATGTCATCACCTAACAGCTTGGAAAATGGCACCTTCTATGAAATGAAGTCTGGAAAAAGTTAAATTGACTTCTGCAGCTTTTATCTGTTCTGTTTACTTTATGTGGACATGAGGTCAGAGCTTCAACAGCAACATCAGACACTGATCCAAGAAACAATGGGGCTGAAACTGGGGTGAGCAGTGTGTGTGTGTAAGGGTTAACTTCCAACTAAAATTAGACTGCAAAATGAGCCTGATAATATTCAGCTGAAAAACTCCTGAGAGCGGAATAATTAAAAGTCTGCATAGCCCTGGCCTCTACTTACAGACTTCCAAGCCATTCCTCTCTGCATCAAAATGCTCTCCATGAGTTTTCCTTTAGTGTAATTTTTCACGATAGTCAAATCAGAATGACCACAGAAACTTGCTGCAAACATTTAAAAACTGAGTAAAATTCTTCATGTTATTGATGTAGTCTTTTATAACATCTTAAGACTCTTTTAAGAGGGTTTCCTTGTTGTTTTTAGGTGTGTATGTTTTTAAACTTTAAGGTCTATTTAAATATTCAGGTCAAACCTGGAATTTTGCAACATATGTTTTACATGCCCTTATTTATCTGTTCCCTCTAACAGCTTTTTGGGTTCTGCCACTCAGAGTAAAATATGTAATCTCCCTGAAAGTTCAAATAGCAATAGAAATACTATTAAAACATTAGCTAACTCTTGCTCGGCAATCCAGTATTTAAGTGATAGGCCACATTTGGCATTTCTACTGTTGCATGTTATAACTGCTTTGTTCAGAATGCTTTAAACATATTGTAATTTATTAGGTTCTCATCTAGTGAGCAATTTGCTTTAATTTGCTTGAAATATACAATACTTTTCAGTTATAGATTGCACTTTTATTCTGTCCCTCCAATGTTTCAGTTTTGTTCAGCTTGAGCTAAAAAAATTTCAGTCCCAGAGGCTGGCAGAATTTACAATCTATTCAGATTCTACATACAATCTTCCTATCAGCAGTTCATATTAATTGCAGAGAGATGAACTTTAGGGTAGCTTTCATGAAAAAAAAGACAAAGTAACACACAAAAAAAGAAAACAACATAACCAAAGCCAACCACAAAACATATACATGGACAAAAGCAAGAAACTGTAGTACTAATAAACTGGTGAGATTGCTTAATACGGAATCAGACAGAGTCTTTGCTACAAGAGATTCTCCAGTTTGGAGAGTACAACTTAGTATTGGTAGGACTACATTCCATGTAATGCTCCTAAGGATAAAACAAGCTCCCTTCATAGCTTGTCTGCATGTTGGCATGTGTCTGTTGTTAACAGGGGAGTCACATACTCTGTTCTCTCCTGGAGTTTTAATTTTGTTCTTTTATTTCGTTGTCAGTTCCTTTTATCTACAATGAAAGTCACACATTCTGAAAGCATAGTTCCTTATGCATATGGAATACCTGTCTCTAACATGACCATATATATATATATGCACACGTGTTTTCTAATTCCATTGCAGAAAAAAAAAATAAAAATCAAGGCATAATCTTTGGACACATATTATTTACCATCTTTTGATTTGAAATTTGGATTTGAATGTTCATTCACTGCTGCAAAATGATCCTAAACAACCTTTGATCCACCAGTTCCATGTACCTCATTTGACATGAGACCTTCTTGTGAAAGACAATGCTTAACATTTTGTCAGGTCTCAAATCCCCAACCCATCAATAAAAAGCATACTTCTGGTATACAAGGGACAAAACTCATCCCTGGAATACCACTACAGGGGCTGCCTTTTGTACATTACATAAGCATTATTTAGCATGTGAAACAAATTTGAATGTCAGAGAAGTTTTAAGAGCAGATTTCTATTTTATATGTACATTAGCAAATCTTCAGAGGCTACCTGGCTAATTGAATACTGTCATAAATCCCCTGCACTGAGCCTGTGGAACAAACTGCCATTCAAACATGGAATGGAAACAGAGACTGCAATATGGCAAATTTAATACAAAGACTTTTAACAGTGGTTGCCAGAGGAGGTCTCAAATTAATCACTTTCAGACAGAACAATGTTGCTAATTCCTATTTAAGTTTGAATATTTAACACACTGATCTTTTCAGAGCGTAGTTCAAATAGCACACTCCTCCTCTGTAGAGGCAACTAGGGACTAAGTTTCTATAATAGGATTGAAAGAGCACCAGAGCAGTTCTACAGCAGCTTGTAAAAATGGTGGATTAGCCTGATTACTGGGTCACTTACTCCAGTTTAGTTCAACAGTAAGATTTAAAGAAAAAAAAGACAAAATAAGGGATTAACTATGGTCCCCTTTTCAGCACATCATCAGGGCTCATCAACGGCTGACATCAGAACAAGCTGAGGCCCAGGTCTCACCACATACAGCAGGCTGATGTACCCATACATCTATAAGTTAGACCTGTCTGGTTTCTCACAACATGCTGATCAGTTTTTATATCAAACAGATGCACATGTAAACTGCTTATTGTCAAGCCTTTCTTCCTTTTATGCTTTGTTGCCCTTGCCAAATAAACCTGTTTAGGTTGTATGTCTGATCATTGCACACCAGCTGTTACAACTTCCTTCAAGGAAAAAGACATGGGTGCCAAGATTCAGGTGAACCAACCAGCTAAATGCTATCAAGACACCTAGCATGCTGCAAGGCCTGGCCAAGCATACATTGCCTAAGAACAGGTAATAGCCTTATACATGGAAATTAATGGATGCATCAAGAAAGGCTATGATCATTATGTTAAAAGTATAATGTTTATACATTGAAAAATCTTTGATAACATTTATCTACAGTAAATAAGAACTTGAAAGTTTCATTTATTTTGATTTTATTCTGAAATCGCATAGGGTTAAAATGACATCTAAACACTCAAGTGGATCCCAGCTATTCCATAATCTCACTCATCTTCTTCTTGTGGAAGAGAATTTATGGGCTTTAAGTTTTCTAATGAAAGTCTTGAGTTTGTTATGGCAACATATATTGTTTACACTGTAACACATACAGTAAAGTGTACTGTGATGTGTACTGTGGCCACAGTGCAGGGTGGCACATGTTGCATGATCTGCAGAGCCTTTGAGAGGAAAAGATCTCTAGGCAGCTGTCTGCCATTGTGAGGGACTAAATCAGGAACGTATACTTTCCAGTTATACTATTTCCTTTTATATAACACCCTCAAATACTTACACACAAACATACATAAGCACATGAGCATATGAACCTTCGAAAAACGCTGGCAAATTTTTTACTTACAACTCAATATGGTATGCTTTGTAGAATACAAAATTCCAGCTGCATGAACAGTTTAGCATATTGAAAATCAGCTTCAAAGACTGCAGAAGTTAGTGTGAGTTCAGTGAACTAAATTACACAGATTCATCTTGTTGCTGTTCTGTACATTAGTTTTCATTATCTGAATCCTGCAGGCTTTGGAGTATAAGGCAACTCTTGTGGAATGAGCAATTGTTTCATCTTTTCCATCTATATTTGATGCTTATTTTTTCAAGTAGCTACAGACCAAAACTGTATAGTATATATCCACACAGCACTTTTTATTTCGCTAAGATGGTGATCATGGTATATAGCAATTTATTTCCTTCAGTCATAGCCTTGGCCTATCAGAAGCAAATGCAAATGGGATTAATCCTCATCCTACACAAAGATCAATTTCTAAACCATTATCTCCTTCTCCAGACATCCATAGGCTGTAGCCACTGGGCAACACAGCAACCAGCACAGTCTTGTCTCCTCTCGGAACAAGCATGACAAAGAAAAATGCTGGGAACTCTTCTAGTTCTGCTGACAGTTTACTGACTGAAACCCAAAAATTAACTCTTAGCTGCACACTACATACCACTCCTCTTTACAAAGAACACTCCCTACAGCCTGCAAAAAAAATAGTAGTAAGGTTATTGCTGCACTCAGTCCTCCTGCAAAGTTTCAGCAAAGCATACAGATCTTACATTCTTCAAAATATCTGGTGGCCAGTTTCAGGGTGCACTTTTTAAAGAGGACTAGATTATTTCTTTCTTATTACTTTATGCTAATGCTTTTATCATGACATGCTAATCAACAGGGAAATATAGTTCCTGTTATTGAGCATGTTAGTGTACAAAAAGTACTGATTTGATAAAACTATTATTTTAAATATTTACTTGAAAAACTGCTTAGATACATGAAAAATTGATCTAATGAAGTGAAATGGAGTGCTAAGTTTAATTGCAGGAAAGATATTAGGTGATCTTTTGAAATGGAAACGGTATACTTAGTTCTACACTTCATGTTAAGATTACAGCTGAGTTGGTAACATACTCCCAAATGCACCCTGGTAAATTCTGCAGGGCAAACAAAGTGTACCTCTACACATACAATTTCTGATAAATATTTGCTCAGGTGAAAAAAATCTTTCTCTTCATTTTACTTTTAACAAACAACCTAGGAAAGACGCTTTCTCAATGCACTTTTTTCTACAATAAATTTTACTGAACCTTAGAGATAATAACTTTCAAATTAATCAAACTCAGCATCATGTACACAGATTTTCAGGAGACACAAGTGTTCTGCTTGGCCAGATACACAACTGAAAAGTACCTCGCAGGTGACCTGTCACATCTCTCCAGCATTGCCCCAGTGCTTTCACTCATGTTTCTTTTAAACCATCTGCAACCCAGAAAAGCGTGCAAAAATTGTATGCTGTAATTCTGAACATGCACTCAGAAAAATGACAAAACTGGAATCAGGCTAGAAATGAGGACAATAACCAAGCTATTGTTTTACAGCATTTTTCCTTATCTTCCCAATTCTACTTCAGCAGTCTTTGCTTTTTCATAAACAGTCTCCCAGCAGGTTATCAGGCAGAGTTATCTACCTGGCTCCAGATGGGTACAAGCAAGCCTTTCGCAGTGTTGCTAAGCAGCCCTGTCAGCTTATGGCAACTTTCGGAGTTTTATGGGTTTTCTCCTTAAACCTCCAATTACACATAAGAAAAGTATACCTCATAATTTACCTACCCACGTTTGCTGACAGTGCAGAAGATGCACACTGCATGAAGAAGCCCCCTCACCAAAACACCGCTGCCTCAGGAAGGATCATCCCTGACTCTCCTGGATCCCAGAGAAGGGTCTGTAACCTCACTCCTCCTGAGCTCTTTGGGGCAATGTTGAGCCCAGAGCCCAAGGATGTTGTTTGAGGCTGAACACCCTGCACACCATTCTGAGTGTTATCACCTCCAGGCTCCCCTCAGACACCGGTGAGGCACAGGCAAGCCACCTCAGCAGGCTGGGAAGGCCTCGGCCCTTCTGCTGCAAGAGCCACAAGCCAAAGGCCAAGTTTTGTTTCTTTTAAAGCCATAGTTTGAAGATGTGAAACACACGCTTGACTGTGAACCTACCACTACACCTCCTTTAAATAAATGGGACTCAAAGCGTCTGTTTTGAGACGAGTGCTGCGCTTTGTCGCTATCACTGCCGGGGTGCAGCATGTGGTAAGCACAAGAGGTGGCAATGGCCTGAGAATGGAGTAGTCTGTTTCAACACCCTTCTGCAACTGAAAGCTGCTGATTCCTTTCCAAGAGCCTGTGTGAAAGCGCCTAGACCTTCAGAAATACTGACTGGCCCCAGCTGAGGTTACTTCAGAGCAAAACGCCAACCACAGCACTGAGAAGTAGTCTGAAGTAAGGTGAAATCTGGCCCAAAAACCTGACCCCTACACTGACAGTCCTACTGCAATACCACACGTAAACAGTGCATTTTGCTAGCTGCAGTGAGGCCAGCACTGAGCACAGCATAAAATGGGAGCTGTGGGCATGAATGTCCCCTGAGATCAGGACACGCTGTGCCAGTGATTCTGGGTGGGAAAACCAGGGTGTGTTTTAAGGTAAAGTAGCTCTGAGGAGGGCATGCTGTACCCATGCTGCTCCAGAACACTGAAACCCCAGCACAGACTGCCTCATCTAGATTTAAAAACACCCTCCCTCCTCAAAACCAATCACAAACTTCAAAATATGGCACAGAAAGCACTGTCCAAAACACTTTGATTGTGATTATTAGCTTGGAGGAAAGAAGGCTGGGGGAAGACCTTAGGGCTCTCTACAACTACCTGAAAGGAGGTTGGAGCGAGGTGAGGGTTGGTCTCTTCTCCCAAGGAACAATTGATGGAACAAAAGGCAATGGCCTCAAACTGTGCCAGGGAAGGCATAGATTGGATATTAGGGAAAAATTCTGCCCTGAGAGGGTTGTCAACAACTGGAACAGGGTGCTCGGGGAAGCAATGGAGTCACCATCCCTGGAGGTGTTTAAAAGATGCATAAGGTGTGGCACTTGGGGACATGGTCTAGCAAACTGGACTTGGCAGTTTTGGGTTAGTGGCTGGACTGGATGATCTTAAAGGTCTTTTCCAACCTGAACGATTCTATGATTATTTCTTCCCCCCAATCACTCACGAGTGCAACTAGTTCAGAAAGAGAGAGAAAAAAAGACCTTGCCATAAACCCTAATGCCTGAAGAGCTTTCAAAGAGGCTTAAAATAAGCATTTGTCTCTCTTCATAACGAGTTGAGCTCAGAAGTCACAGAAAGGTCATATCACAAAGGGAGTGGCTCCTGAGGCAAAGGGAAGCCTTTATTACTTTAACTAACCTCCCTGAGGGCAATTTCACATCCACAATACAAACTATTCAAACAATGTGCAATGAAAGTAGGTAAATGATCACCTTGTATGTGCTCAGATTTTGATTAGCCATCTTATTTTGCTCTTTTTAAAACCTGGCACAGCTAATTCTTTTAATATTTTTAATTTACTCAGTTATGTCAGAAAGATTTTTTTTTTTTTTGTCAGCACAGCTGAATGGCATGGTGATTAATAATAATCCAAATGATCAGAGCTTGCAAAATATATTATTACTGAATAAGCAGAATTGAATTTCTATATAGTAGTATTCTATATAAAAGTAATGCTTGCATGTCTCTTTAAAGCGTTATAGTCAATAGATAAAATTTGACTGCAATGTGGCTATCTTTTAGATGTATTGTGCAGAAATGGGAATGATTTGTAGCATATGATATTACAAATGTACAGAATTTCCACAAAGGCCTCATGGACTCTTCATAGGGAGTGTAGTGACAGGACAAGGAGTAATGGGTTAAAAAAACAGGGAAAGTTTAGATTGGATATAAGGAAGAAATTCTTTACTGTGAGGGTGGTGAGGCACTGGAATGGGTTGTCCAAGGCAGTTGTGAATGCTCCATCCCTGGCAGTGTTCAAGGCCAGGTTGGACAGAGCCTTGGGTGGCATGGTTTAGTGTGAGGTGTCCCTGCCCATGGCAGGGGGGTTGGAACTAAATGATCTTAAGGTCCTTTCCAGCCCTAACTATTCTATGTTTCTTGATATTTTGTACCACCTTCTTTCTGTTAGCTGGAAATCTTACAGACATATTGCACTTGATAAAGTCACCTCCAATGCACCTCTCCATGCCCCGCCCCATAAACGTGTGAAAGGACAAAATAGGGTCTGTGCTTTGTATCATCTTCTTTGCAGAGTGCTATCTGCCTTCTTACTTTTTAGGTTGCTTTGCGTGCAACCTTACCTTAATCTTAACATAGCATAATCAGTATTGAGAGGAATAATCACGTTCAATGTTTTTTGTCTCAGAAACTGCCAGGTTTAATACAAGCAGAGATGAAGGAGAATAATACCTCCTGTGTATACAGTCCATCCAAGAACTACAAGCCCCTTTCAAAGATGGTTTAGTATTTTTACCTCTACTCGGATGTGAGGAAAACAGGTGAAGAGAATCAGTTACCATGAATTGTCGTGGTTTAAGCCCAGCTGGTAACTCAGAACCACGAAAGAATGTAACTCCCAGGAGCTGAGATAAGAACAGTCCAGTAACTAAGGTATAACACAAAACCACTACTGCTACCACCAATAACAATAATGATAAGGGAAATAACAAGGGAAGATAATACAACTGCTCACCACCTGCCGACCAATACCCAGCCCGACCAGAGCAGTGATCTAACCCCTCCGGGTAACTGCCCCCAAGTTATATAGTGGGCATGACGTGCTGTGGTATGGAATACCCCTTTGGTTAGTTTGGGTCAGGTGTCCTGCCTCTGCTTCCTTCCGGCTTCCTCTCCTCCCTGACAGAGCATGAGACTCAGAAAGTCCTTGATCAGAGTAAATATTACTTAGTAACAACTAAAACCATCATGTTATCAGCGTTGTTCCCAGGCTGAAAGTCAAAAAACACAGCACTGCACCAACTACTAGGAAGGAGAAAAATGGCTGCTAGTGCTGAACCCAGGACATCAATATTTAAAAATACTTACATTAATACAAAAAGCTAATCCCGCTCCCACCAATGTCTGAAAGAAGAAAATGCCCTCTTACTTTCAAGGCTAGCATACGGCAAGAGCCCAGCTGTCCAGGTACTTATGAGCTTGAGCACTCCAGAAGCGTTTTCATGCTACATGGGACCATCCCAGGTGTACTGCAGATGGGTTTTGTTGGTTGTGTTTCATACTAGCAATTTTTTTCCATTTCACACTCTGTGAACCCCTAAACTAGTTGGTACCTAGTGAAAGGCCTTCCTGTCAAACACAACGGAGAGAGATTCTGAAAGAAAACTTCATTAAAAATGAAAAAACAGAACCAGTAACAACAATGAAACCCCCCCAAACTGAATCAAAACAAACAAACAAACGAAGGAAAAACAAAAACAAACTACGAAATCACCAGAGGGAGAGAAAGGGAAGAAATATCCTAAATTAATCAGAGATGAGTATTATTAATTAAGAAAAAAATGCTTGAGCCAGAATCACTGTTTTAGAAAGTAATAGAAAATTTGCTTTAGCCCAAATCACTGTGTTAGATGACAGTAATAGAAAACAATGGAGAAAAACACTTGATATTTTTTTTTTAGAACTACTAAGAAAGAAAACTCAGACAAAATTTGGTACCATTGGCCTTTCTTCCAAACAAAACCCCTAATACAGAAATATCACCAGGCTTGCAGTAAAAGACTTGGCATCACTGCTATACCACATATACTGTTTTGAAAGGCTCAGCAGATATTTTCTTTTTGGGAAGATCATATAGAAAATAGGGTCCAAGGACTTGGTCAGTGTTCTTTAGTGCCTGCCAAAGCCTCATTCCAGCTCTACTTTTGAAGTCACTAACCTGAGTGCCTACAACACTCAAGTACAGCATAGATTTATATTATGTTTTTATTTAAAAAGAAGAAATAGCCTACAGTACCAGGCATGAGATGATATATATCCTGGCCTGAATGAACTGCTGTAGCAGACATTTAAAAGGAACGGTGAATTTTAAGAACACAGCTTTAGAAAAAACACTCCACCAGCTAAACCTATTTCATCCCCACTTATATCTTATTTTTAAGAAGGGAAAACAGAATGAATTAAATTCAAAGACATGTAGTAAGTCTTTAGAATTTTCACAGAAGTTTATTGAACAAAACTCTAAGAAGCTGCTTGCTTTTTTATCCACAGAAACCTATTTATAGGAGCTGAATTCTAATAAACACAGATTGCAGTGCAAAGAAAAAAAGGTCAGCAGTGTGTGCTCAAAGCTTTATTGATGTCTTGTCAATCAATCTTTTATTTTGTTGTTTAATTTTTTTTAAGAAAAAAAAAAATGCATGTAAGCACTTTTTCTCCTAATAGTGGATTTATTGAGCATTTCAACAAATCAGATCATAGATACAATAAGGAATGATGGCCAATTATCAACTTTGTGTTTTAAGGTCAGGTTGTAAGTTGACCCTGTGTTCACTTCTCTTCTTTCTGGGGAATAGCTAAAGCCCTTTTCAAGTATAATAATTTCCAATAACCCTTTTTTTCCATGCATTCAACATTCTAGAAAAGCAAACTTAGTGGAGAAAAAGCAACTCTGCTGGACAAATATATACAGTCACGTATATTGTCTCCTTGTAAACTAGTTAAAATAATAAAGCTGACTCTTAAATCTAAGGTTAGTGAATCCAAGGGACATGGAGCTTTATAGAATGGCCTTTAAACCATGGTGTTTTCCTCTCAACAGTTGCTGTGAGCTTTGCAGAGAGCAGTAAGAGACCTCAGCTCTGATCCTGCACATGAAAGGCAGAGCTGCCAAGCCCTCCTGACTCCAGTTAAGTGGTCACACTTTCTTTCTAAGGCAAGCCAGCCAACCTTTTCCATCTGGCTGCAGTGCTTCTTCAACATTTTTTTTCCCCAGCTTTTCCAACATCCCTTTCAGTTTTGTAGTATCAAGAGCCAATGACCAGTACCTGTACATAGTAATTCAGACAGGACCTGCCCATGGCGTTACTCTGTTATTTGTCACCTATTCCTCTTGCAATTTCACCATTCTCTTTAATTTTTCATCTGCAGTTTCACATTGAGAAGTTGACACTAATATGTCTAATGCGATAGTGGATTCCCTTGCCCGAGTTGACACAGTTAATTTAGCAGAGTGCAAAGTACAGTGATAGACTATTTTCTTCCCTCCAACATACATTAACATAATACTTTGCATTCACTTGTCATCACATTGTCTGTACACCTCTTTAGTTAGGTCTTTTGTTCTTTTAAGTCTTTTCTTCCTAATACAAAATAAGAACACGCAGACAGAAGAAGCCATGAGCATTGCAGAGCCTCTCGAAAGCCCAGAGAAGATGGGAAATAGATTTTACTCCATGAGAAAAATCCGTTCCACAAAATGCCTAACAACTGACAAAACATTTTGAAGCTACTATCCAGTTTGACACCACATACAGCTTAATTTTACATTACGAGCATTTGTCTTTCCTTCTTAGTGCCTCACAAGACAGTGCCACTTTATAAGGATCTACAACTCGTTCTGAATAAACCCTGTTGTGGTTGGCATTAAAAAGTAACAAGGGCAGTACATGTGACTGAGGTATTTTGCTTTATTTTATAAGAGATGTGAATAGCTAATGTAGGCTAATGAGAGTTAGCTTCATAATGTTTTCAGAGGGGTCAAAACCAAACTGATTACAATATCTTACAAATATTTTATGAGCAGCTGTTAATTTCTGTAAATGTGTTTGTAATTTACAGATCTCATCTGAACAATTAAAATTAGTCTAATAATATTCCTGGAAAGAATTGTTTCATATTCCATTTTCACATTTTGCTATTAATGGCATTTGATTAGTTACTGAATGCTTTCAGCTGTCTGACTGGATAGCACAGTATTGTTGCTTTTAAAACAGAACTAGAGTAGAACAATAAATAATGTAAATGCACTTCATGTTCAAACTTTTATTAAACTTTCACAACATTTTGACGTATACCAGTGGCCACGTGAAAATTCACGACAACAGATAATCAGGCACTACAATGAGCAATAAATCATACTTGAGTCTCCCCCTCAAAAGCCACTTCAGGAATCTGGTTTTTATTATTTGGACAGCTCTGATTCTGTCTCTTATCATGGAACAAAAAACTCTGTCCAGGAAGGAGTCCTTCTGGGACAGATCTTGATGTTGTTCTTTTTTTAGTTAGTTCAGCTGATTAAAAAAAATGGTGAATCTTGCCTTAACAAGATGTTCAGAAAGTTTTCGAAAGAAAACATCTGGAATTATAAACTGGGGCTAGAGCTATTCCAGCACATCTCAGCAGGGTTCATCCCTCAGATGCAGGTGAATGTTTCCCTCACAAGCAAATGCCAAGATAAAAGGCTTCCTCAAGGAACTATTGTCCCTCTTTGCTTTCTTTGTCTATATTTCTACTATGTGGGGTAGAATTACACTGTTGGAACAAAAATATGTATTTACAGTATTCCTTTAGGATTTAGAACAGTAGGGCTTTCATTTTGTGAAGCAACTTAATTAAGAAGATAGCTGCGCTGGGAGTCTGCTGCTTTGGAGTTCTGGGTTGTCAGTGCAGAAAATTTAAACTCAGACTTAAACTGACCCTCCATTGTTCATACAGTAGAATTACATTTATTTTATAAAATTGATGTAGAAGCCACAAGTTATTTTCTTCTTGCCAGATTTCTCTTACAGGATGTATATTTCTTTTTGTTTTAGAAAGCATAAATCAAAAATGTCATTATATACTTCTATAATGTACAGATTTAAGCTTTTCCTTTTGAGAAGTAAATCAATACTGCTCCAGAATGTAAAGTAAACAGCAGCTCTAAGAAAAACAGTGGCTCACCGTTGAGTCATTTACACTAAAATCCTGACTGCACAGAAGTCAATGGTAAAAGTCCAAGTGACACTAGGGCATAAAATTCACCATTCATGCTTTATTCAAGCTACCATACACTTACGTGGCAGAAAGCTATTAAAAATGATCAAATCTCAGGTTTGTCCTGCTGTATCTAATTTAGCAGTATGTATGAAATATTTGAAGATTCACTCGCTCTCGAAATTTTACGAAAGGAAGTTTTCTTTTTCTAACACTCATTTTCACACTAGGGATCACAGATGAGGAAGAAAAGGACCTCTGGTTCAACTGCCACCTACTCAAACAGGGCCAGCTGGAGTAGGGTGCCCAGGACCAGGTCCAATATCTTCAGGATGGAGACTCCACAAAATTCCCTAGGCAACCTGTTCCAATATTCAACCAGGCTTGAGGTGAAAAAGGTTTTTCTTTTGTTTAAATAGAACTGCCTCTTGTGCCGAACCAAGCAGCACTGAGAAGAGCTTGCCTCCGTCTTCTTTACTATCCCATGAAATATTTGTATACACTGATAAGGCTCCCCCTGAGCCCTCTCTGAACAAGCTCTGCCACCCTTCCTAAGACAGATGCTCCTTAATCATCTCTGGTCCTCTGCTGAACTCACCCCAGCATGCCCATGTCAGCCTTATACTAGGGAGCCCAGAACAAGCTCTGAATAATATTACATTCTATATCATAAAACCTGGGAAATGCAGATATGTGAATATGTGTAGGTAAGCTAACCAAACATTTCATTATTATTCTTGCGTGCTTTTTATGGGCTTTCTGACGGAAATGACACCATGTAACAGAGAAAATGTATGAAGGCAAAGAGATTCCTTGGCTATGATAAAATATTTACTTGCCTCTGCCAATGCAGCCATTACTATATTTATCCTTCCAGCATCCCTTTGAGGTAAGGAATACTAATATACACATTGTACACATGGAAAGCAGAAGGACATGGTGACCTACCTAGTATCACACAGGAAGTATGTGGAAGACAAGGAATGTCTGAGCATGAGGCAAAATGTTTTACAGCAGATGTGCAAGATAAAAAGTAAAAGACTTAGATTATTAGTGAAGAAAACTTAAAATGTTGCAGGATCCATAGGAAAGGATTTTGTAGGGCACATATTCTGGGTTCCCAGCATTTCACATTGTTTCTATGAATGCATACAGGACTTTACTACCCCTATATTTTCATCAAGACCCTTGCTGGTCTCAGAGTGAAAAAAAGAAGAAAACACATTTTCATTTTAAATCTATTGAAGAGCTATTGTTTTCTTCTATGTTGTCAGTTAGTTTAGGTATTTTCCTTTGTGTCTCCAATTGTTATATCCTAGACAGAAACCATAAACCCTTAGCTTTTATTTTGCTGTGCTAGAACATGTAAAATCTTTTTGTTTTTTCTCATAAAAAAGGCTTTTCCAATGCCTTAATAATCCTTATGACCCTCCTCTACATCTGTTCCAGTTTTACTGAAAATTTCTGTCCATGGATGACCAGTACTGCACAATATTTCTGAGGTTATACCACAGACTCTATAATAGCACTAGCATAGCCTCTCAAAATACCACTCCTAATGCATCTTAAGGTTGTATTGCCCTTTTCATTGCTGCATCATTTCTTAAAATAGTTCTCTTTATAACTCATGACACACAGAAATAAAAGTATGGAATCACTATAATTGAAATATGGTTGGGTTTTAAGGAATTTCTTTGAAGGAGAGAGAAGTGGACACATTTCATAGATTAACTGAGAAGTCTTTTTCAACTGAGAAGCATATGGAAATGTGAGAGAAAAGAAGACACGGAAAGGGGGGATCAGTGGGTGTTACATACAAATGGCGCAGGAAGATGAGTGCGTAGGAATAATGATTTCTTATGTGCAGCTATCTAAGCAGCTCTGCACAGACAGAGGCTGGCCTGGCCCTCCTGATTTCTAAGTCAAAGGGGCCAGTTTTGAAAGAGCACTTTTTTTAGACAGCTGACTCGCTGAAAATTATAGATGGTGATAAATTAAAACTTCAAGTCTCCCTGTTTAAGTAAGCAGAATGCAGCAACAAGGGTCTGAATGAATCAGCAGCTTCTTCATTTTGTCTGAGTATTCAGAAAGTACTATAGAACTTGTAAGGGCAGACCTTCATGCTGTCATCAAAACTATGCTATTGTTGGGAAATAAATAGAATACTTCTCCAGTTTTATTACCTAACATATCATCAAAATTGAAATAATACTCTCCAATGTTCTCACTAAATGTAAAAAAGCAGTGATTCATAGAGCTCCCACAGTCAAAGAGCTGATAAAAGTTTAGAATCTGAATTCTTTGGGAATTTCAGGATTTAATTTCCTCTTTTTTTTTCCCCTCTAAATAAACACAAGGAATTTCCCGTGACAAAAATTGGCTTAATGCCATTGTATAGTTTCCTGCGCATGTGAAATCAATACATTAACTTTCACAGTGCTAAAATATGAAGTATACTGTATATGTATTAAATATACATCAGTAAATATAAAATGATGTATTCAACACACTCCTGAAGTGAATTTAGAGAGCTGACCATTGATTTTGACTTTTTTAATATAAAGATTTCAGCAGCATTGGCATGTTTCTATGAAACATCTTTCAGCGTAACTTCTTGGTTTTCAAGCAAAAAAAAGTATTGAATTTTTATTTTTTTTTTATCTCTAATGAATGTCAACTGTCTTTTTCATAGATAAAACCTAGAAATCCTTAGTCAGTCAAAACCCTCATTGATTGCATCCTCTGATGTTAGAAATTATTAATTTCTATGATATTCCCAGAAAGAAGATAACATTGAAATATGAACAAATATGTACTGATTAACCATGCATATTTTTATACAGTGTTTCTTTTTCTTACACAGACTACTTTCTGAAGAGTTACTGCTGGATGAAGGGAACATCACACCTTGCTACCTTTATCAAGAACTTAAATCAACTTGCTGTATAGAGTTTTCAGGTCAAGGAGAGACAAGGCCACATAAATGTAAATGATTCTTAATGACTTCTTTACCCATAGCTTTATTAAGGCACAAATAACCATAAAATGACTCACTTTATTGATTTTGAACCCAGCATATGACTTATTTCCAAACCCTGAAGAACAATGGTGGGGAGATAGAACATATTTAGCCAGGGTAGTAATTATTACCATAGTTAGTTATCGTCAAGAGTCACTGTCAAGTAATCAGTGTATCTGTAGGAACAATTGCCTGTGACCCAGAAATGTGCTTGCCACCATCTGAACCAGGACAGTATGGAAAACACCCACACTAGTTTTCCTTCTGCCCGTAAAACCCTCAAACAAGGGGAGTGCAATTCTTCCCATGTCAGTAGATCATAATCCAGAAAATTTGAACTCAGCAGATTAGAAATTGTTCCTATGGGTCAGTTAAGTGGTTGTCTATCTGATCTCTAACTGGGGCTACTACTGGCTGTTTCAGAGAAGTGAAAAAAACGATGCATTATGCAGCTATGGAAAAGTTTGCATGCAAGGAAAATCTTTTCACACACTTCACCAGTTAGAAACTGCCTTTGCTAGACAGCCTTACATGACTTCTGAAAGTCTAGTATTATCTTACATCCTTATCTCTATCTATACTTATTTCTGGTTGAGTGTGTATTCCATAATTTTCTGTGACTTCTGTCCTTAAGAATCCCTAAACCAAAATCACTGATGAATAAAAAGATGCATGCCTTTTTAACCAAATAAAACCCCACAACTGGCTGGTTTCTGACAGGAACACATTGTCTTTTAAATAAATATTCACACACATGATTATTTCCACAGAACCTCTGCAGGATTACTATTCCTTAGGTCTGTTTACTCATCCTGTTTCTATCCCAAGTCTCTTGCTTTCTGCAAGATATTGTGACAATGAGTTTTATAACTAACGTGATTCATGAGCAATTCCTAAAATCAGGAATCAGTTTACTTTTCCTTCACTTTTGATACCTCATAGCAGCCTTCCAATACCTGAAGGGGGCCTATAGGAATGCTGGGGAGGGACTTTTCATTAGGGACTTTTCATTAGGGACTGTAGTGACAGGACAAGGGGTAACGGGTTCAAACTTAAACAGGGGAAGTTTAGATTAGATCTGAGGGAGAAATTCTTTACTGTAAGGGTGGTGAGGCCGTGGAATGGGTTGCCTGGGGAAGTTGTGAATGTTTCATCCCTGGCGGCGTTCAAGTTGGGGTTGGACATAGCCTTGATGGCATGGTTTAGTGGGAGGTGTCCCTGCCCATGGCAGGGGGGTTGGAACTCGATGATCTTGAGGTCCTTTCCAACCCTAACTCTTCTATGATTCTATGATTTTATGATTTCACACTGCATTACCTAAACTTCCTAACGTTGCTTTGTCCTTACTTTCTCCATTTAAAAATTATTAAACTGCAATTAAAGAAATTTACAGAAATAATGCAAACAATCTATATTGCTAATGGGTCTATTTACATCTTTGATCTCTTCTTTGCAATACATGCATTATATATATGATAGTACCAAACCTTGCTATGCATGCTGCTTCTGTTTTTTCTGCTCAAAATCCATACTAATTTCTACAGCAAAATTGAATTTGCCTGTGCATATGTTAAGGTTAACCATGAAGTTAGTAAGGAATAAAGCACTGAGAATCAGTTGTGCAATCAAGAAGGAAATACATATTTAAAATTATAAGAAGGATTTTAATTACTTTGAGAAATAACTTAGTTAACTTCTGCTTTAATATTAAACAATTCTAAAAGGTACTAGCTGCCTTCCATGCTTAATTAAGGGCTTTATTTAACTGAAAACCACCTGAAACACCATCATCAATTGCAGTAAGATATCTGCTTAAACTGTTTTCTAGAATGTCATAACATCCTTGACAGAACAGTGTTATTACTTGAAAACTTCATGGCATGCAGCAGAAAATTATTGCATTCTTGTATTACAATTTTGTTAATAGATAAATTTTGTAAATCACCACAAAATACTTGGGAATAATTTACAGCGTACCGTAAAAATTGATGAGTGTGGTAGAAACACCATTTAGATAAGAAAAGGCATTAAAAGTGAAAGAAGAAATTTTAAATTAACAAAGTCCTGGAACTGAAAAATAACAGCATCATTTTGACCAAATGATTCAAATATTGTCTCATCTACACAACTAGTTTGGGATTTAATTCTTATGAAAACCTGCTGTAGAAAGGAAACAGGAGAGAATTTTCTTGTCAGTGCATGAACACTCAATGGCAGAAAGAGTAACCATCAGAAAAAGCCAGTTGCAGATGGGAGAAAAGCAAAAGAAATGAAAAGTCAGCATAAATGATTGGGAGGGGCTGTTTCTAAAATTGCTATGCAAGTAGCTAAGATTGTATCAGTATTTCCCTTATAAAACTCCATTTTTAAGGAATTTATATTACTTGACTGTTGAAATACGTTTTGAGGCAGAAACATATTTTAACAGTCAAGTAATATAAATTCCTTAAAAAAAGTGGAACAGAGGATCCTGAACATCGACCTGACCAGACTCACAGAGAAGTCTGCTGCCTCCCTGGAGCCAGCGTAAGGGACTTCAGAAATCTCATCTGGTATGGCCCTGCAACTATTATCCTTTTATTAGTCTTCCAGGTGCGCATTGAGGAAGTCTCTTCAAGAAGTCCAAGGGGACTCAAGAAGGACTCCAAGGCCCTGGGGCTACTGGTGCAGGCTTTGGGAGCTCAAGCAGTATTCTTATCCCTCCTGTCAGTCATAATCAATGACAATCGTGACATCAGAAAAATCTCATTAATTAATTCTTGGCTCCGTGACTGGAGTTAGCACCAGAATTTTGGGGGTTTTGACCATAGGTCAGTTTATACAGCACCAGGCGTGGTGGCAGCAGATGGGGTACACCTGTCCCAAAAGGGGAAGGGATTCTAGCCCAGGAGCTACCAGGGTTTATAGAACTTTAAACTAGGTTTGAAGGGGGAAGGGAATAACACCAGGCTTGCTAGACATGAGCCACTGGGCAGCATGCTGCTGCTGGAGTCCAGATCCACAGGGCAACTTAAATGCATTTACGCCAATGCCCACAGCATGGGCAGCAAACAGGAAGAGGTGGAAGCCATTGTGCAGTGGGGAAATCATGACATAATCACCATCATAGAAGTGTGGTGGAATGATTTGCATTATTGGAATGCTACAATGGGTGGCACCAGGCTCTTCAGAACGGATAGGCAAGGAAAAAGAGCTGGTGGGGTTGCATTCTATGTCTGGGAGTGCATTGACTACCTTGAACTCAGTATTGTGAGTGAGAAGGCTGAATGTTTGGGAGTGAAGATCAGGGGGAAGGCCAACCAAGGAGAAATCATGGTAGAAGCCTGTTACAGACCACCCAGCCAGGATGAAGCTACAGATGAAGTGTTCTTCAGACAACTGGGAAATGGTTCATGATTGCTTGCCCTTATTCTAGTGGGGAACTTCAACCTACCAGATGTCTGCTGGAAGTACAACACAGCAGAGGTTTTTGGAGGGTGTGTAAGATAGATAACTTCCTAAACCAGCTGGTTAGTGAGCCAACCAGGAGAAATGCCTGGCTAGATTAGCTGGTTGTAAACAGAGAAGGACTGGTGGGTGATGTGACAGTTGGAGGCCATCTTGGGCAAAGTGATCATGAAATGATAAAATTTTCAATCCTTAGAAAAAGTCAGATTGTCAGCAAAATCTCCACCTTAGACTTCCAGAGGGCTGACTTTGGCCTGTCTGGGACTCTGGTTGGCAGAATTCCTTGGGAAAAAATACTAAAGGACAAAGAGGTCAAGGAAGACTGGACACTCTTCAGGAATGAAATCCTTAAGGCACAGGAGCAGGCAGTCCCTATGTGCTGAAAATCAAATCAGTGCAGAAGAGACCAGCTCAGCTGAACAGGGAGATATTGCTTGAACTCAGGAGAAAAAAAAGAATTTATCACCTGTGGATGAATGGACTGTCATCCCACGAGCAGTACAAGAATGTTATTAGGTTATGTAGAGTGAAAGTTAGAAAGGCAAAGTTAGATGGAACTGGATCTGGCCACTGCCATAAATGATTAATAAAAAGTACTTTTACAAGTATATTAACAGTAAAAAGAGGGCCAAGGAGAACCTCCATCCTCTACTGGATGAAAAACCTTGTGACTGAGGATGAGGAAAAAGCTGAGGTACTTAATGCTGCCTTTGCCTCAGTCTTTAAGAGTTACACCAGCCATCCTCAGGGTATTCAGTTCCCTGAGCCAGATGGCAAAGACGGAAACTGATTGAAGTCCCCATAATTCAGGGAGAAATGGTTTGGGAGCTCCTGCTCCACTTAGACGCATACAGGTCAATGGGACCAGATGGTTTACACCCAAGAGTGCTGAAGAAGCTGGCAGAGGACCTTGCTAAACGGCTCTCCATCATCTACCAGCAGTCTTGGTCCAGTGGGCAGGTCCCAGAGGATTGAAGGTTGGCCGACAAGGCGCCTGTCCACAAAAAAGGCAGAAAGGAAGACCTTGGAAACTACAGGCCTGTCAGCCTGACCTCAGTGCCAGGGAAGGTTGTGGAGCAGATGATGTCATAAGTAAGTGAGGTCATAAAGCATGTGTGGGAAAATGGAGGGATCAGGACCAGTCAGCACATGTTCATGAAGGGCAGGTCTTGCTTGACCAACCTGATCTCCTTCTATGATAAGGTGACCCAGCTGGTTGATGAGGGAAAGGCCATGGATGTTATCTATTTGTATTTAACTAAGGCATTTGACACTGTCTCCCACAGTGTTCTCCTGGAGAAATTGGCTGCTTGTGGCCTGGATAGGCATATTCTTTGCTGGGAAGGAAACTGGCTGGATGGCCATGCCCAAAGAGTGGTGGCAAATGATGCCACATCTAGTTGGTGACCAGTCATTAGTGGTGTCCCTCAGTGCTTGGTTTTAGGGCCAGTGTTTTTAGTATCTTCACTGATGATCTGGATGAGGAGATTGAGTGCACCCTCAGTAAATTTGTGGATGACACCAAGTTTGCTGGGAGTGTTGATCTGCTGGAGTGTAGGGAGGCTCTGCAGTAGGATCTGGACAGGCTGGATCAATGGGCTGCTCTGAGGAAAAGGACCTGGAGATGCTGATTGACAGAGCTGAACACGAACCACCTTGTGCCCAGGCAGCCAAGAAGGCCAACAGCATCCTGGCCTATATCAGCAACAGTGTGATCAGCCAGGCCAGGGCAGTGATGATCCCCCTGTGCTCTGCACTGGTGAGGCTGCACCTTGAATCCTGTGTTCAGGTCTGGACCCCTCACTACAAGAAGGACACTGAGGTCCTGAAGCAGGGCACTTCAGGTCCAGAGAAGGGCAACAGAGCTGGTGAAGGGTCTGGAGAGTAAGTTTGATGAGGAATGACTGAGGTAACTAGGAGGGTTTAGTCTAGAGAAGAGAAGGCTCAGGGGGACCTTATAGCTCTCTACAGCTACCTAAAAGGAGGTTGTAGTGAGGTGTCAGTCTCTTCTCCCAGGTAACAAGCAGTAGGACAAGAGGTAATGGCCTCAAGCTGTGCCAGGAAAGCCTCGGATGGGATATTAGGAAGAATTTCTTCACAGAGAGGGTAATCAGGTCTTGGAACAGGCTGCTTAGGGAAGTGATGGAACCACCTTCCCTGGAAGTATTCAAAAACTGTGTAGGTGAGGTCCTCACTGACATGGTTTGGTGTAGAACTTGGAAGTCCTGGGGTAATGGTTGGACTTGGTGATCTTAAAGGTCTTTTCCAGCTGAGCTGATTCCATGGTTCTAGGCAGAAACAAGGGCGCAGCGTACATGAGCAAATTTTAAAATTAAAAATGGCCTCCAAAATTGCTCCAGCAATCTTCTGCACACAATTGTTTCCATCTGAAAAGATTCACATTGATTCATGGAAACAGCATACTTTAAAAGAAAAGAAAAAAAAAAAAAAAAAAAGAAATCATAAGCAATACCATGAGCTTCAGTTGTTACTGCCACAGATACACATGCTAGTATCAAAACTCCAAAAATGCCAAATAAGAACAAAGCCAGACATAACCATTGATAGATCTGCCTCTCATTTGCATAGAAACATATGGCAAGTTTGAAAGTGCAGTTTTTGAAGTAAACTTTAAGTCAACCAAGGGATTATTTAATAGAATCTCAAACCAGAAATTTATTATTTTTTCTAATAATATATGGTTGTGTTCCTTGGCAAATATACCAAAAGTAGCAGCAAAATGAGGCTTTAGGTTTTTAATATATTTTTCAAGTATTCATTTTTATCCCCTAAGTGAATAATGTGAACTAAATCATACCAGCTATCTCTGAATTAATTGTTTTGTCCTAAATTCTCAGCCATTCTACATTTTTAGCTAGCTAGTTTTCTTGGAAGACAGTGTTACAAACCATTGTCTGTGTATCAATGAAGATCACATAACTACAAAAAATGTCATCACTTTTAAGCAAGATAAACAGTTCTCTAAATCCAAAGCATAAAAGCAATTACTTGCATTTTATAAAACCCAAAAGTCTTTTTAAAAAACAGCATAACCTCAGGAATCCATGTCAATAAATTACAAACCAAAGCAGAGTGAAGTTGCTAAACTGTTTCTAGTTTCAATGAGAAAATACACATACCCAGCAGCAAGCATTTGTCATTCCCCTAAATCCTCAGTTTATGTGCAACTCAGGTAAATAGATTAATTGGAAGTGCCAGATCAGTTACTGATCTTGCTCGTTAATATATCTCTAACGGTGTCAGAACAAGACTGTCCAGAATTAAATGCAAGAAATCTCCATCCAGGAAATTATACCTTCCTCCAGAAAGAGTACCCTACAACTGTTATCTGTATATGTATATATAAGTGTGTGTACATACCCAGCTAATTTGAAAAATTATTCATTTATTAGCTGTTTGTTCTAGCATGTGCATTCTCTTGAAATACTTAGATGAAGGCAGTTTCTGCAGCACCCTTCCACAGGATTTGGAAGAACTAACATGATTTTTATTTTTTTTTTGAGTTTGGATACCAGTTAAGCTACTCTGCGTGCACATGGCTGGAGTGCAATCTACATATGCAGAACCTTTGCGCTCTTAATAAAGAATTAGTCTTAGTTTAGAGAGATGTATTATTACACACCATGTGGTACATGAAACAGCTCTCAGTAAGGCCTGAAGGCTCACAGCACCAAAAGCTGTAGGCACACAGATGAAAAGACAAGGCCAGCCAAAGACCTGATTATGATGCAAAGGTATTTGCTACTTGGAACTGAAATAGGACTCATCATGACAAGCCTGGAAGCAATACCAGTTCACTGATGCCTGAGCCATTTATAAAATCTAAAACTCATATTTTTGGAGGTGTTTTCTCCCATTGCTTTAAACTGTGTTGAACTAGTCCTCATCTATAGCAACAATTGAACCAACTATGCCACTGCAGCCACTAACCCTTTCAAATTTACAGATACGACCATTTAAATTATATTACTATACACCACTATTACAAAGCTAGACAATCAGAGGCATATGTGGTTTTTTTTAAAAAAAAAAGGAAAAAAAGGGAAAAATCAAGCATTTCCCCCTCTAACCAGTTTAGGAAGTCAATCTAATATTCCAGATTCAAAATCAAAATCCTTAGGCACCTTTTTCTCTGCCTCTAATTGTTATTACGTGATCAGTGTTATTTTTGTCTGGTTTTGCCATTTAACTATATCTAAGTTCACAAACTTGAGAACAAGACTGCTTCCCACGGGGCTTTTCCCCAAGACCTTCTAGTTCTAGTACTAAATCTTTAAAGCATGGGATGAAACACCATATACACAGCAACATTAGAGTTCTTTTGAACTGCATCATCACAAGTGATTTTTGTTATTGTTCTGTTATGGGTTTGGTTTTTTTAATGCAATTCTCTCCCTGCTGTTTTGGAACAAGGTAAGAACCAAAGTGAAAGGGAAAAATGCAGTCTCTTTGCCTTTCCAAAATAATCCCCAAAGTGCCCTGTTAATGGAAGATATTTAATAAACTGCTATCCTATGTAGAGAAACACAATATTGTGAGTATTGTGAAGAGCAAGTAACACCTCTTTATCACTCACAAGTTCACTGAACACCCCAATTCAGAATTTTTCCATACCTATAGTCCTGTAAGCCACTCAAAAATGGGAAAGAAGCCTAAATTTGGCTACAACTGTCTACTTTTCCCAGGATGAGACCTTTTAGCTGGTATAAAGAAGTTAATCTGCTAATTGTTCCATAACACTGCTACAAGATTAGAAAGAGGTTGCAGTTGTGGAAGAGGAGATCACATCTGCCAGGCACAACCTGAAGCCATAAGCTTAACAGATGTAGATCTGCTTTGAAAAGGAGTCTAATAGCCAGCCATGCATGCATACTAGGTGTGATGCCACTCCCACAGGACCTCTTTTTCCACTCAGGTGATTTAACTATGTACTTACAAAGCAATTTTAGTATTGACTACCTACGCACATGCAGATGTGGAGCAAAATATAGAGTATAAAAAGGGAACCTAAGCACAAAGATCATTCTGCATGTGAAGAACTGCATTGTGTCTCCAGGTGTGCTCTTCCCTCTCTTTCAGCAAACCTACTGGAAATGCAAGATGAGGCCACTTCACACAGCCTCAAAGATGGAAGCAGGTGAAACTGGTCAGTGGCAAAGTAGAGCTCATTTTATTCCTTGGCCCCAGTCTAGCTGTGCTTCACCACTGCTTCTGCAAGTTCTAGCACTTTGGAGACTTCCATGGGAGAAAATCAGATGCTGAAAACTGAATTTATGTCTCTGATGTTCCCAAGTTTATCTGGAGCTGAAGCCTGGTAATTCACAGAGCCCTAATCCCTTCTCAGACAACCTGTTCTCTGTCCATGGCCTGTCAGTCCCCCCAGTGCATGTGGTTTCATCCTGAATCAAATAGACTCAAGTCAGGGAGGGGGGAATTTTCCTTTGCAAATCTGAAAAGACATTAATTCCCCCAAATCTAAAACTCAAGGTGCTTCATCATTCCCTCCAATATTTTAATTCAAGCAGCATTTTCTCCTGAAGCGACTTCTGTTCTGATTCTCTGCTACCAAGAAGAAAAATAAGTACAAAGGACAAATCTCCACAGAAGAAAGAACAAATCAGCTGTGGGGAAACTAATAGATAAGTCCAGTCACTTACGCCACAAATTCTATTGGCTCTGCTTCCCATCTCTCCAGCAGACCTGACTATCAATATGGCTCATTGTCCAGCTAGATTCTGGATTAACAGAGAACTCCTTACTAGGTTTAACACCCAATTTCAAAGAACAGACATTGGTTGCATGCTTTAGCCCATCCTTAAACCAACTTAAATACTTAAATTGTTTGCTGAAAGGGAGCTGTAATTGCTTTTATAAGTAAGATAGTGGCCGATTATTGACCTAATTTTAGCATCTGCAAGCATATTAATGTACAGATCAGCTCATTGTAAGCAGACAGAAGGCTTCTTCTCAAGCAATATTCAGACTGAACAGCAAGAGTTAAACAGTTTTAAAAACATGTTTTCCTACAGCTTCCCTATGAAGAATGCTTAGAAGGGACTTCTAACCCAGCCATCTAGGGCTTAATGCAAATGTTGAAGAAACTGGGCTGCTTTCAGTTCTTTTCAGATGACAAAATGTATAAGCATTTGGAACCAAAGTTTCACAACTGTACTTTCTAAGCTGACAACAATGGACATATGTACAAGTCATTTAAGACTAATACAAAGAACAATATAATTTTATAGCCATAGATTAACCATCCACAGGAGGCAGGCTTGGCTGGCCTTGTAGGATGTTACCTACTTCATACATATTGCTAGTTCTCTTCCAGGAAATATTGTGGTTGGGAAGAGAATTTTGGTTCATAGACTTAAAACCGATTTTCTTTTCTTGACTTAGAGATGCCAAGAAGGTGGAAATATTTTTGAGGAGTCTCTTATTATTCAAAACACAGGCATACTTTCATTTCTAGTCTGCACATACTGTTTTTTTCCATGCTGTATTGTACTCAGCCCACACATTTTTTTTTAATTAATAAAGTAATTGTGCTTAGAAAGCCAAATATTGAATCTTTGGCTATACTAAGGTAATTCTTTTCAACACAGAGGCAATACAGTTGTTCAGCAACTGAATTTGGCTCAGGAATGATAGGATCTACCTTCTGAGCCAGAGTATTTTTATAAAATACAAGTGCTGAGTGCCCAGCTCACAGAGTGGGCCAATAATATAAGCCTTCTCCCTCAAGGTACATAGCCACTCCTATAGTTCAGTGGGAATACTCCCATGTACAAATGCTTGCAGAATAAGGAGTATAATTTGTATTTAAGTAGCAGTTAGTAAGACCTAGCACATCCATAAACACCTGAGCTCAACATACTAAAAAGATCCGCTAATCCATGCACTGGCCCAGAGGAATACAAACTGGGTAGTGTATTTTGCATATTCAGGCAACACAAGCCCTTCCTTCCCAAAATTCCAACTTTCAGACTGAAAGAAGCAAATCCCACAAAATCCTGAGCTTTTCGTTAAAGCCACTGTTCTCTTAGCCCATCCATCTCCCTGTTTGGAGCACGAGAACTAGAGGTATAGGATGATATATCCTTGCTAATCCTGACCCATCACTCTCCCATCTAGTCCTCACCTCAATGTTACAAAATGATGAAATACTAAGGAGACTCTTGCTCTCATAAAATTTTGAGGTATCACATGATGACATGATTTTGAGATGATACATCTCTCCTTAAAATTCTCCTCTTCCTTAGTACAAATTCAGCCTCTAAGGCTACACACCTTTAGTAGCTAATTCTATAAGTATTTCCAATTAATATTGAAGTATGTGAGTTGGGATGAATTCATCAAAATTTTACTAGTTTAATTGTACCGGGGTATTGAATTATCTAAGTTATTTCTTAGATTTGAACTGTTTTGTCATTTTTGGAACATGATTCTCCTGAAAACTTTGCTCCCTACTTTCAGGGTGTTTCCCAGCCAGCTGTCGTGGTATTATACTGAGGGTAGGTCACAATCATTTAGCATTTTGTATCTCAGCAAATTTGTGATATTGTAGCATCAGAACAATGTTTTCTCCCAACACACTGGCTCACATCACATCTTGCCTTCGCGGAGACCTCATAGCAGCCTTCCGGGATCTGAAGGGGGCCTATAAGTATACTGGGGAGGGACTCTTCATTAGGGTCTGCAGTAACAGGACAAGGAGCAATGGGTTAAAACCTCAACAGGGGAAGATCAGATTGGATGTAAGGAAGAAGTTCCTTACTGTAAGGGTGGTGAGGCACTGGAATGGGTTGCCCAGGGAAGCTGTGAATGCTCCATCTCTGGCCGTGTTCAAGGCGAGGTTGGACAGAGCCTTGGGTGACATGGTTTAGTGTGAGGTGTCCCTGCCCATTGCAGGGGGGATGGAACTAGAGGATCTTGAGGTCCTTTCCAACACTAACTATTCTATGATTCTATGATTCTAGGTCAGATAGCAATCCCTATACCAGGAGAGGCACAGTGATTGAAAACACTGGCATCATTCTTACATTGGAGTGTCTCTGCTAAGAGTCATAGATTTATTCATTGATCAAAATGAATCCCCTAGCTGAAGTTCTAGGAAGTGCTTTTACCTGTGTTTAATTTTAAGCTGTGGGCACTTTATGAATTCAAAACTTCTGTGTTTTTCAGGACTGGAGTCTTTGCCAGACATAATGAAGTTCAAAAAACTTGCTCTAAACTGGTAGTCCCAGAAAGCCTGTCCATTTTGCTATACATTTCAAGGGATCAATAGCAGCATATCTTGAAATGGTAAAGGAATGAATACTTTGGTTTGCTATTTCTCTGCAGCATCTAGCAAATCATTATTATCAATAATTGCCAATAATAACTGTCAGAAGCCTTTCCTGTGTTGCCTCTACTGTTTGTCAAAAAAAACTTTTTTTTTTTTTCTATCTGTAAGTCAGGTGAGCAGGGCAGAAGATGTTGATAACATTTTGAAAACTGTCTTTTTCATCTAAAGTGACAAAGACCTTTCCCACAGGGCACCAGCAGAAAACAGCAAAACTCTGTACCTAAGGTAATAAGTAAGAGCAAAACAACTAAAACCTTGGGATTTACAACTTTTTCCAATTGTCATTTTCCACAATCCCTGTTTGTCAGTATTTATTACTTACCTTTTAGCTTTACAGTGTTTCCCTTTCACTTGGGATATTGGGTTATTGCTTTGCAAATTGTATGTTAGTATTGCTTACCTACAAGTACCTTAGGTATGATCCCAGGGGCAGTGCTGTATGTGTTTTAATGAACATCTGAACTTTTAAAATTCAGTAGCTTTTATTTTAACCAGAACAAAAAGACAAAGTTGAATTCCAAGTTTCATGATCAATTTACACTTATACTTACAGAGAGACTGAAGTAGGGCAAAATTTGCTCCTATGCAGAAGACTTGCCTTTAAGCTTGAGTTCCATTTAAAAACCCCAGTAACACACAATCGACCTTATATGCTCAAAAAAGCCAGTCCTGACACACACCATAAAGAGAAAAATATTAGCTGCAGCTAAGAGAGGAGGAATAAAAAAATATTTAAGAAACAAATGTCTGCTTAGAAAATTTGGGATTCTAACAGCTTTTGAAGAAACCTGGCAAACTAGTTTATAAAATAAGCAGTTGTTCCCTCTTTGGATATTAGTAAGACATCATGAGAGAATTAGAAGAGCTAAAGTATTCTCAGATGTTTGCAGTGATCACTCCCCAGTTGAATGTTTGGAAAATCCGAATGTGTAAAATTTCCCATAAACAAAAGGACTTTCAGAATGTCAGTTCTGGGATGTTCTTGGCTGAGATTGCTGGAACAAATAGGAATAGGTTTATGAATATAAATAGCTGATATGGATTGTTCTAGGGAATATTTGTGCTAATAAATCAAAGATAAAAATAAAGTAAAAAAGTGCAATTACAACGCAAAAAGTGACAAGAGCTGAAAAACCTGGAGCTGGGATTGCCTGTCTATTTTTGGACATCCTGTTACAACTCATAGTGGTAGAACATGTGGTATAGAGCCTGACACCAGACACTAATCCCAGAACCGAACCAGTCTGAAGGCTCCCAACCAAGCTGTATGAAAATGTGTTTGAACCTCCCATCTTCTTACACAGTCTTGCTGGCCTCACCCCAAGTCTTTCATGCAGTAGTAACTAAATACACAGGTGACATTATACTTTTTACATATAGGCATTTCTACAGTTTCTTCTAGTCACAAAAGCTTGAGCCTTTTTCCTTTCACAAAAACAACTATTGATGGATATTCAAATTCCAGGAAAGTGTGTCTATGAGATGACAGACAAAGTTTTGGAAATACATCTGTGAGCAGCAGTGAGGAGTAGAAGGGACAAAGCCTAAACTCTAGGAAAAAAGAAGAGACGGTTTCTTACCTTTCAGTTGTGATTTGATGAACAACAGGTTCCAGGTTTAAATTCTGGCTCTCATCTCAGAAACGTAGGAAAACTAAACCAAACTGGTTGAGTGCTCAGTGAACAATACTTTCATCTTTGCCAGTGAATTAAAAAGCATAACTTCACTGGAGGGACAGAGAAGAAAAAGTAGACACAAAAAACATTCCGTGAACAGCTGGATTTTCCCCCAAGTACAGTAATAATTAGTCAAATCATTATTCATTCACAAGTTCAATGAACTTGGGCTAAGGAAATCTGCCTTTCTTGACCAAAACCTTTATCCTGACCTACTTCAACCTATGAGGTTTCACATCCTCAAGCTTCAAGCATTAGGTATTAATTAGTTCAATTGCATCACAGCGACGACAGCTAGATACAAGATTATCAAGACTTTCCTACTTCACTACAAGTACATAATGTCATTGGATTGATACCTTATTCTTTCTTTCTTTTTAAAAGAAGAAAAATAACCCAAAATAGGCAAAACAAAATACAAAGCAAAGGTGTTTTAGACCTCTCTTTCTACTCCTGCCAAGAACATTCCTTTCCTTCTAACCATCTGCTGTCTGGAAAGGGCTCCTCACATCTTTTGGGTCTCAGCTGTCAGGTTTTTCTGCACTTGAGAAAGGGTATGTGGTTGTGCCTGCAGATGAGGCCTTTTAGTTGGAAACTATCACAGAAATTCTGTTGTAAAAAAAGGCTGTTTTCTAAAGCTGGAAACAGAAAACGTTTCAAATCACAGTTGCAATCACAGCTAAGGCTGTAGGTCAGTGCAAGGCAACATAAGAAGCACCTCAGCTAAGATTAATTACTGACCATCAACCTATTTAAACCATAATCTCTTTCCACTACTATCTTGGGGGTTCTCCTTTGCACGGCAGTTTAATCTCTGGGTTCAGACATCAGAGTACAGATGAGTGCTCTGCAGCTGTCTCTAAATTACTCTTTCGGTATGCTCAGCACGTGAACAGCTATATACAAAACACACTAACACAGGTCATGTCTGTAGCTCAGCTTATTCTCCCAGTTTTCTCCCTCTGGGTGACCCAACACTTAGCATCATTCCTGACAGGAATGGCCTGAGTTTGCATACAAGCATGCCACAAGGCAGTGTAGTAAGACCTACATTTTTATTATGCCTGCCTAACATGCCAGCACACGCAGCAAGCTTCTTCAAAGCATCCAGTCATCTGTTTTACTGAGCCAACGACTCAACCACAGCAGCAATGAATGCCTACACAGCAAAGTAATTCTCTGCATCATGAGAACCCCATACCAGACCCAGGAGCAGCTATAAAAGCAAGCAAAACGGGAACCAGAGATCGTGCTTCTCCTGCCAAGAAGTAACTTGGGTGGATCAGCACGCCCCAAGGCCATTGTGCTTTTATGGACAAACCAATCTGCCTTTACAAGATCTTTCTAACTGAATACTGTACACAAAGAAACCAAACACAGAATTACAGAATCTTAAAATAACTTAGGCCAAAAGAGACCTCTGGGGTCATCTTGTCCAATCGATGCTCAAAACTGGGCTGAGCTGGATCATGTTAGAGCCAACAGGAACCATATGCATACATATCCCTGATCATAGTTCAGATCCCATCAACTGCAACACCTACAACAAGCTGATAGAGGGAGGAAATGAAAAAACTACCAAAGAGAAATATCATGTTTGCAGCCAAATTCAGACCCATGCTTCCTTGCAATCACAGCAGAAATACATAATGTGGGTTCAATGCATCCAATGCTACTAAAAGAATCACACCAAGGAACAAAATGAAGTCTGTTTGTATTATACACTTTGGCCTTGTTGATACACATTTAGTCCAGCAGAGTTTAGCAAATACGAAAGTAGAAAAGAGGCATGTATGTGTTAACACCATACGTTCATAAAAAGCCAGCTGGAGTGTATTTACAGTGCTTAAAAACACTGGAGTATTTGCTATATCACACTCCAGAATAGGACAAAAGCACCAGATCTGGCAGGGTCTGGATTAGGAATTAAGTGTTTTCATTCACTAGGGTTTTGCTGAGACTTGGGAAGCATCACCTCAAATGAGGGTTGGTGGAAAAGGTAAGACAACAAAGAACAAACTTCTCCAGCCTCACACAGGAGCTGAAGAGAATGGGTAGGAAGGAACAGAGAAACATAGTTCCTTACTTGCTTCCATAACTAGCAGCATGAGCATTCTGATCAGTTAAATGCTTCAATAACACTGTTTTCAAACAGCTTAGCCAAAAAGTTTCATCTGCAAATTTTTGTTTCCTCTTCTCCCTAAATGCAATGCCATAACTTTAGCAAAGATAGAACAGGGAAAGATGCTGAACATATGGATACTAAAGGAAATGCTTTCTCTAGCAATGATCACAGAACTCTGAGAATTTCCTTCCGCAGCTCATGACTTTTTAGTGGCTTGGATGACCTTGATAGGAAAAGCAAATATGAAGAATCTGATCTGAATTTTCTATAACACATCCAGTAAATGACAGACAATCCCTTCCATTTATCATAGTGTCAATAGCACACTGAAGCAAGTACCCATTTATCCAGGCTCTCTAGTGGTTGCATATACAAGCACCTAGAGATGATGTAAGAAATTCTTAGGCATTTTAATTTGATGTGCAAAAACATCATCATCACAGTGCCAAATAATCAATGACCACTATTTTTACTAGATAAACCTGTTTGGGTCTTTAGATAACTCCTTTACAAAAATTCAATAGGACTTAAAATTTTGAAAGCAATTTTGCGCTTTGAGATTAAAGAATACGTAGCATAGTGGGGTGGTGAGGGTCATGTCCAAATGTTTTTGATGTCTACTGTCAATAAGTGCACTGATAGCTACTTTTAAGCCTTTTGCCAAGAAAAAAAAAATTAATAACAAAGCCCTGACAGCATACAAACAGCTTATGCTTCTGAAACCCAAAAGAAGGCAAAGTGGTAAAACCTACACAGAAGAATATTCTTCAGCTGGAAACAGAGTCATATAAATATTCTCCAGTGACATCCTGTTTCAGAAGGGCTCAGAGCTCTAAGATGATAACAGATATTTATCTACTAGATTTGTAGAACTTGCCTTCAAAGCATAGGCCATTACTTCCCGCACTAGTCTGTATGAATAAGCATATCCATGGAAGAAGAAATCTTTCCCCTGTTTCAGCTGAGAATGTTTTCAGTGAGTTGCCACAGCTCTGGCCAGACTGCCACAGCAACAGCTGACTGCTGAAAACTTGCCTCCTCTCTAATCTGCACATGCTTACAATTTCCAGGCTCTGGTCCTGCCAGTGTTTCCTCCGCCAGGACTGTGAAGTCCAGCAGACGACAAAGGATCCCTCCATACTGATATTAGTTCCACATAAGCTTAAACACAGTGAGTATTTTCTGTCTTGCCAATTCCTTTTTTCCACTTAAATTTAAAGTTGTTTCCCTGACTTTTCCCCCTGAATAAGCTAATTTAATTTTTTTAATAATGATGATGATTTGGTCACAGATAAGAACAAAAGTAATTTCTGAAGGAGGTTCCTTCTCCTTGTGTCTATACTTACTGTGTATTGTCTGAACGTTTTCTCCCTATGTAATAGATAGCCAGAAAATCATCTATCAGGAGATGATGGATGATGAAGTCTGCTACTTAGGCCTCAGGGCCTGGCCCTGTTGCTATACTTGACTTAGCCTTCAGTAGGCACTAAGTGCTCTGTCAGACTCATGCCAGTGGAAAAGCGTATGCCTATAACTCCCAAAAGTGTGGGAACCAGAATAAACACAGACATTTTTAACATTACCACACATTCTAAATCTGCTGTGTCACTTTCCCGTAAGCACTGTCCATATTTTTGTAATATGTGCAGTCATTGTGGGTTTGTGGCTCTGTCCATCACTGCTGTTCTTTGTTGTACACTAACCAAAAAAACAAATGAAAAATAAAAGGAATGCGCAGAATACATGACCATTTGGCTGACTACTGCACTCTCTTACCGAAGCAGAGATGAGATGAGGGGGTTTCTTCCTTCCCTTGTTCTCAATGATGCTTTTGTTGGTGTGTTGAAACAAGGCTTTTCTCACCTCACAGCTTTATTAATTCAGGTTTTTTTAGAGTCCCCTTGGGTGCTGTATCACCACACATAGATATGTTACCACAGGGCTACAGTTAAAAGCCATCTTCCACTCTTCTTTCCACCCCAAAAAATTTCAGCAATCACTGCTTGGCTTGGATGAACAGTAGCAGGACTCTCAAAATCTCAAGTATTTCCATTATGAGGCCCAGGCCCGAAGTAAAATGATGGCTTAAAAATGATGCCAATCATAAGCATGTTTTTTTCTAAGGCATGTGTTTATGCCTAACTGCAAATTATAACCAGGCTTTTAAACCATTTTGCTTAAAAGAGACGGGGCCAAATGCAGCCATAATGGGATTTTCATTCTTCAGAAATTCCTCAGCATTGAGTATCATTGTGTCTTCTCCTCTTTCATCACTGCCTTCTTAAGATAAAATACTTGTACCATGGCACGTCTTAAAATGTTTGATTCCTTAATTAGGAGAGGCCAAAAGAAAATGTTATAAAAAATAACAGCATTACAAATTACACAAAGTAATCTTGAAGGTTGTTGTTGTCCCCACAGTTCAGGTACTATCTTTACCCACAGATATCAGTATATGCAAGCTTTGTGAAAAACATCTCTAGATTAGTTGTCCCTTCAGTTCAAAATGGATATTCCTCATATTGTCCAGACCTGATTTACCTGGGTTATCACTGCATAATTTCTGAGGAAGGGGTTTACCAGCATTTTATTTCTTTCCTACTTTCACCTTCTCAGAATTAGCAGAATTCATTGAGGCCTAACAGGCCCTAAAAAACAGCTGTCTTTACGTTTTCTGATCAGTCACATTAACCCTTCAGGGCATCAGTGGGGTTTCTGCAGCATGAGAAAGGTACATAGCAAGGCAAGTACTCAAAACCATTGAGAAGCAAGTACATTTACAGGCCAGAATCAGTCACAACTCAAGCAAATTCCAAATTTCTTTGGCTTTCACAGGAATATCAGAACATGATGCCCATTACAGAAAACTAGGTTCCCTGGTCGTACAAGGTCATATGAGGATTTGTCATTTGTAACCCTCACACTGAAAACTGAACTCATTTTGTGTTATTACCTGAGCATCCACACGTCCATAGTGTTACTAGGGATTTCTTTTCTATGATACACATTAATACAAGAATATATCCAAAGGTCCATTCATCTTGCTTTACAGATGGGTTTAGCTGACAACTAAGTGCCTGACTTGTCTTTTATATCAATGCATCCATCCCAGCATCACTCCATGTTTCCATACAAAATATACATGTCATTCAACAGCTGCAGAATAGCTTAAATGCTCTTATCTAATCACTTGAAATCCCCAGGGCAAACTGTTCCCCAAGATGATCTTTACCTTTCTCTTGAATCTAATGCACTGAGACCTAACAAGGCATTATGGACAGAGACTGGTGTGACTACAGTAATAATCACCAGTTCAGCAAATAAGCTCATTGCAAGTACTGCTAATGCTGTATGCAAGCCAAGAACCTAGAATCATTGTGTCAGCAATTCTCAGAGACTATTTTAAATGTCATCAAAGTTCTATTAAACTTTTACAGCAGAGCATGGAGTGTACTTTGTGTTCCCTTGAAATTGATGGAACAAGCCAATTTTTCCAGGTTTGTAGGCATAACATTTATTAAATCATAATAAGAAAATAGCTATTTAAAATACCATTAAATGAAAGACTATAATATACATTTAAAGGTCAACAACTGCATGAGTTTCCTTATTGTATATTTTATCTGAGAACTACTGAGATACAAAGGAGCTCTGGCACCATACATGTACAGCTGCACGCTGTCACTACTCCATGTTTTGACTTGGACAAGGAACTACATACTGTTATAGGATGCCCCTGCTTCACCTGAACGTCTTGTTGAGAACTATTGAGAACTACTGAGAACTATTTTCTGCCATTAACATGGTGACTTACACCCTTTAAATAATTTCCACTCTGTGTATTACATATAGAGCTTTTGTAGCTGTAATAGCAAGGTCAGACTGAAATACAGTGATTTTATTTCATCTCTGCACTATTCTTTCTTTAGAACTTTCATTAAATCAGTTATTCCACCTCCACTCCAATTTCTTTGCTGCGAATATGGAAGGTTAATATGTCCTTTACAAGAGAAAAAAGGCTGTTAACTCACATTGCCAAACAGAATCAACAGAGATGAACAATGAAGAAAAGCAAATGAGAAAATGCTCAGATTATGTGGAAACTTCTTCACAGACTGGGAAGAATTGTGATCTAGATTTTGGGTTTAAAAGCATTTTGACATTTCAGTATTAAAACATTTTTATTCCTTACTAAATATGTTTAAAATCAAGACTTGAACTGCAAGAAAAATAATAAATATTGCTGTTTTTTCCCATGTGCTGTTTTCAGTGGACCTCATTCCATATTCTAGTCTCTTCACTTAAACTGAGTAGGCACTTAGACGGATTTAAACAGCACTTATTTTTCTAGCAACGCTTAGAGCAATATATCTTCCTGGATCCATACACAACAAAATATCCACACATAGGCAAGAGCCCAGCATCAAGCCTGTTTTGTAAACACCTTGCATTTGTTAATAATTGCAGCCATTTTTCCAGATTCATAATGTAAAACCCAGTGTCGTAGCACATTGAAATATTTGCTTCATGATACAGACCTCTCCCAACTTCATAGACCTCAGAACTCTTCATAAATGTTTCTTTCTAATCTGTGGATGTACACATATATATTGAATATGGAGCCTGATATAAATCCATTGACATCTATGGAGGGCTTCAATAGAAAGTAATTTGGATCTGCATAGGCAACTTTATACCTTTAGGCTACTAATCAGCTTGCAAGCATTAAATTTAGCTGGCTTAAACAATATATAAAGAATATGGAGAGGCACTTGTATAGTATTCATCAAATAAATAAAATACAGCATAGAAACACTACCACAACACCCAAATCCAGTTGTATAATGCTGAACGTTGTAAAATTGGCACAACTTTAAAAAGGACAGCTGTGATTATGATATAATTATCTTATGCAAAAAATCCATTTCAGAGCAATAATTCTTTGCTGCTAGCGACAGGAACACATTTTTATTCTTTTCCACTCACTTTAATTCTGCCAAGTCTGTGCAGCTATAAAAGACTGATGTGGATTCTAGTCTGGCTCACAGTTCTAAACTTTTTTTTTTGCAACTGGTTGAATAACAGCAATTTCTGGTGAAGAACATAGCTTTAATTTTGGATCTCAGACTGCTAAAACAGGGCTGGCAGCAGACACACCTATTATTTATTACTGGATACACATGGTATGAAAGTCATTGGAAGAAACAGGTATGCCACAGGTATTTGCCAGTTACGCACCTGATCTGCATTGAGATTTTCTATCTCAAGGATTTCATCACATCAGAAAAACACTCTAGTATCTGAAAATAATTCTACTCATGTATGAATGCAACAAAACTTGGATGCACAGGTTACCTGCTGAACAAGCTTTCATAGTACATTCTGCATAGACATCCACACAAATGCACATGTATATCATATGTATGCTTATATCTTTCAGATCACAGCCTGTTGCCATTTGAATACAATTGCAAAATTGCACAAGAGCCATGTTGTCAAAATTGGCTCAAGGGAGGCAAAGAAAGACGTGGCTACAGATATATAAATCTCCTTCCACAAGAAGAGGTTTCTTTTGACACAGAAGGAAAAAAAAGCAAATCAAAACAAGAAAAAAACACCACCAAAACCCACTGTCCTGTGTGAAGAATCCTTCCTGAGCAAAACATGCTGAATACAACTAAAACTGCCAAAACTTCAAAAGATTTGTTATTATAGTGACTTAAAATGTTTAAAAACCCAGCAAGCCACTCTAATTATTTCTCCCTTCTAAATTTTGAATGCAAAAGATCAAATAAATATGATCCAAGGATATTCCAAGATTTAAAAATCACAACCTATACATAGGCCATATCATTTGCAAAGCTTATAAATGAATATTAGCATCTCCTTCTGAGAAAAATGTCTATTTTTAAACCATTTTTAATATTTTGTATGTATATAAGACTGCAGATGAATTTTCTAGTAGTCATAAAATTATTATTATTTATTCACAAAATGATTAAGTAATATTCATAAATTTAAATAATGGAAGTCTAATAATTTAGACTGTCCCGCAATAATATTAAAAGTGAGTAAAATGGCCCCTAAAAGTGGCCATTTCAATTAAAATCTGCTATATTATATTAAAAAAAAAATTGGAATTAATACAATCAAGTGTATCTGCCAAAAAATCCTTTGCTCTAAAGGATTGCCTAAAACCTATTCAACTCTACCATGGCCTCTGGCCAGGAGAGAGAAGCTGCATTGGATTACATAGCACTATTGAGACATCTTCTTTAAATAGATATTTTAAAAAGTCATGATCCCCTTTTCCACTAGATGTTCCGTAAACACTTGGGAAACGAATCACTCATTTGCTATAGAATATAAGAAAAAAGTACTCATAAGTTGAAAAAAAAAAGCTGTATTTCTTGAAAGAGACAAGATGGCTTTCTGTAATATGAAAGCTCAGCTTAAAAGATATGTTAGATCCACAGACATCTGTTGCTTAAAAATAAAATTCACCCTCTGTGTAAAGAACCACCACAAGATTTACCCAGTGATTAATGATGATTAAGTGGTATTTTACAGATTTAAGTAGGACATAACTGAAAAATTGATATTATGCTGCCCCTTTTCTATTAGCATTAATACGATATAGAGATAATTCAGGATATCGACGCCCAAGTTACACACCCTGAATTAGCCAAAGTCAAAGTGAGGATACCTATGCTGCAAAATAACCCCTTCTAGAACTCACTTTATCACTTTGCTCTCTCCTTAAGGGTATTTAGACTTCCCAAACTGTATTTTACGTTTCTTTATAAGCTAAAAATCAGTTGCAGAAACTGTAAGTCCATTGTGGGAATGTAGCATACAGAGAAAATAGATTGAAACACTCCAGGAGGAATGGCACTGAGTTTGACCTACCTTCTGTCCATAAGTCACCCATGTTTAGCCAGTAAGTCACACCAACAAAACAAGTAACTTTCAAACTGGAACAGGCTTCCTAGAGAGGCGGTTGATGCTTCAGGCCTGTCACTTGGACATGCTTTAACTTTTGGTCAGCCCTGAACCGCTCAGTTAGTTAGACTAGTTGATTGTTGTACATCCCTTACAACTGAAATACTCTATTTTAAATCTTTGTTTTCCCACTTCTTTAACATACTCTAGCTAAAAGTACCAGTGCCCTAGAGCTAAGGAGCACTTCTGGGAGAATGCTTGGAATGTTACTTGTATTATAACTCATAGAACCAAGTTGTAAATTGAGGAGCCTAAGATGGAGTTTTGGGGCTAAGATGCTTTGCAATTGACTCAAAAATCACTGAAAGTCCTGAGCCTTGCAGTGATGAGACAGCTCTGCCTATAGTGATGCAAGTGCAATGACATCATCCAAAGACCACCATTTTGCAAGAACCAGAGTATTGCCCAGGTTCTGCTTATGTCCCTTAATTCTCATGGCAGTGAGGAGATGAAACACGGAAGCACTACAATAATGAAAATTCTCACTTTCAAAACTCTATAGCTGAAGTGGATTTCACCTGAAGTAGGGATATTCCACATAGAAGTAAGCTGCACTGGTTTATTGACTCAGGAACTTTCTGTTCTCAGAAGGTTACTAGAAAACCTCAAACCAAATCAATCTCCAGCTAAATTTTACTGTTTCTGTACCTTTCAGTAATTCTTAGTAGGAGAATGAGAGAAAAATGTGCACTTTGTTTTAAACTGTTCCTTGTCCTCTCTCCTTTTTTCCTTTCCTGCTAGCAGAATAGAGAGGAGGACAGAAACTGCAAATGAATTATGGTAAAAAGATTATTTCCCTCAGGTTTTTCAAGCCTCATTAAAAAAACTCAATTCTCATCAATTTTATAATCCAGTAACATTTGTTTTGAGACTTTGTCTCTTCCCAAAAACAGAGAGAGTGCCAGTAAACTCAGTTCAAACTCTGTATTAATCAAAATAACACTGAGTTCAGCAATTATTAAACCCAGTTAATAAATGTGGAATCTGTGACATATACAATAAATGATGTAATTTGTTTGATATGCATAGTGGCCCAATGCACTAATTAGAGGCCTGACAAGTTTATGGGAAGTGTTCTCTAAACATAGGAAAGCTCAGATCAGGAAACATTTATACAAACAATATGGTACTCACAGCCTGAAATAGGAACAGGGGTTGTAGGATGAATGAGTTAGAGCATGACTTAGTAGCTATAAAGCTGTCTGGGAACATTTAAGTCAAGAACTATGATTTGTATCTATAGAACGTATGAAGGTTTTGGTAGATTTCTAGATTTACTCTGTAAATTTGACAGGAAATAATTTACTGTGTGCAGTGCTGGTTTTGCTGATACTAATCATGCCTTTGGTTTTAGATGTGAAAACATGCAGGTTGCTTTTGGTAGATGGCCCCTGTCCCCTTTTGTGGGTGGGGTGAAGTTAAGAGTACACTTGAGAATTTGAAAATAAAACTGCAAGCTATCCTCAAATCAGGGAAAAAAAAAAGGGGGTGGGGGGGGAAATATGGATTATGATGAACAACGAATTGACTGTGGCAAAGTATTCCCCATAGAAGGAGACTGATAGATGTTGGGAAAAAAAATCTTCGTAATTATTGACACTTGTGCCGGAGCATGTCTAATCCAAACCATTAAGTTGCTCAACTACGAAAGGACTATTAAAATTGTTTTGAGAATCTGGTTATGTTTTTCTTTTTGAAATAAAGGTGAGATGGAAAATTGAGTTTATGCCTGGATAAACAAAACACAAAAAACATGCTTTTATTTTAAATCGTTGGGTTTAGGAGGATGAAAAGGAAGGTAAAATAGAGCACTGGTGTATTTCTGTGGTGACGAAAACCTAATATATTATTTTGCAATTAAAACATCTGAGGCATTTCTTCATTATAATGACAACATTGAAAAAACGCTTAAGTGTAGGATTCTCAGAAACAGCGTTTTCCAATAAAATACTATCTATGTAGTCAGCATGCCAACTAAGAGGAGAAAAAGGCAATAGTGAAGTTGTATTATCTTTAAAAATGTTGACTCTCTGAAAGATAAAAAGTAAGATAAATAATTTCCAAACCAAGAAAGAGAAAAGCTTTCTAGTAGCCAAAAGTGAAATCAGTTATTTCTGAGGAGAAAAAAACTAACCAAACATTTCCCAATATCACCCTTCGTAACTGGGATAAACCCAGTTTAGTTTAACTGTGCTGAGCGAATAATCTTTTTCATGCCATGTTTTGCCTTTATGTCTACATCTTGTTCCAATTTTGACTTCATCCATTCCCATTTCCAAACGACCATAACGTTCATGTAGGCTTGCCATACACCAGATCCCATCTGTCCGCGACCTTGAATAAACAAGGGGCCTTTGATGCTCTTATGCATTTCAAACCACTTTGTCATTTCCAGTGATATACGAGCCACACTGCAGTGACATGCAGTAATTACTGGTTTGTGGAAGTGCCTTTCTGCTTCTTCTCTTGATGTAAGTTTACCATAGAACAAATTTACTGTAATCTTTGTGTTAACTTGCGCTTCCCTGCAGAGTGAGAAAGAGGTCAGCAAAACAGTGCAGGAAGCTGAAATAGAAATCCTATGTATACAGCACCCCAGCAGCCCAAAACAAGGGTCTGCCTTTGGCAGAAGAAAACCGAATCACACAAACCCTATCCAACAAACCAAGGATGATGAGAAGAAGAACTTCTTGAAAACAAATATTATAAGGAATTTGTTAACTGATGGCCAGATTTACACACCCCACATAGCAGCTTTGTTGTGGTGTTGTGTGTTCATCCTATAACATTTCAAGGCTGCTGTTCAAGGCTGTTGAGTTTTGGCATTGTCAAAATGAAACAGAGATTATGTGGTACCATATGTCAGACATCTGAAAAAAAAAAGATTCCTGGTCTAACATGTTTACCTTTCCTGTCTAGAAGGAATATAAAAACCAATGGAGCAGGAGAGGTGGATGGGCCAGCGCAGGGTGGGAAAGATGTTTTAGCTCTCCCCCAGCATCTCAGCAATCCTGCTTGCACTTCTGAAGACAAATGTCTGGGTGCTCCTGCCCCTTCCAAAGACAGGAAATAGTTCATGTTTTCCTCCAAGACAAAAACAAAACACAAAGCAAGCCCCTTCAGCAATTACTTTTTAATGTAAATGCATGTTTATTTCATGCCCTCAAGCCTTTTAGTCCTGGTTGTTTGTGACAAACATTCCACAATAGACTCTTTAAAGTCTGGCATATGTGCCAGTGCTAAAAAACATACAGCAGAAGACATTAGACAATTAAAATGAAAGACGACAACAACATGCTGCTAATGGTTTTAAATTATTACATTGTAGAATAGTTACTGGTACATCATGGCAGAGCTACCCTCACAGCTCTACACAAACCTGTGCTCCATCAATAAACTAATCGTTATCATGTAATACATTGGCTTTCTGCTAGTGATGCTTGTTTTACACACTCCAGCATCATGTAAATATGGCTAAAGGAATGACATAGCTACACACCAATTAGGTCAGGTCTGTGCTTCAGCATATGACAGATGTTGATGGTCCACATCCTGAGTCAATATTCACTGAGGAAGCACCATTGATTGACTTCTAAGATTGAGCTGTTCTCAATAACTGCAACAAGATGACCTGCATGCACCAAGGTGCCCAGACTGCAGGTACTTGAAGTAACTTACAGAACCCATTTTTAGGATCAGTCTGGACCAAAACAGCATCAAAACTGCACTGTGAATCAACTCACAGAGGACCCTGTGGACTGTGAATTGCAGTCAGTGGTGTGCAAGCTCATTTTCTATGCTGGCTTCCTTATTCTATGACAACATTTCAGTGTTCAGTGGTCCCAATTCAGCTGAATGTCCTAAATAGGCAATATGCTGACAATAGGATTTAGGCACCTGCATGATGTAGGTATTATTTTCAGAAAGCTACCTACACACAAATAAATGCATGAGAATAATCAATTATATTTTTCTAACTCAGCAAGGAATAACAGTGGATTTTGATTAACTTGGTTCTGCAGCATGAAATCCAGAGAAGTTTCAATGTCTGTTCTTTCTTTCTAAGTTTGCTTGGGGCTTTATAGGTAAAAAAGGGAAAGGAAACACAGGAACATTTCAAAACAACCTATGGCCAAGTAACTAAGGTCTCTTCTGGAATGCAAAAACACTCAGGTTCAAGTCCTCAGTCTGCCCCATTCCATACACATGCCATTGTCACTCATGTTACTCACTGCTACTGGCTAGCTCACTGCCCTTCATACAAATGGCAGAACTAATACTTTAAATAAAAAATGTTTGAAAGTCAGATTTCAGCAACTTGCTGAGTGTAGCTCTAGTTGAATTTAACAGATATCACCTCTTTTTGAAAGATAAGTAGGGAATTACATCCTCTACTTTAAGTTCTACCAAGAACTCATTTTTCTGGTTCTTCCCTTATGCAATATCTGTGCTTTATAAATATTACAGGAAGCGTTTTCAATGCAATTTAAAAAATAAAGATGTTGCATTCAAGCAAGACCAAAAAAAAAAAATAATCTTAACATTGTCCCTTTATGTTACTGTCACAGCTAGTAGCAGAAGCATATTTTCCCCCATCCAACTTATATTTAGATAATGATAACTGAGCATGTTAACTGTAAAGACACTCCAAGCAGCTCAGGAAAGTTTTTAAAGAATAGGAAAGATTTTCACAGGAAGCAAAAATTTTTAGTACAGCTTCTATCCATCCTTCCTTCCCCCTCTTCCAGACTTCATGATTTTTTTAACGAAAATGAAAACACACACACACTTGTCTTCAGGTTAACACCATCATTGGAAGTAGTTTTAAATCCCATGAAACAGACAAGTCTCTATGAAGCTTATCTGCTCTAAATTATTGAAGTATTAGAGAGACATGGAATTCTTAAGCAGTCACAAAATACATTTGTCAGGAATAATAGCTCAGTTTTAATGGAAAAGAAATATTACTTCCAGTGTCTTGGTAGCTAGGATCACGGCAGACCTTTGTCTAAGAGCACATAGGAAATCTGCAAAGAAACCATGCTGGATTTGTGCATGAAGCAAGTGCCATGGTCACTGGCCCATCCTTCATCTCCAGACGTGAGAAGTTAAAACCCATTTTCCTGTGGGCAACTGATAAACTTTTCCATGTTACAGCTCACCCTTATGCAGGCTGAAACCCAGATGGGAACCCAAGCAACCACAAAACTCATTGCAGTACTCTTTAAAACTGACCACACTCAAGAGCACTTGCTGCTTGCAGTTTCTTGAATAGTGCCTTCTGTCCCTCCTAAAAGTCACATTCAGACTTATAAACCATATGAGGAAGTGAACGGCATTGACTTACATACCTCTGCTGAACACAGCGAAAAAGCTGATTAATTGCTTCTACAATCAGACTTTGGACAAAGAACTCCCACTGAAAGCAAAAGAATCACCAATAACACCAATGCTTTCCATCCCCTAATTCAATTCCACACAGGGACAAGGTATTTGTACGAAACATGTAGCAGTCCACACCTTCCTCTCCTCTAGCCAGAGCTACAGAAAATATTTAGATCTTCCTCTGACAGTCCAATGGGAAAGTGAAAGCCTGAAGGCAAAACAATGGAAACAGAATGGTCCTTTTGCTGCTTTATTTCTGAAACGTGAGAAAGCACCTGTTCCTTCATGTCCCTGTGCAGACATGGATGTGCAAATATACACATGAACCTAGAAACTCAAAAGCAGTGTGGCATTCAGCAGTTTGCCAAACAGAATCATTCTGCTGAGACAGCTTTCTTCCTAAAGCACCTCCAAGAGGGTCTCTTGGGTTTCCATGAGCTCAGCTGGCTGATTCCACTATCCATGAGATACTGCCACTGTTCTAGCTGTGCCACAGCACCAGAACAAGCTCCTGAACTCCCTCATACAGAGCTGAGAAGCATCCAGATACCAGAGCCCAAAGTACATGCTCAAATCAGAAGCACAGAATGGTTTGGGCTAGAAAGGACCTTAAAGCTCATCTGGTTCTAACCCTCTGCCCTGGGCAGGGACACCTTCCATTAGGCGAGGTCGCCCAAAGCCCTGTCCAGTCTTGCTTGACTTCAGAATACTTGGCTTCACTGAGATCCTGTATCTTGTGACTGCTAAAATGAAAATTAATGTGGAACACTCTTTTACCACTACAGTCTTACTCCACAGATTCACAAAAAAAAAAATAATAAAGACACCAGAAAACTCAAAGCCATGCAAGGTACTTCACCAGTGACTCTGAAGAGAGTTTGCTGTTTGTAATATACTATTTCTATGCACCGCACTTTGGTCATCTTTGCCAAGAAGCTCTATAATGAACATTGTGCATATATCTTTGTTTTCCAGTGGTATTTGAAATGCTTTGCCTGGGGTTATCTGCCAGTCCAGGATTAAAACATGACTCTTGAATATCAACCTGCTGATCTGTCCTGCAGATATAAATAACCTGGATTCACAGTTCTTCCAAATATCCAAGGCTCCTACATATAGACTTTCAGGCCTGTTCTACTGAAGCTGTTTTCAGAATTAACAGCTCCCTTGCTGATGAATTGTGAATTCTTCACTGCATAGAAGTATTGCACACGGCCTTAAAAAGATCAACACCCCTCACACATATCTAGTTACTGTTAAAAAGAAGTTTGTACTGTCCCGAATAGTGCATTTGGATTCATTCTTCCTCAGACTGTTGTTACTTTTGCACGATTTCTTTGCAGCCTCACACCCACTGTGCAGTGTCATAGCCAAAGACAAAGGTTCCTGGAATTCTGTCTCTTGGCAGAAAGTCCAGGATGCAATTTAAACACCTTTTTTCCAAAGTTCAAGATGGCTGGATGAATTAATTATCAAAATAAATCTCACCATACATTGTCTAAACCATCTGAAGCAGATAACCTGAGAAGGGCAGTATATTCTTTTATAAAAGTGTGTGGGACTATGCACAAGTTCACTAAAACCATAAAGAAACTTTCCGTTAGCTTTCATTTTCTTTGTGTGGCCCAAATTCAGCAGACATTTAAGTATAGACTCTGTAGAGTTAATTTAGAGCCTGAAAAAGACCCAATATCTATGAAAATAAACTTGGATAAAGCTTATAAAAAACCCCAGACCTATTAATACTTTTAAAAAGAGGATATATTTGAAGTATTGCTGGTGAAATATTTATATAACAAGCAAAGACCAAACTACTGTAATGTATGTTTCAAGCAAACCAGAAATCCAGTGCTCAGAAGAATAAACATTCATAAACTCTGCAATCTAATTTTATACAGCAACAAAAATGTACAATAAATTTCACAGTCCAATTGATCCTAAATTTGGCATTGCCCCAGCAATTGATTTAGTCATTTGATCAGCTGGAGAAAGGGATGGGGAATATAATATTTTAGTGGACTTCATAAATTCAAAGCCTCAGCTTTCAAGTCCAACCAGTAATACAATAAACCATCAAGATCATAAATGGAACAACTAAAGTTTTGTAATTACAACATGGTTTATAATGTAATAATTTAGCAAACATCAGGCATGCTTGATTTACGCAAGATGCAGAATAGTAGGTTGTTTCTCATCAGAGCTGCAGCAATATATTTTCTAGATAAATATTTAGAAAATCGAATTTTGCATCTCGGCCTCTCCAAATGGTGATTGCTCACCTGGCATTGTCCAAATTCAATGGGTTGCTTAAAAAGTGAAACAGATCTATTTCCTATCTTGTTGACACAGATTTTTGAACTTGGTGTTTGTGTGTGTTTAGCCATATGGAATGAAAAGGTTGTGATTTTTTTCCATGACAGTAGGACCATTAAGTACTTAAAATAGTCACAATATTTAACATAGCCTGGTCAGTCTACAAAGGCTTAGAAATCACACATCATCAGCCTGTTTGCTGTTGTGTTTCTGTAGGAGGTAATAGGAGAATAACATTACCCATGATGCCCACATATATATATGGATGTGTATATATATATGTGTGCATATATATCTATATATATACACACACGTATATATATAGCCCTACCTCCTCACAGAGCATTTCTGCTTTGCGTGCTTGTCTCTATCTGCATCTTTGAAAGAAAGGTCAGGGCACAAGATGCTGGCCCAAAACAGCCTCCCAGTGGGGCTCTCCCTCAGTCCCACCAGCACTCAGGAGAGGCTCTGTCCATGCCACTGCTTCCTCAGGCCAGAGCCTAGTTCCTGCTCTTGTGGAAGACAACAAATGTGCTGAGAAAAATGTCCTACCTGAACATACAGCTGAAGCTACATAGCCTCTTACAGGCCTGCGGCTTTATGGCACCAGCATAGCTAATGCTCTCCAAGGGAATTTCAAGAGATTTCTAACACATGAGCCTGCATTTTCTTTCTTAAAATTTTATTTAAACACACTTTTTGAAGTTTGTTTGTTTGTTTGATTGTTTTCAGAGACACCAGCAGATTATCCCAGAGAAGATCAGGTAAGAGATGCTCTCACTCAGTTTTAAACCTACCCCTTCAGCTACACTCCCAGAAGCATCATCTGCTGCAAACAGGTATGATGAGTCCAAGCCCATGTCTACCTTCACTACTGGGACAGCATGGTCAGAGCATGGTGATAATGGTGATAATTATGTGGGTACAAAGGTTTATTAAAAGTGGCTTCCAATTTGTGAAAGGTCAGACTTTTAAAACGATACACTGAGAACAGCAAAGCCTGCATGCCATTCGGTAGGGTGGCAAGGCAAGCTGCAACTACGGTGGCTTTCAGGAGAGCGTTTCAATTCATTCGGGTTTCACACCACAAGCTTGTGAGCAGAGAAAATGCATTCAACTTGCTGTGAACTGGGAATAAGAGAAAAGGGGTTATTATGTCTGGCCACTGATGTGTCGTTCACCTCAGAAAACATATATGTACTGAGAGAAAAGAAACCTTCATTTTCCTGATACCAATATATCCATTTTCATAACTTCATTTCAAACTTAAGGAAAACCCCAAACCCAACAGAAACAAACCAAAGCACCAGCCCTGCAAAATCAGTTTCACTGTGTTGAAACCCCCATAGCTGTTCCTAGGTACAGTACTGCAAAACTTCCCAAGTTTTGCAGTACTCCTAGGAAGCTGGATTTACACAGCACAGATTCACCTTCTTGAGCAGTGCAGAGCAAGGGAATGACACAAGCTGCTGCTCTTGTCCATGGATAGGTTCACATTTGAACAGGAGCAAATACTACAACAACATGTAATCCTGTGTGAGTTGCCATTCTCCTGTTAGATATGTCTATTTAGCTCTAAGAAAACTTTTCATTATTTACCCTATGGAGCATTCTTACATTTTGGCCAAAAGATTAGTCTGCAGACAGATTTTCAGAGGAGACAGTCAGTGGAGGAAGTAGCCCCACTTACAATTGCTGCTTCATTGCATACCCTCTGCAGCAAACACAGAAGCTGAGAACACTTGAAGGAGAGTCTCTATGCTGTCCTGTGCCTGTACACAGGCAAACAGTTATCCAGACAGTAGTGAGCTGGGATACTATTCAAGAAGCATCCTAGTCCCAAGGCTTTACAGGCCTCAGAAAATTTGTTAACTCCAAATCTATTGCAGCTTTTAAACAGAAAGTCATGCATTGTTTAATCCTCTGTGTAAAACACAAAGTAAAAATTCCCACATGAGAAAACTAGCCAGTGGCATGAGCTCCCCTGGTGGCATGGGAGATTCTGGGAGGGAGTCCTACAATCTGGTCTGCTGCGTATTCCCAGTTCAGGATAGCATCATATGAATACCTGCCTGTGACGGCGAGGTCTCATCCTTCTGAATGAAAGGCACCTGCTGAATAGTTTAGCGTGAAGGTGGAGGCTGATGTCACCACAGGCCTACATGAAATGGCAGTCTAACAAATAGCATCAAATATATGACTTATTTCCATTAGCTGTTACTTCTAAAGTGTCCTCCCCTTTTTTTAGTCTTCATTTCTAAGCACCTCTTAAAAAAAGATAAGAAAGATCCTCTTGAGTTTCATCAGAAATGACTTGGATGTTCTTCTGTTAAAAGAATGACTTTTATCCTCATTCAAATACATATTGTATTGGCTTAGAAACATCAAAGAGGCAATGTCTTTACATATTCTATTCCTAAGAAAAGGAGTTCTTTCTTTATTAACATTGGTAATGTTGAATCTTATAATGAAAAATGCACAAAAGCAATATTTTTGATGAATAGGTAATAGAACAGCACTGAGTAAGAGAGCATTAATATATTTTTTCCCAAAGACTCAGATAATACATCAGGAAGGTTTTGAACTGAGATGAAGTCACAAGCAAAATGAGGTCGGTGGTCTTCCGCTTTCCCTCTTACAGCCCAGTATTTGTATTGACCTTGAAAAACTACCGCACAGTTCAAGCTCAGCTATCAACACCTGATTGTCAGAGCCCACAGCCAACACAGCGGAAGTGCTTTCTCTCAGGCCAGAAGTACTTTGCAGGGGACAGATAATGCTTTCCGCTCATACCAATATGCAAACATTACCTAAGGCAATTACCTGAATTATGTGTGGACCAAACATAGTGGCATGTTACACTTAACATTTTTGTACCCATCGATATTATTAGAGTTTTTATTACACCAGCAACTATTCTGTGGCAGTCTGCAGCTTTCCAACCCTTACTATTCTATGATTCTACAATTCCATGATTTTCTGATAGAGGGTGGCCACATATCCTTTCTATCTCTGCTATGTGTAGCACAATAGTGCCTTTGTGATATTCCCCAGAGAACCTATTTATGCACTTGGATTTTGAACATTCTTTTTTCTCTTTGTCATCTTTCACCATTGTCTTTGAACCACTCTGATAATACAATTATAAAGGGCCATATAAGCAGTTGGATTGGAAAACAAAAAAGGAGAAAGAAAAAAGAAATTTAAAAATAAATCAGGCATGACACTTCCCTACATTTTTCATTACTTAATTATAGTCAATGGAAATCAAAAAAATCTAAAATTAATTTGAAAAATGAATTGTCTCAGTTGAATTCTAAGGAGATTTCTGTTGAGGAGTGCAAAAGGGATGTCATAGGAAAACACACTGTACTAGAGTAACAGCAACATATTTTGGCATCTGTGTTGCCTCTGGTATATGCCTTCATATGTATATACAGAAAAGACATTACTTTATTCTTCAAAATGTTTTTATTAAGCTTTGAAATTTCAAAAATCCCAATGAAGCACATTTGGGAAAATCAAGACTTTTTCTGCAGTGATATCTTCACACCATTTTCTTTTACATAAAAAATAAATACGTATTTTGGAGTGATATACATTGCAGGAGTAAACATATTCCTTTCTAATTCTTCCACTTTTCCTTTATAGTAAAAGAAAGAATCGATTCACAATAACAGTATCTTGAAAAAATTAGATGTCCTGAGATCAGAGTTTGTATGGGACAGTAAGTATCTATGTGAAAGTGGGAGATGAAAGGTAAAGATGCGTTAAATAAAATCAGCATGAAAGAAAAAGCAGAGCAGTGTCAATATATCTGTGAGGGGCACTGCTGAGAGACTGCACCTCACATTCATCCTCATGAATCTCTTGTTCTTGTGTACAAATATATTTTCTGCAGAGGAAGTTTAATCTACATCTCTATTCAAGACCCAGTTGTCTGCTCATTTGTCAGCTTCTCCCCCCAATCATTTTGGTGCCTAAAATTGCAAGCTACAACCCCAGAATCAGAGCTACAGTCACAGATGTGAACCATCCGATTGCACTGGCCAGGTTCTTATTCCATCTGTATTTCAAGGCCTTTGCAAAAGCAATCCTACCACACTCATTACATTAACTGACATAAAATTTGCCTACCCTCCTCCCTGTTTTCCTTTTTCATATCTCCCTCTACTTGTCTATCTTTACCATGTACAACACTCTTAGCAAGGACTTTCTCTTTTCAAGGCTTGAAGCTTGGATCGTACACGGACCTACCATAGATAAATAAGACAACAATTTAATCTGCACTCAATCACTGTGATCTATGGAAGATCAATGTCTTGTTTGAAGTGTGGTATTACATTTGGAAATAGCAAACAAGAAGCTAATTATTTTTTGTGTTTGTATCTGTCACTCTTTCCTATAGATTGAGCCACTGTCTCAGTCTGCTGACTTTGAGCTTCAGAGAAACAAGAGACCAACAGGGTTGAACTATGTTAGTGGAAAAAAAAAGTTCAAACAAAGAGAAACAGTAAATCTAAAAGTCTACCACTTCAGATGTAGTGGCTCAGAACACAGATGTAATGCTAAGTTACATAATGAAACACTGGCATTTTGGTGATTATGGAGTTCAAAAGACGCCCACAGTCAATCAAATTGGAATTAACAAATGGAATACAAACTGCACCAGGATGTGTAAGTGAGAAGAGAGAAGAAGAAAAGAGTACTGGGATTAGCAGCTAACTCAGCTTCAGTAGGCTCACAGGGTCTGTAACAGCTACTACAATTTCTGCATGAGAATAAACACTTCAGAGATGGGAAGAGGAAAGCAGAGAAAAGAACTAACAATGAAAAGAAAGGGAGGCAGCAATCACTCCCTCTGCTTTTAAAAAATAAGCCATTAGCAGGAAAAAGTTTCTAAAGTTACTTTCAAACTCAAGAGTCATAACAGCTCCCTGTGCTGTCATTAACAACCAAAGATTTTGTTTTAAAAGGGACTAGGAGAGAATTTTCTCAACAATTATTCAAAACTCTGCTTTTAATGTACAATAAAAATTATGAAAACAGAATTTTCACATGAGACTTTACAGAGCTGTGAAAAATTAAACCATTTGGGAAATAGCCAAAAGAAATGTTTCATATATTTTTGTATACATTTTATGTATGTTCCAAAACAGCACACTCAACAGCAGCTGAGAAGCTTCCCTGCCACAATGAAGGATTTATGAAAGTGAAGTCACTCCTGAGGCTGGAAAAGACGATATTTTGCTCCAGTGTGAACCCTTTCTGTTTCATCTGCTTATGGATTCCACACCAATATTAATATATATACCCCAAGATACACATCAACAGCAAAATATGTGGGTTCAAGAATAATCACTGCATCACAGATTCACATAAGGGACGATATTTGTCTGAGGGAGAGTGTGAAGTAACTAAAGCATTGACACAAACAGACTGCAGTCTGCAATCACTACCCTCCATGCCTGGCTGTTACTACTGCAAAGAACAAGCAGAGACCCTCTGTGTTCACAGTTCCCACTGCTCCCTGAATATAGGCACTTCAAGAGTGCCTATGAGATTTGAGTAAACCAAATCCTGCCACTTTCCTAAATCCCTACCCATTTGTCTAGCATTTAAGAATTAAAATCCCAGAAATATAATTACATCCAATATAGACTTTAGGCATTTATTGGCAGATGCCCTCTCCTCCTGCTTCATTTCTGTTGCAAATGGGTTCTGCGGCAAACATTGCAGTTCTTCAGCACATAACTTCACACCATTGCTTTCTAGGGATGACCAAGCATGCCTTCCCTTGCCATGAAGAAAGCATGGCAGAAGCTGCAGGACTCACTCAAAAGATATGGAGGCAGCCTGCAGCAGAGCTGGAAGGGAAGCAGGGTTTGTTGGCTGCACAGGCCAGGAACAAACAGCCTGTTTGCTGCTCCTCTGGTTCCATCACGAGCCCCACAGATGTTCCAGCCCAGGACAAGACACTGCAGATTTTCATTAGAGGGTTTTTTTAAACATCTGTCTCCAATTAATACATAATTCTGTTTTCTTTTTAAGAAATAGGACAGAAGATGCACAAGCCATAAATCCTATCCAGTTCAAAGATACAGCCCTATTTAATTATTATACAGCCACAAAAGAACAATTCCTGAAATCTTTTAACTGAAAGGAACACACTATAGCCACAAGGGCAACAACATAACATGAACTTTCAATTGACAATGCCAACTGCATTGAAATAGAAATAACAACTTATAACAACGAAGAACAGGACAAATGAAGACTATAACCACGCAGAGAAGAGTTAGGAAACAGAGGAGATGATTTACAAGAGTGTTTACAAGAATATCCAAGCCGAACAGAACAAATCCCATTTCCCACCTCCTGACACTCTAGCACACCATCACTTTACCTTGTCAGTGGAAGAGAAAGAGAGATGAAGGCATGGGAGGAAGGCTGGACAAAGTAATCTCCAACACTGCTGTGGGCCTGGCAGCACCAATGTATCAGACTCACCTTTGCCTCAATGAGAGGCAAAATAGTGAGGGTGACTAAGCAGCATCAGAATGCCAGGAAAAATGGGGATATAACTCATCCAGAGAGGACAGGAGCAAGATCCGTCAGTATTAAGGGTGATTAAGGTGAGTTCAGCTGAGATTTCAGGATCTGAACCAATAGGACACCAAGATAACCAGGAAGCAGTAAAGCTCCTGAAGCAGGCATTGCCATGCTTACCACCATCAACTTGTCCACCCACAACAAAAATTTCAGAGAAGCTTTTGGGTCTTCCCAACTTTCTCTGCAGTAACTACTTTCATGTTATTTTTATGAATATCACTGTTGTTGTGAACAGAAAGTTGGAAACACACAGAAAGTTGGAAACAATGAGTTCTGCTTTGGCTGTACTCATTGGAGACAAAGCTATGGGTTTCTGTTATGTATAGATTTTAGGTAAGGGATGCTTTCAATTTTTGTCTTCAAACTTTCAACACTTCCTCCTAGTCAGAGCTCTTTCTCCCAAGAAAGATGACTGTAAAACTGCAGCACTATAAATTAGTGGTCAGTTCTGACAGATGAGGACAGAAACTTTTAGGATTCTCACTCCACTTACACTTTATAGACAAAACATTTAACACGAAGAGGGGAAGATGACGATTGCACTGAATTAAGGCTGTAATAAGTTTTGCTGCTTATCTAGACAGCTGCATATTGCACAGCTTGAACGCAGGAACTGGGCCATGATTTCTGTCACTCAGTCACTGCTGATGGAAGTGCTGTACTATAACTTTCCTATATTTCAGCATCATCTAGAAACGCCAGATGTGGTTTAAATCCTGTGAGATTACACAGAACACAGGCCTTTTGAAAAAGACCAGTTGCCTTCACTCAGCTGCCCAGGTTTGGGTGACAGAGTGTGAAAGTTGCTCTCAGCCTCAGAAACTGACTGCTCCAACTGTTCTTTGGTTTTGCTCCTCTTTTTTTTTTTTTTTTTTGTTAACAGGAGGAAAACCAAGCCATTGTACATGATTTTCCAAGATTCAGCAGAAACAAATCCCTGATTTTCTGAAGCTGAGGCCATCTCTTCACTACACCATAGATCACCCACCTTCCTTCAGTTACTCTCTGCAGTCCCCTTATTTAACAGCAAGCAACAGTGGCCCCCTCTTTCCAGGCCACCAATAACTGTGGTTAGGGGTTGCTGTGGTACTTCTGCATGGAGAGTTATGGGAGGAGCTCTGCTTAGAGCAGTAGACACCTGTGGTGTTAATGCTGTATTGGAGTTTAAAACATTGCTAGAGTTCATCTGCAGTGAGCTGGGAATAAAAAAATCAAAGTATGTAGGAAACGGTCAATCTGATTCCCCAGATGTCACCATTAATCTGATACATGCATCCCACACCCTGTCATATAGAACAACACAAGGCGAGGACACCCTGTGTGAAATGCCATACTCTTGCTAACTCATGCAATTACTGAAAAATAATACATTACATAAGGTGAATACCAGCAAATACAAGAATGCTGTGTTAAGTAAGATTGCCCATGGTTCATTTAAAGCTTTTACATTACACAACATGGAGATGCACTGGGGCCTGTACAGTCTACATGACCCCTGGGCAAACAAAGGTAGAAGGTCCAAGACATTTCAGTGCAACTCAGTCCAGCCTGGAAAGCTCCTAATTGCATCTTGGCTGCCCTCTAGCCACATAGGTTCAGGGGAAACACAGAGATGCTGGATTTGGGTAGATGAAGAAAACCATGCTGATCAAATCTGAAAAAATCTCAGGACCCCAAATCTACTGGGAAGCTTTTCAGGACTTTAAATAATAGGCTGAGCTTGTGTCCAGGATTCTTCTGTACCCCCAGAGCCAAGGATTTTTGCAGCAGAAATGAATTGCAAGCACAAAGACAACTTGAGAGAACCAGAGAAAATGAAAGGGCTCATATCTTAAAAGGAAAACTCCTTTGCTTGAAATGATTCATCCACCTGGGCTCAGTGCTGAGTAGTGACTTCACTGCACTCTACTCTTTTAGTTCCACTTTTGACTATCTTCTGTCTGCTACTATCACTGCAGTACTTGGAGGCCATGAGTTAGGCTGGGCTTTGTTAACCAAAATAAGACTTGATGAGAGCAGTGTTATATTAATAATAATTTGGGACTCCTTAACTGGTTTTAGAAGCCTGAGTGCTAGAAATTTTACTTTGAATGAAGAAGAAATATCTTGTATTTTCATTGACCCACTAGAACTGGGATCTTAAGAAAATATCCTTCTCATAAGAATTTCACGAGACCATCCTGATTTCTCCTAAAGGGCTCCCCAGTCTCTGAGAAATTCTGATAGGAGAAATTATTTCTCTCCTATCTGAGGTTCTTTTGCCTGTCTCCATTACAGGTGCAAAACACATATTTCTAAAGTGGCAAAAGCATCGTCATTATTTGTACTTAGGCAATTTGTCACATACAAGGGGAAATTTTTTTTTCATAATAAATTACGGCACCTTCATAACTACTTGCCACAGCCAGCAAAAGACTACTTGAAAGAAATTATTTCAGGACACAAGAAAAACTGTTTGATTTTGCCCTGACAATTTATCAACTTGCTTTCTCTGTAAAGGGGAGTAGGAGTACTGCCTTGGTATGCAAACATGGAGCCCAAATTCATCTGTTTATATCCATCCCTCTTTTCAGATGTGCAGGGTGCAAACATGCATAATACATATGGGTCAAGATTGATTGCTTAGGAAAGAGGCAATAATGCTGGACTAATTATTTTCCTGACCTGATGGATAATATTTTATTTAACTCCACACTAGGGAAGTTAACTAGCTGGCGGGAAAGAGAAATGTATTCTCAAAGCGATAATGCAAGTTTATGCAGCACCTTTGATTTTGCATACACTCCATGACTGAGATAATTTCAATTTATTATTTATTCATTATGTTTTTATTTGGGCTCAGAATGCAAAGGTTCCATTTTTCTATTCCCCTCCCTATGCCTAATATTTGTTACAGTTGCATTTCTCAAACCATTTACTGTCTGTAGGGTAAGTAGGGTGACACTGCTCATAATGTGCAAATAATGTGAAATAAGCTAGTCAGCTCAAGTGGAATGAATTACTGTCACTGGTAAAATAAGGCAAGAGGGAACGGCTGCCTTGGGAGCTAAAAAAGACTCTAGCAGGTACTGCTATTGAGCAACTGGAATAACACTTACTATGATTTATCAAAGACCACTTGAAAGCACTTCTGAGGCATTAAATAGGCATGAAAACAGGCTTTAGTGGCAACAGGACTATGCCAGACCTGAGTCATTAGGAGACTCAAAAGCTTTACCCTAACAAGCAGCCTATGAAGAAGGGGTGCAAAAAATCTTCAAAGACTTGTGGAAGAGAGTGCAGAGCACAGTCAGTGTGGAGGAGAAGAGATGACCACAGAGCTATTGGGTCCCCATTACAAAAAGCTGATACTGTAACTGTGAAGAAAGGAGGAAAACCCAGCCCATGATTACTACCACAGCCACACACCAGACCACCAGAAAACAGCCTTGTGCAGGAGTAATTATGTAAATGAGAGAAAATGATTAAAATATTTTCATTGTGACATCACTGTAGTTTTACAAAGACAATTTGCTGCACCCAGTGTTTTCACAGCTAATCCATTACTACAGCAATGCTTTTGTGGTAGGGGCTGGAGCAGTATTACCAGGTAATGTGCTGCTCTCACAGTGCCTGCTGTCTTGGCATGGGGTCACAACTCAGCTTTGCACAAACATTTTGCTTCCAGATCTACCTTGTCTAGCCTTTGCTTAATCTGATGGCAAGAAGCAAGCATTTTGATGTTGGGCAAGCTTTCAAAGATTGTCCCACTCCATGCTGTGGATCCCGCTGCCTGCATTGTACGAAAATACAAGCTGGAACATGTAGTAGCTCATCAACCACGCAGCCAGCAAATAGCCTTTCCCTCCATCCCAGCTAATCTCACAGAAAGGCGTGTTCCAATGTGATCCGGCATCATTGCTTCTCAGGAAGGGAAGGAAATGCTTCAGTCTGCCCAGCGACATGGCAAGGACTTCTCTGCTCAAGGTGAGGCAGCACCTGTGAGACACTCAAGTCACCAATACTGGTGAAGCCTTCCACCACCCTCTGCTTCAGCACTTGACTTCACTAGCGGGAAGTGTTCTCATCCAGTTAACACTGCACTTCAGCATTATTTTCTTCATAAAAAAATAATGCATTAAGCAAGTTACTAAAGTGAAGTTTTCAGAAAGGAAAACCTTAGTGTGAGCTGGCATGTGGCAGAGGTCCCAGTGCCCCATCTTATCTTCTGAACAACTAGAGACTGCTGTGGGTGGGGAAGAGCAGAAGAGCATTAATGAAGAACTGAGAGGTGGATGGGGGAGTATAGTGTTTCTTTTGAGACTGCCTAATAAACTACATTTCACCATCCAACTTTATGATTTTGTGAAAAAAATAGACATCTCTCCACTTCTCAGCAGAGACTTAATAGCAGTAAGCTGTAAAGTGAGCTCACATTTCTACGACTTCATTATTCTCACAAAATATACTACTGTAATTTTCTTGCACATTATGAAGTATTATCATAAAACAAATCTTTTAAACTCATTAGTATGAATTAGTGAAGTTCTACTGTCTATCCAAAGACTATTGTTTCTATTCTGGGTCTTTTAAAGACCCACTGTGCCTGAAACCAAACAATGCTTGAAAAATACATCAAACAAATGCTGATATTGCAATGCACAAGCCCCATAGCATTTCCGCACATTCCCAGGAAGCTCTCTGATCAGTTAATACCATAATAATCACACTGAAGATGTATCACAGTTTTATCCATAAGTAGTCCTAAACAGCACAAAATCAAAACAACCATAAGGCCATCTCTCCATGGCTGGTAAAACAAAGGTAAAACAAGATTACTGCTCTGCTGCTATTTTAACAGGAGGGAAGGGACCAAGACAGCAGAAGACTCTCCATGAGGTTCTCCTATGGAGGAACTTGCTGTACAAAATGTCTTGAAGTTGCAGATGTGCTGCAAGGTCCCATCTGCACTGAAAGAGGCAATAGCTGTGGGAGTCACCAGGTAAGAGATGCAACAACTTGGATTCTCTGCTTTGAAAAATCCGTTCAAAGAATTCGCTTCCCGTAAGTGTCCAACTACAGAAATACGAGCCAGCAGTTTTGTAGGGCAGGCAAGTATGGTTTCCTCAAATAAGATGTGTCAATTAATTTGCATGTACACAGAATACAATACAGCCACAGAAAAAGCTTTCCTTGCAAAGCAGCTGAACCTCAAAAGCCCCTTATATAGTTTCAGTATACCTCAGACAGTGTTGCTATAGTTTTTGCTTTTTCTTTCTAATTAGAAGTATTTCTATTGTGCCACTAAGGAAGCAATCTCAGAATATGGTCCTTCTACTACAGCATTAGTAGGATTCCCAGAGCTTTGACAAAACCAGTTAGAGCCAAAATCACTGTTACCGTAAAAATGGTGCCAATACAGGTGACCAGCCATTTTAGTGGGCCACTTTTTCTGGGAAGGCCCTAGGAGTCCTTTACCTCTTTGTGCTGCTGTGAGGGTGCAGAGGGGTTTCTATGGAGGAACACCACCACAGAGCTGCCCATTGGGATCACTCTCTCAAAGTCCTCCATAGAACAGCTTAAAGGAAGGAAACTTTTCTTTCAACTCTTCTTTTTCAGGCATCTGCTTTCTGAGCACAACACCGCTTAAAGGCCACACCAGTGCTGCTAGACACCAGAACTGCTTTACACCACTGTATGCTTGCCCAGCAAAAATATCTGAAAACATCACAGTATTTCTCCACAAATAACTGTGCTTTTCAAAAGGTAACCTTTCAAGGAACAATGTAATTAACTAAAATAGGTGAATTATTTGTATCTGCAGCTGATAGTGACAGGTAGGAAGAGCTTCACAACATGCACAGCTTTAGTTGCAACATCTCTGGAAAAGTCCTTGGGGGTTTAGAACAATGAAACTGTAATTTAGCCAGTCAGTCAACAACAAAAAAAAAAAAGTCATAAACAGATTCATAGAGACACTTCTGTACGCACAGCTCCTTGTATATTTTATGAGGGAAGCACTGCCTGCCTTCCTGCTCCTTCCCAATTCCTCTCTTCCTTCACATCAAACTCACAAACAAAACAATGCAAGTGCTAAGAGAGAAAAAAAGAGAGACTTTATCTTCATGGCATTGCTCAGATCTTATAATAAACATAACCCTCCGTGCAATTATTTATTTTCAAAGAAAATCCTTGTTTTCAAAACCACTGAAAATACCATCAGTTGTTCTTCTTCTATAAGGAAGGTTCAACTAACAAAACGAAATGAAAGATACAAAGTCTTTGAAGACAGTGCTTTGGTTTCTGTACTGTAATTTCATTTGATAGCAGGGGAGCTAATTTATAGAACATGCAGCATTGTTTTTACACAACTATGTTATGTTATGGGAAATATTTTTGTCCTTCCCTTATCTTTTAAAAGACAAAGCTCTCATGAATATACACAGACTTTGTAGGACTTGCTGGATAAGAATTAGCAAAGAGACATGCATGTGGAAACCTTCACTCTCAGACTCGTGTAGGTTTTACTTGAATATCGGCTTAGTTCAGTAACAACTGCAATTAGAACTGCAGCTAGAACCAGTCTGAACTGGTGCTACAAACTTGAACTGATTCTCTACAAACCCCTGTAATTAGATCACCAACAGCTGCTTAGCCTTGGTGACCTTCAGAAGAAATAATAATTATTTCAACTGAAAAGGCTTCAGTCCCAGACGAAATAGGACAAAAAAAGCACATCACCAAGTACTAGCATCAGGGAATTAATCATTATTTGACTATTATTCTGAGTTCTCTCCTGACAAGGCTGAATGATAGAAAAATAAAATTTAGTGCCAAACATAGAAAATTTTGGTTGGAGAAAAAATAATGTTCTGTGCAACTGAAAAGGGGGATTCTCTCTGAAAATACTTCCTACTCTTCATCATCATATTGCCATGCATCTGAAGCACAGTCTGCCACAACTGGCAAAGCTAGCAGAATACAAAATCCACAAATGAGAAACATGGTTCAAAATCAGTAAATATCCCATTTTTCCTCCCCTTCTCAGAAATTACAACTTACAGGTTTTAATACAGCTTGAAAACAAACATATTTTGAATAAACACTTGAAAGAAAGACAAAGAGAAAGCAAACACAAACGCAATGGAAAAGGTGCTGGTGCTAATGCACCTTTTTCTAAGGCTGCATATGCGCATTGTAAAGCCTATTTACAAAGGTGATTTAACCAGACTCAACCTGAGCCAGCCCTGTAACAACATCTAGTAAAACTGGTATAATATATAACTAGACTAATCGTTAGGAAAGCTTAAGCCGAGCTCCTGGAAACTGTTGAAAAAGAAAATCTATACTGCTGACAAATCATCAGTGGAGGAAGCATTGAGGAAGGAAACCACCTATGATTCAAGAAAACTGAAGAGTACACAGAGATTAATTTCAAGAGCACAGCATGGAAATAGAGCTAATATAACAATATAATATAATTACATCTAAAATACCAAGAATAGCCATAGGACTCTGAGTGTAGCAGTAATTCACCTCCCTCCACCCATTTGTCACTGGAACAAAGTGCTGCTCAGTGCGGCTCCTCAGCTGCACATCAGCAGTGGAATGAAGAAGACGCTCTCCTCAGGGCTGTTTGTTGGTGCTTGCCAGTGTAACAGTTGGCTGTCAGAGTACAAAGTCCTATAAAAATAGAAGGTTAAAGGTGGTATCCTTCTCAGCCCACTAAGCCAGGCAAAGTAAGCTCTTCTGTTGCACTGCCCACCTCCAAGTAATTCTTTCAACGTTTGGTGTGGCACCCCACTGGGTTTTTCCCCTCCTCTTTCAGACAAATTTCTCTGAACTGCATTCAACCCAAGTTCCTGAACAGTTCTGGAATCATAGAATCATAGAATAGTAAGGGTTGGAAAGGACCTTAAGATCACCTAGTTCCAACCCCCCTGTCATGGGCAGGGACACTTCACACTAACCATGGCACACAAGGCTATGTCCAACCCCGCCTTGAGCACTGCCAAAGATGGAGCATTCACAACTTCCCTGGGCAACCCATTCCAGTGCCTCACCACCCTCACAGTAAAGAATTTCTTCCTCAGATCCAATCTAAACCTCCCCTGTTCAAGTTTGAACCCGTTACCCCTTGTCCTCTCACTACAGTCCCTCATGAAGACTCCCTCCCCAGCATCCCTATAGGCCCCCTTCAGATACTGGAAGGCTGCTATGAGGTCTCCACGCAGCCTTCTCTTCTCCAGGCTGAACAGACCCAACTTTCTCAGCCTGTCTTCATAAGGGAGGTGCTCCAGTCCCCTGATCATCCTCGTGGCCCTCCTCTGCACTTGTTCTAACACTTCCATGTCCTTTTTATGTTGAGGACACCAGAACTGCACACAATACTCCAAGTGAGGTCTCACGAGAGCAGAGGAGAGGGGCAGGAGCACCTCCCTCGACCTGCTGGTCACACTCCTTTTCATGCAGCCCAGGATACGGTTGGCTTTCTGGGCTGCAAGCGCACACTGCCGGCTCATGTTCATTTTTTCATCAACCCACACCCCCAAGTCCTTCTCCACAGGGCTGCTCTGAATCTCTTCCCTGCCCATCCTGTAGCTGTGCCTGGGATTGCTCCGACCCAGGTGTAGGACCTTGCACTTGGCATGGTTAAACTTCATCAAGTTGGCACCAATTAAAATATTTTGCTTATTGCATTTGCTTGATATTTTTACAAATTTCCTGTACACTAAACTTTGCTCACTGCACTTCTGGAACAGTATGCACTGCTTGAATTTCCTCCCAAAGGAAAAAAGCAAATTATTGTTATTAAGCTGAAAAATTGTTAAATCAGCTGTGCTCAAATATGAGAAGCATATATGGTTGTGGCAGCCAACAGTGTATCTTTTGGGAACTTTGAAGGACCAAATTTCTCACAACTTGAGCTAAAATCCCCTTTCTCTGTCTGTTATAAATTTTAGATTGAGCAACTGAAATATTCTCCTTAGTCAGACTTCATAGAAACTTGTGTAATATTTGAGTGAAAAAAGGTCTGTTTAGAGATGATGCTCAAGAGTGGCTGACACAGGCCTCTGCCAGTCACAGCTCTAAGCAGCACAGTCTGCATGTTCTGCTCTCCACCTGCCCTCAGGGACTGCCAAGAAACCCAGAGGCTCCCAGCCATGCACATGGCAATGCCAACCTAGCCCAGGTCCCCTTCTCTAGACTGCCCAGATGCAGTCTGAGAATTGGTATGTCACCATTAGGAAGATTTTAATGGGCTTTGGAGACACGTGATACTATTTATAATCAGCCCTCCTAGACAGTTGTTTGCATACTCCTCCCTGATGCAGCTTCCCTTGAAGAGAGTTGCTACACAATCATTACAAATTGATTGCAAAAGAGCTAACAATCATGATTAAATCATTAAATTCTTGTCTACGCTTCAGAGAGCGGAGAGAAAATTAACTTCCCACCAACCTAATTTTTTCCTGAACATGAAATAATGATTTTCTGCCCGTCTAATTACAAAGCCAACATCTGATCAAGCCGGCATCCAGAGGGGATTATCACATGCACAAGTATTAGACCTCATTACCAGCTTGAGTGCAAAATTATTACATCTTGTAATTGGATGGTGAGATTTATATACAGATCGGCCCGGTTTCTGTAAGATTGTAATTACAAGCTTCGTTGGTTAGCTACTTATCACTCAGCACAGAAGAGAGGAAAATAAGCAACAAAAAAAGCATTTCATTAACCCATAACCCTATCAAGGGAGAACCACTGTAACATCCATGTCTGCATTAGGGAGAACAGCTAAATTCACAGATGAAACAATTTATTATACTCTTTGCAAATGGGATTTCATTTTGTTTAACCCCTAATGAACTATTTTGGTAAACTGTATAAGCAAACCATCCATTTTATAGACAACTAGGTTCAATATAGTAATTATAAGGGGTAACTGACTGAAATAAATACTCATCTGCTTAGGGGCAAGGTTATTTGAGATACAATTGCACATAGATCTGAGCATTCACAATAGGCAGAGTAAATAGGAAGCTTGCCTTGGCTTGTTACAGAGACTGGAAACCCCCTTGCATACAATCAGAACTGGGAGAGCATAAGAAAACCTGCTGGTGAGAGTAAGACATACACATACAAATTACCAAGAAGCCAAGATAAGCAGGGTCTGTGAGGGCAGGCCATGTTCAGAGTGCGATTAAAAATACAGAAACATCCTGTACTGCTGCTTTGGGGATGTCAAGGTGCAGGTACATACAAACATCAGAATGTGAGAGACATATGAGGGACAGACATAAAACCTCCATTCAAACACTGATTTTTAAATTATGTTTCCAGGCTTTTTAAGCGAACAGGCAAATTGAAAAGAGTAAACACCAACACGATAGACTCATTTGTGCCCACATTCTGTTCCACCTTCACTTTCCAATTCTGATGGCAGGATGTAAATGGATGTTTTCCTCCTGATTTCAATTCCTGCTCTGAATAAGCCCTGACCTCTTTGGGTGTTTATTAAGGCCACCTGATCTTATGTAGAAATTACTGTAGAAACATAAAATTCTCTGGTTTTAACTCTCTCCATCCCCCACATCTCATCTCCTGGTCAATATTACTTATCTAACCAGTAACAGTAAAAAAACACTCATCCTTTTACATACCTAGAGCAGAAAAAAACCCATAGTATTCTGCACAGGAGCCATTAAGGCAAACTTCAGGATCTCCATTCTCTTTTCTTGCATCCAGTAAAAAGTTTCAGGAAGGCAAAATCCTTTCCATTCTGTTGATCTATAAGCTATTTATTTTATCATCACCAAGTGAAGAAACGAAAGATGGATTTGAATTAAAAACAATGAACAAACACCATCATCCAAGAAAAAAACCTACCACCGCAAAAAGCAGGATGAGTAGGTGATTAACTAATGGGAAGGTATCCTGGATATGAGAAAAGTTCTGCATAATACTTCACACTTTCTACCCTGCATCAAAATCTAGGCAGTCGGGTTTTGTTGTGAATCGATGGTGATTTTGTGTTAGAACGTGGAAATGCAGAGTGATTAAAAAAGACACAGGATTTTAAATCTTAATGGAACATTTCCCAACTCAGTTCAGTTTTGGAGAGCCGTCTTCATTTCAATGATCATTTTTATCCCAAACCTAATTACAGTGGATTTTTATCTCATTCCCACTGTTAAACATTCATTGATTTGAGTAGTGTAGCTCATCAAGATTATCTGCAGAGAGTGACGATTCCCTACTATTAGTTCCAGTTGTAGCATCCAAAGATTCCAGCTGCGCTTTGTACTGTTCTGGACACTCACCACACAGATAACAGAAAATAGCTACTGCAGAGGTCTTATAGTTGGAGGCAACTGATATAGAAGACAACAAGAATGAACTGCCAACTCGAGGGGGTCTCAGCACTGTAATTCTTCTTAACAGAAGCTGTTTGCCTGACAGATCCTGTCTTTGTTATTACCCTCAGCCTGTGTATTAAATATTTCCATGTCCTTGTAAGCTCTACTAGCTTTTTGTGTACCCTTATTCTCTCTTGTCAACCCCAAAAGTCAAAACAGACACATATACAAACAAAAGGAGAACCCAAGCACACTTTCAATAGTGAATTGAAAAAAGAAATAAATATTGAGGTTATACTTGTACTTCAAAAAATACATATATGTTTTACAGAGAACAAAGATCGGAGTAAATAGATGGTCAGTATCGTTATTGAGTGTGCGGGGTAAAAAAACATCACAAAACAACTGGCTGAAGCAAATACTACAAATTCAAAATACTTCAGTAGAAATGAAGTCTACAAAACACAGCAAGTCAGGTGGCATGACTGGAGACAGTAGCAGCCCGGACCACAAGGACAGAATCAGACTTCTCAGGGAAGAAAAGTACTCTGTAATACAATTCATATTTCAAGAATAATTTGTCCTCAAAGCAGTCTGAAAATATTCTAGTCTACCTCTGGGCCAAAACAAGTACACAATAATGTGGACTGCCACCCTGCATGGGCAGGTTCTGCAGGAGGAAGAAAAGAAGAAAAAAGATGGGTTGTAAGAAACCTTGCACTGGCCCTGTTGTCTCTTTCATCAACCTGTCCAGTGCCCACCAGCTCCAGCAGCCTTATGGCATCAGAAAGATTAATTATAGAAACCTGATCTGCTTGGGTTTGAGGGTACCATAAAGTTCATCCAGTTCCAGCCCCCTGCCACATGCAGGGACACCTTCCACTAGACCAGGCTGCTCTAAGCCCTCTCCAACCTGGCCTTGAACACTGCCAGGGATGGGGCAGCTACAGCTTCCCTGGGCAGCCTGTGCCTGGTCCTCACCACCTTCATAATAAAAAATTTCTTCCTAACATCTAATCTAAATCCCCCCTCTTTCGGCTTAAAGCCAGCTTTGTTGCCTCCGCCTGAACAGTACAGAGCTCCTGCGATTAAGGACCCATCCATATTTGTGAGTATACCCCAAACATCCTCTGGTAGCACCAAGCCAGAGCAGCAAGCTCACCAGAAGGTTAGGGGAATTCCTAAATCTTCTTGTAGGCAGAGCAGATATCAAAAACTTTATGTTTACCAGTTCTTATGGACAGAAATGTCAGCATACAAAAATAGTTATAGCTAGCTTCAGGAAACTGAAAGCTAACTTCAGGAAAACCAGAATGAAAAGAATATATTGCCTTAGGGAAATACGAATTTTTTCTTTTTTTTTTCTTTTTGCATACTACTATTTTATTTCAAGTCTTCTCTACATACACAGCAATAGCCATTTGCATACATTCGCACTTCACAGTAAGAGAGAACAATGAAAAAAAATCTCAATTTTTAAAGCTTCCTCCCACTCTTCCTTCCTCTGGTGCAAAGGCTGCAATTGGAATTCAGGCAATGGAGCTGCACATGTGTAAAAGGAGCATGAGCAAAGACAGCATCCAGTGCATTTAGTCTGCTACTCAAATAAATACTTGCAATACTAGTTGGTGGTGTTTTTTTTCTTTTTGATTGGCAGATTTTCAGTGCATTATTTATTAAGTTGCACTAAGGTCGTGTCTCAGCCTCAAGTTTCTCCCCCCACCCCCCATTTATTGTTATTTATTATTTGTACTGTAATAGCACCAAATAGTCCCAGCCATCGCCTAGATCTCTATTAAGTACTTAACCGCTAACGAAAATACCAGGATGCACATTATCTGGGTAGAAGGCAAATGTGCCTAACACGTTGCAAGCACAGACTTGCTGAGCTTGTTGGATTTTTCCAATAGATCCATTTTCCCTATAGAAGGGACATATGGAAGATAATGAGAAGATGGAGCAGTGTCCAAGTAATGAAAGGCTTAAATAAACAAGCAGAAAAGAACCTGCACATTTGCACCCTCACACAGTTTCTACACAACTGTGTGTGTAATAAGCATTGTCCCACCATGCTTCATCATGTGAACATCCAGGACCCTTAAAAGATTCATCTGCGTTCCCAGAACAACACATTTCACAGCCACATCTTAACAGTCATGAATGTGGGACCTTGACTTGAAACAGAGCAGACAGATATGCCCCTGAACTCAGCAATTTTCTCTAAAGAAATTAAAACAGACAAATAGAAATATAAAAGTACTCTCTATTGAGAAATATATTAAGTCTAAAGAAAAGTATCAAGACAATTATTGAAGTGCTCAGTAGCATTTCTCATTGTCTGCAACAGCAGACTTGGTGGGGAAACAGGAAGAGTCTATCTTGTGGTTGAGAAACCTTTGGTATCACTTGATTGATACTCTCATACACTTTCGGAGTGGGAAGGAATGAAAGCTACGTTTGTTTTGATCACTGGGGAAGAGCAGCCCATTTGAAATTTCTTATCAATCTTATTCTTCACCCAGACCCCGAGTTAAAATCTGCAGTAGAAACCTGCTTTCTGCTTCAAAGCACGCAAGCCTGGCACACAGCAGAGACCAGCAACTCCCCACATTTACCTCCTCCCACACTTCAGCTTAGCGTTCTCATAAAATCTTAAGTGAATACACATCTACTGTCTTTGTGAAGCAGCTTGCTTTCAGTTGCAAAGAGTGGAAAAAAGTACACAGATGACTTCCCTTTCTTTCCTCTTCCTCACTCCCCATTTTAGTCTCCATTACATCATATGCCATACAGCCTGTTCTGGCTGTACTATAGGCAGTCATAGAAAACTGGCAGCAGTTTCCATACTAATCCCATTCCATGTGGATGGTTACACGGATACAGAAAATGGGGACTCATTTGCTTTTTTCTCCCAGACGTTCATGGACACGGACACTGTCTCCAGTGGCAACCGCTATAGTACACATGCAGATGGTCTGTGTGGCTGGATCAAGTTATACATTCAGTCTGCAAAGTCTAGCTTTAAGGTAAGGCTTCATAAGCCTTCATTACCTAGTTTTAAGGTAATGAAGCTAATACACCATTCAAAGATGACTGCAAAAGCATTATGAAGTAGTATAATTCCTTTTTCTTTAATGTACTTTAGAACATGAATACGTCTGTAAATTTTCTAAAAATACTATGATGTACAAATTTTGGATAAAATGAATAAAACCTTCAGGAATTACTGTGGATTCACATCTCATGCTGAACCCTATTCCAGACAAAAAATTAGTGCATTTCCTTCTCTTTGGTATTTTTGGTGACATTGTGTGTATGTTTTTCTCTTTCAGTTAGCATCGTGTTTCTAACCTCTATCACTTTATCTGGATTCTATTCTTCAAGGCTCTGTGGGAATCAAGTTGATATCAACGCATCCTACTCCATGCTTCACACCCAGATTCTGTGATTTGGAGCAACATCTCCCTCACCCTCAGTGTTACATCACTTCCTCTTTGATTTCTCTCCCTCACATGATCTCTTATACTTTTGATTAGGATTTCTTCAGCCTTGCACAGCTCCGTGGGAAAACAGAATCCTCTGGTCTTATCCCCTTACTGCTTGAGAAAAAGTGAAATGCAATAAAACTCAGCAAATCTGGTGCCTTTGTTCAAGCATTTCTATCCCTATTAAATGCTGCCTAATAAATTCTGCATCATGAAAAATTAAGGTTAGAAAGGGAGAGAAGAGGAACTTACATGGCACTTCTGAGAAATCGAAGCAATCTAGCTGATAGGAAAGCATGATAAAATGGAAAGCAGTTGAAAACAAACTACTGCTTCCCTTGAATTTATTGGAAAAGTAACAGCTAGTCAATTCCAGCAGTGCTTAGGGGTCCTAGAGAGGAGTGGCAAGGAGAAGTTGTCAAATTTACCAGGTTAAAGCAGGGAGGAATATATATAATGCCAGGGGAGGAGTAGCATAACATGTTAAGGTATTGTATTTAGTCTTTGTTATATCTCTGGAAAAACAAACAAAACAAAAACCTTAAAACAGAACTCAAGGGAATGGAAAAAACAACAAAAAGTAGAGGGCTAGAAAGCTATCAGCATGAGGAGAGGTGAGTTTGAACGGGAAACTACAAATAAACTGCTGTTGACAGCCACAAAGAAACAATGGCACAGCAAGACCTTGCAGGCCAGGAACCAGTCAGCCGCTGACAACAAGGTGTTTTCTCCAAGGCCTTTACTCATCCCTGCAACTCCATGGCCAGAGGCTTCCATAGTGCAAAACCATCAGAACTCTGGCCCACAGAGCAGAGCCCATCCCTTCTGAAATATCCTCACAAATGATGCTTCCCATGACACGGGCTGGTAGTGAAACACACACCGGGTGGACTCACAGGGATTTGTTCTTTTGAAAATGTCACTGCACACAGACAGCTCTTACAAATTCAGACAAGCAGCAGAGTGCTGGCACACCAGCAAACATCCAGCCTCATTTTGAGCCCAGGAGATGCCCAGTGATTCCTCAGACCAGAACATGCCATCCCCTTCCTCTCACAGCTTGCCTGATGGTGCAACTTGGACCCTCCATGATCACAAAACAACTTTCACTCTGAATTTTGAGCTGTATATCTTGATGCTTAAAATGAGGGTGCACCTAAAGCACAGGTTTCAAGGACACACCATGGCTTAAGGACACCAACCAACGCACACCCAAGCGTGCCCTGTCATTCATTCACAAAGCAATAAAAATAAAAATGACTGCATTTAGCAGTGGCAGAAGCACTGTGAGCCAGGCAACAGCAGCCAGGAGCTCTCTGTATTCACCGTGGCCCCTCATTGTGTACCACTCAGAGAAATCCTGCTGTTCTCTCTGCTTGCAACGAAGCCTCAAGCCTTTTCTCAGCAGCTGTCACTTGGTTCCCAAAAAAAAAAAAAAGGGCTCTCAGCACCATGGCGATTAAATACCATTATAACTTTCCTCCTTCTGCATACTACAGTAGGCAATCAATATGGGCTTACATTTTATGAGACAAGGAGTTAACTTGTTCAATTACGGTGCAGACAGCTCTATTCTTTTGTAACAAGTAATCTGGGTAGGGAAATCGATACTGACAGGCCCGACGCACGCCAGCTAATTTCATATTATCCTCAGCCAATCAGCTACCTGCGAATAATAGAGTTGTTGTTACAGTTCATTATGGGGAGGTGGGATCAATATCGGTACAATAAGAGGATTGGCAATGCATCTGCTGCATAAGTAACCCTGAAGGGAAAGAAGGTCCCACCAGTGCAGCCAGCACGCTCGCATTTACATAGGCAGGGAAAACACAAGTGCCAGAGAGGTCCTTGCTCCCTGGCCTACAATTAAAGATGAATACACCCCAGAACTGGAGCAAGATAAACAAACCTCCCTTGCCTACTGCCAGCATGAGACAGGCATGGGGGCAAAGTTGAAGAAAACATTAACAGCAGATTAAAAGACACGCATATGCTTCGTAAAACGAGATAACACAGGCACAGCTAAATGAACCAGAAACAATCTATTATTTTTTGAAGCATTACATTAATATACAATGTCTGTTTGACAAAATACAAGGCAGAAAGGGAGAAAACATGCAGTCACATTCTGATGAAGATTATATATATTTTATACACATGATGTTTCATGAGAATGTTTTCTTTGATGAGGCAAAGTCCTACCTATGTTAACATTTATTATGCAGGGGGTGTGAATGGGGTGCAAGAAAAAGGAGAGATTCTGGTATTCGAATTAAGGTTTAGAGACAGAATTCTGTGGTATGTGTTTGAAACAGCTTGAGAGGTAGTAGTGCAATTGGTATTTGGTTGGATTAAGAAATGCAAGTGGAATAAAACATTTTTTTTAATTCAAAAACCATTTTTTAAAAACAGCAGAAGCATTGTTTTGAAAGAGATGGGTTTCCTTAGATAGCAAAAAATTAATTTTTACCTGTCCTCGGCCACAGAACTGATACCAGAGGTATCCTGGAAGGGAGCACTTACACCTAACATTGTCATAAGACTTCTTTTTTCCTAGCAGGTACCTGACTTGAGACTATGCAGGTTTTAATTTCAGAGACAGTGAAAGCTTGCAGTCTTAACTGGCTTAGACTGGAGCTGCAGCTGTTCGGTAAACTCTACCCCTAAACCAATGGCAAAACTTTGTTCGGCTTCCTGGGGACAGCAACCCAACAAAGCTGCCCAAAAGCACATCCCAATGCAGGAAACACTTTTGAAAATACAAGGTTGACCACAGAAAAAGATAACACATACTGAAATGAGCAGTTACTGACTTTCTAATTTCAAGTGTGAGCTGAGGATCAGGATATGGAGATTTAAGTGTCAGATTGTCCCCCAAATGAAATGTAAAAACAAGGAGCATCAAGAATATGTAGACTTAAAAAAACCCCAACCTATTCCAAGGACTTTCACCTATATACTCATTAGGCTTTTGTTCTTAATCATCCACATAGTTTTATTTAAGCTTCCCTTAATTTTACCCTCTAAAACTCTAACTTCTCCGTACCTGGATTTTTCCTATCAACTGGCCTCTGTGAAGGACGCAGCACCACCTCTCCAAGATGAACCTCTTACAGTTCACCAGAAGCCAAATCAGCAGCAACTGAGGATTTAGAAACTCAGTCTTCCATCTTGAAACAACTCATTTTGTGTATTTTGATCCTCATGAATCTCTTCCTTCTCAGGATATTCTATGATTTTCTTGTTGAACGTTCTCTTCTACCTGCTTTCAAACAACAGTGTGAGAATGGAAGACAAATTCACTTCAAATTCTGGAAACACTGTAATCACAAGGTACCTGAACTTTTAAATGGGCTCATTACGCACTATATAAATGTGAATTTTCATCAATTTCTGATTTTAACTTTGAGGAATGGTATCTCTATTTGAAAACCAACACAGGCAGGATTTTTAATCCACTTTGATCCATTTTTTTCTTACTTACTTTGTCACAAACCCTTGAAATTTTGCAATAGTGGTAATATGCCAAATTGCCTTGATATTTCAAATTTTTTCACATATTCTATCAATTTACATTCAGAGAAACTGGTCAAGAGAAAATGCAGTGTGACTTCCCTACACGATCTGCCTTTGTAGAGAAAATGAAAACAGCCTAATCTTAGACAAAATTAGAAATCACAATATATCTTGGGTTGGTGCAGACATATTTTCAGATGATTCAAGTGGAGCAGTCTGAGTGTCCTCAGGAAACCAAAGTTGAAACCTGCCTTTAGGTTACAACACAATGAAGTGGTCAAGGATGCTTTAAACTAGATGTGTTGGGGGAGGGGGGCATCATTCCATCCCAACACACCCAGTCGGTTGGTAGCACCTATAGTAAACGTTCGGAGCAATGTACGGATATTCCAGCTGCTCCAGCCAATGAGCCAGCTTCAAATGGATCTCGGCTCAAATGCCTCTACACAAATGCCCGTAGTATGGGGAACGAACAAGAGGAATTAGAGATGTGTGCACATCTACGGGGGTATGATATCATAGGCATCACAGAAACATGGTGGGATGGCACCTATGACTGGTGTGTTGGAATGGAAGGTTACCGGCTCTTTAGGAAAGACAGGCCTGGCAGACGGGGAGGGGGAGTTGCTATTTATGTTAGGGATAGGCTAGAGAGTATGGAACTCTGTCTGGGGACAGGTGAGCAGTTGACAGAGAGTTTGTGGGTCAGGGTTAAAGGGAGAACAGTGATGGGTGACATTATTGTGGGGATCTGTTACAGACCGCCTGACCAAGGGGACTTGCTGGACGAAGCGCTCCATAGGCAGATAGGAGCAGCCTCACGCTCGCAGGCCCTTGTTCTCATGGGAGACTTCAACCACCCTGATATCTGTTGGAGGGATGGTACGGCCCGGCACAAGCAATCCAGAAGGTTCCTCGATTGCGTGGAAGACAACTTCCTTCTGCAAGTAATAGAGGAGCCGACAAGGAGAGGTGCCATGCTTGACCTTGTCCTCACCAACAGGGAAGGGCTGGTTGGAAATGTGATGCTCCAGGGCAGCCTTGATTGCAGCGATCATGAGATGGTTGAGTTTGAGATCCTCAGGACAGTGAGAAGAGCGTGCAGCAAGCTCACTGCCCTGGACTTCAAGAGAGCAGACTTTGGCCTCTTCAGGAACCTGCTCAGTAAGGTTCCTTGGGATACAGCCCTAGAGGGCAGGGGGGCCCAAGACTGTTGGTTGATATTCAAGGATCACCTGCTGCAAGCTCAGGAGCGGTGCATCCCAACCAGAAGGAAGTTCAGCAGGAGGGCCAGGAGACCTCCTTGGATGGATAAGGAGCTGCTGAGCAAAATTCGAAAGAAAAAAGAGGCTTATAGAAGGTGGAAGCAAGGTCAGGCGGCCTGGGGAGAATACAGGGATGTTGTCCGGGAAGCTAGGGACCAGGTTAGGAAAGCTAAGGCCCACTTAGAATTAAACTTGGCTAGGGATGTTAAGGATAACAGGAAGGGATTTTATAGGTACATTGCCGATAAGAGACAGGTTAGGGACACCGTGGGCCCCCTCCAGAAGCTATCGGGAGAACTGGCTACCCTGGATTTGGAGAAGGCTGAGGTTCTTAATGACTTCTTTGCCTCAGTCTTTACCGGCAAATGCTCTGACCACACCACCCAAGTCTTGGAAGGCAGACGCGGGGACGGTGAGGGTGGGGACCCTGGGCCCACTGTGGGGGAGGATCTTGTTCGGGACCACCTTAGGAACCTGAATGTATACAAGTCCATGGGACCGGATGAAATCCATCCAAGGGTCCTGAAGGAGCTGGCAAACGAAGTTGCTAAGCCACTGTCCATCATATTTGAAAAATCATGGCAGTCAGGTGAAGTTCCCAATGACTGGAAAAAGGGAAATATAACCCCCATTTTTAAGAAGGGAAAAATGGATGACCCAGGGAATTACAGACCAGTCAGTCTCACCTCTGTGCCTGGCAAAATCTTGGAGCGGATTATCCTGGAAGCCATGCTGAGGCACATGAAAACCAACAAGGTGCTTGGTGACAGCCAGCATGGCTTCACTAAGGGGAAATCCTGCCTAACCAATCTGGTGGCCTTCTATGAAGGGGCTACGGAACTGATGGACAGGGGCAGAGCGGTTGATGTCATCTACCTGGACTTGTGGAAAGCCTTTGACACTGTCTCCCATGACATCCTTCTCTCTAAGTTGGAGAGACATCAATTTGATAGGTGGACCACTCGGTGGATAAAGAACTGGCTGGATGGCCGCACGCAAAGAGTAGTGCTTAGTGGCTCAGTGTCCAGCTGGAGACCGGTAACGAGTGGTGTCCCCCAGGGATCGGTGTTGGGACCGGTCTTGTTCAACATCTTTGTGGGTGACATGGACAGTGGGATTGAGTGCGCCCTCAGCAAGTTTGCCGATGACACCAAGCTGTGTGGTTCGGTTGATACATTGGAGGGAAGGAATGCCATCCAGAGGGACCTTGACACGCTTGTGAGGTGGGCTGATGCCAACCTGATGAAGTTCAACCATGCTAAATGCAAAGTCCTCCACCTGGGTCGGAGCAATGCCAGGCACAGCTACAGGTTGGGCGGGGAGGAGATTGAGAGCAGCCCTGCAGAGAAGGACTTGGGGGTATGGGTTGATGAAAAAATGAACATGAGCCGGCAGTGTGCGCTTGCAGCCCAGAAGGCCAACCGTATCCTGGGCTGCATCAAAAGGAGTGTGACCAGCAGGTTGAGGGAGGTGATCCTGCCCCTCTACTCTGCTCTCGTGAGACCTCACTTGGAGTATTGTGTGCAGTTCTGGTGTCCTCAACATAAAAAGGACATGGAAGTGTTAGAACAAGTCCAGAGGAGGGCCACGAGGATGATCAGGGGACTGGAGCACCTCTCGTATGAAGATAGGCTGAGAAAATTGGGGCTGTTTAGCCTGGAGAAGAGAAGGCTGCGTGGAGACCTCATAGCAGCCTTCCAATACCTGAAGGGGGCCTATAGGGATGCTGGGGAGGGACTCTTCTTTAGGGACTGTGGTGAGAGGACAAGGGGTAACGGGTTTAAACTTAAACAGGGGAGGTTTAGATTGGATCTGAGGAAGAAATTCTTTACTGTGAGGGTGGTGGGGCCCTGGAATGGGTTGCCCAGGGAAGTTGTGAATGCTTCATCCCTGGCGGCGTTCAAGGGGGGGTTGGACATAGCCTTGGATGGCATGGTTTAGTGGGAAGTGTCCCTGCCCATGGGGGGGGGGTTGGAACTCGATGATCTTGAGGTCCTTTCCAGCCCTTACTATTCTGTGATTCTGTGATTCTGTGAAATTCAGTGGTTTCAGCAATCTCTACTGGACATTTATCCACATAAAACCCAAATAAACCACTACAGAATTTGGTACATTTCAATCTGTCCATCCATTTTACCCTTGGAAGGCTCATGGGCAGGTATATTGGCACACCAGAAGTAGGCTGTACTGGCAGAGCAGCTCGTCAGCCTTTGTTTGGTGCTCTAGTACTGCTCAGCAATTTCTGAAAACCAGAATACCCATCGGCTCAATCCCTCCCCTCCTCTGCTCATACTTCCTGCAAAATTTCGTATGGGTTGCGAAAGTGTCATCAGTATTAATAGCCCTTTTGAGCCAGCCTTTAAAGAATAAGTTTAAGTTAACTCTGCAGATCTTTTTAACACATTACAGCCTTTAGAATAGATTACTGGTAGCCTAGTTTCATTCATTATTTATCCTGGGCATTTCTGAAATCATATCATAGAATCCTAGAATGGTTTGTGTTAGAAGGGACCTTAAAGCTCATCCAGTCCCAACCACTGCCACAGGCAGGGATGCCTTCCACTAGACCAGGTTGCTCAAAGTCCATTAATTATTTTTCATCAAAATGCAAACCAGGCATGGCTGAAGAGGGGGAAGGCACCCTTGCACATGCTGGATTCACACTCCACACTCATAACTCTCACCAGCTCAAGTTATGCAATAAACACAGACTACAGGAAAGATTTTACGCAACTGTCACTAACATGTGTCAAAGCCATCAAAAAAGGAGTCTGGAGAAGCCTCACTTAGAATAGAATTGCTATTACTTATTCTAGAGAAAACAACTGTTCTGCCCGTGCCATAGGCACAAAACAGCTGCCCCCAGACTTCATGGCTGCAAAATAACATGGTGCAAAAGATGCTTAAGAAGACTACATTTAAACATCAGAGAAAGCAGTCCTCAACTGTGCAACACCTCCAGCCATTGACAACATCAAGCAATCAGTATATTTCCCTCACATCTCAAATATACAGAATACAGAGTAATAGTGCACCAAAATGCATTCAAATATTTTAAAATTACGTCTTATTACCACTGAAAAATAAGCATAGATGTTGCAAAAGCAGAGGAGAAAAGAATTACACTCTAAATGCTTAGCTATCTCAATAGTTACCAAGGTACAGACATAGCAGAGAACATGGAAGACTGATCAGCAGTTTCTTCTCTATCTTCCTGTACTCCAGAGTAAAAGTAAATCAACGTATATTAGCTGGGAGCAGCCAGCAGCGACCAGACTCCGAGAGTCTCTCCAGGTGCACTAGTAGGCCTAAGTAAGAAATATGTGCATTTCTCAGTAAGGGAAAAACAGTTCTAACTTGTCCTCAGAGAGCTCTCCTATGTATCAGCTTTACTGTTCTCCTGATAGATGCTCATTTGTTACAGTACTGTGTCATAAATACGGCTAACTTTTATATCATAGCTCCCAAGTGACCATCCTTTTAAATTCCAAATCATTAGAGCTCTTCAAAACCTAGTTAAATTAATAGAAGGGGGAAACAAGGTTTTGTTTCAAATCCTTAAAAGCTGTGGATCTTGAGTATTGCAAACGTGCTCTGCCCACATGTTCAGCACGGCTGCAGCAGCAAAATAAATTCTTTTTTTTTTTTTTTAAATAAAATTAAAAAAAGGATAAATCTTCAAATCAGATTTATCTACCAGATATTGGGCAGCGAGCAGCTGGACTGGCTTCACTTAAAACAGTTAATTTTTCCTGAGACAGCAAAACAGGGCAGTACTGGAGAACAAGATTCACCTCCTGTAACATATTGTGCAGTTACCCAAAGTCCTGCACAACAGAGGAAATGCAGGGGCCCAGGGTTTGGCAAGCTGACATTTCAGACCACCTCCTTCAGACCACAGTTCCAGACAAGCCTTTGTGGATCCTGCTTATCCCTTGGTAAAATACAGATAACAACTACTCTCCTCTCGTTTAATTCTCTTAAAAATCAGCTTTAATATTGCTCACAACAAAGCCACCCTCTATGATTCTTGCAACCAAAGCAACAATTGATGCATTTATATAATGATGTGCCAAATAAAACATTATAATACAGTGATAGTTCACACCTCCAGTTATGGGCACTGTGCATAAGTATTTCTAACAGGCAGCTATTCCATTTAACAGCCACTAAATCCTTGGATATATTTATTAAAAGACACCGACCAATTCATGTTTAATTACTTCATAAAAGAAACAGAAGTAGTAGTGGAGGAAGAGTTAAATACTGTACTAAAAGGAAGAAGCTACAACTAATCACAATTAAGAGGAAGTCCCAGGCTATTTAAATGCTACAATCCAATTATATCAGGTAAAATGAATTACTTCTTTAATGCTGACTTTATATGAAGATACCTTCTTATTGCTCTCATTAATAATCATCAGACATCATTTTAGCCCATATTGGCTGCAATAACATTTCTATTAGCATCATGGTGCAGCAGGGCTGACAATTAAAATAAAAAAATAAATCAAACCCAGAACTGAATAAATGTAATTATCGTTCAGAAAAGAGCTTTTATGACTATTTGATTAGTCAACTGAACAGTACTTACCTTTTAAATCTTAACTTCAGTTAAATGAAATTTTAGGCTTCTTATTACAGTATTCCCTGAAAAATTAAGAAACAGGAAGATGTTTTCAAGAGTTATTTAGCTGCCTTAGAACCAATATGTAACACGTTACTTGAGAAGCATCAGCTAAAATGGACTTAATGGGGGTGCCTAAAGTCAGAATACATGGAATTACAGGGGGCATTAGAAATCAAACTAAACCAAACGAAACAGAGGGTACAGAATTGGACCCAGCAGCTGTGGCATTCAGTGACTACCTGGTTCACAACAGATACTAACATGTTTTACGCAAACACCAACAGCACCTGTAAAGAGCCAGGACTGGCTGTTCCAGAAAGGTGAGAATTTATTTACGGGCAAAAAGCAAGTAATTGTGCTGGATTACCTATGCCAGTGTATGGAATGCTGCCAGCCTCAGCCAGCTCAAAGGGATGTATGAATGTCTGGAAACTTATAAAACAAATATTTGATCAAATACACATCACTATCAAATTTTCTCCAGGAACATGCAGAATTTTTACTTCCGGCCTTAACTGTTTGATGCTGAGAATTTGCGAGTAACTCATTTACACAACAAAACATGCAGAAATAGTCCTTTCCCTTTTTGAAAAGGGGAGGAGGTATTTTGATAAGAATTTCTCTATATTCAAGTTTTTCATCCTACTCTGAAAAGTCCTCTTTTGAACTCCTTTTAAACATCAAGAGTTTAAACTAGGAATCTAGTCCCCATGACTGCAGAAGACCATTACAACAATTACATTCTCATATTCTCATTTTTTATACCAGGACACCCTTGGTAAAATCACATTTGAAAGTTAAGTTCTACTCTTCCCCAGGGATGAAAATAACTACTTTAGTTGTAGAAGCATTCACAGTTTTCTTTCCTGAAAAGTTGCCAGGCAACAAAAAATAATCCAAAACCCAACCAATAGCTTTCTTGCACTTTCAGGAAACTAGAGTGCAATTCAGTATAAGTAGCCATTATATTATCATCATAGAAGAGAAGGCAGCATGCAAAAATCTCTGGCCTAACTGGTGTGTTGCTCCAAGCTTATGTCTGGCAGTCACTTCAGGAGTCAGAGAGAGACTAGGAAGAGATTGGCCCAAGGGCAACTGTTCCGTAGTCCTCCCTTGTGTGGAGAATAATTCTACATTCAGGAATGTTAAGGTTCTAGGTTGTTGTAGTTTCAGCACTACGTAGCAGCTCGCTCTACGTAGTCCCTCCTCTCTGGGTGGGATGGGGAGGAGAAACGAAAGAATGTAAACCCCATAGGTTGAGATTAGAACAGTCCAGCAACTAAGTTATAATACAAAACTAATACTACTATCACCAATAATAATAATGAGGAGGAAAATAATAAAGGGAGAGAATATAAAACTAACACGGGAAAGGAAAAAGAACATACCAGCAATAAAACCAAGTGATGCCGAATATATTTTCTCACTACCTGCCAACTGATACCCAGCCCGACACAAGCAGCAATCTGGGCCTTCCAGCTGACTCCTCACAGTTTCTATACTGGGCATGACATGCTGTGGTATGGAATACCCCTTTGGCTAGTTTAGGTCAGATGTCCTGTCTTTGCTTCCTCCCGGCTTCTCATGGTCCTCCTCAATGGCAGAGGAGGAGAGACTGAAAAGTCCTTGATCAGAGTAAGTGTTACTGAGCAATAACTAAAACATCGGTGTGTTATCAGTGCTATTCTCAGATTAAAGCCAAAACACAGCACTCCACCAGTTACTAGGAAGGAGAAAAATAACTTGTTAGAGCTGAACCCAGGATACAGGTCTAAATTTTCAAGGTAAACCAGATGGAGAGATAGCACTTGTATTTTCTTTCACTAGTATCAGTGATATTAGACTAGTTCATGCCAAAATGACACTTCTATACCAAATGCACCAAACACTTCCTTCAAAAGAGCTTCTCCAAAGTCATGAAATACCATTACTTCTGGTGGCGGTGTGTGCATGTAGGCACCCATAAATCCACATCTGCACATAGAGGAGGAGGAAGAGAAATGGTCCTTGCCTTCCTTTCTCCTATCAGGGACAAATTCAGCACTGAATGGGAATATCAGAAGAAAAACAGAAAAAGTCCATTAAAGAAGCTTGAGCCTCAGTAGATTGATTTAAGCTTTACTTTGAATCTGCCACTTTCTATATTGCTTTTGGAATGCACAAGTATTTTTAAAAGCTGCAAGGCAGGTTCTTTTCACTTCTACTCATCACTAGCCCTAGAAGGAAGGACTATGCTCAGAACACAGAGCTACATTTCAGCAGCTGTGCATGCCCAGGCTCACTGAGCTCAGGTTTAATCTAGACTTGATGTCCCAGGGTGACCAGACACAAATCAGGCATGATGAGAGAGGGATTTACCTAGCACAGAATGGAGATCTGGCAGCTCTCATTTTCCCAAGTTCAAAACACCATAGGCAAGTTAAATCTCTTCAAAGAAATAGAGTTATATAGTACAACTCCAAGCTGTTGGCATAGTGTAATCCTTGTCTAGTTTTAGTAGAGTTTGTTACTCACAAAGTAGGATAAACTGCAAGTGAAAACTATTCCAGCTGAGAAAGAACTTTGATTCAATCCAATTGCTTCAGACAGAAAATGACAACTATGCTACAGGCATAGTGCTGTTTAAAGACCAACAAAATATATGTCCCAAAAAGTTGCCAACAGATTGACCAGACACAGGGAGCTCTGTAAGCTGCAGAAAGGTCTCTCTGCAAAGGCAGGTTTCAGAATTCTTTTCAAGCATTAGAAGATGACTTTGGATTCAATCCCACTCAACTAACCTGGTTCTTTTTCCCTGCCATTGTGATTCAAGTGCTTAACAGGCCGAGGATTACCAAAATATCCCTTTAGCGGGTGACCTATCACCAGGCATTTTAAGTGTTACCATCAAATCTAAGCCGAGTCAAAAGGCACCAAGGAAGTCTGGACAATCCAGGGGGAGTTTTTACATGCCTGGCCTATAACCAGCTAGCAGCAAAAGTCACACAGCAGATGTGAGGGAGCTTTGTATCAAGTCCAAAATGAATGTAGTGATTTGTGCTTTTTTAAAGCAAAATGCCACTTTTAGAACTGCCTTTCTCTAGGTTGTTAGTACTGCACTTCACCTTTTTGGTTTAAAAAAACCAAACCAATAGTACTTTATCACTCTTCCAAAACCAACTCAAAGCCCTGTAACACCCAGCTCTGCCACCCACTCTCCCCCAGGTTACAGATCACACAAATCACTAACTGCCATTTCACAGCAGCCGTCTCCTCAGGACTGAGAACTGAACAACCTCTTGGAAGCTTCAATTTAAAGCAGCTCAAGATTTGCTGAAGAAGTCTCCATGTTCCCAACAGCAGGGCTGCTGCAGAACCACAGTTCTCTCCTCTAACTCCTTGACGTCCCTTTGAAAATCCAAGGATGGATCTATTCCTTTTGGTCTATAACACACTATTACATGGTAATGCTTTTGTTTTCAAAGCTCCGCTACCTTGGTTGCCCAGAAACTTCTCTTCTGCTTCTTTTGGAAATGTCTGAATTGCCATGGAAAGCCCTGGTGCCCCTATAATTCAATAAGAGTTATAAATATCCAATATAGTAATTTCTGGACTACTCGTGTTGATTTGAAACACCTCTAGACAATTTGCTTTGTATTCTACTGTTCTCCAGTGTCTTCTAGAGAAAAAAAACAGGTTTTAGTTTCAACATAGAGAATTCTTTAAATCCTTGCAGCTTTGGCTGTTGATTATTCTATAAAGCCACAGAGAACAGTTTACAAGGAGCCAAATGGGTAATCATTATTCCCCATCAGCAATGAGCTGTGACTTGTGTAAATTGCATAATAAATTAGGTATTTTGAGATAAATGAATTTACAATAAACAATCCTGGACTAAAAAGCTCTACTTCTTGTCTCCAAAGGCACAAGCTCTGGTTAAAATCAGCCACAGGTAGTTAAGTGATTATAAACTGTAAAAATAAATCAACCTGATATAATTGCTCCAAGGAAAAAATTACCAACATATTTAAAATTTCAGCAGTGCACCTTTTCCCATATCCATTTGGCATTATCTAATTACCTTCACATTTCATTTCCATCAATGATATGACCTGTATTTTCCTTTTATAACAGTCAGGGAGGGGGTTGGAGGGTGGAGTGGAGGACCACGGTGATAAATCAACCTCACCATTAGGACCGAAATGGCTCATCGCTGCAGCTCTAAATCCAGGATTTATAAAGATGTCTAGGCCATATAGCACACTTGTGGACACCATAATAAATTCATGAGCACATTGCCAAGGCAAACTACTTCATTATGTGGCAGGCTGCTAGCCATTAATCTAGCAGAGAGAGATTCCTGGGAAACTGAGACTGCCTGGAAATTTATGCAGGCCTAAAGTTACCCATTTCATTATGGATTTAATCTGCTCTTTCTGCCAGAGTGCATGAAAGGTTTTTACAGTTTAGATCAAGTGCTTGTAGCTCCCCATTTTATATTATTTCTTCAACAATAATGTCCTAATTTTCCTCTCAAAAACTACTCAAACTGAATGTCTTCACGCTTGCCTTCCTCTAATATTACACCAGATAAAATATTTATACAATCAATTGACAAAGAGCAATTTTTTTCCCCTTAAATGTTCTATTAACATGTAAATTTTCATATGATCTTTATCTCATAGGCAAAATGTGCTTCAAAATGCCCACCTTCTTCCAGGCAGTTAACCCTTTTGTTGGCTGTAAAGAATCCAGATCAAAACAGATTCAGTGGCCTCATTTCTAAAGCCCCTACAGAGGTCCTGTATTTAAATTACTAATAATTGAAGGAGATGTAGCTCCTAAAGTAATTTGCTTTCCCTTTTTTGACAGCTCATTCTCTCCTTCTCACACACATGCACAGACAGACATGCATTTTAAGTCAAATCCCCACAAATAAGCTACTTCAAATTACCATTTTCAACTCTATTATGAGTTTAATAAAATGTCACTAACAATGCAGACTATTCCAGACAATACTCTGGCTCTGAAATATGGAATTAGATTAATGAGACCAACTATAAAAATAAAACTTATTTGCACTGACCTGAGAAATTGCAGATTACCACCTTCTGTAAATAAGGAATTGTTCACATTCCAGCTGGACCTGTTAATTTATGGTCATTGTACTTATGTTCCCAAGTGAGGAACTTAGGCCAAAATGTTTTCAGTGATTTGATTCTCACAACGACACAAAATAGGAAGACCAAATTCCAGAAGCTGGAATAATAAATATGTGCAAAAAAAAAAAAAAAAAAAAAAAAGAATGTCCTAACTATTCCATTTTATTTTACGTTCAATAGTCTTTTCTGTTGCAATCTCACTAGAACTCCCAGCCATTCTTTCAGGAGAACACTCCAGTGCCTTGCTGGAAATGGGTCTAAAAGGTTATATTTGTATGTTAGGATGGTTGTCATTAAACGCCTGAAGCTAATTTTGATGGACAAGTGCTCTGTGTGGATGCCTTTGAAACTGTGAGGGCAAATACCCTCTGTATCATTCTTGTTACTAGTCCGGGTAACCTACTATGTAAGCAGGCACACAAGATGCACTGGTTAATAAATCCATCACCAGCTGAGGGCCAACCTAAAGCCATGATTTTAATAACACAATTTTATCTTTTACATCAATCTATATTAAAAGATGACAATAAAGCAAGAAATGAGAGCAAGTAATGTATGTAACGTCTTTGTTTTAATAGAACTCTACATTTTTGCCTTGTCTTAGATGAGAAAAAGGGCAGGTTGTCTTGCCTACTGCAGTGAAGCAGTTTTCTTCCTGTCAGGAGCACCTGGGTGAGCACAGCTAATGCTGAATAGACATATTTTGGTGATGACTCATCACCTAGTCTTTCAGATATGCAAACTTCACAAATAAAAATTCCACCCACACTAAATTATCTCTTTGATAAGATTTAGCTTCTTTGGGATAAAACTTACACTCTATATTGAAAACCTGTGAGCCATCTATCTGAAAGAAACAAAATCCAAACCAAACCCAAAGCCCCTTTTCCGTAGCAGATGAAGTCTACACTGAAGAAGGCAGCCTGTGTCCAATTTTTATTTTTTTTACTCCTAATAAAGGGAAACTACCTTTTATATAATTCATTATTCTACTACCAAAGAGAATACTGAACTCAAAGTGCATGATCTCCATATCACAGTGGGAAAAAAGATTCATGTGCAAAGAGACAGAGGCTCAGATTCAATGGCTCTTTACATCTCCCTGGCTTGCAAAGCCATCATAGTCCACCTGAGCTTTGTTCTCCTGCTCATGCTAATCTGCATATTCCTTTTTCTCCTTCTTTCCCAAAAATATTATCTACTTGCTCCTAACAATGGAGGAGACAACTTCAACATGAGGACTAATTCAGCTGAATTCTGATACGAAACACTTCTGTGGAATTAAACTGAACACAAAAATAATATAAATCAGCATTAATCAGTCATTTAATTACTACACATAGAAATACATAACAGGCACTGTAGAATGTTGATCTGGACACGGGAAACAGGTACACGCAAGGGTCTAAACTGTAAATTTCCATTTTTTTCCAGCAGAAGGGGAGATCCTCCACAAACCAAGGGGTTAGGCATGAAAGTATTTTTAATAGTATTGTTAGTTTGCTAAAGGTGAAGAAAGTACGACATCTTTCATACTGTTAAACTCAATCTGAATCAGAAAACCCCTTAGGAATTGGCAGCACAGGCTTTAACTATGGTCTGTTACATTCATAATCCCAAAATCACCACATTAGTGTTTCACAGACCTTTGCAGTCTCAGTTTCTATTCAGACGCACTGGGCCTCCGAGAATAGCCATGACCATCTCCAAATGTTACTAGTGGTACTCTTAGTACTGCTGACATATTTTAAGAATGAACAATAATGACATCTTTCCCAGATAAGGAAATTACTTTCTGTACTGCGGTCAGATCTTTCTTCAACTAATCAATCTACCTTGTACCTTGGGAAACAGTTCACATAAGCAACTGGGATGCATCAAGCCTGAAGGAAATGACTCCTCAGAACTTCACTGTCAGTGAAAACAGAGATACAATAAACACACACCTCAGCCACACAGAAGAGAATTCCAACCTGGAGACAAACATTTGGAAAACAAGAAGTTTGAAAAAATGAAATTTAGTGCATCTAATGAGTTGTGCATAATTGGATGAAGCAACTGTTCTCAAATAGGTCCTAATGTGGAAGACAAAGATTCTCAAAGTATGAAAGAAAGCACTTTACCTCTTCAGGAAAACAACTTAAAAAAAAAAAAAAAAAAAAAAAAACAACAAATCAAACAACTTTAAAATTTATTTTTCTTTAAATATTGCTAAAGGTAAAGAACGCAAGACATCTGCCATACAAGTAGCCTCAATCTGAACAAGAAAACCCCTTAGGAACTGGCATAAGTCACACTTTGTTTAGTAGTCACAGAAGATCACTGACATCACCAAGTTTCCAGGTATCAACATCTTTCACCGCTTTAAATTTTCTTTGTTTGCATTTTTTTCTAATAGGATTATTCTAATATAACTCTTCTTATTTTTCTCTCTTTCTCTATCTTTATTTTTTTCTTTGTATAGCTATTCCTTTATCAAAGCTGGCACTACAACCCAGAATCTCAAACATTCCAAGGGCCAAGCCTTGACTTGAGATCCACCCCAAATCCTGGTGTCTCCCGATTAATTTCAGTGAAGTTGGAATGTTTCTCTGAAACACATAGCAAGTCCATCCATCACACTTCTGAAATATCCACAGCAGCCAACAAGTCCACACGTCTCTCAGTGCTCTGGTGGGATTTGCAGCTGCGGATGACAGAATCCCACCAGAATACTCTGATATGCCTTCACAGAATGAACCATTGAATTCACCCTGGTTTGGGACTTGTCATGCCAATGACAAGCATTTCAGAGGCTCTCAGAAACTTCAAGACCATACTAAGTGGCAAGTCTTCCTTACAACACTTGTAATTCTCATCTTCAGTACTTTTATGGCTTTGGGACTAAGCTGTTTCAAAGTCCTGTAATACTGTGTTATTCCTGGGATACTTGAAGCAAACAAGCAACTGATTCTCCACACCTTCTGTTTTCAAGACTTTGTATGTATCTGGCTGTACAATAAAATAAATTTCCACCAGCAAGCTGAACAAAATCCAAGGTTTTAGCAAAATTCAATCAATTTAGGCCAATGCAAATACAGGAAATATAATACAGCTTAGCAGTGTAAAAGCATATAAAGCCTACAAAATATTTCAGGAGGCAGCAATCCATGCCAAAATGCCAAGAATAATATGTCCAATAATACACATACAATTCTTTTATGCAGACAACACAATCCACATGTCACATTTGTATATTGACATTGGTATCCCCAGCACTGCCTATTACACAGTACAAAGGAGATTAGTTAGATGCTCAAATATATGCATACATCAACAGTGAATTATGTCTGAGTACAGTGAAATGCCTGGCAAAAAGACAGGCTTTAAGACAGCCAACTCAATAAAGATCATGGGCCCAGATAGTCAGGGTCCTGGCTAATTTCTCCAGCCTTACAACTTGATGAACATACCAGTCACAGTCAGACTGCTGCCTTTGTACAGAGACCCATTAAATGGAGGGCCAAGACCTCAAGGACTCTTTCAAGTCCCCAGCAATTTCACTGCTTAAGCTAATGGATGGCCCAATTATTTTAACATTTTGGCTTGTGCCTGCCCCTGTTCCTTGCTTGCCTGCTGGCTGGTACCACACACCTAAGGCTGTGCTGGGCAGTAAATGGGTGCCTGTGAGAGAAGAAAAACCTTGGTGGGAACAGTGGTGCTCAGTGCTTGCCTGCAAAAGGGTGAGCATGCTCATAACTCCCATGATCAGGGGTATGTCCTTACAGCCAGTGCTTTATGAAGGAAGCTTTACCACACCTCCGCAACAGACTGAAGCACATGAGCCCAGCAGTTTTGAGAGCTGTGGGTCTTGGCTGAGACCTTAGCAGAGCTGCGTGCTCAAACCCATGTAGAACCTACATGCAGAACACAAGCTCAGTCAATGCTGACTGGTACCATTAGTTCCTTTATTAAATATTGAATTCCAATTGAACTACAGCCAAAAGAACTGCAAAACCCATGGACTTTTAAAACAAATAAGCAAAGTCAACTTGAAGTAGTTTTCTGCCAGCAGCATCTTAATTGCAGTTATCCCATCTGAACTGCTCCAGGCTGCCAAAAAGCCGTTCAGAGAGACTGATGACACAAAAAAAATGCAAAGTGATGATGTTCCCCTTCTCAGAAGCCCTATTATCTGGTAAGAAGTGCCTCTGAGCAGCTCCATGAAGGCAGCACCTCAGGCATTGCTAGCTTAGCCTGCACAAACTTTGAGAAGGAAAAAAAGAGTAGATAATCAGAGCTCCTAGGTGAAAGCTGCCAACGCTTTCTTACCGGGGGGTAGAAAGCCATATGAGTTTAAATACTTCATGTTCAATGAGAGCTATGCCTTTAAACTGTTGGCACCTCTGGTCCTTCAGTTGCTGAAGTTAAACTACATTGGCATTGCCAGAAAGGAGCAGCAGTATGTGCCAACCACTCCATCCCCAGGTAGGCCGGTGAAATCCAGCACACGCAGACAGCAGCACCAACATGAACGAGGCCACTGAGTGGATGTGACACTACAAAGAGGAGTAATAAGGTTAGAAAGGATGCTTTCTCCTGTAATTTTAGGTAAATCCCGCAATTAAAAAAAACAAACAAAAAACAAAACAAAACAACTGAGCATAAGAAATAGATGCATGTAATATGATTGAACAGCATTACTGAGCTACAAAGCTTGCATGCCAAAGGGATTGGAAATTTGCACCAGACTCCAGGCTGGTGTGAAACAGCATAACTCCACAACCACAAATCATACTGTAGATTTTGCCCCTTACATTTAAATCTGAATGGTTACTGCGTTATCATCTGCTTTCTCCTGTTCATATTCACATTAGAAATTAATATTTCCTCAAAACTACTTTTTAAAATGCAAAAAAAAAAAAAAAAAAAGATCTCATTTTACAGCTGGATTTTAGCTTGCAAATCCTCAGGTGTCTCCATCTAAGTCATAAAATCGAACAATGCAAGCTGAGCAACAAACATCAAATGTATTGCCACTCTAACTTTACAATACATGCTATATTTATGCCTATAACACTGATCCTTCGATACCTTTACTAGGGAAGTGTAACATTAACCTTGTAAAATGTAAGATTATCCAATTTTGATCACGCATTTTGACTCAGAAGACTCCACACTTACAAACCTGACTCTACAATACCCCCATATTTTGCTTTCAGTGCAGAAGTTTGTTACAGGGCAGAACTCTTCCAGCAGAGGAAACAAATGATATCAACATACTCTGCTGAAGATCTGGATGCTCACAGCTGATTTCCTAGCAGACCTCCACTGCCTGTAAGCACGACCCAAAATATTTACTCATGTTGTAATAAGGGCAGGATCCTGATGCAAATCCATAAATTTCATTAGGGGGTGAGAAGAGGAATTAAAAATAGTTACTGGGTTCATCAGAAGAAAAATATATGTAGAAACAGACTAAGTTCTAAAAACTGAGGAAATAAAGACTATTTATATTTTAATGTATTTATAGTATTAAGTACACAAAATATATATCCCCTTTTTTTATTTGAGGCTTAAAGAAATCCTCTGTCCTGCTACAGTCAGACTTGTTTTGCATCTTATCTAGAAGTCAGTAAGGCTACCATATGTAATCATGTATCCTGTTGTATCACAGAGTCAGCTCACATGGGGAATCCTTAAACTTAGGTACTGAAGCACCCTTGGGAATTTTTCATCAGCCATAGCATACAATTATTAACTCTGATGTATGTTTTCAGTATCCTGGAAAATTTTTCCAGGAAATATGAAACTCCAGTGCCTTGTCACAGATATTTTTTGGTGCAAGAAAGGGGGTTTAAATTCACCTTGGTGCTATTCTCTAATTGCATCAGAGGCCCCAAAAGCCCTGACCACGGCAAGGAGGTTAGAGCTAGATCGTCTTTAAGGACCCTTCCAACCATTCTATGATTCTATGAAAACACCTTCCCAAGTTATACAGGGAAAACTGCCATTTTTTCCTTCAATATAAGTTTTTTGCACCCAACAAATCAAAGCACCATTATCAGCATGGTCTGTGGATTGTATTTATTGTTACTAAATCCCATGCTCCTTGACTGGAAAAGACTGACCCCCCAAAGATCATCATCTTCTTCCATCGCTCTCCCAGTCTTCTTCACTGGATTTTTCTCCATGTGGGTTTTCCACTCTGTGCCTGAACCTGAATACCAACAATGATGTAATGGCTGCATTTTCCAAGGCTGCGGTGCCAGGAACTAACGGTATGTGGAATGTTCCATCCCTGCAGGTTTCCCTGCTCAAACATTTTCTAAATAAATAAATAAATAAAAACAATGGTGTGCACCACGTTCCAGCTCTGAATTCCCGGAGCAGCTCAGGTCCTTAAACTGAATAATTTGCCTCAGCTTGCGTATTGCAAAACCCATTCAGCAAAAGATTATGGGCCTTTAAGTGTCATCCAGGCCTGAAATATGACTCTAGGGCTTTAGGATGTCAGAATTGAGAATTGCTAGTGAATATTCTGTTCTGGCAATACTAAAACTACCATTATTTAGCAATATGGGAGCAGGCAAATGGGGGCAGGGGAGAGAAACAATCTGACAGAAGGAAAAGACTATAACTTAGCAGAAACAGAGATGCAGTTTTCATATGTGGCTGCATGAATTCTTTATGGAATAAAATGGATTTGTGAATCGAAAAGCGGATGCAGATTCATATTCCCACTTAAATCTGCCTAAAGCAAGTAAATGAATGCTGAGAGCTCATTTTAGTTCAGGAAACAATTTATGAGGATACGTGGGTGGGTGCAGGTACTCCACATGAACAGTCTCAGGGGGAATTAGCAGCTGCTTCTGCTCCTCATAACTAAGAATAAATAGACTAAACTGAAAATTAGCAGCACCTCATTAAACGTAAAACCATCCACATATAAAGCAGCTAGGACTGAATCCTTAAAAATTCAGAAGGTGTGGTGTAACATGAAAGCCAAAGGAGCTTTTGTCATTCCATCACAAATTATTTAGGCTTAGATTGTGGCATCAGGCCAAATCTCAGAGATGGAGCACTTGCAAGCCACTTTCCCTGGTGAAAGTTGCCTTCTGACCTCAGGTTTTTTAGTCCTCTTCAGCTCTTCCTAACTCCATCTCACAACCCCCAAGTCCCACCTCCCTTCCCTGGTGCAAGTTTACATCTGTACTGTGAAGACCCAGTCCTGCAGACTGTGTCCAGACAGTGTTTAGGGATTACTATTAACTCCAGTTAAGCCTGGATTTTCCCAGGAAGTTTAGGCAACACCATTGAACCTCCTGTAACTGCTCCTCACTGAAGCTCAGCTCAGGACTTGTAAATGCATTTGTGTGCCCAACACAAACCAATTTACATGGGTGTTGCATGCATAAATGGAAATTTGGTACCAAGAAGTCTGTGAGTATCTGCAGCTTCCACTCTTCTAGCTCCACCTCATCTTCTCTTCTTCCCTACACATTAACTTAGGCAGAATTACATGCAAGATCTGTGGACTCACATAACTATTTGCAAGCAACACTGTTGGAGCAGCTCAATTTAAGAACTAATAAGCAACAGTATTAGCACACATACTGTTTGAACTTGAGTTCCCTCCCATTCCTTTCCAGATCCTAGAATCATAGACTGGTTTGGGTTGGAAGGGACCTTAAGGCTTACCTAGTTCCCACCCCCTACATGGAAAGGGACGCCTTTTTCTAGACCAGGCTGTTCTACGCCCCATCCAAACTGGTCTTGAATGTATCTAGGGATGGGGCATTTACCACCCCTCTAGGCAACCTGTTCCAGTGCCTTATCACCCTCAGTGTAAAAAATTCCTTCCTTATATCTAGTCTGAATCTTCCCTCTTTTAGTTTAAAACCATTATGACTTGTCCTATCACAACAGACCCTGCTAAAATGTCTTTCCCAATCTTTCTCATAAGCCCCCTTTATGAACATTTTCTTTATTTTATCTTTAAGCTCCTTCAAGCACCATATGAAACTTTCCACAAAGGAGCAAGGCAACCTTCATAGACCCCCTTTTGGAGTCTCTAAACACATACTTCTACAATGAGACCTTTTGAGGATACCTCAGTTTGGGCTTGTGAACTAAAACAATCAGATTACTGTCATGCTTGAAACTCCAGCCTCCCTCAAGGTGTTTTCTGTGTTCAAATGACAAAGGTTTAGTCATACAGGAGATTAAGTACCGATTAAGTCTGGAGTTAGATATGACAACCAGGACTGTGTATTTACCTTACAGAAAACCAACCCTTCTCAAATCCTTGCCCCAGCAGAGCTTGCTGTCTAGTCTGCTCTGCCAATAAACAGTTTGCTAAGAGCAAGTCAGATCCATGGTTAGTGCCAGAGGAAAGGCGGTGCCACTTTTGGTGCTGTGCCATTTTGGTATTCCATGGAGAACGAATATCCAAGCACTCTGCTTAGCTTATGAGATTGGATGGGAATTATAACACAGAGTGATTCCTGATCTACTCACAATTAGGAGACTTATTCAGAAAAGACTGAAATACATGCAACTATTGAGAAAAGCTAAGGTAGAGAATACATCAGGGTTTATATCTGATATTAAATTAATCTTTGTAAATAAGAGAACCAGTAGCTGTTAATTTTACATGCTTGTAAACAAGAAAGTCATTAAATTGGCTCAGTTCTGACTGAATATTAAAGTGAATGAGAAAAAGATCTTTTACTCATCTTTTCTGTGTTCCTGTTGTTTTGATTTTAGGCTTTTAAGAAGATTGGGTTTTGACAGTGTTTCCTGACAATGATGCATCAAAGACGCTAATAACCTAGAAGAGGCATCAAGGGGAAGGTGCGTTTTACAACCTCCTAGCCACTAGCAGCATCTTGAGGTGACAAAGCTAAAACAGTGTCAGCTCCCTTAGGAAGCAGATCCAAGATAACAGAATGAAATGCCCTTTCTAGTCCAAGTCTCATGGTTTTATTGGGATTGGAGCAGCAGAGGATTTGGTGTGAAAAATATGAGCCCCTATCAAAACCACTTCTCCCTTTAGTAAGTCTTGGAAGTTGTAGATAGAACAGTGTGAGATGACAGAGTAAGAATGTCTCTGCTAACAGGCCATAAAACAAAGACGAGAGCTGGCGATTCACACCGCAGCAGAAGGAAAGTTGCTCTCCAGTCCAAAGACATCTTCATTACATAGATTCAAGCTGAATTAACAGCATGTGTCTAAACAGACACGATCAGAATTAAGGAGTATCTTAAACCCATCCCTTACATAAAACACATGTAGAAAGTTTTGTAGCTTTGCATTTTGGCAGTAAATATTTCAGCTTAAGGAAACAGTGATAGATATTTCACGTTTGAGTTTCCAAATATTTTGAGATAAAACTTTACTGAACACTGTGGTTAATGTGATCAAAGTCACCTATTATATGCTGCTAATACGCTCAGCTGCCTGACCGTTTTCAGGATGAGACCCTATATTCATTACATCCATAAATAGGAAGGCAAGCAGGGACCATTACAGTCTGGGCTGACCTCCTGCATAAAACAGGCCATCAAATTTTAAATGTAATATAATTAGGGTTCTCAGGTTTAACTGATAACAGCAGCAAATACCCCACGGAGACCTTAAAAATGTGTCAGGCAAATTTACACATAGAAGGTATGCTTTGATGTGTGCCACTGAAACATCAGCAGAGCTAAGCTCATTCATGCCCAGAAGTTCCTGGATATGATTTTTTTTTAAACTATATTCTTGACATTCTTTCTCCTTCGGGGAAAGCTGAAAGGACTGTTTATTGTTCTTGTCTTCTTTCTTAATATTTTTAAGCCCCTCTCCAGGCAATGGTCTAAGATATTTTTCTCTCTTTGTTATTTACTTCCCTGAAATGACTGTGAATGTGGTGCCTGAGGGTGCTGCAGGCTCTCTGAGGACAGAATCTGACACAGCATTTTTCATTTTTTAACCCTCACCAATATCAATAGCCTCAATTATGTTGGTTTTTCTCTTCTTTTTAATTACTTTTAGCTAAGTGGGCTTGAAAAAAAAGCCCTCCAATTAACCCTTCCTAAGATATTTCAATTTTTATTAGTATTTAAACCATTGAACCACTTATGCCATCACCCAAATTGGCCGTGCTACATTTTTGTCCCCAGTGAAAAAAATTATTCCTCGATAATCATTAGTGTCATCAAATTACAATTCCATGGAGAGCCAGATCATATGAATATGCCACTGAACATGAACATATAATTGTAAAAGATGAATGGCAAGCTGCCCTGGACTTGATGGGGTTTGAGTTCGCTATTTTGGTATATTTGCCTGCTTTGTGGCTTTTGGTAATATTTTGTGGTTATTCACAGGAAGGTGGAAGCTTCTTTAAAGAATGAGTAACAAAAAAAGTCTCACTTTTCTGGTACAAGCTCATTCTTCCACAGCAATACTTCTGAAGTGCAATTGTTAGTAACAAATCTTCAGCCATGCGCTAGCCTGGGCCAAACCACAGTCTGGGCTCAGCCTCACCCATATCCCACAACAGGGAGCAGACACCAAAAACCATTTTTCAGGGTAATCATGAGTTTGTGTAACGCTGAGCACTAAGTGTGATATTTAGGTAAGCAATGTACGCGATAACATCATGAGGCATGAGATACATTGTATTTCCCCTGTAAGGGCGCTGATGCTTTAGGCAAGAATTTGGAAGCTGGGCTAGAGAGTTGAAAGCAGCAAAACCATGTGAATTGTATTAGTTCCCATCATTAAATATTCATGAACATGGGATGACATTCATGAATTTGGCTTCCTCTGACTGCCTGGCTTCAGACTTCTAGCCAGACAATTCTTACAGCTAAGCATTTTTCTAAATGTGACGTGATATATTTAAGGAGATGTTTTCAAAATGATCCAGTTACTGAGACTTCAGATATCACACTGCAGCTTGGAAAACTTGGCACACTCCCTTTCCCCCTCCAAATGTACCCTGGGAGTATTGGTCAACAAGAAACTGAACATGAGCTGGTTTCAATGTGCGTCCACAGCCCAGAAACCAACCGTATACTGGGTTACATCAAAAAGACTGTGACCAGAGGTCAAAGGAGGTGCTCCTGCCCCTTTATTCTGCTCTCATGAGACCCCACTTGGAGCATTGTGTACAGTTCTGGTGTCCTTAACATAAAAAGGACACAGAGCTTTTAGAGCAAGTCCAGAGGAGAGCATGGAGCACCTCTCGTATGAAGATAGGCTGAGAAAATTGGGGCTGTTCAGCCTGGAGAAGAGAAGGCTGCGTGGAGACCTCATAGCAGCCTTCCAATGCCTGAAGGGGGCCTATAGGGATGCTGGGGAGGGAGTCTTCATTAGGGACTGTGGTGAGAGGACAAGGGGTAACGGGTTTAAACTTAAACAGGGGAGGTTTAGATTGGATCTGAGGAAGAAATTCTTTACTGTGAGGGTGGTGGGGCCCTGGAATGGGTTGCCCAGGGAGGTTGTGGATGCTTCATCCCTGGCGGCGTTCAAGGTGGGGTTGGACATAGCCTTGGATGGCATGGTTTAGTGGGAGGTGTCCCTGCCCATGGCGGGGGGGTTGGAACTCGATGATCTTGAGGTCCTTTCCAACCCTTACTATTCTATGATTCTATGATTCTATGAGAACGATCAGTGGCTGGAGCATCTCCCGTATGAAGATAGGATGAGAAAGTTGGGGCTGTTCAGCCTGGAGAAGAGAAGGCTGTGTGGAGACCTCATAGCAGCCTTCCAGTACCTGAAGGGGGCCTACAAGGATGCTGGAGAGGGACTCTTCATTAGGGACTGTAGTGATAGGACAAGCGGTTTAAACTTCAAGAGGGGAAGTTCAGGTTAGATATAAGGAAGAAGTTCTTTACTGTGAGGGTGGTGAGTTGCTGGAACAGGTAGTCCAAAGAAGTGGTAAATGCTCCATCCCCAGCAGTGTTCAAAGCCAGGTTGGACATAGGCTTGGGTGACATGGCCAAGTGTGAGGCATCCATGCCCATGTAGGGGGTTTGGAATTAGATGATCTTAAGGTCCTTTCCAATCCTAACCATTCTATGATTCTCTGAAGTTGTACCTAAGGAAAGTTCCTTTCCTGACCTGCAGTGAGCAGAGATTCTGTTACATTCATCCCATCTCCAAAACCACTGCAACAAGCTGAACCTCCAAAGTTGCAGTAACTAATTTCAAGCATACCTTTTCCCTTTCTTCATGTGTTCTCCTGCCTCCCCTTCACAGACAGATGTTCTGGTCTTGACCTTGTGCCATGAGAGCTCTCCATGCCTCCAGGCTAAGGCTGCTTGCCGGAGTTTCATGGCCTTAGGACCTGCCCTATTTTAGGACTCAGAAAAACTAGAGTCTCCTCTGTCTTTTCCCCCCAGCTCAGCCTTGTTGGTGGCAACTCTAGATAATCTCATTTTTATCGGATTCCAGGCTCTCAGCCTGACCAGGAATACCTTGCCAGGTGCTACCAAAGAAATTTCTCTGTCAGTAGTCAAGAAAGTAAACCTGAAGGAGCACCTAATGTTCCAATGGTATGTCCAAGATGCCATCTTGAAATGATGGTTCCTCCTGGAGCAGGAAGGAAGCATTTCGGAGCCAGGCGGGAAGCCCTGGACCCTGAAAGCATTTACTCTGTGAACATAACCTTGGAGTTTTGTGACAAGTCACAGCCGGGAAACTGAAGATTAAAGAAAACTACCCAGGGCCATAGAACTTATTCTTTTTTTCTTTTTTTTTTTTTTTTTTTCTGAAGGGTTAGACATTATGTGCATCAAAATGACAAGATACCACATTTATAAAGCAGGCCACACTGCTGTCCTCACATCAGCTCACTCCAAAGCAATGTGAATCACAGGATTTGAATGCACATTTGTTTGTGGGGGTTTTGTTTAGGGTTTTTTCTTGTTGACATTTTTTTTGTTTGGCTTTTTGTTTGGTTGGTTGTTTTTTCTGTTTTGTTATTGCTGTTGTTTCTGACAGGCAAGAAACAGCTTTTATACAGAACCAACTCTTAAATTGCATGGTTTTCCTCCTCCTTAAGCTTTTCCTCCTGATCCTATTTTTTCTTCCAAAAGATGTATTTTTTATCACCTCAAGAACAGCTACTTTTCTTGGCCTCCCATCCCTACTCCAGATCAGAGGACTGCCTCAGCTCCAGCAGAAACAGGCTGAGCACCCTTCTCAACACCGGACAGCACAGTGCCAGGAGCACAAAGGTCTTCCTATGACTTGGAAGCCGCGAGGACACTGACATGAGTAGTGGTTTGTGGAACTGCCCCCTCCAACTTCTTCTCAATCTACTTTAATAAACCTCCTTATTCCCCCTTGATTTAAGGGTCTGTTACACACTGTAGCTCTCAGATACATTAGCCTGCAAGCAAGGGTAGAGAGGATTGATAAATCACAAAAATGGATTTCACAAGGGATAATTTACATGAGTTGGGGGAGCATGGTCCTTGTGCGTCCCGAGGAGAACACAAAGGGAATGCTTCATAAATCTTCAAAATGTTTGTTTATGAATTAGATTCCAACTTCAACTAATTTTACAACTGTAAAATGAAAAGTATTTATGCATAATGGAATTAACTCTTGTGAAAGCAAGATTTACTTATTCATAAATTAGAATATCCTTTCACATCACATTACTTGAGAATAAAAACAATTTCCTGCTCATCTAACGTGTAGCAGCAGTGCCTGAGAATATAATGTATTATACACAGAAATTATGTATGTTATATAGCATATACAGCAACACAGAAATTCCAGCCCCAATCTCAGCAAGACCTTCAGCTTAGTTTTGGTAGAGAAAATCGTATTTTTGAGGGTTTTAATGAGTAAACTTCAGTCAGATCTCCTTGCCAGACACTTGTCATTTGAATATCGTTGGATCTTTCCTCACTTTTGAGGTAAAAGCAGAGGAATCATCCAGATTTAGCAAAGCACAAACCAAGAAAAACTGAATTACAGTTTAATTGGGTGCCTATGCTAGATACTTGGCAACACATTGACAAATCCGAGGTCTGAATCTTCCACATCTATACACATTATGAAATCATTCTGCCAGCAGTATGGAGTGAAAAGTGGCTATAAAATGCTCCCATATCACAAAGGTAATAGCTCACAGCACAGCAGGTACTAAATCCAGTATTAACTACTTATTGCACAGAGGGGGAATGAGTGAAAAATACCTTCTAAAGGGGAACAGCAAGATCCAATACCCTTATTGGGGTTTGACTACAAGTCTGTTCACAATTACAGTTCTGAAGACAACCAGAAAGGAATGGGGTGAGGAACTAAGCTTACTCTGATCATAAAGATTAACTCCTGAAATGATTTTGAGGAAGGAAACCTAAGATAAACTTCCAGGTAATTGGGAGGAGCATCTTTTCCTATTCAGTATAGACTTGTCCTGCAATGCAGGCACCTAAATTAGGTTTAAGGACAGTCTCACAAGCCTCTGCAGGTACTACTACTATACACCTATTAGGGTGTATATACAGGGATACTCTCTCCTTTATTTGGAACCTGGCTCCACACACTCAGCCACATGTTTGCAGTCAAACATCGAAAATAGTCCTTTTCGACCTCACTGAAGCTACGCCATGTGTAAATCTTTGGGGCTAGGCTGTGATCAGCTTGTTGACTTGCCCATTCTCATTCCTGGAGATGTGGGAGTAGGAATTAGGAGACTTGGAAAGGATAATTAAATTTTCAGTAGCTAGTAGGTCCACTCTGTTGTTTTCAGTTGCCATAATTACTGTGAAAACATCTTAGATGAATAACAGCCAGATCCACAGAAACTGGCTTTCACAATCAATGAGGTTATGAAGTCCATGGCATGTTCCGGAGCACCAAGTACAACTTCACTGGAGCATCGCTGAGCCACGGGATGCAGCCACAGCTGCACATACTCTCCTATTTCTGCCCCAAGTCAAATCAAGGCAACGTTTGTCCTAGATATCAGGTAATGCCTCAAATTAGGCAAGATGGATTTGTTCTGTAGACAGAAGACTCCTTAATACAAAATAATATATGGGCACCCATTTATAACAGGTGTTTAATCCTTGACAGCTTTTCTGGACAGTGGAAATTCTATAGTGTTCTTTCCTCCCTGTCACCATTATAAAACTTTCAAATGTTGTTTTTCTTTCCCCCATTAAAAGGAAAACATTTCTCAGAAGCAGTAGTGGGCTGTTAGGGCTATAAAACAAGTTTGCACAGACACATAACACGTTGAGCCACAAGACATGACAGAGTGTGTTTTATGGGGCAATTAATACTTGCCTTGGGAGCACTGTGAGGTATGAAGCACTGTCAAACACACCCTGGTACATCCAAATGCAAGTTGTAAGGCTGCATTTTGCTTCTTGAAAAATAATTATGGAATTAGCTTGCTGATTTTTAACTTGCACCAGCCGAAGAATGGAGCCTTCCCACTGGGAACCAAGCTCAGATTAGCAGAAAGGAGCATTAACAGCAGTTTTGAACTCATATTCATATCCTGTGGTCTTGATTTTTGGGTTAACATTGCAGTGTTTGCTGGTACACCCTTACTTCCCTAACCTATCCTGTTATGGATCCTATTCCACAGTTTGTTCTGGTTGATTACAGGTATTTCTGAGAGCATTCCCTGTGTGCATCCCAGTGCTGGCATTCATACAAGTACAGGGCACAGGGATGTCATGTTATCTATAGTGTCTAAGCAAGTAGCAGCTGGAGATGCAGGGGCAGATTCATAAAACTTCCACACTGTACACACAACTAACAAATGGAGAACACCTATATTATGCTTTGTCTGTTTCTTTCTAAATTTTGCTTTGCTCAGAGTAAATTTTATCTTTAATTACCATGCAAAACCTCTGGGAAACCCTTGAGCTCTGTGTCTGTAATGATCAGGCTAAGGGGTGGTAGATAAAGCACGAGAGGCTGACAGTGAATGACACCAGTAACTCTGCCCACGTGAATCTATGTTGTGTCAAATCCCTGCCCAGGAGAGAGGTAAGCACTGCTGTTCACAGCCTCCTGACCCAGACCAGGACATGGCTGGCAGGGGAAGCCCAGCCACAAAGCTGGCCTGATGGCATTGCAGCGTGCAAGAGTTGTCACTCTGTGTACACACACGTTTCCTCCAAGTACCATTTTCTGGCAGAAGACGTGACAAGCTCCATGCAGCTCCATGTACATCTGCTGCCACAGCAAAATAAAAACAAAAGTAGAGACACTATGCTGAAGATGGTACAATAAGAAAACTGGAAGGAGGACTTCATGAAATACAAAGGGACATGAGATGTTTTCGTCTACATAAATGCACTCGAAGCACTTCAGTGCAGGAAGATAACCACCATTTAAAAGCTCAGACAGTGAAACCAAAAGTGAACACTACAATGCAAAAGGCCCTAAAGTTGTAATAGAGCACTACTAGGCAAAGCACAAGTAATTTGTTCCTCATTGAATGTACTACAATGAGAGAGAAAGGAAGACTGAAGTTATAGCACTCCCAAGAGTCATGAGGGATGTCAGGTCTCCACAAGCAGTTCAGATCCAGATCCTCAAATTGATGGTTCTGCAGGAAGTTCATAACTGTATCAAAACCAAGGCCCTGGGCTTTCATGCCTTCAATTGTGATCCTCACATGCTGGTGTTTGCCAGATTAAACCTCTAAAACTGTGGAAAACACTTAATGCAATGTAGATATCAGTATACATAGTTCAATGATTCTCCAAAGTAGTGTTTGTGCCATGTTATAAATTAAAGCAGTAGAGAAAGCAAATATTTCAGAAAGGGAATCAGAGATTTAACACATTAAAAGTACTTTTCTTGCAATGTGCTTCACTGTCCTGCAAAACAGAGAACACCAATCCTACATTTGAAAGGGATGTTTAGAAAAAAATCACTAATAACATTTCTTACTGTTTTTCTTAGTGGGGAAAAAAAATACCCAAAACCTTAACAATAGGGACCATTGGCTTTCTTTACAGCTGAATTCACAATTCAGTTTGTGAAGTACCACATGCGTTGGCAGTTAGCACCATTAATTATTTTCTAGCGCACGCTTAGGGAAAAAGTTTCCAAAGAATTGTTCTTAACTCTGACATGCTGTGGTACATGCAAGTAACTCTACATCCGGTTAATGCAAAGGAACACAAACAAAAAGTTAAAGTACATATTAGTTTCAGTCCATAGAGTGAGTTACTGCTGTGCTTTTCCAAAGAGCACAAGACCAGGGTTTGGAGACCTCAGCATCTTACAGCTCCTACTATGACACTAACAGTCAGACTTCCCAGGGAGTTCTCTCCCAAGTCTAAGCTCTGATCTCCACACTTAAATGCCAGTTAAGCCCTCCAGAACTGACCCATATAGAATCATAGAATAGTAAGGGTTGGAAAGGACCTCAAGATCATCGAGTTCCAACCCCCCTGCCATGGGCAGGGACACCTCCCACTAAACCATGCCATCCAAGGCTATGTCCAACCCCACCTTGAACGCCGCCAGGGATGAACCATCCACAACCTCCCTGGGCAACCCATTCCAGGGCCCCACCACCCTCACAGTAAAGAATTTCTTCCTCACATCCAATCTAAACCTCCCCTGTTTAAGTTTAAACCCATTACCCCTTGTCCTCTCACCACAGTCCCTAATGAAGACTCCCTCCCCAGCATCCCTATAGGCCCCCTTCAGGTATTGGAAGGCTGCTATGAGGTCTCCACGCAGCCTTCTCTTCTCCAGGCTGAACAGACCCAGTTTTCTCAGCCTATCTTCATACGAGAGGTGCTCCAGTCCCCTGATCATCCTCGTGGCCCTCCTCTGCACTTGTTCTAACAGTTCCATGTCCTTTTTATGTTGAGGACACCAGAACTGCACACAATGCTCCAAGTGAGGTCTCACGAGAGCAGAGTAAAGGGGCAGGAGCACCTCCCTCGACCTGCTGGTCACACTCCTTTTGATGCAGCCCAGGATACAGTTGGCTTTCTGGGCTGCAAGCGCACACTGCCGGCTCATGTTCATTTTTTCATCAACCCACACCCCCAAGTCCTTCTGCACAGGGCTGCTCTCAATCTCCTCCCCGCCCAACCTGTAGCTGTGCCTGGCATTGCTCCGACCCAGGTGTAGGACTTTGCACTTAGCATGGTTAAACTTCATCAGGTTGGCATCAGCCCACCTCACAAGCGTGTCAAGGTCCCTCTGGATGGCATTCCTTCCCTCCAGCATATCAACCGAACCACACAGCTTGGTGTCATCGGCAAACTTGCTGAGGGCGCACTCAATCCCACTGTCCATGTCACCCACAAAGATGTTGAACAAGACCGGTCCCAACACCGATCCCTGGGGGACACCACTTGTTACTGCTCTCCAGCTGGACACTGAGCCACTGAGCACTACTCTTTGCGTGTGGCCATCCAGCCAGTTCTTTATCCACCGAGTGGTCCACCTATCAAATTGATGTCTCTCCAACTTAGAGAGAAGGATGTCATGGGAGACAGTGTCAAAGGCTTTACACAAGTCCAGGTAGATGACATCAACCGCTCTGCCCCTGTCCATCAGTTCCTTAGCCCCTTCATAGAAGGTCACCAGATTGGTCAGGCAGGATTTCCCCTTAGTGAAGCCATGCTGGCTGTCACCAACCACCTTGTTGGTTTTCATGTGCCTTAGCATGCCTTCCAGGAGAATCTGCTCCAAGATTTTGCCAGGCACAGAGGTGAGACTGACTGGTCTGTAATTCCCTGGCTCATCCATTTTCCCCTTCTTAAAAATGGGGGTTATATTTCCCTTTTTCCAGTCATCGGGAACTTCACCTGACTGCCATGATTTTTCAAATATGATGGACAGTGGCTTAGCAACTTCATTTGCCAGCTCCTTCAGGACCCACGGATGGATTTCATCCGGTCCCATGGACTTGTATACATTCAGGTTCCTAAGGTGGTCCCGAACAAGATCCTCCCCCACAGTGGGCCCAGGGTCCTCACCCTCACCGTCCCTGCGTCTGCCTTCCAAGACTTGGGTGGTGTGGTCAGAGCATTTGCCGGTAAAGACTGAGGCAAAGAAGTCATTAAGAACCTCAGCCTTCTCCAAATCCAGGGTAGCCAGTTCTCCTGATAGCTTCTGGAGAGGGCCCACGGTGTCCCTAATCTGTCTTTTATTGGCAATGTACCTATAAAATCCCTTCCTGTTATCCTTAACATCCCTGGCCAAGTTTAATTCTAAGTGGGCCTTAGCTTTCCTAACCTGGTCCCTAGCTTCCTGGACAACATCCCTGTATTCTCCCCAGGCCGCCTGACCTTGCTTCCACCTTTTATAAGCCTCTTTTTCCCCTTGAAGTTTTCTCAGCAGCTCCTTATCCATCCAAGGAGGTCTCCTGGCCCTCCTGCTAAACTTCCTTCTAGTTGGGATGCATCGCTCCTGAGCTTGCAGCAGGTGATCCTTGAATATCAACCAACAGTCTTGGGTCCCCCTGCCCTCTAGGGCTGTATCCCATGGAACCTTACTGAGCAAGTTCCTGAAGAGGCCAAAGTCTGCTCTCTTGAAGTCCAGGGCAGTGAGCTTGCTGCACGCTCTTCTCACTGTCCTGAGGATCTCAAACTCAACCATCTCATGATCGCTGCAATCAAGGCTGCCCTGGAGCATCACATTCCCAACCAGCCCTTCCCTGTTGGTGAGGACGAGGTCAAGCATGGCACCTCTCCTTGTCAACTCCTCTATTACTTGCAGAAGGAAGTTGTCTTCCACGCAATCGAGGAACCTTCTGGATTGCTTGTGCCAGGCTGTACCATCCCTCCAACAGATATCAGGGTGGTTGAAGTCTCCCATGAGAACAAGGGCCTGCGAGCGTGAGGCTGCTCCTATCTGCCTATGGAGCGCTTCGTCCACAGAGTCCCCTTGGTCAGGGTCTGTAACAGATCCCCACAATAATGTCACCCATCGCTGTTCTCCCTTTAACCCTGACCCACAAACTCTCTGTCGACTGCTCACCTGTCGCCAGACAGAGTTCCATACTCTCCAGCCTATCCCTAACATAAATAGCAACTCCCCCTCCCCACCTACTGAGCCTGTCTTTCCTAAAGAGCCGGTAACCTTCCATTCCAACACACCAGTCATAGGTGCCATCCCACCATGTTTCTGTGATGCCTATGATATCATACCCCCGTAGATGTGCACACATCTCTAATTCCTCTTGTTCGTTCCCCATACTACGGGCATTTGTGTAGAGGCATTTGAGCCGAGATCCAATTGAAGACGGCTCATTGGCTGGAGCAGCTGGAATATCTCTACATTGCTCCAAACGTTTACTGTAGGTGCTGGCAACCGACTGGGTGTGTTGGGATGGAATGATGCCCCCTTCCACCAACACATCTAATTTAAAGCATCCTTGACCAGTCTGGCAAGCCTCCTACCAAATCCACTCTTCCCCTTCTTTGTCAGACCACCTCCACCAGCCCCCAGGAGACCTGGCCTACTATATTGAGTCCCATATTCAAGGTACCCAAACCCCTGACTATAGCACCACCCTTCTAACCATTTATTAACCTGCCCAATCCTCCTAGCCTTTTCAAGGTCCTGCCCTGTATCCTGGAGAATTGACGAAAAGACAATCTGAGCTCCAGAGCCCCTAACCACCTCTCCCAGAGCTCTGTAGTCCTTCTTTATGGTCTCCGGGCTACTGCTATCTATATCAGTAGCACCCACATGTATTACCAGGAGTGGGTAATAGTCAGTGAACCGACTAGAGCAGGCAGCTTCTCAGCCACATCCCTGATCCGAGCTCCTGGTAGGCAACACACCTCCCTTGAGCCTGGGTCAGGCCAACAGATGGGTGCCTCTGTGCCTTTCAGATTAGAGTCCCCGACTACTACGGCCCGCCGCTTTTTCCTGGCAGCACCAGTAGTGACCTTCTTTACCAGTGCACCAGCTGGTTGCGCCTGGTGGGAGCGCTGTTGCTCATCAGCCCCCTGCAGGATAGCAAAGCGGTTCTGGGTGGGGACAACAGATGTAGGAGGAAGCCCCTTGCTTTTAATTACCCTCTTCCTCCTTTTTTTGTTGCTTTTTTCTGTTACATTTTCCCAGCTTCCTGGGTTAGCAGCCTCCTTTCCTGCATGGGCAACAGTAGACACTCGAGGCCCCGGAACAGTTTGGTCCCGGAGCAAGCAGTGCTGCTCCCCCTCAGCTTCCCTGACACCTTTCAGCCTGGTAACAGCTTCCTGCAGTTCAGCCACCTGCTGCAGGAGGACCTCCACCAGGGAGCGCAGAGTGCAGCCCCGCCCATTGCTCACCCTTCCCTTAGGATACCCCGAGCTCTGCACTGCAGCCTCCCTTCCCGTCGGCTCCGTCTGGGTGCCTACGCTGGCCACCACCGGCGCAGCCAGAGCAGAGCTCCCAGACCGAGCCTTGCCCGTACGGCGAGTGTTCACCATCCCGCTCACCACCCCGCCCGCCTGCCCCCGCGAACTGCCTCGAGCCCGCCCTGTTTGCCCGCCCTGTTCGCCGCGCTCTGGGTCGCTCGCTCTCCCTGGGGCAGGATTTTAACCAGTCAGCTCTGCCGCCGCTCCTCCTGACACCGCCCCCTCTGAGTCAGCCGCTCGCCTCTGAGGAGCTGCAGGCTGCTGGGCAGGCCTTGTCGAGGACTTGAAGCTCCCTCGGGGCAAGTTGCTGCTCCAAGGTGAAGCTCGTAGACGCCGAGCCTGCCCCCCTCCCCCCCCCCCGATCAGGCGCTGCAGGCCTCCCCTCGCGAGACAGTCACCTCAGCAATGGGCCGGAAATGGCTGATGTCCTGAGGGGTCAAAATTCCCCTATTATCACCCATAAGGCTGACACAAGTTTCTGGGCTCTGCAGAAACAACAGGGAAATTTTCCCCACTTCTGAATTGCTGGAACAAAATACTTACCAACTCAGCAATCCTGCATTGTAGATGCTCTTTCAATAGTGACTCCTTACAACCATGAACAACAGTCTCCACTCAATTACATACACCCCGTTCTCAGTCATTAAATTCTGGGCAAGCTTTATTTGAGGTAAAGAATTAGGTATTAACTTCATGATCTGCCCCTGTGATGGGCACAGGACCACTGCTCTGTGTTTTACTGAGCAAGACCCTTCCACATCCCAACAACACCTCTGCTCTCAGAACAGATCTCCCATTGGTAGTAAAGAAGCCAAGTACCATGCTTGCACTGTCCTGGACTGCTGGAGATACTTGCTTTTAGTCTCTTAGGTTTATTTAACCAATCCTCCATCTTTATCTGGAGCTTTCACATTCAGACAGGAGCTTGCACGCCAGCCTCTATTGGTAAGGCTGCTAAGATAGTGTGAGTTGCCAAATACAGGTATTGGTCTCCATTAATCTTCCACCACTCACTAACCACAGTCACTTTAAATAGATGTCAAGAAATATCAATTTCTTTGATTTCTGAGGTGCACTTAAAATATAAGATGTAGGCATAACAATTCCAGTACATTTTCATAACAAGTTAGCATCTACATTCCTCCTGCATCCCATTAGGCATTTTCACACATATTAGAGATGACACAATGTGTACTAAGGAGGTCAAAAACTTAAAGAAAACTGTCCAAAAGCCCTAGAATACTGAAAACACTAGTGGCTTTTTGACATAATTTATAGCACTAAAGAGTTAGGGAACAGGAAAAGGTTGATGTAGTAATAACATTAGCAGGAACTATAGTCCATGCAAGCCAGTGCTAAATGAAGTGCCAATCAATAGCTCTTTTATTAGTAGGTAAAATCAATGTACAGCAGGCAGGCCTGCCCAATTAAGCTTATCGACTGACCAAAGAGTAGCAGGAAACATTCTTTCCTCGGTTTTGTTTTCCTTTCTGTAAGTGAGAAATGAGCTCCAGTTTTATCACTGGATTCCCACCAAGGCACCTCCAGGAGTTCCTGTAGAGTGGAAACGCTGACAAAAAGCAGGCTTGAGCTATCTCGGTATCCTTTAACCTAGGGTCAGCCACAAGAGCCAATATAGCCAAGGGTCACTTACAAAGTAACTTTTTTTTCCTAGTGACTGTATGAAGTAAAAATGTTGTTGTTCTAGATGAAGGGGAGAAAACTTGTGAAGGAAGAAAGCACAATCCCTTAGCAAGGCTTAACCATTAACAGTCCTGTAAGACCTTAGGAAATTAAGCCTATTTGTTTAATTCATGTATGCACTGCCTGCACTCAGTAAACCTCCCAGTATAGAGCCACTTTGGTATCTTTATGGGAGGAAAAGAGACAAAACTACACCTCTAGCAAAAGCTAATGCAATTTCAGACTCACATTTTAAAGGCTACTGAAAGTAACAGGAGCTTTAATATTCAAGTGTGACTACTGTGCAGATGCAAGTAGGGCATTTATCCACAAACCCACTCTCCCCCCTGCTCTGATCCCCCTTCCTCTGTTATCTCTTTTTAAAGAAAAAAGTTAGAAAACCAGATAAGATGAGGGTTCTCAGCAAGATTAAATAAACACTGTGTGGTGGTCACAAGGAAAGAAAACACATTGTAGGAGTGAATGGTAAGGATTACATTTCACAAAGAATCACATCCAAACTCAGCAGCCCAAATGCCAATGGCCCACTGATGTAAGTTAAACGGGATTTCTGTGGCCTGGCTTCCTAGCAGGCAAGTGCTGCATCCATCTAGACAGTCAATCAAGCTACATCAATCTGCTCTTTTCAGGGTTTGATCATTCATCTTATCATTAGAATTAACTGAATACAGCAAAGTTCTCCAGATTTATATTCCTTCAGGTCTGGCATATTCAGAGCTTTACAAGTACTTGACACCTCAAAAAAATTGCAAGGAGAAAAGGGACATTCTCAGCCTGTATGACCACACACATTACAGGATGGGCCAGTTTTCAGCTTCCTATTGGACAGTTTGGCAGCTATATCCAATTCAGAATGTATTTTAGCAATCTCCAGAAGTGACTTAAGTTCCAGTCAGACAATCTATCACTACAGCTACAGGCAAGCATCTCACTTATATTTATGTTTTTTTCTGTTTTCTCTTGCTTGTATATGATATTTAATCTGCAAGACTAAAAAGAGCAAGCCAAATAACTTTGCATTCTGCCTAAACGTCACAAGGTTCAGTCTTCCCTGCTGCAACTCAAACAGCTCTGACTCCAACTCCACCGGGAGCCGCATGATCCCACTCTTAGCACCATGGCCTCTGCTGAAATTCATCATAGGTCACACGTGCATGAGTTGCTTTAAATCACTAGAGAAAAATCAACCTAACACAGTAACCCATTTACTCACAGGTTTGCTTGCTTATATTTGCAAGACATCATTAAACACCATAACTCCTGGGCCACTATATTATGACAGTTTAAGCAGGGAAACAAGCCAATGAATAAACTGGGGGATGAAAATATGGAGCAGACATTTCTATTTGGCCTTTTACATGACAGTGCATAGGAGTTTACAGAAGACAAGACAGGAGCTTAGCTTGGACAGCACTAACAACCTTAAGGAGTAGTACAAAGTAATGTAATTTTTCAGAAGTGTTTATCAGCCAGTACCTCTGATTCAGCTTTAAAAAACTAAAAAAGTCAGACCTTCAACCAAAAGCAAGAGGAAGGAGGTTTATTCACCTCCTGGCCCTGAGACCGAGAAGCAACCTCAGCTACTTCTTCCAAAAGAAAATTTTGCCCAGGTTTTCCCAATTTTGCCCAGAACCCCTTTCTTGAACCAGATCTGGCTCCCAATCTCAGAGAGAGTTTGGGATGTCTTTTGGATAAAGGTAATTAGCTCTCTCCCTCATATCCTTAAACAGTTGAGAAGTAAGACCCATACATTCTGTCCCAAAATACAAAGAGAATTAATAACTTTGTTCACTGCTTTATGTCAGTCAAGACAAGCTACTTCCAGGGGAAGGTATGCAATCCCCATTCAGCACATAAATTTAGCACAGCTTAACCTTCACATTGCGCTGTGCACAACTAAGTGTCACAGCAAGAAACTACCCCTGTTGTAGACAAACCTCTCCAGAAAGCCACAGGCATGTGAGACAGTTGGTCCCAAGCTTGACACACCTTTCAGCGTTTTGCCCAGTTCAGGGCTTCTTTCTCCCAGCGCTTCTTCCTGCACACCCATTACCTATCTCATGGGGGACATACAGAAAGGTCAGCTTTTGGCTTAGTTTGTCACTGCTGGTCACTCCTGACCCCAGAAGAGGGGCTCATTCCTCTGGAAGTGGCTCTGTAATGCAGAAGGTGACAGCCTTAGCCTGGGTTGACTGTCTAAGCTGAGATAAATAACAGGTCAAAAGTCTTTATCAAAGTACAGCTTCCCATAGATGCACAAGGACTTGTCTTACGGTTTTAGTAAGGTCAAACCCTGGTCCTGGTGCTATGCTATTGTTTTGAGAATTAGAGGGCAAGCTGCATTTAACTCGAAACACTGGGATGCTCACCACTGGTGCTCCCCTGCAATTCTCAGGTCAGCCAAGGCTGACTCAGATGTCTTAGTTTTTTTAGGTTAAAAACTCCAGCCTAAACCTTGAAGCCTGACTAAAGGAGTTAATATCACAGCCTAGAAGGATGCAGTTTTGCCAAGAAACACAATACTCATTAATATTGCTGAGCAAACCCAAGATAAAATGCATCTCAGGTTTTGGGGATGGTTTTTCTGAATGCCTCACATCACAGCCAGAAACATCTTCTAGACTTCCATTTAGAAATTCACCCTTTTGTCATGAAGCAACATGTTCTCATTGCAACGCAGAACTACATCTTCACACTCAACACATTCTCTACTAGAGTCTGTAAAGATACAGCTGGACATGTGCTACAAATCCCACTCAGTTGTTCAGGAAAATCCTTGTTGAAATTCCTGCTTTGTGAATCCATTTTAGGGTTTAAAAAAAAAAAAAAAAAAAAAAGAAAGAAAAGAAAAAAATACAGACATCTTCAAGAAACAAGAACTTCACACAGAGGCACTTCTGTGCGTGTGGAAGGTGGAGCCAGTGAAGGAGATCGCTGCTCCTCCTCCTCCTTCTGTTTTCCATGCTCTGCACCTCTTCCACTGTTTTGTTCCCTTCTGAACTGCACAACAGATGGGAGCAGTTGGTTTGTTAAAAGGTTTTTATTTTCCGATTTCAAATTTTCATGTGTTGCTAGAATCGGGCACAATACCATCCTCTAGTGAAGAGAAGACATTGTGTCAAGCTTAACTATCAAAGGCTGAAACATAGCAAGCAATCAATCATTTAGTGACACGCTCCTGCTTTCACTGATTTGAAAAAATATTTTTTTGTGGCTATTGAAAAAAGAAAAACTGTCAGAGACAAAAGCAGAATCACTCACTTTGCAGCATATCAAAATATCAAGACTGTGGGGAGATGAGGGAAGAATGTTCATTTGTTTGTTCTGAAACCAAACCCAACTGTTTTTGGCGTGCCAGCCGGAAGTCATGTAAGATGTCTTTTGGCATAAACGTGATCATTCTGCCGAGGTTTGCCATATAGTTAAGGCTCGACAGTCGCAAAACTGGTTTCTAAATGGCTTTCCTAAAAAGTCAAGGTTGTTTTGTTCTTTAATTTTCTTTAGTTCTCCCCTCCCTTTTTTTTTAACTGTCGGATAAGTGCTTGGGCAGCTGCATTCCTGGGGAACACTGACATCCAGTGGAGAGCTGGGGTCATCCCCAGAGCCAACGCAATGGCCCCCAAATCAGCATGTCACCCCAGCAGACTAAGGCCTGTAGGAGACACCTGGAATTACAGACAAACTCCAAGCCTCACCACGCAGACCGTGGCATGCTGCAGTACCAGCCAGAATGACCCTGAGCTGTAATAAGTGATGGTGTCTAAATTCTCATTCAGATAATCACATTTCTAGCAGTGTTATTTACAGTAGTTTACTTGTGAAGCTTAGATGTGGTAGCTTGGGTTGGGATAGCTTTTAAGTGAAAGAAATGTTGAACGAAAACCTGCTTGCGTCCACTGATCAGCAAATATACTGTGCTTGGTTCTGTTTTTTCAGTGACACAGGATGACATGTCCCATTTGTTTAGACAGCAATGTATTTCAAATGATAGTGTACGGTCAACAATTAACATTGTTTTTCTTTGGAGAAACAGAGTCTCTGTAAGGTCACTCCAGTGTTATCACATCGTATAAAGGCATCTGATATCACAAGCCTGACTCCAACCACCACACAGATGCAATTGCAAGCTTACCTAAAAAATCTCCCCAAATAAAATAGCAGGCCAAACTTGGTCTGCAAAACAGGGTCATTAAACCTACGTAAAAGCATGAGTGTCTTCTTGCTTCTTTGCAATAGCACCATAGATCAGCTATCTGGAGATGTCATTTTAATAAACTGTGTTGTTTCAGAACGTGATAGATACTGCAACAGCAGATGACTACAAGGATTACAGTGCCTGGTAACACCACCTCAAAACCAGGGTAAACGATAAGTCTGAAGAAAGAAAAAACAGTTGTTCTACAAGCTACCAACAAGAACGCTGTTTCACAAGGAAATGTTTGAGGTTTCTAAGCTGGTTTTCTCTCTTCATTGCATTCCAGTACAAATCTTCAAACCATTTCACCCTTCCGTCCCAAATGGGACACATTCACCTCACTATAACTGCAAAGCTAACCACAATCCTGACACCATGAGAGACTAGATTTCTTCAAGTCCCACAGAGGGAAATTGAGCCTGAGACTCCCATATACCAGGGGATGTCCTTGCGGCTATTTTGGGTGAACAGCCCCATCTTGCTCCCTCCCTTATCTTAGACCCGAGACAGTCTCAGACAGATCTATTTTCACTAGAACTTTGTTTCATTGCATCAGCATTTCCAAAGAAAATCTTTCATCAGAAGTTCCTGACCAGCTCCAATCAACTTTACCTTCTGGCCAAGAAAAAAGCCACACTGCGATCTGTTTCACAATGTGGAACTCTAAACCAGCTCCAAAAGGCTGTTGTAAAGATCCTCCAGCTTTACACGGTTAAAAATGAGATCAAGTTGTGACACACATTTCTTAGCTTGCTATAATGCAAAATAACAGTGCAGTTACAGCCTTTGTCTCCCACTCTGAGAAAGCACATGCTCTGAATCTTATCTTTCAGTGCTTTCCTACCAAGACCAATACTCAGGACATCCTAACCACTATCACATTTGTTTCAGGATTTGATGTACTTAAAAATAGCAGTAGGGAGAGGAGACACTTAGGAAGGATGTACCAAAAGCCAAGTTTGTGCTCGAATGCTTTCCACAGCTGGGACCAGGGAACATGCCAAATAATGACCCTTTTACTTCCAAAAGGAAGAGTCCCTGCTCCAAAGGTGAATAGAAGTCACCTGTTCAGTCCTCAAGGTATGACAGTAAGATTAAAAATCTCCACAAAGCTTATTCTGTTTGAACCTATTTTCCAAAAGAATGCATAAAGATTTTTGTGCTGCAACAGTGTTGCTTTTCTCCCTGTAGCAAGTCAAGTTAGCTCTGTCTTATTCAGGAAGGATCTCTCTTTACTGCCTCATTTTTGATACACAGGTTAAGTAATGAAGAAATGCTTTTGTCCTTACTGCATCCTTCCAAAAGAAATAACAGGGATGGCTTTCATTTCTACAGCTAGCAAACTATGTGGTTTCTTTTATGAGCTAAATGAAAGGAGCATACAAAATAACCATTATGGATTTGTATGAAATTACTGGGTATGGAATGCAGTAAATCCCCAAACAAGCTTTAACTATAGCTTGTAAGATATAATAATCAGGTAAAACTGCAGACTATCCTTTTGTAAGATACAGCAGAAACCTAATACTTTATCGGAAACCTTGATTTATGTTTAATAGCTCTGCTACCTACTAAAAAAGATCTTGTATTAGCAAATGGGTACAGATCCAGTCCATTAGCTTGGGACAACTGAAAAACTCAAGGGTTTTGTGAACTAATGCAATAAAATATCATTAAATACTGTAGCATGACAAGACAGACAGAAGGTTTGAGTTGAAAGTCAGGAGAAGTGTTTGAAATGAAGTAAAATGTACAATAGATATGTTTAGGTACATCTGGCTTACATTTGCAGTAGGTCGTCAGAGGACCTTAGTGTCTGTGATGTAAATGAATAACAGAGCCCTCAACAATTTAACTGTCATCAGTATAAATGCTTTAACTGGCACAGTAAAGCAAAGCTCTGGGCCTCTTTCTAAATCTCCATAAGCTCCTGGTCTGAATTATAAACTGGGGCTGCATTACCTGAAGATGAAAGCAGCCAGGTCAATTCACTTAAAACCAGAGAATTACTGCTGAGAAGCTGTGATGAGCAGCAAAGGAGCATGTGTGTGTGGATGTGTGCTTGTGGTTTTAATGTACAGTTTCATAGGGACAAGAGGAACATCTGACTGCCCCGTCACTTAAAACCCAGATTCAAAGGTCTAATGGGAAGGAAGGCAGCCATTTGATTTTCGACTAGTCAAACTTCCCAGGCAGTGAGGCTAAAGATAAACCACCAGAATCAAACCTCTGCTATGAGGAGGTACACAGCTACAAGGCACAAGCTGTTTCGTTATAACCTGCTCCAAGCCTGCTGCTTGCAAACATTTCCCGGTCAGGTAGTCCTGTCATGTATACAAGGCCAGGATTGAAGATGTCTGGCTACACAAGCTCTGTCATTGACTTAGATGGCTAGATCAAATCCTTTCTCCCTCCTCTGTATGCACATTACCTCCACTATCGTCTCCCAGCCTTCAGATCACCAGTTTTGGGGAGTAGGAACTATCATCCCATATGCCATAGCATATACGGCACAACATTGCTGCTGATTCCAAGTCACAGTACACCACATCATATCAACAGCAGCCAAGTATAACTCCCCTCCACCTACCTCACCTATCTTTGTCACTTGTTTCCAGGTCACCGATCCCACACAACTGTCCAATACATAATAGGTTGAAAAAACTGATTCTAAGACCCCTAAGGCAGAAAAGCACAACCAGATTTCACTTCATTGAAATATTGAGTTGAATATATTCAATAGAGTTTGGTTAGGTAAGTAAAGGCAACAAAGCTTAGTAGATTTGAAGGCAGATTGATCACAGTTACTGCAATGTGGCCAACTTAGCATATAGCCACCATAACCTTTGGGCTCAAGACAAAATTGTTTCCCTCCTCTGCCCTTCAACAAATGCATAGGATGTTCATTTTTATAATAAATTCCAAACAAATTAATGGATTCCAACATGCATCATCAAATTTATATTTCCTCCTCCACAGAGTCCTACCCCTGTAAGTAATCCTTAAAATTCGTCATGAAGCTTTCAAAACAATTTATGCAAACAAACATCAAGCAGAGCTATTTGTATTGGCAGCACATTTCACTTAACAACCTACAACAAGGAACAGATGGTCTGAGCTCTGGAAACAGCTACAAAGAAAACAGTAGGAGCAAGTCCATCAGAAGCACTTTTTTCCCCCAATTTTGTGAAGATTACAGACTTGTTCTTGTTTATTTCTTTGATTAGACTGTTATTTCATGTACTCATGAATCCTTCCCCTGCATTTCATGGAACAAATCCACCAGAAGCACATTCCCCAACTGTGTATAGTTTACAGAAGCACTGCTTTATGAACTGAGCTATCTGCTCCTCACTGATCCAGCACTCTCTAAAGTGGCAGGGAAGTGAAACGACATGCAGATGTTGTACAAGGGATTGACAAATTTAAAGCAAACCTCTTAACAACTCATAGTTCTCTTTATCCCTTTGCTCATCCCTCACTCTCAAGTATGAAAACAAGCAAAAGCAGATGATTCACGCAGTCGCATCCATTATACATCGCTTAGTGCTGTTACTGGCGGTGTAAGATGTGACAGTCTCCCTCTTCCCCTTTTCTAAGGGGACCTTCATCTTGTGAAGATGGATTACAAGAGGCTCAGCCCTAGCAGGATGCTATGGCATTAGCAAAAGAGAAACAGGACGGTAATAGCCACAGCACAACAAGCAGGGTCTGCACTAGCTGGTAAGAAGCCTGATCACACGGGAGCCTGGTTCACACCCACAGCAAGAACAGAGGACTTCAAGGAGAGAGAAGGTCACAACTACTCAGTACAGTGCAGAAAGCAATCTAACAAGCAAATATCAGTAATAGATAGTATTCTGAAATGATTCAAAGAAGAATAACATGTAAATGAAGAAAAAAATAGTCCAATGACATTATTTTAATGGAAATAAATTTTCCCTTTATCAGAACAAGTAACAGCAAAAGCTTTCATAGAAACTAAAACCAATACTCAACGCAAAGACCCTTTAGAGACAAGTCTATCCCTGACCACGAGTAATCACACATTTCTTGTTACTACCACCACCATTCAATTCACTATCAGTTCCACTAGAATCTGTGCTTTCTTCACAAGGATTCATATGAGTTCATCTCCACAAATACTGTCTCTCTACCCTGGCTTTAATTTGAATAACATTAGGGACAGCTAACACACTACACAGCTGTCAGCCCACCAGCTACACACGCCTCTGTTATCAGAAGTCAGGGCATATTAGCCATCTAGAATTACACAGGGATGAATATGGACCATGATGTTAAAAAAAAATATATATAGATAATAAAGAAGGAATGAAGGAATTCTGACCGGCGAGACAATCCTGACATCTTGAAATAACAAAAATCTTTCTCAAGGGCATTAACCTGGGTGGAGACAGAGGTCAGTTTGGAAGGGTTTGGCTTTGAGAACTGAAACCATGTTAAATTTTGGCGGGGCAGCATCAAGGACAAAGCTGACCAAACTGACAGCTTAATAGAATCTCTGAGCACCATAGCCGATAAACTTTGATCCACACAACACTATATAATTTCTGTTTTCATATTCTTGTTAGTGGAACAGTTTCCTATCAGGATGGCTACAAAGCTGTTTTCACTGGCTGTCTTGGCGAGCCATGATTGCCAGTCCTTATATACCATACACATCTGCTCCTGGACCGCTTAACAGCAAGATGACTAAAATACTACTGAGAAACAAAACCAAACACATCAGAATCACTTTCTGCTTTATGTAGCATCACAGATCCAAGGGGCTTTTTAGGGGGGGTGAAATACAGCTAGCTGCAGCAGTAATAGCCCAGGCAGCCGACGTCTATACTTCCAAAGCAGCTTTTGCCATTACTCATCTGGCTGCAGGAAGAGGAAAGCAAGCTCAAGCAGATGATAAAAGCTAAACTAACAGTGCTGCTGAGCAAAAGGGGTCTCAGGGAAAACAGCTGCAGAAGGGTATCTGGACAAGCATTGTCATGTCATGTAGGCATTGCTCCTGGGTTTTACTTATAAATAAAGACTAAATAAAATGTGAAAGTTGATTTTTCAGGACTTGAACTATTTGACTGCAGTTTAAACCAATTTGAGAGTAGGTACAACTCTGAGTTCACGATCTGACCCCTGTAACATGATGCCCAAACTGAGCAAACAGTTTGAAGTTCACTTCAGATTTCTTCATTTGGGGGATTACGATGAAGCATTTCCTGAGATGTCATGCTTTAAACAGCTAATGGCATGTGACAACCAAGTGCTTTTGCATTTTACATTCTAAAGTTGCAAACACTTGGCCTCTCCCAAGCAGAAAAATCCCTAGCAGCTCTAAGATCTTGACATTTGGGGCCCCATTGGACTCTCTTACTTCAGTAGGCACTGGATGCAACCAGGATAGTACTCATTGCAAGTAGCAGAAGAACTACTCAAAAAAGCCCCTCGCTGAGAGGCGGCCAGGGCTGCGGAGGGACCATGGCTCTGGAGGAGGCAGGGAGCAGTGACTGCCAGCAGCACCATCACATACCGAGCCTGCAACACCCCAGCCTCCCAAAACAAGCTGGTTTATGCCTTTTCTCAGTAACTTCTTTCATAAGGTGCATGCAGAGACATTAGACAAGGAAGAGTTTCCCCCAGGTGTGTCTTAAGGCTTCTGGAGTCGATCAAATGAAATGGCAATATCAGGCAAAAAGCTGCCTGTTCACACGGTGCCTGCCCAGGTTCCCCTGCGCCACCACTGGCTGAAGCTCCATTGGGCCACTGACTTCTACAGAGGACAAGCTCTTCCAGATCAGAGTCCTTTCTAGGCTGCAAGCTCAGAGGGCATTAAGTGTATGTATATATTGTATATACATACAAAAATAAAAATCAAACTTCATTGACAACCAGTGAAGTTTTTAGTTCAGTTCAATCTCCATTTTACTTGGCAAACTTGCCTTCGTACTTCTGTTTAAACCAACAGTATAATTTCTGAGCTACTCTAAGCCAAAGAATCACCCTTAATTGTTGCATGATACTGAGCAGGAGGCATCATAACACATCGGAAACACCGGGACCCAGCTCCTGAGCATCAGCACTAACCAATGCCTTGGCACTGCTTCTTGGTTTTGCTCTTAATACCAGTCAAAACTATTCTCAGTCATAGTTAAAAAAAATCAGGATGCTTGCCATTAGGTTTCAGCTTTCCTTCTACTGGAGAAATGCAGTTTCAGCTGAATTCGGTGGAATGACAGGAGTTGATTATGTTAACCACTGACTATGTTTCCTGGAGGGCATCTGAGACTGTGCCCTGACCCAAATTATTTAATCTGGATCCAGATTTGAACCATTTAATTTTAAGTTCCACATCTCTGGGAAACTAAAAAGGTAATACAAACATCAGAGCAGCTTTTAAAATGTGAAAGGTGGCAAGTGGCAGGGCACAAACACAATTGCTCCCAGGCATGCAGGGCAGCATGAAACAAAGCCTTGCTCCTCCTGTTCCAAGTGGAAAACTTGGCAAAATCAGGCAGTGGGTTGATGTTGGCTGGGCACAAGTTGGCTGTTCTGCAGAACATTACAGTGACAGTCAGCCCTTTAGCTCTGGGACCTCAATGAATTTTCTGGCCTAAAGAGAGATGAGCGGTGAGTGAGGTCCCAAGATATGTCCCAATGAAAGCATCATTAAAAAGTATCCCCGTTACTTTTGTTTGGGCTGTTATTTGTAATGTAGAAGGAAGTCAGCCAAAATGTATCAATAATAATGAACTTATTAGCCTGGAAAAGGTAAAATATTGATCAACTTGTTCACACCTTTCAACAGCTTGCTCGGAATCAGGAGACAAAAACACATCAACCTTTGCATGAAGGGGATTTTTAAATAGCACATGAAGTGTGCAAGAATATTCCAAAACCACACAGAGCAGCAGTGTGCAAAATTATGTACTGTACCTCATAAGATCCTTGGTGAGATACTAGAAGCTGCATAGCTGTGTTAGCAGAGTACCCCATACAGGTAATTCACCCAGGGAAGAAGCAACATTCATGCAGGGCAAATGGCCCGACCTTGGCCGTAACCACAGGGGTGTCTTCCCAGACATTTCAGATACCGTTCGCACATTGTGCTACTTACCTGAAAAACTGAATCACTTAATTTATCTCAGAACTCAGTTCAGCACAAGGCAGTTTAGCTATTTTACTACAAAACACACATGAGAGAAGTCCAGTTAAAGCCTAATGGTGAGGATAGTATAAGCTTACGAGCACCACAATAAAAAAGGACTTTCAATGGGATGCTATGCTACATCCCTAACAATCTTTAGATGCATTTTCTCCTCCACTCTGGGATGGAGGAATAACATTCACAACCTCTGGCTGCAGTCCGTGAACAGTGCAAAGGTTCACCAGCAGCACCATCCCATTTCCACCTCCCCTTCCCAGCAGAACAGCAAAGCACCCAAAACTGAGAACCTATGTACAGCCAATTCCACTCCTGTGTGATTACAGCCTGCTTTTAATTATACCCAGGGCAACACAGCATAAACCCTAAATACACTGAATCTATTTCAGTAAGGGACAGTAATTTTCAGTCTTTCCTCCACAGCCTATAACCAGAGCTGAGCAGTTCTGAAACAACCATGTCCTGGTGAAGCAGCAAAGCCCTCTCCCATACACTCCTGACCTACAGATATGCTTAATATGTTAATTTTTGTTTTGGTTTCAGAACAAAACCTGCCTTTTAAAGAAAATTTTAACAGATTCTAAACCAGAAACACTGCACTCCCCTGAGGCATTGAAAAATGCAAACTGAAGACTTCCCATGTGTCCGGGTTATTACTTATTTCCTTCTAAAAACAGAAGAAGTGTTGCAACAGTTGTAATGCTCCAGCTCACTAGGCCAAGAAGATGTTTTCTTTCTGCACACTCATTAACCATAGTGTGGAACTCAATAACTGTTCTAATTTCCTACCTTAAATGTTTTTCTTCCCCCCAGTTTTCATTTTATGCTTTACATTTACATAGGACTACACTCCACCACTTACCTTGAGAGTCTAGTTGCTGTCAAACACAATAAAAGGAAAGGAAAAGTGTCTGGAATCACAGAAGCTTTAGTGTTGAAAATTGTAATTTAAATTCTAGAAATGAATTTAAGCACTCAAAGCTTTCTTTGTCAGCCACAGATGAGAAACTGATAGGCTTTGAACACAAGCAAATGTTTTTTTTAGTCGAATCTCTCAAGTAAACATTTATGTTAGATATAGTAAGAGATGTTATTTCGCACCACAAATTAAATACCAGCTAGTTATTAAATCTGGTATGATGCTATGAAACTCTCAGGTACTGTTGCCCACAATAGGTGCACTGTAATTAAACTGGCTAAGCTCCAGGCAGGATCCTGAGCCTCACCTTGAAACCCAGAGCATTGGGCAAGCTGCTGCCATAGCCTTAGGAGTCATCAGAGAATGATTTGGATTGGAAGGGACCTTAAAGATCACTGGTTCCAACTCTTTCAAATGGGTAGGAACACCTCTCACTAGTCCTTGGTATCAAGCCTGGCTCAAAGACAGATTTGCCTTGTGGTACAAGCGAAAATTGCCTAACCATACCATGCTTCTGCTGCTTTTGTTAAATGCTTTGGTGTTCATGTGAAAAATACTGGTTATTCTCTAGCTTACAAGAACACAGAGTCTGCAGAGCGGTGAGAGGGCCCAGCCCAGGAAAGACAGGGGAGAGGGCCCTCCATGCTCTGAGTGGCCCAGCAGCCTCCGCAGCTAGATGTTGAATTACCCCTCTGTGGAGGAACATCATCTGTGTGTGAACACACAGACCCCCAAACCCATTCTTTAAAGTCTTAGAGGTGCAAAACATGTACCACATAGAATTTGATTTTTAAGAATAATATACCAATATTTCCATGCCCAACACATTGTAGGAACAAACTGTATCGTGCAAAATCATCCCGAATTCAGCCGTGCCAAGGCATGCCAGTAGTGCAGAAATGGCAGCACAAGTTTCCAAGGGCAGGGGTGTGCTCAGCAGGGCCTCTACCAGTGGAGGCAGCCCTTCTGCACCAGCAGGCAAGGCCAGCTCTGCCCAGCATGGCACAAGTGCAGCACCCGCTCCACCTGCATGCTGACACCCTGCCAAGGTGACAGAGCACAGGCAGATGTAAATGCTGCTTGGTTTTTCTTTAAACATCTTATTTGGCTAATTGCACAATCACAAGAAGGCTTCAAAGTGTGCCAGAGAGGAGGACAATGACACTTCATGGGTGAAAAGCCTTGCGTTCCTCCTTTTCCTCTAATAACCACTGATGATAGACCATTATTCTACCATGTTGTCCAGCCTTTCTGTGTCTCAATGCATATATTTAACAAGATGACTTATGAGTTTAGCACAGTGGATGTCTAATAAGGCAAGATCACTTCAAAGTCCTGCTTTATCTCTTATTACTGCAATATTTTTGCCCACTGCCTTGGCAGAGCATGAGGGCTGTGAGTCAGCAGGGCTGGGCAGTGAGATTCCCTCACTCCACCTGGAGCTACTTCACTGTGTGCAGTTGGTTATGACATGTATAAAGGCTGTTTAGATAGGGCACTCTTAAGCAATTCCAAAATATCAGAAAGGAAAGGGAAATGTTTGGCTGCATAGCTGAAGGGGAAGAAGGAAGGGATGAAGCAAACACACTCGAGTATCATGTATAACCCTAGCATGATGCCAACATCCATGGTGAATGGAACCGGCGTACATTTCCTAAGCGGTGTGGTGGGACCCAGATGGCCAGCATGCCCTGAGACACAGACATCAACAGGGATCAGTCAGCACATAGCAACACCTTGGCCCAGGCCTGTAGTTTGGTGCCCATGAGCAACTCCACCGAGCTCAAAGGTAACACCACGTGCTCAAAATTAGGCCAGCAGCTTTCAAGCACACAATTTAATAAGACAGGATGACTACATACAGCAAGCAACAATGTGACATATAGTCACATAGACAAGTTAGTTAGCTAAGAGATGCTCACACAGTCTCCTCTCATTCCTGAAGTGTCATCAAGCTGGGAGAACTTTTTCACAAGATGATGCAACTCCAAAAGTACATTAGATTACAGAAGCACTAAGATGCAAAATAAGGCATGCTCTTACTACTGTGAGCCATCATAATATTTCCTTCTGTTCATTAGGATAATAAAACAGAGAGTAAAGCTCTGCAAACACAAAATTAAGCTAGAACTCTAGCAAAAAGGGGCTGGGAATGTCGCTGCATTTCACCATCTACCAATGAAGAATACAAACATACACTTTTGAAAGAAAGGACACATCCACAGTATGCTAAATAAAATAAGTATTAATTAAATCATTTTTAGCAATCAAAATCTAATTCTGTCACTTTTGGATATCTTAACTAAAGACATATTTGCAATACTATTATAACAAATTACAGTTCGAGCAATAGAGCTGCTTGGAATAATTCAGAAACATGTACACTTTCATATGAATATATCATGCCTAACTAATGAGATTGCTCATTTCATAACTTCAGTTCCATTTTTATTATTTCATAAAACTGGAAGTCCTTATCCATTTTATGAAAAACACCTTTGTGAAATTCATTAAATAAGCATAAAAAATTCATTAAACAAGTGAATTGCATTCATGGCTGCTTTGATGCAAATGCCCTTTAAGTAATGTAAAACTCCATATTGATTTAACCTTTCATGTTCTGATATTTCCATGTGGAGATATGTATATATAAAAATCTTTATTCAAGGAATATAATTAAGCACTGATCCCTTGATCTCCAGCCAGGATGAGGTAGATTGGTCAATTTAAGTAGACACTGATGATCAGTAAACAGCTGACTTTGTATTAAAAAGAGCACTGATATTTCTGTACATCTTTGCTGGCAAATACCCATGTAATATCTTGGGCCAAATCAATATGATGCCTGAAGTTTCCTCTGTAGTAGGAAAGTCAACCGAATACTGACCAATTCCTGCAGGACTAGTTATAACAACGAAATCTTGGGCAAAGAAAAGGTAAAATAGCTCCTCATGAGTACCTGGTGAGGTTCAGCTACTTGTTACCATTGCCCTCGTTCCCACTAAAAGCTGCTGCAAACTGCATCCAACAAGCTAGGGTCTGTCTGAACCTATCACCACATGCTACCTGCACCAGGGAGCTGCCAAACTGAAGGATCAACTGTTTCCTTAGGGTTACTCTGCGTCTACATCTGGAGCACTCTTCAGTGGCTCCAATATTCACTTGCCTCACATCCTACCTTTAAACTCCATGACCCTCTTCCAGCACTTACAGCAGCATGAAGAGTTAAAGACATCCCTAATCCCTAGTCCAGTAGAGTCACTCTCTTCTCTGTGTTTCTAATGTATTGTACTACAGAGAGAAAATGCGGAAAAGATGCACCTGCAACAAATAAATGCGCCTGCTACCCAAGATGTACATATGATTAGACCTAGAATTGTCATGGAGTACTTGTACTCCTCCAGTCATCCAGAATCACCTGTTGATGAGAAGTAATCATTTCCACAAAGGTTTATAATAGTCTACCTGCAGGAAGGTAAGAAAAAGACATCCTGTGTATTCCAAAACATCCACGCCCCCAGCTGGGGTTCTTGCTGGATGTCAGTGATGCCAAGCACTGACCATTCATCCCACCACAAACACCATTCTTGTGGGTATCAGTTTGGAGGGCACTGCAAACCTGCCACTGAGCTTTAGTGCAGTCCCAGGAGGTCAGTGGCTGCAAAGGGATTCCAAGACCCCCGTTGTTGAACCAGGCCCAAGGTGGGATGGTGGAAGCTGAGCAGACCTACTCACTGCTGTACCATTCATTTTTGCCGTGCTTCATATCCAGTAGTTCTAATTAAGAAAGTGTAATCAAACAGTGCATACATGAAGGAGAGAGTGACATGCCCACTGAAAGCTTCCCAAGGTCCATGTTTCAATGATGCCATTCCTGAAACACCTCCTCTACAGCCCTTCCATGCCTCATTTCCCCTCCCAAGTGCCTCTCCTGGGCACCTCCTTCTCCCTCAGCTCATTTGGCTCCAGCAAACAGAGCCAGAAACAACTCTATTTCCATTTCTAACCATTTAAATTATAAACAATTATTTTTACGCACAAAAGCAGGTCTTTAATCCTCCTATTTCCCTCCAAAATACACCCAGACATCTTTATGTTCAGTAATTCCAGCCAAATGAAACAAATCTAGTTTCTAGGCCAAGCTTCCAGGAGTTAAAAATAAGCCCAAAAGTATTAGAATAGATTTCAAAAAGGAAAAAAAAAAAATAGCCAACATATTCAAAGGATCATTTTCAAAATTCTCCCCAATTTTACCCAATGTCCCAGAAGATACTGATTCAAAAGGAAAGTTATCATGACTTTTTTCCCCCCTCCAGAGAAAGAGAGCAGGAATCACAGTGAAAATACACCTTATAATAAGGGAGTTTCAGCCTTCATCACAGATCTGCATAAGACAGAATAGCAGAAGGCTGCTCCCAGTTCTGTCATCACAACAGTAAACAAAAAGGATGAAAGCATCATCACTTCCCACCTTCGTGCCTCCTGACCTCCCTACATTCACTGCTCCTCAGCTGGCTGAAAACTGTCCCCCCACCAGGAAGGGCATCTGTGATTGATCAAGCCCAAAATACTTCTTGAAGCCATTATTTAACTTAATAATCATTATCAGGTTTTAGTAGAGACCTCCCTTGATTTCACTGGCCAACAATAAGGCCTCCAGGTACCCTGCAGATCCTCAAGCATCAGCAGTGTTAGGAGAGCACATTTCCACCTAAGGCAAGATTTAAACCAGGCTTTGTAATAATTAGGAAAAAAAAAAGAAGGAGGGGATAAAAACCTTGGGAGCTTTTTCATTATTATTAATTTAACAGACAAACTATGTTTTATTGATAGCTCCAATAGTAAATTTGCCTTCCATACACACTGCTGCTGATGCCTAAAATAAGATGTGCAAGAAGAGATAATCTTGTGCCTAAGGCTTTTTTAGGATAATACACAAGGCAAGCTTGCAACAACTCAACCAAGAGATATTCAATAGAGCAGTGTTCTGCAAGGGCTGCTCCTGGCTTTTCTGCATCAGGAAAGGAGCTCAGCATTTCCATGGGCCTGCTGCTATCTGCCTTCCCGCAAGGCAGCCACAAACTCACACAAGTGCCAGTCCTGTAGGTTTATTCAGAAATTAGATCTTCATTTAAGAAAATCCTTGGCTCGACAGCATGATAGCTTTTAAAATTTGACTGTCTTAAAGCTGTTGGAAGTGGAGGTACAGATTCCAGAGAGCCTGCAGCACAAACACAACTCATTCATCTGGAGCAGTATTACTTGACAGGGATATAACATTACTTTGCTATAATTGGGGGGGGGAGGGGGGGGGGAGGGGGCAGGCGAATATCCTTAAGTTTTGCATGTGAATGAGTAGATCTGGAGTGCCTAAAGGTCTATGGGATGATTCCAGATGAAAATCTGACCTGGGATCTTGCAAGAGCTCTGATTTGTGCCATCACCATGCTGTAACATCACGCCTCAAACAGGGCCATTGCACAAATGCCGGGAACTCTTACCTCACCAGGTACACAACTGCACCCACTTTCACCCTTCTTCTTTTCCTGAGTGCACACTCCCAGCTCAGCTGGTGGGGGGCAGTTATTGCAAATAGCCAGGGTGCTGTTAACCTGCAAACACAGCTTCCTGCAGCTTTTTTCTTGCATCTAAATTGGTTTCACTTGAGAGAAAAAAAAAAAACCAGCACATTTGTTTTAGCAAGGCTAACTAGTCAGTGATGTGTTTGGCTGGAAATCTGTTATGTTTTGCTACTTTATCATGTTGCTATTTCCATGTTCAAAGGCTAGTTAAATTATTTACGCTACACTTCATATATTGTGTAGAACACTTGCCTTGACACAAACAGCAGCAACTTCAGAATAACAGTGCTGCGCTTTGCAGGGAATGGCCCACTCAAAGCCTCAGCTCTCATCCCTCCCAAAAATATCAACAGCCATGCAGACACAAATTTGTTTTAGAGTTTCAGATAGCAATATCAACTTAGTTCTGGAGGATATAGGGTTGGTTAGATGACCTTTGAAGGTCCCTTCCAACTCAAACTGTTCTATGATTCTATACTACAAAACAGAGTATAAAAGGAATAAGCTGAGCAAGAGACTACCTAATCTAAAATTCACTCTGAATGATAAATTGCTTTCAGCCAATAACACCCAACACTATTTCAAAATGTATATTATAGAACATGTACTTCAAGAGACTCTGTGAATATTTTATTATACCATCCCAATCATTTAGACTGTGTGATATAAGTCTCATTGTAGTTGCACTGCCTTTTACGGTAGAGTTTGATTTTGTCCCTGTCTTTTTATTAATTTAATCAGAACTCAGTTGAATTACCATTTCTCACTCATCCGCAACCAAATTAGGCATAAAAGTTCAGAAACACCAAAAATTCTAGGACTACTTCTGTGGCCAGAAAAACAAACCTCCTCAGGCTGCTCACTAGCCTCAAACCCCACTCTAGTGACCATCACTCACCAAGGGAGTGCAAAAACCTCCAGCCTTGATGTTTTACAATAAGAAGAAATATAAAGAAAACGTGATTTCTTTATGAGAGGCAGCACCAGGGCAGGACAGCTTTCCTACAGCAATACTGCTGCAAAAGCTAACACCTCTTTTTCCCAAGATCCGCTGTGGACACTTCAGCACAGAGCAAGCCCTTACTGCTGCTTTTCCCTTGCCAAAGAGCACCAACCACCCCTGCAAACTGGAGGATGCTTTTTCAGTGCCACCTCATTTTCCACTGCACTCCAGCTGACTTTGGCATTCACCCTCTAAAAGTAAGGCCTCATAGAGCAGCACAGGGAGCAAACTCAGCACAAACTCCTAGATGCTTCAAGTGATGGTAATCTACAGTGGATTGCACAATGTTTCCCTGGGATGGCACGGAAAACAGCATGGTGCTGTACAGACACACACTGCAACACGGCTGCAGCTGAAGGAGTTTCCAACTTAATTTCCCTTCTCTGTATATTGCAAACGATAACTTGTACACAAAGCAGAATCGGGGTCAAAGGCTGAGGAAGGAGATTATAAATAAAATCTTTTGGTATAAAACAATACTACACTTTCCATATTGAGCAGTAAGCCCAGGAGCTGATACGTGCCTTCCTGAATATTATTATAAAATTCAGTTAAGAGGCAGTTTACTGAATCAGGTCAGGGCCTGAGTGTCCCCTCCAGTTCAAGCCTTGATATTGTACAGGTCTTGTGAATTGAGTCATAGATATCAAGAAACGTTACAAGTCAAATCAATATTTCATAGCCTTTGCACGGACCGTAGTCTGAAACTCTATCAGCACAGTGCTCTGAATATAAGGATTTGCAGGAGCTAAAATAATTTACGCTAATAAGGCAGTGACCCATGCAGTCCTTAATGATCATTTAGCTTTGGCAATGCATTTTACCGCTGTTGAGCTACTTGGAGTTGTGGTTTTTTCCTCAGCAGAAAACTCCTACATCAGATTAAGGACATGAGCAGTAACCTAACCACAAGGCTCAGTTTTGTTCCATGTAAATTCATTCCAATTATATAAACTGCTAAATTAAGAAATGAGGTATTTAAAACAAAAGGGTTATAACAGAGCCACAAACACACAAACAAACATCACAGAAATTCTTAATTCCATTTCTTGCCTTGTTTGCTTATTGAAGTGCCATATGTTGCTGCAAGAGCTATGAAAAAATATCATAAGATTGTAATTATAAGGTTTGTTGAATTATAGAGTAAAGAAGCCATTTATTTACATTTAAATATGAACACTGGTAATTGAAATGACACACGCTTCTCTGTTCTTGACTCCAGAAAAATATTTATCTACCAGCAGCTTGATGTGATTTCAGCAACAGCCCGGATTCATGAAAGGAACTGTTACTCACATCACTCTCTGCTTTTATTTATTTCTCCCTTCTGATTTATGAACTCAAACAAGGGCTTCTGAAGTGCTCAGGCACTGACGTAGTGATGAAGACACTGCAAACAGGATTGTTACCAAGTTGGTGGTCAATAATTCTTTGACCTGTCAATATGGGAAGGCCTGCAATAGCTTTAGGAAATCAATTTTAAATTGACCTCATTGAACTGATGCAAAACCTGACTGCAGATGCATTTAAACTGATTAGCTCTTGTTACAGTCTGAAAATAAGCAAACCCAAGCCAGGCTGATGTTGAGTACACAGAGAAAGGGTTTACAAGAGTTTAAAATGAAAATTGCATTAGTTGAGCAAGGGTCCGTTTAACAGGAAAAGACCTCTAGAAACAGCCCCAGCAAAGGCAGTGCAGTCACAAGCAAGATTCTGCTGTGCCAAATTTGCTTATGAATGAGACTTGAAGCTTTACCCTCCTTACAACACTACCAATGTCAGCAGAAAGCCTCCAAGAAGTTCAATTCCACCGAGTTAACTGAAAAGAACATCAAAAGCCCAAAGCAGAGGAAAGCAACTCACAATAAGCAGCACACAGCTCAGACCCCCGTAGGCAGTGATGAGAGCTGGCCCTGGGAAGGTAGAAGCCAGCCTTCCTGCATGATCACCTCAAATATTTACTATCACCTACCTGAAGAAAGCTCTCTAGAAAAAAACCCAAAACCAGCAAAACGTGAGCCCGAGTCTTGTTCAAGGAAGTTGTCTCACTGCAGCAAGCTGGACACCCTTTGCTGCACTGTGACATGCTCCGAACCCAGTGTCTGTGGCTGTGATGAGGGCAGGGAGAAGCCTGCAAGACTAAGGGGGGCATGAAATTAAAGAGAGCTCCCAGGTCTTACTTTCTTGGTCTAAAAAAAATATTTCACATAACCTTAAAACACGCAAAGGTTGCTGTCAAGTATTTTTCTTTTTGTAAAATATTAATAATTCTCATCATGTAAGGACTGAAGTTTGGGACTTTCTTTGGTTGGTCTTTCTCCAAGAGAGCTATTCCACTGGACTACATGAAAACCCAGGGGGATTTACTGTTAATACCACACAGTCCACCACTAAGTTAATGGTAAAGCTTTCAATTAACACAAACAGTTTTTTGGCTAATGCTAAACCCATGAATCTCAGTCACCTGCTCTGCTTCCCTCTACCTTTCCCAAAACACTCCTTGTTTTCTGGTTTAATAATTAAATGTAGGCTTTTTGAAGACTCTGAAAAGAAACTAGGCTGGCTGGAGCCTGGGGAGAACTCCAGGTAACATTGGCTGTGAAACACTCAGAAGAGGAGAAAGAAAAATGTTTGGGGCAGTGACAACTTCTACTGAGCAGTAACTGAACTCCTCAAATGCAGCACATCCGACACCAGCAGAGATGGGTCTGTGCTGGGCTGCGGGAGAGCACACACACATCACAGCAGCAGCAGCATCCAGTACTCAAGAATGAGAGCAGCATCCCCAAAGCACCGGGTCAGTAAACAGCATAATGAAATGTGACAGTAACTTCATTTGTAAAATACATGCTAAAGCATTCAGGGCAAAAGTGTTAATAGCAAGGGCAGCATTTGCATAATTACGCTGACTTTAAGGTTCTGGTTTTAAATTGACCTAACATTGTCTCTCATTGATACAAGCAGCAGTTGGCTCTGCCTCCTTGGGACTCGGCTGCTCACCACACTGGAGCACACGGCCTTCCACACAGCTCAGATTTCCACTGCCAGGGCTTCAGAACACACTAGTTTAACACTGTGCAATAACAACCAAATCTGGCTTAGGAGGAATACTGGGGTTTATGTTTTCTGCCTTTGATGTCAAAGATCCACCAGATAGCCCTCCCTGTTACCCCTCATTCTCTAAATATAGCCACCAGACTAGTGAGTGGCCTTGTTCCAGAGAGACATGCACACCAGGCTAACAATGATGGAAGGAGGTCAAGAAAATATTTAGGCTCAACATAACAATATGGGTAAAACAATCAATGGGGCATCATTTTTGTTGAGTGACTTTGCACAGTAAAACTACACAGAACATGACAAGAAGCACAAGCGAGCTGGGCAAGGACCTAAGCAGAAGGCTATTCTAGTCCTCTGCCTGCCCACTGCACATCTAGTCAGGCTTTTTCTAGCTCTGCATAATTGAAGAGACACTGGGAGGTGATGCATGAGGAACAAACCGAGCAGAGGAGCCAGCCTCTGCCCATCATTTAGGGTTTGGCCTTGTAGAAGCCTGTGCTGCTACGTGCAGTTGAAGCCTGGGAGAAGCAGCACCCCCCAGTGTCGCCCCACCGGAAGGCAGACCAACCACTCACTGAAACAGTAGATGGTACAACTGACTCTTCTTTCACTTTCAGCAATAGCCCGTGAAATACATACACATCTCCACCACTACCACCACTAGAGAACTCTGGTGCTAAACCCATCCACCCAAAACACTGTGAGCATTTTATAGAGATGAGAAGACAAAAAGAAATACACAAAATATCCATGGTAGCTATAACACTTCCCTAGTAAGTATTAAAACATCAGACAACACGTTCATATTAAACTCTTCCCTGAAAATAATAAATGTTGGAGATCCTCATTCGATCTTTGTTACATTTTAGGATTCTTTGCTTCATTGCCCATTTACAAATCATGAAGAATTCATAGATGAATAATGGACTGAGAATAATATCTGTGTATGTGTAGATATATAAAAACATAAACCCTAGAACAAGCTAAGAAGAGGATAAACTCTTCCTAAACACAGTGAATTAATGACTAAAGTAACAAAATTGGAATTAAAAAAAATCAAACTGATACTGTTAAGTGTCTAAAATCCTTTCCAGGATCTCTGATGAGCAGTCATTACTCTGTTCCACAATAAAGCGTGTCATTTCATTGCCCACAGAGCCTCCCCATGATATAGAAATGAATTACTGTCCTGGGTTCAGCAGTAGCAGTCATTTTTCTCCTTCTTGGTAGCTGGTGCAGTGTTGTGGTTTTGACTTTTGTCCTGGGAACAGCGCTGATAACACCAATGTTTTTAGTTACTGCTCAAATGTTTACTCTGACCAAGCACTTTCTGAGCCTCATGCTCTGCCAGGGAGGAGGGGAAGCCGGGAGGAAGTAGAGACAGAACACCTGACCCAAACCAGCCAAAGAGGTATTTCATACCATAGCCCATCATGCCCAGGATGTAAAAACAGGGGCAGGGACCTGGAAAGGTTGGGTTCACTGTTTGGTCGGGCTGGGTATAGGTGGTGAGCGGTTGTATTCTCTTTCCTTGTATTTCCCTTATAATTATTATTATTGGTGGTAGCAGTAGTGGGTTTGTGTTATACCTTAGCTACTGGACTGCTCTTATCATAACCTGTGGGAGTTGCATTCTTTCGATTCTCCTCCCTATCCCTCCAGGAGCGGGGGGAAGAAAGAGGGGGGAGTGAGCGAGCAAACTGCGTGAGTTATGGCTTAAACCACTACAATTACTTTCTGAAGCTTTTCCCACTGTCCCTAGGGAATTTACAACACATTAAATTTAGCTCCTGTATGTCCTCCAAGGCGATATGCCACTCCAGTTACACACCAGTGTGTGCCTTGACCAAGGAGGGAAGTAACTCCAACCTCTGCTACTGAGCTATTCTACAGACTTAGGAAACCACCTTTGCAGCCCCTTTGCCTGCTCTTTCCCCCCACTGCCCAGGAAGTGGGCAAGCACTGCCTCTCCCAGGGCACCCCCAGACCCTGCATGAGTGCAGCTGGAAGACACCAGCACATGTCTTACCCACCTTGCACAGTCCTGGTCCCACAGCCACATGGCTCATGGGAGGGAGATGGGCTGGCTCCCAGACCTACCTGTGCCTGTAATCACCTTCCTCACAGCTTCATTTTAACATGTTTATAAAATCCAAATTGTTTATAAAATGTGATGAATCCTCCAAAGCACACATCTGAGGTTTTTACTCAACTTCACTTGGGAGACCAGTTGCTGACCCTCTTCCTTAGGGCCTCTCTTCTTCTTCTCCATCTGAAAGGTGAAGCCCAAACCACATTTCCAAAAGTAAAATAGGCCCCAGCATACAAATTCAATGTGCTTCCAGCAAATCTCATGCCCCTAAATAACCCGTGGAATGAAGCCATCTCCAAGACAGGCTTGCTGAAAAATGTTATCCACAGGTGTTTGGGTTTTATTTAAAGTTCATTGCTGATTATTACTTCCTAGTAGAAATACTGGTGCCTTCTCATTTTGAAAGTGAATCAGTGAAAACATATATCCTTTTATGAGTTAAACTGTTTGGAATACCTTTTAAACAATTGCTCAACTCATCTGAAGTTTCTTTCATGGGATTGAAGGGTTTTCCTCTATCAAATTATCTGGGTTTCTCATGGATTGTGCATTTCTCGAAAACTCACTGTTTTCAGATTAAAGACAGAAAGGAAAGTTAGAAAAGACACAATACAAAAAGACCAGTAAAGAAAAATATTTTAAATATTAATGACCAAGGGGGAAATGGAAACACATTAAAGGCAAATGTGAGAGCTTTTAAATATGTTATTAAAATTGATTTATAAAATGAGACTCTTCTTTAACCAAGCGCTTTAGCCTTCACTACCTATTTCCTTCTGCTGTGTCTCCAAGCATTGGTGTCACCACCCAAAACCTATGGTATTAAGGAAAGGCATCTAGAAAATAACTAGGCCGGCAATGGCTATGGGTTGTTCAAACAGGAAAACACCATTATATTAAGACTGTCAGAGAATGAGATGAGCAGTTAGCTATTTTCCATGGCTGCAAAACCCCAGGCACTCGCAGAACACCTGTCCTAGGTCAGGCTGGAGGCTGATGGGGTTCATGGGCTGGGACACAGCCAGGAGCTACTGTGCTCACCCCACTGCGGCACAGAGCTTCAGTCAAGTCTACAAATGAAGGCACTTTTTATTTACAGGGGCAGAAAAAGACATTTCCATTTCTATCCTCCTCCTCCCTCTCCCTCCGCATGGAACTCGCACTCATCAGAAGTTGGGCTCTGAGCACTGATCCACACACAAGGGAAACCAAAGCAGCATACCCACTGAAAAGTGTCTGCAGGCTGACAGTGAAGGACTGGAGGAAAGCCATTCTGTGCAGCCTGGATGTGAATCCATATGCAGTGTACAGTGTGCCACAATTCCCCTCTCTCCTTCTGCACCACATATAAAGTTCAAATAAATTACCCCAGGAGCCTGAATTTTTAGGAGGTATATCTTTTAGACGTGCAACAGAGGGTATATGACAAAACCAGCCACAAGGAGCATACGAGGCCGTAGGACTCCCAGGTCACATTTTATTAAAGAACACAGTAGTAGATGTGTATTGCACAAACAGCCTAACTAACATACCCAAAATTGTGGACATTATCTTTGACAGAACAAATTTTGTGCATGAAATTGTGTATATGGACAGAAAGTGCTAGTATGTGTTAAATAAGTTACTCTCTATTTATTTAATCTTTGTTTAGATATGCAAAACGTTTTCTTTTAAAGCTGCTATCCATCATAAATCACAACAATGTTACAGGTGAAAACACCGAACAGAAATATAAAACATCACTGAGAACTATAGATCTTGTATGTTGGATTTTGTAGCAAGAATGGTCCACAAAACCTATTCTGAATGTCCTCATAAGATCCTTTTTATAGCAGGTTATCAATCATCACATGGTATCTTTAAATGGATGATCAATACTGTATTTTCCCATAAAACGTTTGGTTTGAAATCTGATTTTAAGTGCATTAGAGTTCTGTGCACTGAATGAGTGTCATAATAAATTGTCATCAAATATGAAAGAAATATAGCTTAGATTAATTGCCATATTTATTTATGAGTCTATAAAATACATTGTGAAAGTCCTGGCACATTTTTGGGATACCAGCTTGAACTTTTGAGAAAGTTAAAAGCATTAAATGAGACTGAAAGTAGATTTATTATTAGAATGTTTTTAATTGCAGTTTCAACCAGTTTCAACAGGTATTAGAATGGCTGTGCCCTTAATGGCCATGTCTCGTGTTTTTTCTTTAAAAATTATATACTTTCCATATATTTTATTGATTTTATAAGATTTATTGTAGATTAGTGCTGCTTGTGTGTGAAAGCACAAGTGGTCTCAGCTTCCCCACAGTGGCTACAGATGGCCCATCGCTGTGGCAGCTCCTTCACAGTGCCCCCCCAGCATCAGCACTGCCTGAAGCACCAAGGCAAGACCAGAGAAAAACCCTAGTTACCTGAGGAGCACCAGTGGAAGGGTCCTCAGAGAACTTCCCAGCAGGTCCTGTTCTGCATTCATTTCTACAGATGCAAAAGGGAGTTAATTCAGTCAGGATTTGGAGGAGGAGTCAAGCTTCTTTACTCAGACATTAACAAAGAGGCTCAAAGGACAACTGTTTTGGTGGGCCTTGGAACTTGTCTTAAGTATTTTCTGTGTTTGCAGTAAGTTATAAGCTCTCTGTGTTTCTAATGTACAACAAACACAACTAGATTTTTGTATATTACAAGTGAAAGTAAATAAGGAAGCAGTTCTGATAGCCACACTAAATAAAACACATAAGTTGTGAGGATTCTTAGAAAATAAGGCACTATTGCCTTATTTGAAAGCACCAGGCTAATTAAAAAATAGAACCTCAAAATTACAGCAACAGACTAGTTAATGGAATATAACTGTCATTCACTGCCACAGAACAGAAATGACAAACTATACCTAAGGTGATATTAAATTAAAACCCTTCAGCTTGGCAGCCAAATAATTCCTGCACACCAACTGCACATCTGCTGATATAAAGGTCATGGAAGCACAGCACTGCTTAGTGGTTAACGGAACCTGGTGAGCCCAGTATCCTCCTCAAGCTGTGGCACAACAGCAAGGCCTTGTTAAAAACAAACAAAGAAACAAAGAAAAAACATTAAAAATTATTTCTATTATTTTTACTGGAAACAATGCAGGGAGGGGTCAGCCTGGGACAGAACTGTGCTGCTGCCTCGGCCCTCCCACTGTAAATTCCCCATATCTCAGCAAAGCACAAGCAACTCCTCAGGGGTGAAACTCTCTCCAGTTTTGTATAGACCTATCTTCAACAGATGAACTCACATTTCATAAAATAATCTACAGAGAGACCTACAAGAGCTGGAACAGAAGTACTGGATTACCCTGATGATGAACACTCTTACAAAAGAAGTACCTCCTCATTAGCCAAGTACAGTTTCAGAAGCCAGGTTTAGTGATGGCCCGAGATCCAAGGGAAAGCCCCACCTAGGAGCATGGGGAAGATCCACATGCAGCTTCCACCCACCTGGCCACCTCCAGGCACAGAAGGGTCCAGACTGAAGCCCCAGGTCCAGCCACACTCCAACTCCAGGAACACTCAAACCAAATATTTTACAGCTATCTCCCAAAACTTAATCACGGCCAACACAGTGATGATCTGAGACTCAGCAAATCCATGGGTCATTATAACAGTGATGATGGGTACCAAGTGGAGTTGCCAGTCCTCTACTTGAGAAGAGGCAGGAAGGTGAGGTGGCAGGGTTAGGCCACCAGAGAGGACTATCAGGAAGAAGCAGCTCACTGTCAGGTGAAGGAGTCCATGCAGAAGTGGGGCTTAGGGATCCCCACAAATGGTATTGTTACCCTCATGTGTCTCTTGCTTAATTTCCTGATGAAATTTTAAATGGCTCCTTTTTAACCATCCATTTAAATGAGAAGGTCTAGAGGAGCAATGGAAAGGCCCACCCATGTATTTCTTTCACTTTGTACATACCAAAACCAGAGCAAAAGTGTATTAACTCCTACATACACAACTCTCCAGAAATCCACCAGCCTCTCTTTTGGAGGTGCCTCTCAGAAGACAAGTGTCCAAAGGCAATCACAGTTATTCCTGATGTATTTCAAAAGTGATCTAAAAATCAAATCTATGTTCAGTTTAGCCTTCAGCTGAAAAGATACTACATGTTACCTCAGCAATTATAGCTCACCCCTTAAATCAGGGCATGTCCCATGCTGCATTGGCCAGTTCTCCCCTCTGTCTCAAAGACAGTTCTTTCTATTTTCTGCTTGTATGTTAAGCAATTAAAATACTTTATCTTCAACAAGATATTAATCTTAATATTGTCCTAATTTGTTACATCTTTTTCTGCCTCTCATGCAGAAATCAGTCTTGACAATAGTCACTGATAAGGACAGCAACCAGCAAGCTCCACAATAAGCCATCATATACACTATTTTAGTTTGTCAAAACAATTAGTGTTCATTTTGGCTTTATTCAGTTAAATCTGCAGTGACTGATCAGTATAAATTATGTATTAGGCTGCCCAGCTGTACTTGTTTATTCATGCATGGACTTGAAGAATTTTCATTTTCTCAGTACAAAAAAGCAACAGCCAAAAAGTCCCCCATACTCTAAAACATAAAGACACTTTCTTCTCAGCCCCATTTCTGCTCCATAGTTTTGAAGCCGCTTTCTTCTTACCCTGCTTATTTCAATTAACCTATTACTGCATCCACAGTTATCGGCAGCCGCATTTGCAGCAGCAGGAAGCACGTACGGTTACTTTCACCCCTTGCAATTAACTACTGAGCAAACCAGTATTGGAGCTAAACCAAATGATGTTGATTTTAAAAGGATCAAAAATAGCATTCCAGGCTGCATTTGAACTCCTGCCTTGCTTGAAGAGGAACTGCTCACAGGAATGCTTACAGTGAAGCCTCACACTCCTCTCTTTCAAGAACAAAAGTTTGTGAATCAAGAGAGATGGTTTGCCATTTTTGCTCATGTTTATAGGCAGAGTCCTTGCTCGGATGCCCTGGAGAAGGCAATGCAAGCCGGGAGCGGGGGGGGGGGGGGGGGGGGGGGATATGATACACTTGTATGCAGGGAGAGAGATGACACAGATTTAGATAAAGGAAAGCAAAATCTGCAATGACCATGTACAGCATCAGTTATGTTTCTCCACTACGCAGTGGATGAGCAGAACGGAAATCTGGCTGTCGAAGCTGTTTCCCTGTGATGAAAAAAAGGAATGTGAATGGCACACTCCTTCCTCAGAGCTGCCTCCATCAGGCCAGGTTCAAGAACCTGGTAATGGAAGGTTTATGCCAATATTTACAAACCACAGAAAGATATTCTGGCAGCTCTGACATGGTGAGTGTGGTCGTTCAGTGACAGACTGACAGGGTGAATGGTGGCAGGGCTCACAATAACACAAAGAGCCAGAGTTTGAATCCTCCCGAAGAGCTGGGGAGCAAGGTAGAACTTGCATTCATTAACGGCAATGCCAGTTAATATCCCAGGTTGTGAGAGCAACTAAAAGAGTCGCCTGTGTGGCTCTTGGGCATGTATAGAACAAAGTATGCTTCAGAAACATTTGTGTAGGGCAGAGAGGTGCAAGTGGAGAGAGCTGGGTGGCAAAAGGCCATCTCTCAGAGCCAGGCTCAGGTACAACGTACCTGACAGGTAACAGATCTGCTTTCAAATTGATCGCATACAACAAAGACTGCACTGGTCTGCATTATGTCTGTTACAGAAGTGGTTTTGCAGTTTTGGTGGCTGCTGTGCTCAGCACATAGGCGAGGAGGGCGAGGGCCCCACATGCAACCTGCCCACACACACGGGATGACAGCAACTGCTCCCATGGGCTCTGAGCACAGCAGGACAGGCACACAGCTACTCTTGTTGCTCCCTTAATTCAGCAAATAACGTAATAAGTATTCTGGTGAAAAGACTTGAATTTTGCTGAATTAAGTGCTTTAGAACAAGTGGTTTTATTACTTTATAATTAGCATAATTTCCCTCATAGGGATTCTTGCAATTAAATAATTAGCAGTAACGTTACCCACAGGTGTTCTTTAATGAATTTCTTAAGGTATTGCTCCGTTAACGACAGCTGAAAGGGCTCGGTTTCACACCGCCCGAACGCTCCCTGCTCTCGCCAACCCACGGGATGTCAGAGGAGGCTGTCGCCCTTTAAGCAGGGCCCGGCCGGTCGCCCCGGAGGGGCTGGCACAGCACGGCCGCGTCGCTGCCCTACCCGTCCCGACGGCGAGGCTGAGGAGCAGCGGCCTGGGAGAAGCGCCGACAGTGCCCTGCTCCGCCAGGGGCCGTGCCCCCCCCGGGTCGCTCCTCGACAGCACCCGCGGAGGCAGCACCTAGGGCCGGGACGGGCAACGCCGGGGCCCCGCGCACCGCTCGCGGCTCGGCAGCGCCACCCGTCGGGGAACGGGGCAGCGGCGGAGCGGGGCCGCTCAGGCGGGAACGGGCACCGGCACGGGCACTGCCTCAGGGCTGCCCGCCGTAGGGCTGGCCCGGGACAAGAGCCGCCGGAACGGGGAAAGTTGTTGCTGTTTTATCTTTCTTTCTTTTCTATTTTAATTGGCGCTAGTGGGACATCGCGCCCGGCGGGCCCGGGAGTTCCCGAGCCGGGGAGGCGGGGTGAAAGGAAATCCCCATTTACCCCCCCGGGGATCTCGCCTCAAAGGCAAATTTGCGAAGTTGCTAGTTAAACAAGGGCGTTTTCATTTGTTAATTGATGCAATTACGCCGTAGCAGTAATGGGCAAGCCGGGATGCAAGCAGGCATCCATCCACCCGTCACCTCAGCACCGACCCGCCGCCGCCCAGCCCCCCCCCTCCCGGTGGGACCGGTTCGGATCTATGGGAGGAATGGACTCCCCGCTTCTCACTAGCTAGGGACGGAGGCTGCGGGCTGTCCTCAGCCCGCTCCCAGCCACAGCCGCTGCCCGCGCAGGCAGCGCACGCCATTCGGGCCGAGGTCCGACACCGCTCCCGCGGCCCTGGGCGGTCGGGAAAGGGCGGCGGGGGAAGCCGGAGGGGAACACGGCCAGCCGGATCCACCGTAAAAGCAGAGTCTGTCCCCGAGGGTGGGAGCCGGGGCAGCGCCTGCTGCAGGGCTGAGCCCTGGGAGTGCCCCGCACGGCCGATGCCTCCGCTCTTCCTGCCTGAGTTGGAGGGGGGCACGATCTCTCCCCTTCTATATCATTTATTTCCCCTAAGACAAATGTGGATTGTGTTTTAAAAAGAGAAAAGAGAAGGGAAGAGGCCGCCCGGCCCCAGCCCGCACCATGCCCCGCAGCGCCCCAACAACACGGAACAAGTGTTGCGGACGCTGCCCGCTCCTGCCCGCCGCTGCCTGCTCTGCCGGCAGGGCCGTGACGTCACCCCGCTCCTCGCCCACCGAGGAACGCTAAAGACCTATAGAGCAGAAAATAATGCAACAAGCAAGCTCCGTATCTTGCAAGCCCTACGTGATTCCCCCCCCCCCCCCCCCTTGGAAAAAGCCCCTTTGCGCTTAAACTCTCTATACATGTGGAGTGGCTTTTCAAAGTCCCTCTATACAAACATATTTATTACGAGCGATGGGGAGCGGGGGGTAGCCTTTTTTTTTACCCCAGGCACCCCCCTCCCGCTCTGATGTCTGGCTGCTCTTCTTAAGTGCAATCATCTATAATTGAGGGAGAAAAAAAAAAAAAAAAAAAAAAACAGCCATACGTGGAAATGTGTGTGTGAGAAGGTGCATCTTGAAGCGGGGTTTAGTTACAATCGATCTTGGGGGAAAATATTGCCTATGGTTCAAAAATAAGGAGCGACTATGTCCTTCTCCCAGTTCGGATACCCCTACAGCACCACTTCACAGGTAAGGCAAGTGAGCAGCACTCACTTTTGTTTAGATTCCGCTGCTGCTGTCCAGATGTCTTGTTCCCCCTCCCTTTTATTCTTCCCTTTCCCTTCCTTAGAGTCTTTTTTTAAAAGGGCACATCTGGAGCCTTTTTTAAAAAAACGTGCGTGTGTGTTTTTGTCTCGTTTGTGTTGTGTTAGGCTTAAACAAATAACTCGCCGTGTGCACAGCAAAGGCGTTTAGGAAACCTGTGCTTCCCCCTCCCCCTCCCTCCACCGTTCACTTTTAAGTGCAACAAACAAATAAATAACATCAGTCCCGGCTGCGCGCGGCCGCGGATGGTGCGCGGGCAGCGGGACCGCCGCTCCGCGGGGTCTCCCCAGCGGATCCGTTCTGTGCCGTCCCCTCTACCCTTCCTCCCCTACCAGTCCTTTTCCTGAGTTTTGTTGGGAGTTTTTTTCTCCCCCGTACGATTTCCGAAGGACACCCCCTGCACATCCCCACCTAGGGCCCCTGCGTTAACCAAGTCGTCGCTATAGGTACCTCGAGTAACCATTTATTTGGGTAGAATTATTTATACACAGTAATCTCTGCAAGATGTGCCTCCCGAGCTTGGCAAGTTAGCTGTCCCCTTGAACTTATTGAAATCAAATGTCTTCGATTGCGTTAGCTGGCATTTACTGCTTTGTCTATTGTCAAGTTAACTGTAATCGCAACTTCTTGGCTTTGAATCAACGCGAACGAACCGAGAGGGAAGTGAATGAAGGAGCCGCACGGATCTTTTGCCATTCTCGAGAGCAGTTATTTCCTTCAAGTTTTGTCTGCCTGATTAATCGTGTCCCCTTCCCAAGGGCTCCCGCTTCCCATTCCGTTTATTTCCCAGTTTCTGTGATTAGTTGCCTCAGTCCTGGTTTCCTACCCCCTTTGTCACCCCCTCCACATACACACAGACGCACACGCTCCTCGAGTCCCCGCGATGGGGCTGCCTCGACAGTCACTCGGCACCGTCCCGCTCTCTGCTCTGCTTCCCGCAGTTCTTCGTGTCCAGCAACCCCAGCACGACCTGCTGCGAGGCTGCGTCCCGCTCCGCGCCGGATGCCTCCCCGGCGCCGGCCTCCGCCTCCCTCTGCTGCGCCCCGTACGAGAGCCGGCTGCTGCCGCCGGGCCGCGCCGAGCTCAATGCGGCACTGGGCATGTACGGTGCCCCGATAGCAGCCGGCCAGGGCTACGGCAGCTACCTGCCCTACGGCACGGAGCCTGCCGCGCTCTACTCCGCGCTGGTGAGTGCCCGCCCGCCGCAGATGGGGATGGGGATGGGGAGGAGAGCAAGAGGCGGAAAACTTCGCGGTCAGCAGCCGATGGAGGGCCGGGGTCCGCTGAAAGGCACGGGTTGAAGGGACTTGGCTGCCGCGACGACTCGGGGCGGCAGGGGGCCGGGGCTCCCCTTCTGCTCGACGCCGAATGCTGCCGCTTCCCTTGCAGAATTCCCAGTATGAAATCAAGGACGGCGCCGGCACGTTGCACTCGGGAATCGCGCAGCCCGCTGCCTACTACTACGATCATTCCTTCGGGCAGTACCAGTACGACAGGTAAAGCCCCTTTGATCAGTGCCCGACCGCGTTAGCATCCCCCTGCGAGGCACCGGCCGACATCAAACGGTACCGGAGGGGGAGGAGGGATCTCCGACCTGACAAACTCGAGGCGCTCCTGGAGCAAGTCAGTTAAAATCACACCTCGGAGAGGTGGTGGGAGGTCAAGGCCACACCGGCCTGCGGCGGGGCCGGGCCCAGGTGCTCATGTCGCGCTCTACCGGCTCCCCCTTCCTAACCCTCTCCCTGCAGGTATGGGACAGTGGATTTCAGTAGCTCGGCCAGACGCAAAAACGCAACGCGGGAGACGACGAGCACCCTCAAGACCTGGCTGTACGAGCACCGGAAAAACCCCTACCCCACCAAAGGAGAGAAAATCATGCTGGCCATCATCACCAAAATGACCCTGACCCAAGTGTCCACTTGGTTTGCTAACGCCAGACGGAGGCTCAAGAAAGAAAACAAAATGACCTGGTCTCCCAAGAACAAAGCAGGGGAAGAGAAGAAAGAACCAACCCCAAGGGAAGAAGAGGAGTACAGCGCGGAGGGCGAAGGCAGAGGTAGGCGGGAGACGCAGGACGGGCGCCTCGAGGTACCTCGAAGTGGCGGCCGATCTCGAGGCACCCCAGTTTCCCCCACCCCCACTAACTCCCCGGCGCCCCTCCTCCCCACTATGTGTCCGAGCAGAGCAGAACTGCAAAGACGACAAGGAGCTGCGGTTCAGCGACCTGGAGGAGGCGGAGGAGGAGGAAGAGGAGGAGGCGGGGAAGCCTGAGAAGGGCCGGGCCAGCTCCCTGCAGGAAGCCCCCAGTATCGCCGCGGCGCTTGCCGAGGGTCCCCGGAGCGACTGCAGCCGGCCCAGCTCCTTCCGCGCCTTCCCCTGCGTCAAGGCCCCCGCCGCGGACTTCGCACCCCCCGCGCTGTCCGGCCCGCAGCCGCCCTACGTGTCGGCGGAGAAGCCGCGCATCTGGTCGCTGGCGCGCACCGCTGGGGCCAGCGCTGCGCGCAGGGGCAACCCCGAGGGCGGCGGCGAGGCGGGGGAGCAGCCCCTGCCCGCCAAGGCCTTCCGGAGCTCCGCTTTCAACCTGCAGCCGCTCCCTCGGAGCTGCGCGTCCCACCGCGGCCTGGGGGAGTCATGCCAGTACGCGGCGGCGGGCGAAGGTACCCGCGGCGGCGGGGCCGCGGGGACGGGCGGGACCGCGGGCCGGGCCGGGACACAGGGCGCGGCGTGAGCCGGCCTTCGGATGACAACCTCCCTATAACCGCCTCGGGCCCGGAGCGGTCGCGGCATTAAGCCGGACCCAGGCGTCAGGCGGGTGCGGGTCCGTGTCCCCCACGGCGGTGCAGACGCCCAGGCCTCGTCGCTGCAGGCGAGCAGGCAGGGGAGGGCGGCTGAGCCGGGCCGGGCCCATCGCGAGCCGCTTGTGTCTGTGCAGGCTTCGGGCGGGGCGCCAAGGGCGGCCCGGGAGGCTCCGAGCTGGGCGGGCCGTGCCTGGACAGGCTGCGGACGGCGTTCCGGCCGGTGCTGCGGTGGTGAGGTAGGTGACGGGGCGGCTGCAGGGCCGACCCCGCACCAAGCGCCAGCTCTTCCGCAAAGCACTGGGGGCACCATTCTGCCCTACTCCCGGAGCCCTTTATCCCGGCGAGGGCCGGCGGGACCGCTGGGGAAACGCTCGTAACCGCTCCTCTCTCCCTCAGGGCCGCCTGCACCTTCCTGAGCGGTGGTGACGGGGCTCTGTCTGCAGCGAGACTCTCGGCTTGACACAACGAAAGCAAGCTCTTCTCTGCCCGGCGGCGACCTCTCCGGCCGCAGGCCAGTTGCTCTGCCATCGCCGGGACACGGACCTGCTGCTACCCAGGGGGCGAGGGGCGGCGGGTGGAGCGGTTCCCCGCGGGACCGTCCCCCCGTCGCCCGTTGGTTCAACCCCCCCAGAAACACCTCTGTCACAACAACAGCAACGAAAAGACTGATCTCCCTTTGTTCCCCACGTCGTAGTTTGTTTCTCCTTCTCCCTCTTTCCCCGCTCAGGGCGCAGTTGCCCGTGGCTGCTCCGCGCCGTCCCGTGGAGAGAGGAGCGGCGCAGGTCACGCCGAGCGGTTTCTTTCCCGTGGCTGTAATAGATAGCGCTGGAAGTATTTTCAGAGTCCCCAATAAACATGGGCGAACTGGCCGCCGTGAAGCTGCCCTATGACCCCGGGAGCGCTTCAGCCGGGAGAGGCCTCGGGAACCGGAGAAGGACATTGTTAGTGGGTCAGCGCTGTCGGTCAGTCAAAAGAGCAGTGCTGCACTTTACAGGACAGACGAGAAAGGGAAACCGTATCTCCGCGTAATTTCTGTTTAATTTTAAAGTGTCATCAAACACTTTGTGTTCAGACTAATAAACCAAGCAGGGATGAGGAAAGAATGTTTCTTAGTACCTGTCTCTAGAAGCAGTGGCAATAATTTAAATTAATAACTGTGGTAATTAAGAGGTCATCTATAGATCAACCCAATATCTGCTATTTCCGAGTTCACCGGGGTCAACATTTACATTAAGTCACTTGTGGTCAATAGAGTCCAATGAATTCTGTCTTAATAAATCAGGGAAATCAATCTTGAATATTAAGACTTCTGTATGTTTACCAAAGGCTACCACGACAAGTAGGGCTGGGAGTCTTCTCGGTTTGCCACCGGAGAAGCAGCTCACAGGGAAAAGAGAAGCAGCAGGTCAACGTTGGGATAGGTGCCGGAGGCCGCCCGGGACTGTGGAGTGGAATGCAGCAACCACGGGCTGGGGGGACCTGTCTAAGGTGGAAAACTGGGGGGTTTTGCAGGAGCCAGGGCCGGAAAAGGTCCGGCCGGGAGAGTCACAAGTCCGGCCGGGAGTGCCGCCACAGCCGCCGGCCTCAGGGCTTTCCCGCGACCAAAACACTCCTGGGCAAGCAGCGGTGTAGGGGCCGCAGTCTGTTGCCCTGACCCGCAGCTTAGAGTAGGGGAAATTAAGCTGCGAAAAGAAAACATTATTTCTAGTCGGATTTGAAGGATTAAGACTTGTAATAAAGAGTATTAGGCACTTTCGAAGGCTTCTTGAAAGGCGACTTCTCCGCCCCTCCTATAGCACCAGAGGGGACAGGTATTATATGCCCCGGGAAGAACGCACAGGCTCCCCACGCGTGTCCGCATCGACAGGGCCGGGACCTGCTCGCCGCCGTGTCCCGGACGCCTCTGCCCAGCCCAAGGGAGAGCGACGCGGGTCCCTCTGGTCTGCCGGCCCGGGACTTTGGAAGAGGCTCCCCGGAGAGGCGGCACTGCAGCGGACCCTCCGCTGCCCACGGGACACGAAACCGTTCGGGCCCGGGGGGCAGAAGCTCTCCGAGCTGCCGGCCCTGCCCGGCCGCGGCGCCCCCAGGGGTGGGTAAGTAGCCGGGTGCGGGATTTGGGGTCTTCTGAAGGCAGGCACGGAGGTAACCTCCAGGATTCTTAAGACTTCTTTGATTTTTAGTCCCCTTTTATTAAAGGTCAAGCGAGAGAGCTGGAGATTATCCCGCCTGCCCAGGACTCCCCTGCAATCTGTCACGCCGGCAAGATATGTATCTCAAATCTCTCCAAATATAATCTCCAGGAATCATATTCCGAATACTGTTTTGATTAAAAAACAGAGCGGGGATTGATGGAGAAGTAATACCGGGAGCGGACCCTGCGAGCGCTCAGATACAAAACTAAAATAACGGGCTCGCCTGTGTGTACGCAGAACAAATTCAGCTTCTCTAACGCCACGGTAAACATACTTCAACCGTTTTCTGGCCGGGCTCTGCTGTGAGCTGGGCTTTCCAATGCCGATGAGCTCTGTGGGGTGAGCTCGTGCTGTCCGCCGGACACGGGGCCACCCTCTGGCGGGGAACTCGCGCCTGCTGTCGGAACGGCGCGGGGAGATGTGCCCGCCGGGGCTGGGGAAGCGCCGAGGGCCAGTGCGAGCTCCCGGCAGCCTTCGCCCTCAGGCAGCCACTGGTGAAGCACAGCCAGAGGCGCAAGGTGATAGATCCGGGGGCTGAGAAACGGCTGGAGAGCAGCATTCACCTCGCCGCCCCATTCCGTACTCAAGGGCCGGCGCTACCCCTTTCCAGCTCCCCCCCCCCCCCCCCCCCCTCGCCCCCAATTAGCCCCGCAGCGGCGGCGGCCGGCGCGGCGGTGGTGGGAAGTTTCTAAGCAGGAGCTGCCGTGCCCGTGTCCCGCTCCGGAGCAGCGGGGCCGCGCACACACACCCCACTGCGCCCGCTCAAAAGCAGCGCGGCCGCGGGGCCGCCGCTGCTGCTCGCTAATGAACTTTATTCAAAGACAATTACGGGCTCGGCGGGGGCAGGAGGCCGCGATGAAAAGGCGGCTTTGTGCGGCCGAGACGGCGCGGCTCCCAGGGCACCCCGGCCCTTCCTGCGGCCCCGCGGTGACCCCCCGCCTGGCCCCGCTCCCCGCGGGGGCAGCGGCCCCGGCGCCCGGCCCCCGGTCAGCGTAGAGACGGGATGGTGCCGGCAACGAGAGTCGTGGAGCTGGGTTTATCCGCCGGATTCACGGAGGAGCGACGCGGCCCCGGCAGCGCAAGACAGAGATAACAGGGATCCCCCCTCCCTCACCCTGCCGGTGGGGTTTATGCCCCGCTTCCCTCTCCGGATGAGCTGCTGCAGCGGGGTCCTGCTTTAGCGTTGGTGCACTCAGCAAACTGATCACGGAGCTGGCTAAATCTGGTTAAATACACGCCGGAGACTCGTGAAATGTTGGGTTTCGGGTGCCTTCAGTAGCAGCTGGGCGGAGAGCAGGAGTGGAAGCGCTGGGCAATAGCCATCTTTCATCTCCTGCTCCACCATCCCGGCACCGGTTCTGTCCTCCTCCACCCCTGGTCCTCGGTCACCCGCTGCCAGCACTTCGCTCCTTCCCAGGCCCCTGGGAGGCACAAAACACCTGGGTGCTCCCCTGGGGGGCGTGGGGACCGCTCGAACTCCTGATGAGAAGGTCTGGATGACACAAGAAACCAACCAGATCGGTGCTTCCCAGCCTTGTGAAGCACAACCCTCCTTTCAGGAGCACAGCAGAGCAGACACCTTACATCATTCCCGCAGCAGCAGCACATGAGAAGAGTGACCCTGACTCTGAAAATGTCTAGGGCCCCCTGTTCCTAGCTGGCTGGTCCTCTAGTGTCTTGCAAGCAAATGTTCTGACCCCTACAAACAGGTTTCCCATCCCACATTAAAAGGATGATTTTTACTGGCTTTGCAACAGCAAACCCCTTGGGAGACCCCTCTTCAAAGGTGGCTACAGCAGAAACTTTAGCATTATGGGTCTATCGAGGTTATGGAGCAGTGGATTGGAGCAAGTAATTCGAAATCATCTCAAAAACTGCCCAAGCAGCTGTCTGGCCAGGTGTCATTTCAGGATCAAAGCATCTGTTAGGGGACAATAATTTTTGACATTGTATTGCTTTTTTTTTTTTTTTTTTTTTTTTTTTTTTTTACCTACTGTTCATCTGAAAATAAATTACAGGCTAGAACAGGTGGATACCATTCTGGAATGATTTAATGATTTATTTAATCTGGATTCTGTTTCAATCTACTTAGCAGGATGAATACTTTTTTTTTTTTTTTTAGCCTGAATCCAAAAGCTGTGCTTTTCATCTCAAGAAGAGAAAATATTCTAATACACTGCTCTGCTGCTCTCAAGGTGTTCTCACTGCTGTTAGTAACCCAGTGGTACTGCTTGCCCAGCTGAAGGGCCCGGGGAGGAAACCTCAAGAAAGCAGAGATGTTCCATTTTCTCTTCTTCCTTGCTGTCTTCCTAGTGCTTTAGATGTTCTCTGCCCTTCCTGGGACAGTGCCTGGGTAGTACAGTAACTGACTAGCATTCAGTCCCTACCCTTTAAATCTCAGTACATGCAGGTTTAAGAACTCAGACAACTACTCTCTGGCTTTCCCTCTCATTAGGACAGCCTTATGTACCCCTGACTGGGAGAGCAAGCAGAGCCGTGGAACCTGAGCAGACTGACAGACTTTGGCTGCAGACACCTATGGATCCACTGAGAAGAAATGAGGCCAGGAACAATTCCAGGGACATTCACCAAGGCCAACACCCCATTCCTCAGTGAGCACACCCTAACACAAGACTGCCCTTCTTGAGCCGACACAGTTTTGCTAAGGAGCGGTTATCAAAATCATTGCCCACTTACTCAGATATGAATTTCTGAGGTTTGGTTTCAGCTGGAATGAGAGATTTTAAGGGAGAGATACCCTCAGGACCTGTAACATGCTGAAGTTCATGGGATAACTTCCCACAGTTATAAACAGCTGGGTTTGGTGCTCTGGCTGCGCTGGGGTGCTACCACAGACATAGGCAAAATGCTTTTAGACATGAGGAAAGGTTACAGCATATGTGGCTACCACTGCCAGGATGTTTCCAACTCACATGCCTGTACTTTTCAGCTTAATGGACTAAATTAAGGTGAACAGGTCTTAAACTTGCTTTACACCCATCAGGCTCAGTATGTGAACAGCAGAACCATACTTTTGGGGGGTTTGGTTTTTAACTCAGCCCAGCTCTAAGCATGAGTTGGTTACTGAACAAGACCTGGGTTTATGCCAAAGTACCACCTCATTCATGGAGAGGCACATGTGGAAGAATTCCTGCATTACCAGACAAGGCATCCAGGTTGGTGAACCTGACATCCAGACTGCCTGGGGTGGCAAAGAAGGGACTAGGTGCCATCCGGATGCTCAGGTTTCCTCTACACAGACCACATGAGGCACAGTGTTAAGTAATGGGTTAGGTGCACAAGGACAACGGCCAGTCAGCAGCTTGCAGGGATTCATGCTTCCGAGTTAAATCTTGTTTGTCTAAACATGGGCTTCACAGCTCTGCATCAACAGCTGTGATTTATTCCAGGGAAGTCTGAAAACCTGCTCAACATGCTCAGCTGGTACAACAACAAGTGCTCCATGTACTGCAGGAGGATAACTTGCTGCTAGCAGGACTTAGACCTTCCTGATGACATCCTCTTGCAGTGTGCACAGTAGCAGACCTGTCCTGGAGCTCAATACTGCATGTAAAGCATAAGTGTCCCTGAGGGTGCGGCTGTGGAGCAGCTCCCCAGAAGGAAAAGTGGGTCATTTGTTCTACCCTCAGGACCACAGGTCAGACAAAGCTCTTTTGAGAAGTATCACTGGCAGCAAAGCTGTGATCATTTTAAGAATGGGCACTTTTCCTGCAGCACTATATCAGCAGCAGCCCACCCTGCTAGCCCATGATCCAAAGCCAGTGACAGCTAAGGCAGGACAGCTGATATTCTCTTCAGTAAAAAGTATCCAAGAGAAACAGAAGCAGAAATAACAGCTCCTGCGAGATGTGGTATCAGCCCTGGCCAGGTCCCACAGCCCGACCGCTACATAACCAACACCACCACACTGCTTTGTATTTATGAGATCTCTCCATGTAGAGGAAGATAATTCTGAAATTGCCCAAAGCCACTGGGGAGTGAGGAGATGAATGAAGGAGTCTTTGTGAATTGCTGAAGCAGGAAGAAAAGACGTGAACAGCTAAAAAACTGTGTCGAAATTCTCCTGGAGCAGCAACAGTTCTACTCTCCAGCCATCCCAATGGCATTTATTTGCCTGTTCCCTCCCAAAGAAAGGCCATAAGCACAGCAGAGTAACCCTGCTGTCAGAGGAGACAGTGGTACCACTGACTTTCAGCTCCTTTACACTGTCATTATTACTTTTACTTCAGCAACGTCAGTACGAGCAAAGTGTTTCTGTGATGTTACCGTTTTAAAGAAAGAAACAGATGCAGCACCCACATCAGCAGGTTCCTATTAAGCAGGTATTGCTGCACCAAACCGTGACACACCATAACTTAAGTGACCACAGGATGAGAAGCAGTGGCACACTGCAGCACACACAGTGTCAAAAGAACATAAACCAACAGTGTGAAAATCTCTCCACTAACTGGGCTATAAAAACAAGCACCAGCACAACTGAAAGCAGGTCTCTCATCTGCAGGGTCAGTTCCTTCCGCTCCTTTCACTGCTTCCTCTTCCTCTGAGGCTGCATCAGTGACACCTCTTGCTTACCCCAGGACAGGAGCCTCAGTGAAGGGATGTGTTCGTTGCAGACAGAGCTGCCTCCTCCTCAGTCTTCCTGAGCTCTTTCTTCTAAGGGCTACACAACCAGGGGCATCCCATAGACCTCTCCGCAAAGGTCTGTTGGCTCAAGAGCTCAGCAGCATTTATCACCAGTGCTGAGCATCAAGTATGATTTTTAAATCTCTAGCTGATATTGTGCGGAGATACAGAAAGCTAATGGCTTACACAAACAGCTCGATTAAAGGTAGAAAACAACAGTAGGTAAAAGTTAACACCCATCAGGGCAACATAATGTCTGTAGAGAAAAATAATTTCTTAACACGTTAAATTACTGATTTTTCTATCAGATATTCCTGTATTAAATATTTCCATGAACCTCCAGCACTCAGAGTAATGTAGATAAGGCAGTAACAGCAACTTTAGCAGAGAGAAAGGTACCTTCTACAGGCAGGACTTCCAATTTTCAATTCTCATAGCCTGTCAGAGCAGAGCTGATACACCTTCTGCTTCCATTTCATTGTACCCTTACCAAGTGCAGCTCAGTGAGACACTATATTCAGGGGCACATCTGCCCATCAAGGATTACAATTTGCCTGTAGAAAAATCAATTGCCAGTAAAACTCTTCAAGCATCCTCCAGATTTCAGAAATGAAACATACATTACTCTTCTCCCTGAACTTTCCCATAAAATACTAGCTTACTCAGTATTCTGTGTCAGGAAATTAATACAGTTTGCCCTAGTTCCTCTCCATTACAGCAATAATATAATCTCATTTTCTCTTCATACACATTTAAAACTCAGGCTACAAATAAATATAATACATGGTATCCTGGGCTGCACCAAAAGGAGTGTGACCAGCAGGTCGAGGGAGGTGCTCCTGCCCCTTTACTCTGCTCTCGTGAGACCTCACTTGGAGTATTGCGTGCAGTTCTGCTGTCCTCAACATAAAAAGGACATGGAACTGTTAGAACAAGTGCAGAGGAGGGCCACGAGGATGATCAGGGGACTGGAGCACCTCTCGTATGAAGATAGGCTGAGAAAACTGGGGCTGTTCAGCCTGGAGAAGGCTGTGTGGAGACCTCATAGCAGCCTTCCAATACCTGAAGGGGGCCTATAGGGATGCTGGGGAGGGACTCTTCATTAGGGACTGTGGTGAGAGGACAAGGGGTAATGGGTTCAAACTTAAACAGGGGAGGTTTAGATTGGATGTGAGGAAGAAATTCTTTACTGTGAGGGTGGTGAGGCCCTGGAATGGGTTGCCCAGGGAGGTTGTGGATGTTTCATCCCTGGCGGCGTTCAAGGTGGGGTTGGACATAGCCTTGGATGGCATGGTTTAGTGGGAGGCGTCCCTGCCCATGGCAGGGGGGTTGGAACTCGATGATCTTGAGGTCCTTTCCAACCCTTACTATTCTATGATTCTATTCAGTAAATGAAGCACATGTAATTACAGAGTGGGAGTCTCAGGGACAGTTGTACTTAGAGCACAGCTCCAAAAGAGAATAACAAAGATGGTCTCTAGGTTGCTATCCTGAGGCTAGCTGGGGTCTGCACCACCTCCAGCTCCACTCAGCATGGCATTAAGATTGGTCTAACTCACAAAGGCTCATAAATATAATTTTATAAAGGCTGAGGACAACCAGGACTCAGCAGTGACCCACTCATCCCCACTTCTTTGTAGAACAAATGCTCTCTTCTGCCACAGATACCCAAGTCTCAAGCTGAAGGCTCTCTGGAGCGTGATGTGGTGCTTGCTGCTTACTGCCCCCTTCATAGCTGCCAGGTCAGGCTGACACAGCCAGTAAATCAAACCTCTAAGAGTGGTTACAAAATTAGCCTTACTCAAATTCAATTCAAAATTGAATTATTAGTTATGCAATCCAGTGCACTATAGTTTTTTTGCACTGTAGCTTCCCAAGCTTCACTGACATGCAGTGCTCATGCCTCCTGGGAAAACCAGTGGATTTGTCCTTGACTACTGTATGGATGTCACCAGAGCTGCAGTGCAGATACCTAAATTTCAGATCCGTGTTTTTGCTTATGGCAGTCCAAACAGCCCAGTTGTGAGTGCAGCAGTCTGGGAAGGGATCCTGAACATGGTGTGTCACATGGTGAGTTCCCACAGCCTCTCCCCAGGGAACAGAGCACTATTGGGTATCAGAACACGCTGAGTTCTGTTCTGCAGCTTAAAACTTTTGGCCTGATTTCTTATGGAAACAAAGCTTCTGTAATCACTGTGTGAGAACACAAACATCTGCCCACCATTGCATAGTTTCTTCAGTTGACTGGCATATCTCAGTCAGTCCCCAGCATGAGAAGGTGTGCTCTGGCTTCCATATCAAATAAATGGAGAAAGCAGTTTCTCCCATCAACCAGAACAGTTTTAGAGCTGTCCTCCTTGAGGAACCTAGAGCAGCCATGCTCGTGAGTCAGGCAACATGCTGAAATGCCTCGAGTCTTGAAGATGAATCTGGCCTCAGGATTGAACTCATCCTCTGCGGTCACTTGAGCTGGCTAGGAGCAGCATGTTGGTTTCTTTTTACTCCTACACACAATTGCTATGACTGATCACAGAAGTCATGGCAGTGATGTGCACTGATGAAAACACAACCCAAAAGATATCTTTATACAAACCTGTGATGTGCAGTACAGGGGGGATGTGTACTTTAAAGGACTAAAATGATTTTTCAACAAGAATTAATTGAGATAGAAAGTAGGGGAAAGACAAAGGGGAGCAAGAAATGAAGTGTCGTCCCCCCCCCCAAACCAGAAGGTATAATGAAATCTCCACTAGAGCTCATTCATTTTCTTTCAGCCTTCCAGCCAGGTACACTGACATGTCTATAAAGCTCTGCTAGTGATGGTTATTAGTCCAAAGCCTGGATCACAACTTTAGCTTATATAAAGTGGAGTGAAAATCTAGATATTTTCCTTCATAAGATGTCAAGAGAAGCTAGTACGACCTGACGAATGCCCCACTGCGGCTCACAGCAGGTTAAATTGCATGCTGGCAGCTCTAAGCTGAGTTGCACGGTCTAAAGAAAGCAGCTCTACACAGACGTCCTGCTTGGTACACTGCAAAGGATAAGAGTTGTTTGCTCTGAGGTATGGTTTCAAGACAGCTATTTGGGTTTAGGAGCAAAATACAGGTTTATTATATTGATAAATTACTCATTTTTTCTGCTTGAGTTGTTGGGGACCGAGTGACCTGGCAGTAAAACAGACTCAATATTGCCACTTGACTCTTACTGATATCTTTTCCCATTCACCTTCTATTTGCATAAATGAGAAACAGAAAGAACCCCCTATTCCTTAAGAGAATCACATGGGGTTCCCTGGGGAAGTTTGACAGATGTTTCAGAAACACATCTCCCCAGGGCTCAACTTGGGGACAAATTCTGTTCCCTGCTCTCACAGATCCCTGCTCAGTGATGCTGTGGAGATGCCATGCTGGCAGGGTTGGCTCAGGCACAGGTTTGACACTTTAACAAATCGAGTTTATGGGGAGGAACAACGGAGAGAACATTACATTTTAATTTTGGTAATTAACCTTTCAAAAAACATGAGACCTATAAATATATAGTTATAAACCCAAATACTGAACTATAAAACTAAATCTATACTTGTGCCTAAAAAAGGGCATTTTTATAAATTCAAAGAACTACGAAGCTTTATTATGATAGAAGGGACAAGAACAATTATTTCTAAAAGGAAAATCAGAAAGACTGCAAGTACATATCACAGGGTTGCAGCTTGGGGGTTGGTATCGCTGTTGTAATATCCCACAGCTGCATTTCAAATATATTAACATGAGCTTCACATAAGTGAGACTTTCACCAGCAAGGGAGTTTGCCATGGTGAACCCAAAAACTTCAGAAAACTTTCTTAGAAATCTGATCACCACCATGAAATTCTGGTAGATGACCCTGAATTCTCCAAAATTTAAGACCTTCCATATTGAGATCCATGGTACTCACTCACATCTTTGCAGAAAAATCTTGTGCAATAAAATGGAGGATGAAGATAAGAGATTAATTCCTAGTAATCTTAAAGATCCATACTTTCCTGTTCTGTGCACTCTAGTGTAGTGTTATGTATATACACTTCTGTTTAATTTTATCAGACAGTTCCAAAATCTTAAAAGAAATTATAAGTGCCTTTGTAATTCATACGATTTTTCCCCCATAAGGTGTTTCTCTTCCTTTTTTTTTTATGTTATGAGAGGAAACATCAACAGTACAAAGAAATGGTGCTGCACAAAAAAGCTTACCCCTAAAGAGTTACTTCAGAACAGGAAAAGAACTGAGCAGAGGAGAAAGTTCTGCAAGGGGATCCCCAGTGGAAAGAAGTGAATGGAGTTTTACACACACATGGACTCTTACATTTTTTGATAACCAGAAATCTGATCTTTTACTGCTTCTTTAAATTCAAGTTCTCTCATCTAGGAATCCTCTCTTCAGTTTATACCAGCATTTAGAGCAAACATATTGTTTTCCTTTGCTGATCATAGGCGTGGGATGGAGGGAAGGTAGGCTCTGCCAGCCCTGCAGTACTTATGTTCAGAAGCTCACCTGGTTTAAAAACCAAACCAGGATTTGGAAAACAAATCCCAAAGCTTGGGCATGTCTTCCCATGACATTAGCTTTCTCCTGACCCATTTTTCTGCATGTGTGCATCACATACTTGTGGAACAGATGAGAGACAAGCACTGTGACCTATAAAACCAGCAAAAGACAGAAGGAAGATAACCTGCATTTACTTTCAGATTTATAAAAAATAAGTATTTCCGGATAAACCAGGAATGGAAGAGACTGGGCCAGTACAGAAGTTTTGGCTGTTTCTAACTCCTTGGAAAGTCTGCAATGAGATGAAAAAGGTTCAGAAGACAAGACACAAACCATGTCAGTCACTGATATACCAAGGGGAAAGAAACAAGTGAACCCTTTGATCACTCTCACTTTTTTTTTGTCCTAAGAAATAAACCCAAGACCCCACAAACTACTGTTTGATGTGGAACATATTTCCTCCTCATCACAGGCAGTCTGACACACACCTGAACAGTCACAAACTGCATATCCCTGGTGGACAGACCCCTGGGCTCAGAGGTACCTCCAGGAATTCCTACCAGTGAGACAGTTTGTCCCACTGAACTGAGACTCAGGAGCTGTCTCCTTCACAGAAGCACATTGTCATGGCAGCCCACCAGCTCTCAGTCTCTCCAGCCTAAAATCCTTCCTAATAAATTTCCAAGTGACAAAAAGCAGCCACCCGACAGCAAAGCACCATGACGCGGATACCATCAGAATTCCAGGCTCCTAGTTTGGATGAAGTCTTGAAAGACTAAAAAGCACAAACACCAACCCTCTCCATGCAGCCTGAGCAAGGAAGAGCTGGAGAATATGGCTCACTTAAGCCTGCACTGCAGCAAGGAGGTAGGATTTTTTGTAGTTTGGCTTGGTAACACCAAAGAGATGTCACAGCTGCAGAAGGGTTCAGCATTAACTATAGAAGACCACCCATGATGTGGCCAGCTTCACCCTGTAGCCATCCTTTTGCTGTTTACTAAGTGGACTGGGTTAAAGCCAACACAGATGTGCTGCACATCACTGAGTACTGCAAAGACGGCTCCTCAAGGGCCTGGATCAGTTCAGCTGAACTGGAAAGGAGAATAGAGGTAACACGGTGCATCACAGCCAGGTACCAGAGCAAATCTTGACAGGCCAGAGGGAAAGCAGGAAAATGTGAACAATAAGGAACACATTTGAACAGAGAAGTAATTAAGCACTAGATCAGATGATCAAAGGAGATGGTAAATCCTCCATTTCTTGACACCTTCAAATCAAGACCAGGTGTCTTTATAGAGGACATGTTCCAGCAGTTCCATCCAGCTGCCAGAGCATCATCTGGCCCATGATGTATACCAGGAGCAGAAGCAGAGAATCTGCCTGTCCTTCCTTGTCTTGAAATACTCATAAAGGAGCATTATCAGCCCTCTTTGGGAGATCAACTTTCCTTAATCCCAGAGTATATACTTTTTAGAACTTTGGGGCGATTTAGGGTTATTTTTTACCTGTCATTTGGGGACCTGCATGCATATTATAAAAAAGCAGCACTCTGCACTCATATGAGTTAAGTAAAGATTACTCTAGTTGGCAAATATTTCCAAGTAGTTTCCATTTCAACCTGTGTGTGCAGTTTGATGGACATTTTTGCGAGTATTGTAGCAAAAGCAAATAAATGGCAGGACTATCTGTGGAAACAGTGGTGATCAAGCACATAATGAAAAACCTGAAGGAAAGCAGGTTTTGATGGTATACTTTTGCCTATTGGCCCTGGAGTCATATTTAGATGCGCAGGGAAAGAAAAACACAAAGATCTAACCCGATTGTTTACTGCTCAGACATCAGCCTATTAAAATCCCCCTTGTTACTACAGCAATAGTACCTATTTACAGGGATTGTGGCTGATTTTGATCAGCCATACCAAGCCATGCCTTAACACATTTCATACTGATTAGAGTCTGGTCATATTTTAAGTATCTATGAAATTATGCAAATGGAATCTGTACCAGAAAATCAGATTGCCAGATAATTGACCATTAATCTTTGATAAAAGTTTAAAAAAATTAAAGCAATCAGAAATCAGCTTAGCATACAATCTCTTGGGCCTTATTTTGGTCTAGTAAGTCTGTGCACTAAGCTGATTTCTGATTGCTTTAAGTTGTAAAAATTGTTTTTTAACCCACGGATATCAATGAGATTGCACCTGGTGTAAGTCGGGACTGAATTTGATCCGCTGTGTGCTTTAATCACAGTATATTTTTGTTAAAACCCAGTATTTGTGGGGATCTGTGGATACTGATTTGTTCAAGCGCACGATAATCTTCCCTTAAGCCCGTCAGAATACAGCAGGTTAATAATGCTGTAAGTAGAATCCAATTTATTCATAAAACACCAGAACGCTTTAACCAAACTGTTCTTTTGTGTCGAGCCCCCTCCCGCCTGGTTGCAGCAGACAAAGGCTCCTGCTGCAGCCGGCAGGAAAGGGGCAGAATAACAATAGCAAGACGTTTGTCTTGCTGTCCATCCATCTGTCTGTCTATCGGGCAGGCACTTCCCTCTCCATCCACTGTTTCACACGACCAAAGGTGCCATTGTGCCCTGCCCTGCAGTCCATGGTACTTGCCTTGGGATCTAACTACGGCTCCATGTCCATAACTGTTATTTTGATAAGTGCTCCAGTGTTCTGGTGGCAGCAGGAAAGCATAATCCTGTGACAACATTCCAGCCCATTAACATTATCTTTTAATTAGCATATACAGCACTTGCTGGGTGTTTACTAGAATTCAGTGAGCACGGGCTGTAAAACTTCCTGTCCTCTGTGACCAACTAAATACAAATCCCCCATGCTTGAGGGGGAGTTAGATTTGCTTTGCACAGACTTAAGAAAAGCAAAGCATTTTCTATTTAAAGCCTCCCTGTGCAAACTGCTACAGCCCATGAACTTTGGGAAACCTTCCACCTGCTTGTGATCCCTCCTCTACCAGCTACAGGAGCCCTTGCCAGGAATCAACAGCCATATCATATCTGGTGTCACCTCAGCACCGGGCAGAGATGATCTTACAGCCAAGGGCACTATATTCCAAGTAAGAAAAGGAAGGCAGAATGGCAGACACAGACATCAGCCCTAACATGGAAAGAACAAAACCACACTGACCAAAATGGCAGAACTACTGAAACCTCCACAGAGGGTTTCAGGTCAAGGGGGACACCCAGGTTACCTCTGATTAAATTATCTAGAGGGTTTATTATAGAACTTTGATTTTTCATTAAAATGGATTTTAAGGCATTAACCAAATATGTGTGTACAATCCTGTGCTGCTCATTCATATGCAGGGGTAGAGAGCTGCTCACAGGCTCATCCCAATCTTGTGAGCCCATCCTCCTCCCTTTTCTCCTGAGGTGGCTGAAAATGGTCACACAGAAAGTGTTGTTCATTTCTTCAGGCTATTTACTATTGCCAAGCCACGAGATAACTCTAGAGCTCCTCCCTGCAATCCTGCCCAAAGCTGGCAGTACCGCAGCCACCTGCGCCCCCACCCTCAAAGAGCAGGTACCAAATCTGCAGTTACCCTTGCAAACACAGGAGCACACTGCTACCTGTAGCCCTTCCATTGTCCCTGGAGAGGGAAAAATCAACCAACCTGCAACGCAGGCTTCGGATTAATCCAAAATTAAAAGGTTTGGATAAGATTACTGGTTAAGATAATTAATAAATTGAACAGATGACTGTGAAGGTGGTCCATCATTCAGTGTGCTCTAGGATTCCTAGAAAATAAGCCACCCAGCATGCAGTGAAAATATATGTCAAAAATCTATACCCTGCATTACAGAGGTGGCCAATCCAGATGCTCATAACATTTTCTCCGAGGATAATACAATTACTTTGCTGATGCGATGAAATTTCTGTAAAAACCAGAAATCCAATCACCTTCAACTCCTAGGGATGTTGCAGCAATGAAGTTTGCCACAAGTTGGTAGGGATCCGCATGTTATAGTACTATTGCTACGGCTATACCCAACCACACCATCACACCTATTCAGCATGGGTAAATACAGCAATCAGTGAGCACAAAGACTCCATGAAGTTGCACTTGGGATGAGCAATCCAGAATTTCTCTCTGGTTAAGACACTTGTGCAAATCATTTTTGCTAGTGTACACCAGCAACAGCTTTGAGAAAGATATGTTTGTGTGTGTGCTTGAAAGTAAAAAGAAAGCAGAGGCTTCAGTTACTTGTTATCACAAAGCAGCTCAGTGACCCCTCAGGGTACCAGCCTCTCCAGCAAACTCCACAGTGATGGGGGAGGAGCTGCTGGGAATGGTGTCTGGAGAGACACAGCACATGATGGGCCCTAGTGCTGGGCCTGAAGGGAAGTCCAAGTGCAGAACTATAACACTGACATTGACCAGTGATGGACAGAAGGGTCCCTGATCATGACAGTGCTGAGTACTGTAATAGTGACCAGCACGGTGCCAGGTGACTCTGTCAGTGAGTGACACAGAATGCCACCAGTATCAAGAATGAGTTGAAAATATCAAAAGGTTCATTAGAGATCATGGCTGGTTTCCAGAAATGCTACAAAATACAGATTTTGAAGGATAAGTGTGCAGATCCAAAGTAGAAGTGTCCTTATCACCTAGGAGTTATTAGATTTCTGTCTATGTTTAAATCAATTTTTAAAAGAATTGTACCATTACAGGCATTTTCCAGAAGCATATTCCTATGTGCACAACAAAGACTAACAGGGAAAACACTGTCAATACACCTGTGACCTCAATGCCTTAGTGTGGCCTCTGATTTCAAACCACTCTTTCCATTCCCATCAATATGACAACCATATCTCAATTCTGCTGAACTTCTCTTTTCACCTTCCTTCATAAAACTGTCTGCTCAATTTTATAACTTTTGGTCTATGCACACCAATAGAAGGTGACTGTCTTGCTGATGATTTTGCAGGGCTTACATGACTGAGTAAACTATAAACTAGTGCAAATGAGACAATTCAGTGAGAAACAAGGCAATTCAAAGATGAGGTAGAGATGGAGAATGTCCATCTAGCTCAGCGCAACTCACCTCAGTATAGCATCACTTTCCGTAATGGCAGCAACCTTGGTGGGCTTTACCTTCCCAGACTAGGGGTGATACAGTTGGGCAGGAGTAACCCATGGTGTCTTTTTTATTTTTGCAGAAAAGCTTCTTTGTTTCATAAAAATTCAGAGGGACAAATCATCTTCATCCTCTGGCATAGGACAAAGATCAAATGGGTAGTTTCTGCTGGCCACCTGAAAACTGGTTGTAGGAATGCACGAGCCTCCATGCACAGAGCATGAAAGTCCATCTCCAAGTGCTCAGACACAGCAAAAGTAACCCTCTCCATGTGGATGGAAATGTTACCGCAGCCACAGAGTCAAGGCTGTTTGTCCTCAAGCAGTATGAGCAATTCACAATTCTGCCCTTCCAGATATATTATAAGGGCAAAAAGCTTCAAGAAAAATTACTCCCAACTGATAAAGGACTATGGAATCACTGCAGTGAAGCTTAAGAGGCTCTGAAATGTGCTTCAGGATCGTCAGGGAAGCATTCCTGGATTAGCACTGTTATTTGATCTGAATGGCTCAAACTTTCAAAATTTTCACAAGGAAGTGAAAATTCCTGCTTGGTTGATTGATGAAGATGAATATCCTGGCTCACCCCTTGCCTTTGCTAGTAACCCAGAGGTACATGGGACTGGAACTTCTCCCCACCTGCTACAGCAAGACCATGGAAGTAGAAGAACTATTGGCAGAAAGCTTCATTAGAGAAGGGGGAAAACATGAGACTATAAAGTGAAATTTTACAATCACAGGAAAAGGTTGTCTGGATTTACATAAATAAATCTACTTGGCACTGAATACATTGACAGTTGACCATAACTGTTTGGAGAGAAACAAGCTGCTTGGATGCTGGCAGCAAAAACACTGCTTTATCCAGCTCCTACTGTGCCAAGCTCCTCCACCCACTCTCAGAGCAGCATTTAGACAAATGCCAACATTTTAAAATTAAGTGGGCCCATCATTATTAATTCATTTGGTATTCATTGTAACAGCATTAATCATGGTAGACTGCAGCAGCTTTATTACACATGTAATGTGTACTTTCCTAGAATTCCCCTGTAAAATCTCTGACATTGCTAACAATGTAAAGACAATGAGACATTACAACCAAGCAAAACAATAATAAACACGCAACTTAATAAATCATTATTCTGCCCGCAAGTATGTTAAAAAATAAATTTGCTTCAAAACTAGAGGAAAAACAACATGCAATAAGTGACATCAGTGAGTTTGAGGCTTTTGGTCGCAACAAAGAAACAAAACAGCATGCTAATATGACATTTACAAATAATACCTAACCGCAGCCTAATTAACTTATTGTGTGCTTACTAAACTAGCATACACATTATATTAGAAGAAAAACACTTATTTGTTCTGTTGCTAAGAAACTTCAGACATTTGCATATTTAACAAATTGTTAGAGTGTTTTTAACCAGAACCCATCACTATTTATAAAAGACAAATTAAAAACACGAGATCAAAGACACAACATTAATTTTCCTTTTGTCAACTGTCTTTGTTCAGTGGCTCAAAGAAGCAGTTTTATAGCAGTTGATACATAATGAAACATCTGGTATTATTCTCAATTACAGCGGAACACACCAATAGTCAAGGGCTTTTCTTTAACTCTCATACACCAGCCAATGTACTGTAGGGACTGCTCCAGCAGCCCATGAAGAACATTCTTTTGAAATCACTGCAGGGGTTTTCTGAGTCAGAAGTTCAGGATCCATCTCTAGAACAGGAATACCACTAACTTCTTTTCTTTTAGAGACTCCAGGTGTCAGCCAACTTTAACTGATCTTGTAAGTTTGCAAGAGCAGAAAACGAAAGCCCAGGGAGTGAGGCAATGAATAAACCTGAGGGTTCTCCACTAGCTAGGAGGTAACAGTGACAGTCAGTGACATGCTGCTGTTGCTTACTGCACCCATGGATCCCATCTGCTGCAGGGCAATTCATGGCTCCTTAGATACGAATCCAGAGCAGCACTAGGTCACTATTTTACACACAGTGAGCAAGATCGTTTGCCAGCTCACCAGGGATCAGCAAAAAGATTAGCAAAGCTTGAATCCCCTTCTCCTACCCAGTCTACACCAGACACTCACTAACACAGCAGGAGGCATGGGCCAGCACACTGTGTGTGTGACCCCTCAGGCGCATCACATGTCACTGAGTGCCAGACCCAGAAATGCTTTTGGGGTGTCTCTACCCTGCTCTGCCACCTCCAGCGCAGACATGTTCTAGGAAGAGCAAGATGAAGATGGAAAGCAAAGAAACTCCGGAAGGAAATCTGAAAACTCAAGAACTGTAGAAAACCCAACGTAATCTTACATTTGCTACCTCTGGGCTAAAATGGAAATGATGTTTTATGGAGTTGAACCTCTCTTCAGAAAACTACTACAGGGATTGTCATACTAGAGCTGCTTTTTCCATGTACCAAATGCAGGGGGTACTCAGGTGTCTCCTTCCTCCCGTACCCAACCTGTTCTGCCTGTCTTGCTAAAAACTGGGGACCAAGATGCTCCTGTAGCAGGACAATATCCTGCTACATTCTTCAGAACAAGCTAATGAAGCTTGTTCTGAATGCTTCCTTCTCAGTCAGCTAAATACTTAGATTTGTCATTTGAAACAAAAAACTCCCAAAATGTGACAATCAAAATTACTATTCATGAGAGTAAACATCAAAAAAACCAGTAATTCTGCTGAACTGCAGTCACCAACAGAGGTTTTGGGAGGATTTTAAAGAGTTCTGAGAGAAAATCTCCATTCTTTCAAGGGAAAACAGTTTGAACAGCTTAAGTACCAATCACATACCAACTTCATTAACTAGAAGTAGCAGGTGAGCAGTGTGGGCAGAAGTTTGAGCTGTGCAAAGCTGAAGATGACTGTTGTTGAGAACAGCCACAGCACCAACACCAGGTTTGAATGTGACCAACTGCAGCTCTTCCCTGTGTTCAGAGAGCTTTCACCTACATTTTTGGCAAGACTCAGCAGGTCCCACAGCCATCTCCCTTGGGAGGAGCAGTGCATGCCAACAGCACTCCCCAGCTACCCACTGCATCACACCAACATCCTTGCAGCAGAAGCACATACTCCTCCACAGGAGTATGTTACCTCACACCAAGGAGTAGAGTTGAAAGAACGTGTTCAAGAAATATGTGCACATTTTTAAAGCCTTTGTGGTTTCAAGATATACACTCAAGCCTATGGCCTGTAGTGACATCTGCCTGCTGAAATTTCAGGCACAGGCTACTTGACATGAATTCACCTGTGACTCTGCTGGCTGGTTAAAAGCTCAGTACTTCCATTGGAGCATTCGCTGTGCCTCCAGCCCATCACCTATCTGTTAGTTAAGACAAAGTGGACTTAGGCCGGAAAAGCTTACCATGCTAGAAGGTATCTTCATGGCACACTGACATCAAGCTGTAGCCCAGCGGGGCATGCTCATGCTGGCTTTAATCTGCCCAAACAGTGGTCCATAGCTGCAGGCTGTCACTGCTAATAACTGATCTGCCTTTCACCTGTGTCACCACGCTTCTGTGACAGCAGTAGGTACCCTTCCTCCATGCAGCCAGCTCATGTTACAAGCACACGTAGATGTGTTGCACAGACATATGCTGAACAGGGCAACACTGCAATTGCCAGTGAGGCAGGAGAGTGCTGCCCACAGTCTTCTAATGACAAGTAAACAGCTGATGTTCAGCTGTACTATAAACAACTGAATATTGGGCATGAAATGGAAAGTGCCTTGATAGAAAGCAATGCCAACAAACTCTGTGCTTAGAACACACATACAGATAAAGCTTTCACTAACAGCACCAACCACTGCAGTTTCTGTTTGGGGCAGAGGACTCTTGCTGTAGCCAAAACCATCTCTTATATTCTTCTGAGATGCAAAAGGGGATTGATGGAGTAATGATCAGCTAGGGGAAGTTCTTCTGACAGTAGTAATAATAGCAATAATAACAGCAACAATAATAATAATGTCGGTGTGTAAAGACACTCCCAAAAGACAGTCTGTAAACCATCAAAGCTCTTTTGGTGAAAAGCACTAAAGGTCTGCAGACAGTTGTTACAGGATGGGCTGAAGCAAAACTTGGTTGAAATACAAAAGGAAAGCATTTTCTCCTTCCCCAGCTCTGCCTGGTCTCAGGTGTGGAGCTGCTTACTTCTGCAGGTCTCAATTGCTGTCTCTGGCAGTGCAGCTTAAGAGGCACACAGGGAGTTTCAGGCAACAGCCAAATACCAGGCATGCACTGGACACGCAGCCAAGTTCTACCAGCCATCCTTAATGGGAAAGTCACCTCCCTCAAAATGACTTAATCCAAGTTTTATTTTACAAACATGAAATACCTCCCTGCTAGAGCACTACAACATTTCTAAGCCAGCTGCTTTCTTCTTCGCTTTCTCCAGAAGAATGAAGCAAGTCAAAGATATGTTTCGGGCTTGATGGATGGGCTGTCACTGGTAGTGGCAACACCATCAGCATCACAGTAACCAGAATGGAACAGACCACCACGAGGAGCTCCAAGCGTTAATTTTGCATTTTCAGTACACAGTATTCAGCACTCAAACACGTCTTGAAAAAATAAAACAAACCAGGTCTATTTCAAGCACGTGGACACAGGAGTAATCATCTCCCAGTCATTTGGTAGGGAAAATAGGTTTCATTTTTCAAAGTGCTCGAATTCCTACTAACTTCTGAGCACTGTGATCTCGGGTACAGTTCTCCACCCACCAGTACCTCATATGAGAGCATAAATTTCCCTTTTTAAAATCTTGATAGATCCTTGTTAGTGCAAGAAAAACAAGTAACTACTGACTTGGAAGCAGCCTATGGCTCTACCTGTCAATATCCTCTTTATCAGACCTTGAATACAGAATATACATTTCACAGAGCTCAAAAATATACATTTCGTAAAATGACCACAATGTCACCTTTCCGATAGGCCACCATAGGTTGTGTCACCTGTTTTGTTAGGATTTCAACCTCCATAGATTATTTTTTTAAATCCTTTTCTAAAACTCCCATCTGGCCACAGAAATAAAGGTATAAAAGAGCTTTATAATATTTTTGTTTGTTTTTAACCCCCCTTAAAGAATATCTCTATGATCCAGTTTCATCTGCATAACGGATTTGCAGCTCTTTATGACAAACATGGTGTTGGGAAATATTAGTTGTTTAGCTTAAATAAGTTTTAAATAGAATGAGTGACTTACAGTTACAATACTGTGTGGTTTAGTATGCTGCTTGCTTAGCTTTACTTGCTTAGCATGAGTAGCTACATTTGCGGAAGCCTTAGGCCAGAAAATGTGAACTTTCACCTAGCTATACTTTCAGCAGGAGCAGAAATAATTTTCATAGTAATTCCTATGTACCTGGTGCAGTGCTGTGTTTTGTCTTTAATCTGAGAAGAATGCTGATAACTGAATGCTAAATGCTAATATTTTAGTTGTTGCTAAGTAGTGTTTATCCTAGGTCTGGGACTTTTTTAGTTTCCTACGGTCTGCCTGCAAGCAAGTGCACAATATGTGCAAACCAGAAGGTAAGGAGGCCACAACCCTCAGCAGAAGCTGCAGCTCAACAAGATATGAGTAGTTAATGGCTTGCCTGAGTGGAGACGGAGAAAGAATCCAGTAATGTGTTAGAAGACCCTAGACCAAAAACCACCATTGGTCTAAAAAAGCATGTGAAGAGCATAAACTGTAAGGGTACGACTGCCTAGCGATTTCTTTGTTCGGGACCTTCTCCAGAAGCATCCATCTGAAGTTGCCCCTTCTGCTATACCACTCAATTATTAGATTATTTTTCCTGGAACTGGACATCTGAGACTGCTACGGGAAACCTGGGGTCATCCTGAAGGAGGAGGGAGCACTACTGGAAGTGAGCAAGTGTGTGACCGGGGAGCTGGAAGGGCACTCATTGGCACACTGGAGCTGCCCACTGAAAAGGGACCAAGTCCAGCAATTGCAGTCTTGGTGGTGTGTATACAACTCCTTAGGTCATGTGCGACTGCTTGGGCAGCAGCTTCCCCCCAATCACATGGTAGAACTTCATGTAACCTATGTGATTGCATGGCCTGGCTGGGGACAGACACAAGGGAGAGGCAAATTATCAGCCAGAGGTCTTGTCTGCTACTGAAATTCCCCGTCTTGTACTGGTTAAGCCAGATCTCTCTTGCAAGCTCCTGATTATTATAGGCTAATTGTTGTTACTAGTCTACAGGCTTCTAACTATTATTAGACTTTCTTTCGGCAATTGGGTAGGATGCTGCTACAGCAGTGGAAGAAGCTCTGACATGTGTTGTCCTTGGGACAGCAGTGCAGTATACTGCTTCTCAAAAAAAGAGTGAGATGACAAGCTGCATTTAGACAACTTCCAAAGAAAGCCAAAAAATCAAAGGTCTGTAAGATTAGTATCAAATGCATGGATCCTGTCATCCTAGGGTAAGACCAATGGAGAAAATCACACAGAGTAAACCAGTAACTCAGGCAAATGCAGATGAGGATATTGAGATGACTTCTGTCAATTTAGTACTTGAGCAAGGAGAGGGCTGGGGCTGCAGAGGGCTTATGTACAGGTCAGACAGGGGCTGTTGTCAGGCTTCTTCTGAGGGGCCTGTTCCTTCACTGACCTTTGCTTGAAGAAGTGCAGAGAAGCCTTGCCATCAAAAAAATTTATCACTGCACCCACTGATGGGTAAAGAAGGGTAAGTCCACAAGAAAGCAACATGGGAAACTCTCCCACAGGATCCAGTTTGGGTGGGTGGGACTGAGGCTTCACCGAAGTGCAAGTGACTGTGGGCACAAGGGTAGCATTATACACTCTCAACATGTACTCACCTCAGTAAAGCGCATCTCTCCACCAGCTGGATTCAACTCAAATGCACATCCTAAAGCTGTGTGGGTGGTTTAATTTATCCTCTCAGTGCTCATGCATAATGCGTTTTTAATGGGGGCAGCACCGCAGGGCAGAGCAAAGTGGTGCCGATGGGTTTTTCCTAGAACTCTCCCACTTTCCTAGAACTCAGCCAGCTCCGGGGTAATGGCACTAAAGGTTGCACACAGTATTACCAGAAAAATCACAAAATGCTGTTTGAACTTTCACATTTTGATGCCACACAAAACTAGGTCACTGAAGTCTTGCTTGTATTCTGAGGTCAATGCTCACAGCGGCAGAGATAGAGGTTTAAGGACATGTGGACTCTTTAATGTTGTGCACTTTATGTGCATACTGGAATAAATAAAAAACCCTTGGGGGAGTGTGAAGAGAAGGAAAGGCAAAAAACATTTAACATAAAATAGAATCATAGAATCATAGAATAGTAAGGGTTGGAAAGGACCTCAAGATCATCGAGTTCCAACCCCCCCGCCATGGGCAGGGACACCTCCCACTAAACAAATCACTGGGCAGTTTTACAGAGGTTCCCTTTTCTCACATTGCCAGCTCTGCTAGTGCACCTCCCCTAGTTACCACCACCAACAGTGCTGCTCCATCAGCATTGTGGTCTCAGCCAGTTCTCACTCATGCGCAATTGCCTGTATTTTAGACTGTAGGTATTTCACAGGACCTTGTTTCCCTGAAATACAGATGAATCTTTTCCACACATGACCAATTCCACAGATGAGTGTCAGGTTTCCTGGCAGAACATTTTGGCTTAAACCCCATTATAACAGGTTTCCTGTGACTCTCCATCAACCCAAACATGTACAAGGATTTAACTAACATTAAAAATGGAGATGATATAACTTGCAGTCCATATGTGAGGCACACTGAGTGTTGCTGCTCATCAGCCACTATCAGATGCATACATTACAAGGTATTTTAATTGCGACTGGGAAAAATCCCTGTTACAGAGTGCATGAAGAGTTCAAGGGTTTTGTTTGCTTGTTTTAAATGATGAACGGCTTCTAAACATGCTTTACTCAAACTTCCTTTCTGTAACTGTTCCAATCAGAACACTTTTGATCACTTGGCTCTTCGTGAGCAATGGACAACTGAACATCAACAAGACTGAAACAAGCCAGTTAAATCTACTTGACTGCTTGCAACCAAATGATCCCACTGATCATTTCTCTCCAATCTCCCTATACATTACTCCTCCCTATTTTTATTTATACAGTTTATTGTGTCATTCAGGTCTTCTGAAGCTTTGCAGTAAAACCGGAGTAAATATAACTATATATTAAATCAATATATTCAGAGATTATTTGATCATTTCCTTTGGCAATATCACATGTATTGAATCTAGGAGCTATAAGGAAGAGGATGGCACTTCTTGGCTGGAAATGAAGAGCCATGTTGACATCTAAAAAAATTCATAATGAAACCTTCATTATAGAGACATATATCTCACCATCCATCATCTCCAAACACACAGGCCTGGAAATGAAAACCTGCCTGTGTTTAATTTGATGGGCTGAGCATACAGCATTCCCATCCTACTGGGGGGAGGGGAGCGGCATGTTATTTATCCACACGCCTGAAAATAGACAGGTACATTTTGGACCATCATCTCACCTCAAAATCCTGGAACCACTTATGTGAAACCAACCCTGAGCCACAAGCCCTTGTTTCCTGTCCCACTAAGGGCTCCATTGTTTGCTTCTGTCAGCGTGGTGGGGAGCTTCAGGCTGTGCTCCCCTCCCAAGCTGTGCAGCATCTGCTACAGGGGTATTTCCTCTATATTTATTTTTTCCCCTGATTTTCTTTCTAATCTCTGTTTCTTTGCGGTTTCCTGGAGTCGTCCTGACAAAGCCACAGATTCTGTTCCTGTCCTTTATAGCACTGGAGGGCACTGCAGAACACATGAAATTTGCTTCTAATTTTACATCTGCCAAAAAGCATTCCTGGGTTACAAATACACACCAGCAAAAACAGTAGGGCCTATCCCGCTAGTGCTGCAAGACAAACAAAGCCAAAAGGAAATAAAAAAGACTAAAATGCTGCACAAATATTTTTGCACTTCTTTTAGCTTGTGAAACCTTTCTTTTCCCCCTCCTTTTCACACATTTTACCCAAGTTAAGCTTTCTGGTATTACATATCTGTTTATATTTAGGAAAAAAAAAAAAAAAAAGAATACAACTAAATGAGAAGGAACAATTTAAGTTTTGCTCTTCTGCAAGTCCCATATATAAGCAGAGGGGCAGAAATACCTTCAGCGAGAAGCACATGGAGGATGACTTTCTCCCCAGCATGTCACTGAAACACTGAGTGTTCCAAGAAACTGACCAAAATCCCGATGCTCCAAAGTCAGTGTAAGCTCAAAGAGTGGTCTCAGCTGCATTGCTGCCATTTACATATGCAGCGTGTTTTACAGCAGCTATTTCTTCTCCTCATCACAATTTCCTAAATAATATTTTTGCTAAATTATCTAAGCTTTGTAACCGTGGCAGAGCAAGCCCTGAGGTAGCCTCCCAGGCAGGAAAAGCTGCATCCCAGGGGGTACAAAGCTGCTGGAGCAGCAAGACCCTTCAGTAGGGCCAGAAGGAGGTGGGCAGCACCACAGCTACTGCGTCAGTGATTTCTGCCCCAGGTTTGGAATTCAGGTTGTGCTTTGCTGTGGTCTGTATCTGCTGCACCCAAGTGTCACCTACTCGTAAGCAGCAGCTCCCAGCCTGGCTCAGACTTCACGACTGTAAATGTCAACAGACCAAGGAACACAACTCCAGGTTTATTTTCATTAGTAAGAACGCAGTGTCACGGTATTTCAATGCTCTGCAAGTGTTAATTAAAGACCTTTCTGTAACGAGCTTGAAATAACATTTCAGAGCTGGATCCAGCTCTGCAGCTCGGGTTTATCAGATTAAATGTAATAGCACAGATATCCCAGGACTTCCCACAAACCATGGAGGGGACTCTTGCGTTTTCACATTTGCAGAATTTTGGACTAGGTCAAAATATGCAGCTTCTAATGGAAAACATCAGCTCTGGCATGGCCTGTAGGTGATACTGCGCAGCATTGCAGTTAGGGAGCTGGGGCTGAACTAGAGGTGTGTTTCCTCTGGTGACCGGAGCAGTGAGATAGTTCCAGACAAGAGCCATAGCAGTTATCTCCATCTCATCCACATCCCAAACTTAAGACTCAATTGCTTACGCTAAAACACATTGGGGAAAATTCAGCCTGAACTACACGAAATTCATCAACTTGTGCAGGATTCCCATTCAAAACTTCACGCATTCGCACAAAATTTCCCTGGATACCAGTGTACGTGATTCGACATCTCCATTTAGGAGCAGATCTGAAGAGCGTGCTGCTTTTCAGATTATATTACAGGGCTGAACTGGAAAACCATTTTTTTCAGCTGTGTTTGGTCATTCATGTTCCAGCTTCCCTAGCGATCACTCTTGGTGAGAAACTTGCACTCTGCTGACTTGCTAGAGACTAATCTGACTGCTCCACACACGCACAGCGGATCTTGTACTGTACAAATGTCTTTTCCAATATGGATTATGGGCTAATAAGCTGTATGGTTCTGCAAATCTTCCTGGCCTTTACTTTTTAGCTGTTATACGAGAGTCATATTTCCTAAAGGGAGAAACATATGGATTGTATCTATCCAGCACTAGATGATCAGAGTCTGCTGTAGAAATGTATTTGGAGAAAAATAAAGCCATCTATAGGAGAACTGTGAGAAGAATTGATTTGTTTGTTTGTTTGTTTGTTTTTTGAGGTGGTTCTCCTGTTTGGAGTGGAAAATATTAAAAGGAAAAAATTAAAAAGCGTTTGTGTTGGAATAGCTGATCTACACATTCCCTCCTTGTGGGTGTATATCCTTTCAAATTTTTTTTCCTTGAACTTGTATGATATAGAAGTGAAAATGTTATTTCAAAATTCATGTCTTGAAAACACTTCAGGCTTTTGGGAAAAGGAACTTTTTGCTTGAAACAGTTCAACACATTTCACCCAAAGCATTTCTCTCTTCCCTTCCCCTTCAGTCACTACTGCATTTTCAGTTATTTTACACATTGTTTACTGTAAATAGTAGAGAAAAAATCCCCAAGCAACCCAGAGGCAAGTCTAGTTCTAGTCTCCAAATGACAGATTTAAAAACGATGTAAACAGAAAGACTTTATCTTACTTTTTTATCAGTAACTACCCATTATATGCAAAGCTTCACTGGTTTAAACCTTTTATCCTAACTTTGACATAAATATATGTCCCTTCTGCTAACTATTCATCTCGGTTCTCTTATCTGTAACAGAGGGATAATAATACTGCCTATACGTGCCTCAGTGGAGGGGATTAGTTGGCATCTGCATGGATCCTGCCCATATAAAACACAATGATTATTGCCTGAATGTCGGTATCTCCTCCACTAGCCTTGGGAAGTATCATACGCCTTCTGGCCTCAGAACTAACAAATAACTTCAGTATGTAAAATATTTCATTTTGCTATGTCAGAAAGACAATCTACAGTCAACTGGGAAGTTTTCAGAGTGGCTAGTGCAGCAGCACGCAGCATCCTAAGGATGCGACCACAAGATTGCAAGTCCAGATAGAGAAGTTGCTTCATGTTTGAAGTGATCAGTGCCAGACCACAAAGCAGTATTTTTGCTGTGTTTCAGTGATATCCCCATGTCCAGTCATGCTTATTCAGAAAGAAAAAGTAAAATATAAAACAAGTGAAAAAAAATCCAGTATTTCTCTCCGTACTTGCCTAATTGTCCTAGCTACTCCATCTCTTCTCTCACAATTTGATTACAAATGATATCTAATTGTTTTAAATAACATGCAGGTTATCACAATCTGTGTTTTAATATCTGCAAATGGAGTTTCAGCCTGAATTCTGGATGCCCAGGTTTTTATCAGTTTATAGCAGGAATGAGATGTGAAATATATATTTTTCATTGATAAAGATACACATGATTTGTAAGATGAGTCAAATTAACAATCGATTACACACTAATGGGCTCTAATCAATACATTAATTTACCTAAAAGGGGGGGAAGACGAGGAAAGATGGAAGAGTAATTTAAAATACTGTTCTGCTGGTACGAAAAAAAGGGCGTATAAAATAAGACTGCTCAGCCCTTTGTGGAAGAATGCAATATCCTCTCTCTCATTCTCTCTCCTTGTTTCTCTGTATGATGTGGCGTGTGTTTATTAAAGAATAAAAGAGCAATTATTACATTTCCAGCCGATTGCAGGGCCTCAGCCAGTGCGGCAGTACAGCAGTGTGAGCCTGCTCTCTAGTGTTCCTGGAGGTGTGCGGCATCCGGCGCCCGCTTCCAGCTGCACCCGCTTAAAACACAGCCCAAACCCTGAAGAATTCCCTTGCTATCTTCTGGGTGGTAAGGAAATCTCAATTATGCACACAAGGGATGTGGTTAGGGGAAAAAAGCACAAAGAATGTTTAAATTGTATACATAAACTGTTTTGTTTTACAAGCTGGAGTAAATCAGCACATTTGTAGGCCATATTTATCTGATCCACTCAATAATAATCTCTCTCAATGAACACCACTGATGTGGCATTTATGCCACTGCAAAATATACCCAATCCCTTTAATTCAAATAAAATCCTAGTGAAAAAAATAAGAATTTTTTCCTTCTGGGAAGTCACTCATGCAGCAGGGCACAAATCTCTGCCACTTTGCTGTCAGGGACTGGGGTGAGAGAATATGCTGGGAATGGAGTTAAATGCAGAATCCCCACTGCTCTCTCTTCTTTTCGAATTCAGTCCTCACTGGCAGCCCCATAATATTAGTAGAGGTGCCATGGTCTAAAAATAAACCACCCAACTCTGCTCACAAAGGGATCAAGAAAGGAATCCAGTCCTTTCAGCACTAGTTTCCTAACAGGAGGCGCAATCCTGCAGGCTCATGCGAACGGGGTTTCGCACAGACCCTGCTGAGAATTTGGGTAAAAAGTGGGAGTACAAGCAGATAAGCAGCTCCATCACCTGGTTTTGCTTTGGATGACACAGTTCTAGCCTTGTATGTTCAGCCCTTAGCACTTGTAACACAGGGCCTTTGTGCTCTTAAGTCTTGTTGCACATAAAGAGAGTAAAAGGGAGATGGTGCCAGTTCATGCCAAGTAATTTCAAGAAAATTCAAACAGAAGCAATGGAACTGCTGCAACAGTGCACAAAGTTGCCCTCTCCTAGCAAAAATTCAGAGAAGGCAGCAAGTGCATGTTGCACACTATGCTCTGGTTGAGAGAGCATTTTGAGGTACAGCTAATGTGAGCTCAGTTATGCTTGTGTAAATCAGGAGAAATGCAAGTGGAGGTACTCCAGTTTGCTACCACTGAAACTTGATGTCCAAGACTGCAGCACAATCCCAGTAACACTGCATGTTCTGCACAACCTTGCAGACCAGGAAATGAGAGTGAATCTGAAGAGCCCTTGTGGTCTCTGAAAATTATTTTACTGTCTCACTCTGAAATGTCTTCTTTGCAATGTAGTAAATAGCAGTTTTTTGTGGGTTTTTTTTGTGTTTTTTTGTTTGTTTGTTTGTTTCTTTTTTTTTTTTTTTTTTAAAAAAAAGAGAAGAAGTAATATCATGTCTCTAGAAAAAACATTCTAGCAGCCTGGGCAAAGAAGTGGCTGTGGGTTTTAGTGGAGGCCAGCAAAGCCCACTGAGCAAACTGGCAGAGAGGCCAGCTGCACGAGCGTTGTGCCCTGCTGCATGAGTGACTTCCCAGAAGTAAAAATTCTTATTTTTTCACTAAGACTTTATTTGAATTAAAGGGATTGGGTATATTTTGCAGTGGCATAAATGCCACCAACTAGGACTCTCTGATGGGAAACTCCTCTCTCAGAAGCAGCAGCCCAAGAGCTACAGGCACCTATGGCAGATTATTGACACCAATGAGAACTATAGTTCCTGTAGTTCTGAACTACAGGATGAAGATGGAGGACCAAAACAGAAATGTCAGTGTTATATATCCATAACCAGTGGTACTTCTGTGAATAACATTTCTCAGCCCCTTCCCAAACACAGAGATTCTTGTCAGTCGAATACCAGAAACAGAGATGCCCAAACACCAGTCTCCTCCTGGAAAGCTGAACTACCACATACATACATGCTAGCAGGTATTGCAGATGAAACAGCTACAACTGCATGGGTTTCATTAGATGTAATCAAATATTCAGTTAATATCCAATGTATACCTGAAATCAGCTCAGTCTTAGGAAGCTTTCCTCGATATATGCGCAGCTGCTGGAAATGGATGACTTCTTTCATTAATATTTGCTTCAGAAAATGTCTAATTCACTTTGGCTGCGTTTATGTGCCTTGTACAGCTACAGCAATAAATCAGTGGGCTGGGAAGACCATCTCATAGAAAAAGCACACCTTGGGTGGGTATTGAACGGCACTCATTTAGAATGAACTCTGAACTTGGGAAATGAAAATTTGAAGATTATATGAAAAATCTACTAATCTAGATGATGAGAACAATATGATGTTGGAGCTACAGATATTGAAGATATCAGTTTTGATTAAACGTAGCTGAACTATTCATGGCAAAATATTCACAGCCACTTTGCTATGAACAACCTACAATAATTTTGCTCTGCAGTAACAACTGTCCCAATACACAAACATGCCATTTTTACTAATGACTTCAACTGGTTGTTGACAATGGGTGATCTATTCACAAATTAAATGTAGCAACTAGTGGTTTAATTTAAATTAACTTCTCTTGTTTGTTAGTTTAAATTATTACAAAGGGTACTGAAACTCACACAGCCATGCAACCAGGCAGGCAAACCAGCCTCTGCTGTCATTGTGTTTAGAGGAGATGAACCCCAGCTGTGCTGGGTAACACCCTGCCTACTCCAGCTCTGCTCGCTAGGCACATAAGTGTTTTTCGTAACTAAAAATATGAGGGTTTTATAAGCAGGGAGCAGGAGCCTCTTGTTTTGTATGCTTTACTGCTAGACCTCTGGGTCATTATTTTGATTTCTATGACACTGGATAAACTTGATTGATGTCAGTGAACTCTGAACCTGTAGGTATAAGTATTTTCAAAATAATTTCTCTATATGGAAAGTGAGACTACTTAGGATCAAGTGGAGCACTGCAGCATAATGTGTCTATTAAACAGCATCTCCAATTAGCAGGAGAAAACATTTACAATCTGCTGTTTGCAAACAATTTCCCAGTGTAGGTGTAAAGAGAATTAACATTTTCTTGAATACTATTTTATTTACCAACGTACATTTACACTTTTATTACTTTCATTCAGCTTTTCTGAGTTCATCTGAAAGCTCAGTCCTAGCCAGCAGTTCAAAGCCCAGCAGCAACCATGGTTTTCGGAAAGCCTCCCACACAGTGCCTGACCCTCCAGGTTTAGTTTCAGGTAGGGAGGGCCAAAAGCAGCCTTGAGTAGATAATGCTACTTCTATGGCAGTACTGGAAGGTAAATCACCAAGTGCAACCACTCCCTGCACACCTTAGCAAGGTACCTGGGATATGCTGGCTATTTTCCCCAATCAGTTAGTACTAACACCACTTACTAACATTTCTTTTTGCCATTAAATCTTGCTAGCATCTGCCCTCTGGCGCGTATACATCTGACCATGCCGGTGCCCTGCAAGTGCTATCTCAAGCCCTCTACACCTTTTAAATCTCAGGAGTATCTTTGCCTGATCTTTACGATGAAAATATCTCTAGTTTTATTTTATTAAGCAGAGCAGAGCAAAGCTTGGCGCCAGCAGCAAAGGAGAGCTCCAGACTTCAGAGTAACAGATGCCATGTACAGGCTTCAGCTAAAGCAAAGCAACTGTATTATTCTGTAGCTCCCTCTACTTGCTGCATCACATCATGGCAGTGTGACAGTTTGCCTCTGTAACCTCCCAGTCACTCTTTCACAGGTCAGATCAGAAGATCAATATAAACAAGAAAAAAAGAGACATGTACTCTTGTAAGAAAAGCCAGGAAGTTCAAAGTTATAGCTAACAGTCTGGATTTAACTCTGGCTGATCTGGGAAACAAAACAAAAGTAGAGTGGTGACATGAATGAATGATGAAGTGTCAGACTGTAAAGCACTTGGTTTTTATCAATCTAAGTCAAGCCTTTAAAACTATTAAACCCAAATTTCTCATATTACATAGAAAAACAAATAAAAGGGAAAACGGTTTCATAAATATTTACACGAGGCAGCCCCACAGCTCTCAAATGGATACACTGGTTAGTTATTTAGCCATTAAAAAAAAAAAATCAGAGTAATGCATTCTGTACAAGAGATGTTTCTCCCAGCATGTGATGATACTCAAACAGCATTGTTTATAGCGACAGACCAGTGCTTCCCTTCCAGGCCTGCAGTATTTTCCTGCATGGACAGCAAACAGTGCGTGTCCCAAGTATAAACACACCAGAAAACACCTAGTCAAGAAGCAAAGACCAAAAACTACATTGCACAACACAGCAGAGAAGAGCTAGAGCTTCAAATGCTGAAATCAGCATCAGGGACAAACAGTCTCAGTGGGTGCATACTGCTTTTCTTGATCCCTGCCACCAATGCCAATGAGCCCACCAGCAGGAAACACTCTACTTACTGTTGCTCTGAGAAAGGGGTAGGTGATCAGAAGTTTAGGATTGAATTACTGCACTGAATCAGGTCCCTTATTAACTGCCAGCGCCAGTGCAGCAGCTCTGTGCATGCAGCTGTTGAGCACAACCACAGCACCCTGCTGTACCACCAGAGGTGAGGGATCTCACTGGACTTACTAATTCCACCTCATGGTGTTCAGGTGGTGATTCTACCCACCACCACATCACCAAACTTTCTAAAAATGCACCTACAGATCCCTACAGCTGAATTTGTTACTTATTTTTCCAGAGGTAGCTTCTGGGCATTTCACAAATATTTGGATCATATATTCACTACTTAGCAAATAAACTCCTGTACTATATTGATGGGAAGAGATAAAAATCACACATATTTTTATTGCAGCTGCCTCCATTTCACATGGTTAAAGCTATCTCCTGAAAGAGTCCATTGAGTTCCATGGCTCAATGAATATTTATTTTGTTTTAAAGAAAAAGAAAACTTGAGAGATTTGTTTTGCAAGATTGAGAGACAAATGTCTTATATTTCAAATGAACTGCTAACTTAATCCTACAGTTCTTTTCTAATCTGAGCAGCCCTAAGGACTACCATGAGATCAAGGACTTCTGACAGGAGTGTGTTTGCAGGGTCAGGGCTTTCATCTGTGTAGAATGCATGCAGTCAGCCACCAGGTGAACTCATTTTACTGAATTTCCAATCTGCTTGAGAATTGTTGGTTTGAAAATTCAGATAAATATAAGACAAGATGCTAATAATAATAATAACAACAATAACAATAACTTCATTTAATTTCCCTTCCATTTAGACAATGAAATAGCAACGGAGGAGATGAAAAACATGTTCAATGAGAATGTGATGAATTATGTACCAGGACCCAGAAATGGGGGTACTGCTTTTGAGAGTAAAGCAAATACAAATTGACCCCGTTACACATTTTCCTGTTAAATAGAACATATGTATCCATGTCCAGTCACACACACAAACGTGAAATACCACTGACCTACGCAGGAAGTAACTGTCAGTAGGCTCCTTTTCTGCCATCATACCAATGATTCTTCTTCTCCTGCTGTTAGTGCAGCCTCTCCAGAAAAGGAGCAATTCATCAGTGAAGGAGAGAGCTGCTCTGCCCTATGCTTGGGTTTTCGTTGCAGTCAGTGGATTTCAGAGTCCTGAAACCCCACATTCAGCTGCTGTCTTGAATGGCACTTCACAGGATGCCACTCAGCAGTAGCAGGAGGTAACAGGCATTGGCTTTTCTCCTCAGCCACCTTTTAAGAAGGCAGTGCTTATTGCGAGCTGAAGGAGAACTGGGCCCTTCCTGGGTAGGCTAGGCTCATCTTGGCATGAGTAAAACAAAGACCTCAGTGTAGCTGGAAAACATTTTTCCATTTGATTTTGCAGATGTGTCTGGGGGGCAGGGGATGCTCCTTTGAAACATCAAAGCCTTTCATGAATATATGTTATTTTTGTAAAGATTCTTCTGTAGTCTAAAAAGTTTAAGTCAATTTTGGGGATGCTCCATTTTATATTTACCTTTCTTCACAAGTGTTTTCTATAAAATAAGAATCCAGATCTTGACATGGAAATGAAACATAAGTTTGAATGATATCTATTCATAGGTCAAAATAATTTCCCCCCATAATTCACTATACTTTTTTTAAACCCAAGGGATTTTCACTCTGAACCAGAAGTGCACAGAATTCTTTACACTGCTGCTGAGCAGGACAAAACCCAGTTTGCAGCTGGCAGCAGCAACAAGTTGCAATTCAACCTGTGTTGTCCTTTTTCAACATGGAGTGTGACACCTATGTCTGCTTTTATTTAATATTTGTACCATCTCCCTCCATATCCACTTGAGGTGGTTCTTGTATTGCAGTTGTGTCAAGCAACTTGTGTTGCAAGGGAAAACCTGTCTACACAACGATGCTTTTGTCCTCGCCCTGCTCTCACCAGCATGGCCTGAAATGCAGGTCCAGAGACCCAGCTTGGTTCAGGCTGAGCCCGAGAAGGTTTGTTCCTCGCTGCAGTGTTTGAGTGCCTTCACAAGCCCAGTTAAAAGTGATGAGAAGCAGGGAGGGGAATCACTGCAGGGAGCAGGGGCAGCTGAGCTGCATGGAAAGCTGGGCCCAGTGTGAGACTGCTCCTGTGGGATTTTCAAATTTTGTAGAAACAGACAATATCAGTCCCCAATTTATGTGATCTAAAATGACCACAACCAATACTAGGATGAAAAAAAAAAAAAAAAACAAACCAAAAAACAAAACCTGATGGGTTTTTTCCCCATCAGTTGCGTTTCTTATGGCTCCCCAAAGGAAACAATCTTTCATAGGCAGAACTAGAACAGGCTGTCATGATCACTCATACCTATTGATGGATATTTATTGCTGTCACTAGAGACTTAAGGTCTAAAAATGCCATCATATAAAAATAAAAAAAAGGATGCAATGAATTCACCGATATGTTGCTGCTAAATCTGAAGTACTTGGAGAATTTGGAATAATTCACACATTAAAATTGATAAAATATGTTGGACTGACCTCAGTGGCTGCAGGAATATTTGGAATACTGGTCGTATATACAGGCATGCACTTGATCATAACTTTTCTAACTCACTGCCAGTTTGCTTCAGCTTGTTTCTGCAAAACTGATGGTTCCTAACTGTGTTAAATGGGAAGATCATTAGGCCAAACATCATGCATTTGAAAATCCTGCCCATGTACCACAAATACAGCCAGAGTTTTGAGGGCTTGAGTTATTCTGGGCTGAGAACTTGTGGGATTTTTTGTACATATACAATGGAAACTTTTTACTGGAAGTTACCTGGGCCCTACCTGCTTTAGGAGGGCACAAGCACTAGCCCAACTCTGAGCAAAGGAATCCCTTCCCAGGCCCATCAACTGCTGCAGTATCCCCACTTGAACTGCAGACACTGGATTCATCCCACCAAAGTGCACAAAAATATTCATAGCAGTGACAGTAAGTTTATGAAGATGTTCTTTTTTAAGTGGCAGATATAGAAACAACTCTTTCAGCTGGCAACACCTTTCAGCTCTCATTCTCACATTTTAGATATCATACGTGAAAATTTTATACTCATTATTCATCTCTCTAAAGATGAATACTCAAGTATTCATCTTGGGCATCCAGAACAGTTTGGGCTAGTGAGTAACAAAAAGACAGTGCGTTTAGAAATACAAGTCTAAAAAATGAAATAACAAGAAAAGAAGTGGAAAGCAGGTATATGAATAACAAGGAACAAAGTAAAACTAGATTCCAGATAAGAAGAGACAGTTCTGCTCCACATTATTTTTTCTTAATAGTAGTGACAACCCTCCTGAGGCACTTATTTAATCTGCTTTTGTTTCTGTTTTCTTTTATTTCATTAGCAATATTTTATTGATACTTTATTTTGCCCAGTGGACAGCCAATGGGAAGCCTATATTCATTTTAAAAGCTTTAACTCCATTATACATATAGACAGGCACCTAAAGACTAAGGTTTTTTTTATTCTTTGAATTTCAGGATGCACTAAAAGACTTTCTACACTCTTCCCCTTAGATAGGGTTATTCACTAATTTGGGGAATTTTGATTCAGGGAAGTCAAGGCACTTTGGATCAAAGCAATCATTTACTTGACAACACAGTGACTTTGGTGGGCTTGCTCTCAGTTTTCCACCAGTTCAGGGATGTCAGGCCCTGAAGTAGAGACACGGCTCTCAGCTCCCTGCCATCTCTTTAGGAACAGAGTGATGTGTAACTCTTTTCATCCTTTTACCATACATGCCATTCCCTTTCTCTCTAGGAAAATAGTTTCTTGTTATTTTTAGCTCAAATCACAGCTTCAGTTTTTTAAAAAAATGCAGAGTCTACACTGTTTCTTAGTAGTCCCCAAACTTAATTTCCTGGGCTGCAAAAGCAAGCTGAAAAAGGTGAAAACACCACTGACTTTTGATCTGGTTTAGTTAAGAGCATGCCAGACTTCCTGGATTCAGTTCATAGTCCTTATTTAAGTACCTTAAGGTAAAGGATGCAAGTCACAGCTAAGTGAGAACATGCTTTGCTCACCTCTTCTCCCCCCGTCAAACCATTTCTGACCCTGCTTTGGGGGACAATATTGAAAACAGTGAAAATATAACCCTGCTAAAAACATGAATCAAAAAGTCACTGCTTGTGGACATGTTTTTAAAATTGCTTAGTTGCATGGAAGTCCCTTTAGTGCTTGAAGGACTTTAATAAAATTGATTTTCTGAGTATAGCCTTTTAGCAGCTACTGTATAAGCTTGAAATATGAACCCTTCATTGTTGAAAGTGTTTCATTTTTGCCCTGTAACTAATGATCAAGGGAAAGAATGTGTTCAGAATTCTCCATGGTTGCCATTTTCATAATTAAATCGTGCTAATAATAAAGCTTTGCAGACTTAAAACAAACTGGCACTGGAGTGGAATGTGGTTTGCGGTGTTTCATTTAGAGACCTCTGCAATTAGCCCTTAATGAATAAGCATACCACAGTGATAAGTAAGACATCTCTGTGAAGCGGTTATTTACCAAAGCACAAAACCGTAACACTTTCATTCAACAACTGAAAATTATTCTCCAGATTTCTTCTGAAGGCTCTTGAGTAATTTGGGAAGTTAAAGCCCATTAATTGTCTTTAATGCCTGATGTGCAATGCCAGCAATACTGCAGCCGTCTCTCCATTGTTTATCCTAAGTACAATGGCTCAAAAACAAGCAGCTGAGTCAGTAACACACATGTAGCTGAACAGGAGCTGCATACATTGCTGCTAGCATGTATCTACTGCTGTTGGTAAGCTACATAGAACTTTAAAATACTAGAATCACTTTCACTGGAGAAACATAGCTGCAGGTTATATTCCCTTCCACCCCCTCGCCCCATATAGTCACTTAAACTAAGACTCAGATTAAAAGACCTTTTTTGTATGTTTGCTCATCAATAAAATCTCCTTTTTTAAAACAAGCCAAGCCGTACACAGCTCAGGACATTTTATAGCATCATAAAGCTGGGGACAATGCTGATGTACATTGGTGAGGAATCAGCCTTTTGTGACTGAATACATAGATGTGGGTTAGTTCATAACTGTATCTTTCTTACAAATGTAACATACTGCCCATAGGAAGGAATAATTTTCTGGCAAAATAATTTATTTTCTAGCAAAACTCATTTCAGCGTCTAATGAATCAGACATAGTGGACTTCAAACCCCACGCTTTGGCTCCTAGAGCACAGCAGGGTACAGGACCCTGGGATTTTTTCCAAGGACTTCAGTGGGTATTGCGTCGGGCCTTAGAAAGAGAAACATGGTAACTGCTGATAAAAAGGAGTTTTGAGAAGAACAGACAGACGATCTGACCGATTGTCAGCAGGCTGTTCTCTCGCAGAGTTATCAGAAGGCAGTAGGAAGATAATGCACTATCTCCCGAAGAAACTGTGCTTCAGCCCAGGTTATCAAACCTAAATTTTTCTAAGTTGCATTTTTCTGACAGGATCACAGCCACTACTGATCATCTAAGTGTGTTTCCTGTCTCTCAAATACTTGGGTAGGCAACTTTGTACTATCACATTTCAATTCTACTTGAGAACTGTTTTTTTCTCCTTTGTAACTTTCTTTTATTTTGTCAAAAGACAAGAGTAACAGAAAAAAACAACTGGTGTACATAAAAATATTAGAGCCTGTGATACGTTTTAGGCTCCCTTCCATAACAATCTGACACAAATCTTTTCCAAAAAGAAATACAAGATAAAGGCATGGGGGAATATGAAATATGGAAAAGATTTTGACATGCAATCTCCAGAACCACAAATAACAGGCAACAGTTTGTGCAGTTCATAGCAATTCTTGTGGCAATACTTTGTACAGAAACACTGCAAATGCTAACCTGGATCCGCACAGAACACTGCCACAGCCCAAGTCTTCCCTGTAGCAGTGGTCAGCCCAAGCTGGTCAGCCTGCGCAGGTAGCTACAGCATATACTGACAAACATAGACTGTGGCTTCTACAAAATGCCTTAAGGACCTGCTTTCAAAATCTGATCAGGCTTTATTATCCATGCAAACAAAGGATGCTAGGATACATAACACAATGGGAAAAACTGGGGAAAAAATGGTACTAAGGGACACAGTGCAACTCATGGTGCAGAGACACCAGAGCATAAATGAGCTCAGGTCTGGCAGGGCTTAATTAACTCCAACTCACCACCAGCTGCAGGACAGAAATGGTTGCATCATCAGGGTCCAGCTCAGTTTAACACAACCTGGCTCTTCAGGGAGCCAGCTCAAATACCTCTCTGTCTGTAGTGCCGTTAATTTGAAACTCAGTTAACTCAGGGATTGCTAAATTCGGGCTGTAGTTGGACTTATTGTTTCAACAATTCCTCTTGAAGTTACTGAACTTCATTCTTCAGACAGGCAGAATTTGTCTGCTTTAAGCTTTAATCTACACCTGGCCATTTTATACCCATTTATTACCCTGCTGGAGTTGCCCCATAAATAGTCTTCTACCTTTTCTCTTGTGTTTATATTGCCAATATGTCTGAATACAGAAAAATGAAACCACATTTGTTAAATACAAACTCATGCTCTGAAGAACACATTCATATTATCCACTGTGTTAAAAAATAACAATCTTTCCTATTAAAAGCCTGTCTATTGTTATTACTAAAAATGGTGTCTCACTCTCAATATTGGAGCAACAAGCTCCATGGGCTTCTTTGGGAAGGTATGAAAACTCTCAGCTTAAAAGCACTCAGTGTTAGATTCTTACCTTGAGACACATAGAAGTGACATGCTACAGGCCACACACCAAACAATGGATCAGTTTTGAAAAGCTGGCAACATTGCAATGGACAAAATTACTTCATGCCAAGGTGTGTCCTACCCAGTGGTGACAGAGACAGTGTCCCGGCTCTCTAAACATCTTTTTGGGGCACGTGGAGTTGGTGCATGGCTCTGATGACACATGCTATCATGCCAGGTGAGAAGCATGTTGTCAAAATGACATCAAAAGTCCCTTGTGAGCAGCCTTCTCTAAAAAGGCCAGGCAGCACATGGATCGGAAGAGCTCTTTCATGGTCACCTTAATCCTACCATCTTGCTGATTCAACATATCCTGGGTGTCACTAGGCCTGGGTCTGACTGTCTTGGGAATGGTACTTTTAACCATGATACAGCTATTTCCAAGACTATTATCAGAAAATTGATTTGGTCATTATGCCTCCAGGTACTGTCTCTTTAAAACTTTTTGTAAGAAAGGAATAGATTCTGGGAGGCAATGAAAAGTTAGTAACTAACATTCCCACTATAAAACAACTACAGCATAGACAGAAGCTTCCACACGCGGGTCTTCCAGACTTGCACAAATCCAGTCCCTATAGCCAGATGGCGACTTGTACTGCCTGCATAGGACTGCATGCTGAGGCTGCACTGGTGTGAACTTAGAAGTGTTGCCTGCGTAAATCAGATATCCCTAAGCTGGAACCCCAAAATGAGTGAGGTGTTCACATGTTTTATTTATGCCAAGGTTGTACCTTGGTGCCAGGATAGCTGTTCTACTTATTTTCATTTGTAGAGGAGTCCTATGAATGCCTAAAAGGACTCCTGCAATCAGTTCTATGATATCCTGTAAAGCAGCAAGAGACAGTAACCTCTGAAGTACATCCTTCTTCATCCCTGTAACAACATACAAACTCTTTCCTATTTAAACTTTCTCCATCAGACTAAAATATACAGCTCACAGAAATGGGACAAGCAGAAGTGCTTTTCTTAAACAGAAACTTCATACAGTTATTCATAAAGCAAACCAATTGAGGCAGGCAAAAAGAATACACCTTAGATGGGTCTGCATGAAAAAGAAGCAATACATTGTGTTCATTAAAGCAATATCAAAATTAAATTTAATACGAAGAACCTGAGACAAAAACCCAAAACTATTAACCCGAAAGCCACTAACTATTCATTAGCCAAGTCAATTTTGTGTCCCATTATGATTCACAATCTGTAAATTCCCATTGAAATTGATTTAGTAAACCAGCTCTTTGATGGGCCTGAAATTAAAAGGATAGAAGAAAAGATACAACTAATTGAAGAACATAATTTGATGCTTGTACAGGGTGTGAAATTTACTGAGAGCAGACTGGAGCTTTAATTAAAGACAATGGGCCAAATTCACACCTGGGATAATGACTGAGGGATTTTGCTGAGGTCAGAAAAGTGCTGCCACTCACGGCAGGCCTAAACACAGCTCCTGATGGTAGCCAGTTTTCAAAAGGGGCTAGGGAAAACAGCCTTTAAAGAGAAAGGGAGGGCAGGGGGAAGAGAGGGAGTAAAAAGAGAGAAGTATGTATTTTCCAGTCTGGAAGCTACCCTTACTAGGTTCAACCTTGCCCTGCATTGAAGCAAGGAACGATTTATTCCTGCTCACAGCAGCTGAGGGGGACAAAATATCATCAGTGAGGGGGACACTCCTGTTTGGACTCCCAAATGAGGAGTGATGAGAAGAGCTGAAGATTGATGGGAGAACTGCCAGGAAAGGTCCCTGTCTTTTGCCTTGGGAGCAGAGAAATAAGACTGCAAGATAAATCAAAGCCTTCTGAATGAGGCTTTTCCATTGTCCAGGCTGTTTGAAACAGTAGTTAACGTCTGTTTTATCTTGTGAAATGAAGCATTTGAACACATAAAGTTTCACAATTACTCTGTGATTAATATTTCTTAGAATATTCACACTTGGAAATCTGATAGGTTTCTCAATTTTACATCATGTGGATTTTGTTCCATGAAAGGCTTCACCTTTGTGAAAGAAAACAGCTGAAGAAAGCATGATGTTCTTCACATTTTTGTAGAAGAGTATGCATCAGGACAAGAAGGCATTTTACAGTATTTTCCAAGGAATCTCAGGACCATGGACAACATTCTAATTAACAATTTTAGAATAAGAAGACCAGGATTAAAAATCGTATTTGTTCTGTTTCCTTGCTAAGAAATAACGGCTTAAGCCACATGCACTAATTTCAATGAATAACTGCTTAAACTAGTCATAGTAGATCTAGGTGATGAAGCCTGCATATTTTTGTTATTGCAGATAGACTGTAAATAAGCCAAAATTATCTCTTAACTTGTTTATGACTTATAATTTTTTAATGAAATCACGTACCAGCAGGAATCACTAATTATTAATCAGTGGTTGGTTGGCTTATGAATTCTCTGCATAGACATTGCTGTTCCCCAAAGTAATATGAACCTAAGTATTCTCAGTGAAGAAGTTTTGACCAGATGCTTACTGGCAGCATCAAAAAGGAGAATCTATGGATGACAAAGCCTTTAGTATAGTAGGGCAAAATAATTCTATGTTTAAACCTAAAATAAAAATTTAACACTTGCTATTTCTTGTGGCTCTTCAATATGAAGCTAGGGGGTGAGCATCAAAAATGGCATGAGTAATGCCAGGAGAGAAGTAGCAAGTTCTGTTTTACTAGTGGCAATGTTTTGTGTTGGTTCTTTGGCTCACTTTTTGGTACTTCAATTGATTTAACACTGAGCTTTCTCTTGCTATAAGGTTGATTACACTGATTTGGGTCTGTCTTGCTCAGTGGACTGGAATGCTCTAGTACACACCTGTGGAAAAATTTACTGAAGAAGAAGGTTCTTTTTTTGAATAATCAAAACCAGAAGACTACAATACTTAGCCTTGAAATTTCAGGAATAGTCCATGTTTGAGATATTATCTGCAGCCATGTCATGGGGATTGCTGTGAAGAGGTTGAAGGGTGCAAAGCAATGAGGAAGAAAAAAATAGTTAAAAAATCTTTATCTGCCATAAAAGCCATGTGAAGTTTAGATTCCTGGTGCCCAACATTCAGACATACTGGGATCATCCAGAAACACATTCTAGGCCCACCACTTCTTACATTTACTATTCAGGAATGGTATGAGCTAACTTGGGTCTGTTTGCCTACATTATTTGAGCACTGGTGACGGTTTGCAACAGGCATTAATCAGGGGTGTAACAAACAGCAATCTGCCACTCTACAAATATGCTCTTTAACTGCTCTATATGGCTTTAAAATACACAGCAAAGTCTACACAAACAGGAGCTTCAGAGTTGGGAGTATTTGGAGCACAACTCACTGGCCACCAGTCTTCGTTGCCTAAATACGTTGACATGGACATGTTTCTGCCTTTTTCTGCCAGTGAGGACTTTCATCTCCACAGTGAAAGAAGGTATCCTTATCTGAAAATTATCATCAAAGTTAGGAAGGGGCTGAAAGGCAGTCAGATCCAGCACTAAGCAATATCTTCTTGAGCTCCGTCAACAACACCCACATAAAGGCTGCTGTGCAGGAGCAAATAAGCAAAGTTGAATTCTTTGCCTAGTGTAATTCACTTCATTTATTGACTTTTTTCCCTTTCGTTTGTCAGTGGTTCTGAGATGCCTGGCATTCAGGATGATTTGTAATGTAAATTATATAATTGTACTTTCACATATTTTAACATCAAATGGAATGATTGACTACAGAATTTGAGCTGTCTACAGGTGGGGGTCAATTATCATCTGAATAATCACACTGTCACACAAGAATAGCATGGCCATGGAGTGTGACATATTTTTATCTCTATGCATTTCAATGAAGTCAGGCTGGTACATAAAAGGTTATCACCTAGGAAACATATTTTCCTAAGCACAAGTTAAACATGCAAGCAAGATCAGCATAGATATTCAATTTAGCCAGTCAACCCTAACCTATTAATATTTTAACAAAATCCAGTGAGGATAATTTTTTTTCTTTGATCCCATTTCATCTGAGCAGCCTGGAAAGGGAAGAAAAATTAAAAACAAAATAGTCAAGCATACAGAATGAGGTTATGTATTAAGTGGGCTATTTAATGTTTTTGGCATATTATAGCCCTAGGGAAAGTGTGAATGGATTTAACAATCAAGATCTGTGTTCCCTGGGCCCGCAAAGTTCGAGAAACATAAAATAATCTATACTTCCAAGCTGACAAATCTTACCTGACACTCTGCTTCATCTCACTGGGACTCTCTAGCTCAGCATTAATCATATGTTACAGGGAGTAAAAAGAAAAGTAAATCACACTAAGCTGGAAAGTGAGATGGAAGGTCTTCAGGCAAAGCTTTTAATCAATAATATGTGGGATAATAACCAGGAGCTATTGTCTGAATCTTCGGATATGAAAAGATAGCAATGCAAAACACAAAGCAACTACAAACTGCTGCCGCTTCAGAGGAGTCTGATGAAAACACAACCAGCTCAGTTTGCCATAAACCCCACCTTTGCCCCTGCCCCTCCCCAGTCCATTAGCAAAATTCTGCATTCATGGTTCACCAGTATTTTGATCCAACTCCAAAACTGTAATTACAATTGTCTATCTGATCCCAGAGATAGATTCAGAGAACACAGTTGTATCATGTGCATTAATTTTGGGGTGCCTAATCTGAGATCCTTTGCTACCCACTGAGATTCATAAAATGTCCCAAAAAAGGTCTTATTTCTCATGTCAGACAATTCTCCTCTTTCCCTACTAGCTTATCTTCATACAGTTACTACTAAGACATAGAGCAGGTATCATTTTGCCATGAATTCTACCTCATTTCCAAGGTACTATGCCTACCGTCATGTCTGTAGCTTCCCCCTGCTCCTCCCCATATATTAATAAAAGGAAAAAATACTGGTTTAGTTACTTGTCTACTAAACATTGAAGAATTCTCTGGTTTATGTATTTCTCAGCTATTTAATTTAATTTGTGTTTTAAATTAGAATATGTGATCAGATGGTAGAAGGCAGTATAACTAAACCAGTCTCCACAGGCTGAAACCTCAGCTATGAAATACATGTCTGTGATTGATCTGACCTCCAGCTATTCATGCAGCTCAGTTCATGACCTCTAACTTTCCTCACCCCTTCAATAATGTATGTAATAATATTTGGTTTGCTCAGTTATGAACAGGAGGTGGAGACGCTAGTCCTATCTCAGACTTTTGTAATTATTATTATTATTTTAGGGGGTGGAGAGAAAGAGTTACAGCTCAGAATGAAACCTAACCCAAATCTAGTTCAGGCTGTCCATTAATGCAAAACAGTTTCAAAACTGTGAATGGAGCTCTAGTAATTCCTCCACTGTTGCTCAGCAGGAGCACAGCTTGCTTGACCATGGGTAAAAATAAAAGAGAAGTCTCACAACCATGAAGACAATCGGGGACCTTTCTCACAAGCAACCCTACCAGTGAGGCAATATTTTTTTACCGCCGAGTATGTGGCCATGTTCTCTTCCTTTTACTTTGTCTTTTTTTCAGAACGCAAATATGTTTTTTCTCAGTTTAGTCATTTTGCATGAGTCAAATGTAAGACACTCCATAATGGTGCTGCTCTGCAACAACAGAAAAGAGATTTTTGTGCTTTAGACACAGTGCTATTTGTAAATCTTATTTTTTTACAAGCTCTTTTGTTGATCAGAAAAATCTTTCATTGTTATAATTTCAACTCATTTTAAGGTTTTTAACATTCTGAGAATTTCTCACTCAAAGTAAATAAAATAACTGGAATTAAAAAAAAAAAAAAAAAGAAAAAGGTTAAATTAACTTATTTTTGAAGGGTTAACATGGAGTACTGGAAAAAACTTGTTTCCACTTTCAAGAAGATTTGGTTGTCTCATCAGCAACGCTTTCGATCTTTGCTTCAGAGTTCCTATTAGTTTCCTCTCATTAAACTCAGCAAAAACAGAGACAATCCCAGTAAATACATTCTTAAAATGAAATCACTTTAGTGGCCTAATTAACCCACAACTTTTCGGTAGTAGTTAAAAATAATTTGTAACAATTTGTTTCTCTGATGGCAGTGGACTTTTTTTTCTGCTCACCCTAAATTTCTAAGAAAAATTAACCCACCTTTGCTACAGCATTGTCTAACAGCTATTCTGGACTGTTGTATCATACCAGCACCTGCTGAAGTCACTGCAAATACACCCTCCAGAGTGCTTGTCACTCCCAGTGTGCATCTCCTTGACAATGTGTGCTGGTGACAGGCAAATATTCTCTGCGTTACCCTGGGGCTAGCGCAGGTACTGCTCACCAGGCAGGAGCACACCTCGCTTCTCAGCACCAGCAAAGGTGAAGTTGCTCTTTCTCCACCCTCTGGGTATTCCCGATGTACTGTCAAGTTCTGCTTTTTGGCCAGGTAGGTGGACCACTGCTATATATTCATCAGCGCAGGCACACACTTGTCTGGAGCTTAATTTTCTAGCTAACACTAAACCAGAAAGAACAGCAATCCTCTGCCCTTGGCTGGTGACAGGCTTTCTCCACGTGGCCTCACCTTCACATGGCACGGACCTCAGTGCGCTTTCAGTTCCCGCAACTTTGGACAAATATCCTATTCCTTTGCATGCAGCTGACACAGCTCTTCTCAACACCCAAGTTCACAAAGGATTTTATTGTTCTTCTGTCAAATAAAGATAACAATCCCCTTCAATTGTTTTTCTACTGATGGTAAGCAAAGAGAATTTGTATGCACCCTAAAATTACCATGTGAAACATGAATTTTATTAATTTTGATAAATTATAATGAGGCACAAAGATGTCAAAGATGTTGTGGCCATTCAGAAGCCTCTATTTTTAAACAAGACTTGCACAACATTATCACCCATAATGATTGCTTATGTGTCTGCTCTCACCTCAAATGGTGACCCACCTTTTTCATTTCCTGAGGCTTTAACTGCAGAACAAGTGACAGGCAGGAGGTGACGCCGTAATTTCTGCAGTAATTTATTAATACCTGCGGACATTGACCTGCCCATGCTGCTTTATGCACTGGGATGTTGCAGGGTGACAGCAGAGCAGGTGCCCTGCAGCACATAGACTTTTCAGACATCTGCCGAGGCACACATTGGCACACAGGCCGCACCAGGCTGCCCTCTGTGAGCATCTCAGAGGCATCCCTGTTGCTAATAGTTTTTTTAAAGACTATGCAAAAAGGATACAGTTTTGAAATCAAACAGCAAGCTCTGGGCCACTTCTCCCTCTTGTATTTGTACATGTTCTGCAGCGGTTCCTATTATAGAGTCAGCATTTATTAACAGCTACTTACAGAAGTCTCCTTTAAAAAAGGAGCCATCATTCTCTGATGCTACATTATAGCAAGAGCTAGCATTCTCATGATGACTACTACATATTCAAAGCCACCATTTCTTAATTTGCTAATAGATATCGCTCCCCTGCAGGCTTGGTTTCATTTGTAAGAACTCCAGTCTGCAATAAAACAGTCAGCAAAGCACATACGGGCTGTGGATGCAGTCAGAAAACTCATCAAGGTTTTCTGCTGGATTTTATTCTACATAAAAGAATACCTAAATCCACTAATGTATCCGAAAACAGAATGAGCTGCTTACAATGAATAGATATGAAAAAAAATCATTTTCTTTATAATACAATAGGCTTTTGTATATCCTTTGAAGAAAGTGATAGTGCTGTCCGAATTTAGGCTCAGTGAAATGCTGAAATGGTTAAATTTAATGGTGTTTCCTGTTCTAATCTCTACAGAACCGGACTTAGCAAAGACTAATGACCAACCCTTTGAACCTCCAAGTCTCCTGAGGTTTAATTTGTTATTTCTGAGAAGAAAAAAAAAGCATGAATAAATAATGAGAAAAAAGGGACACAGCAACCAGAGACAATTCACTAGTGTCATTTACATATACGGCAGGGTTCCCAATGCCTAGAATTACTCATTACCACAGTACTACAGAAAAAATTAATCCAAGTCTAGGCTGACAGCTAAAATCAAGGGCTACTCTATTCCAAAGTTATCCTGAAAGTGTCACCATATTCTTTGATGCTGTTTAAACTAGCAACATTTGGAATGTGGAAAGTTAACACAGACTGAAGAAACCAACACAAGTACTTAAGCTTGTAGCGTGTTATGAGTCAATATGCACCTGGGTAAAGGAAAGGAAAAAAAAAACAGCTGAACAAAGTAACCTGTTACAGTTTTTCTGAAAATATATATTTGTAGGAAATAAAAGTTTTACAAGAACATACCAGTTCGGACCATACTTTCTGCAGGAGTTTTGCTAGTGAATATCTACTGAATTTCTTTTTTCAAACCTAGAAAGCACCGTGCTGTCAGAGCAGTTAGAACAATTGGTCAAAGCGTGACAAATCTGGGTTTAAGTCCTTGATTCAGATCAGGGACTTCAACATGGATCTTTCCCATCTTGCACAACTGCACCTGCTATTAGGTTTTTTCTTATTCTGGGATGGATCTACACATCTTTTGGTTTTATTATATTTTTATTATATACCTTTGTTTCATCCTTAATAGAAATTTTTGCTAGTGCAAAATTTTTGAAGATGTAAAAATCACTTTGCAGGAAGAAGGAGCAGCACAGTAAATGCAGTGCTACCGCTTATTTTGCTTTTATTTTAACGCTTTGTGAGGCAGTGAAGAACCAGAAAATTAAAATAGTATCGGAGGAAAAAGGCTTTGCTTACAAAGCAAATTTCTTCCTGAAGAGCAGTTTATTGCAATATAGAAAGCTCACTAATTGGATTTACAACAGGCAAGCAGTGACAGTAAAAAGCAATGATGTGAACAGAGAAAAATAAATGCATATGAAATCTTACAGACATATTTCCTATGTTTTCCTGAAGAGATCCCAAGTACCCAGTGTTTCCAGATTTCTGTGGATTCTTGGTTTACTCTGCAAAAAAAGAGCAGGAATGTGGTTACATGTGAAGTAAATAACCACACAGAATCGTCTACAATCAGCAGAAAAGCTTAGCTAAACTAATATGGAGATCACAGTATCAAGCTCTAGAATACATAGCTGATGGAAGCAAGAAATGAGCTGTGCTAATGTGTTATACTGACTTTTCTGGAGCTTGAGCATATGCTGAATTGCTTTGCTGAACCAGGTGAAATGAAGAATGTAACAAAACCCTAATTGAAATACTTGAGCAATTTTAACAAGGCTCTCTTTAGACAGTGTTCTGTAAATCTGGTATTTATTTGCCTTGCATACCAAGTCATCTGTGCATTTTACCCTCCTTTATACATTCTGGCAGAACTGCATCACCTTCTACAATTCAGCTTTTCATTTTGAGGGTTGCTGTATTTTCACTGCTCAACATACGGCAGAAAGAACGGCATGGTCAGGGTAGTTCTGTATTATCTGGAGCTGCAGTGTAGCCCATCTAATCTTGGCAGGCATAAATGTTTAAAAACATAGCTGAAATTCTGCAAAGAGTGCTGCTCAGAGTGTGACTGCAATAGCCACCTTGAAATTCTGCACTTATATCTCACTTTCATTTGGTGTCATAAAAGACCTCCCCATCAATCATTAACAAGCTATTAACACATGCAGCTGATAAAAGTGTTCAAAGTCTGGTCAATAACAATGATGGAAATTCCTGTTTTACAGCTGGTTTAATCTAAGCCTATGGAGCCCGCGCCAGCTATTTTCTTGGCTAAAAAGTGCTTCTCGGTTCTTTTGCTTTTATGTCAGCCTGTGTAACACGCACAGAGGCTGAATTTCCTCATCTCTGCCTTGCAAAACTAGCCATTTCCCTCCGCTGCCTTCCTCCTCATTCTTAAAAGCAGTTTGCAAGAGCCAGGAAACGATTTCATTCAAATGCCATATGATTTTAATATGTCATTATATTGTAGCAAAGGTGCTAACAAACAAATGAGAAACCTCAGCTAAATTTGCAATTTGTAAACACAATAAAATAGTGCTTACTAACCATAACCAACCAATACGCTGGAATTTAGATAACATCCTTCCAGCTCTCTAAATTGTACCAAAACTCAGCCATGCTTCCAGAATGAATAAAGCCAGAAATCAGCTTTGGCTACCTGAGCAAATATATATTTAGCATTTTGTAATTCACTGGGTTTGATCACTCATTTTGTTAAATAAAATCTCTAATGCCATGAAACCTGAACAGCTGCTCAATTAGCTCATTACTCTGTGCTTTACAAATGTCACTCTGGCTTTTTTGTATGTGTGTGCTACTGATGATTTTGTCATTGCCCCCTGCCGCTAGGAACACTTGTCAATAATTGTATTTCCTTGGCGATAGTTTCTTGCCCCTGTGCAAAGGAATTTAAGGATAGAATATACAGAAAATGACATCACAAACAAAGCCATAGGCTCACAAAAAAACCATGAAAACACCTCACTTCCATCTGTTCAAGTGTGATACACTTCTGAGCCCCCATTTCACATGTAAAACAGAGTATAATTTATAATTTATACTCAGTGCAATCCTTCTTAAAGAAAAAAAAAAGTTCTTTGATGAAACAGTGGCTTTATGTTATTACAAAACTATTGAGAAAATCACAGAACATTTGGAAATTTACCTCTACTACAGCATCTTTGAAGTTTGGATATTTATATTTTTTGTGCTTTTCAAATAAACTGTACTACTGAACACAAACAAAAAAGCCTAAGTGTGAGTCAATGCTGAAATGTAATTACAGCATTAGCAGCAGTAAACTACTGCAGGTATTCACAGACCTCCACGTAACAGTAAAGGCACAATTCTAATACTATTTCAAATATTTTGTGTAGTGTGAAATTTATATATTTTCCTTGATTTGTTTAAAATCTATAACACATGCAAAAAAAATAAAGAACAAAGGCAGAAGCAATGCAGCTCCTGGATTCTGCAGAACTACCGCTCTTGATCATAGCTGTGGTGCTTTCTATTAAAAAAATCACAGGTTTTTTAGAGCATACCTGGGAGCTGGTGCTGCACCCCTCATACCTGCTAATCACCTCCATGATAAGCAGTGATTATGTGCAATAGGGTGAAATTCGCTTTTGAGTAAAATCACCTTTAAAAGATTAAATCTGGGAGGTCACAGGCTGAGGCTGCCCAGACATGAATTATGTGAAAAGCCATCTCAAATCTACAGGATTATTTATTAACATAAAAGACATACAATCAAGAAGTAAATGGGAATGTAGGCTGTCGAAACGTGCAAGGATCAGCCTCTTGATCGTAGAGGAAAGCCACATGATCCTTTACTTAAATTCAGCAATTTTCAAAGCACCTGTCCTGTGATGTCTCAGTTACAATCCTGGCTGCCGTGCTCCAACAGGCAGAGAAGTCAGAGCGGTTTGTCTTTGCTCTGATAGGTTCATGAACATATTACAGCTGAGAGGAATAATGCACTCCCACTTTATTTTCAGTCCTTTACAAAATAAATGCATCTCTCTAGAGTGATACATTTCATGTCACTGACTCATTTCTGTGCTGTGCTGAGTGGTAAGCAGAACTTTAAGAAAGTGCCAGGCTGGGGCAATTCTCAAGTATCTTTCTTTTTGCTTGTGACAGAACTGGTCAGAAGAGCCATCTGAAAAAATATTAAAATACTGTGGGATGCTTGGTTTGATGGAAAGTGTTATTTTCACACAACTGGCACTTTTGAAAAGCATCAATTAGATTTCCTTTAGTGAATCGGCTTGTTGAGATCTCACCTTTTAATATACTCACAGAATGAAGAGATTTGCACTCGCTTGCTTTTGTAACTGCCCACAATAAATTACATATTCGCAGTGGGGAAAACAAATACAAAATGGAAAAAGGTCAAAAGCAAAATTCCAAAGCTTTTTAAATGTGACTTTACAGAGATATTGTTTGGTTTTCATTTTACGAACAAATAAACAAAAAACTTCAGGCTGTGGGAGTGTGTGAATTCAAGAAGCAGATCTTATGCAACTTGACTGGGTAGAGGACCACTCCCCTCCTTGTTTATGAAAAGACACATTTCAGCCCAAAGCGGAGTGAGGACATTCTAAGGTTCAGGTTCCGTCCCTCCAAGCCCAGCTGCAGGCTGCGCTGCCAGGGCATTTTAGCTTAGGGGTTGCTGCAAAGCTTTGGGCTGTGTGCTATCAGCACAGTTGGGCTGAAAATGATTACATTCCCTGAGATTGTAGTTTGTTCGTGTTTTACAAAAACATCTCTTTATTGATAGAAGGAGTCGGGTAGTAGCATACGAATTCCTGCTGCATCTGGATGAACTTTGATTTTACCATATGGATCCCAAACCTTCTGTATGGGGTGAGAGTTCCAAAGTATCTTAAGGGACCCAGGCACCCAAATACAGTGGTGTCTGTGCGCCAGGTCATGACAAATGATCCAACTAGGATGTCCTAGGAATTTTTTATATTTTACCCTTCCTTTATGAGCTACCACCTGTTCAGCCAGGAGACTGCTTTTCAGGTTCTCCTAGTCCATTGCTACATGAAGTAAAACAGATTCACAACTGCTTTCATTGTGCTTTGAAATCTCATCCACAGAACAAACTACTACAGTCCCTGCAAAATCAGTGAAACTCCTCTGAGTTGTAATAACCCTGCAGTATTAAGTGTTATAAGGCCAGCCAGTCTGGTAAATGAGAGGGTGAATAACTCTCATAACCAAGGATTTTATAAGAAACCTTTGCATTTCAGCTTTTGCTTTGTGAGTCAGCACACCCACTTGCATAACGATTGAAGACCACAGCCAGTGCCTTGCTCTCCAGATGGGAATTCTTTGTCGCAAGGTATAGAAGCTATCCACTGCCTGGTGAAATCATGATGTTCAGAAATAAGCAAAAGCAATGCCAAATTTGTTAATTTGATGGGAGCATTACAAGAGGAAAGAGATTGCACATGAAAATGCTGCAGCTTCTGCTCATTTTTAAAGCTTTTAAATATTAAACCCATCACTCACGCACATGCAGATGCTCCACCAAGCCTTTTGGCCGTACAGAGCTACAGCTTCTGGAGCACACTGGGGATGGCCATGGCCACAGCCCCAATACCTGGGCAGGTCACCACCTCCTGTGGTGCAGACATCTGCAGGGTGATGACAGTACTGGAGGCTGATGGCTTTATGGGAGATCAAAGGAATTCCTGAGGGGTCATGAGAGGATGACATGAGGGTCAGAGAGCCATACTGCTTGAGAGCCTTTCAGGCAGGTGATCCACTTACACTGTCATTTTTGGTCTATGTCAAACAAGCATTTTTTCTTTATAAAGTGGCTCCGGCTCAAAAAATGCCCTCACATTACACCAGCAGTTTTCAGCCGAGTGCTTGGTGGCTGGGTTTGTATGTAAATGGCATCTGCAAGGACTACAAAAGTGCTCCCATTGGTGGGCAAAGGCTTCAGAAGTCTTGCAAGGGAGTGTTTGTGTTTACAGGTGATTATTCCTCCATAAAGCAAGAATTTATTGATTTATTTAAAGGACCTAAGTGATAAAGGTCCTTTGTCTGAAATTATACATTTCAGTAGAAACTGCTAGGACTTTCCCAGACTTTCCCAGACTCCCTAAACATTTCAAATTAATTTAATTTTAGTGATGATTTTTCAAGGCATTTTTTGCTTACCCTTCTATAAAATGCCTGTCTTGGTTGAGTATGACACCTCCACCAAAGAAATGTTGCCAATTCACCACCTTCTAATTCAGGTAAGCCTCAGAAAAGTCAAGCTAATGGAAACTTGTCATATGACCTGACAGCTTACTGAATGCAAAGTCTGGTCTTGTCCAGACTCTGCTACTTCACTTCCAGAGAAAGGAGTTCACTAATTCTTTTTGAATTAACCTTTTGAATCTACCTGCAATCCTGCTCAAGACCTAGTGAAAACCCTAAAAACTTCGTAGGTTTTTGAAAAGCCAGCCTAACCCACCATGAATTTTGAAATACTAAGATGACATCAATAACTAAGACAACTTTTGAAGAGCACCTAGTCATTATTTAAATATTGTTTGTATTTATATTTCACAGAGAATGTAGCCTTCAACATTACAAAGTTGCAGGGTGGGAGCCAGGAGTGGGCTTTAAAATCGCTGTCCTCTTCAAAGGTTTCATGGTCTCAGCTTCCTGAGAGCTTGTCACTGCTATTCAGAGATGTGCAAAACTTTCATATGGAAACTCTAAACCAGGAAAAGCTCATTTAGTTCAATTTAGATGCAATTTTAATTGATCCTGGTCTGATTTATGCTTTCAAGTAGAAGTCATAAAGAACTCATTGGTTGCAACACAATTTCTTTTTGAAAATTACCATCTTCATCTTTCATCTGCCTTCCTGCTCTGCTCAGCTAGTTTCTGTAGTCTTCTGAGACCTTAAAAGAGAACCAAAGTCGTGTGGAAATAAAAGCAGCAGTTACTGTAGCGGAGGTTACCAGCCCTGCTCTGAGGCTCTGCCATGAATTTTAAAAAAAGCTAGGCAGCCCACTGTGCATCAGGAAGAGAAAGCTTAGAGTTATGTACCTGAACACTTTGAACTTGAAAGAGGTTTTATTCAGGTGAAGAAGAGAGCTGCAGTTCTGCCATTTACTTCATTTCAAAATATATCCACTATCCAGGGCAAAACTGTAATTTTTCTTACACTGCTAAAAGCAGAGTGACATCTGAAAAATATTACTAGCCAAAGGCCAGATTCTTTAAATATTTTGTGAGAGCTAATACTATTGTGGTTACTTATGTGAATATTCTTGTCACAAGGGTAACAAGTTTAACTTACCCAGATGTATTTCAGGGGGACTCTCTGCTAACGGTAACACCAGACAAAAGCTAAAGCACAGACCCTGCTCTCTCACATCTCCAGCTTCCATTGATTTTAAATGGGTGCACGTGTCACTGGAGACAGGATTTGCCCCTAGCTGAGGACAACTATAATCCATACACTAAGACGCTTAAATCATTTAGATCTTGAGTTTAAGCAGCCTCTTCTATCCACACAGATCCATGCTGCTTTATCAGCTCATTGCTGCTCGTTTCAGGACTGTAATTTCAAAGAACATGAGTTCTCCTTTGTACCCATTCCAATGTCTCTCTTTTTTTACATTACCTTCTTTGCTTTCATTTTATCCTCCACCTACACTCTACCTGGCAAGTTCTGCGATACAAACAGCCAGCTAAAGCTGATTTCATGTGCTTGGATGGAGAAACTAAATATTACACCACCTCCCCCCCCAAAAAAAAATTGAGAAACATAGAGCATGCATATGCAAGGACAACTGATCTAAGTCACTCCTGATGCTAATCTTACTGCAAATAATATGTGGGGTACATGAGAAAATGTCAAATCCATGCTACCTCACAATTGCTGGCTTTCACTCCAAGTTGAAACTAATCCAAGGAAAAAAACACAAAGGAAAGGCTGAAAGTTCGATCGTTATTTAGAAAGTTTAAAAGAAATAAAAAATGTAGCTCCCTTGAAACTATGTTAGATGAGTAATCTCACAAACTCCCCAAATAATATCAGTGTCTGCAGCTGTTAAAATTTATAGGTGCACAAAGAATGCAATTAAAACAGGTTATATTGAAATCAAATAATTCCTTCCAATTAAAATGTAGAGAAATACTTCATACAGTGTGGAATGTTACATATAATTGTTCTTCAAAACTAGAATTTTGTGATTAATAAAATAAACCTAGACTTTGACTGAAAAGGAAACATTTCTGAAATGCAGCAGACTTCATCCAAACATCTTGTCAGAGCAAAGGAACAGTGTTTTTAACACAATCCCATTCCATTGAAGTTAAAGTAAGGTGAGCATCTCCCTTAAAAAAATCAGAGCACATAAAACACTTTTGGTTTTAGCATCAAAGATGTGTTTACTGCAAACATAGGAAAGTAAGGGAAATGAAATGGTGAAAAGGGTTGCCACAGTTTCAAGGATTTATTTTTAGAACTTTTACACTGGAGACCTACGAACCATAAAGCGTAGTTTTCATACACAGCACACACCAGTGTTTCATCTCCTCTGCCAACTGGATGTTGCTGCATGTTTCCAATCCCTGGTAAGTTTTATAAAGGCAAAATGAACTTCACATGACTGCTCTCCTCTGCTTTCCTTCCCTTGTCGGGTCACATCCTGCCAAATCCCCCGAGCCCACCAACAGCTACCCACCGTAGGGAACGCGGCGCTGCGTGCTCCTGCCCCAGCGTCCTGCCTGCGGGAGCTCTCAGCGCCCAGTGCCGCTCGCAGTCAGCACAGCCCGCTAATGTGCACAGGATGAGGCCCTTAATCACTAACAGTTCCTCTGGAAACTCTAGCAGAGATAAAAAGTACAAAGACACTGTTGGTTCCAGTCCCCTTATTGAATTTTCATTGCTCCTTTTATTGTAACTGTGAATTCAGTCCATAATGTCACGTGTTCTTTGTTCTCCAGCCTGACATACATTTTAATACCCAGCGCAATATCTATGCAAAGACTAAGTGTGTTCATGTGTAGGAGAGTTAACACTTCACTACAAACATGGTTATAGTTATAGATTAAAAGCAACACTTTCAATGATTCTACAGCTTAATATTTCCAACTCCCATCTCCTTCTGAAGAACCTCCTCCCCTCTTTCCCCCCCGCGACTAAAATCTCTGCACAAGAAATGCTGAGCATACAAATTATGTCACTGACATCTGGAAAGAGACATGACTACCCAAGTAAAAAATAAACCCAACGGAGGTCATGGCTTTAACAGACTGTCTCTCTATATTTAAACTGATTGATTCATACAAAGACATAATTATAAAGAACATTGGAATCAGCAGCTCCCAGTACTCAGGACTGCAGGCACAATCATGTTTACAGGAAATATATTTTAAAGGCTATGCCTGGCATAAGCTAATTGATACACTCGATACTATGCTACACAATAATTTAAACTTAAATTGTGAATAATGCCTACTTATTTTCCTACCTAGATAATAACAACTTTCTTTCAACTATACATGATCATGTGTCATTTTTCAGGATATTCTTTGCATAAAATCTATTGGTTATGCAAATAAAAGGCTTTGGAGAATAATGTACAGTAACTAATTTGTATAATCAGTTTCCCTCAATTCAGCGTGATAATGATATGTAAAGCACATCACTACAGACTGTCTGTGAAATGAATTCTGTCTTAATATGCTAGTCAACTAGCCACTCGACCTTTGCACAGGCTCACTGTAAGAGGAGCAGAAAAACCCACACACATTCTTTCAATTTCTAAAGGGAAATTCGACTCTAGCCATAGAACAAAGAAAGAAGAAATAGAAGTAAAAGAAAATCAAAGAAAAAGTGATTTGGATTCAAGGGGATCAGATGTTTCATTTATTGCAGGTTGGAGACCTTCAATCAGTCAAATGAAAGACACATTTGTATTAAAATACCTACAAGGCAGAGAGAAAGCCTTGATCAGGTGTATTAGATTTAAGTTACAGCTCTCTTGCTGAGAGATGTGAACCTACCTTCCAGTCTATCTGTTCTCAATATTGAAGGTTTTCTGTGTTACAAACATTAGATGAAAGGTAGCTTGCTTGCCTTCCCATGTATCTGCTGGATATTAATGATATATTTGAAGCATACACTACAAGGCGACATGAACTTAGCGTGCACCGCAGTCACCCATAGCAAGGGATGTTGAAACCATGTCAGGGATGTGACATGAACGGCAGTGGGGAGGCTGCCAGCAGAGAGGCTGCAGCTCCATTGGTCACTAAAAGCACAGCGTTTCCAAAGGTAAAATTCCTCTTTGCCATAGTGCGAAGTGTGCAATTTGTATTGTGATAGGGCTGTGAGCCGTCCTATGTAGGTGAGAAAAGCAGCAACATGGCAAGAGCCCCTGCCCTGGTTCCGACTGTGTTCAGTCTGACTTCTCATTACATATTGTGCAGGTGGTAACAAGTCAAGTCCTGACCTCATGCCTCATTTTTCACACCTCACAAAAACTCCTTGAACCCACTGTGAGCCCTTGAGATCTACACAGAGAAGAGCACCAAACTTGATGGCAGAGATCAGGTCTTCTACATCTGCAGTCCTAGGGTGACAGTTTTGGTTACATTGTCTGGAGGAGGTTCCTGAAGTGCTTTATTAACTGATTACCATTGCTTGTAAAATCCTGGACCAACATTATTCAAAAATATTTTGTCTTATCAATGGATTCTGCTGAGAGTACTTGTTGATTTTGACTAACTTTGGCAAAGATCAATTATGTTCACAGCAAATTTTCTGCAGAAACAGATGCTCCATTATTGGCGGCTACATCCCTCATCTTGACTTGGGAAACCCAAGTCCAGTCCTTGCTCTGACTTATGTAGAGCAAGGATTTGAACTTGGATCCCTCCTAGCAGTGTTAATAATGCCTGTCACTGCAGCGCTGTCTCTCCTGTCAGGGCAGCAACTTCTCTCTTTCACTTTGCCCCAGTCTAAGGGACACACAATGACCACATACACCGGAAAAACTGTCCCTGAGCCTGCCATGAGGTCACACAGAACCTGCAGGCCAGCACACTAACAACCAGGAGTTACTGCCAGAGCGGATTTGCATATAAGCTTCAGACTCAAGTATTGGTCATCTCAACTGAAAGACAAGTTCTTTCTGCATTATACAAAACATCTCAGTAATTTAATAATGAGATTAATCCCATAGGTGCCTGAACTAGGTCCTCTGGCAAAAGATACACACTACACAAGCAAGTTAAACATGTAAGTTTTAGAGAAGCTATTTCACTGGGAAGACAACTTCTGCATGCTCTTTCTCATGCTTACCCCTGATGTACAACTATTGCATTCCAGAAAGTAAAATACCAAAAATATAGTCTTAACTCAGGCCATAATTTTAAATATTAGCTCCTGATATCTAAGTGCATTTCTAAACAAGCCACTATAACTCTGATCTCTGCTTTCATATATGCATTCTGCAAATACTGCATAGTGGTATGAAAATTTTAAAGCCATTCTGCTTGTAAAATAAAATATCTGCCTTGTAAAGTTTAGCTGATCTTTTCATTTATACACCCATAAATTCTCCATCAGTCCAGAAGATGGGTTATTTTTCTTTTATTTCCTTTTTTTTAATATTTTCATTTGGAAAAAAAAAAAAAATCCCCCCAATAATGTTTGAATAATGCAGCATATCAGAGATATGCAGTATGTTTTGGAGCTGGTCAAAGAGTGAACAGGCAAAAATGGAGTATTTCAATGCAGCTTATTTTCCTTTTATTACAGCTAATTTTTTCTGAATTAAACTGAGGGCCTGTAACAGTACAACTACCATGGCCGAATGGGGAAATTTGCACAAGAATTTGTATCCTCCTTACATATGATAACACGTCATACAATTTTCACAAGTGGATTACAAAGCAGCATCCAATACATAGCAGTACATCTGATAGACTAAGATAAATTCTGCATCTTAGAGATGGTATTTCATGTACAGTTTAAATCTACTCAGAAGGAAAGGAGCTATAACACAAGGCTCCCTTTTTAACAAAGTGAACAAAAGGACCCAATATTGTGCAATGCATTCCTTCATTCTATTTATAGTGAAATCTCTTTCAGTGCATGGACATTTAGTGGTTTACTTGATATGCCTTTTTTCAATGTAAAAAGGAGCAAAACGTGCATTTCTCTGTCTAAAGAACTTATTATTTGAGGTTAGGGGAGGCAGCCATGGAAGAACGTACGAATTCTCCAGCAGGAGAACAGGGAGTGCACAAGGGTGCAGCAATAGACTTCAGTTCTGCTGTGTCTGAACCGAGACTTAAGATGGTAGCCAGGTCCTGCCTTGCCTGTGGGAACACAGTGCAGCCCATTGTTGTCAATGGTGCATGGTCAAGCCCTGATATTGCCCTTCCTACACAAGCACATTTGAAATCCTTTGCATCACACCCACTGTCAGATCATTTACAGCTCTTGCCATTTGCCTTCTGAACAATTCTGATCAAAGTAACAACAAAAGCAGCAAGACTGGAGCTTCATAAAACACCCAACAGTAGTCTCAATATTTCTTGAGCAGACACATCATCTTCACTTAATTTTCTGATTTTCTTAATTAACGCATCTCAAAAATATCTGAATACCTGACAAGGCTGTTGTCCAGAAAACATGAGACTATCTGCCTGCCAAACACACAGTAAGACAACTATTTGGTGCTAGCCAGGACCACCATGCCCTAAGAAATTCTGACACTCACCGTGGTTCCTTACTCAGTGGGTGACTCCATGTCTCAAGCCTTACCCTTAAACCACACTTCAGCAAATATGCAGAACTATTCTGATGTAGCACTCATTCCATGTGGAGGGCATCGCGTAATATTTAAAGCACTTTAGATTCATCACAGTAAGCAAAACCTACCTTCAGGTGAAAGCACCTAAAGTGTGGTAAGTCATTAGTAAATTCAACATGTAAACAATCTGTGGTTGTGTGTATGATGGAATAAAGATCAACAGCAACCATTGTCAAGAAAATCCCCAAATTCGTAAGGAGTGCTGAGGTTCAAGGTTCATTGCCATTGCCTCCTCCCTCCCTGGATGAGCAAAGCCTGCTTGTCTCCCAGCTTCAAAAGCAGCAGAATGTTTGAAAGGGAAGTTTGTGCATTTGGCAACTTTGCTTGATTCTCATCTCAAGGGGGAAATCTGTTTCCACCCCATGTGGACATTGATTGCTAGAAGGATGCTCTCATAAACAAAATGCTGGAGGCCATGTAATCTTCAGCCTTCCCTTTCTCCCCTGCTCCCAGCAAGCCAAATATAACGCATGAAACAGCAGGGATGTAACTGGCAACATGTCCTTGAGTGCAAAGGAGATGTATGAAAACATATCATTTATACCAACATGAACTAGCAACTCTTGCTAATCTGCCCACATTGTTTCAGGGATGCGGTTAAACATTAAGCATGAAATAATCATTTTCTAATCACGGCCTGCCAAAACAGGGCAGAATGACAGCTCAAAAAAAAGAGAATCTACCATCTCATCTAAGATGAATCCAATTTCTTTTTTTGTTGAATATTAGAGACTTTTAGGGGACTGCAACCTGCCCTAACATATGCCTTCAATTTCTGGAAAATAATCACAGTCATCTTTGCTTTGATATAAAATATGTGATAAGTAAGAATTATTTCCCAATTCCAGTTTGTTAAAGCAAAAGCCAGACTTTCATCCATGCCAAATTGTTGCATCAGAAGATCATCTCAGAAATATCTGGAACTTCTTATAATCTAAAGGCTTTAGCTAGACCATGTTATAATCTCACTTGTGGCCATTTCAAAAAAAAATAAAATGAAAATTAAATAATGGTATCAGAAATATGACATGAGGGGGTTTAGGTCATAGCAAATTAATTTATATCTTAAAAATAAATAAAGGCCTTACTATTGCAGAAGAACGTTGCCTCGACACTGCAGAGCTATCAGACATTGTCACGTCACTGCGACTTCCACTTAGAATGTCACGTCCCCTGTAGGTAAGAGATACATTGCATAATGTTACAGATGGCATAGCTCATAACAGTCAGGATTACATTTATTAAAATCAGATGAAATACTTATTACTAGATTTGATGATTTTCCAGGCAAGGTGACCTGAGCCACTTCTGAGCAGTACCACGGTAAGATTTTCCTGATATAGAAAACAGTTACAGGTAGAGCGTAACAATTACTGTTCATTGGTACCAATTACAACAGATACCTGCTCTAAAACTACATTCATAAAAATTGGAGTTTACAAATAACTGGATCCTCAGCTTCACGATTTTACTCACTTTCACCGTAATTAATCATGCAACTGCATCTGTGTTTATGTGAGGGCTAGAGCCATGGCTGCTAACTTCACAAATCATTATTCACGTAAGAACCACTGTATGTGAGTATCAGGGGTGCCCTTTGCTTTTACAGTATCTCCAGTTAAAATCATTGTGGACAAGGAGGAGGAACAAAAATGTCCCCTAGCAACAACACCTTCTTCCATTACCCTGGACTTTCACCCTCAAATGGAAAAAGCAAACTAATTTTTTCACTAGTAAACCATAACCCAAAATGTGTTTATGCAATAGCTGAATTGTTATACACAAAATAAAGGCACTTATGAAAACAACTCAGCTTCCTACTTGGTGAAAAAGACTGCATGTGGTAGCCAGCATGAACACAGGAGTTACCACCATACCAGTGTATATACATGTACACATAAGGGTCCATCTTCCTCCAGCTACCCACACTACATACAAAATCTCTCACATGTATGATGCCTAATTCTTCAGAACAATGGATTAACCGCAGTTGAGCAGTGGTTTTGAGCATACACTGATACAGCTGATGGCACAGAGGCAGTGCAGGTGTGCATAGCTGTGGAAATAGCCAGCAGGACCAAGACCACAGCTACACTGAACCTACACAGCTCCTGCATTTTCCTCCTCAGACACTGACAAGAATGCTCACACAGCCCAGGTCACTACTGAGGAGGAAACGCAGCTCGAAGGCGCTGGCTTTGCCCAGGCCCTCCCTCTACCTTAGGCATGGAGCTGCAGTTGGGCATGAGGCAGCACAGGCTGTTCCTCAGCCTCCCCTGAACCCAGCCACCCTGCCTGGGTGTTTTATAGTTATTTCTTCCTCTCCTCCTCCAAGCTGGCAGTTGTAAATCTACCTTTCTGAAAATTCAATAAAAAATTAATTGGGGGGAGGGGGGGAGTCATTTCAACCCTAACAATAAAAGACCAATTGACTTCTCAATTTTCTAGTGGGCAGAGAAAGAAATCAGGCACAGCACAGGGAGAAACTCAATTCTCAGGAGCTCTCCCCTTCAGGATTGCCAGACCCACAGTCTCAAGGGTGCTGTGTCCCCTACCACTTGCTCAATTCCAGCTGGGTATTATTTTCTCAGCTCCAAGGGAAGCAAGAATTCATTCTGCATTATTGATGACTTGGCGCTCAGCCGCTGCGAGGGCCTTTGGTTCAGTGCTTCCCGCTGGCTGTCACTCATCTGCTCCAAGAGCTCCCATTATGCCGGGGCAGGCAGCTTGCTTCCCCCCTCCTTCCCAAACATCTTCCTTTCATAAACAATCAGAAGAAAGAAACTGAAACAAAAACTGGGGGACATGGTGCAGTGACGAGCCTTACCCACATTAAGGCATCAGCAGTGTGACGTTGTATGTTAAAGGCAGCAGAGGGACATGAATAGCTGTAAGGGAGGGAGGGAGCCTTGAAGAGGCTCAGTTTGGCTACCACAGGGCAGTTGGTCTGTATTTTGATTGATCCATCTTGCTAGCAAGTCTCAGATCATGACACAAACAGTTTGAGACAGACTGAGTTTTCTGGGTTCTTCCAAAAGAACATACCTGATGCCAGAAACAGCATACCTTGACTGAACACCTGTCAGAGTAGGAGCTGGAAGACACACACTCCTCACAGGGCCCCATCCATCTCTCTCTGTTTCTGTTCTTTGCCTCTTGCCTTTTCTTTTTCTTGGTTTTGTGGTGTTTGGGTTTTTTTCTTGTTTATTTCTTTGTGAGTTTTTGTTTGTTTGTTTTTCTTCCTTCCTCCTCCACCCTAAACAATTACTTCATTTTCTTTTGGAAATCTTGGCACTAAACAAGGATAGATTCACATGAAATAGTAATTGTAATGTAATTACAGATACAGAGGCTGTACGGTAGTAATTAAGCCTCAGTGTGTTTCAAGTAGGAACACCGGATGCCAGAGATACTCTTAATTAATGAACAAGCACCACAGATCTGGTAATTACCAACTAGAATGTGCATCTGTAGTCTCTGACAATGCAAAATACATGCACAGTTTTTGAGAAATCAGTTCTGTCCATCAAAATAGAGCTGAGTTGCAATATAGTTCAAGTCCAAATCCTAATATTTCACAGATGGCCCTTAACCCACAAATTTCTCCACACTAACATATGCCTGCTTGCTGGACCAGTTCTTCAATCCAGGGATGCAACTGCTTACAAAGAAGTATGACATTTTCCTTGGTTCTAAGAAAACTAAAACTAACTGTTAGCAACCTTGATGAACAGGTTCACAACTAGAAAGCAAGTGTAATAATACAGTTGGTCTATTCTAAATTAATTGAGAGAAAGCTCAAGTTCATTTTTACAATGCAGGTTTATCATGAGGAATGGTTTCTTCTATGTGTTTTTATGTAGCCCTAGAATATTTTGGAAGGAAAACCTTTCAAGAAACTATAGACACAGCATTCAAGAAAAGTGTCAGACCTCAAGTTTCCAAGTACAAAAGGAAGGAAGTTCAAAATTTGTATTCAGGTACATACTTTTCTCCTTCCTATATTTATAGGGTTCGAATCAGTGGCTCTCCTCTGCTTGTAATAGTGCAAATTTTAAGAATTCTAAAACTAAATCTTTATTTCCATGAGTACATTTCTATCAGCTAAAACTCTCTCTGTATTATTTCTAATCATGAATGTAGAGTGGGAACAAAAGTAGAAGCTCTCCTAGTTGCCTAATTTGTGGAAGTTTTATATAATTGATTTCTAAATATTTGGCAATGACTATTTACTAAAGCCTTAGATATTTTTGCTTTTAACCTTTGAACCCCTCTGTCCAAACTTCTTACATTACCAGTTTTAACCACGCCCTGAAACTTGTACAAAATGGGGAGAGGCAGGGGTTATTTGAACTGTTCACTGAAAGACAACAATTTAAAGAAACTTTGCAGTGAAATCGTATCTCACCCCAACAGTTTCAGTGATTGTGAAAAAAACACCAAAAAAAAAAAGTTCAGCAATTTCACACAGTGGAAAACAGCCCAGGGCATGAGAAAACTAAAACCAGTTTGCCGTCAGTGCTGTAGACTGTGTTCAGTAAAAACAAAAGATCAAACAAGTTCTGTAATCATTATATAAAGCACATTTGCTATGGCATGTGAAGAAAACATACTTCCTTCCTAATACTAATTAACATTAGAGAGTTGTGGCTCAAATGCAGGATAAAAATAGCTGTTTAAACTAATCACTCAGCAAGATGTAAATGTTATATATAAAGTATACCTAACGGGTTGGAATATTTATCCCAGAAGAAAAGAAAGCTTTCACTACTCATGAATTATGAAAGTTTCTCTTCCTGCCTCCCTGCAACAGTATACGGAGATTTCGCAAGTATGTAAGACTTAGTATGTATGCAAACATAGATTGTTTGCAATTTTCCTTATTTGTAAGCATTAATATGTTTTTGCAGAAGCCAAAGTTGTGAGGAGCAAAGCAAAGTGTGAGCAGAAAACATAATACCAAATGGTTTTATGAACAGCACAAAGACGATCAGTTGTTGTGTATGTACATTTGAGGGTTGCAGACAGTGAAGAAAAAGACCCCAAAACTAATCACAGAATCACAGAATCACAGAATAGTAAGGGCTGGAAAGGACCTCAAGATCATCGAGCTCCAACCCCCCCGCCATGGGCAGGGACACCTCCCACTAAACCATGCCATCCAAGGCTATGTCCAACCCCACCTTGAACGCCGCCAGGGATGAAGCATTCACAACTTCCCTGGGCAACCCATTCCAGGGCCCCACCACCCTCACAGTATAGAACTTCTTCCTCAGATCCAATCTAAACCTCCCCTGTTTAAGTTTAAACCCATTACCCCTTGTCCTCTCACCACAGTCCCTAATGAAGAGTCCCTCCCCAGCATCCCTATAGGCCCCCTTCAGGTATTGGAAGGCTGCTATGAGGTCTCCACGCAGCCTTCTCTTCTCCAGGCTGAACAGCCCCAATTTTCTCAGCCTATCTTCATACGAGAGGTGCTCCAGTCCCCTGATCATCTTCGTGGCCCTCCTCTGGACTTGTTCTAACACTTCCATGTCCTTTTTATGTTGAGGACACCAGAACTGCACACAATACTCCAAGTGAGGTCTCACGAGAGCAGAGTAGAGGGGCAGGATCACCTCCCTCGACCTGCTGGTCACACTCCTTTTGATGCAGCCCAGGATACGGTTGGCCTTCTGGGCTGCAAGCGCACACTGCCGGCTCATGTTCATTTTTTCATCAACCCACACCCCCAAGTCCTTCTCCGCAGGGCTGCTCTCAATCTCCTCCCCGCCCAACCTGTAGCTGTGCCTGGCATTGCTCCGACCCAGGTGGAGGACTTTGCACTTAGCATGGTTGAACTTCATCAGGTTGGCATCAGCCCACCTCACAAGCGTGTCAAGGTCCCTCTGGATGGCATTCCTTCCCTCCAATGTATCAACCGAACCACACAGCTTGGTGTCATCGGCAAACTTGCTGAGGGCGCACTCAATCCCACTGTCCATGTCACCCACAAAGATGTTGAACAAGACCGGTCCCAACACCGATCCCTGGGGGACACCACTCGTTACTGGTCTCCAGCTGGACACTGAGCCACTGAGCACTACTCTTTGCGTGCGGCCATCCAGCCAGTTCTTTATCCACCGAGTGGTCCACCTATCAAATTGATGTCTCTCCAACTTAGAGAGAAGGATGTCATGGGAGACAGTGTCAAAGGCTTTACACAAGTCCAGGTAGATGACATCAACTGCTCTGCCCCTGTCCATCAGTTCCGTAGCCCCTTCATAAAAGGTCACCAGATTGGTTAGGCAGGATTTCCCCTTAGTGAAGCCATGCTGGCTGTCACCAACAACCTTGTTGGTTTTCATGTGCCTTAGCATGGCTTCCAGGAGAATCCGCTCCAAGATTTTGCCAGGCACAGAGGTGAGACTGACTGGTCTGTAATTCCCCGGCTCATCCATTTTTCCCTTCTTAAAAATGGGGGTTATATTTCCCTTTTTCCAGTCATCGGGAACTTCACCTGACTGCCATGATTTTTCAAATATGATGGACAGTGGCTTAGCAACTTCATTTGCCAGCTCCTTCAGGACCCTTGGATGGATTTCATCCGGTCCCATAGACTCGTATACATTCAGGTTCCTAAGGTGGTCCCGAACAATATCCTCCCCCACAGTGGGCCCAGGGTCCCCACCCTCACCGTCCCCGCGTCTGCCTTCCAAGACTTGGGTGGTGTGGTCAGAGCATTTGCCCGTAAAGACTGAGGCAAAGAAGTCATTAAGAACCTCAGCCTTCTCCAAATCCAGGGTAGCCAATTCTCCCGATAGCTTCTGGAGAGGGCCCACGGTGTCCCTAACCTGTCTCTTATCGGCAATGTACCTATAAAATCCCTTCCTGTTATCCTTAACATCCCTAGCCAAGTTTAATTCTAAATGGGCCTTAGCTTTCCTAACCTGGTCCCTAGCTTCCCGGACAACATCCCTGTATTCTCCCCAGGCCGCCTGACCTTGCTTCCACCTTTTATAAGCCTCTTTTTTCTTTCGAATTTTGCTCAGCAGCTCCTTATCCATCCAAGGAGGTCTCCTGGCCCTCCTGCTGAACTTCCTTCTAGTTGGGATGCATCGCTCCTGAGCTTGCAGCAGGTGATCCTTGAATATCAACCAACAGTCTTGGGCCCCCCTGCCCTCTAGGGCTGTATCCCATGGAACCTTACTGAGCAGGTTCCTGAAGAGGCCAAAGTCTGCTCTCTTGAAGTCCAGGGCAGTGAGCTTGCTGCACGCTCTTCTCACTGTCCTGAGGATCTCAAACTCAACCATCTCATGATCGCTGCAATCAAGGCTGCCCTGGAGCGTTACATTCCCAACCAGCCCTTCCCTGTTGGTGAGGACGAGGTCAAGCATGGCACCTCTCCTTGTCGGCTCCTCTATTACTTGCAGAAGGAAGTTGTCTTCCACACAATCGAGGAACCTTCTGGATTGCTTGTACCGGGCCGTACCATCCCTCCAACAGATATCAGGGTGGTTGAAGTCTCCCATGAGAACAAGGGCCTGCAAGCGTGAGGCTGCTCCTATAATACCAGCATTATCAGCTTAACCTAAACAGCATTTATATATCCCTTCAAAATGTGCTACTAACATGAACAAATCAAACAGCCCTGCTGTTTGATTCCCACATCTACCTAGGTACATTCCCACATCTACCTAGGTACATTCCCACATCTACCTAGGTACATTCCCACATCTACCTAGGTACATTCCCACATCTACCTAGGTACATTCCCATATCTACCTTTGCTTTTCTGGTCTTCTTTCCAGGAGAGTGGAGTGCTCCACTCTTTCACAAATCAATTCAGACATATTTTGTCCTTTTTGTCATCCCTAGCTATTACTTCCCCTTTCCATATCCTGTGGTTTTCCCATCCTATGGTTTTCCCACTGCCTGCAGCACCACTGTTAAATGACTCCTCATGGGCAGGAGCCAGTACTAAACAGAAGGCATTCAACAACTGTCATGGTACCAACCAGACAACCAGAATCTCCAAAATATTCCCCAGCAAAAACTATACTAAAAAGTTTAGGGTGCCAAATGCTACTGAAATAAGATTTCAATAGTTTCCTAGTAATAACATTTCAGAAGTTTCCTAGTAACTTCCCCTAGCAAGAATTGAAGGTAGGATAACAACTGCAGAAAAGGCATGGAAATATGCAGTGCTTCACATTGCACAATGAAAAGCTAACACTCTCCTGACTACTTAGACAGGTGCCATATTTCCATCCCTCAAGATTTTTACCACCTGTCGAGCCCTGTGTTTAATACAGATATCAAAGAAATATATTCTTGAGTAACAACAGTGTTCTGCAGGACTCAGCTGAAATTCATAAGGAGAGCACATGAAGACATCTCCATGATCACTGCTCCTCTTATCATGACTTTGGCTGCTTTGGGCTGGATTCAGGAGCAATTATTTACCTAGTAGAAAACTCGTCACAACAAGATAATGAGTTTTGACTCAACACTGGTTACGCCTAGCCCATATGAACAAACCTGTTAGGAAGGCAAGACAGTCCATTTGGCGCTAGGCTAATGAAAAAGAAAATGGTGGGAGTTTTCCATCATCGGATTGGGGAAATAAAGCACCTCTCTGAGCAACCTCTATAATCCCAGGCTGAAATCAGAACCCAGATTCAAGCTACCTGCCACTCCAATCTCCTGCTGTAAGAGGGTTGAGAGTACAATGTCAGCCGGTGAAGATTAAATAAAACAGATCCTTAGAAGATCAAGAGTACAACCCAGGACAGCACACTCTTACGTCCTCTTCCAGAACTCTGTCAGCAGATGCATTAGATGAAGGCAGCAGAGGAGCAGGAGCTCTGATGGCAAATCTTCAGGAGCAGAGGTTTAACCTTACAGAAAGGGAAACTGTTCAACAGTACTGTTTTAAGATTACTCTGAACTGACAAGATAATTAAAAAAATCTGGCCATGGAAACGAGGTCACAAGGCTCGCAGACCAGGGGAAAAAACAACAAACCAACAACAATCAACAAACAAACAAACAAAAAAATCACTAAAACTTAAAAAGCAATTAGTCATAATGAATCCAAAACCTTCCCTGTGACAGGCTCATTCCACTGAAAATTGAAATGTTTAGGGCGACACAAACACCACCTCTGCTCTATCTTAAAACATGATTCATACCACTAAGTGCTTTGTTTCCCTCTTGTAGCACGTGATGTTTGGACTTCTTAAAAGGGTCACATTGAATTAACGTGTTCACCTTGAAACCACACAGTGGAACAAAAAGCTGTGTGCCAAACAGCACTCCAGAGAGGACTAGAATCCAAGAATGCAGTTCTCCCCTGCTCAGTAAGTAGAACAAGTGTCATGACAACCTTTAAATGCTCCGGTCCAAAACCATCTCCTTCCAGATCCCTTTGAGCCTGCAGCAGAGCATCCAAAACATGCAGCCTTCGCTCTGAGCACTAGGCAGGAGAGCCCACAGGGGAGTGCTGGGGGAGCTGTATATCTAACCACAGACATATTGCAAGGATCAGCAATCGGAGACCGGTTATATGGCTGTCACAGCTCATTGGGTTTCTTTGTCTTTAACAACTGAAAGCATTTAAAAGACATCCTTGTGTTCCCGTGTCTAAAAAACATTCAGTAAAGCTCATATATTTGGCTTCTAAGGTGGAAGGAGCCCAAAAAAAACCCTCAAAAACCTGACTTTAAATAGCCTTAACAGTACTTTTCTTGAAAGGAGTTGGGAACAGGTTGTGGAGAGAGTGACAGCAGTGGTAACATCTTAGAATGATTTACTTTACACACGTGACCTATTTGGTGCATTGCCTCAGTCATGTAGCGCACGGGGAGCTGGAAGCATAACAACAGATAAAAGATACGGCTTACACTGCTAAAAGATGTCAGCCATTTCAGCCTCTCTTGTACAGCCATGAATAACTCATTTCAACTGCAGAGGAAAACTTTTTCCAGCAAAAGGAACCTGATCCAGTAAGTTCTTCTGAAGAGAAATTTTTTCCAAACTATAATGCAGGGCATCACTTACGAAGAGTCCCTCAAAAAATATTTTGCAGACCAAAACACTTGCATTGGGATTACTCCGGTGAGCCTCAACACTGATTTCCTAGACTGAAAACAGGCAGGCACTCTGTAGCATCCTAGCACAGAGGCAGCCTGACTCAATATGGAAGCAGCTTGACTCAAAGGGGCCTGGCTGTCTATCTATTCTGTGATGGAAATGGATACACAGGATGAGTCTTTCTGGGCTTCTTCTGTATGTATGTGCTTGTGTAGAAAGTGTAGGTGCTTCTATGTGCATCTTCCACTCTCGAGGTTTATCACATCAACGATAAAGGCATGGAGACTTTGAAAGTCTTATCATGGTCCATGTTTAAGAGAATGAGTGCCGCAGTAAGACTTTCATCAACAGAGCCTGCTTCTAATGTCACCTTTCCATGTGCTCTAGTGCTGCACATCCTGTGTTCTGCTTGGATCAAGAGAGGTACTGCTGGAGCAGTTCCCCCCAGGAGGCATCAGGCTCCCAGCAGCTATAGCCGTGTTCTCCCCAGGGGGCTTTTCCAGAGTCCTCTGCTCACACCACACCAAAGCCTCTACACAATGTGAGTCACAAAGTTGTCACTTGGGAAACTATGAGGGAAGGTCTCGGGTCCTGCCTTTGACAGTGTCGTGGTTTAAGCCCAGCTGTAACTAAGAACCACACAGTCACTCTCTCACTCCCCCATTTCCTTCCCTCGCTCCTGGAAGGATGGGGGGAGAATTGAAAGAATGTAACTCCCATGGATTGAGATAAGAACAGTCCAGTAACTAAGGTATAACACAAATCACTGCTGCTACCACCAATAATAATCATGTTAAGGGAAATAACAAGGGGAGCGAATACAACCGCTCACCAGCCGCCAACAGATACCCAGCCCGACTGAGCAGTGATATAACCCTTCCGGGTAACTGCCCCCAGTTTATATAGTGGGCATGACGTGCTGTGGTATGGAATACCTCTTTGGTCAGTTTGGGTCAGGTGTCCTGTCTCTGCTTCCTCCCAGCTTCCCGTCCTCCCTGGCAGAGCATGAGACTCAGAGAGTCCTTGGTGAAGTAAACGTTGCTTAGCAACAACTAAAAGCATCGGTGTTATCAGCACTGATCCCAGGCTGAAAGTCAAAAACACAGCACTGCACCAGCTACTAAGAAGGAGAAAAATGACTGCTACTGCTGAACCCAGGACAGTATCCACCTCTTATTCCATACCATTCACGTCATGCTCAGATCCCACATTTTCAATATACCATCACTCTTATCTCATATATATATACATACACACACACAGAGAAAAAGAGAGAGATCATTCCTTAGTGCATGGACCAATCCCTACAAAGCTGCTGAGTCCATCCGGTCCATGATGTCAGGCTCCATCTCTTGGAACAGTGTTTCAGAGCAGGAGAGGCTGTGTGCAGTGTTGGATCGTTGCTTGCTGATGATACCGGAGAGCTCGCCTGGTTTCATCAAAGTTCATTCTTTGCTGGGATGATGGCCAGAGGGAAGCGAAGGCCAGTCGCTGGTGACCCGAAGACATCTAGTTGGTGGGCTATAAAAGTGCTACATAGCAGGCAACAGCATATAATTGAGTTCATTAGCTGTTTTCCCCTAAAATCAAATCCACTTGAGGTATACATCAGACTTTCCAATCTTCCTGCATTACCCACCAAGTATATCCAGGTCCCTGAGCAAAAACAATCCCATGAGTGGCTTTGCCTTTACCTGAAGTAGGAATAACCCAGACTGTCTTCCCCAGCAAATTCTTTATATGCACGACAGGAACTTTATCCCCTTCTATAGCATGTGAAAGTTCTGACTGGGCTGGACCAGCCCTGTTGACAGATCCTCTGGTGTTGATCAACCAGGTGGCTTTTGGTAAATGTGTATCCCAGTGTTTGAAAGTCCCACCACCCATTGCTCTCAGTGTAGTTTTTAACAGCCCATTGTACCGTTTGATTTTCCCAGAGGCTGGTGCATGGTAGGGGATGTGATATACCCATTCAATGCCATGTTCTTTGGCCCAAGTGTCTATCAAGCTGTTCCAGAAATGAGTCCCATTGTCTGACTCAGTTCTCTCTGGGGTGCCATGTTGCCACAAAATCTGTTTCTCAAGGCCCAGGATAGTGTTCTGGACAGTGGCGTGGGGCACAGTGTATGTTTCCTGCCATCCGGTGGTTGCTTCCACCATGGTAAGCACATGGCGCTTGCCTGGCAGATTGGTGGGAGTGTGATATTATCAATCTGCCAGGCCTCCCCATATTTGTACTTCAGCCATCATCCTCCATATCAAAGAGGCTTTAACCATTTAGCTTGCTTAATTGCAGCGCATGTTTCACACTCGTGAGTAACTTGGGCAATAGTGTCCATTGTTGAGTCCACCCCTCAGTCATGAGTCCATCTGTATGTTGCATCTCTGCCCTGATGGCCTGAAGTGTCATGGGCCCACTGGGCCAAAAATAATTCACCCTTATGTTGCCAATCAAAGTCCATCTGAGCCACTTCAATCTGAGCAGCTTTATCCACTTGTTGGTTGTTCCGGTGTTCCTTAGTGGCCCCATTCTTGGGTACATGAGCATCTACATGGCATACCTTTACCACCAGGTTCTGCACCTGGGCAGCGATATCTTGCCACAGTGCAGCAGCCCAGATGGGTTTACCTCTGCGCTGCCAGTTGCTCTGCTTCCATTGCTGCATCCCCCTCACAGGGCATTTGCCACCATCCATGAGTCAGTGCAAAGTACTGGCCACTTTTCTCGTTCAGCAATGTCCAAGGCCAGCTAGATGGCTTTCACCTCGGCAAACTGATTCGATTCACCCTCTCTTTCAGCAGTTTCTGCAACTTGTCTTTGGGGACTCCATACAGCTGCCTTCCATCTCCTATGCTTTCCCACAATATGACAGGACCCATCAGTAAACAAGGCATACAGCTTTTCACTTTCTGACAGTTTGTTATATGGTGGGGCCTCTTCAGCACACGTCACCTCCTCCTCTGGTGACATTCCAAAATCTTTGCCCTCTGGCCAGTCCGTGATGACTTCTAGAATTCCTGGATAACTGGGATTTCCTGTTCGAGCTCATTGCCTAATTAGTGCAGCCCACTTACTCCATGTAGCATCAGTTGCAGGATGTGTAGAGGAAACCCTGCCTTTGAACATCCAGCCCAACATGGGCAACTGGGGTGCCAGGAGGAGCTGTGCTTCAGTGCCAATCACTTTTGAAGCAGCTCGAACCCCTTCATAGGCTGTCAGTATCTCTTTTTCAGTAGGGGTATAGCTGGCCTTAGATCCTCTGTATCCCCAAATCCAAAAGCCAAGGGGTCAACCACGAGTCTCCCCTGGAGCTTTCTGCCAGAGGCTCCAGGTAGGCCCATTCTCCCCGGCTCCGGTGTACCGTACATTTTTCACACCTGGCCCAGTCCGGACTGGTCCGAGGGCTCCTGCGTGAACTATCTCTCATTTAATTTGCTTAAAGGCTTGTTGCTGCTCAGGGCCCTATTTAAAATCATTTTCCTTCCAGATCCCATCATAGACAGGGTTTACAATCAAACTGTAATTCAGGATGTGCATTCTCCAGAACCCTACAGCACCAAAAACACTTGTGTTTCTTTCTGATTAGTTGGTGGAGACATTGCTGTTATCTTGTTGATCACATCTGTGGGGATCTGCTGACATCCACCTTGCCATTTTATTCCCAAAAATTGAATCTCCTGTGCAGGTCCCTTGACCTTACTCCGTTTTATGGCAAAACCAGCTCTCAGGGGGGTTTGAATTATTTTCCTCCCTTTCTCAAAGACTTCTTCCACTGTATCACCCCACACGATAATGCCATCAATGTATTGCAGATGTTCTGGAGCTTGCCCCTGCTCCAGTGCAGCCTGAATCAGTCCATGGCAGATGGTAGGCCTGTGTTTCCAACCCAGGGCAGTCGGTTCCAAGGGTACTGGACGCCCCTCCAAGTAAAAGCGAACTGTGGCCTGCACTCTGCTGCCAAAGGAATTGAGAAAAACGCATTGGCAATATCAGTCGTGGCACAACACTCGGCTGCCTTTGACTCCAATTCATACTGAAGTTCTAGCATGTCCGGTATGGCAGCACTCAAGGATGCTGTGACTTTGTTCAGACCACGATAGTCCACTGTTAGTCTTCACTCTCCGTCAGACTTTCGCACTGGCCAAATGGGGCTATTAAGGGGTGAGCGGGTCCTACTGATCACTCCTTGGCTCTCCAGTCTACGGATCAGCTTATGGATGGGAATCAGGAAGTTTCGGTTTATGCAACACTGCCACTGGTGCAGTGTTGTGGTCGCAATTGGCACTTGCTCTTCTTCGACTTTCAGCAGCCACACAACAGAAGGATCCTCTGAGAGACAAGGCAAGGTGGACAACTGCTTAATTCCCTGTCTCCAAAGCAGCAATACCAAAAGCCCATCGGTACCTTTTTGGGTCTTTGAAGTACCCCCTCCTAAGGTAGTCTATGCCAAGGATGCATGGAGCCTCTGGACCAGCCACAGTGGGGCGCTTTAACCATTTCCTCCCAGTCAGGCTGATTTCAGCCTGCAGTACAGTCAACTCTCGGCATCCTCCTGTCACTACAGAAATAGAAATGGGTTCCACCCCTTGAAAGCTTGATGGCATCAGGGTACACTGTGCACCAGTATCTACTAGAGCCTTATACTTCTGTGGGACTGATGTGCCAGGCCATCTGATCCACACAGTCCAGTAAATCCAATTGTCTCCCACCTCCACCTGGCTGGAGGACGGGCCTCTCTAAAAGTCATCACAGCGTTGGACACTCAAGTCTTGTAGAAAGGGATTATTCTTCTTTATCACAGGAGCGGGAGTAAAATCAGCTCTTCCACTCCATCTGGGAACCTGCTCACCAGAGACTGAAGCTGCAGCTTTCATGGGATGATCATCCTTGACCTTTGCTCTCCTCTTCAGTTCGCACACCAGTTCCTCCAGAGCTGAGGTAGGTTTTCCATCCCACTTTGTCATGTCTTCTCCGTGATCCCACAGGTAAAACCATAGGGTGGCTCATGGTGTATACCTTCTATATCTTCTCTCTTGAGCAGTAGGACCCTTTCTGTTAATAGCTGAGACATGTGCTGGTACACGTGAGGAGCTGGATAGATCAGATATATCGTCTCTCAATTGTTTGAGCTCCTGGGACAGTTTTCCCACAGCTGAAATGATGGAAGGGGTGAGACTGTCTTCAAACTCTTGGAGTTTATGAATCATTTCATCTACTGTTAGTGGTACTATGTCATTCCAGGTTACTGTTGCCAATGAACGGGCATATGATGATGGTGCATTCTGTGTAAATTTCCGCCACATGAGTTGTGTACATTCCACTTCATCTGGATCTATGGGTACATCCCCGTTTTTCAGCTTGATGTGATAGATCATCTCTACAATGGCTGATTCCCTCAGAGACTGGATGCCTTCCTCTAGAGTAGTTCACTTGGCCAAACGACTCATAACATCATCCTTGTAGGGAAACCTTTCTTTCACAGCTGCCAAGAGCCGCTTCCAAAGGCTGAGGGACTGTTTCTCTCTTGCAATTGCTTTGTCAATTCCCCCTTCCCTAGCAAGTGATCCCAGCTGCTTGGCTTCCCTACCTTCTAGTTCGTGATCATCGGCCCCATTGTCCCAGCATTGGAGCAACCAAGTGACAATGTGCTCCCCTGGTTGATGGGTAAAATCTTTTCGCATATTCCGTAGCTCGGTTGAGGTCTGGGGTCGAGATGTCACCTCTTCTTCCTCTGATTCACATAGTAATAACTCCTGGTCAGATGCTGTCCCAGGTGGTGAGTACACTGTTTCTTCATCTTGTTTCATCTTTCTTGCCTCTTTTTTGCTTTTCCCCTGGTGTACAGGCTCAATCGGTATTGGCAAGAATTGGTCCTCTGGTGTAGCTGCTGTACATGGAGTTGGATTAGCTGCGCTGTCTGCTGCGGTCAAAGTTTGAACAGCTGCTGTACTTGTCGCTGGGGCTGGTGTAGCTGCTGTGCTTGGAGCTGCAGTAGCTGCACTGTCTGTTGCTTTGCCACCAGATCCAGGGACATTTTTTTCCTTTTGAAGGTGTTGGATAGTGTTGAACAGGGTTCTGTAAGCATAGTCCAAGCCCTAGCATGCTACAATGATTTGTCCGTCCCTGGTATGACCAGAATGACAACACACCTCATTTAAGTGTTTTACTATTTCTTCTGGATTTTGCACTTGTTCAGTGGTGAAATTCCAAAGCATTGGAGGGGCCCACTGGCCCGGATACTTGCCCATACTATCCCACTTAGTGGGCATGATGCGCTATGGTATGGAATACCTCTTTGGTCAGTTTGGGTCAGATGCCCTGTCTCTGCTTCCTCCGAGCTTTCCCTGGCAGAGCATAAGACTCAGAAAGTCCTTGGTCAGAGAAAACATTACTGAGCAGCAACTAAACAGTCAGTGCTATCAGTGCTGTTCTCAGGCTGAAAGTCAAAGCCACAGCACTGCACCAGCTACTAAGGAGAAAAAAACGACTGCTACTGCTGAACCCAGGACAAACAGAAAAATAAGGGTAGTGCTATTCTTTGCTTTATCACAGTAGCTAAGTGGTGTGCAGTGCAAGGAGCAGCACAAACTGGTAGAGCAGTGACCTCACTTCTAAGATTTTATAATCTAACAAGAAAACTAAGGGACAGTGGTGTGGCCTGGGGAAACCAGGACAAGAACAAAGTTATTCAAGAGAAAGAGTAATTTTCAATGTAGTAACATGGGAAGGTTTAAGGGAAGAGAAGACAGATTTGTAGGCTTTTGAGGAAAATCCTCCTTAGTCCAGCTAGTCCTCATCCACAACTGTTTCTCCATTTCTGCCCTTCCACCTTATTTTGCCCTTAATCTCACTGTGCATTCTTCCTCCCAGCTCAAAGAGCAAAGCCACAAGGGAGCCAGATGTGCTGAACGTATGGATATAAAAAGGCAATCTGCATAACAACCAGAACCACGTGAAATAATCTCATTTTTACCATCTTGCTTCTATTTATTTTTTTTTTTTCTAGTGGAAAAAAAATAGATCTAGTTCATGGTTTGTTCTTTTCAAAGCAGTTTCATTTTCTTTAATTCCTTCCTTCACCTTTCGGGTTTTGGATATAATGTATGGCTATACAAATATTTCCCATCCACATATATGTATGCCCATAGGAGATCCTGAATACAGAGATAAAAGGCTCTTGGTTCAGGATATTTGGATACACAAATACGAATGCCATCTTAACCTAGACCTCACATTCCTCTTAAGAACTGGTATTTTCTCCCCTTTTATAATTAACTTGGTTCACCAGCTTCCTACACTCAAAGACACAAAACTGGGAACAAAGGAAATCTCCACAGAGAAGTTTCGCCCAAGGGATGTTCTCTTCCCAGCCACATTGACAGTGAAGAGAGGAAAGTAGCTCAAGAAGCAGAACAAATATTAAAGTTTAAGAAGTGCAGGTTCTCCAAGTGGTCTCTGGAAGACACTGTCTCTTTGCCAGTTATGGAGACTGGACTTTGCAAGTACTTTCAAACCACCACTGTGGACTGTTAGGCCCTGAGCATCTATAAAAATCTGATCTCAGCTGTGGGTGTTGAGGACCTACAAATGTAGCCAAATAAAATCTGGTCTGTTGGATTAGACCCAAAGCCAACTGAATCAAATTTTGGACCTAGCTTTAAGAATTTTTATTGTAAGACGTAAGAAACTGGACCTTCCCCTCATGCTATCCACTGCACAAATGCACCCTGAGAGACAGACAGCCCTGCAAAGGGCCAGCAGGCTGAGGAAGGATGGAGAGCAAGTTATGGCCACAGCATATCAGTTGCAGGGCCGGACAGGAGACAATATTTATTTAAAAACCAGTTACCCATTATAATCAAGGGGTAATGGGTTTAAACTTAAACAGGGGAAGTTTAGATTGGATATGAGGAAGAAATTCTTTACTGTGAGGGTGGTGAGGCCCTGGAATGGGTTGTCCAGGGAGGTTGTGGATGCTTCATCCCTGGCGGCGTTCAAGGTGGGGTGGGACATAGCCTTGGATGGCATGGTTTAGTGGGAGGTGTTCCTGCCCATGGCAGGGGGGTTGGAACTCGATGGTCTTGAGGTCCTTTCCAACCCTTACTATTCTATGATTCTATGATTCTATAATTTACTGCCCCTGATCATTCTACTGTTACAAATGTGCTGCTTCTAACTCCAGCCTACTTTATTCTGCTCATTGTTCAGAACAGACCACCACTGAAGTTGTCATTCTAAAATATTTTCCACTGTGATTAAACAGCGGCTGTAGTCAAGTAGTTCTATCTCCTATCAAAGTTTGTAAATCACAGTATTTTAAAAAGATGCGAGAAGCAAATAATCTGGTGTATAATAGCTATTTGATTTTTTACACATGTGTAGAGAAAATAAGAACATTAGATCTCTAGCCTTTAATTAAAAAATAGTTGGGAGGAGGGAGTAATATCTTAATAAGTAACATCTGACCAAAAAGAATTTAGTAAATCATACCCTAAGTGTGGCCAAAACCTGTAAGATTTACTGCAAGCAAATCATTATTGTTATCTAAGTCTGAATAGCTTCCATCTGAGTTCTGTATGAAAATACGCTCCATGGAAGCACAGCCTTGAACTTCAAAGTACATGCAGGATGCGACTAATTTCTGTATCTGACAGTGTGATGCAATGTTTGCATTTGCATCTCTGCACTTCAAAGTGTGGCACTCTCTAGATAAGTTCTCCATTTATTTTGACATGGATTTGCAGAGGTGAACAAGAAAGCAGCACCCGAACCAGATAGTAATTCTCCCCTAAACCAGAAACCAAAAAATACCAAAAGCCCTGCTCTGTTTGCTTCTCTCTGAATTCAGTAATGCCCTGGAGAACAGGGATTACAGAAGAAGAGTACAAGTCATGGCTGCAGTACTGCAAGTAATCTCTAGTGTCCAAAGCACAGTGTCAACATATGGTACTCGAATGCAGATTTAGAACATCTTTGAAGTAATATTGAATCTGACTAATGTGTAAAATGTAGACCTAGCTTCATTTTTTTTTTCTTTTTTTTTAAATTTCATACTGAGGCTGTCAAAACTACAAGTAGGGCAGCTAGATGTTAGTGCATCTTTATTCTGTGAATTACACAGAATTGTATCTAAAATCACTGCAGGATGAATTCCGATAGTCCTCTTTACTTTTTGCCACCCTAGCAATGCCAGGATCATACAATATAATAATGTAAAGGCTTTTGCCCTCATGACTATGGCGATACTTAAAATTTCATATTATATATGTGCGCAATTTCTATCAGATTATAGACCTATAGAAAACTCTGAATGTTGGGATACGATCACAACTGCAATACGAATCTTATTCATTCCATCAACATACATTAGAAAGCTCCTAGAACTATTCTCGCTTCCCTTGTATAGAACACGAAAGTATTTCTCAATACCAACAGCTGCTGATCAGAAGCATAAATATAACTATTATAATTATTTATTTACAATTATTTAAGCACCAATCATATTCAGCAAAAACATTTGGGAGAAAAAAAAAAATCTATCTTAAAAACCTGACAGTATAGAGAGGTTGAAGGGGCAAAAGTGTATAAATTTTTAAGATGAAAACCCAGGAGCAAGTTAGCGGCATTTTGAAAGCAGGTTCAAATAGCTGAACCTAAAGGTATGTTATGTAAGATCCCACTGTCAATTGAGGAGTAATTACCAGGTATCCCATACCCTATGCATACCGTCCCTATAATTAAGTTTGCGTAATATGCCACTACATTAAAAGGATTGCCTTTGTATTTAATAATCTTTGATTTATTTATTTTTATGCCTTTTAAGGAGAAAAGAGGGAAAAAAAAGTCTATCAAAGCTAACAGGACTCAGAAGATTTGTGTAATAAATATCATATGCAGATTTTTATGTCCCAATTCAGCTGGAGATGAATGTAGTTTTTTGAAGTCTGATTAAGGCAGTTCAGCCTCTCAAAAGTTCCTGTTTCAACATTAAAAATAAGTTGTGTGGTGCTTTTCTATTAATTATTTTTTATAAAAGAATAGCAAGTTTCATTTGCTCAATTAAAAGAGGAAAAATTAAATACTGTTCAAAGACAATTCAAAATCAGTATGCTGCTTCTTACTCATTATGATTAGTTATCATTTGCTCAGTGCAACATTTACACATATTACAAATCCCCAATCTTCCCTTGGGTGAAAAACGTCAAAGGGGAGTTTTCACTACTTCCTTCAGGATTTGGGCCATACTGATTTAGAAACCTATATAATTCCAAACATTTTCTCCATTATATAGAGTTCTCGCACACTTAAAAAACTCTGTATTTAGAATGAATCTCAGAGCTTAAATGCAACTCGCATCTGGATCGTAGATTGTGCTTTGTATTATACAATCTGCAGTCACCGCAAATGTTTGTATCCTTTACTGAGAAAGAATGATTCATTTCATAGAAATTTTCATCTGCTATTAATCTTCCAGGATATAGTTAGTGTTCTGATATTTTCAGATATTGTTTTATGGAGGGATTTAAAGTAGCTCTCCCTTGGCAGCCTGCAAGATTACTCAGTGATTATAAGCAACTCAATACTGTATGACAGCATTTCCATGCGAGGGACTTACAATCATGTTTCATTAATTCGGCTTGAATGAAGCCTCATTTCAGGCCTTGAGGAGCTTAAGATTTATGTGAAATTAATAACATAACAGATGTCTTCACAATTTGGTTCCTCTGAAAAAACCTGATTACTTTGAAAACTTCAATGCTTTAAAATGCAAACTGAGGGAGTTTTTACTCTAGGGTAAAGAGTTATTCGTTTATATCAACTGAATCTCAGAACTAAGTGGAATTTAAATGTCACATTTATATTAAACAGTCATATTCCCCATTATTACATGTAATAAACAAAAGCCTATTACTTTCATTAATAAGCAGTGTTGGACATTTAAACTAAAGCTTAGAGAGATAGAGTCAGCACCTTTGCTAAGAAGTAGGCATAAGTGAGACACAAGGGAGGTAAAAGAAGAATATCCAGGAAGCCCTGTTTTTTCTACCTTTGTTTCTGATAATTTAATCATCTTTTCCTCATAGGAAAACAAAATGCATCTGTGCTCACACAAAACTCCCCACTTTATAAGAGCTGAAGCTGTCTCTTGCGGATGCACATGCCTAAGGCCAAACGCCTCTTTCTTTCACAGGACACTTTAAATGCTAGCTTCTTTTCTTTTCTTTTTCCTTTTTCCTTTCTTTCAACAATTCAATTCTTTTATCTAGGCTGCAGCCACACGAGGTGCCTTGCAAGCTGAATTTTAACGCATGCATGAGCAAGGGGTTTATCTTTTAGGAAACTGTCTATGCGATTACTTCTCCAAGTCTCCCCCCAAAAAAAATAATTGAAATAAAAATTATCTCTCAGCTTTGCTTTTTGATCCGATATGCTGAAGGGCATGGGGAACAATACATTTTTGATTCACACACTCAAGTACAGCTGATAGGATAGTCGCTGCGATGGTTCGATATGCAAATGTGTTACATTAAGGGTTGAAAAATTGACACAATGCAGGATATTACAGCTAAGACACTATCAGCAAAATCATAACAATTAGCTGTTTGATTGCTGTAGACACGGTTCATGCACCAGCCTCACATTTATAATGAGGGGTCCCCCCATCCCTTTCTTGCCTCACCCCACCCTTTGCACCATGTCCACATTGATACCATGCTTCGCCAAGAGGTAAGGGCTCCGAGATAGAGGCGAAATATCAAAAGCATTAGTATAAATTACATTTGTACATTATTAGCTATTTAATTACATGAGATATCAGAGTGAAGCTTGCTGATTTCATGCTTATGTTAAAAGTCACCATGGCAGTATTCCTCCCCTGTGAGACTGCATCAGGAATTATTGTTAGCACATGCTAAAACAGACAAAGCAATGTATTCTCGCCACATTCTCTCCCTGACTCTCTCTAAGTTTAATACCAAGGAATTCCTTAGGCATCCAGAAAAAAAGCATATGTCTGGCATGGGGCTGTGAACCAGGAGATCTGAATTTGGAGATAAAGTCAGAATACTAGGCCTAAGGCGGGTGGTGCTGTGCTGACTGAGGAGGAGACTTGTTCTGCTCTCCATGAGGGACACCCGGTTTCCATGCACCAGACCCCCCCTCCTCGCCTACACCCCCCCTGAGGGATGGCATTAACTGTGCCTCCAAAAACAGCTGCTTATCAGCTCCTCTGAAGGGAGGGAGAAGCAGTGGGTGGCAGGGGGTTGCAATGAGAGGGGGGAGGCAGGAAGGGAGAGGGTGGAAAATAAAAAAGAAAGAGGACCAAGAAAAAGGAGACATTAATAGGGTTGAAGGAAAAGGGAGGAACTGCACTCTACCCACACATGCACTCAGACAAAGGCCCAATCAATCAGCACACTAATTCACGTGCTGCTGATTTCTCCATATACACAAGCATGCAAGATAATGCCTAAATGTACACATCAGTGCACCAGAGAGAAAGGAAATCAAGATTCCTGAGAGATGTCTTATGGCGTCTTGCCTCTTTTTAAGGGAGGGAATTCAGCATTTTGCACTAAACATCTAAAATCTCCTCTCTGATGAAACATAACAAATGCTGGAGTTACATACTAAGTTTCTTCACTGAATTCCCCAGCTGGCATTGTCCCCAGTGCCTGTGTGTCACAGCTATGCAAAACCACCCTCAAAGGCACTGGGATCCCCCTAATCGGGCAACAGGGAATGATATCAGCATGGCTGGGTTGCAAGGGCTTGGTTTTAATATAAGGCTTTTACTTCTCTTTGGTCTTCTGCATGAGGTCTCTATGGACTCTGGTTAACAAGGACAGGCACTGACAGACGCTGTCATGCACCATGACAGAAACATTTTTGCTCAGAGAAGATAGATTTAAAGGAAATGAGCAATATGAATTGCATCAATTAACGAATCACAGATAGCTGAGGTGGCAAAGGCTGCCTTTAGCCCCATGCCAGTGAAATATTTTCACCCATGAGGTATGGGCCCTCTTCTGGCAGACTTAGAAAGCACACCAAAAACCTCATCCAGGGAGGAATCACCCACCACTGGGCTGTAGACAAAAGGACCTGAGGATCCAGGTTTCATTTTACCTCATCAGGTTGAAAAGGCAAACATGAAACCTATCACTCATTACATAGGAGTGATGCGACCTCAGTACCAGCTCCTTTATCAGTGACAAGGAAGGATTGAAGGACTTCAGGCTGTTGCTGGGATGAGTCTGGCCCCAAAGAGGTTTGAATGATCTTTACTTGGAAGTCTCGCCCTTACACTGTGGCTGTAAAAGGCAAAAGTACAGAACATTTTGCACACAATCCTGAAAAAGATGGGAAACCTGAAAAGCGATGAGAAACCCTGAAGGTAGCACTTTCCTATTTTTATCCCACTCTAGTGCATTAATAGAAAGTATGAAAAAAAATCCATGCATTTCACATTAAAGTGGCCTAATTTGAGATACTTTTTAGACAGTCCCCCATCTCTGAGCACATCTATCGATAGCCCCAGTAAGTGAGACAGTCTGTCTACTCCATTCTCCTTTTCTTCATCTACAGCTTTGTCTGGTGGCTCTGGTACCAAACAGATTCCTCATAATTTCTCTGAACAGTTTCACATCTTATACCAACCTTCTCTAAACTAAACCATCATTTATTACTATAGAATAATAAAACCGGTGTTTTAGTGAAGCTGGTTTTCAAGGAAAAGTAGAGCAATAGAATACCTGAGAATTAGAGTAATTCAGGAGCAAGTCAAAGTTTCCTGGAAGTAGCAAAAGCATTTAACATCGGGATTGTGAAAATAATCTGTAAAGCCCTTGACTGCCCATTTCCTGCAATACAATCTCCATGCTACTGTGAGCGTGACCCACGAACTGTTTTTCTCACACCAGGAAAGCCCAGAGATCTCCAACTTTTCTGCTCCATGTGATGCTAAGCCAGCAAAATTTGAAATTTCAAATAGCTGAATGGACAGATAATCTCGGACTTCATGTGCAATTGCAACAGTTCACTTATGATAGAATTATGTTTAATTGTTGACATATTTACTTCATCTTTTTTGCCTAAAGTAAAATTTAAGCATTAAAATCTTGTTAGTACAAAAGAAATGGAATACTGAAGGCCTTTTTCTCTCAAAACCCTTATCATCGTTAACATCTTCCTCAAAATGTTTTTGGATTGCTTAATAAGCATTTTCGACCAACTAGAACATTACTCTAATGTTACACTCATCTGCTCTCACCTGGTTGGAAATGGCCATTGAGATATACGGGACAACTGCTTGTACTGACATTCTCACAAGAACAAACATTCAAGTTTGGAGCTTTCTGGTTTTCGCTTGGCCTACTATAAATAAACTCCCATGAGAGAAAAATCCAAAAACAGTACTAATAAAAGTGGGTATCAACATTTTGCCTGACTTTGTACCATGTCTGGGGTTCTCACCCAAGCTGCTTCACATGACAGCAGTGGCCAAGGCAACTGCCCTGACACCAGTGCATCCTGCCCTAGTACTTTCCCCCTTCCAAGCACAGAGACTCCATTGGATGCTGCACATCCACTGGAGTTACACATTTGAGCTACCTTACTTTAGTCATGGAGTGGTAGTCACACTTTCTCATGTTGCTCATGAGCTGGTTTACAACTTGGTGTTACTCAAAGTCTTCAAAACTGGGAGTTAGTAAGCATCATTAAACTACATTGGTCAGCTCTCTGACACACAGTCTTGTTCCTGGGTCCAAAATGGGACAAATAATCTCCTCTCTCATGGTATGCTGGAGTCCCCAGATATCAATACTAGATGCCAATCTGTCTATTTGAAAAGAAAAATATTCACAGCTCTATCAGTGGTGCAGTTATATGGATAAGAACTCATTCAGATCAATATTATCAGGGGAACAACATCCTTTCAGCTCCAACAACTTTTATTAAACAAAAGAAAATCCAGCAAACAACCACCCCAGCCAAGTGATTTCTTCATATAATGCCTGTTATATTCAGTTTAAGGGGAGAAGTAAATGAAGACTGTAACAGGAAAAACAAAAACAGGCAGATCTAACTGTACAATAAATACAGAACGTGTCCTATTTAATCGGCTTACAGTAAGATCCACTGAGCAAAATTATAATTTGATATGGCTCAGCTTAGCCAATAGAAACTCATAAAATGTCTTAACATCATAATACATTGTACAAAAGAATCACTAAGTACCATAAAACATATGGGAATATGGGTCTGTATTCATCCATTACTCTTTGCCAGTGTAGCATATTAAAATGGTTCCTATTTAAGTGCAGAGATCCCTGAAGTATACTACAGTCTTAATTAAAATGTCAATAAAATGCAAAAGTGCATTGGGGACCTTATCTGATTTTTTTTTTCCTTTTTGGTTAACTCTTTCAGAGAGTTATTTCTTAATAGCTTCATTACACTACTGAGGTTTGAAACAATTAAAAATAAACAGAAGTAAGCCATTTTTAATAATTAGCTGCAATCTGAGCATGATCTGTATCCTTTCTCTCTAGCACAATTTCCCACAGGAGTCACCAGCGGGTTAAGTCAAGACTGAAAAAGTAGGTCCTTATTCGAGGCTAGGAAACAATGCTTTGTGTATTTCTTTCAGTATTTTATTTTCATTCAGTAAAGTTTGGAGAAAAAAAAAGGAGCAAAATCTTTTCTGACTCCTTCTGTGACCAAGACCTTAGCCAGGTAAGCAGCAGTATGGTTTTCAGTAAAGTGGGCAGCTTTTACTGGACAGGGAAGGCACTGACCTGGGAGGCAGGTTGTCTCTCTGAAGTTCTTGCCCTGCCTTTCCATGGGACATCAAACCCACCATAAATGGAAACGGCATCTGTAGATGGCCAGGAGATTATTGTCTATTTGTTTTTTTCTTTTCTTTCAATGAATTTTTAAAATCACCTTTGAAAAATTCCTTTTTAAGAAACAAGATACAGCATGATGGCAGGGGGGTTAGAACTAGATGATCTTAAGGTCCTTTCCAACCCTAACTATTCTATGATTCTATGATGTTCTTCCAAAACTTGAAACAGAATTCAGTTATGAGGAGAACAGAAGATCCCATCCTTTCTTCTTTGTAAAATTGGAAGGATGACAACAGACTAAGTAAATAAGCTTTTCTCTTTCCTCCTGAAGAGAGGAAAAGGTTTCCCAACCTCTCGTACCACAAGAAATATTTTCAAAGATAAATGCTTGTTCTTCACTTCCCTAAAATACTACAGTATTTATCAAAATCTGCATTTCCTTGAAGAACAAAAGTGTACTTTTGGAATGGAATTTGCCTATTGCTAGCAAGATCAAAATCTGGCCAGGCCAGAATGCCAGCAGTACTGCCCAAGGCATTTCTGGGTGTCCTGGAGGGCTGCTTGGGTGCAGGAGGGCTTTCCTAAGAAGGGTGAGGCTGGGCCAAGGCTGGTTCTGCTTTGAGATGGCATCAGGAGCACTCTGAAGTCAGTGACAATGTATAATCCAGCCTGAAAAAATAAACTCTTCTCCCATATCATGGTACTTCCGGGCAGTATATCAACATGTCTGGATTGGCAATTACCTTCCTTGTACCAGGATTATACAGAAAACAAACCACAAGGCTACTTTTCAGATCTGTGCTTAGTGGTTAGGTCCACAACATGCCTATCTTTTTAGCAGCCTGGAGAAGCAGAGAAAGGGAAAAAACAGAAGTAAAGAAAAGAAGTTTACCAGATCAACATGCCTTCAGACTGCATCACGATCTGTTTCTCTTTCTACTTCATCCCCCTCTACATCCACTTTATGTTAAGTGACAAGCAGTTGGCAGGTTTTGCAAATATATTGACAATAGCAGACATATGATACAGCTGTGAAGATTTGTCTGACTAGGGTTTCAGCTGGTTTCTACTAGCTAACAGCCAACAGCCAGATTTTGGAGGTTATGACCTCTAGTTATTTGAAAGAAACTAGAGGGAGGAGGCAGGCAACACATTCTATGCATGAGTCTGCTGTTCCTAGAATATCTTTAGGACTTGCTCACATAAAACTGACTCTGTTTAATGATTCTTACAATTAAAAAAAAAAAAAAAGTGATTGGGGAGGACAAAAGGACACATCTTGTGAACGGAATTGGGGAACTAAAACAGTTATGGAGCCCTATCTTGTACAGCGCTGAGCAAGCGCTTCCTGCAGGGTGCTGAATGTTCTTGCCTCCTACTGGGTTTATGGAAGGTGAAGGTATTTAGGTCAATATATTGAATTCCTTTTGGTGTAGGTAGTCCACATTATGTTTCTCAGTTACTCTAACTCTGATTTTTCCTTTTTTTTTTTTTTTTTTTAACCTGAAATAATTAGGGATTTGGACAGCTAACAGCAGAGATGCTCAACCCTCCTGTCAACCTCATATGCACTACAGGGATTTCTTACAGACATACTATTTTCTGTAATCCTAAAGTCTTATTTAATGTTACTATTTGCATCACCTCCATGTGATGTCACTGCAACAGTTTGGGAGGGAAAGGAAGAAGTGCACTTCTAGGATAGGCCAGTGGCATCAGTCAAACTCTGACCCAGTTTGAGCTTAAATGAATGACAAATCAAATTGTGATTGTCAAACAGACTTACAAACTCCCACGTCTGTGGATACTACACGTGGGTACTACATCATGACTTGACTTATGTTACTCCTGTTAATTATAAAAGTAATGGAAAACATGAAAAATCTATTAAGTGCCCAACAAATAATTTAAGTTTAAAACACTTAATTAAAACACTAGGTTAGGCTCAATATAGCTCACTAACCCACTTGGCTCCTCTAGTAAAATGGGAAGACTAACAGAAAAGCCACTCCACTGGCTACTCTGAATATGAGGACAGAATAAATACTTCTAAGAGCTTTAGCTTCTGTTCATTGATGAATTAGGCTCAGGTAAATGGAAACTGTATCTTATTATGTCACTGTTGTATGAGAGGTTTTAGCTATTTTGTGTGATCTGTTCCCATGCAGCAGCATCCACACATTGTCCAGCTGAGCAGAGGTGATAATTTGGCAGGAAGGCAAAGGAAACACAACTCGCTGACAGGCATCAAGCAGATTGGATGCATTGCTTCATAGTGTGGGAGCTACTGTTGCTACCTCAGCAACGAAGCCCTGAGTGCTGGGAGGGGTACATGGTTTGGGCATGAGGAAATGGGAGAAGAGTCTAAATATCTGAATTAAGTGCTTGATGTTGGGAAATCACTCTTGGGTACCAGCTTCTGCAGATGGGAATTTTGAAGTCCTTATTGGTGGCTGCTTCGGAAGAGGGAGTTGGCAGCTTGTAGAGTTGGACAAGGTATGGTGTGACTCAAATAACACCACCCCCACCAACTCAAAGGAAAAAATGTCCCTGTGACCTCTCTGGTTTTCAGAACACAAGGGGAGAACTAAAACTTGCCAAATGTGAAAAGGAGGAATATCCATGATTTACTGTAAACTAGCCAGCTCCTTGATCCTTGTTAATGCCAATAACTTAATTATTACTAGAGGACATACCACAACAATTACAAATTTTCAATTGAATTAGCCTTAAGGGGGATGGTCTACAGCATCATATTTATATGATTGGTTTCTAATGTTGTAGTCAATTATAAAAATAACCTACCTGCAGCTAATACATACACATCCATATTTAAATAAGTCTTTTTTTGCTTATTAAGAAGTGGGTTAGCAAAGAAAAAATTGCTGTTATTTAATGCTTATTAATAAACCATTACATTAAACCAGTGTGCAAATCTGTTCTTGCATCTTTATGCTAAACACAATGCAGTAAAAAACATTGCAGCTGGTACGTACAAAACATTATTATGGAATGGTTGGTGTGCGGTAAGCTCACACCCTATTTGCATCCGAATTAACATTCACCTGTAGACAAGCGAATTACAGATCTGTGCTGAAGTCTCTTAATCACAAGTATTTTCTCATCAAATCACAAAATAAATGGGGATAGTCCAGACACGCAAGAACCTGCCACTATTTGATGCTAATCCTGTCTTGAAAGAGCTCCACAACAAATACCCTACAGTATCTCTTTCCTGTATGAAACACTGCCAATATTCAGATCTTCTCAAAGTTACCATCCTGCTGAGGAGACTGCAGGCTAATGATATTAATTAGTCTCCATTCTCCCTGTCCTCCCATACCGACTTGAAGTGCAAAGTCTGATATTTTAAGGTAATCAATTTCTCCCCCTCCTTGCTCCCTTTAATAAAGGAGAGACACAGGCATATTTTCTTCACCCATCAATAATGGTCCATCCTGTCTCCACAGCACAGCTAGTGTTTCTTTCCAGCAGGCCACAGATATTTCAGAGCATGCTTCCAGTTCCTACCCTCCAGGAGAGACCTCCCACACCTAACAACATCATTGTAGTAAAAGGTGCTCCCTGACCTACTCTTCTTCCATTAGAGTCATGCCTGAGCTCTGGAAAATAGAAAGAACAATATCTGGGACACTACAAATGGAAGTAACAACATCTCAGACACTAGAAAACTATTCTCTTCTCCTACATTGTTCCTTCTCAAGCATAACAGCAACTTCTTTCGTTGTACCTCAACACCAGTTTAGAGATGCTGTACTGATAAATGCATGGAAGGGATATCTGCATATACGTACACTTGCCAAGACACACAGCATGGCTGTGGATAAGTCCTCATCTGGTAACTGGAAAGCATGTGACATGAGGGTGCACAACAGGCAGGTGAAGGGCTAAGTAATGCACAATGTGACAGGGAGGGTGCACAATGGGCAGGGCTACACTCCATGCTCCCCGGTGGAGATCCTCCTGCAGCAAGTGGCTGAGCCTGTTACTAGGCTGAAAGATGTCAGGGAAGCTGAGGGGAATCAGCACTGCCTGCTTCAGGCTCAAACTGTGCAGGGGCCCCAAGCATCCCCTGTAGCTCATGGTGGAAAGAAGGAGGCCGCTAACCCAGGAAGCTGGGAAACAGTAACAGAAAAAAACAAAACAACAACAACAACAAAAAAAAAAGGGCAAAAAAAGGAGGAAGAGGACAATTAAAAGCAAGGGGCTTCCTCCTACATCTGTTGTCCCCACCCAGAACAGCTTTGCTATCCTGCAGGGGGCTGATGAGGAAACACACTTACACCAGGAACAACCGGCTCATGCACTGGTAAAGAAGGTCACTACTGGTGCTGCCAGGAAAAAGCAGTTGGTCAGAGTAGTAGGGGACTCTACTCTGAAAGGCACAGAGGCACCCATCTGCCGGCCTGACCCAGGCTCAAGGGAGGTGTGTGGCCTACCAGGGGCTCGGATCAGGAATGTTGCAGAGAGGCTGCTGCTCTAGTAGGTCCCACTGACTATTACCCACTTCTAGTGATCCATGTGGGTGCTACTGATATAGATAGCAGTAGCCTGGAGAACATAAAGAAAGACTATAGAGCTCTGTGAGAGGTGGTTAGGGGCTCTGGAGCTCAGATTGTCTTTTTGTCAATTCTCCAGGGTACAGGGCAGGACCTTAAAAAAAGGCTAGGAGGACTGGCCAGGTTAATAAATGGTTAGAAGGGTGGTGCCATAGTGAGGGGTTTGGGGATCTTAAGCATGGGACTCAATTTAATAGGCCCGGTCTACTGGGGGCTGGTGGAGCTGGTCTGACAAAGAAGGGGAAGAGTGGATTTGGTAGGAGGCTTGTCAGGCTGGTCAAGGATGCTTTAAATTAGATGTGTTGGGGGAGGGGGGCGTCATTCCATCCCAACACTCCCAGTCAGCTGCAGCACCTATAATAAATGCTCGGAGCAATGTGGAGATACTCCAGCCACCCCAGCCAATGAGCCGGCTTCAATTGGATCTGGGCTCAGATGCCTCTATATGAATGCCCATAGCATGGAGAACAAACAAGAGGAATTAGAGATGTGTGCACGTCTACTGGGGTATGATATCATAGGCATCCCAGAAACATGGTGGGATGGCACCTATGACTGGTGTGTTGGAATGGAAGGTTACCGGCTCTTTAGGAAAGACAGGCCCAGTAGGTGGGGAGGTGGAGTTGCTATTTATGTTAGGGATAGGCTGGAGAGTATGGAACTCTGTCTGGGGACAGGTGAGCAGTCGACAGAGAGTTTGTGGGTCAGGGTTAAAGTGAGAACAGCGATCGGTGACATTATTGTGGGGATCTGTTACAGACTGCCTGACCAAGGGAACTCAGTGGATGAAGCACCCTATAGACAGATAGGAGCAGCCTCACGCTTGCAGACCCTTGTTCTCATGGGAGACCCTGATATCTGTTGGAGGGATGGTATGGCCTGGCACAAACAATCCAGGAAGTTCCTGATTGTGTGGAAGACAACTTTCTTCTGCAAGTAATAGAGGAGCCGACGAGGAGAGGTGCCATGCTTGACCTCGTCCTCACCAACAGGGAAGGGCTGGTTGGGAATGTGACGCTCCAGGGCAGCCTTGATTGCAGTGATCATGAGATGGTCGAATTCGAGATCCTCAGGACAGTGAGAAGAGCATGCAGCAAGCTCACTGCCCTGGACTTCAAGAGAGCAGACTTTGGCCTCTTCAGGAACCTGCTCAGTAAGGTTCCATGAGATACAGCCCTAGAGGGCAGGGGGGCCCAAGACTGTTGGTTGATATTCAAGGATCACCTGCTGCAAGCTCAGGAGCGATGCATCCCAACTAGAAGGAAGTTCAGCAGGAGGGCCAGGAGACCTCCTTGGATGGATAAGGAGCTGCTGAGCAAAATTCGAAGGAAAAAAGAGGCTTATAAAAGGTGGAAGCAAAGACAGGTGGCCTCGGAAGAATACAGGGATGTTGTCTGGGAAGCTAGGGACCAGGTTAGGAAAGCTAAGGCCCACTTAGAATTAAATTTGGCTAGGGATTTTAAGGATAACAGGAAGGGATTCTATAGGTACACTGCAAATAAAAGGCAGGCTAGGAACGACATGGGCCCTCTCCAGAAGCTATCGGGAGAACTGGCTACCCTGGATTTGGAGAAGGCTGAGGTTCTTAATGACTTCTTTGCCTCAGTCTTCACCGGCAAATGCTCTGACCACACCACCCAAGTCTTGGAAGGCAGATGCAGGGACTGTGAGAATGAAGACCTTGGGCCCACTGTAGGAGAGGATTTACTTTGAGATCATCTTAAGAACCTGAATGTACACAAGTCCATGGGACCTGATGAAATCCATCCGTGGGTCCTGAAGGAGCTGGCAAATGAAGTTGCTCACCCACTGTCCATCATATTTGAAAAATCATGGCAGTCAGGTGAAGCTCCCGATGACTGGAAAAAGGGAAATATAACCCCCATTTTCAAGAATGGGAAAATGGATGAGCCGGGGAACTACAGACCAGTCAGTCTCACCTCTGTGCCTGGCAAAATCTTGGAGCGGATTCTCCTGGAAGGCATGCTAAGGCACATGAAAAACAGCAAGGTGCTTGGTGACAGCCAGCATGGCTTCACTAAGGGGAAATCCTGCCTGACCAATCTGGTGGCCTTCTATGAAGGGGCTACAGAACTGATGGACAGGGGTAGAGCAGCTGATGTCATCTACCTGGACTTGTGCAAAGTGTTTGAGACTGTCCCACACGACATAGAATCATAGAATAGTTAGGATTGCAAAGGATCTTAAGATCATCTAGTTCCAATCCCCTGCCCTGGGCAGGGACACCTCACACTAAACCAAGTTACTCAAGGCTCTATCCAACCTGGCCTTGAACACCACCAGCAACGGAACATTCACACCTTCCCTGGGCAACCCATTCCAGTGCCTCACCACCCTTACAGTAAAGAATTTCTTTGTCATATCCAATTTAAACTTCCCCTGTTTAAGTTTGAACCCATTACCCCTTGTCCTCTCACTACAGTCCCTAATGAAGAGTCCCTTCCCAGCATCCCTATAGGCCCCCTTCCTTGTCTCTAAATTGGAGAGACATCAATTTGATAGATGGACCACTCTGTGGATAAAGAACTGGCTGGCTGGCCGCATGCAAAGAGTTGTGCTCAACAGCTCAATGTCCAGCTGGAGACCAGTAACGAGGGATGTCCCCCAGGGATCAGTGCTGGGACCGGTCTTGTTCAACATCTTTGTGGGTGACATGGACAAGTGGGATTGAGTGCGCCCTCAGCAAGTTTGCCAATGCCACCAAGCTGTGTGGTTCGGTTGATACATTGGAGGGAAGGAATGCCATCCAGAGGGACCTTGACATGTCTGTGAGGTGGGCTGATGCCAACCTGGTGAAGTTTAACCATGACAAGTGCAAGGTCCTACACCTGGGTCAAAGCAATCCCAGGCACAGCTACAGGTTGGGCAGGGAAGAGATTCAGAGCAGCCCTGAGGAGAAGAACTTGGGGGTGTTGGTCGATGAAAAAATGAACGTGAGCCGGCAGTGTGCGCTTGCAGCCCAGAAAGTCAACCGTATCCTGGGCTGCATCAAAAGGAGTGTGACCAGCAGGTCGAGGGAGGTGCTCCTGCCCCTTTACTCTGCTCTCGTGAGACCTCACTTGGAGCATTGTGTGCAGTTCTGCTGTCCTCAACATAAAAAGGACATGGAACTGTTGGAACAAGTGCAGAGGAGGGCCACGAGGATGATCAGGGGACTGAAGCACCTCCCTTATGAAGATAGGATGAGAAAGTTGGGGCTGCTCAGCCTGGAGAAGAGAAGGCTGCGTGGAGACCTCATAGCAGCCTTCCAATACCTGAAGGGGGCCTACAGGGATGCTGGGGAGGGACTCTTCATTAGGGACTGTAGTGAGAGGACAAGGGGTAATGGGTTTAAACTTAAACAGTGGAAGTTTAGATTGGATATGAGGAAGAAATTCTTTACTGTGAGGGTGGTGAGGCACTGGAATGGGTTGCCCAGGGAAGTTGTGAATGCTCCATTGCCGGCGGTGTTCAAGGCCGGGTTGGATAGAGCCTTGGGTGACATGGTTAAGTGTGATGTGTCCCTGCCCATGGCAGGGGATTGGAACTAGATGATCTTAAGATCCTTTCCAACCCTAACTATTCTATGATTCTATGTTTTCTGGCCATATCAGATTTTTAGCAGGCTTTGATTTGAAATGAAGCATCTGCAAGTCAAACATTTCCATTTGTTAAGAAAACAGATACTTTTGTTTCCCAGCAAAAATAAGTAAAACATTGTCAATTTCAGAGGCAGAATAAAATAGAGAGCATTTTGCTGAAGTGGAATTTTAACATTTTAGACGGCATCAAAAGGTATGAATTGCCTTGATGCGCCCTTGATTTTTCTCCAGTATTCAAATAAATAATTGACAGTTTCCCCAGCAGAGTACGTGATGCTCAGGAAAAATATATGTGAATTCCAGATTGAAAACACAAATATTTCTTTATCTGTCAGACCTGTTTCAGGAAGATAAGTACATTCTTTCTTTCGGAATCTTCATGACGCCCTGAAGGATGATTCATATCCTGGCTTCTGATGCATGAAGGTTGGAGCCTCAAAGTCCTACTGAAGTCAATGGACTCAACTGTGTCACGAACTTTATCAATGTTAAGTAGTCATGAGAGAAACTGTGACACATTTTTGTGACTGAAAATAATTCGTGTGTTACGTGCTGTGATCTATTGTAGAGCTGTGAAAGTGTTGGTTTCCATAACACTCAGCAAAAGAGTTTTCAAGGGGGTTTTTGGTTGTTTTGACAATCTCAGCCTCAGGCTTTCAAAGACAAGAGCTGACGCTGCATAACAGAATGGCAAAGTATCTTCATAAATCCAAACCATTAATAAAAGATGAAGTGGACAGAGAGGAAATAGGAAGTCGTGTACCAGTCGTAGAAGCACAAACACCTGATCTCAGGAACAGAATCTTCAAGATGCTGAAGACACTGGGGCTGTTACTGAGGTTGGTAGCCATTCTGAGAAACTACAGAATGCTCAGTTGCTTTCAGAATGGAATCAAATTGCTGGCAAATGCTCAGAGTGGTGAAGATGGCAATTGCATTTCTTTTCTTATGTTTTACTTGCAGCCCTTTGTCATTAAAAAGATGATCTTCTGGGGTTTTAAGGTTTCTTTTAACAGAAAAGAGAAGCAAACCAAAGCTAAGAAAATCCCTGAACAACAGAAGCAAGTCCCTCTTAGTGCTGTTTATACAGCTAGTGCAGAAGAGATACTGTAGAACTCTTTGTTTCCCCTCAGCCTGCATAAGCTTGTGCTTCACATGGAGCAGCCACAGCCTGTGATCAGCAGGGCCAGTCATATATGTTCACTCCCAAAGATCCAAAGTCTTTCCTTTACTCCGGCAAGTTTTCCAGCCATGTGAACATGCAAACGGAGCATTTTCCAGTATATATGAAAAACTGCTGACATGCTTTTAAATAATCTTTGTCTTAGTACGCTGCACACATTAGCAGGGAGGCTGTCCAGTTCTGTAACTGTCATTGAAATAAGTGTTTACATTTAAATTTTATTGTGTTACCATACATCTTTCAGGAGATTGCCAAACTTGAAAATATTTACATATGTTTGAGACATCACCAAATCTATTTGGTGTGGTGGGTGGGGAAGGCACATCTGCAGTCCATTTTCTGAAGTATGAATGTCTACATCTTTGATGTTGTTGAACTTCAAGAGATACAGACATCTCCACCATCCTCAGGCATTGCTAATGAACATCAATTGTCCCACTGTGGCACGTGGAATGAGCATGAGTTATTTGTTCTGTACTTTCTGAAAAATGCAGTTCTTCACCGATTTATTTTTTTTTTTCCAAGACAGATTAAGCAGCATAAAAGCTATCAAGAAAATATTTCCAACATATCTGTTATGTGAGAAAAAGATCTTTTCAAGAAGCAAAGTGGGCTTTCAGAATTTGGAATGGGAAAAAATCCCCAGAAACCCAACACAAAGGTCATAGAACAAATGTAGCACTACTCTGTGATACATTATATGTTCAGAGAAGAAATTAGTCAGAATGTGATCCAAAGAGGAGTAAAAGTATATGGCACTATCACAGACAAGATATAAATGCAGATTTGATTCCATCTTTATAGTTTTCATACAGTATTTAACAATTCAAAGTTCACTGTATATTTGTAAAGCAAGAACCAAGTGCTGGTTCACCTATCAACCCTCCCTTTTTTCAGAGGCTGAAGTAAGCAAGCAGGATACACAGGTAAAATATATAGCTGTATCCTTCATCCCCTCATGCATTATTTTTTGTAATTTTCTAAACACCTTATTCTGCAGTCATCGCTTGCATATTTGTTATTACTCAATCTCATCCTAAGAACAATTACTCAGGGAGTTTATGACCCTACTCAGAAGACTGCAAGTCACAGGCCCTGGCTGCATGTGCGACATTTAGTGATGAACACACACTGGGATCTTTGTGATATGACTGTCAAATTTACCTGACACAGTATAGGAATAAAGCCTCATCTTATTTAAACCTCTTACCCAAGGACCATATTTCTTTGCCATACATCTTTAGCTATAAAAATTGAGGACCATCTGATCGCATACATAACATTTCATGCTCAAACATGAAACAGAGGACATGGATCACTACTTACTCATCACCCTGCATTTTCTGAACATGCAAACTGAGTCAATAAAATAAAAGAAATCACAGTACTCATTGAACACCAAGCCACCAGACACCTCCACTTGCTCCACCTGCGCCATGTGTAAGGTGGAAAGGAACCAGTTCCTGCTTGCTCCCCCCACATCTGAAGACTGGGGGGGGATGATGTGAATGGTCCAAACAGCAGGATACTCTACATCTTAATAACTGTTTTTCAGCTAATTCTAAAAATGGCATTTTAACAACTATTTTTAGTAATGGCAACAGTATCTTTTAATGGTATTATTGCAGCCTCCTAATTAAATGGACAGATTAGTGATAGATAAATATCCATTCTTCTAGGGAGTTAATTAAGAACTTTCATCAGCTTGGATATGGATATGGCTCCAGCTAGAAGTTCTCCCAAGCAGTGGGCCAGCTCATGCAGGAAGCACACAGACCCACCCTTGATATGTTTACTGTCATTTGCCTTACAGGTATCTAGCAGGAATGGCAGCCCTTCACATCCCTCTCCACTCACAATGAGGGTTTATTAATGCGTGTCATTAGAATATAAACTAAAGACTGTAGAGTGAACACACAAGCGAGCTGTCCCTAAACGACCTTGACTTTCAACCACATAGTTTTGCTCTTGGGCCAGCATCCATTCATTTGGGATGCTCCGTTGATCATTACAGATTGCCCTGAATTATTTATTTACCACACTTCACTACTGTCTACTTTCTCTCAGACTTTGAGGAAAGAGTAGCATGTGAGAAGGGCTGGATGGTTCAGTACACCAGGTTGGATGATAGGAGGCCATGGTTATGAATTCAGTGTAATGGCCAATTTGCCATGTCACTTCACTTCCCTGGGTCTTGGTCTCTCCACTTTGGCCTCATTTAGCTGTGGATATTATAAATTGTTTAAGGCAAGGACTGTCCTTCAACACCTGGGTATTTCTACTCCTGTATCAAAACCTGCTGATATTTGCTGTAAGTAAGGAAATTGTTCAGCATTACAGGCCATATTTAAGAATGGTGTCATATAATGGGTCACAGGAGCACTGGATTCTCTCCAACTCTCCTAATACCCACCTCTATCAATCCTGTTTCAGCCTTTTCACTCTTTTAAGTACAACAACCCCATAAGGCATACAGCCCTAAGAAGGTAGCCAGCTCCTACCTCTTTTCAAATACAGCTACCTTTGTACCAAAGCATATCTACAGTTTCACAAGCATTTGCAAGCAAAAGGCTCTTGGACTAGTTATAGACATTCTTTTTTTTAATTATTGTTGCTTAGATTTCCAGTTCCAGGTTGATTTGGCACTACTCAACCCTCTTTTGCCCTGTTACTCCTTCACTACCTTCAGCTAGGGAGGCTGAATGAGGCCGAAGGATGTAATTTTACATGGAAGTGAAATGTTACTATTTGCATGGGGAAATAGGAAGTTAAACAGGAGTGGGGTTGCTAAATGGCTTAAAGTCTTACCAAAAGCAAGGTAGTTAAATACAAATGCTGCCTTCCTCCAGCCCAGTAGTGGTTTATTTCCATGTTAATAACATGTTTTTCACTGCACGTTTTATCTCTAAGTCTTCAGTTTCCTATTGACTTTGGACCATCCCACAAGCTTTCCCAAGGGTAAAATAATCTGCACATTGAAGTTTAGCTGCACAGCTTCATAGGTCCTGATGTAATCTGATATCTGTATATGCTGAAATAAAATGCTGGCCAGGTCATACTTATTAAAATGAGACATATAACTTACAGTCTGCTTCTGTCCCAGAGCATAGAAGTGCAGTACAGGCCCTGGATGTCTCCTGGGAGCTTATACCACCTTGTCAACCTCAGGGAAGAGGTTAGCATATGATAGCCATTTGAAGACTCACGATGGTGGCATTCTGAAACAAGTAAGAATGGAAGGACTTGCAGGTCTCCGGAAACAATAGCAATGCTCGGTTCCTGTGCACTTCATGAGGATATGGACTTCTCTTGCTCATAAACAAACACATACCACCTGCACATGCACTATCGCCTGTACTGTGCCCCATGGGCAGTAATGCAGCCTGCTCAGGCCAAAAGAGCAGACACAACTACTGTAAGCCCTCAGCAAAAGGAATTCAGACGTCCCCGCAGCAACAACAAACCAACCAGGGATAAGAGGTCAGGCTCCAAGAGACTATTTCCAAACCCATCTGTGCTTTGACCCTCTGACGGGCTGAATCGCCCCAACTTGACAAAAGAGATTGTTATCTTCTCTACACTTCTCACATAAGGGCTTGGCAGAAGAAGTTATTTTCATTATTCAGCATTCACAAATCTAAAAGATTATACATACTGGTCACCTCCAGTTGCACTGGTGGAACAGAGGCAGAAGGAAGAAGACACATTGTGAGGAACAGCCATTCAAGGAGCATCCTTCCAATCCCCACAGAGGAGCAGCAGGGATCTGACCCATTGACTTTTAAACTGAAATGTTAAAGTCTGAGCTTCTGCTTTAGCGAAATAATAGGCCAGTGTGATAATAATGGCAAGAAATACATCAGGTTCTTGGGTATCTTATTAATGAGAAACATTAAACTAAGTGATACACTTGAGCTTTTATTGGACCAACACCCACAAATAAATATACTTGTTCCCATGAATTCATTCTTCAGTTGAATGAGTCTATAATTCAATCCATTGTTACATTCTAACCAGAGCCAATATTTAACATCTTTTCTAATCGAGCTATAATTTAATATTTTTTAATTTCTTTTAAATTAGTTGAAATCCTTTCATTTTTTCTTTTATGAAGGAAAGTTCTCCTTTTTGCCTATGATTGAGTTTGAACTGGCTTTGTTAGAGCCCTCTTAAGATACACAGTACACATTTTTGTTCTTCTTATCTAAGTTCCCAGGACTTGATCAATAGTGGAGCACATTTTTCTATCTAAGAACTAACCAAATTTATTCAACAGATTATACATTAATTTTACCATTAGAACACAATATGAGCAGATAATCCACAAAAATGCTTCAGATTTTTTGAAAGTGAATTTAATTATAACTAGTAATGTGCATTTGAGAATTATAATTATGAAAAGTCATGTTCTATAAATCTAAAATGACAGATTATATTTCAAAGCCTTATTGCAGAGGAATTAGAGTACCGATTTATTAGTTGTAAATGTCTGATTATTGCAGCTTTTCTAAAAAACATGATCACAGCATATTCTAGCTGGATTTAACATGTTTAATCCTTCCAACAAGAATCATATTTTGAACATAAAGCAGCACTGCATTCATTTGTTTATGAGACAGATTTAGACAGGTAAACTTTGTCTTATGATCCCTGAACAGTAATAATTTAACAACACTTTACACACTCATATTTTTCCAGCTGCAGACTACAGCTGATTACAAAATCTACATTTGTGTATAAGGGCCACAATTATGGTTTGGCATTAGGAATGGTATTTCACATTATTTGCAGTTTCTCTGCTACTGAGGGACACCAAGCTTGAATCACCTCCGCTAAAGATTTACCTGGCCACATGGAGAAAGCAACCAGGATGTTGGGCACCCCTCTTCTAGCCCACATTGCATACACAGGCATTGCAACTTCCCAGCAAATCCAAAAGTGACAAGCAAACTTAATGTGCTGTCATTGCCTGAAAATAAAGCCCGGTGTTAAACTAACCAGACAGGATTTGGTATGGCATAGGATGGGTTTTCCTCAAATCCACAGTTTCCAAGGAGGTTCCCTCAAGGAAAAGATGTGCTACATTCTATAATGAAAATTGACATTTCTGCATCTGTCAAGTAGTTAAAGCTTTAAATGAGTACATTTACTGATCTAGAATGACTTGCTACTAAACAATTTTATAAATGTATTTAAAAAAGTCTTCCTACTAAATTTTTATATACGCTGTTGTAAAATGCTATTTCTTTTCATCATACATCTGAGCAGGGAGAATCAGGCATTCTCCAAATGGCCATTATCTGGATTTTTATTAGGAATTAGAATTCCTCTCAAGAGAAATCTGTTCAGATTTATTTGACTAAAGAAAGAACCCCTCTGGTGGTTATTTCTTGCCCGGTGAGGCCATGTCAGTTCAGGTACAACCTCACTTGTTTGCAGGTAGCTCTGCCCCTCAGATGATCAAGTAGAAGTCCCTCAGATGGCTGCACTGGGCAAGGGTTCACGTCCTCCAGAGCAGCAACTGGTAACTGAATGGCACAGGCCTCCCTGCAAGGCTGGGACTCCCATCACCCATACACACATGTCCCTGTGGCCTTGGGAGGGGAGAAGCAGGAGGAAGGGCCCCGCTAACAGAGATGTACATCTTTTTTCCCTTCTTAGGCACTTCCAAACCCCCATTCAAACCCAAAGGTAACGTAAGTGCTGTATAAGCCTACAGAGATTCAAAATTCTGCTCCTTCCTGGAAAAAAACACATTTCTGCTTTGATGATACCAGACTCCTAGAAGCTTTAAATACCACTTGCTGGTATATAAGTCTAACCAGAGTAGTAAAAAGGAAACAGATTTTATTCAGTAAGAACTGAAAGATCCCACTATAGCCTTGCCATTCAGTTGTCTATCAACCCGCAGTACATGGCACACATTCATTTGCTGTTACAGTTTCTAAAAATAGATGAATAAATAAAATAATCTGTTGAAAGCCCAAAATTCAACCAAAAAAAAAAGAAACCCACTTTACGTCAAGTATAATCTGGCAGTACTCGGCAATTATTAATTCTGTTAATTTATCACAGGTGCTGCAAACTGAACTGCCAGTGGAGTAGGCTGATAGCAGGCTACAAGCAATTCCACATGTTTTTTCAAAACAATATTACAATATTTCACCAGTCACCTGTTTCCAGTGAAAAATCAGAAGCAACAGACCACTTGTTCGAGTCCAAAGCATGTGAATATTCCTAGAAGTCATTTCTACAGAGTCTTTCCCAGCTTGCATTACTTCTCTCCAGTGCAGGGCTCACTTGTTACAGTACTACAGAGTTACTTCAGGTAGGTTGCAATGGACTTTGCCATTACGTACAAGCCTTCCTGACAATGAAGAATTCTCCTACCATCTTTATAGATCATTGTAGCTAATGAAAATGAAGAAAAACCCGCTTTAAAAAAAAATAAAAACCTATCTGTCTATCTATCCATCTAATCTATCTCCATCTCTACAAAGAATAAGGTTTGGCAACTTGAATTCTCCAACACCGATACTCACCATGCATACACGGTATGTAATTTTTGTGTAATCAGGCCTAGTCTGCCCCTGAGAGGGTCAATAAATGTGTTTTCAACAGACCTGTTTGTCACCCATAATGACTGCATACGAAGACTTTATTTTCCCCCTTCTCTTATCATAAAGGTCTTACGACATCCTTGAGCAAAGAGAAAGGATATACACGCACATCTCAGCCAGCATAACACAACAAAACGTACCTGAGAAACAGCGCAAGTATGCTGTTCCATGCTTAGCTCCATGAGGTTGTGATTACCTTCCTAATTTAAAGCTGGCTCAGATGTATCTATATGAACTACAATCCTGTATGACTGCGCAGCCATACCCAAGAAAACCACACTGAATGTTTTCTTTGGGAGCTGCCAGTCCAATTCCTGCTAAGACAAGAGGTTTGCTAGCAAAAAAAAAAAAAAAAAAGAGAGGTTAGGAAGTCTCATAGACATACTTTTCTAGCAGGTTTAAGTCCAGTGTTTACCTGTCTTCGTTCAGAATCTGACCTTTCCTCACGCTGAGAAGTTTTTAAATAAATGGCACATTGTGAAGCTAGTAAAAATGTATTAAATTCATTTTAACAAGGACTGTCTATGAACTATGTATTATATTCAGCATCTCTTAGAGCAAAAAATAGGATGGAAAAGCTGTTATAGTTTTTCTCAGTCCACGCAATTGTGTTACTCTGCTTCCCTTCATAGAGTCCAAATATATATACATGGTAGACCAAATTGCACCCTGGGGTTGTTTTATTTGCTTGAAGGGACAAACTTGGCAAGGAATATCTTAGGACAGACTCCAAGTACTCTAATTCTGCTTGCATTATGTTCCATTTGCTTATTTCTGTGTTTTCAGTATTCATTTCATCCTTCTCCAGCTTCTTTTTCCAACTCAGCAGTTCTTACACTGAGCTGTCCAGCATTTTTCTGTGGTACAAATATCCAACTCCTGATATCTTTACACAAGTCAGATACTGAAAGAAGTCGTGGTGCTATAGCTTCATCCCCTCCCCAGGGGAAGTCATAGAATCATAGAATCATAGAATAGTAAGGGTTGGAAAGGACCTCAAGATCATAGAGTTCCAACCCCCCTGCCATGGGCAGGGACACCTCCCACTAAACCATGCCATCCAAGGCTATGCCCAACCCCACCTTGAACACCGCCAGGGATGAAGCATCCACAACTTCCCTGGGCAACCCATTCCAGGGCCCCACCACCCTCACAGTAAAGAATTTCTTCCTCAGATCCAATCTAAACCTCCCCTGTTTAAGTTTAAACCCATTACCCCTTGTCCTCTCACCACAGTCCCTAATGAAGAGTCCCTCCCCAGCATCCCTATAGGCCCCCTTCAGGTATTGGAAGGCTGCTATGAGGTCTCCACGCAGCCTTCTCTTCTCCAGGATGAACAGCCCCAATTTTCTCAGCCTGTCTTCATATGGGAGGTGCTCCAGTCCCCTGATCATCCTCGTGGCCCTCCTCTGCACTTGTTCTAACAGTTCCATGTCCTTTTTATGTTGAGGACACCAGAACTGCACACAATACTCCAAGTGAGGTCTCACGAGAGCAGAGTAAAGGGGCAGGAGCACCTCCCTCGACCTGCTGGTCACACTCCTTTTGCTGCAGCCCAGGATACGGTTGGCCTTCTGGGCTGCAAGCGCACACTGCCGGCTCATGTTCATTTTTTCATCCACCCACACCCCCAAGTCCTTCTCCGCAGGGCTGCTCTGTTTTGTGTGGAAAGAGATAGAGGCTAAGGGGGAAAGGATCTTTTTTATTTTTGTGCCAAACAAGCACCAATCTGGCATGAACTGTAGATGCTTTGTTGCTTTTCTTATTCTACCCTTACCAAACATGCACCTCTCCCCACCACCAGGCTGCAGAAGTATTTGATAGCAGCACCATTAAAACCATACTGTCTTCAGTTTGTGAGCAAACTAGGTTGTAATGTATTTGCTGTAGCATGGTTTACTCCAGGTAAGATAGAGAATGGTCCTTTGGCACAGCTTTGCACCCTGGGCAAGTAATCACAGTTCAACTAAATTAGTGGCAAGTAGATTTCTGAGAGGTTTTTCAATGGATCTGAAGAAAAGACTACACTTCAAATACACTTGAAGATACATCTGAGTCTTACCCTAGTTGGCATGAGGAAAACACATCTTGATCTGGGATCTAACATGAAGTTACATAGTTATTATAGACTTGGTTTTCAAGCATTTAGGGGAAAAGATCCACATACCCTCTGCTTATTGCAACTACAGGAGGTATCTGGATCAGCAAAGACTGGAGGAACTGATATAAAGAGGAAAATACAGTCTTTTCTTGGAACTACTTAATAATAAATAAAGATGATACATTACTGGCAAGCTAGCATACATGCCAGGGAATGCCTCTGTTCCCTCCCCAACACTTTTGAGCAAAACTAGGCTAGTCAGTATGGCTAAATCCAAGGAATGACTTTGTACCCATCGAGCATCCTAGTTCAAGAGTGGTTTTGATTACTTGATACATAATACATTATTCAAAAGCAGCCTTTGAAGACATACAACACCTAACACTTTAAAATTAAGACTAAATTCAATTTAGAAAAATTGTAATACAATTTCCCCAAAATTAATCTTAAATGAAGTTTCTTGCTTGGCCTCTCACTCACTGCAGATAATCAATCTCGACGTGGCTGTGTGAGAAACAGACGCTACTGAAAGGGAAGTGAAATTAAAGAGAAGAGCTGCGCCAGCACTGTGAAAAAAGCTGTCTAATTATCTGCATTTTATTAGAAACAACTAACTAATGTTTGGTTTGTTGCCATCCCTGAAGCAAAGTACAGTTACGAAAACAGAAAACAAATCTTGACAAGGTCTTCATTTTCTAATAAATGGGACATGAGGGGAATCATTTATTGGTGTTTTACCCCTGGTCAGAGCCTTGGGGCAACTCACCCAGTGTGAGGCAATGTGACTGGCTGGTTGCCAACATTAACTGTACTTATTACATTCATCCCATGCAGAACACATCCATCTCCTGCCCTGCCTTGACACCCCATTTATTCTGAGATTCATTTGTCATGTCCCCAATCACCAAAATGAATAGAAACTTTCCAGCATGATAGATTGTGGTTCTAATTAAGACTAAAGAAAAGATCCACACTCAAGTGGAGTCCTTTTTCTTTTTGTTCTTCTCCTAATAAAATAGTATTCCTAGCCAACTTTCTGACTAATGTCCTTTCATGGTGGTTGTCCACTGTAGGTCACTCAGTTAAAAAGAAACAGTAGTATTTCTAAGAATTTTTCCTCCCCTAACAACTACACAAATTGTTATAGAAAGAAGTCCAGACACTCTGAAGACCATGCATACACAGGTTGTTGATGTGCAGCAGATGACTAGAATACCAAAATTTGGACAACATTTGTCCCTTGTTTATCCCAGAATTTCTTATAACAAAATGCAGATGAATACCCCAAATGAGGGATAAAGCTACAGTTTGCCTGGCAACTATTGAAACTATTGACAAAGAAGTATTATATTTGTTAATTGAGTTAAATTTGACTTCAGCATTTTAAAATAATGGTACTAAACAAAGTGTTGTTACATCAAACTCGAAACTAAGTTTAACATATATTTTGTGCTGCCTCTCATTATCAGCACATGTCAGAAACACACATATGCCTTCATACATCACACACTTTATACATGTGCCCTCTAAAGTCTTCCTGATACTTACTATTTATTAGTACTTTCAACAATTGTGTTGTTAATATGATAAAAATCCAATTTGTTTTCATAGCAATCTTAACATTTTATGTTCATTTGTGCGTCTCTGCTGTAGAAGAACACCAAACTACAATACAAAGGAATCAAGAGCATAGTGAGGGCAGCACTAACTCCTTTAAGAAACTCTTAAAGTTAGGTTATCATCTTAACTAGTGCTAAGTAAATAAAATATGGTAATGCCACAGGCGAAGGACCTTAACCAATAAAGAGATTTGCTGCACTGAAAATCTTCCCATTTTAATTTACAAGTCAGCAGAAAGTAAACTACAGTTACAAAGCCATTTAGCAATTTGCAGACACATGAATAATAATCCAAGTCATTAAAATCGCCTGATGACTATTTAAAAACACCAAGAAGGGTGTAGTTTCACTTACCATAAGACAGACTGTAAGTATTAAGTACCAACAATCTGCTAACAGAATTTCTTGTATTTTAGAAGATTAGCATTCTGTCCAATTTATTATCTGAACTACCTCTACATAGCAGAACATAACACTTCCATAAAAAACAATGCAAACATTTCACAGAGTCTGTTTTAATAAGTACTATTTAAAGGACAACTATTTTTGGATGGGGATATCAATTTCCTAACTCCCAAAGTAAAACATATTGGATTATACTGAAATTTAATTTGGAATTCTCTGTAAAGTTTAAATAAACTAGATGTTGAAAGAAATGTCAATGCAGAAAAGTGTCTTAATTTGAAGAAAACAAAGACCAAATTTCTTTTGGCAGAACTCATCATGAAAGTAATATGAGCTGTAATAAGTCCAATTTCTCATGGCCCTGTCCAGAACTGCTGTGCCTGTGCAAATATACCTAGCCAAATTACACAGCATAGAGAACACCCCTGTACCATCACTGCAGGCAGACCTATGCAACTGCTATTTGTAAAAGTGGTCTTCATTTGATTTTGGAGATCAAAGCTCTTGTCCCCTGTATTTATTGCAAATAAAACATAAATTTCCAGTTTTTCTCTTGAATATTAACTTTCATAACCAAGTAAGATTAACTTGATGTGTTGGGCATACTGTATTTTTTTTAACCATAAAACCCCTATAAGTAGGAATACAGAGATATTTTCCTTTCGTAGTGCTAGAAGAAACACATATATGACAAGCATGTGTACAAGCAACATAGCTGCAGAGTTTGATATTAAAAACATTCATCTGGTGGGAAAGAAAACAGGTGATTACATTATTGCTTATTCTTATTTTATGGAAAAGCTATCTATGAACTTGATTAGGCATTTTAGAAATGTCTGTTCTAAAAATAGGATGTTTATTCTAAGTGTATAGGATAACAGAAAACAGGTTGTTAGGCTTTGCTAAAAGCCCAGTAATTTACGTGATGCTTTCAATGGGATTTGGGTAGCTTTTCACTACCAGCCAATGCTGGTACTGAACTGTATCCCACTGAAGTATCTTTCCTAATCAGGATTTTATCCTGTTTATTTCTTATGAATTATTCTATGCAACTTCATGAATGTGTGATGGATTTACAACAATAATCCAGTATACAGCTGACTGCTGCATCATTCCATACCACACAGGGACAACAAAGAAGTATAACTTCAAACTCTTTTCAAATGCAAAACATAAAACCATAGAATTGTTCAGGTTGGAAAAGATCCTTCAGATCATCAAGTCCAACCATTAACTCAGGACTGCCAAGTCCACCACTAGACCACATTCCTAAATGCCACACTACATTGAAGAATTTTATCCAGATGGATTGGGAAAATATCTTCAGAGGCCATTGATCTGATTCGTTCCATTGTCAGTTTCTCAGTGTATCCAGAGAGACATGTCATACACTCATCTCACTGTGGTAAGTAAGCTCATGTGCAGCATGCCTGCTCCCTGCCCCAGGTTTAGGTGGTTCTGGAAATAACAGAAATGTGTGTCTCAGTTGCTAAAGGCACTGGGGCCTTGGTGGCTCCTGTATTGGCTCTTGCAAGTTTCCAAAGATGTACCCTTCAGTATACTCCGAGAATAACACTCCTGCATAATTTAAGTGAGCACTATAAATTGTCATTTAAATTGCATGAGAATCTGAGATAAGATTGGCAGAAGATCCAGAAAGAAGCCTTGAGTGTCAGATTAACACAGCAGGCACGAGAGAAAACCAAGCCTTTTCTTTCTTTTTTCACTAAAAATCTGTCAAACAGAAACTCAAAGCTTCTCTAGGTCCTGACCATTCGTTTCAAAGAAGAACAAGCAATCTGCAATCTTTTGCTATAACTGATCAGTTTAAAATTAACAAATTGTAGATTAATATAATATACTCAGGCCACAAAAGCAAGATCTCGAAGGGCACTCTTCGAAGCAGATCCCTCGCTTTCACAAAGACGGGTAATTTAATCTCTGTCATTGGCCTGTCTCTGTCAAAGAGAACAATGGATAGTCTATTTGCAATTGATGACTATATAGAAATTAATATTAGTAAAAGGTGTCCATTTAGTGTCTCACCTTCTGTGCTTAAGGTGACATCCATGATGGATGCACCCCAAGACAATGGATTTATCTTTAAAACGGAGTAATTACACAGTGGACGCATGGGTGACATAATGACATTGTGGTTTTATATTAATAAAAGAAAGAAATATTTCTTCTGAAGAAGGAAAAAATATGGGTAACATGATCATTTATGAGATTTTTGGCAGCCACTTTGTAACTGCAATAAGTACTTTTGAATTGTTCAGTTATAAATTAGAGTGCTACACAGTTTAAGTAATTCAGGCTTAGTTTTCACATGACAAACCCCAAAAATTTAAGGTACTTGGGGACTCCTCAATCTCCCATGTTTATACAGTGGCCTCCAAAATAGATAGGCCCAAGTTACAGAAATGAGAGGTAAAGCAGACAGGATTGAAGGGCAGGAATAAAGGAACATGGCTTTACACCCAGCTCTACCACTGGCCCGTCTCAGGGCCACTATTTTTGCTGCTCAGCAAGTGAACTTCTGGGCGCTCCCTCTGCTGTTCTCTGCAATCCAGCCCCACCTCAGAGAAGCATTTGCAAACTGGTCCCTGCGGGAATGCTGAGGAAGCTGATTTGGCACATATATTCAACACAAAAAAGGCCGTAGGTTGCCAGTTCAATGTCCCACCAGTAGTAACCAGCATCTCTTCATAATGTTACTTATTACTATATTGTGCTAATGCTTGGAAGAATGACGCCCTTTCAGTGAGGTGTGGTTTGTGATTTGTGTTTTTCCCCCTGCCACCAAAAGATACAATTTCACCCATTACTAAAAGATGTTATGTCCTGTATCTGATAGTTTATCAGATGTATCTGATATAGCTGTTTTCTGAATATTCAGAGCAGAATTCAAAATACAGTATCTCATACAGAAAATTTGAAATTATCTTGTTTTAAAGCATTGACACAGTAAGCTAAATTTGGAACTAAAACCAGTATTTCTTTATGTTGGTCCCATAAATTGCATGATTTGACCTAAAGAAGACTTGCTAATTTCTCCAACTTTATCCTCAAGAATAACCAGCAAACTGAAACTAACCTCCTAATTTTTTGTACAGTCCCCAGTAATCTCTGAGACTTCAGGAAGTTTAAAATGCAATCTTTGACAGACTTTTTTTACCACTGGAATCCCTTGGATTTGGGGCTTGACAGGGAAGTTTTATTTTACATACTTTATATAAAAACATTCTCAGTTTAAGTATTTTAAAACCTTAAGTAACTACAAGCAAACAAAAATGACTACTCTTGCTAGGACTGATTATAATTTTGTTCAAATTTAATGTTAAGCAATAAACTAGTAAACATTCACATTATATTAAGCAAGAAACCAAATGACCCTCTGTAACATTGCAAGGGTTTCAGTGAGAATTAACAGTAAACTTTCGATGCCAAAAGCTTGCAATTCTGAAAGATAAGGAACAAAATAAGGTTTATTTTTAATTTGGAGTTGGGTAGTTCTCATTTATACACTGAATTATAAGACTTCAAGAATAGACAGTATCGCACAAACAAAAAATTAATGTAAGTCTTCATTGTAAGGTATAACAGAAAGTATCATGTCTCTCATCTCATGAAAGCCCTGCATTTTGTGCATGCCAGTCAAACTGATTGATACTCCTTAATAAATCACTGTTCATTTCACCTACGCAGTCAAGTCTTTACAACAAACTTCTGAAACTCTTTTCTCTGGAGAGCTCCCATTCCCAGCTCCTAAATTCTATTAAAAAGGAAACTAAAAACATTAAATGCTTTCCAACTTCGACTTTTCTATTAACCCACAGCTAAAGCCACCACAGGAATTTCATGAGTTATGCAGTAAGACAGGAGTGGACCATGAAAAACTACATTACGATGTAGACCACAGTTCAAAGGCATGTGAAGTTTAAATTTCAGAAAAGAACAAATACTGGCTTTGACTTTAAAGCAAAAATTCAATACCATTTCTCTTTTTAATTTGAATTAATTTGCTGATCCATGCTTCATATACTTTCCTTTCAAGGCCGACTGTTAATTCAGAAAAGGACACATCTTCAACTGCTCAAAGAGGAAATGTTTCCAGAACCAGTTAGACATTCAGCCACCTCTTCCCAGGTCATCAGGCTGGAAGCTAATAAGTAAAACCATTAGGTTACTTGAATTTTTTGACTTGGTAGGCTAAGGGATTTTCTTGCAGGTTTTTCCTGAAATATAGTTCAGGAAATAAAACATGTAACAAGACCAACAGGAGTGATTTGGTGTTTCTCCAAACAAATTTTCACTTTCTTCGTGTTAACAAACTTAAGTAAACTTTGAGATATTATCTAGAGTCAGCTCTTCTACTTTCAAGCCATTAATTACCCTATTCATGTCAGTCATTTAAATGCTGAGATGTGGCTCAGGTCTTTAAAGAAGACACTCAATGACAGTAACTAGGAATCAATCTGCAAAGACAATTCTGTTCAGATTATTAACATTCCAAACTACAAAGTACATCCAATAAAATGGTTTGTACAGCTGTAAGCAGTAACTAAAAAGACCATACCAAAGGTATACAAGAGGCATTGAAGGAACATATGAACAGCTTATATATTCTGGTTAAAATTATGGTGCTGTTATGAAAGTGGTGCATCATGGCCTAATGATGCAGGGAAAACTGTGCCATTAAGTGAGAAGGGAGGAACAAAGCTTTGCAGTAAGAAGAATTCAACTTATCTGAAAGATCAGCCAAGATTGAACTAGTACAACTGTAGGAAAACAGAGATTTGAAATCCAGGACTGTATCTTTTTTTCCTAGTCCCCAAGTCTCTCCTACTCCAGAAACAGGAGAATTCTGCTCCCAAACCATGATCATACGTATTTTCAGAAGTAGCTTCCTTCTCAAAGGGATCCCAGAACCTGGAGAAGTAGTAGCAGCTCCACCCAACTGTTTCTGATGTACAACGTTTTATAAGCTCAGTGTCAAAGGCATGATGTTAACGTTTAGAAAGTGGAACCAGGGTTAAGGCTGGGATTTTGAGACCTAAGGTACTTAGGCTTTGAAGTTCTATTGAACCAAATTAATTTTATTTATTTTCATTTCATTATAACACTAAAAGGATCCCCCTCAAAACATCCATTCTTTTGAGATTTTTGTTTTATTTGAAGCCTATTTTGTCCCTGAGAAGCACACTGACTAGAAAGCATCATTTCAGTATGAGTCTTTCAGATATTCCTTTTTTTCACCACATATTTATCCAATTACTTGACTCCGTAATCTCCAACCATGACTTCGTGTTTACTGGAATTGTTAGATTCTTCTTCCCTCTTACAGTCACCTACCAGAAAATATGAAAATATCTAGAAGAAAACTGATTAATTTTTTTTATTACTTAAATGTAATATTCTGGATTTTAATTAATTAGTCTGCTTATTTATACAACTTGTGTAAATGTTGTGTTCCTGCAGATGTTCTGTTACAGCTGGTAGGATGTGAAGTGCCTAGGGACCTCTCTTTTGTGTACAGTCTAAACCAGCACTGGTTTACTTGCAAGCTAAATCCATCAGAAAAGACTGATCTCTAGCTCATCTTTTTACTGAATTTTATTCTTACCTTTTTTTCCAGTGTAAATGGAAAAATAGTACTTAAATACATACATAAAGACCAAGGTTAAGATGAGAGTGTTTACTCTCTTCTGTATTATGAAGCCCAGCATGGGGCAGGGGTGCACCTGACACTGGAGAAGGCAAGAACCTTATTTTGGCTTTTGTGCTCCAAGGCCACAGCAGCCTTTTTGTACATTTATGGCCTATTTTGAGGGACCTTACAAGCACTGGTCAAACACAGAATAATCACATCCTCCAAACTACAATAAGCAAGGGTCTCGCTTCTTCAACTTGGAAAACGCCTTTTATGGGGCTAATGCAGTTCCTTTAACTTTCAGAAGCCTTCCACACTGTGTCTGTCACTGTATTTGGAGCTTAGGCCTGGTGCACAAATGCTCCCTGTGACCATTCCCAAAGATCTACAGGTCTTTGGCAACTGTAGCTGGACGCATAACTACTTAAGTCATACAACTGGTTCAGGTGACTATGGGCTGCACCTACCTTGGCTTTATATCACACTCACTTCATTATAATAGTGCAGAGCAGTAAACCAAAAGGGTAATGATTTACACTCACTTTACCCTACTGTAATCTACAAAGCGAGGTTTAATGCTGTAAAAATCCAGGGCCTGCTCTTTTTGTAAATTCTATGTCAGCCAATAAGATAGGCACTGGGAAAAATTCAGTCACTGATGAAGTTCCGCAGTCTCATTTTACTCACTCCCTTCAAAAGTTTTAATAAAGTTGTAGTTTTCCCAAACATTTGCCCCACAGAGACTTTTCCTCTTCCAAAGCTGCCAGAGTGCTCCCAGGCTGACTCTTAACCTGGTATTTCATATAAACATACAAAGCGCAAGCTGTGACACAGCACCAAGGGTCACTTAGAGGTCTTGTGCCATGTTGAACTAATTATACAAAAAATTGGCACTAAAGTAACACAACAGTAGTGTATATTTCAGAGATACCTTCTGCAGAACATTGAGAAAGAGTCCACACAAACCAAAAAATGAGAAGTCTATAAAGAATTTTTTTTTTTTTTATTTTCAGCCTTTCACAAGGATTGCTTTCTCAGTGTTATGAACACTGCAAACATGGATAGCTTCTGATACAAGCAGCATAATCTTATTATCATTAGCAGATAGCTATTCCCACTCTACCACAGACAATTCTTCTAATGCTCCAGGCACACTGGATATAATTGAACAGAATTCCCACCAACCTCAGCTTAACAAATGTACAGGTAGAAAGAAAAGCATTGTCTTTTCTTATTTCCAAATATATTACCTCTCCCCCAAACCCCATTATTAGAAAAATCAAGTCTGGTATCCTTGCTGTATCAAATAGCTCTCTGCTGTTAGTTTTGGTAACTTCCAAAATACATCTTTTCACACTTCACAGTCATGCATGGCATATTCTTTTTTTGTCAAAATAGTATGTTTTTCCTACTTTCTTTGTTTAATTACCATTTTAAAACTCTGTTTCTTCCAAGTAAGCATCACACATAAAGCTATGGTTTAACCAGGCATCCTGGTTGCTTAGTGTGTAAAATGTAGCCAGCTGTAAACGTGCTGTATAGTCACTGCCAGAGGAGTTGCATGGCCTTTGTGTCAGGTTTTGAGGTTAACATCTTCCTAAAGAGATCAGCTCTGCATTTGAGGGGTGGAGAGCTCAGATCTGGGGTGTTTTGGTGCCTGGTGCAAGACACCTATTCATTTTAAGGACCCATTCCCCACGTTGGAGGAAGTCTCCAGAAGGTTGGTTGCCACTTGCAATTGAGTATGTCACCAGAAAAGTATTGAGTATTCAGGTAGTAGTCACAGACGTAGGCTTTTTCTAGACAAAGGCAAGCAGATTAGTTTAATGGTCTCCAATCCTCTGACTTACAGACATCAATATATTTTTCGACAATGATCCAGATCCCAGAAAAACTATGCTCTGAATTTGTTATTTTAGTTATTTTTTGTGAGCACCCCCATGGTGATCCAACTTGAAAATTGCCAATTAGGTGCTTTATATATGTAATACATATATATATATGTGTATATAATCTCCTGAGCAAATATTTTCAGAGATTAGAAACTTCGAATGCAAACAAACCATCAATCCTGTCTCTAAATCAGAAATAAGGGTAATTAATTGGCCTAAACATCAGCACTTCAGATTTTAATCCTGAAGAGCAAAAATATTCCCATTTTTCAATGAAAATTAATTTAACATCTCCTACAGTTTTCAGCAAAAAAGGACTTATTCAAAAGTTAAAATACCAGTTAGGTGTGAACACAGAACTCTTAAAACAGGTTTAAGCTTTTCAGCACAGATACTCATGAAACTCCAAATGCTCTACCAGCTCTGCAGTTGTACAGCCTGAAACCAGAAAGTGAACATTGTATGATGGAAGGAAAAGTAAGGTATTTTATATGGGACAGATGTTAAGATGCTGGTTTTCTGGCAGTCTTTTCTCCTATGATCATGTTTGCTTTCATACCAAGCACCAGGCAAACCAGCCTTACTGAGTATTGCTCAAAGCCCCTCTGCAGCCTACCACTACATCTGCCATCCAGAACAGTCAGTACCTCGGCAACCATCCATCAGAGTCATAAAAATTCACATATTTCACATTTTCAATCCCACCAGAATGTACAAGTTACATACAGATGGTTAGAGCAACCCGACAAATGAGACACTCAGGTCAATAAACCAGAAAGCAAACAAATCCCCAGAGAGGAATGTTTCTTTTCACCACATTCATAGCAATTTTCCTGTCCTCGAATCTTTGTGTTATAATGGATGTGATTGTAGACACAATGGGAAGCCATACATGCATAAGAGAAGTGATTGCTGGAGAAAGGCAAGACTGGGCCAGCTGATAGACATGAAGAAAGTGGACAGTCTTTTTAATGCCCGTTTATCTCCGCATGTTTTATGTCATTGAGCTGAGTTACAACAGTACTGATAAGTAAAGAGCATGCTGAACTCAGGGTGAAACATTTATGGTAGGAACTCAGTGCTGATCACAGCAGCAACGACCTGTAACTGCCCTTCCCAGTTGTCTCCAATATTTAGATTCAAAGCAGTGTTCAGATACAAAGCATGAAAAGGATTTACTCACCACTGAAATAAATATGCGTTTTGCAGACAGATCAATGACATCATCTGTATACTAATTGCTCTGACAAAAAATGGTAGCAGGGCCAATCCAACAGGAATGACTGTATTTGCATTACAACTGCATTCCAACCAAATATTTGATAGCTGAGAAATTTTTCAGCATCACATGAGGAAGAGGAGTGGAAGCTGAAAGGAGAATTATCACCTATCCCAAGATTGCTTTCCTGCTCCAGACAGGCTGAAAGGCTGCACAGGCTTTTTTGGTTACTTGTTCAAACTACATCTCATTTGCTGCAGTTTTGCTAATAATAAAGCAGCGCCTGAGCAGCCTTTAGAGCTTACATCTTCCTGGCAATGATACGAAAGATGTAATCATTCAAGTGGACCTTATAGAACTTATTTATGTTCACTTTGCTACTAGCTAGAAAGGGATTTGGTTTACTTGTTGCAGCTCATACAATATAGTGTTTGCATTGCTCAAAAAGGTCACATCAACTGGTACTTTCATGAAATCAGTGAAAATCCTCCTAACACAAAAGAGAAAACAACTTACTGCTTAAGTTAGAACCTGCAACTCACCATTCAACTTTACTTTTTCTAGTTGACTGTCTTAACACGTGAAATAGAGATAGGGAGGTCAAGCAGGGAAGAAAAAAGGCCAGGATCATGTGTGGAAATGCAACAGGTACAATTAGACTGAAGAAAAGATTCAGATTTGTAGCAATTGTGGAAAGCACAGTTTCACTTTATTGGTCCCTTTCAACTAGGCTGCCCGTAGAGAAACCACATTTCAGACAAGATACAGACCCAAGCAGTCAGGGTTTATTAGTAGTTCAGGAAAAGGAAAGCTATGTGCAAATATTCATTCTAAAGTTGCAAGGGGGAAATGAGATTTCTTTTTCTGATGGTCTCGTAAAACCCAAAAAGTTCACTCCTTTGAGAAGCAGGTGCCATCCTTATGTTTTACTTGTTAATAAAAATACTAAAGGCTTCATATAACTATCAGCTGTAAGTAAACTGGTGCAGTTAACATTTCAAATACATGTTTGAGACATGACCTGAATGTTATCACAGTCAACTCTTTAATGTTTCGATTTTCATTTAGCTTTGATACAGAATAAAAGACATGAGCATATAAATGCAGAAGTGCACTATTAAAGTCATAAAATCCTGTGCTCGTTTTTGGCTGGGTAACATGTGCGAAGCTATAAAAATTGAATTAAGACAAATTTGAAATGCTCTTTGTTTTTCTGTTGTTTTAATTTCCATTTTTCATGTTCTTTTCCAGAGGCTGGTTTTAGCCTATTACACACAATACCTGTCTGGTTTTTGCCCTGTCAATCATTCAGCCATATATATTTTACTGTTCATTGATGCTTGCAGATCTTCAGGTTTTGTATTCTGCAGCAAGCAACATGAAGTGTATTTGCTGATCTTAAAAAATAAGTCTTTCATGAGAATGTGCTCTAGTTAAATCAGAGAGACAAGTATTTAAATTTCTGCTAGCTTTGTGCAGCAGGGCTCAGCATGGGAGTTTTTCAGACATTAATGGGAAGCTGGCAGCAAGGCCTGCAACCATTACCTGCAGCAGATCAATGCTTTTAAATACATCACTTCTTTTTCAGTCATTAGTGTCTTGTTAAAACAATATCATGCTTTGTTTTCTTGATCAAAGCCACAAACTTAGGAGTTTGAAAATAAATTTTACTTTGGTGTTTTCCTTTCAAAACACGTCATTCTCACAAGCAGGCTAAGGGCGGGGGGGTTGGAACTCGATGATCTTGAGGTCCTTTCCAGCCCTTACTATTCTGTGATTCTGTGATTGCACTTACCCATGCAAATTGTCCAGCTAGACAGTTTGCCATTCATTAAAAGAGATTATTCTCCCCTCCACACACTAGTGCCATGTGTGCTCACACATGGGTGAGAGCTTGATGGACCTAAGTGTTCACATATAAGTCTTGAGGAAATGCTTTTTCCTGGATCAATCACAGGGCTGGGAGTCGTGGTTTGGCTTGGAGGGAGGAGACACTGACCATCTCACATGCATCCTTCTCCTGGGATAACTCAGGACACACTGGACGACTCTGGAATGGAAAATTGCATCTCTGAAGGACCATCTTTGCAAGTCATTGCATTCTATGACTTTCACATCCATTTCCTACCTCAGCAACTGCACTTGTAACACCTTTACACACAGATTATTATTCACTAGTTTACTGAAGCACTTCTCCACATTTCTAGTACGTGAACATCTTGCTTCTAGACTTCACTCTGAATTTTGTTTGAGAAAAGGCATAGTGTAATCCTATGACTGCTTCAAGAGCACAGGTATTTCTCTTCAAACATACTACAGCTCTAACTTAGTTAAAAAAGTGGAAAGACTTAAACTATCCACATATCTTCATAATTAAAAAAAAAAAAAAAAAAGGAAATTCTTTATGTTCTGTTTGTTTCCTCTCTTCTGTGGTATACAAAAGAAAGACTCCATCTAAATTAGGGCAGAGTTTGACATTCCAGGAAAAGGTAGAATCCTTTAGCTGGGAAGGAAAAAAGCTATCAGTGAAATTACTAAACACAGCTGATCTCCTGTTAAATCCCTATGCAGTCATATTAGAACAAATACCTGATTAATTATATTCTTGTGTGTTTTCATCCAAAATACTTTATTTATCGCCTTAAACTGCATCTACTGCTAGACATCTAATGAGCAGTAGCTTTTTCCAGTAATGCAGATAATCTCTTCGCAGAGAATTAGTTCTTGGAAAGTAGAAATGCACCTTTCCTCAAATTCCATTTTATACGTTCAATTCCCAGGAGAACACGGAGTGGATCATAAGAAAGGAAAGGAAGAGGGAAAGACAGATTAAGGATGTTACAGTAATATTCTTTTGTTCAACATCTGCATGCTAGAGAGATTACACAATCTTCAGCAGATCAGCAAAAGAAGATTTGAAGTGACTAGTGTTAAACCTTCTGAGCAACTGAAACACCCTGCTTTCTTCCTTAGTGCCCACCCAACCTTTCAAGGTCCACAGATAAGAAATATTCCAAATCTCACCAAGTTGTTAGCATATTCTTTCAAACTTTTAAAAACCACTGAATGCCATACACCAAGAACCTTGGAGTAAACGTAGTATTAGCAACACAGACTCTCAAAAAGATCCAACATCTGCTGGGAGAAGAAAAGGGCCCCTTTTCTCTCCCTGACAAGATCAAGTAAAATTCTAGGAAGGATCTTAGAAATCCACAAAGCACAGCTAGCACCCTGTTTTGCATCATAAACCCATGCTGTTTAACACAGAAACACAAGTTTCCATGACCCTCGTCATCAGCACAGTCCACCCAGAAAATGAAAAATGACTGAGCTCATGAAAGCAATGCAGAAGCCCCAGATCTTTTGTTTCCCTCATTATACAGAGAACATGGAGACAACAAATGCTTTATACCTGCTAAAATAGGAGATGTCCAGAGAACATTTCACAAGCTTGAGATAACACTGACCAGTACACATTTATCATGGCAAAACCAGTTTTCCACCATACTCATGATGAATCAGACCACCCAGCTGCTGAAACACCAAGGAACACCACGGCTCCTATCTGTGCAACACTCAACACCTAAGGCAGGAGGCCTTAGTTCACACACCAAGAATTAACATGCGACACATCTCCATCACATCAAATATTAACTTGTTTGTTGGTTCCATAGTCTGTGTTTACAGCAACATAACTGGACTGAGCAGCACAAAACAGCACATGGAGCTCACAACCGATAGTCCTCTAACGATTATAAATCCAGCGCAAAAACATCAAAGCTGGCTGGGCTTGGGCCAGAGAAGACACCCCAGTGCAGTTCACTTTCCTCGAGGCTCTCACAAACTCGTGCCAGTCTGCATTGCTGGCTGCACTCTGCAACCGTCCACCCCTACTGAGATCAACCAACCCCATAGCGAAACACCCAGACTTTACTACAGAAAAATATTTCTACTTATATTCTGTAAACATAGCATATATTTCTCAAATACCAGGCAACTGGTGAGATACAGAAATACAGCACAAGCTTTGTCGCTGACTACATGGCTGCACAAGGACACAATGCTGCTGGAAAGTGAAAGATCATCCACTGAACTTCAGCTCTTTAGTAAGGAGGACACACAAAAGTTGCATTTCCAAATACAAAGCCAAGATGATGAAAAATCATTGTAGGATCAGGGCAAACATTTCTCTTCTTTTCCCAGGTTTTGAGAGAAAACCATCTGTGGCAAAGCAGGCCATAAGCTTACACAGGGATCACCTGGATGCTGAGGCCATGAGGATGTCTGCGAAGAAAATGGGATTTTCTTTTAGGGGACAAATAGAGTTTTCAGGGATGATCTGCCCTGACTCTGGAACACAGGCAACGTGGTAAGCCTGCACTGGCCATTGAGGGGTCATTTTCCCTCCTTCACAGTCTAAGCAGGGATGATCCCAGCAGCAGGGATGACCACTTTGTGCAGAAGTCTCAGTGGATTTGGCTGCAGAGGGATGAATCTCTATTTATGTATCACTGTAGTAGATCAGGCCATGTACATCAGCGTAGTGACACCACTTTCTGTAATGTAAACAAAGCCCTGAGCCTCCTAAAAAGCCCATCAGGCATGCCTTGAAGAGACATGGATAATTTTACTACTTGCCTCAGAATCCACTGACTGTAGTCTTAAAGCATATTAATAAAGTATAAATCTACTGAGAAAAATTCCTCAAGCTTTACCTTGCAAATGGCTCTTTGGCTAAATTTTTGTGACTTGAATAGGTGTCACCTAACATTCCACATCTGATCCAAACAAATAATATGCTACTTTGACTTGATGCACAGTAATGCGGTATGAAGCAATAAGTCTATTTGCTGGGCATCGCTGAGACATAACGTGGAGGAATACTGTGTCGATTTGCAGAGCGAATCGAAATGCCTCAGCTTTCTCTTTTGTGATATCTGCAAATCGCTGAATAATGTGGTTCACTGACCAAGTGAATTATTTTCAAGGAGCTTGGCACATCTTTAATTACAAGATATGTAAAGATGAAATGGAAACACGCTGTGCACATTTCTTTATGGCTGCTGAACTTTTCTTATGGAAAAGCATCTGTTTTTATTAAACTGTCTCTAGAAGGCATAAAATGTACAAGGTATAGGTTGACAATATATTTCTCAATGCATATAACTTAGCAGCTGAGCAAGCTTATACGGTATGGCTCAACCATGTATACACATTGTACCTACATACACAAAGCTACACATGCATAAAAATACAAATATGCAGAAAATAGATTTCTTCCTATTACAAATGTCTTTAAACGTAGGCAGCACGCCGTCAGTATTATAATGTTTCTCTTGCAACTGAGGAAGACTCAAAAAATGAAAAATTCCGCATCGGGCCCTCTTTACTAAAGATTTATGTGCCCTTTATGCTTCAAAAATAAAGAATTTGCATGCTGACAATGATTATGTAAATGCCCCTTGCTGAGAAACAAATCCCAGAGGATTCCCCAGCTGAAAGCAATTCTCCTTTAAAGGTTTCATCACGGTCCAAATCAGTGGTTCTTAAAACTCCATTTTCAGTAATGCAGTAAATGTCCTGTTAGATGATTGTCTTTCTCTTTGCTTTCAGGCCATGAGCCCGTCTTTCTTCCCAAGAGCACTCCCAGTAAAAGGGTCTCTGTGGATTTTGAAGGGCTGTGGCAAATGACATGCATGCTTTAATCCTCCACTAAAATGTGTCAGTCTTGACTCAACTGACCAAAATTCATACCTGACCCTGCATGGAGCAGGACACGGGTTGAGATGACTTCCTGAGGCCCCTTTTAACTGAATTATTCCATGATCCTACAATCCTCAAATAGCTGAGCTCTTCAGGCTGCGGCAGCCACTGCAAAAATGCTCTCTTAATAATACTGTGGCCTCACCCTGAGCAGCTGGACTGTTTTGATCGATTAAGTCAGGGCTGTAAGGTTTTATCTAAAGTGAAGATTCCAAACATCACAGCATCAGTGTAACTGAAGTGTGCCTTCAGTTTGGTAACAAGTATTGTGAGGGAAGTGTGATTTCTCAGCACGTGTAGTTAGAGGTGCTGCGCTTGGAAATGCCAGGAACTTTCCATCAAGGCTTTCCCCTAACTGCTGGTTTATGTGTAACCTTGGCAACATGCTTAAATGTGCATTCTAGGAAACTAGTTTTAGAGGAAAAAAACTCATGCAACAATTGGGGAGCTTTTTCACACTTAAAGCACCTCCTGCGAAAACGTATCTCTGAAATTTCCCTTACTTCAACAGAAGGATCACGAAAAAATTTGAATGCATTATGAAACTATCAACTGTTACATGTCAATTTGACTGATCTGATACAAAATTCCTTCATTTGTTCAGGCAGACAGAACTTGGAAGAGAAGTACAGCACAAACCCACCTCAACCCACAGACTGAATGAACACCCATCTCTGGGTTTTATACACCGGCAGTCTCTGTTGACAGGAATGCACAATCAAAGGGATGTGTTTCACTTTATTAAAAGGATTTCTCTGCCACTTAGAATCATAGAATAGAATCATAGAATAGTAAGGGTTGGAAAGGACCTCAAGATCATCGAGTTCCAACCCCCCTGCCATGGGCAGGGACACCTCCCACTAAACCATGTCATCCAAGGCTATGTCCAACCCCACCTTGAACGCCACCAGGGATGAAGCATCCACAACCTCCCTGGGCAACCCATTCCAGGGCCTCACCACCCTCACAGTAAAGAATTTCTTCCTCATGTCCAATCTAAACCTCCCCTGTTTAAGTTTAAACCCATTACCCCTTGTCCTCTCACTACAGTCCCTAATGAAGAGTCCCCCCCCCAGCATCCCTATAGGCCCCCTTCAGGTATTGGAAGGCTGCTATGAGGTCTCCACGCAGCCTTCTCTTCTCCAGGATGAACAGCCCCAGTTTTCTCAGCCTATCTTCATATGGGAGGTGCTCCAGTCCCCTGATCATCCTTGTGGCCCTCCTCTGCACTTGTTCTAACAGTTCCATGTCCTTTTTATGTTGAGGACACCAGAACTGCACACAATACTCCAAGTGAGGTCTCATGAGAGCAGAGTAAAGGGGCAGGAGCACCTCCCTCAACCTGCTGGTCACGCTCCTTTTGATGCAGCCCAGGATACAGTTGGCCTTCTGGGCTGCAAGTGCACACTGCCGGCTCATGTTCATTTTTTCATCAGCCCACACCCCCAAGTCCTTCTCCGCAGGGCTGCTCTGAATCTCCTCCCCGCCCAATCTGTAGCTGTGCCTGGCATTTCTCCGACCCAGGTGTAGGACTTTGCACTTAGCATGGTTAAACTTCATCAGGTTGTCATCAGCCCACCTCACAAGCGTGTCAAGGTCCCTCTGGATGGCATTCCTTCCCTCCAACTTATCAACCAAACCACACAGCTTGGTGCCATCGGCAAACTTGCTGAGGGCGCACTCAATCCCACTGTCCATGTCACCCACAAAGATGTTGAACAAGACCGGTCCCAACACAGATCCCTGAGGACACCACTCGTTACTGGTCTCCAGCTGGACATTGAGCCACTGAGCACTACTCTTTGCGTGCGGCCATCCATCCAGTTCTTTATCCACCCAGTGGTCCACCTATCAAATTGATGTCTCTCCAACGTAGAGAGAAGGATGTCATGGGAGACAGTGTCAAAGGCTTTACACAAGTCCAGGTAGATGACAACAACTGCTCTATCCCTGTCCATCAGTTCCGTAGCCCCTTCATAGAAGGCCACCAGATTGGTCAGGCAGGATTTCCCCTTAGTGAGGCCATGCTGGGTGTCACCAAGCACCTTGTTGGTTTTCATGTGCCTTAGCATGCCTTCCAGAAGAATCTGCTCCAAGATTTTGCCAGGCACAGAGGTGAGACTGACTGGTCTGTAATTCCCCGGCTCATCCATTTTCCCCTTCTTAAAAATGGGTTTTATATTTCCCTTTTTCCAATCGTCAGGAACTTCACCTGACTGCCATCATTTTTCAAATATGATGGACAGTGAGTTAGCAACTTCATTTGCCAGCTCCTTCAGGACCCTCGGATGGATTTCATCCGGTCCCATGGACTTGTATACATTCAGGTTCCTAAGGTGGTCCCGAACAAGATCCTCCCCCACAGTGGGCCCAGGGTCCCCACCTTCACCGTCCCCGTGTCTGCCTTCCAAGACTTGGGTGGTGTGGTCAGAGCATTTGCCCGTAAGGACTGAGGCAAAGAAGTCATTAAGAACCTCAGCCTTCTCCAAATCCAGGGTAGCCAGTTCTCCCGATAGCTTCTGGAGAGGGCCCACATTGTCCCTAACCTGTCTTTTATTGGCAATGTACCTATAAAATCCATTCCTGTTATCCTTAACATCCCTGGCCAAGTTTAATTCTAAGCGGGCCTTAGCTTTCCTAACCTGGTCCCTAGCTTCCTGGACAACATCCCTGTATTCTTCCCAGGCCACCTGTCTTTGCTTCCACCTTTTATAAGCCTCTTTTTTCCTTCGAATTTTGCTCAGCAGCTCCTTATCCATCCAAGGAGGTCTCCTGGCCCTCCTGCTGAACTTCCTTCTAGTTGGGATGTATCGCTCCTGAGCTTGCAGCAGGTGATCCTTGAATATCAACCAACGGTCTTGGGCCCCCCTGCCCTCTAGGGCTGTATCCCATGGAACCTTACTGAGCAGGTTCCTGAAGAGGCCAAAGTCTGCTCTCTTGAAGTCCAGGGCAGTGAGCTTGCTGCACGCTCTTCTCACTGTCCTGAGAATCTCAAACTCGACCATCTCATGATCGCTGCAATCAAGGCTGCCCTGGAGCATCACATTCCCAACCAGCCCTTCCCTGTTGGTGAGGACGAGGTCAAGCATGGCACCTCTCCTGTCGGCTCCTCTATTACTTGCAGAAGGAAGTTGCCTTCCATGCAATCGAGGAACCTTCTGGATTGCTTGTGCCAGGCTGTACCATCCCTCCAACAGATATCAGGGTGGTTGAAGTCTCCCATGAGAGCAAGTGCCTGCAAGCGTGAGGCTGCTCCTATCTGCCTATGGAGTGCTTCGTCTAGCAAGTCCCCTTGGTACTTCTCTCAGTTTAAAATAGATACATAATTTATTTGTTTTATTTGAAAACCCAAACAAGCAAAACCACTGTTCCCCACTACTGAAACATCAAATTCCTGTTTTAAAGTGGAATAGAAAGTCTGAATTAAAAAACAAGCTCAGGCAGCTGTTCTGCTTCTACAGCTTCGTTCTGTTCTCCCATGAGCGCCCAGTGACAGACAGGAGAACACACAAGACCCCAACCCCAACTAGGAACGTGAACTGACAACATGTTGTCACACAGGCTTTCACTGCTTGGGTAAAGTGCACCACAGAGAACTGCCAGTACAGACCATGTGTGATTGACTGTGAGGAAATAGCTCAGCACCTTGTACATGCACAGCCTCTCACTGCTTCAAACAGGTACGCCTTCAGTGCACACCTTGCACCAAATCACACTGAAACCATTTGCATCAAGAACAAAATAAATACAGGGTGGATAAGAACAAGCAAGTTCACAGTTGCCATGACACATGCTAGCTAGCTTTAATATCACTTCAGTCCAGCTACACATGCAGCCATGCCCATGAACAGCTCAGCAAAGCATCATTGCTTGTGTATATTCCTATTCTAACAATTACATCATTGTGGTTATGAAGTGCAATTAGGGTGATGCTAAAATGCCTGGAGCTGGCATGTAATGATGTCATGCACAGTAAAGGCAACACACTTTCCAGGAGAAGCAGCCATCAGAGATGGACTCCCTGCCTGGAGCACTACTCTTGTCCTGCTGAGAAAGTTTTGGGCTTGGAAGTAGCATTTGACCAGCATAGTGAGTGTGTTAAACAACAAAACCTAGATGACAGGCTTTATCTCTCAAGCATATTATACCATCTCTAAAGACCCAGCATTGGGTGTTGCAGCCAAAGACCTCAGAAGTCAGACAGCAGCAGGACAGCGAAGCAACAATGTAATCCAAGATCATCTAGTTACAGGGCAAAGCAGACCTGCTTGGTCTGAGCCCCATCCCCAGACTCAGCAAGAGCGCAACATCTCCTTCAGTGCTTTGATTTCTCTTGAAAACAAACCAAAGCACAGAGAGGTAGGAAAGCACAACACACTTCCAGAGGTGCTTTAGACTGGATGGGCAGAAGCCCAAGATCACAGGGCTCACCCAAAAGCCTGTGCTTCCCTCCACACAGGCACAACCACATGGACCTGGTGCTATTTCAAGAAATCTTTTTATTCCACCAGCTGCTACTACTGAGGTCTGAAACTGAGACCCAGTATGTGATACCATGGATGAGTGCAAAGCTCACAAGCTCTCATGTCTTAACAGAAGAGAAGAAAGGCTCTGTTAGTTGTGCCAGAATAAATGAAGTGCAAAGGTAGCTAGGAGCCTCTTGAAGCCGTTTAGCACTGGCAGTCAGTTTGAATCAATCTGAAGAAAAGCTTAAGCTTTCTTAGGGTAGTACTATGCCTCGATGACTTTATTTCTGTGATCCTGGGCTGCTCTGCACTGCAAGGATGTGGACTGCCTGCCCAGTTTCCCCAGGTTGTTTCTGCACAGAGCGGCAAGAGGATCTTCCCCACATGGATGTGTGGGGTTTTCCAGAGGCACTGGGCTTTTCCTATAGCCTCGGAGCAGTCTGCGAGGGGCAGGAGCTGGGCTGAGAGGTTCCCCTGGGCTATTCTATGGCAGGTTTTCTAATGGGTCATCTGGAAATGCCACTACAGCTGTGCTACTGCTGTGTTCAGACAAGGGACAAAAACAGAAGGAAAAAAATCCAACAGCAGTGTGGGACAGGGACCAAGTGTTCAGAGGAATTTACACTTCATCATATAGGAACAATGTTTTAAAACTGTTGGAACGTTTATCTGCCAGGAAAAGAAAAACACTGCTGGTCTACATTTTATTATTCAGATTTATAATAAATAACCTAGCCCCAGTAGAATAATGTGGCGCTTCACTTTAGAAATTAATCAATGCATACTTATTTTTTAATTCATCTGCATAAAACCTCTGGGTTTCTGTCCAACCAGCTACACACCGGATGCAGTGAGACAGCAGCATAACCACTTTTAGAAAGTATCTGCAAGCACTACAACAACAAAAACCCAGGAATTTCTGCAGGAGATGACGCAAAAGCAATTTCAGACAGGAGAACAATAAAAACCTCTCCGTCTCTGCCTCTAGGGTAAGTACCAGCAACAATAAACAAGCATCCTCTCTTCCTCACAAAAAAACCATGAACTGTTACTGTGTAAAATAAATTCTTTCATCAATAAGGATCCATCAAATATGCTTCCTTCTTTCTTTCTTCCTGTAAAATTCATTTGTAAAATTAACAGCACCACATACATAACCTCCTAGAGAAATAATTGATCCCACTGCCCTGGAGAGGAGCCACGTTACTGGATGCTGGCAATGATTACAATTTCATGCATATTATTTCTGTTTGCAGCAGGCTGACACCAACACACACATGCAGACTTATGTGAGGACTTCTACTGAAAATAAAAGAATTAAAGAAAACAAACCCAAAAAGTTATCATACAATGTAAGGCTTGTTGATACCTTTGCCACCTCTTGTGCTAAAGAAAATAAACCATCTACTCAATCAACATGTGCTACCAATAAGTTGGGATAATTAATGGCAGACTGCTGAGGAGCGGAGAAGTATTTCTCATTAGCATAGGAAAGAAGCCCAAGCTCACTTCAGTTTTAAAATTGCTCACAGAAAACTACCTAGCCAGACAGAGCTGCAAAGCTGCTTGTCTTTCAGAAAGAGGAGGTGGTGTGGGAGGAGGAAGAAGGTGATACCAGTTTTAGTTCAAGTTATGTCAGGAGCCATTATAAGGTATGAACATTTATGTGAAAGCAGCATGACGCCTCCAGTTCTCTGAAATGAGTTTTCTTCCCAATGCTGGCCAGCATGAAATGCAAATAAATAAAAAATGTTAATCCAAAGGATTTCTTAGGTTTAAAATATATACAGATAATGTTATAGTTAGTTTTTAATCAGTCTGCCAATCAGCACAAGTGCCCAATTGGCTTCAGTGTTGCTTAAAACCTGTACATTTGTAGGTGATTCATGGTGAGCAACAGCAATCTGGTACGATAAAAGGGAAGTTACGCAGATCAGTTTCATACAGGTGGGGTAATCCCATCCTTATTAACTACACAAAGCTCTTGCCAAAAAAATAAAAGTAGTACAAGTCATTTAATTAAAATGGTTGTGTCCTATCATCCAGAATCTCAGGTTTATAAAGTAAAGATTAAAATCAAATTAATGGAGTCTTACGGCTGATTTGCCTTCCCACAGTTTGTCAGCACAGCTAATAGAGATCTTCTCTCCCTGCAAGAAAATGCATTTTTCCCATTTCATACATATGAATCTTTAGTACAGAAAACTGTGCCATCAGCGCTGCCTAAGTCTGCGGTGTGAGATTCACCATGACACTAAGGTGTCACAGGCATCTAAGAACCCATCTGGGACAACTTCTGTTTGTTTATTTTTTCACAGGGAGAGATGCAAGAATTTCAGAAAAGAATACTGTTAACATAGATCAGTCAACATCAAGTCACCGGGCAAAGATTCTTATTTCCTCCGTCTTTCAATTAAAAGAAAGCATTAACTCTCCAGATTTGCCTTTCTCTGCTTCCTAAAATAGTAGTACTAACAACACTGAAACTATCATCCTGGAGTGCAGGGAAGTAAAGTAATATTAAAACCAGCTTTCTCTCTGCAAGGTAATGCATATGACTTTTTTCAGGGGAGGATTAACTTCTTCATGTTCAAAGAAAACTAGGGCAAGCAGAAATGCAAGCATGGAAATCTAAAAATATTCTCTTAGTCCACAGAAAAGTAACTCTGTACGAAATGTGTGGAATGAGAAGTAGAACATCTCCAAAAGAAATTTGCACACATTGGAGACATGGGAAGAAGTATTTCTTTAAAGCTGAAGTGTGGCTTGAATCATAGAATCATAGAATAGTAAGGGTTGGAAAGGACATCAAGATCATCGAGTTCCAACCCCCCTGCCATGGGCAGGGACACCTCCCACTAAACCATACCCATAACTACATTACATTCAAAAATAAAAACAGTTATGACTAAGGACCTTTGAAGGACCTTAGATAGCTTTCTACACCCTACACTCAATACTGTCAGCCAAGGAACATAGAGCTGAATCCTTGCAGACATTTCAAGGCCCAGTGTAGGGAAGGGCTGGTGAACACATTTTTAAAGAGATTGAAAAAAAAAAAGAAAAGAGTGGGAATATAAAATGACAGGAGACTTTCTTAAAATTGAATTTTAGGTGCAGATGCAAAGACAAAGTTCTTGACATTCAAAGACATATCACTGTAGATAGTGGGTGGAAAAGCAACAGATAATGGATTTTCCAGCTGGGGAATCGGAACTATTCAAAAAGGAATGATGCTAGACTGAATGTCTCCTTAGAACTAATATCTCAACCCATTAAAAACCTGCTTCATGCAACAGGTACTTTTCCTGTGGGTAGGCAGAGTGACGCAAGGCAAACTGTGCTTGAAATGATGGTTCTTGCCACAGACAGCAAGGACATGTGATAACTTGGAACTTTGTGCAACTCAAGGCTGAGTTTTTTCACAAAGGAAACAACGTTCTGGCTTTAGTGTCTGCTGAATTTCTAGTGTAATAGGTTTCCCCTTGAAGTAACTTTTCAGTATGTTTCCGGAGCTTGTGTAACCTTTCCTCCATAAACCCTGAGATAATGTAACTGTAATGATTTTCCAAATAAAAAATGAAAGGCTATCAGGACAAATATCTCCATTTTTATTCCATTGAGATATTATTATAGTAATGGCAATAATTCCACAGAGGAATTCCTTAGAATACACACTCATCTGTGACTTGACCCAGCTATAACTCAGATGATACCTTCCCTAAGTTAGAAGAATTTATTTTCATTTTCAACTGAGCTCATCTAATCAAAATGCTTCATTGTGACAAAGAGTTCATTGTTCCTGTGCAAATTGCAGCTACCACTAAAGCCCTGCTATTAAGAACCAGACACTGCTACAGCAAATTCAGGGTGAGCTCAACTTGGGAAGCGAATTTTCAGATGAACAAAATAAATAGTACATACACTTGTTATTAAAAAAGTATACATTTAACACCCCCTTTTGGTAATTGTCTATATTAATTCAACACTAATATAGGCTGCAGACTTGGAATTTAAGAGTGGAACACCAACTACTCCTAAATGCTGCCTGTTGCAGACTGCTGTAACCCACATGGTGAATGAACCACCCAAGGCAAGGCTGGTGAAGAGCAGTAACTTGTTTTATTAGTAATAGTAACAGGTTTTGTGAGCACAAGTTTTTCTCAAGATCAAGACTTCACAAGTTTTTGCATGTCCAGAAACTTGTCTGTACCCTGCAACTACGTTGGTTGATTTAACCAAAGACATCATCCTTTCTTATAAGCATTTCCTTATTTAGGATGTTATCATGTGCCCAGGAAATAAGGACTCAGTTCTCATCACCTACCTTGCTGTGTCACTTGGGCCAATCATTTAATACTGCCTGGGCATCGATGGCCTATCAGTACAAGAAAAAGCATTTTCCTTTTGGAGATACTCTTTAAGTCAGCATCCAAATTAGTCTTAAGGCGAAAATCCATTAGAAACTGACAACAGCAAGAATAACTCCAGCAACACCTGACATTAGAAAAAGAATGGCTATTAAGAGAAGAGCAAGATTGAAAACTTTATTTATTTTTCTGCTATTGATTAGTACTCAGATATACTGATAGACAACATAGAGAAACCCAGACTGATAAGAACTGACCCGTTGGTATCCAAGTGAACACGATGGTAGTTGACTGCAACATGGCGTATATACAGCTGCTTACAGACAACCACAGCAGAGGCATGGTGCAGACGCACAGCAGCACAAGACTAACGGACAAAGCATGGTGTTTTTCTGCTGAAATTGTGTATCTGAATCACATTTTCATACTACAGAAATGTTTGCAGCGCTGAAGTTATGATTTGAGCAAAACATTTATTTTCAACAACATAATCATAGGTGTTTCTTAAAAAAACAAACAAATAAAAAAAAAATTCAATGGCATGCAAATAACAGATTTAGAATTTGACTTCTTTGGTTCTTTTTAGAAGACCAGAATACTAATAACCATACAACTCAAAATAATACTTGATGATAATACAAAGGAAAAGGAGAAGTGATATGTCCAAATCTACAACACAAGTTTACACCAGGGAATGAGCTTTTTCAATTTTTGTCATGCAATTGCTTGCTGGGCAGATCAGTGCTGCCTTGTCATTGTCCCAGAGGAGACAGGAATGTTACTAGAGTAAGATCATTCTGACAAGGTGACTCACTCCTCCTTCAGATCAGATCAGCCCAAGTGGACTCCTTTAGACAGTAAGTATAAATTTTTAGCCCTTGGTAGAGACCATGCCTTCCCCAAACAAGGTCCCATGCCAAGCAAGGTGAGAAAATAGTTTTCAGCTTTGCAGTTTTTCACAGGTCATTTTATGACAAAATAATGAGAAAAACACACTTTGTGTGTAGGAGAAAGTCAGTGAGAAACATTCATTCTCTCACACTGGCCTGTGGAATTGCTAGCACTGACCACTGGCATTATGGACTTCTGATCAGCCCTCAGCAGGTTCCATCTTGTGCTGTTAACGCTCAGCCTCTTGTCACTTGTAAGTTACAAAGGACTTGGAGGCAAGCTAGATCAGAGCTCTGAGTAACAGTGATCATATCCACCAGAATTTATGTTCCTGTAATCATTGCTTATTAAATGAAAACTCTGATGAACCTGCTGGAGCCTGAATCTCTCAATACCACCTCCTCAGTTCCTTCCAGATGGGACCTTTCACTCATCAGCCACCTGCTGCTTTGCAGATTCACCACCATGCCAGGACCAGCAAGTGCTCCAAGCTTTTGGGTGGTAATCCCAGGAGTACAGAATACTCTGCAGCCCTAAATCAAGCTCATTTTGTACCCTGTGCTTCAGCAGATACACTTCTAAATGAATACTGCTGTGTTTGCTGATTGTTTTATGGTTTGTTTACTTCTTGAGTATGTAATACTATTGGGGTAATGTTGGTTTTAATTAGTTGGAAGAACTATTGTTTCAGAAGGCTGCATGCATTTTCTAGCAAGGGGTCTTTTACAAAAACAATGAATATTACTGGCTATGCCTCCACAGATGGGTACTGACAGCTGCCAGCCAGCTCTTCCGGTGCTCAGAGTCAGGCTGGACCCAAGCCAGTGCCAGTTCAGAAGCCATATTAGTTGCATTAGCACAATTCTGGGCCAAAAAGCCTCTTGGAAAAATCTAGTGTGAAAAGTGGGAGTGTTTCAGTTCTTCAAAGAAGCCTCACTTGCTGTAAGGTATTCAGCAAATGTGCCCTAAATTTTCATTGTTTCTTCTGTACAGAAAGACAGCACACAGAAGATGACCATGAAATAAATAAAGAATCAAGTAAGTTACCAACAAAATTAACTCAATGCTATCTACAGATGAACTGGAGACAGGAAGGGTGCTCACATATACAAAAGAATGCTACGTGTTAACATACACACATAGTAGGTATAAGCATATATCTGAGCCCTGATTTCTCCAGCAGCTCTTTTCTACACCTCCCTGTGGAAAGGCATTGGAGGGACAAGATGAAGGGTACAGCTGAGCTCTGCCTGTGTCAGCGAAGGGGAGAGAGAGCTTCCAGAGGTTGTCACCGAGCGGGAGAGAGAGCTTCCAGAAGTTGTCACTGAGCAGGAGAGCCCTTGGTGGTCCCCAGCAAGTCAGAGAGGTAAGACAGAACTGACAGGGGAGCATTAGCCCACCCCAAGAGCAATGCTGGCTGCTCAGGATATCTGATAGAAGCAGATCAGCCCCATACTCCCAGAAGTGGAACAAGAAAACATGATGCAGTTAAAGTTTCCTTCCTCTCAGGTCCATGTTGCAGGCTTGCCTGTAACTGCTGCTTTGACCTAGTTCTTGGAGCAGTCAGCCTGAGTCTCAGTGCTTGGTGTAGTTTACAGCGAGAAACTAAGTGGCTGGAGACTGAAGTGCATGTGTTTTCTTCAGATCTGACAGTTGTAACCTCTACTTGTTTTGCTCTGGGGTATTTTATATCTACAGAAGTGTAGATTATTATGAATACATACAGACCAGGATAAACTATCCCATGCATGTGTCTACTCTGTTCTCTCTCAGTAAGGAAATAACCCACTGCTGGAGTCCAGACCTTCCTGGCAGCTTGGAAGCCATGATAATGCAAGTTCTGTCTAAGGGCAAACATCTGGTATCCTCATTATACAGAGCTTACTCTTTTCTACAAAGAGCAGGGAGGCAGAAATATGTCTCCGCATGGAAAAGGAACTGAGTGCCAGCTCACTCTTTGGAGGTCGCAGTATACTCCATGCCAGGACTGATTCTACCAGAACATGTGTTCACGCAGTAAAGGAGAGAGCAGAGGGATTAACAGAAGAGGCTCTTGACTTAGGGGGAAATAAAGAATGTGGGTGAAACCTCATCCTTGGAAGCCCTTACAATTACACAGTATAAAATACACATCAAGGGGGTTTATGTGGCAGGCTCAAGGTTTCTCCCCATTTCGTCTTCTGTGCAAGTATAAATTACCTTGTATTTCTGACAAAGTTGTTATTATAAGCATCCGGTTCATGGGATTTACATCAATTTTGCTGCCCAGGAAACAGTACATTATTGTAGGTGGTTGTCTGGAACATGTTTTTTCCCCTTTGTCTCTGCTAGAATGTTCATATTGTTATTAAATTTGTGGTCTAATACGTCCCCAAAACAGAATGCTAAGTGGAGATAACACAAAGGCGAGTCCCGTGAACACATTCTTTAAGAAAAGCAGCGCCCTACAAATCCCACAACAAGCACTTATTGGCACTTCCACTAACGTAAATAAAATCTACTGGGTTCTGGGAAAAACAATCACTTCAGTCTTGTTATCAGAGGACAGAATCTGGGTCAACAGATGCGTTTTGGATATGCACCAATTCTTAAATGATTTAGTATTCTGATCTGTGAATACAAAAAGCAATTTCCTACATCAGCAGTACTCTTAGAACAACGTGCAATTTCATCCTACCACCTACATTGTTGTAATCATTAAATGTTATAGAACATCTCTGATAAAAGAAAAAAGATTCTGATATATGACTATAACGTAAATCAGTGCTTTGGATTATGGTGTGATACTAGTTCAGTTATTTATATGTGTTTCAACTAAAAACATCCAACTGGATTCCAACTATCACAAGATTAATCTCACTAATACTTTATATATACAGATGGTCAGACAAGAAAAATTAGACAAATATGAAAAATTAATATATTATTCTTGTATAATATAAAATGTGATTTGTCTCCTAGAAGATTATAGCTGGAGTTTCTAGTACCAAGAATAAGTAGACTTACCATTATGGGCTCTCTGCTTTGTGGGAAGTTCTTCATTCTGTCCCAGCTCAAAAGTTATTGTCAGACACAGATACAACACATAAGTTCGCTTGTACATGGATAAAGCTTAGTAACTATTAGTAACTAATCAGAGTTATTTATAGATGAGTCTTATTCTCATTCATCCAGGAAGTTCCAAAGACAGTGGCAGGACAGCTCCATGAACTACAAATTTCAGCACTGTAACCTATCTGAAAAGATAATCTGTGTCAAACATGCCCTGATCACTGAATTTAATTAACACTATAAATGCAATAATATGTGCAGTGCCAAACAGAGTCTCATTATTGAGCAAAGGCAGAGGGCCTGAATTGAGGTTCTACATGTGTCACCTATTGTCACGATTTACAAATTAATTCATGTGTTTAAAAGCCACAGAAAGGTCTGGACAGAAACAGGTGCCCGAGACACACACTCTGAACTTCACCAAATTAAAGACCTTGATTCTCATAACCTGTGGCAAAACAGTTGATCTGCTAAAAAGAAGGAGCACAGCCAGAGCAAACATTCCTGGCAGCATGAGGATCAAAGAGGTCTCAGATAGCCAGAAAAAACAAAGGATGCTGACATCAAAATATTGGCAGCTTTCATTGTTGCTTTTCTTTCCAAATGGGCAAAGAAGAGGACTGGTTTTCCCATCCAAGCTCAACTCTCCAGTGAGCAGTATTCTGTAGTCGTAATTATAATCTTGTACTTATGTGCACACTAACTTAATTTCCTGGTCAAGTTACATTTCAGCTTGAACATGTTGGCATGTAGAGACCAACCTCAATAACAAAAATAGCTGCTGAGTTCAGCAACCTGCAGCTTTTTATAGTTGACCTCGCAACTCTGCAAGATAGTGTCTCTGGGTCACTTCACTATTTCAAAGAACAAAACGTGGCTCTGGAAGTCTCCCGGGGACTAACAAGACCCAAAAGATAAGTGGCTTCCTGACAAAGTTCTTTTTGTTTTATCTTGGTCATTCTCATTTTAGAAGTATTCTGGTCCTCTTAATATTCAGCTTTCTGGCTGTGATTGGCAGAGCTAATCTTTCTTACATAGTTTCATCTACTCCATGGACTTTTCCTTAGTTTATTCAGTTTATTATGCAGCTTGTTGCATTTGAACTCTCTTCCATGTTGCACTCTGGCCACAGCAAGTAACCATCAGTGCAATTAATCATACTTCAGTTTAACTGCAAGCCCCAAAATGGCCATAGCAATAAAACTATGTGCACAGACTATGAACAACGAATAAATGTTAAGCAGTTATATGACAGTCTGATTCTGTCAGTCTACTTACTTATCTTATTGTGTGATTCTGGCTATCAACATACCCAGCTGGCTGCAAATGTGTCATGGAAAAGGAACTTGTAATGCTTTGGTACAGTTCCTTCTCATTTACACTCGAGTAGCAAGGAACTAAAAAGTCTGACTGTGGCAGGAGCTGGGGCTATTGGCTGTTGTCTGGTCCACTACAGATGTGAGTGACTGAAAACCTGCTGTTCTCTTCTACCTTCCCCCCACCAGCAGAAGCTCTGGGAAAGAACAGATTTCAAACAAGAATAGTACCTGGGGCACCCACACTCCTACAGTCAGTAATTTACCCATCTCACCTATTTTTTCTGCATCTTTAAGGAAAAAAAAAAAAAAAAAAAAAAAACAAACAAAAAACCACACAAAACCAACCTTGAAGACAAGACTAAAAAATGTTTTCTAGTCCTGTTGATGGCAAAACAGCCCACATCCTCAGACACATAAATAGAGGTATTAGTCACTCATATAACATTTATGCTACAGTATGCTAATGTTTACAGAAATCCTTGCTTAGTCTAGCCACCCCAGAAACTGAAATAGGAAAAAAGCAGCATCTTTACTGCTGTTTACAGAGTTATCACAAACCGTTGCTGATACCAACCCCAGGCTTGCTGGCAGGAGATTAATTATGGACGTATCACATAAACCACACAGAGAGCTAACTTAGTTGGAAAATATTATATCCCCATGTTCTCTTATGAGAGTCCCAGTTAGGAGAGATGTTTATCTAGTGTGCTCTCTGCCTCTGGATGAGGGGCTTCCCAGCTAGCAGGCATGTGGAAAGGCAGACATCCATTGTCCAAGCTCACAATGTTTCATTTGTGCACCACTGAATCCCAACTTAATTAACTAGCTCCAGAGACTAGGCAAATCTCAATATACATGGGCAAGTGGTTGGACAGCCCGATTTACATGTGTGTCACAGCTCGCCGGGTATCGCTCCAAAAAGCATCTGTCTCAACAGTCTCATCTGATTCTTACAAACAAGCTACACTTAGCATTTTTGAATTTAACAAAGATCACACAGCTGCCAACATACTATCAAAGCCTAAAGACCAAATAAAAGTTTGGCTTCCCTCCAACCATCCTTGCTGTGGTATTATTACTGACAATAGAGCCAGAGCAGCAAAAGCAATGAGATGGCAAATTTACACATGTGCCATGTTTTTATACATTGTCTACATTTGCTGCTACAAGACTGTAAGCAGAACACCGGTGAGCATCTTCTGGCTGCACAATCTGACCTATTTTAGGGTTTTTTGAAAGCTGTACAATGATATTAGTGTATTAAAAAAAAAGGCAGATGGGGAAAATGATCTAAGAAAAACAATTCAAAGGTGTTTTGTTTATTTTCCCACATGGGTAGTAGAAATAGATCAGAACTCTGCATTCTCAAGGCTGCATTTTGCACTTTTTTGAAGAAATAGTGTAATATCTGTAAAAACTGGAGCCCCAACAGTTGATATTTCCCTTGGCATCTGCTCATTCCACTTTAATAAACAAATTCCCTAGTCCTCGTGACAGGAGCAGCATGCATATAGCCAAGGGTAGCATTTCTGTTTGACCTGTAAATGGGAGCTCTGCTGCATTTTTCAGTTTAGTTCATGTCCCAGCTTCTCCTCAAAAGCCAACTGCACCTGCAGGTAAGCAGCCGTTCCTATAGATGGTAATGTAACTTTTTGATCTGTATCAGATGATTAGGACGGTGAACAAAGACAACTTCTCCTTTACTGCCTCTCCTATTTGGTGAATTTCCACTGTACAGGAAGATCTGCATGCAGTTAAGTAGAAATTGAAGCCAGAGGCTGGAGGCAGCTCATGACATTATGGGCAGCAGAGCCTAAGCCCAGTCTTGAAAAATGCTTTGGCCAAGCCTGGACATCACAGGACCCATGAAATGGAGCAATGTCAAGCATGTCACACCTTGCTTCTCTGCCCACATTACCTCAAACAGCTGAGCTATGGTCTCCTTTCCTTCTCTTAAATTCAGTCTATACATAGGCAATGAAGATAAGGCAGTCATAGCCCAAGAAGCAGCAGTATGTCAGCATTCCCACTTGGAATCTCCTGTTGCCAACACAGAACAAAGTGGTGAACTGTATTTGCAATGGTTAGTCCCTGGTGACACAGGGCAAGTTATTTGGCACTGACTTGCTGCAATCTCACCAGTGTCTGAATGGCACACCTCATACCCTCAACAAAACCCAGCCCTTCTGCTCTCAAGATGGAGAGGGCTCCTGTTGTTTGCCACTGCTCTGATTTCCAGCTCTCCTCACTGTCAAATCCCCCATCAATTTAATTGCAACTTCCCCTAGGCTTGCACATTGTAAAGTCACCCCCTCCCAAACAGGCAGAAAACACAGAAACAATGTTTTTTCTCACAAGGTTGCATTACTCCACACTTTAGGGTCATTTCACTGAGTTTTGAGGGGAGTAGCTCATGGAAAGAAGGGCAAATGGAGCAAAACAGGCTTGGTTGTTGCTGGAAACATTTGCTAAAGACATCCTATTGCCTCTGCAGATTTTCAAGCTTGGAATATTTTATTTTATTTTTTTTTCCTCCAAGGCTTCTTTTAATGTATTCTTTCTTCAAAGTTTGTGGTATCTGTGTAATTTTTCAATCAGGGATTAGAGAGGATTAAGTCCTTTCTAGCCTGTGTCTCCCAGGCAGTGCTGGCATTACGTGCATGCTTTACGCACATTTCCAGAGCAAGCGCTCACGCTCGTCTCAATGAAGATGAACAGTGGCTTATTTTATACACTACAGAACAAAGTCAGGACCTGCCCAATCATATACGTAGCTCCTCTCTGGTTTGTTCTTCATGTCCTTTACCTTCTGTGTGTTTTTTACATAACAACCCCTTCATTAAGCAATTGCCTTTGTATTGTGCCAGTCACCTCTAGATGCAAGGGTGATTTATAAGCAAGACTGAGCTCTAGCGGCATGATACAGTGAGGTGTCGAGGGCCATCACATAGCTATGCCAGGAGGAAATTCCATATTTTTTCCTGGTTTGCAGATCTAAAATGTCTACTTACTCCTATTTGATTTGGGCCATTCCCCCCTCACATGTACATTTTCAAAGAATAATGCCAATCCAGCACCACTGTGTATTTCTTCCATTAAATCTGGGGAAATTTAACTTGATTCTGTTGGCAAGCCATAGAAAAATAAAGAGTGAAGAAGTATTTATCTGGACAAACTCGGTTTCACTTGTACTCCGTGCCACACTTGCAGATAAGCATGCAATTCCACTAGATACATGCATGCCAGCTTCCTTCAGCCAAAATAACATTATTAGTGACAAGGCAGTCAAAATGCCTAATTCAAGACCACCAGAGTTGCTGGAGATACCCTTTAGTCACTAGTTTACATGGAAGCCTTTAAAAAATGTCCTGCTATTCCTACATTTCTCTGGTTAGCCATGATGTCTAGATTAAACCTAATGTATCCTTATCTGCAGACATACTCTGCTTCCCTGAGGATATTTCATATTCCACATTCACAGTAATTATACTCAGCAGGAGTTGTTACTTGAGTGCAATTGGTCAAATCAAATCACATTTGCGTACTATTGCCTGTCCTGACTAGATAAGTGTCTATCAATTCCTAGACAGCTCAAGATTGTTTCACATGGAAACTCACAACAGCAAATAGAACAAAGTATTGGCTGAAAATGACCATAAATAATATTCAAACGGCCAACATTTATTCCTTAAAGCAACCAGGTATTCATAAAAAATCTGCATTCATCTACAGTGACTGGAAAAAGCATGTTGCAAAATAGAAACTTGAGGAGAGTAACAGCACTAGCAGGAATTAACAATTGTGTATCTCTTCCAAGCTTCTTCATAAGTTAACATAAATATTAATTCAAGAACATGATGTTTTTAATAGTACACCAAAAAAATACTAGTTTAGATAATACGTTAGGGAAAAAAAGTTGCTGTGGTTATGTTCCCCAGACTTGAATTCCTTTATCATTTGAGATCCTTATTAAGTCACTTGCATGGTATAGATTACAGTTCAATCCTAAAATTCCTCTACATTTATGTTTCTTATGTTTTTTACTTTGATATCCTGCCTGTTTTAATGAAGAACAGGATGTGCAATAGCTTGTTACTTACGGCAGTACTTTGACAAGGAACCTGGATCTTAATAAAAAACAGGAAATAAAATCCTTCATATTAAATCAATTCTTTAAAAAATAAGCATGTGAATGTCATATTTAAGATTAAAGGTATTTCTCTTTCCAGGAAAGGATCATAATAAGGTGGGCATGTGGCTATTTCAGAAACTGCACACATTTGGTAAAGAGCTTATAGAAAACAGTGTCAAATCCCATATTGAACCCAGCTGCTGGTACTTACTTTTTGATGTAAGGCTTACTTCCTGCAGATATACATCAAATTAAATTCTTTACTAAGCTCACAATGGTGTTTTCCCTTTAAGCAGAAAGGCAATACTTACCTGAATGAAATATTATCTCTCTTTAATGGGTTTCTACAGTGAAGCCACATTTTGCATTTAAAAAGGTGCACTGACAGTAAGGAAAGAAGAGAGAAATTTGCTGTCTATTAAACTAGTTTATTTTCTCAAAAACAGCTTTAATGAAGTCAATTGGGGTTTGTTACACCCAGGATATACCTGGTGTCCTAAAAGCAATACTGTCACTTGGCCAATGCCCCCTAGTTCGTATCCCTGATGATTTTAAGAGTGTTCCTCTGAATGGAAGTGTAGAGTGTTGTAATGGTACCTCAAAAATAAGGGTAGCAGATAATGGATAAGAATACAGAGGCAAAGCAAATGGACAGATTAATACACATTACATAGTTTTCTAGGCTTGTTTTGAGCGCTTGAAACATTCAGTGCTTTTGATTGCAAGAAAGAATTCTCACTATATACAAACCATAAATATTTAGCTTCTAATTTTGACTCAGTAACATCTGGAAATGTCTGTCTGGAGTGATAACACAGTGTCTCCTATCAAGAAAACAAACGAGTGAGGAATAATGGAGCAGAGTCAACAAAGAGGCACAATATGTTATATATTAAGCTCCCTTACATTCTGTCAGTCTCCTTTGGATATACTGGATATATTTCTCAGTAGATACAGTATTCACAGATGTCAAAAACTTATAAGATTATTCAAGTGCAAGTTAAAATACAGAGAACAACTCACCAGTCTTCCCATTAGTCAATCCACACTCTTTCTGTGGCCCTTAATTTAAAAGGTAGTCCATCTGAGGGTCCAGGTGCTCATCTAAAATGGTCTGGTGGTGATGTGGGAGGAAGCATGTATGCAGTGTAACAAGGGGCAGGAATAAGCTCAACCACTCTAAGCTAATTTTCCAAAATTCCCAGCATAGCCTTAAAGTCTAAGGGTACAGAAGGCACTGGACAGAGGTCACTTTAACTCCATTTTACAATTGTCTGAACGTTTTTCCAGATGAGTTAGTTCAGGAAGATCACTGGTGGGTGCTGTGAGCCCTCAACACTGCTGTGCAACTGTAAACTACAGAAACTGTGAGAAAGGCGGTGCTGCTTCCACTGAGAGTATCCCACATGCTGAAAGACTCTAAAAGTTTAAAAGGCATGTTCATTCTTAGAGCTGATAACCTATAGAAAGCAAAATAAAAACCTTTGGTAGATTTATGCCTCCTGGTTTTCTGGGCATTTCTTTTCCTAACAGTCAGGTCTGGATTGAGCAGTGCCAAGTAGGCTCTGCTAAATTGAAACCTGGCTCAGAAAGTCTCATAAATACCATTTCTGGGTTCCAAATTCATCTACTTGGAACCAAATTACCTCACTGTGAAAATGTTTATTTCTGACATTAAGCCTTCAGGGCTTTACATTACATCAACCCTTAATAAAGCTATGCAACAAGGAACAGCCACACATAAGTGATGTCAATCTGTCAATCCTGTCCTTTGGATAAGAGATAAATTGTCAAGTTCCTCCTTAAAATATTGAGTCCAGGTGCAATAAGAGGTCAGCTGATGGGAGCATTTCACATCTAATGGATTCCATCAGAACTTGCCTGTTTTCTTGCCTAAATCTAGCTCCCTGCTCTTAGCCTGGTATCATTTGAATAAGCAGTTTCATAAGTAACCTTCCCAAAGCATTCAGGCCAAGCTTTAAATGAAGAGATCAGTAAAAGTTGCTCACCAGTTGTTTGTTCAGTTTCACAGAGCACTGACAAAAAGTCTGTAAGATCAGACCAAAGCCCATATGAGCATTTTGCAGAGCTCTTTTTCCTAACATCACTGAAAAGCCAAAGCAAACCAAAACACGGTAATGTTGTTAACTACCAGACTACCAGCTCTGGTTTGCAGCAAAGAACCTTTGCCAGACACACCAGATAGGCAAAGCTGACTAAAAATGACCTCATATAACTACAGTATGTTACTAAATACTTCCCTATTTCACACCCAAGGTGTTTTCACAGTATTTGAAACCCAGAGTTCAACCTAAACTGTCCACACCTCAGCAAACCAGCCCGACCTTCCCAGCTGAGGATGAACTCAAAGCTACTCTCCTTTGGAGACTGCTGCAGCTATGCTGACAGCTTCTGCTGGAGCAGAACTCACAGGCCAGCCAGGTCTTTCCTCTTCACGTGTTAGTGAACTTTATAATTTCTACAACTAACTTTCCAGTAGCACTGGCTTCTAGCTGCCATGGAGACAAACATCAGCTAGGCATAAGTCTGCATCTGGAGACAGGAAGATTTGTAAGGGCCTGGGGGCTTTTTGTGGCTGTGCATAACCCAGCATCTCTCCCTCCCTTCCCTGCACAGACTGCTTTGCTCAGCCTGTTGTATGTATATGCATTGCTATACAATATACAGTCAGGGAGGAGGCTGAGATTTGGCAAAACTGAGCATTGGCTTCACTGCAAAATTTGCTTGGGTTAGTTTGATTCATAGAGCAGACTTCTCCTGGCCCTACGGGTGTTTGGCTGCTTCTCCTAGAGGATTTCTGATAAGACTTCTCCAGCCACTACTTATCTGCTAGAGACAGCCATTTTCTATGCTCACAGCTACCTTCTCTTGTGTATTTATTTTCAGCAGACAGACTGTCATGGCTTTTCCAATGCCAAAAAATGCCTAAATATTTATTTATTTCTCTACATATGTATGTATGGACTAATGCTGAAGCAACAGGCAGTAACTTCTCAAGGTGGTAGATGCACATCTGGTTCCAAATCTTCAGCCTACCTTGCAATGCTTTCTTCCAAGAAAGATGCAGTTGCCAGAGCTAATCCCACTTCATGTCTTCCAGATAGGCTGCTTGCCATGCACATGCCTGTGCAAAGGCAAAACTTACAGCTTCTTGTTCCTCTCGGGGTGTAGGCAAAACCCAAGCCAGAGCCCCACAGGCCAGTATTAAGCTGAAGCATGATTAATGCAGTGGTGCCAAGAAAGCCCTTGGGAGGATCTGTGGTACAATTCACCCAAAAATCATAACAGAAAAAAGCATAATTTAGAAAAGGATGGGGTGAAATTGAGCACAAACAGGAGTGAGAGTCCCCTCTTAAACCACTGACACAGGAGATTTAAATTTTTTTAAAGCTTGACTTGACCAAAGTCTCTGGCAAATCCGACTGCTGTTGCATTTTAGTATCACTCTAATATCAGCTGTGTGCTTGCAGCTTTTGTGCCTATGAATATTTTCTGAGCAAGAGAGGCTTTGAACATATCATGAAGGCCCTTGGCACAACGTGACATTCGTACCAGGGGACCACACAGAAACCCAGTGGCAAGCGCCCCTTCCAGCCCAAGTCATAGCACAGCACCACAACCTTATTGGGATTGAGAAGTCCCCACACGAGGTTACTCACAGCAGGGGCACTGCAGTTACGAGCTGCTCTGATTGTTTCTCCAGCACCACAGTTCAGGGGTAGACTGAAAAAATATGTTACCTAATCAGAAATCCCTATGGTCTGCTCTCCAGGATGGATAATTCAATTAATTTCTTTAACTGATTTCAGACACAGTGTAGAAGCAGAGAGAACATTTTATGCAGAGACATTGTTTCCACAAGGCAGAAGATAACAGAAGTCTTGTCTCCCACCAGCACAACCTGGGGTACAGCACTATGAGCCCCTCACTTCAGGGCATAGAGCCATGAGCCCTGTTGCTCCTGGCCCACCCACACTCCAGGATCTGCTTATGGGGCACCACATGTGAAGCTGTTAAACTCTGGAGCAGAACTGTGTGTGAAATCTGCTGGTGCATCACAGGAGCTCACGGAAAGGTTTTCCTTTGGTTCCAGTGCATTCAATATGCTCTTGACCTCCTGACGTTTCATGCTGAAACAAATCCAGACATCCAGACTGCAGCCTTTGACAGGAGAGCTCAGCCTAGAGTCATGCAAAGGTAGAACAGTCATATAACAAGCAGATGTAAAACGTAATATTTTCTCTTACACAGCAAAGTATGCAAAACAGGTATTGCTATTTTGTTGCTCACCAGACAGCACTCTGTACATGGTGCTCTGGCAACTTTGAGAACAACTTGACAAACTCCAGAAGACTTGTAACCACAAGAAAAAGAAAGAGCCAAACACCCACCTTTTTGATCAAATACCCTCGTCAATGCTACCAGTGAACTGCTAAAAAGAAGATGTGGCCCTTCGGGAACACCACGAAAGATTGCCTGCCCTTTGTGAATTTGAAACAAAAATCACTGCTATCATGCAAGGCCAAGTTTCCTCAGTACAACACAATCAGGCCAACCTGGTTCCTACCTGACACCTCTTACAGCTGCCTCTGGGTACCTTCAGCTCCTCCTCACAGTGCCTCCACAGCCTAGGAAGCCCACTCCTTGGGCAGCAGCAACAGCTACTAAGTTTTGGCCACAGCTACCTCACTCCTTTTCTCTTTCCCACAAGCCCATATAAAAATAAAACAACAACAAAAAGACAAACATCCTTCCACATCCTTACTGATGATATAAAAATGAAAAGGTGAATGTCTTCATAAAATAAAATGTGAACAAGAAAACAAAATTCAGGGTTCAGATGAAACTGAATGTTATTTCTTTATATGTTTCAATATTTTATTATTAATTTGAATTTCTAACCCAAAAGTTCTTACAGACACAGAGGAGAGTCTTCTGACATAGCTGTTTTGAAGCAAAGTTAAACTCATGAAAAGCTTTATTCTCTCACCTTTAGAAGTAGGAAATTAATTAAGCAGCACCCTAAAGACTTATTTTTGGTCACATTATCTTTTTGGGGAAAACATTCTATGAAATTATTTTCAGTCAATGCCAATTTGTACGTTTCTGCACAATAACACAACTACTTCCTTATGAATACTAGAAACCTGCTGTTACATGGGAAACAACAGCTAATAAAGAGAATTTTCATCTCTTTTTCTAGCAAGCATCCCCCACTTCGCTGACCAGAAAATTAGATGGATCAATGCAAAAGAGAAAAGTACTCCTACCTCCTTTAATGCTTCAACACACACCTCAGTGTGCTTTGCAAATGCAACAAAAGCAGCTTCCAAGCCATGAATAATTTTTCTTCTCCCCCATCAAGAAACTAGTAAGGCCCAAGACTCCTCCCATTCCAGGATGCTTTCCTAGCAAAAAAAGGTTGCTAAGACAGGCTTCTCTGCATCATGACTGATACCTTTTCTCAAAACAAAAACTATCTTAGGTTCTACTTTTTCCTCTTCCTGCAAGAGGCCAGCTATGCTAGGTGTACCTATTTCTGATTAACAGAGCTTTTTGGCTGAGGTAGGAACATTATATGATCCAAACTGATTTCCTCCATGTTACCACAAGTTTGTGACTGTATGACTTGGCACAAATTAATTAAATGTTAATTTGAGGAAATGGTCCATTTTGTCTGAAGAAACCTTTGAATGCAATATATATTTCCTTAAAAATCCTCCTTCAAAGGGAAATGCTGAAAAGGATAGTGCAGCATGCATGAAGGAAGGACAGAAGAATTAGCACACTGACTTAAATTTGGCCTCTGGTTTTCTCAAGGAGGAATAAATCCCTTTATGTGATCCAGTTTCCACTGTAACCATAGAATTGTTACCCAGGCTGGCTCCAAGATATTCTACACTGTGGTGATAGAAATACTTTGCTATCATAGTAACATGCAGAGTGCTCGGACTTCTTGGAAACTGAGTTTGAGATAGCAACTTACTCAGCAAGTCCTAAACCAATGACCTCTGTTGTTTATTTTTTTAACTAAAAGATAAACTGAATTTTCAATACTCCCATTTTCAGAAAAGGAAAAAAAGATACAGAAACTACAGATAAGAGAATGCAGCACAATTACAGACAGCACAGTAACTGCTTCACTTTTAAAGCTTTTGAAGATCCCTAGATGAAAAGAACTCACTATTTTATAACAAATCGCAGAAAGAAACAGTGGTCACAGACCCCCATTAATGTACCCAAAGCCTAAGCTTTGTAAATAAAGAGAAAAGTTTTCCTAGCCTGTTGTTTCTCCACAATCTCTATTTTCACAGCTAATATCTTTTTCTTACAAAAAGCATAGGTGATGACAGTAACTTCATTTTTTCCTAGCTACACTTCAACAGCAGTTCTCCTCGCAGTTGTCCATGATTTATCATGTTGCATGAGGAAGCCCAGCTATCAAAACAGACAAGCAGGTACAATTAAAATAGTTTTCTGCTGTTATAGCTCACGCAGAATCCTACTCAAAGGGAGTCCATTGAGGAAGCTGCAGCTTGGTGCCAGCAGTGCCTCAGCATGCATCCTTCTTACATCCAGTATTTCGTGGAAAACACAGAATTTGAATTTCTACTTGTCTACCTCAATTTCTTCAGGTACCTGGTAAACAAAAGGCAGCATACGGGATGTGTACACTGGGGTAAGGAGGCGGCTCGGTGTGACCCCACTTCTGACACCTTGCTCGAGCATTTGGTTGTTCTTGGCCACTAGATGGTGCAATGAAATAAAAAGAAGGGCTTGGAATAACAGTATCCTGGAAAAACATGTTCCAAGTACTCTTAGTTCTCATTTTAGCTAAACACCATAAATACTGTATAATCATATATTTCCATACTCTTACCACTAAAATGTTTTGAAAATTTCATAGTTAAAAAATATTAAATTCTAATATTCCATCACTGTAAGTATTACAAAGGCATCTTTTGCTTGAGGACCCCACATAGTAAATACTTCAGGCCTAAGCTTCAAAGGAATATCTCTAAACAGAAATCATATGAGTAGTTTTTAAGGTAAGCACTGCATTTTCACGACCTGCATTACATCCAGGAAGCACTTCCCCAGCAAAGCCTGGCAGTGTGCTGCTTGCTGCATGCGATGGAGGTATTGGACATCTCTGTAACTGTTAATGGCATGTCATTCACATGGGTCACTCAGGGTTTCTGCATCTGCCTCCTTTGGCATAAGCAAGCTGGGAAGCATCCACCTTTCACAATTATATATGTGATGTGTATTTGCTTTGTAAAGTATTCCAGTAAGCATTTTATTGTACTGACAGCTATTACAAGAAGAAAATAAGCCCTCTGGCTTCCCTTTAATGAAAAGTGAGAATGCATTTTATTTAGTGCTCTCTGATGCTGCTACATGCTTTCCCTATGTATGTGTGCATTGTCTGGAAGCACAGTACTCACATGAGTAACCACCTTAAAGCTGTACCTCTGAATGCAGCTCAGAGGCAGTATAAGTCAGAAGGGGGTAAACCTGGAGCTCAGTTCTGGCGCCATGATCCACAGTGAACACCATATCTCTCCCCTCACTCCAGTCCATTCAATTCCCTGGTGTCATTCCTCAGGCAAAGTACACTCATTAAACAGTTCTGAAATCTACACTTCTCTTAAATCTACACTGGTAGCAAAGTCTTCTCTGTGACACCTCAGTGCTGGCTTCCAGCAGTGGCATCAGTGGAAAACATGCTCTGGCTTTAGCACAATTCCCAGCAGCCTCACATGGCTTTGCAGGCACTTGGGAGCCACTCCATGCAAAGTATAGTGCCACACCACTTTACCTTCCCTAGTCTGATGTCGAATCTCAAACGCAAATCAAAGTAGCATCTTTCAGAACTGTCGCAGCTGAGGAAGTTGACAGCCACAGTTTTTACTTGCAAACACCTTCCTCAATAAGAGTTTGAACATGCCCATGGGAAACCTTCACACCTCTAGCTTCTTAGAGCTTCCCTTCTGACTGGATCTAGCTGCTCAAATTTCTTTAGGGGTTTCTTTTCAGGTTATTTCCTATAACAACAAACTTCACCAGAAGAATATCTGGCAAGTATTAGCCCATCCTTACAAGCAAACCTCACTCCTGTTCTCTATGCTGCCAGAGCAGTAATTAATATACCAGGGCAATAATGACCTTAGTCATTCTCAAAAGGTGACCTAGCTTTGTAGCTTGCTTTCCTCCTACCCGGTTTTATTTCAGACTCCTCATCCACAATCTCATTTGCCACTAGAGGGCACTTCAAACCAAGCTGTCGTTTCATATTAGCACCAGTCATAAACGTAGAGAGTTATACCGGCCTACAAAAAGTTCCTCTGGCTCCCAGCAAACGTGCTAAGCATACCTAACTCTTCTAATTTTAGACAAACATGAGTCCTAAAGGAAAAGTTTCCTACATTTGGAGAGCCAGGCTGGGTCCAGACTCCAGACCATGTCTTGCAAGCCTAAACTGAGGCTGTAGGAAGTATAAAGTATCTTGGTTTGTTTAACATAATTTGCATAAAGCTAAGAACCAAACCTTTTTACTCACTATTGCTTAACAGATTTAATCTTACTACAATAAGCAGTGCTTTGTTTGCCTTTAACTTCTGCATCAGAGACATAAGCAAGCATGAATCAGGAATCAAACCAGTTTGGAAATAAATCCTACTGAAAGGAAAGCCTAGAACCCATCAGATACTACGTGGAGTAAGACTAGCCTATTCATGTTTAGATAACTGATGCCCTAAATCATCACAGACAACTCACTGAGAGCTGCATTACTTCTTAACATCTCTTGGTGAACCAGTTTTGTACTCAAGCTTTTAAAGAAATTGGCAAATATGACAAAGGACAAGCACATGAAAGTCCTGCCCAAGGTGTGTCACGGTCTAAAGCTAAGACTTGACGAAAGCAAAGATTACTTTCAAAGTCTGGATGACATTTGACTTCTTGCTGCTACATAAACAAGCAGTTTATTAATAAGACAGCAGGATAGATTACTTGCCAGCCCTACAGAAGTGGGGGTGACCAGCTCGCCGTGGTTTAGCAGCATGCACAGTAGTTCCCCAGTAGACAGGAGGGGTTAAGTTGGCTGGCTCTGACTTCCTGAGAGGAAGCAGAAAAAAAAAAAAAAATAAAAAAAAATCCACCACAGAAAAATACCGTCTTTTCTCCTGCTTCTAAGCAGCAGAAAGTCCCTTTAGAAGCTCAAACACACAATTTAGCAGAAAGGAGAACTTTAAAATACACTGAAGTGAAATGCTGGTCTGAGCACAGCTGTAAGCTGGACCCTGGTATCCCTGTCATCTGATTGGCTACCTCTCTGTTTATTTTGCAGGGGACCCACCACATTGTTGAATACCTATACACAGAATTGGGAAGCATTCAGTCATTGCTGCTTTTCAATATTGCAAGTTTTGACATGACACCTTTATGAAAAAAAAAGGAAAAAGGGGAAGGGGAGCAGAAAAGGAAACCACTGAAACTGCAGTGACAATCTTTCCACAGTGAACTATGAAGCCCTTGGACCCATCTAAAGTGAATTATTTTCATGCGGTAGAACATGTTTCTCAACAGCAATGAAGTACCAGTGCTGTTCAAAATGTCAATATATGACAAAACTTGTATGAGACTTGAGAGTATGTTCTGTGTTTGCATGCTTAATCCAGAGTCCTGTCCCCTAGAAGGAAAAATGACAAGTTGTTATATTTTAAAAATATGCAAAACACATATGGTAGTTTTATCTGTAGAAATATTTTATACATTCTGCATATCTGGTGTAAATAGGCATTCATGTTTATTAAACCAAGCTGATTTCATTTTAAAGGCTTAATCAACATAAAACACTTATAATTCCTACCATTCCAGATTACAACTTCTAGCTAACTTCTAGTAGGCCAGGTCTACTGGGGGCTGGTGGAGCTGGTCTAACAAAGAAGGGGAAGAGTGGATTTGGTAGGAGGCTTGCCAGGCTGGTCAAGGATGCTTTAAACTAGATGTGTTGGGGGAGGGGGGCATCATTCCATCCCAACACACCCAGTCGGTTGGTAGCACCTACAGTAAACGTTCGGAGCAATGTAGGGATATTCCAACTGCTCCAGCCAATGACCCGACTTCAATTGGATCTCGGCTCAAATGCCTCTACACAAATGCCCATAGTATGGGGAACAAACAAGAGGAATTAGAGATGTGTGCACATCTACGGGGGTATGATATCATAGGCATCACAGAAACATGGTGGGATGGCTCTTATGACTGGTGTGTTGGAATGGAAGGTTACCGGCTCTTTAGGGAAGACAGGCCCGGCAGACGGGGAGGGGGAGTTGCTATTTATGTTAGGGATAGGCTAGAGAGTATGGAACTCTGTCTGGGGACAGGTGAGCAGTCAACAGAGAGTGTGTGGGTCAGGGTTAAAGGGAGAACAGCGATGGGTGACATTATTATGGGGATCTGTTAAAGACCGCCTGACCAAGGGGACTCTGTGGACGAAGCGCTCTATAGACAGATAGGAGCAGCCTCACACTTGCAGGCCCTTGTTCTCATGGGAGACTTCAACCACCCTGATATCTGTTGGAGGGATGGTACAGCCTGGCACAAGCAATCCAGAAGGTTCCTTGATTGCATGGAAGGCAACTTCCTTCTGCAAGTAATAGAGGAGCCGACAAGGAGAGGTGCCATGCTTGACCTCGTCCTCACCAACAGGGAAGGGCTGGTTGGGAATGTGATGCTCCAGGGCAGCCTTGATTGCAGCGATCATGAGATGGTTGAGTTTGAGATTCTCAGGACACTGAGAAGAGCGTGCAGCAAGCTCACTGCCCTGGACTTCAAGAGAGCAGACTTTGGCCTCTTCAGGAACCTGCTCAGTAAGGTTCCATGGGATACAGCCCTAGAGGGCAGGGGGGCCCAAGACTGTTGGTTGATATTCAAGGATCACCTGCTGCAAGCTCAGGAGCGATACATCCCAACTAGAAGGAAGTTTAGCAGGAGGGCCAGGAGACCTCCTTAGATGGATAAGGAGCTGCTGAGCAAAATTCGAAGGAAAAAAGAGGCTTCTAAAAGGTGGAAGCAAGGTCAGGCGGCCTGGGAAGAATACAGGGATGTTGTCCAGGAAGCTAGGGACCAGGTTAGGAAAGCTAAGGCCCACTTAGAATTAAACTTGGCCAGGGATGTTAAGGATAACAGGAATGGATTTTATAGGTACATTGCCAATAAAAGACAGGTTAGGGACAATGTGGGCCCTCTCCAGAAGCTATCGGGAGAACTGGCTACCCTGGATTTGGAGAAGGCTGAGGTTCTTAATGATTTCTTTGCCTCAGTCTTTACGGGCAAATGCTCTGACCACACCACCCAAGTCTTGGAAGGCAGACGCGGGGACGGTGAGGGTGGGGACCCTGGGCCCACTGTGGGGGAGGATCTTGTTCGGGACCACCTTAGGAACCTGAATGTATACAAGTCCATGGGACCGGATGAAATCCATCCGAGGGTCCTGAAGGAGCTGGCAAATGAAGCTGCTAAGCCACTGTCCATCATATTTGAAAAATCATGGCAGTCAGGTGAAGTTCCCGATGACTGGAAAAAGGGAAATATAACCCCCATTTTTAAGAAGGGGAAAATGGATGAGCCAGGGAATTACAGACCAGTCAGTCTCACCTCTGTGCCTGGCAAAATCTTGGAGCGGATTATCCTGGAAGGCATGCTGAGGCACATGAAAACCAACAAGGTGCTTGGTGACAGCCAGCATGGCTTCACTAAGGGGAAATCCTGCCTGACCAATCTGGTGACCTTCTATGAAGGGGCTAAGGAACTGATGGACGGGGGCAGAGCGGTTGATGTCATCTACCTGGACTTGTGTAAAGCCTTTGACACTGTCTCACATGACATCCTTCTCTCTAAGTTGGAGAGACATCAATTTGATAGGCAGACCACTCGGTGGACAAAGAACTGGCTGGATGGCTGCACGCAAAGAGTAGTGCTCAATGGCTCAGTGTCCAGCTGGAGACCAGTAACGAGTGGTGTCCCCCAGGGATCGGTGTTGGGACCGGTCTTGTTCAACATCTTTGTGGGTGACATGGACAGTGGGATTGAGTGCGCCCTCAGCAAGTTGGCCGATGACACCAAGCTGTGTGGTTCGGTTGATACATTGGAGGGAAGGAATGCCATCCAGAGGGACCTTGACACGCTTGTGAGGTGGGCTGATGCCAACCTAATGAAGTTTAACCATGCTAAATGCAAAGTCCTACACCTGGGTCGGAGCAATGCCAGGCACAGCTACAGATTGGGCGGGGAGGAGATTCAGAGCAGCCCTGCGCAGAAGGACTTGGGGGCGTGGGTTGATGAAAAAATGAACATGAGCCGGCAGTGTGCGCTTGCAGCCCAGAAGGCCAACCGTATCCTGGGCTGCATCAAAAGGAGCGTGACCAGCAGGTCGAGGGAGGTGCTCCTGCCCCTTTACTCTGCTCTCGTGAGACCTCACTTGGAGTATTGTGTGCAGTTCTGGTGTCCTCAACATAAAAAGGACATGGAACTGTTAGAACAAGTGCAGAGGAGGGCCACAAGGATGATCAGGGGACTGGAGCACCTCTCGTATGAAGATAGGCTGAGAAAATTGGGGCTGTTTAGCCTGGAGAAGAGAAGGTTGCATAGAGACCTCATAGCAGCCTTCCAATACCTGAAGGGGGCCTATAGGGATGCTGGGGAAGGACTCTTCATTAGGGACTGTGGTGAGAGGACAAGGGGTAATGGGTTTAAACTTAAACAGGGGAAGTTTAGATTGGATCTGAGGAAGAAATTCTTTACTGTGAGGGTGGTGAGGCCCTGGAATGGGTTGTCCAGGGAGGTTGTGAATGCTTCATCCCTGGCGGCGTTCGAGGTGGGGTTGGACATAGCCTTGGATGGCATGGTTTAGTGTGAGGTGTCCCTGCCCATGGCAGGGGGGTTGGAACTCGATGATCTTGAGGTCCTTTCCAACCCTTACTATTCTATGATTCTATGATTCTTAAAATCCCATTTGTGTTTTGCCATATGCTCTGTAGATGTACTGTTAAGCTTCAATGAACTCCAAAATTAGACTGGTCATTTCTACTCACTGGCCCCCCATGCCAGCAGAATTGGACTGAGCAAATGAACACTCAACCCTGCAGAAAAATGGTTAGTTAAAAACTGAACTTCATGCAAACTTTTCATGGCTTGTCATCTGAAGGAAATCTGCTCATCTAGTTGCCAACACATAACATATAAACAATATTTTCTAAGATGACCCAGGTTCTACAGCAATGTAATTACATGAGGCTCAGGTTTATTTGGTTTCAAGGTCATTAGGATGTCACTATCTGTAAAAGCTTGAGAACATCACAGATTGTGAATGATTAATATGTGGAAACAAGTGACACGATACAATTCCCTACTGCTTTCAAAATCCCATGACTTCTGAGGGCCAAGGCTCAATCTGAGAATGCTCTTGGTTGGCAATACTGATTCCACCACAATGTTTTCAGCTACTGAGCAATTAGTTCCAGATCCGCCCACTATGAATTTATGGATTATACTCACACTCAGCAAAAGACTGAGTTCCTAAAGGATATCTAAATGACTGTTCAGTGCCAGATTTAGAAGATCTACTATTCCTAATGCCACTTGGAGAACATTTATGTTCAGATAGTTTCTACAAAGCCTGCTGCCACTTATATACATGTCACGAAACTCAAAATTAGTTTGATTCTACACTTGCTGACAGTGGCCCTTTAAGCGCTGCCTGATCACAAGCCAGGAGTGGTGAGCAATCTCAGGCAGGAAGACAACAATCTGCTTGTCTAATAAAACTCCCTTAGAATAGGTAGCTGCATTTTGCAGCAGAAAATCTAATTCCAGTTCCAAATGAAATAATTTGAACTAAAAGCAAAAAACTCAAAACACAGAGGTTAGGGGAAGATATGAAATATTTCCAGTATAATACCAAAGGAATAAAATGTCATTGTGTGTGAAAGTGTGACAACTTGCAACTTGAAGACTGTTGGAAAGTGACAACAACAAAAAACAAAACGCTCAGTTGAAATTTCAACTTTTTTGAAAAGGTCTTCATGGAAAATATATTAACCACCTTCCCTAACCTAAAATTTCAACCACAACCTGGCTTCAGAACCTAAATAAACTTGCTATCAGCTTTTCTTTTTGTTTCCCACTTGTCCAGAGCAAACAGTCCTGTCTGCCAGGTCCCACCGCACTGCAACCCCTGCCCCCGGAAGGTTTTCTCTTCAACTGAGAAAACAGCCAGAGATGAAGTTTCACATTCTTTCCTCTTCCTCCTTCTCCCCCCAGGTAATTCTGGAAAAAGTATTTTAAAAACCTTTCTACATAGAATCGCCCGTAAATTGTGCTTCCTTGCATTTTTTGTGCATCCTGTCCCATAAAAGTGAGATCCTGTGATGCCTGATAGCAGCGTGGTCCGCTACTGCTGGTTAAAGAAGTGTTTTGCATTGACAGCCAGGGAATTCACATTTCTCCTCCATGCAGATCGCAGTCAGAGACTGAGTGTTATACATTGAAAAGGTCAGTATAATGTAACCCGGGTTTTATATTCCCACTATAGGTGCTGAGGTTGTGAGTGGAGGCAAGCACTCTCAGGTCATTGATGAACTTCAGGACTGGGAGTAAGCTAAGAACAGCTGGAGTGGCTGCCTGCCAGTACTAATATGTGCACAAATGGTGTTGCTTCAGCTTCATCACATGCAACTTTTACCAAAGATACTAAACAGCATTGTGCAGTCCTTCAGAGGTTGGGCTAGCTAGCAGAAATCTTTATAGCAGTAAAAGATGCTTAGGGCCAACACAAATATCACTGCAAACACTTAAAACTTCAGAACATATCAGTTTCCTAGCCAAAGGCCACAGCCAATTGTTAAGCATGGAAGAAATTTGAGTTCAAGGAAAGACCCAAGCCAAGCTGTGCTCAGGTCTGTCCAACTCTGTGAAATGAGAGTAGCAAGTAACAAGATTTAGGCCTACACACTTACATTGTCTTTATGAACACAGCATTTAAAGAGTTTTCTGGGTAGTGCCAGCTCCCTATCTGATTCATTAAATTTCTCCAGTGACATACCCATGGTATTCCCACTTCAATCCTACAACCCAAACCAGTGTGATAATAGTTAACCACCACATGTTTTCAAACCAAGACCAGGTGATTGCAAAATTATAGTGGGGGTTTTTTCTGCAATACAGAAGTTACGTGTATTTTTTAGAATTAAACTTGTCTAGGGATGTTAAGGATAACAGGAAGGGATTCTATAGGTACATTGCAAATAAAAGACAGGTTAGGGACAACATGAGCCCTCTCCAGAAGCAATCGGGAGAACTGGCCACCCTGGACATGGAGAAAGCTGAAGTTCTTAATGACTTCTTTGCCTCGGTCTTCAGCGGCAAATGCTCTGACCACATCACCCAAGTCTTGGAAGGCAAACGCAGGGACAGTGAGAATGAAGACCCTGGGCCCACTGTAGGAGAGGATCTGGTTTGAGACCATCTTAGGAACCTGAATGTATACAAGTCCATGGGACCAGATGAAATCCATCCGAGGGTCCTGAAGGAGCTGGCAAATGAAGTTGCTAAGCCACTGTCCAACATATTTGAAAAATCATGGCAGTCAGGTGAAGTTCCCGATGACTGGAAAAAGGGAAATATAACCCCCATTTTTAAGAAGGGGAAAATAGATGACCCAGGGAATTACAGACCAGTCAGTCTCACCTCTGTGCCTGGCAAAATCTTGGAGCGGATTCTCCTGGAAGGCATGCTAAGGCACATGAAAACCAACAAGGTGGCTGGTGACAGCCAGCATGGCTTCACTAAGGGGAAATCCTGCCTGACCAATCTGGTGGCCTACTTTGAAGGGGCTAAGGAACTGATGGACGGGGGTAGAGCAGTTGATGTCATCTACCTGGACTTGTGTAAAGCCTTTGACACCGTCTCACATGACATCCTTCTCTCTAAGTTGGAGAGACATCAATTTGATAGGCAGACCACTCGGTGGACAAAGAACTGGCTGGATGGCCACATGTAAAGAATTGTGCTCAATGGCTCAATGTCCAGCTGGAGTCCAGTAACGAATGGTGTCCCCCAGGGATCGGTGTTGGGACCGGTCTTGTTCAACATCTTTGTGGGTGACATGGACAGTGGGATTGAGTGCGCCCTCAGCAAGTTTACCGATGACACCAAGCTGTGTGGTTCGGTTGATATGTTGGAGGGAAGGAATGCCATCCAGAGGGACCTTGACACGCTTGTGAGGTGGGCTGATGCCAACCTAATGAAGTTAACCATGCTAAGTGCAAAGTCCTACACCTGGGTGGGAGCAATGCCAGGTGCAGCTACAGGTTGGGCGGGGAGGAGATTCAGAGCAGCCCTGCGGAGAAGGACTTGGGGGTGTGGGTTGATGAAAAAATGAACATGAGCCGGCAGTGTGCGCTTGCAGCCCAGAAGGCCAACCGTATTCTGGGCTGCATCAAAAGGAGTGTGACCAGCAGGTCGAGGGAGGTGCTCCTGCCCCTTTACTCTGCTCTCGTGAGACCTCACTTGGAGTATTGTGTGCAGTTCTGGTGTCCTCAACATAAAAAGGACATGGAACTGTTAGAACAAGTGCAGAGGAGGGCCACGAGGATGATCAGGGGACTGGAGCACCTCCCATATGAAGATAGGCTGAGAAAATTGGGGCTGTTCATCCTGGAGAAGAGAAGGCTGCGTGGAGACCTCATAGCAGCCTTCCAATACCTGAAGGGGGCCTATAGGGATGCTGGGGAGGGACTCTTCATGAGGGACTGTGGTGAGAGGACAAGGGGTAATGGGTTTAAACTTAAACAGGGGAAGTTTAGATTGGATCTGAGGAAGAAATTCTTTACTGTGAGGGTGGTGAGGCCCTGGAATGGGTTGTCCAGGGAGTTTGTGAATGCTTCATCCCTGGCGGTGTTCAAGGTGGGGTTGGACATAGCCTTGGATGGCATGGTTTAGTGGGAGGTGTCCCTGCCCATGGCAGGGGGGTTGGAACTCGATGATCTTGAGGTCCTTTCCAACCCTAACTGTTCTATGATTCTATGATTCTGAAGAGCTATGAAACTGCATGTAGACACATTGAAACATGTGTTAGCCACTATCCAAGATTTAACTTTGTTCCTGAGTGAGAAGAAAGCAATACATTTGGGCAGTCCAATGCAGCTCACTTTAACTGGTTTTCGCTTTGAGCTGTACCTAAATGCACAGGCTTGCCCAGATTAACATTTGGGTGAGTCTTATTCCCAGCAGATCTGCAGCCCTGGGTATACACACAACAGCAAATAGATTTTGTGAGCCTTATAAATTCTGAAATCAATCTAAATAAACCACTGAGATAATTCCCACTTCATAAATATTATCTTCCTTCCAAGATCTGGTTCTGCCATATCCAAGTTTCTCCCTGGTTTTCCTAAATTCAGGAGAATATTACATCAGATACCACATAAACAAGTAATCAGGCAAACTCGGCTAGATGTTCATCAGAGATCTGCAGTTGTTACTTATCTGCCTCTCACTGAGCTACCCAGCAGTGTTAACAAGCATTCCTGAGATTCATCTGTAAGTATAATACCTTACACTTTCAATTGTCTAATTTCTCTTCCTGTTTGTGGCTAATTCTGTAACAAAAAAAATATCAGGACTGTCTTCATAAAATCACCAGATTACTCTGAAATACCAAAGACATTGGTGCATTTCAAAGACGAACCCCAAACACATGTTATCATACCTCTAAATCTGATATTCACCTGTCATTAGAGAATATATATCCCAATAAATGAACACTTGGCAAAAGATGAATCCTTTAAACAGATACATTTATGATCTCATGATGGTTATTTAAACTGAAAATGTAAATTACTAAGTCTTTAACTTTCGGAAGGAAATCAAGGAAGAATAAAAATTGATTTTGTGATATAACTACTGGAAGTAATAAAGGTTTCATGTGACATTTGACCTCCTGATAAACTGTGCTTCTAAATGATGCCTAGTTTCAGAGCATGGTTCCCCTGGTAAGTAAGAGACTGCCTCTGTACCGTACCCATAGGCAAAATACTGCATTCACTGTAGACCAAAGACAGCTGGAAGGGGAGTTAGTAGACCAAAAGGGATCTATCCTATACATATTCTTCTGAGTCTGCATCCACCCAAAGGATTCAGTAATTCCTTTGGTGTGACCCAACTACGCAAACTGATAAATTCAGTTGATTCTATTCCTTGAAAATGTAACTTAATAAAATCCCTACAATTATTAGATTTTTACAACACTCTTATACATAGTGGTGGAAAACAGAAAAATCTTTATAGTTTCTTTCAAGACTGGCTGCATCCTCTACTACAGGCTCTGCATCATGCTTCTTGACAACACCAAGGGAAGGATCAAAATAGTGAAAAAAACAGAAAGAAAAAAAAAAAAGTACTATCAAACCCCAGTCAGAAAGCAACAGGACAGGAGGAACTGGGAGGTTAGTAGTACCAGGCCAAAAGAAACAGGGCATAGGACAGTAGTCTAGGTTGGCTTTTCTCATTCAGACTTATGGGATCAGTAGTTTGTATTCCCCAGGAAGTCTGAAGTACTCCTTTCAAGTGCACAAATAGTACTTCCAAAAAGGAATAGTACAAGCTTCAGTCCTACAATTCAGTTGAGCAGGGAATGTTCTCTCAAAAAAGTTGGACCCCAAACTAGTTCTCCCATGCCCACAAATCCTTTTATAATCTTGTTGCAGAACAAACTACTACACACCTACATATGGCAACCTCCAGTGAGGACAGAAAATCCCCCACAAGCCAGAACAAGCAGCACTGAGGCCAGATTTCCTCCTTGTTCCCAGACTATTTTGAATTCTATTTCAGCACTTCCTGCACATGGAACCTTATGCCTCTTCTTTGGCTGTCTGCATTTAAGAGTCAAGTTGCAGTGGATTTCAAGAGGCACTCTCAAAACATAATACTATGTATCCCCAACAGAAACAGCAGAAGCAATCCTAAAAAAACATCCTTTAAAGATTCCCAAATATTTTAATCTTTTCTGAAGGCTATGAAATAAAAGTAGGGGCAGTAAGGTCTTCATCTTCTTAAAACCAGATCTGTCAGCTTGAGACTATTTGTTTGAAGGTCTGTTAAATACTTTGAAACATGTTGTTAGTGAAGGGATGTGCAAAGAAGAAAATGGGTTAATACAGAAAAAAGTGAAACCTGTGCAGTTAACCTTTGATCAAATGCTGAAAAAGCTCAGTGTCTTAATGTTGACTGAAGAATTACAGCAGTTGACATGCGCACACATCAAATTTTATTCCCTAAGTTGAATAACTTTAATATTGAATTTTACAGATGTTGCGAAGACAAAGTAATGCCATGCTTTGATGTTTCTCTTTGTTATAATAAATTCTTTGAATTCATTTAGATGACCTTGATTTCTTTAATCTTAAAAAGGGCAAAATTCCATCCCACCCTTGTCTTTTAGCTCAGGCACATCACAGATCTACATGATGTCATTTCAGTTGAAAGTACTTAGAATGCAAAAAAGACTCATTTACGAATTCAAGAATGTCTTGACCAATCACTTCTTTATATTAAGATTCAATTCGGCAATATTCCATGGCAAGACAAACTTGAGGAATGTTTTAAAGCAGAGTTTTCTCTGCTTTTCTTCATATGTCTTTCCCATATGGACACACATTTTGAGAACTGGTGGTAAGCCACCTCTTTTTCCCTTTATTTTCATTCAGGATAAAGCAGACTTGTCAAACTGTAATGAAGCCTTCAGCATAGTTCAGGTAATAAAGGATAATGCACGAGTTTGATAAAAGGGAAGGAAAGCTCAATATTGACACTCTCCCCATGTTTGGGAGCAATAAACAGAGATGTTTGCCATGGTAAGAGGAACATAAGAAGAGCTGTCAAGGGTTATGAGTTCTGGCCAAATGATGCCAACTCAACTCAAAGCAGCATCTCATGAAATTTGTCCCAAAATGCATGTGCATTGTTATGCTTCTTGACTGTGCGTCACAGGGCTTTAAATGCCACTCTCTCTCTGTCCCTAGCTCACAGATGGGGTGCTCCAGAGCCACATGTCAGTACAGACCCTCATGGCAAACTCACAGTGCCATTGACACTTGTTTTTATTTTTTGCTGGGGAGTCAGGTATCACACATGGAGCAATTTGAAGAATTAGACATTCACACTACAAATCCCAACTCGGGTACGAAGGGCAGTCTTGGAACAGGCTACCCAGGGAAATGGTGGAACCACCATCCCTGGAAGTGTTCAAAAACCATGTAGAGGAGTCCCTTAGTGACAGGGTTCAGAGGTGGTAACGGTTGCACTTGATGATCTTGAAAGTTTTTCAACCTAGTTCATTCTATGATCCCACTGACACCTTTGAGACAAGCAAAAGTTCAAGCTCTCTCTTACACCACTCCACGATACCTGACCACCTTCATACTTGAGATCAAAGTCTTCCTAAAACTCTTCTAATCAAGCTGCTTGCAGCTGTTGGTAAAACCTGAAGATAACAGCGGGAGGGTGAGAATGGGGTCCTCACAGAAGGGCCTTCCTGTCCCCTTTGGGGCTGGCATGTGCCCATCCCACCAGGCTCCCAGCCATACACACAGTGCTGTCACTGTCTCAGTGAGCCCAAATCTTACAGCCATGTGCTAAGTACAGAAATGATCAAACACCACTTAAAATCAACAGCCAAACCAGGATTTAGTTCAAGATCCATGAACACTTCTATCAGCTGTAGCCAGCTGGCAATCTGAGAACTAGGACTGCTGCTCTTGCACAGAGTTAATCCAGCTCTGAAAGCAATCCTGCATCACAGTTAGTGGGAGTTGCGGCTAATTGGGGCTGCTAAAGCACTTTAAAAAACAGCCTTTGTTTTCAGGCTCATTCTTTCAGAATGTTTGTGAAATATCTCCCTTGAGTTGATTGCAGATATCTGACCTTAGGAAGGGCACGTTAGAGCATTTACGATGTGTTAAATAACAGTGTACAGATATGCCAAGCCGTAGATCTTCTGTGCCATGCTAGTAGGGAATTCCAAATCAAATGGCAAAACCCCAGCACTATTTCTTCCTCTCATTCAGCAGTTGCCCAGGAGAAATTGCTGCATTACAGCATATCAAACATATTTTATTTTGCTTTTATCTTTCCCTTTTAAGAAAAAAAAAAACAAAAAAAAAACCAAGCAAGCAAAAAAAAACAACCAAAAAAAAAAAAAACCCACACACATATAAAGGCTTTTTGTTTTTAAAGAGAAAATATGTACACAGAAAGGCACTTTGAAGTTCTCAGGAAAATACCCAAACAGAAAACAACTTTGGATCATAAATATTTACTAAAACATCTCTGTGGCTATATAATGTCTCTGTGGCCAGGATTTTAAAGCCCTAGTTCCCGTGGTGAGCATCGCATTCTGCAGTGTTTCTTCATGCTCAACAGCACCCCTTTTTGAGCTGCCTAGCTTATATCATAAAGCACCTCAAGGTCAAAATGCCCTCATATCTCCTCCAATTTTTTCTTTTGGAAGCAGAGGCACAGAAGTCACACCAACTTCTGTAAGTAGTAAGATTACACTCAGGTATAGAGCCCTTTAAGTTTTGACTTTTATTACAATCCCTATGCCAAACATTTTCCTGTGTTGTAGTAAGATATTTAAACTGGTCTGCCTTTAAAGTCAAGGATGTCTATGAAATAATCCTTAGATAAACTAAATCCATCTATCCCATACTATTTTTACATCAGAAGTCCCATCTGACTTGAACTGTCTGATGGGCTGACATAACAAACTCCAGAAGCCCAAGGAGAGGTCTAAATCACAGAGTTTGGATTTGATGTTAAACAGAGCTAAGGTTTAGGGTGTCCGCTACAGGACCCTGAACTGTCAGGCACTAATCTAAGTTTCAGAGAAGAGAGAGCTGTAGTTGTGCTGACCACTTACTGAAAACAGGCAGGTATTATAAGACATCTAAATTCTTCTATCCCGTCCACATGTGAGCAGCCATAGAAAAGTGCCATTTAATTTCCTTCACACTTCTTTTTTGCTGCTGTTGATAATACAGACTTTTAACACTTTCCCAGCTTTGCAGAGGTACATTAAATGGCTTTGCAATTTTAGCAAGCGTGCAGCAATTTATTGAGCTAGACGTTTGTCGCACGTTGCCTGAAAGCTGCTTCCCACCAGGACATTCCTTCCAAATTAAATGCTGTCTTATGCTTCCCACCCCAAAAAGCAAGGGAGAAATGCTGTCACCTCATCACTACAGCTGGTGTAGGGCCAGAAACTGCCTTGCAGGCTGTGGCACAGCAATCACCTGCATTACCCAGGGCCTAGTAACATCTTCATGTTCTGAACTCGAAAAAGCTTAAACTTCTGGAGAACTATTAGGGTCGAATTAATTTATTGGCTTCCCTTCCTCTGATTACGTGTGTGTGGGCAGCTATAACCTGGAGTTTAGTTTCACTGGCAAAGAAATACCCAGACTTAATGGATGTGGCTATTTGACAAATTAACCTTTCTTTCCCCACCCACCCCCCTTTCTCCTTTTTGCACGTACAACCCTTTCTTTTGGTTTTGTTTTTTTTTTTTTTTTCTTTGAATAGTAATCTACAAGGCCTCTCACAGCACATCATGGGCACTTAAACTCCCTTAACATGCAGATCAGTAATAAAACCACTATAAGGCAGAACAGCACAGTAATTTATGTGCAAATCTAAATGGGTTCACATGGAAAAAGCAAAAATTAGTTAAGGTACCAGCAGAAAATCAAAATTACACAGGCTAGCATATAAAGTTTGAAAAGAGCAACAAATACTGGCCTAGCAACAGCAATAAAAGAAGACGCAAAAAATACCAAAGGTCATGTCAAGTGCTTTGATGGACTGAGTTGACTTTCCCAAACTGAATGGCACTCACCTACATCCCCAAAAGTCCAGAATTAACTTTCTAAAATAAATCTAAACACAGAAAAGAAGAGTTGCTTTTTGTCAAATGATCTGCAGCATTATTTCTCATATGATTTCAGCAGACTTTTGATCAATACCTTCAGAAAACTATTGTATGGTCTACAGTACATTTACATTTCTGAGCTTGACCATTGTCCTCGAGGAATTGCACAACAATTTATTTTTGGTAGACAGAAGTACCAATATATGCTAGAGAACCTATGTAATTTGATAACTGGAATCAAATGTCCACACAATGAAACTGTGAACAGCAAGAAAAATAATCCCTAGTGGTCAATAAATTTCAGATTAAGATATCGATAATTCCTCTGTGCTGCAATATAGCACATTAGGTCAGGTATAAGATATAGGTGACCCACACAAGCTCTCCATAGTTCCACTTCAGACCTGAAGGATCTTGTAGGGTAGGGAGGGGAGAGGGACACACATGCAAACAATCTAACACAACAAAAACACCACAAAACACCCCAAATCTACTGACTGACCCCACAGCTACAACACTAGATTTTTATTTCCTTGAAAGACCCAAATAAAAGAATTTTCTTCAGACTCAGAACACTCTCTGCAGATGTCAACTTTCAGAACTTGGGAAACATCAATTCCCACATTCTCTCCCTCTCCGAACAATTTTCACAACTTCTAAATTCAGGTGAAGCCATTTTACATGGCAGTGTAAATGAATGAGCAGTGCATCACATTCTAGCTCTCTTATGCACACCACATACACTGTCAAACCTCACAGAAAATACTCCTTAATTCATTCACAGATAAATAAAGCAATGCTCTACACCTGCACAGAAATCCATGCCCCAAATTTAGTAGATATTAATACTTATAACAGTGTGAATTGCAAAGGTAATAGTAACAACGATATCCAAGACTATTTCCAAGACAATACAGGAAGCACCCTCAAGACTTTCTGGGTTTCAAACTAAGCTGACATAAAATATCCATTTCAGCTCCACAGCTGTAGATACACTGTAGTTACTGACAGTAACTGACTGATTCGTGCATAGTTGGCTTCACAAATGAGCATGACTTCCTTATGTGCATACAGTAAAACTGAAAATATACTCAGGAATTCTCTCAGTTTTGTCAACCTAACATTGCCCATTTCCTTTTGAGAATTTAGCCCCTTACAGTCATTAATACATATCAAATTCATGCTTCCCAAAGTACTGAAGTAATTTATTACAATGCTGTCTCAACAGAGCCCTGGGCTTAGAAAGCCAAACTGGCTCCTATAGGCCCAACAGACTGAAGGCAGAGGAGTCTATATTAAGGCTTGAAGAAATGAAAAAAGCAAATTAAAAAAGCCCCTCATCATATCTTTTAAGCTGCCCACATAAGCAGCCTAGTGCTGATACTCTATGTAATTAGAAGTAACCCAAATAAACTGCTTAGAGAAAATGAGGAACAGTTGCTAATCAAAACACACTGGTTCAGAATCAGCTGCTTTGTCTGAAGTCTGAACTTCTTTCTGTTGAGATTACATCAATCCCCACTACAAGATACAATTTTCTAACAAGAACAAAATATTTGAGACATTGTGTTTAATTAGGAAACATTCCATCCCACACATTTGTTTTCTTTCCTTCTCAAACATTAAGAAGTTTGCAGTACCTCTATGGTCTCCTAGCAGAGCTATATAATATATATATATATATAAAATATATAATAACAATAATCAGCCCAGCCTCAATCATAAGTGCATTAAAGAAATGACACAATCATGATTTATCCTTAACCAGACTCACACGCCTTAAAAGATTCAATTAATCTAATGAAAAAACCCTTGCACATTTTCAATTTGCCACATCAGAAGCTTGGCACTACTTTCTGAGGTTTGTTTAAACTTGCAAATGGTCGCACCAGTTTATCACCCAGACATCCCAAGAGCAGATGGGCCTAGAAATACAGTTACTTGCCTCTCCTCTTGTATTTCAGATTTGTCTACATGCAGCTGCTAGGTAAAACAAGATACCTATAAACCTGACCCACAGAAAGCCCGCTTCATTTTGAGAGTGAAAATTGCTATCAAGTTCCTTTAAGGCCCAACATGGTTTATTATTCAGTAGCCTGAAACTGATAATTAACTGTTAACTATTTTTATAATGTTGAATATGAAGCTTATTATATGCCATTAAAGAAAGATCTCTAACACTTAATTTCTGTGCTTGTTACACGTCTGAAGTTTTGACTAGTCCAGGGCTGCTGTCTTCAGTGAAGGTATGTGAGACAGTTTCACATACTGAAATGTTTTCATAATATTTTTTACTACCTGATATTGATGCTAATTATTCCCAAACAAGCCTTTTAACTAGCAACTGAACAGAATCCGCTGCATATTTAAAGCAGAAAATAGAAAATATTTCTGTTGAAAGTCTTTTGCTCTCCAATGGGAGAAAAGAATAAGGAAAGTAAAACCACTCATAAACATTATACATTACCCATACTATCTTTGAAACACAGAGAAAAATTACAACTAAAAAATATCCATTATTGAGTAAAACTTACTTTGTGGCAGGTAATGCCTTCAAAAGGGCTCAGATGCACTCCAGCATTTGTACAGACTAACTCTTCGTAAGTAAAAGCAACCTTTGGGGAGTGAGGAAAAAGAAACATTGGACTCACTTGCAATAAAGATTATCAGTGAGATTTTCAGCCGCTGCAAATCTAGGTGGTTCAAGTGATTTCAATTCCCTTTGACTTTAATGGAACTCATTCTGAGTTACACCACCTGAGACATCCCTGTAGGTGTATTCATGTAGATGCATTTATTGAGACCTAATGCAGCAAATCTCTTAGGTAGAGATGTGCCCATCTAAGGACAGTATAGCTCTAAGTCAGAAGTCTATCAGTAACCATAGGGATGGCCAAGAACTAAAGTAATTTGAGCAGTTCAGGTTTTGGTCATGTTTGGTTTACAAACGTCTTGCTTGCTTAAAAGTCAGTGTTTTGTTGTCTTGTAAGAGAATTGTTTTATTTCTCCAGAGAATTAGGTAGCAAAAGAAGGCACAGAAATTTTAAGTGCGTCTTCATCCACATTGATTGCTAAGGATGTGCAGCAGACATCACCACCACAGTTCTCCTGGAGACATAAAGTCTGTGTATGCCTCTGTGAGGTTCACTGATCCAGTTTCATGAATCTAACTCCTTGCTAGGAAAGTAGCTACCCTAAGCTTCCCATCATAGAAGTGATTTCAAAAGCATTTGGTTTGCTCCATCAAATGGCCCTGCGATACTTTACCCAAAAAATAACTTTATTGTTTTCTTAAGCATCTTTAATGATCCTCAAAACACCTAGATGGTTCTAATATTTATATGAAACTCTACAAATAAAACTAACAGAAAAGATGTTTTGCTACATTTTACTAAACCAAAGACATCCAAAGCTGAGTGATCAATTCTGCCGACAATTATCCTGATGTAAATGAAAGAGTGGAGGAATTTGCATGACATGACTAAAAGCCAGCCTTGATCTGATCAGATGTAACAGAACAGAATTTGGCCTACGGCTACAAAGTGTTCAAGCTTTAAAACCAGCAGTATCAAGCAGTCTGCACTGCACAGACAAATGCAGTTAACATGTAGATTTGGCAAACAACGTACTACTGGAGAGGGAAATATCCCAGAGCAGCCTGAAATAACAAATTGGCACTGTTCAACCTAAGAGGAACAAGCACTTAGCTAAGCTGATGCAGAGAACCAGACTGATCTTTTACATGGCAGCAGGTGACAGAAGTGACAGAGACATTTATGGAATCTGGAACAGTACATGGAACAAGGGGACCACCATCCTCCCACTGTGAGAGTGCCTTAGGCTGCACACAGAAGCATCAGGCTTTAATCTCCTCAATATTGCTCAGAACTGAGACCATAATCAGTATTAGGTAAAGAGGCATTTTCATATTTATTTATGTTTTGGATGGCAGAGAAATACATGCTATCATCTGAAGCCTTAGAAATCAGATGTGCCGGGGATTTTGTGCATGTGTCAACAAGCATTAAAGAAAAGGATCTCTCACTAATTTACTAAAAGCTATGTGAGGCAGTTATAAAAAAACTTTATAATCACGTTTGCAGTGACTGCTCCTTTTCCTTTTTGATGTTGCATCCCATATAGCACCTGACAGCAGGATACCAAATGGGATCATCATTCTGCTGCATACCTAGAGTTCATCCTTGCCTTTCTCTCTTAGCCATCCACAAGCCACAAGGCAGGCCTTTGTTTCATTCACTTCTTGCCATGCTATGTAACTCTTTCCATTAATTCCACTGGGAAATATAGCAGACTAGAAGAGTCAGAAAGAACCTGAAAATACCGCCACTCCTGCATGTCTGAGAGAGAAGTTGAGAAAGGATAAAAACCGGGATGAGAATGAGGGATGAGAGGAATGTTTTTTTCATAGTTAGACAAGCACAAATGGAATGGCTAGAGATTACAACTGTTTGCATTTTTTAATAGGGTGCTGAAAGGCATTTTGCAGATAAACGCAGACATAAAGCACATGCTTCGAGAAGCTCAAAATCCAAACATTAGATTTTGGCCAACTGCTCACGAAGATGTTGGACTGTCCTTCACATTTCCCTAGAACAAAAAGATTCTTCTTAACAACTGTTTGCATGTCCAAAAACTAAGTTGATGTCTACTATTGCCCCTCTGACCTGCACTAGTGAATGCAGGAAGGCTGGATACAAATACTGTACAACGACCTACCACAGTGCGACTGAGGAAACTCTACAGTCTGGAAATCTCACAGTGCCCTCTATAAGGCTGACCCTGTTGGCCAGTCTGAAAGGGCATAGTTAGTGCTGAATGCTACTCTTGAACCAATATAGCACAGAATACCTTTCCTTTCAGTCTGCTTTCAATTTACTGATTGGTACAACAGAAAATAATCTTGATCTAAAATGACTAATATGGTGGGTTTCTGCTATGTTTGAGAAACTGAATCTCTCCCCAGAATAGTGTCACTCCTAATTAAACTCTCTGGGACACACACAAAAATGTTCCCAAGTTCATGCCAAGAGGCATTTCATATTTCTCAACCCTTGTACTCACAACCCTTCTTAGACCTAAAGTTAAGTTTAGTAGGTGCCTTTAGGACTTTAAGAACGGCTGTAATTTAAACAAAAATGTCCCATCTAGTTCTGCTGTGGCTGTCCCTGCTGATCAGGAGTACCTGTCTAGAGAAGACCATAAGAAACAATAAGCACATAGCATGATTTTTCCTTGGATAAACTTTACAGGCTTCTACAAATCAGTGGTTCAGGGGCTGCCAGAACTGGAGGATGCCTTTAGACCACTTTGACAGCAGCTTATTGTTCTGTGAACTCATGGAGTTTAATATGAACTTGATAAGTTTAGTACTAGACTGAGGATCACACCTGGTAATACTCACCATGACTGTATGTATACTAATTGACATTAACACTTCCTACCTCATCTGTGGACTGTGAACACAAACTGCAAAGGCTGTATTTCACTGCTTAATGAAAGTGAACGAAATAGAGTTAGCCAGCTCACCTGAACACCCTCATTTTGAGTTAGCTCATAATCTTTCTTGCTCGTAAGAGCTCACAGAACTGTAGCATAAGGTTTCATCACCACATGTGCTCTTAATGAGCAATCAAAGCACCTGAGAAAACAGCCTACTTGGCAGCTATAAACAGCCACCACTCTCACATCTTCTGTTGGTTCATTGATGTGGTATTTAGCACACTCACCATACACAGTCAAAGGATGCAGTTACCAATGTAACATCTGTGTCATAAGAGAGCTTTCAGACTGAGTGGTAGCACTAGCTGCACCCCAAATGTGTTCTCTTCATTAAGTACAACATATGTACGGGACTCCTCTAAGTACTCCTGCTGTCAGTGTAAGTGGAGTAAAGGTCTTGTTTGTCTTGGTCTAATTTTAAGTTTAGAAAAATTTTAAGTTTAGAACAATTGCAATTTCCTTCTTTCACCCTATTTCATTGCATCACAACCCTGTGCACATTTACCAAGCCCGATAACACTTCGCACAGCTCTGTTCTCCTGACATTTCAGCAGGAAATCTTTTCAGAAGAAAACGTGGATGTCTCCAGACCAGAAGCAGTAATGCTTTTCAGTTACACGTGATCCCAGGTGATGTGTACTGCACAAGTGTCCGAAAGTCCCCCACAAATGGCTGTAGCAAACTTTGATAAATCTTCTTATCACTTGTGATCCCTCCATTAGCACTTGCTGCCTGCAGAGGGACACAGTCTTGCATTTGTTGACACAGAGGACACAAAACAGATTCTAATGCCAAATCTTTCTAAAGTCTCTTTTTCTGCCATTAGTCTAGATGATCTCTGAGTAAATACAGGTCTGGAAAAGATGTATTAACTGTAACTCCAGCAAATTCTGTAAAAGCACAGAGAAATTAACTTTTACCTTCTTTACTTGCCAACTAACTTCACCCATGTGTTGGAAGTATTTAGATGAATTTAACATTCTTGAATTATTTGGGCTCCATATTCTTATAAATATTTATACTCAGTATGAATCCAAGACACTGTCTCCTCTAAAAATAGCATTCTGATTTGTGGTTTGCAAACATGAGATGAGAAGTCAGAGCATTACAAACTACATACAGCAAGTGTGTGTAATTATACTCATTAAAATAAACTAAGTGGAAAAGTTTTCATTACCCTGGATAAAAAAGAAGCACGCAGACACCCCCTGAATCCTGGTTGCAAGCAACTTTTACTAAGACCACGTAATCCTGCATTTCTAGCAATTTGCTCAGGCTCTCAGGGTCTTGCTTCTAGCCCTGAAGCTAGGACCTGCCTGCGCAGAGCTGGGACAGATGCATGACCACTTCCTGAGTAAATCCCTGTAAAATTACTCTGCGAGTTTCTGTAAGGCTAATGGCAGAGCTCTGGTCTGGACTTCCAAGAGTCAGAGTTGGAACTTGAAAAATGCCACAAAAAGCTCTAAGAAGGACATTTAGAATCCTGGTCTTCCAAGATTTTGATATTTAAAAAACAATTTGCTTGACAGCAAGCTGAGCAGTTAGTGTTGCCACTCAATGGATTCTGCCTCCAAGCAGGACCTCCCGGAAGCAGAAGTATAAATGAAAACATCAGTATCCCATAATTGCCATCTGTCTGATATTCTGCAGCTGCCTTCATTAGAATGGATATTTTACTTTCATTCTATTACTCATTTACTTTTATTATTGTCTGGTTCAGTTTTAAAAGCATAAATCCTCAGTACACATTTTCTCTCCCACACATTTATACTTTCTTCTTTTCTGCTCCAAACACCTTCATATTGTTTCCCAAAGACCCCAGTATGGTTCTGCCTCACAGAATGAGGGGACCACGATTCTTTTTACTTTTCCTCTGAATGAAAGCACAGCGGGAAGAACTCCCATAGTACTGTTTATTCAGCTGTGAAACAGTCTTCCAAAGGAAGTAGAGGAATTGCTAACACCTGAGTCATTTTATCACAGTGACCCAAAGTACTGCTGAATATATGTCCTCCATTAGCAGAGCAGAGCTGAGTCTGGCAAAACCCCCAACCTCATGACCCCTTTGAAGAATGCAAAATAAAATACAAATCAACAAAATAGAAGTCATGCATCAATTCTTCTTACTAGGCAATAAATGCATTGTTAAGCTGCTGATTCTTGTTCTTTCCCAGTCCATGTGACATGGAAATGTCTTTCCTCTTGATAGGTGACTTTGTGCACAGCCAGCAGGAAATGGACACTCTGGAGAACACAGACTTACTGAACACCTTAGAATAATGAAGTGACTGCAATTTAAGATTATTGATTTAATCTTCCAACACACTTTCCCTTTAAGAACTTAGTTATAAACCAAATTCCGTTTGTCAGGATGTCAGATACATTTTTAATATATTTACTCATTTCATTGGCACATATATGTACCCACAAGAAACATGACATTTACAGCAAAAGCAATTATAGGCCTAGTACACATTAACTATAGCCTTTCTGCTGTACCGTAATTCTTTGGCCTGAAGCAGCAATAAAAGATGGCAGATAGGAATCAAATTCAGCTGCCCCCTTGCCTAACATTACCTCATGGTCTCACTGATTCTCCACACATGCAAGACAGTATTCCAAAGGCATGTGCGCTTACTGACTGGTCAAACTGTAAAAGAAGGTCCTTCTTGTGGATTGCTAGCACTGCAATGGAACACACTTTAATGACCTAAACATTAAATCTTTTTAATTAATTTCATGTCAGTGTAAGTGCAGGAACATTAGATTATGTTTAATTCTTTAAATTAGAACCTTCAGTGTAAGAATCACCCGATGCTGCACTTGCTGAACCAATTCAGGTTCCAAATGGCTAACCTCTTAAGAGAAAAAAGGAAAATAAAATACAGGCATTCTTCCCTCTGGGCTTCCTCACTACAGCTGAAACTGAAAACAGAAGTGCTAGAATACCACAATAAATGCTGCTCTTACCGTATTTCTGAACTGACTAGAAGAGACAGGAAGATCAAGAAACCCTGTGAGAGATAATAAAAGACAAGCACTTGAAAACTGAATTGCGATGTGGCCACCAAAAATACCACTCTCAGAAGCAAAAATACTTGCAAGTGCATCCCCAGAGAATGGACTGCCAAGCCCTGGCTCAGCAGCTCTCCTCTTTTTTCCAGCTAGATTGTGCAAGAATCTTCTGTGAGTGGAGAAAGGAAGGGAAAAGCAGCAGTGGGTTTTGTCAAGCATCAAACTATCAGGAAAATCTGGAAATTACCGTATTAGATTAGGCTATGCCCCCTATCAAGTTCCTCTTAGCAGTCATCAGCATCAGATGCTCTAGAGGAGGTGGGACAGTTCTAGTGTATCATACTCCCGAGGAGACCATCCCCTGTCTCCCAGAGTCAGCATTTGGATGAAGTACTGAAGCACCAGAGGAGGACTGTCTCCCTCTGCACTTGACAGAGCTCAGAGGAAATGCATGTAATTTGGCTCCTAACTAGTAGGTCTCTGGATCCTCTCAGAGTAATTCAGGGTTAGCTCCAGTCCAAAGAACATTTCATTCGTAAATGTTTTTAATAAAGCAATTGAAACCACCCACATTCTGCTGGGACAGTGTGGGTTTGTGTTTCTGAGCTCTTGAACCATGCCAGCAAAAAACTGATGCATACCAGGATCCCTTTAAATGTCATATCAGGCAGTGATATTTTGCATGGTGAACTAATTAATTTTTTTAAAAAGGAGTCATCCAACCAAATTTTTGCTGTGAACATGCACAACAGTAGCCTCAGCTCAAATGTTTATGCAAGATGAGTACACAGCCCAGTTTCTTCCTTATTACTTTCTGAGGGGCAGCCTCAGGCAGGCCTCTTTCTCCTTGGGAACGTCACTGGGGAGCTGTACCACTTCAGATTTCTTCAAAATAGGAAAGCATTTCAAAACCAACCACACACTTTAATTACTGGCAATTAGAAATTCCTGAGTTTGTGTGTTTATAGCCGAAAAATGTTAATGTGTGCCAGTTGTGTCAGATATTTGATTAAGCTCTTTAAACTGAACTTGAAAAACTCAGAACACTCCAAACACTCTGATTAGAGTATCTTGGGGGGCTTTCCAAAGTGACATGTAGAAGTCAGGACTGCTTTAATAGTCTCCTCACTGTTCTCAGAGGACCACAACTTGCCTTGCAAAGACACTCACTGAACAGAGTTGGCAGAAGAGATTTCTATCTGGCAGTTTTACAAAGACTAAGCAGCATCTTAATCCCATCTAAGGTCACTATCTGAATGGTAAACTGGAGTTACAGCAGAGGTTCAAATGAAGATACCTGGTGTGTAGAGGAGTATATGAGCAGCTATGAAATGAGACAAAGGTGAGGCTGAATGGATTAGCTGCTTTTTCAACATACAGCACAGCTGTTTTAGTAGTTTCCTTAGAAAATTGAAGACTGAAAGAAACAGCATCAATAAGAAAGTGATGTTAGACCAAGTTCATAAGCAAAATACAAAGAGAACAAAAGGTACTTTTTCTGGCCTAGCAGAGGTGATATTTCCATAGATATGTAAGGCTTATGATGAATGCTTGCTACAGAGCTCTCCATGTGTCATAAAATATGAGCAATAAAATAAAGTCAAAGAATTGAAAAGACAAATGACAAGCCTCTGTGCATCATTAATGAATGATGAGGGCAGAAAGGCTGAAGATAACTCTCCATGCATATAATAATGATGTCTTTGACTGGTGGTGCTTCTCTATGCCTGCACGTTTAATAAGATGTGTTTGAATTAAAAATTTAAAAATCAAGTCCATGTGCTCCATAAAATATGAGAGAAGACACAACTCTAGCCTAAGTTAAGATCTTAGTACTGTACAGCCCCATAAAGAAGAGGATGTGTTGATTTATGCAAATACTCATAAATGAAGCATTGCAGTACTCTAATAATGAGAACAAAACAAGTCAGGAATATCAAGTCTCATCAAAGGAGGAATTTTGATACTTAAGTTGGTAGTCCACAGGAAACTACCTGTTATTGTACCAACTGACATTTTGTCAGTTGCTTTACCCTGAAGCTGCTGCAGACACAAGGCTAACTGGTAGGTTACTCAACTTTTTCTTGAATATCATGCATTAGACAGAAGAGACTAAGAGTTCACTTTCTGCTTGTAACACAGTCCATTAAAAGGGAACTGAGCACACTGTTTCATGGGCAAATCTGCATGGAACAGACCTTTCAGTACTACAGCTACTTCCTAGTGCAGAAATGAAAGCACTAAGAGTGACCACTTTCTTTTTGCACATCAGTGATTTTATGCTGTGCTCTCTATTCCAATATATAACCTAAAGCTACTCATTCCAACATGCCTTTGCTGAGAGTCAAAGCCGTATTTCAAATCTTTTCCAGGATTAATGATGTAACAGGATTAATAACTGTTGGATTTCATGATCTTCAAGGCCTTTTCTAACCTAAATGATCCATTACATTCCCACAGGCATCCTCAGACAAACAGACACAAAATATCTTTCCAGTTATAAATATTTTTGGGACTTCTGAAAAGTTAGCCTTAAAAAGGTGATGTCAAAGAGATGGAGGGCTGGCAGTGAGACCCTTTAGCCATGGTCCAAAGGCACAGACACATCAGCCACAGGAGATGTGCTGGGGCTCCCAGTAAGGGTCAGGACATGCAGCTTTGTGCTGTTGATCACAAGTGATCCAGGAGTCAGATTGGTCTGAGAACACAACTCACAGCTTCATGAAAGGGATAAAGATCTGCCTATTTACCTGCTTTTTGACCACCCCAGTGAGGATACAAGAGCATAATCAAGTCACACAATGCATAAAATTGTGATCTTAGAGGGAGCACTTCACCTCTGCACTTTCCAGTTTGAGAGAGATTACCAACCTCCTAAGGGGTTGTCAATATTCCCCACTTCACAAAGCAATATTGGAGCTGGTAGCTCCCCAATTTATGAAGTGAAAAGAAATTTCCTCTTTCAAGTCAACCATCAACATGAGTACAACAGATATTTTATCACCCTGTTGACTACTTAATTCTTTCCCAAATATTAAGTAAAACCAAATCAAAAGGCACCTGGTGTAAACCCACCTCAACCACACTGGGTTGGTTTTGAAACATCCAGCACCATTGTTTGTGGTTTTTTTTTTTTTTCCTTTGTTATTGTTGTGGGTAAGTCAAAAAATGTGGGGTTTCACATTCTACTCTCTCTTGTTCATATCTACCCATACATAGCTGGGCCCACTTCCCAACCTCCCTTTGTCGATATTCTTGTCATCCTCATGTCTCATTCAACTATTGAAAGTGCAGGAAAGAGCAGGCAGCAATCTCCGGCAATATATGCAACAGTTCCTGTACTCCAGAGATTATAGGCGTGAATTAGGGTGCCAGCGTTACATTTTGGGACAGATTTCACCATGTTTGGCTTCTCTGCCACCATCACCTCAGCTGAACTTGCTGGCTAAATGGCCCTAACAATTGTTTTGAATTACCAGGCAGAAAAAAACCAAAGCCCTAAACTTCCAACTCTGGCTGTGCATACTCCAGTTGTGCTGAAGAGCAAAAACACAGCAGATATTTCCTGGCATGTCCAGAATCTGGGAATGGCTCAGTTCCCCTCCAAGTTAATTTGATTCCATGTTTTCAGACTTAGGATATGTATTTTGCAAAGCACGCAGCAGTGTCTGCTTCCCATGGGCTGAAGCCTCCAAGGAACATGTACGATTGAAGAAGAAAGGTAGTTTTAGAAATGTCACATCTCAATGAAACAGGGGGTGCATGTTGCTTAGAAGTCTAATGTGGCTAAATCATGGGGTGGGAGTGCCTTGCCTCACTTTAACAACCATTTAGCAAATGGCTTTGTCTTAAATAACCAACAACCCAGTGGTTAAACCACAACAGCTTAGATATCATTATTACAGCTGGTGCTAAACATTCTGACTGCATCTGCAGAAACAACTAATTATGCAGAAAAACTAATTGTTCTCTGAATTATTTAATACTATGACTGCAACAACAACAAAAAAACCCTAAATTTTTAACAGTACTAGTCAGATAAGACAGTAGTAAAGTATCCAGAAGTAGAAACAGAATGGCCATGATGGTACTCAGAAATGTCACTGCATTGAGTTTTATATGGAATGGCATGCGCAAGCTGTGCCTGCGGGGAATGTGCTGGAGGGCAGGAGGACAAGTGGGTGTATGTAACCAGATGATGGGGTGAGGCTGAAGTACTGGAGGAGAAACACATCATAAAAAAGGTAATGGAGCAAGAGCATGTCTCACCTTTTTAAAAAGACAGACCCATAATCCATCATGATTTCTCTCTCATATCTTGACATAATTTTTCTACAAATCAATTAACAACTCTCTCCTCGGGATCCCCCAACTTTGTTTGAACTTAAGAATGATGAAAATGTGCTATAATGAACCATTAGTGTCTCTCAATGTCTTCCAGGCTAAGCTTACTCAATTCACAAACCAAGTTATTTTCTTTTTTCCTTTTCAACTTTTTCCCATGCTGCCAGTTCTGCAAATGCAACCTGGAATCAGCAGTCTGACGCTAAGGGCTCAAGTATCATCACCAATAATAAAAATAAGGTACCTGCAATTTACCGAAGAGTGATGCTGTTAATGAGCCAGACAGAGCAGAAACCAGCTCTCTTTCCCACAACGATATTGTCTCTTAATTGTCAGCAATAATAAAACTTATTTTCTGTTAAGTAAGCAGATACATCAGACATATGGGGAGCAGGTCTAGGGGCGAGTGCTGTTGCTTTGTAGTCATTTCATTCACTGTAATGACATTTAAAAAGTTACTTGCAGCATGTAAACTAGAAGTAAGACATGCATGTGCGCATTGTGCAAGAGACAGCTGGACTAAGAAAAGCATCTGGCTTCTGTACAATAGTAATCTTAAACCTTAGAGCAGGTAAAGGTCTTCAAAGTAAGGGACCATTTCCTATTCCCCAGTAAAGTGAATGGCCAATCTGCCAAGGTCTGCAAGAGGAATTGTCCACCATCAAACCTTTCAGGAGTAAAACACCAGCTATTTGTTTTACTACACTTGAAACACTCTTTGTCAAAACACAAAGGCTTTTTGTTGCAAAAACCTCATAATGTTAAGGTTCTTCCTTATGCAATTTTGCTTAGGATCTAGAAATTCCAGTTTGCTACATAATGAGAACAAAATCATTTTCTGCAATAGATTCTATGCAACAAGAACTGTAAAAAAATCCATTCTCATGGCTTACGTGGGGAGAGAGTAGGGGTAGCATCTTTAGCCCACAGGGAAAGGGAGAGAGAGAAGTATCGCTGAGTTGTACGAGAAAAGGTTCTGCCCATGCTTCAGCACAGTACATTACACATCTACACTGCTGCATAGCTCTCAGAATGAGAAGCAAGTAACAGACTTCACAACTAATATCATATGCCAGTAAGGGTAGAACGATTTTTCCACACAGCCTTGCCTCTTCCCACTTTTATTACAGCAGTGTACTGACACTGGAGGAATTGACTTGGCCAGCCCAAACTTACTGTTTGGTGAAAATGAAAAGCAGAACGAACGCAGTAAAATTTAAATCCAAGGCTTGGTGTCATGGGAGAGAAAAAGGCTAACTTCTTACAAAAGGAACTTGGAGAATGGCGAGTAAGAGCTGTACTGAAATCATATTCTTAAATTATTTTTATCCAGCTGAATGACAGAGCTTGTCAGTTCAATGCAGTATAAATGACTGAATAGTTGGGATGAGCAATAATACCATGGCAGACTGAGTCAAGCCAAGATTTGATTCTTAGCTCTGCTACCAATTCATGCAGATAAATCATTCAAAGTCTTTGTGCTTTGACTTTCCCATCTGAGAAAAGAGATATTCAGCTTAGTTCACACAGGTGTTGAAATGTTGATCATTTTTATGCACGCAGCAGTGTGAACTCATTGGGTGAATGGTACCTTGAAAGTATTAAATATTCTTCTTGCTATTATGCTTGCTTTCCTCTTCATACTGTTCATGAGTAGTGCTATTCTTTTGACTGAATTTCATCCCATTGGAACTTGACAGTATAGAATTTACAGTCTTTGCAATGATAAATGCATTTAATTTTCCTCAAGCAAATACATTCCAATCCAGCATTTAAGTATAAGACTAATCTCTTTTGTTTCACATCACTATTGAGTAAAACCAAGTGCTCAAGTGCTTTGTCAAATTGAGGCCATAAGAGCTTTTGCAAGAATGAGCAGCTATTGGCAGTTGAACCCTGTGATTTGAAAAAAGTTCTCTTCTAGATCTTGAGGAAACTACCAATAATTTGCTTGCCATCCCACCAAAGTGGAGGTGACGTAGCATCTGTACACACAGGCTGAAAACAAACAAGCAAACAAAAAATATACAAATTTCCCAAGATGATAGTCTTAACTCCTCCTCTGGAACTGCAATAGTCCCTGTAACACCTTGTTCCAACCTTGGAGCATTAATGGCAAGTCTAAGAAGTTTGAGAGAAGAGGCAAATTCTCCCCTACAGCAGCCTTATGAGAGTTTTATTTTACAATTTTATCAAGTGTGGCGCATTTCCTAAAGCTCTGATACACCAGCAATGGCTGTGACCGTTTCTGCTCTCTTCCTGTTTGACACATATCAGTGAGTTATATTTCTTACACAATCCAGAAATTGATCCAGGATATAAGGAGGTCTGTGCAAGCTATGAGGTATAAATTCTTGAATCCCTTTAGAGAGCATGCAGTGAAATAGGCTATATCCATGCATATTTCATTTCATATTTCAGATCTGTATATTCACATAATAATAAATGACTGCTATGAATCAATGCTCATGCTATCTGCAATAACCACAAAGTAATACAAACAGTGCTCACTTAGGCTGGTTTTCCTAAGATGTGGTTTAGGTCAGAGACTTACTGTGACAAGGGCTGCTGTTTGTGATCTGCAATATTATGGACTATTAGGATTTCATCTGACTGCAATATAAACAGGTTTCCTTAATCAAAATGAAATCCAGAAGGCAGATGATGAACTTTCTCCTTTTCCTTTCCCCCTTTTGGCATCAGAACTTCGAAATCTTGAGATATGATGAGTCAAACAATCATAGCCCCAGCTCTGTACATGATACTGGAAAGTCCTAAAGAGCTTCTTGGAATGGTCTCATCAGCTTTATTGAAAAGCCAGACCTGATGAACCAAATGAAAATGGCAGTTTCTGTGCATATGAGATAACGCACCTGAGAAAAAGCCCAGCACATAGTAAGATTGAATTAATGAGCAACATACATGCAAATATTTCTTGAAATGGTGAATTCTGGGAGAAAAATCCAGGGCTTTTCTGTCTGGAGCAGAAAACTGGAAAAGGTAATGTGTAAAAGCCTCCAGTGGGCATGCAATGCAAAACCTAATAAAGTATTTGAGTAGCTGGGACACCTGAAGAGCCCTCCTTCCCTCAAACTCAGGCAGTATTAAGCTAAGCAAAACATAAATTCTGTCATCAGGAAAGGTACTGGATCAGGTTTTGTAAAATATGGTTAAGATTAACTTGAATACAATTGGCAACAGCAAATTATGAGTGTCAGTATGCTCAGAAAGGGGTGGTGGAAAGGGAGGACTTAGTCTTGGACCAAGAGTGTGAAAAAGCTTCTTGTCTTAATTTATGAAATCTCTGTAGACCAGTAAAACCTTATTTCCTTCCCCAAAGAAGCCTAATGTCCTACTCTCCCTTGGGAATAGAGAAATTTGTTTTTCTTTAAGGTTACAGATTTCTGATCTGCAAATTACTTGAGGGAGATTTGTAGTCTGCAGGTATGAGCACCAGAGGAGTGGACAAAAACTCAGTAAAGCAGCGTACAAAACGTAAAAATCATGTCTCACCTCAGGTGAGATGTGGACTGCCATTTCCTAAGCCACTCAGGGGATCAAACGGAAAATTATCATCAACTATGACTATTGAGGTTGCAAAGGTTCTCAATGTGAAGAGCTGGAAGCAAGAAGACTTGCTGCATTTTACAGTATGTCCCCTCCTGGAATAGGAAGATGACTCCAACACAGATGGTAATGCTAAAAAATAAATGAAATAAGGGAAAGTTAGTAACACTGTACAGGCACATGCTGCACCATGGAAGACAGCAAGTTTTCAGTAATGCCTTTTCATCCATCACTGTACAGAAAACTTCCCACTGCTTATTTTATTATCATCAGAAGACATGTATTGATTTGCATATGATCATAATTCCTGATTCAGATCATTGTCTATTACACCACAGCGGGGGGGTTGGGGAGGTGGAGGGGTGAGGGGGGGGGAGAAATCCAGAAATAAATACAAAGTAAATCTCCATTTATATTTCAGAGTAAAACCTTGCGTACTTTATTCTTTAAAAGGGAAAAATACATGTGATCTGGATTTTGTGCACAGTAGTAGTAATATTATTTCATACAATCTTAAAATCAGGAATAAAAACCAGTGTAAAGCTTGTGCAAATGGCCCTAGGAAATACAGTATTTTCCTGTATTCTATTTAACACAGGAAAATGTAGACAAGCTCTAAGGCCCATCAAGTTGCCTCTAGAAGTAATTTAGCCGTTTATTTGCCTTGTATTGATAATGGTCAAGTATGGAAGAAATTAATGGCTCATAAAAGGCATAGGAAGAGTAATAAAAATGCTGAAAGACAAAAGCTGGAATTTAATCCCTTTCTAGAAACATTAAAATGCTGCCTTCATTCAGTCATTCCCATTACACACTAAGCAGACACTGAAGGACAGGCAGGTTGTACCTCTGGTACAGGTTTTCACTTGGAGGCCTCCCTTTGAACTCAATACCTCCTTCCTAACCACTGAGGGCCAGTGGACTTCACTTACTTCTCCCTTTCAGAATTCACAAGGTACCCTTAGATTTTTGTCCTTTTTGGCATCTTTGAGGTTGTGATTCTGTTTCTGAGATTATCTTGATGGGCCAATGACCTAGTACATCTTACTAAAGGAAAAGCAGCTGTCCTTGACACCTAATTACACAAGAGAGGCAACCACTAAATAAAAGCCGCGGGCCAGGTTTCTTTAATAGCCTGCTCAAACAGCTCCTGCCACACGTCTGAACACTTCTGGTATAGGCACTGAATATACTTCTGCACATCTGAGCTTGAAAATAATCAAAAGCTTTTCTAGTATGTTGTCACAAAATACTGCTCAACCAGAGACTCTGCCATTAGATGACATTCACTTTGTTTGAACGCTCTGAAAATGATCCAAGCCCAGCCGCAGTTGCCCTGACAACGGCTGGGTGTGCAATAACTATTAAAACACATATACAAATACACCTGCCACCCAAACAGCCCTAAATAATCAAATATCAGTAACAGTTTACTATAGTAAACTGCTGATTAAAAAAAATCCCCAGATAAAACTCCCCCATGACTGTGCTCAGAAATTCAATGTTAACACTTCACAAATTGTAGTTTTAGCAGTTGGTTAAAGTAGTATTTGAAAAGTTAGTAACACAAACCCAAGAAATTTTTTGCAACATTACAAAGAGTAACAACTCAAGAAATCAAGCAATGCCTCCATTCCAGGAAGTTATTTTATATTTATAAAATATATATTTTTATGCTTACAACTAAGAAATTATTGCCCCTGTAAAGGTAAAGATGGTAACTACAGATGGTTGAATGATGTTCAAGATTTATCAAACACATTTTCAGCAACCAATGAAAAACGGCAAATCATACTTTCTTATAGTTACACCATTTCTATAGCTACTAAATGAGACATTTCTGAATTTTTGCCAGCTTGCTGTGACTAATTAATTCAAATTAATTTTTTTCCATTATTCATCTCCCTCTCAAGGTAATTTTTTTTTTAAATATCTTGATGTGACTTGGGTAATGGGTTTAAACTTAAACAGGGGAGGTTTAGATTGGATCTGAGGAAGAAATTCTTTACTGTGAGGGTGGTGGGGCCCTGGAATGGGTTGCCCGGGGAAGTTGTGAATGCTTCATCCCTGGCGGCGTTCAAGGTGGGTTTGGACATAGCCTTGGATGGCATGGTTTAGTGGGAGGTGTCCCTGCCCATGGCGGGGGGGTTGGAACTCGATGATCTTGAGGTCCTTTCCAGCCCTTACTATTCTGTGATTCTGTGATTCTGTGTGACTTATTGACGAATTTCGCTTAGCTCTATTAAATTACAAATTTTGTTTAATTTATTAGCTTTGTATACATAGCAGGTAGTTATTCTTGTTGGTTGGGTTTGCTTCTGGTGGAAGGATCATAGATTGGCCTCCATACACATGATGAGGAAATTCAGCAACCCCAATCGACTAATCCCACAGAAAGGAAAACCCATCCCTTAGTAGACCAGACCAGATGACAAACTTTAAGATACAACCCACAATTGTAAAATCAGAGCCACAGACACCCTTGGAATCTTTACCCTGAGAAGGCAATATAAACAGCAAGACTATGAAGAAGTAGCAGTATTCAAATAACTTCTTGGAAATCACTGCAGTAACAGGATAGTGGTATAAGTCCCCTAGATAAAAAACATATGTGATAAGAAATTCAGGTGAATCAAAACAAACAAACTGAAACAAATTCAACTGTCATAAGAAAACCGTGGTCGCTGGCACAACACATTTAATCTACAGCATACATACTTGCTTATGTCCAGTTATCATAATGTAGGCCAGAAAGAGATGTAATTTATGAGTGCACCAGGCTGAAATCTTAAAAAGTGTATGAATTTCCTCTATGTTGTCTGACTGAAAGCACTGGCTCAGTTTCCCCTTACAAGAGATAAGAATTCTCCTGCTGCCTTGCCAAGAGCCCTAGAGTGAGTGCCTGATCCATACACAACATTTTAATACACCTTCTCTACAAAGAATAAATGAGTATATAAGCATTATACAAATGTGTGTCTTTTTTTCCCTAACAATAAAGATATTTAAAATACATGAGGATGTTAGAAAGAAAAAAGGGGCAGGAGAGGGAATCAAATGACTGCAGTCCCGTTGGCCTTACCTTTTTTCCAGAGTCTGTAACAACAGGGACCTCTGTTTCAAAAAAAGCCCATTCTGTTCTCTGAATCTGCTGTGATGAAGTGAAATTTGCATTCAGCATATGGCACCAGTGGTCAGAGGGAATCACTGTCTCCATCAAGGATTGTGCATTTTAAATCCTTTGCTAGTTCAACTGCTATATATTTGATTTTAATTAAAGTTCTGTCATGAATTATAAAAGACCAGATCTTCAAAGTCATTAAGGCCCCTCAGTGTCTGAATACCAAGACTGTAATGACAAGTGAGGTGTACAGCGCCTATCAACCAGCAGCTGCACAGAAGCAGCAGCAAAGCAAGCAGAACTATTATTCTGACAAGTCCAGGATTGCACTTTGCCTATTATTGCAGCAGAGATCTCCCATGAATGCAAGCAGGACAATGGTGGGGAGTAGTCAGCTTTGGTGTGGTGCTGTTTGTAATTCACATGCCTCTTCCCAGAACTTGAGAAATGGGTCACTTGGTGAGGAATTCCTTAAGGTCTGCCTCTGAAATTTGAAAGGCAGAAACTCCATAGCTCTGTACCATGGGGCTTAGGCGCTGATCCTGCAATTATGACGACTTAGCTCTTGTTCTTACTGTGTAGTAGTGGCTACCCTACCAGCTAAGAGCTAGATCCCATTATCCTTATATCTTTCACTGCAAGGTGCCCCATTAAGATCAGAAGGCTCACAGACAAAATACAACACAAGCCAACACCACCATGGATGGCGGAACCTGTTGCCAGTGCTAATGATCATGCTAGGCTTACCAAGCAAATACAGCAGCATCCATACCTAATTCTTCTGCTGAGACGCCAGTGCTGCAGAGTTTCATCTAAAGGCAAATTAGTTCTGCACATTATATCCACAAGATCACATTCCTTTTTAAATAGAGAAGCCGTTGCCCATATGTCCCTCCTTTTCCCTACAAGTAGCCCCACTTTTTTTTTTTCTTTCCTTTAGGCACTTCACAAAGAGAAATGCAAAGAAGCACAAAATAGCTAGGTGGTTTTCATACACTGCAACCAACTGAGCAAATTCCAATGGCGACAACCTCATTGGTAAATAAATCACTGTGGAACTGGATGCTGGAAAATAAGGGAAAGAATCAACAACAGAAAAGTGAGAAAAAGGAGAAATATACAATCAGATACTAATAGTAATGATGTTTTCATTTGAATTAATACAAACACTTTATGTTTTAAGCAGAGTGCTTAGGGTTACTTTGGACACAACTCAGTTTTCCTGTGCCCTTCACAGATGCACTGGCCTCAGAGAATGCTAGTAACACAGAACTAAAATATCCTTACTCAAAATAAGCTTGACTCCTTCTCCAAAATAAAGGCTTCTTCTTACTTTTGCATTTGAAAGCTTGACCCTAACACCTTTTTCTCACCTCACTGCTGAAGAGCAGCTTGAACTTTGCTTTATCTCTCTAACCAGCAGGTGGTGTGGGCAGCCAGCTCTGCTGGCGCAAGGCCCATGAGAAGTCACAACCATCTTCTCACTCAAGCTTTTCCTTCCTCAACATCTTATCTTGACCATAGACAAACCTGATTTTCTTTACATTCAGCTCTTTAACCTAGAAAGGAGTTTCTTGGACTCATTCTAAATAACATTATCAACACCCACTTTCACTATATACCACACTAGTCCAATTTGTGATCTCTATTATTAATTGTTCTTGTAGAGAAACTATTTCTCTGAGTCTTTTCATAGTTTCACCACAAGGAATTGCCTTATAGTGTGCTCCATTTATGGCAATTTAGGAATATTTCCCCATTCACATCCCTCACATTATGAAACTATGTCATTTTTAGTGAAAGCACTATACTTTCCATTTTACTGGCATGATTTTCACTGAAGTCACATTTCAGTTAGTGACCTTAACAGTTAACAGGTCAGGCATATGCCACTTACTACAAATGGACATATCTAAAACACATATTTTTTTAATTGTATCTACTCTCTGTATGAAATTCAGGGTTGGCAAGCAGGCAATGACCAACAGCACACAGAAGTGTTTGTAATTAATTTCTAGCTGAATTCACAAAGGCTTCATGATTTCTGAACTATCTAGTAGAAAGTTTAACGGCAGTAAGTACTTGGAGCACTCCAAATTCAGGATATAAGAACTCATCAGATGTCACTTTATCCTACTAGATACTTGAAATCAAAATAGTTAAAGCAGGTAATATCATTGGGAAAACATGTAGGAACAAGACAGAAATTTATCGAAGAAGTCTGCATTTTAAACCTTCTCTAGACCATCTAGCAGTGTTAAGAAGGCACAAAGTAATTTGCCCTGGAGACACACGTAAACTTGGCAGTGTGTTTTGACCAAAGTAGTTCAGCATATTTCTGCTGAAGTAATTCACCCAACAGAAGCTTTGCAATGGAGTTAACACCAGCTGAGGGCACACACAGGAATTTCTGGTTCAGGCAGAAGCATAATGATCAAATGCAGTGGAAAATGCTTTGTTGAGAGCAACAGATTTACTTAAAATTCATTTCCAATTCAGTTGCAAGGTAACAAATTAAATCCATGTGTCAACAGAACTTCATATCCTTAGGACATAACTTCCCAAAACAGAAGGGATGATTGAAAAAGAGCAAAAAAAAAAAAAAAATAATTACTACCTTAAATGCTGAAAATCACATCTGGTAGCAACTGTTGACTCTGTACATTGTCCTGCTCTCACCCCTCTGTGCACACACACACACTGATTTGCAACAGTTTAAAGACTCCCTCATGTGGTGGTCAGACATGGTGAATTAGATCACTGCCAGACACAGAGCAGGCAGAGAGCATTTCCGGATAACAAATGATGTGGATGTTTAAGGGTCATGTTCTGGTAGGAACAAGCCTTCAATGTACATGTCTTTGATGAGCTCGCTTGCCTGCAGTATGAGTTCTCACTGAAGTTATTAATCCTTTTAAAGTCAAATGGGGACTGCTGTGACTAATCATTGCTTCCTGGAGACAACTTTACTAAAACAGACAAACGGATAATATTGTGTCTTTGTCTGTTCCTACAGAGACATATGTCTCCAGCAGTCAGCTGCAGCAGACACCCACTATTTTTGTTACAGGCACTGAACTGCAAGAACTCAGAGCTTATACAGACACGAGTGTCTTGTAAATGCCAAACACCAGACAGAATGCAGTCCCTTAGTATATTAATACTATTACTTGTATAGATGGTCCGTCTGCCTCAGAGGTACCACTAAGAGGGAGCAGTGAGTAGGTAAATGAGTCATTGTCGTGGTTTAAGTCTTTATAAACTCACGCAGCCGCTCTCTCACTCACTCCCCACTGTCTCTTCCCTCTGCTCCTGGAGGGATGGGAAGGAGAATCGAAAGAATGCAACTCCCACAGGTTGAGATAAGAACAGTTTAGTAACTAAAGTATAACACAGATCACTACTGCTACCACCAATAATAATAATGACAAGAGAAAATACAAGGGAAAAGAATACAATTTCTCACCACCTAATATCAAGCCCGAGCATGCAGTGCACCCCCACCAGTGCACCCCCACCACCCTTCCAGGTCTCTGCTCTCCGTTTCTACATCCTGGACATGACGTGCTGTGGTATGGAATAACCCCTTTGGTTAGTCTGGGTCAGGTGTCCTGTCTCTCCTTCCTCCCCGCTTCCCCTCCTCCCTGGCAGAGCATGAGACTCACAAAGTCCTTGGCCAGCCTAAACATCACCCAGCAGTAGCTAAAAACACTGGTGTTATCAGCACTGTTCCCAGGCTGAAAGTCAAAAACACAGCGCTGCACCAGCTACCAAGAAGGAGAAAAAAACGGCTGGTGCTGCTGAACCCAGGACAGTCATATACGCCTGAGGTTCAGCAGGGCTTCAGCCTGGCTTCACGCTGGTAGCCCTGCTGCCCTCTACCACAGTGCCCTACAAGTCAGACATGTGGCAGAATGCATCAAAATTCCTCCCCTAGCTTAGTCCAGTCACATTTTTTTTCTTATAAAAGAAAGTCACACTTTCTTTTATAAGCTCTTTGGTTTCTTGGTACTTGGAAACTTCTCTTCATCATACAAGAAGAAAAGTGGCACTGAAATGATGATCCAGGAGAAATGACAAAACAGGATTTGTATGAAGGAGAATGAGTCACCAGGTGATGCCCAGTCAAGCTTCTCCATCATCTGAGCTTCAGGTTTTTCAACTGCTTAGAGATTCAGCATGAAACACTCTGAGAACAACACCACATTATCTCCGACAACTTTAATTGGTTATTTGTTTTTCACAAACCCTGCTAAAATCAATGCAAGTCCATCTACATTAATCAAGCTTTTGTTTTGCTTCGTAAAGTAGAAGCCGTAAACTGACAGCACAGAGCCTAGAAGCAACAAATACAAGAAGGGGTTACATACACATTCCACAATAGTTTACTTGGAGACATCCTGCTGCACTCATTTACAGTCAGCTGACTCAGTAATCAGGGGATCAGCTGCTTCCTTGAGATCTTAATTGTCCTGGTGATTATTTATTTCTTCAGCCTAGCAACAGGTTTCAATTTAAAACATGAAACCCCACTATGATAAATCCATCATTCTCCTGTGGCCCAACATGTTCCTCTGGAATCACTAGGAAGTCATCAGCTTTTGATAAAACTCTGAAATTAGTGACAGTAGGAATTGCTACAGTGCATTTCTGGAGGGCTGACTACTCTGCCAGCAAGTTACCCAGGGCACCATCTGAAGTCTAATCCTGAACTGCTGAGTGCCCCTGAATAATTTCAAAAATAATTTTCTGAAACAGAAAAAGCCTTTGATAAAAACAGCATGTTAATACACATGAATGTGTCTCTTATCACAGTCAGATCTACTGAGATACGTAGCTTACAGCTCAAAAGACATCATGATTCCTTTTTTGCTGTTATTACTGAAGTATGTCCTTAAAAGAGGCATTTGCCATCGCAGGCTGTGTGGTTTCTGCTATACAGTTCCTACTAATGTATGAAAGTAGGCATTTAAAAAGCAAATCTGGTATCTCACTCAAAGTAGATGGTTTAAGGCTTGCACTATGGAATGGTTCTAACCTGAAACACACACAGTAACTAGGGGAGAGCTTTTTATGACTCAGAAGAGATAAATGAATGCATATATCAAATAAATGTTTTATCTAAAATAAAAATTATACACAACATCGTATTGAATATTTTCCACAAATGCAAAAAGACTATCATTGCAGTTATAATTATACTAATTTCCTGTAGCTAATTCAGAGGTAGCATCTATGTACACAGACAAAATACATTGTAGAGTGAGTATTAAGGTAAGAGAAAGGAGATTTAGGTTACAGTTTCAGCTCTTCCATAGCGTTCATAGACGGCCTTATGTTCTCTTCCCGGTGGGCTTCTTTCTCCTTCTCTTTGTTTTGTATTGCTTCCTTCCTTCATTTTTAACTTGAATGAATATATTTAGAAGTCACTAATTTATTTAGAGACTGCCTCTCCAAAGTATGGAATGTCAAGGAAAGTTTATGCAATAAAAGTTAATAGCAGTTAAACCATCAATGTCAAAACACATCAGTTCAAATGTTTCAGTCTCCCTTATTTTAGCTTATCTAGTCTGAGAACAGAAAACAGTAATAGGATAGTATAATTAGTTGTAATATGATAGGACTTCCACTCTCACCAGTGTTTATTTTGCTTGGTTTATCTGAAAGAGGGCACCTCAGCCAGGATCTGATAAACTGCAGCTGATCTCCCATGCTAATGCAAGAGAACACCTTCCACTGAATGGTCAGAAACTCAATAGACTGGTTCAGCCAGAACCCATAAATCCAATATTCCATTACGTATTACGTTTTCTAATTGAACATGTTAAACTGTTCACTAACTGAAGTTTACCGGCAAAACTGCAATCAAAGATGCGAAACAACACCCTACTGCAGGTCTGTATGATTTCTGTTGTTTCGCTGTTTTCTTTGAGGAAATGTATTTAGAAGGTGATCTCAATATACTCCCTGCCAGCAAAGATAAGAAAGAAACTATAGGAGACTTTCAAACTGCACAGACGTCAGAGTCCAAAATTTCCCTCATCCATTTCAATATTCATTAGGACACACTGAGAACTGAGCATTCATTAGATTTCAGTGAGGCTTATGAGTGCAACAGGAATGTGCCAGGACACATTTGGCTTTATATGGTTTCACTGCAGTACCCTGCTAAATGAAAGCTACTAAGCCATCATAAATTACATTTAAATTCTTATGAAAATGACATGGTTCTTATGCTTTAAGATTTACAGCAGCTCTTGACCTAATGCAGAGCAGAGAGATAACTGCAGAATATCGCGGCAAAACACATAATATTTTCACTCGCTTAATCAAGGAAAAGCTAAGAGTAACTTGGCACATCTACTGAAGGCTTTCTTAGCCTTTCTTCTCTTACAGTTTCACACAGCTGGACACAAATATAAGCTGCCATCACAAACAAAGCAGCAGAGTCACTCCCCACAATCAAGTGTAGGGCTGTGAAAAATATGGATCACATTTTCAGAACTGCTGTTTATCAAGGCAACTCTTAGAAATAACTGTAGATTTTTGCTGATGGGGAAAAGCTAAAAAAGATGTTATTTCAAAGCCAAACCAACAGGGGAAGGTTGTTCACTGTAACTTAAGTGCCATTGGAATCAAGAAAGGATAAGACAGCATGAATACAAATCTCATAAATAAAGCTTCATTCATGTACGAAGTCCCTGTAACTCCTCTTTCTCTGTTAAGCATTAAGTGGTGCTTACCATGGCTGATTCACCCAGTGGTCATGAATACAGCTGCCATGCTGGGTTGCCAGTGGAACTGTATGGGCAGCAAAACATTCTGCTAATGCTTCCTCCCTAAACCCCTCAGCACACCCTTTGAAATCCTTCCCTTTGTGTGAGGCTAGCCAGATGGTGGGGGGCAGCTAGTGAAATAGCTTGATATTAGCATAAATCAAAAAACTGTCAATACTCACTATTTACAATTAAATGTCAAAATAATACGAATACCAAACACCAGCAAAGTATTTCCTATTCATTACCACAAGAGTCATATCTGAAAAACTTTCATTTAAAATTCAGTGAAAGACTGTGACAACCTTTACACTGACACACAGCTCTGAGAAAAAGAGATGGCTGGACTCACACTTATTATAAACTGTAGACACTTGGCTGGCCAGAACACAGTTTGCATTCATGCAGAATTGCCAGCCTCTTGTCTTAAAAAGTCATGAGCCAAGTGCCTAGATTAGGGACATCCAGCTACAAAAGTATTCCACTTGCAAAAACACCTCAGAGCTGGCAATACTATCAATGACACGATAAAAGATTGTCCATGACAATGGCTGTATTTACATCAAAATTTAAGACTAATGCAGCTGCATCAGCAGACCAAATCCCAGCATGAGGAAACCCTGATTTTTGTGCAATTCTCGTGACGTCAGTCACTGAGGATAATTTCTATCCTGAACCTGCCCGATTATCTCTCACCCTGTATCTCTCGCCATGTATCAAGGTGATACATGGTGCCTGTTGGTGGCAAAGCCTCAAGCTGGTTCTGAACCCAAACAAGCCATAAGAATCTTATTCAGAGCTCTGCACAGAGCAGGGAGGGAGGACGCTGGCACCAAGCACTGGCGAGCACTGTGTACACAGACCTACAGTTTGCGCAGCCTGAGCAGCAGCGGGACAAGAAGCCTCCCTGGGCTGCACAGGCTCTGCCTCAGAATCCCTCATCAAAACGTCTACTGTAAGGCACTGTGAAGGAGTGCAACCACATATGCTTAAAGCAGATTATTATGTCTGTGGCACAAAACCAATACTTAGCCAGGAAAATAATGTCTATGATATAATCTATTATTTATTTTTAATTTAAAATATATGTTAGACACTTCACCTTCAAGATCATAGTTTGCCTTTTTCTGCTCCCTGGCATAACTAAACACTTTCACATATGCAAATGAGGAGAAAAGGTGGCCTCTTTCAGCAGTAATAAGTATCTGCCTGTTGCTACCTTAAAATCACAGCAATCACATCTGGTAACTGCCCTTTTCTCATGTTTCCACTAGTTTTCAGACTTCCTCTTGTGGTAGCTTGAGACTGCGCATCTGGATGTTTTAAACATACACGGGAATTGCTAGAGCAAGCAAAAGAGAAAACTGCAGAGAGTTAAGATGTGCGGATAAGCAACTGGTGTACTGTGCAGCTAAAGGAAGGGACAGGCGGGAGGAGAAAAGCTTTTTTCCAAAGAGAACAGCACAAGTTTAGGCAGAATGAAGACTCGCAGTGTCTGTGGCTTTGTTTTTAATGTACTATTAATCCAAGTGTATCTTTTTAACAAAACTTTAGCTGCACCATCACCAATTATTAAGTTTCCTGGAGACAGCACTCCCAAAACAGACAAAGAACTAGCAGTGGTAAGTGTTGGTTTCATCTTTGCTTCAGATTTCTATTGTTGTTTCATAAGCAGATGTTTCTTTCTTGTTTCAGCTGAGGGGAAGGAACGACTTTAGCATTCTCTCCCCAGAGTCTCTGGAAGTGCTAGCTAGCTAGCAAAGGTATCAGCTTTCAGAAGTTAAAACTAGTGCCAAGTAATGTTTCCTCTCTTAAATTTCTTAAAGTCGGCAAAAAAAGCGTCTTTTTTCTTCTTGTTCCTTAAGACTGAACATAAAAATGATTTCATTAAATCACCGCGATTATAATTGGAAGATTGAAACAGCAAAAGGGAAGAAGGGGAATTAAAAGCCATCTAATATTTTACTTCAGTCAAGTACAAGAGAGGGCTGTGGAGACTCACTTAACACATGTATTGCAGCTCTTGGCAGTTTGTTTTCCAGATTGTTTATCATGCACTGCACAAACATAGCTTTAAGGGACAATTGCACTTGAAGGCTTGGCTGGAGGGTCAGGAGCCATTATGAGTAGTTCTGACTTTGACAAAAGAAACAAAAAATCACACCAGAGGCTTAAAGAAATATTTTTTTCTGAATTCAATCTGGAACAAAAAAATGAGTTTGGATTTCTATGACATTAGCAAATTATAGCTATAACTCTACAACATTTTATTCTAACCTTCGTTTAGGCCTGTGGACCTTCAAAAAAATGACATTGTGGGGAAGTCCATTTAAAGGGAGATTGAGATGGATTATCCTTATTTTAGCATGTAAATTATAGACATTTCTCTTCTTCAGCAGTAAGTCTGTTTTAAGGAAGATTGAGATAAACTGTTCTTATTTCAGGACATAGAGGTTTGAAAATTGATCACTTTTCTTTGGAAATTGGTGTGCAACTTGGGAAAGCTTGCCAGATTAGAGAAGGTCTGGGGGAGGGTAGAGAGAGAATATCCAGATGGGAACTGTGGGGGAAAGGTTGGAAAAACACACAGAAACTGACCCCAAAAGGGCATTCCTCTGCCTTTATCAAAACAAATTCACCCAAGGTTTTGCCTTAGGAGCACAGCAGCCAGGGGGTGGGAGACGAAAGTGGGGTCCCATATGTCTAAGAGTAGTTTAACCACTCTTAAATAATCTTTTTTCTTAGATATGCGCAGGCTTTTATTCAATAACAGCAATCCACATCTCCCCTCATCTCCACTTCTTTTGAACAACCTATTTATTATGTGCACTCAAAAGAAAATTACAAGCTGGTTTAAAACTGCAGCTCTTCTTTGTCTTCCTTGTAGTATACTAGGGTAATGCTGACTGGCAGTCTTTCCCTCACACTCTCCATCAGAACAGCCCCAACAGTCAGCATCAGAACACAAATTGCTATGCTGCAGCTGGACTCTGTTTCATTAATGGGCTGGATCAGAATTCCAGATCACCACAGCTCCCTGCTGACTCTGAGGAATCTGAATTGCGCAGCCTAGGCCAAGATGTGGTTTACACAGACACTACATTTTCTTCAGGATTCTCTTCTCATAGAATAGATGGTTATGTTCATTTCTCATTTTCAGTAAAAACTCCATTTTAGGAAAAATTGAGAGGGGTTAGCTTTTATTTAGAATCCTACCAAGTAAGATTCTTTACCATGCCTTATTTTATATTTTTGGTTGTGTATCTTACTACCAAACCTAAAATGGCAACAGCAGCATCATGCTTCTACACTAAACTTCAGCTCTGATGTACAGCCTATATTATATCATGGTAGCTCACTGGGAGCTGCACATAGAAGCTTTATCTATCAAACTACATTACAATAAAAACTGGAATAAGAACAGGTCCTCCAGACTGGCTTGTTTGATTATGTTCTTAATGCATTTCACATTATTTCCACCAGGCCCTATTAACATAGTAGACAGAAGTTTACTTGGTAGCAAAGGTGAAACCGTTCTGTCTGCTATTTACCAGTGCAAGTCCACTGCAGAAATGCCACATCAGAAGTCATAAAAAAACTAGGTGCAGTCTGTCCTTAGTCAGTAGATGGATGGAAGACCCTCTGAAGTAAATAGTGTAACATCTTGATTTAATCTTTCTGAGTAAGCTCTGAACCATTTCCTGTGCAAGGCAGATGAGGTATGCCAGGACTTCATGAAAAGGGTGGTGAAAGCCAGGCTTGATCAACTGCAGTCATCAAATGTTCTGTGCTATATTTTGCTGATGTAGTGGTCTTATTCCCAGTCTCCTTGGTGACCTTCAGTCAATTAATTAGATACATAAAGTAAGGTTTTCCTCAGGAATACTTCCTTGCACAAGAACTTTGTGCAGTCATTTTGTCAAGCTTCTTGTGACCCTCAGAAATAATTCGCCCTAATATTTCTGATATATTTTTGGCAAATATACTTTTATCTTATTTAGGATGCTTTCTTACCTTGAATTTGTAGTTAATATTTTGGATACAATACCCCAAGGATGCTCCTGCATCTGCTACGGACAGATTTACATGAAAGATCAGTAACTTGCAACCTTCCTGTCTAACAGCACCATTGGCAAGCGCATCTCTCAACCCTGTGCCATGCTAAGCATCAGTTCGCGAACACCTGCCATTTGGCATGGCTGCAGCTTTTTTCAGACCCAGGCATAAAAATATTGCAAACCCATTTGAGTTTGGAGTTCCTGAAATCTGTGAGCAAGAGAACCATAAGATCCACTTTACTGGATAAACCCTACAACTCCAGATAGTTTAGTCAAGCTGTTTAGAACCTGTGAGAAAAAGTAATTAGGTAATGATATGTTATTATCATTAAAGAAGCACCAAAATTAACATCATCATCATCATAATCCATTTATCTACTCAATGAGGAGATAAATTCAATATTCTAAAGCTGCATGTAGCTTAAGCTGTGCAACTGAGCCTACTTGTGCTACACTCCAAGCTACAGCTTGAGCTACAGATTTTCTCAGATTCAGTCTTAATCCAAACACTGAATCTGTTGCTAGCCAGAAGCCTGTTGTGCGGCTGTGCTTACTAGTCTCCAGTTAGGAACCGAGTTGATAGATGATTTTATACAGTTGCTGAAGATATGCCAGAGAGGGACTCTTCATCAGAGACTGTAACAACAGCACAAGGGGTGATAGGTTTAAACAGGGGAAGTTCAGGTTAGATAGAAGGAAGAAGTTCTTTACTGTGAGGGTGGTGAGGCACTGGAACAGGCTGCTCAAAGTAGTGGCAAATGCCCCATCCCTGGCAGTGTTCAAGGCCAGGTTGGACCGAGGATTTGATGACATGGTCTAGGGTGATGTGTCCCTGCCCATGGCAGGGGAGTTGGAACTAGATGATCTGAAGGTTCTTTCCAACACAAAACATTCAATGATTCTGTGATTCACCACATGCTAGAGACTGCGGGCATTTTCTCTGTGTTGGTCCCTACCCCAAGACGTTCACAGTTTTTCTGCCCATCAACACTGAACTTGAGGTAAAAGTACAAAATACTAAATCGCTTGTGTGATCTCACATGTGCATTGCACAAAAGTTGGGGATCATGAGTGGACAACCAGGACCAGAGCTGCTTATCTACAGTTCAATATAACATAAATACACAACTTACCAACACACATCTGAAAGAATGGTTGCTTCCCTGGAAGAATCACCAGGAAACAGACTAACCCATTGCTCCTCCAGGATTACAGGTAGCAGCAGACAGACAGACAGACTTTCCTTTTTTTTACTGTACTATGCATACTGATTAGGTCACACTGATCAAAATGGACAGTGAAGGAGACCTGAGTGGGTATCATTTTAGATAAGACATTAAGGTAATGGGATTTGTGCTGCCTGTTTGATCTTTATGACCTCTGTTTTCTGAGGAGAGATAATTTTGGGATCACCACAATGGCTGTATCACAGAGATCAGCTTGGCCACAATCTGCTGGAGCGTTCAATGGAGTTTTCAGTATGCAGGTATTGACTGGCAGCAGTGTCCAGGCAACTGAATTGTACCAACAACCTTCTTCCTCAGGTCTTCACAATGCTTGACTCTAAAGCAAAACACGCAGGATTCAAACACCTGTGTGAAGTTTGACTAAAGAATGGTGGATTTTTTTCTTTGCAATTTATGTGGTCTCACTTGTGTGGTTGCTTTGATACCTTGACAGGTAATATTCCAGAGCCTTCCAAGAATATACACAAAAGTACAAAAAAAACCAAAAACAAACCACAAAATGTAAAACTATAAGCAGATTTATACATCATATAGAAACCCAGAAAGATAAACCCATTTTTACTTTGAAGTTCTACATTAAAGCTCTAATGCTGTACTTACTAATAAAGCAATTCATTAAGTAAAGCTGATAGCTAATAGTAGAAATGACTGCTTAATTAGCAATGTTGTGTGATCAAGGTTGGTTTGTGTCAATTAAGGAGATTCTGCTGGTCCCTCAGTTACTAACAATAGCTGTTTTGAACAGAACAATTGCAAATTACATATGGAAAGCTAACATGGAATTACAATATTTATTTGCAATGATTCTTTCTTTTATGATTTTTAAAGTCTTTGTTCCATACTTTTTTTTCCCAAGCAATACCTGAATAAATACTATGGGTGCCCAAAAGACAATTGCAATTTATTTGTCCTGAAAGATACTTTGAAGAAAATGCAGAAATTTTTTGGGCTGCCTGAAACGGGAGATTTGGATCAAAATACTATTGAGACAATGAAGAAACCTCGCTGTGGTAACCCTGATGTAGCCAATTACAACTTCTTTCCAAGAAAGCCAAAATGGGAGAAGAATCATATAACATACAGGTACTGACCGGTGGTGTCGGATTTTGCTCACCTATAACCACGGCACTTGTAAGAAGCCATCAAACCAGACACTTGGAAGTGGAGTAGCTACTCAGAGGGCTAGACAGGATTTCTTGAGTTAGGATATCTCTGTGTTCGGATAACTACCAGATGCTTTAGCAAATACCTCTGAAACTTCACATCGTAAAATTTCAGCAATAATCATCTAAAGATCAACTTCATTGTTCTAGTTGGGACTAAAGAGATTTTGGGTTTACCCTTTGCTTTGCTGCAAGCATCCAAAAGGAACTGCAGTAGCAGTATCTCACCTGCCCACAGGCTCAGCAGGAACCACTTATGAACTGCAGAGGCCATGTAGGAGGACTAATTCCTCTGCATTCAGCAGTCATAAAAATGAAGGTCATCAAATAAATTTTAAAATTAAATAATCATATTTTGCATAAATACAGACATGATTCAAAGCAAACTTATTGCAATGGGTTTGGCATGTTTTAATTTCTTACTCTTACTCTAAAGAGTTAGGAACCAATATAGCTCTCACTTAAGTCAGCAATAAAAATTGTTATCCTATCGTTATCCTATGTGGTCCAGGAACAAACTTTCTGCATCAATGAGAACAAAACAGCAGATTTGTCTTATCTGCATGACCTGCTGCTCCCTCACAAGTTAGGACTCAAAGCATTCGTCATGCTGTGACCAGCCTAATAAATACTGAAAAACTGTGGCAGCTCTCACAGCCACTGCTTGCTGATGTGCTTCCTCTGGTTCTTCTTCATTCTCCTTAGGCACACAGTAGTTTCCTTCACTATGCACAGCCCCAGCAGCCAATTGGAAACTTCTTTTATGTGGAGGTTATAATATAAGGTACTAAGAAGTCCAATTAAAAACTATGAAGAAGAAGACAATGCACTTGAGAGTTTGCCCCTTTCCCATGTTGGGCCTATGGCTCTATCTTACATGCTTTTACCTACTATTTCTCCATATATACTACTGCCAATGTAACCAACACACTGGGAAAGGATTAGCATTCAGATGGGATGAAACAGTTAACAGCTTTCATCCCAGATGAAACAGGGATACACAGCTAACTACAAAGGTGAAGGAGAAGGGCTGGTTAGTAATAAAGAGCAAAACAATCCACACTTGAAGCTTTCACAACATTATTGGGCTCTTTTTCCGGCACGTAAATCTTACATATCAAGGTGCCCTTGTATGTTCATGTCTAAGGTGACAGTATGACTTGCCAGCACCTCAGCACTGATGCAAAGCCTTGAATATTTTGTGCAGAACCCACAGCCATGCAGGCCTTACAGCCCCTGGCTGAATAATTTTCATCCTACTACATCAGTTCCAAAGGAAAATAAATATTAAGCACCACATCTAAACACACATCTCCCATGCAGCAGTGTTACCTCTTAACAGTTTCACTACTGAGCTTACTCAGCATTTTGATCAGTAATTAACAAATACTGGGAGGGGTTTTATGTGTTATTTAACTCTTCCTTTTACCTCTAAGGATTATAGGCTATACCCCAGATTTGGATCCTGAGACAGTAGATGATGCCTTTGCTCGAGCCTTTCAAGTCTGGAGTGATGTCACACCACTGAGATTTAACCGAATAAACGATGGAGAAGCAGACATAATGATTAATTTTGGCCGATGGGGTATATATTTTTATTTTTACATGTTTTTGGTTTTGTTCCTTTGACTAATCCTAAGCACTGGAATGATCTACCCTCAATAACTAGTACCTGTGAGACTTTCTGGCAAGCCTTGTCCTAGTTTGCACTTTGCTTATACAGGCTAAGATCTAATTTCACTAAGATTTTTTTTTCTTTCTTATGCAAGAGAGAGAGAGGGAGAGAGAGATGTATTTATTCAATATGCTTATACTGTATTTATCTTTCCAAAAGAGAATCGCTACGGGCAACATTTTATTTTTAAATTTACAAATCAGAAATAGAACAGGAAATATTGCTACAAATCTTCAGATGATGTGAGCTGGCTTCCTGCTATGGAAAAGAATGGAATGCCATTGTATAGCTACATACTCAGCTTTCTAATGATAATGGTGGAGGTCCTAACATACTGGAGCTTAAAACTGGATTTGTGCCTGCCAATTTTGACTCTTTAGCTAGCCTCAGTTCTTTAGCACAGCAGAATACAGGCTTTCAATGTCTTCTTTGGTCCTGAGGAACTTAAAATATATGGATCATAAGCTGAATCATGGTTTGAGTCCAGCTGACGGTAGGTGACTTGATTCACTTCGTTGTACATGACTTCTCCAATAATTTTGTTTTCTCCTGAAAGAAGGTTTATAGCTTTTCAGGGTAAACCTGGGGCATTTTAACTTCTTATGCACAGTCACGGATTTTTTAATACTAATGAAGATACTTGTGCAGCCGGTCATGTGGGGGGTAGACTTTGGAACTGAACAGTTCAAAGAATAAGTAAGCTCTTTGTAAAAGCTTCTATTTCCAGCTGGTTTTCTGTGCTTTAGCTACTGATGAGTTGACCTCAAAAGCTTCAGAGATTCTGTACAGAACTCAAAACTTCAGATCCTCATCCAGGTTGGCCTGGTTCACAAAACAGAAGTCTTACGAAAGCAGAAGTGTTTCTGCTGGGTTTAGTTCCAGTCATCTCAGAAGAGCTTCTTCCACATTCATTCATTCATTCTTACCACTTTACTGCATGTCAGATTCACAGGAACTGGGATGTCCACAGGGTTTTTCCATTTTTAAGCTTTCACTTAAGCAAGGATATTCTTGGAAATAAATGGGAGTAGAGCATTTAATATATGTCAGAATGTTGTCCCTCGCAACTGACACACTAGACTACTGGTATTAGTGAACTGAACCAGTATTAAGAGAGTATCACCAGGATGAAATCAGTATAACAGAGCAAAGAATCAGGCCTGTGTATTTAAGGCTTCTGTTAAATGGCAAGACATCAGACCAAAATGCCTGAAATGATGCAACTGGAAATGCTGGCAGCCAGCTCTGATGCACAGGTCAGTGTGGTGGGAAAGCTATGAATACCAGGGTTATGCCCTTGCCAGCCTGCCTTACCCACATGCGGTGTACTTCCAAGAAAAGCCTACAGTGTAATAACAGGGGCACTACTTAACCTGCTGCTGCCCTGTGAGCTGCCCAAGTCTTGGAGTGGTTGATGTGGAGAAGGAATAGGCTAGTTCACAGGACTCAGAGCTAGCTTTCCAGACCTCCACTGCTGAAACACTCAGCTGATTTGCTTTCCAGCTTAAAGTAGTTAGTATCCTGCACAAAAAAACACAGCAGTCTGAGGTGCAGCAGAAAAAAGAGTAGCCTGCAGAAAGAAATCTGCCTTTACTTTCCAAATATCTGTATTAGAGACCAATACAAATTATCTGAAAATACCCCTCATCTATAACGTTTATTTTACAGCTGCCTACTGGTCTCATTAAGAAACAGCAGTGTGTATGCAGCCATACATCTAATGGACAATATTTCACTATTCTTCACTCTCTTTGATTCCTTTCCATAATACTTGTAAGATACAAAATAATATGCTGCAGTACTGACAATGTTCTTTGTAAGAACTCGCTTCTTCCCTTCTGGTTCAGTCTTGCCAGCACAACCCACACCAATAAACTTACTAGACTATTCTGCTGCTGTCTTGGGTGGGATGATTACCACATATATAGACTCTGACACAGCTGAGGTCAGTTTTTCCCTGCTTCCTCCTGCAGAACATGGTGATGGCTATCCATTTGATGGCAAAGATGGTCTCCTGGCTCATGCATTTGCACCGGGACCAGGAATCGGAGGAGACTCCCATTTTGATGATGATGAACTGTGGACTCTTGGAGAGGGGCAAGGTACCAGACTTTCTAATATTTCAGAACACATGGCCTGCTGGCTGCTGTTTTAATGCTATTTTAGGCACCAGACTAAATGCTTTCATTGGCATGTCAGTAAATGTTAGGTATGTGAAAATTGATTTATACAGCTTAAATTGTTCTCTACAAGATATTTATGTAACTCCTATATAAATGTTACCTAGGATTTCCCTTTCTGTTCCTCTACTGTTGCCCTCTGAAAAACTGAATTAATAATGGCCCTGATGCTGCACAACCTTCATGAATTGTAAGAAAAGTACAAAGCCTCAACTGTGATTTTGAATTCTTCAGTTCTCAGGACTCCAACTACAACATCTTTAAGTTCATGTGCAAGAGGCAGACTGGCCAGGGCTCTTCTGCTGACATACCCTTTTTAAGACAACTTAAGCTGTTCAAAATTGAACTATCAAGTTCAATAAGTTTCTACACACTAAAACCAACTGGAATGCAAATACCTCATGGTGATGATTGGAACAAAATTGGCATCAAACAGTGGATTACAAACATCTCCAAGAATCTTAACAGGCAGCTTGCCATACCCTTTAGAAGAAAAAAGTGAAGGACAGATAATATCACCTGAACTAGACAAACAAGACTAAGCAATAGTAGTTTGGAACCTCTTTTTTTTTCTGCTTAAACTTTGCCACAATCATATAGTTCTGATTATAATTCTTCTTCTGTAAAATAATTTGGAAAACTCAGAGTCACAGAATGGTTTGGGTTGGAAGGGACCTAAAAGATGATCCAGTTCCGACCCCCCTGCCATGGGCAGGGACACCTTCCACTAGATGAATGCAACTCATGTTTGCCTTTCATTTCAAATTCTAGTTTCCTCAGCTGTCCTTGAATTGAAAAATAATTGAACTTTAATACCAAAGCAGTCAATGTCCTTCTGTTTGGCTGTCTTTTAACTTTAACAGAAGCACTGACCAGTAGCTGTACTGTTTGGAGTGGATCCCTGGCTCAGACTAACAACAAACAGGAGAAAGCTGTTTTCTGTGTTAGTGGAAATACTGCACAAGCATCCAGTTAGTAACTGCCATTAAAAGAAATGTTATGGATACATGAATTATCTGTACATCAACAGACATTACAATACCAGTACCGTAGCCTCAATACCACACGTGACAAACTGAAATACACCCCTGACTTGGGTGTGCCTGCGGTATCTTCCTATCCCCCAGTGCACATCTCATTCAAGGCAAATTGGAAATACTAAAGTGGTTTAAGAGGCAAAAGGCATGCTCAGCTCATGCTCAACTGCTGCCTGGAACCTTTAAAACTATACTCAACATTTTAGACCATATTACCAAAGAAACTAAATTACTAAATGTGTTAACAGCATGTTTATAAGTTTGCCTTGGCATAGTAACAACAACATATGTATTTTTTTAGATTGCTCTTAAGGATTGTTCATTCTAACACTTCACCATGAGCAATATACATTTAATTGTTTCAAAACTACCAGTTATCATTTCAGCTATGATCATCTTGCCAATAGAGAGACCAGGAACACACTGAATTTCAAATTCAGACTGCATTTATACACAACTGTCCTCCAGAAAAAGAAGGCTTACAGAAAACATATTTTTTATATCAGTCGGTGACTGATTTCGCTTCTGTGCTTGTTCTCTTCACAGTGGTTAGAGTGAAGTATGGAAATGCAGATGGTGAATACTGCAAATTTCCCTTCTGGTTCAATGGCAAGGAATACAACAGCTGCACAGATGCGGGACGTAATGATGGATTCCTCTGGTGTTCCACAACCAAAGACTTTGACACAGATGGCAAATACGGCTTTTGTCCCCATGAGTGTAAGTAGATCACTGTTTTGAGTGTTATTTCCTGGTTGTCTGTTTCTGGTAGACTGTTCCTACCTATTTGCCCATCCAGTTCTCTACTTTTCCTACTTCCTGCCTGGTAGATTTCGATTTACTGCTCTTTAATATCTCCTCAGTATTTAAGCAGGCAAAACTCCCTAAAAGCTCCCTTGGGGTAACTAATTGTCATGGTTTAAGCCCAGCCAATAACCCAGAATCACACAGCCACTTGCTCACTCCCCCACTTCTTCCTCCCACTCCCACTCCCCGAGGGATGAGGAGGAGAATCGAAAGAATGTATCACCCACGGGTTGAGATAAGAACAGTCCAGTAACTAAGGTATAACACAAACCACTGCTGCTACCACCGATAGTAATAATGACAAGGGAAATAACAAGGGAAGAAAAGAAAACCACTCACCACCCACCGACTGATACCCAGCCCGACCTGAGCAGCGATATAACCCTTCCAGGTAACTGCCCCCTGTTCATACACTGGGCATGACGTGCTGTGGTGTGGAATACCTCTTCGGTTAGTTTGGGTCAGGTGTCCTGCCTCTGCTTCCCTGGCAGATCATGAGGCTCAGAAAGTCCTTGGTCAGAGTAAACATTAGTTAGCAACAACTAAAAACATCAGTGTTACCAGTGTTGTTCTCAGGCTGAAAATCAAAAACGCAGCACTACACCAGCTACTAAGAAGGAGAAAAATGACTGCTGCTGCTGAACCCAGGACACTAATGACGATCCAGGCAGGGGCCTTCCTCTAAATGCAAGGACATACTGAAGATAGGTCTGAAGCAATGTTGGCCCCATATATGCACCAAAGATATTACAGGTTGAGTTTCACAACCCAGAAAGACAATTACTTTTCGGAGTACAGACAGAGCTAAATTCAGAGATGGAACACATTAAATGACAGAAATCTCCCCTAAACACATTCCGCAAACAGCTAAAGTTTTATCTCCATAAAGAGAAGTGAGTGACAAAAAAGAGCAGTTAGGTATGAAACTCATTAAGCCAAACCTCTGCAACTTTGCACACCAATTTTACCAACCTGTGGTCATAGAATCATAGAATCATAGAATAGTTAGGGTTGGAAAGGACCTCAAGATCATTGAGTTCCAACCCCCCTGCCATGGGCAGGGACACCTCACACTAAACCATGCCATCCAAGGCTATGCCCAACCCCACCTTGAACACCACCAGGAATCAAGCAGTCACAACTTCTTTGGGCAACCCATTCCAGGGCCTCACCACCCTCACAGTAAAGAATTTCTTCCTCAGACCCAATCTAAACTTCCCCTGTTTAAGTTTAAACCCATTACCCCTTGTCCTCTCACCACAGTCCCTAATGAAGAGTCCCTCCCCAGCATCCCTATAGGTCCCCTTCAGGTATTGGAAGGCTGCTATGAGGTCTCCACGCAGCCTTCTCATCTCCAGGATGAACAGCCCAAATTTTCTCAGCCTATCTTCATATGGGAGGTGCTCCAGTCCCCTGATCATCCTCGTGGCCCTCCTCTGCACTTGTTCTAACAGTTCCACGTCCTTTATATGTTGAGGACACCAGAACTGCACACAATACTCCAAGTGAGGTCTCACGAGAGCAGAGTAAAGGGGCAGGAGCACCTCCCTCGACCTGCTGGTCACACTCCTTTTGATGCAGCCCAGGATACGGCTGGCTTTCTGGGCTGCAAGCGCACACTGCCGGCTCATGTTCATTTTTTCATGAGTCCAGGTCCTCTGAGTCTAGCAACCCTTCTACTGCAATGTGACACTATGAGTGTGTTACAAATCACCCTTTAAATGTCCTCATACTGCTTTTCAAAACAAGAATGACTGCATTTCAAGTGAGCATCTATGCTGGAGCAAAGTTATTTATATATTGGTACATTGCAAATTGCTAGCCAGTAGAGAACTAACTTGTTTTGAAATTAGGCTTTTCCTTTTAACCATATCTTACGACTCTTCCTCATGAAGCAGTGCCAGTAGCTCACTTCAGATACCAGAATGACATTTCAGAAATGATACCTGTACGAAACTATTAGAGGGTCTAGGAAACCTGAGATCCTACTTAATATCTAACTTTTTAGAATGTGAACAGAATCTTCTGTTTCACAAGCAATTTATTTCATATTTGGAAACACTCATGTCCTGATTAGACAATGTGTATAATGTTTCTATATAGCCACGAGTCTTTAAAAATATACACAACATGTTTATTGTCTTTCAAATGAAATTACGACACTACATTTCCTTTTAAAAATCAAGAAACTTATTTATACACTTGAAAACCTTTACGAGCAAACTAGATATAAAATTTCAAACAATTTGTTATTATATGAGTGTTAATTTGATCTCCTGTATATCACACAGCAGGAAATCTTTAAAGAAGCAATTAAGTATAACTGGCTATACCCTACTGTGCTAATTCATCAGCAGGAAGCAAAGTAGAAAAGGCAAAGGACTTTCAGCCACTTGTTCCATCTCCTGTTTGCCAGTTCCAGTGCTGGCACCTGTATTCACAGACATTCCCAGTGCTGCAGTTTCCCACATCCCCTTTTTCCCGTTGTACATAACTGACTGCTATAAGCTTTTGGCAGCAGGGAGTGTTTCATCACTCTTGTTACCTTACATCCTGAGCAATGGATCCACAGGGTTACTAAAACTCCTGCCTGCTACCGCCGTATCATAACAAATGATAAAAGAGTTACAAGAAAGAATGAAACAGAAAACAGCAGAGCTTTTGTCAGACTTAGGATAATCCTGCTTGGAACAACAGTACTAAACTTATTTCAATATCATGGCTATATGCAGTCAGTACAAGGTAAGAGAAAGCAGGCTGCTGAAAGAAAATTAGTGATGGCTGAGACGTACACATAACAAAACAAGACATGTTCACGGGTTTGCCAAACCAATAATGCACAAGCACAGCCCAACAAGTCCCAGATAAGCCTCTCAAGAACTGTAAAAACACATGCCCCTTTACTCTGCTCTCGTGAGACCTCACTTGGAGTATTGTGTGCAGTTCTGGTGTCCTCAACATAAAAAGGACATGGAACTGTTAGAACCAGTGCAGAGGAGGGCCACGAGGATGATCAGGGGACTGGAGCACATCTCGTATGAAGATAGGCTGAGAAAATTGGGGCTGTTCAGCCTGGAGAAGAGACGGCTGCGTGGAGACCTCATAGCAGCCTTCCAATACCTGAAGGGGACCTATAGGGATGCTGGGGAGGGACTCTTCATTAGGGACTGTGGTGAGAGGACAAGGGGTAATGGGTTTAAACTTAAACAGGGGAAGTTTAGATTGGATCTGAGGAAGAAATTCTTTACTGTGAGGGTGGTGGGGCCCTGGAATGGGTTGCCCAGGGAAGTTGTGAATGCTTCATCCCTGGCGGCGTTCAAGGTGGGGTTGGACATAGCCTTGGATGGCATGGTTTAGTGTGAGGTGTCCCTGCCCATGGCAGGGGGGTTGGAACTCAATGATCTTGAGGCCCTTTCCAACCCTAACTGTTCTATCATTCTATGATTCTATGATTCCATGATTCTATGATTCTATGATTCTATGCATGCGTGTTAATATATATGTGTCAGCTAAGTACATAATTTTTCAACAGATCACAAATACATGTACACAGGCAAAGTTCAGATACTCCCATCTTCATATCTTCTCTGGCATCATATTGTAGCCAAACACTAAATAGATTCCTGCTTGACACCATTTCTGGATCTCTCAAGTTCATTTGCAAGACCATACAGTTTCCAATATAGAATCATAGAATCATAGAATAGTTAGGGTTGGAAAGGACCTCAAGATCATCGAGTTCCAACCCCCCTGCCATGGGCAGGGACACCTCCCACTAAACCATGCCATCCAAGGCTATGTCCAACCCCACCTTGAATGCCACCAGGGATGAAGCATCCACAGCCTCCCTGGGCAACCCATTCCAGGGCCTCACCACCCTCACAGTAAAGAATTTCTTCCTCAGACCCAATCTAAACTTCCCCTGTTTAAGTTTAAACCCATTACCCCTTCTCCTCTCACCACAGTCCCTAATGAAGAGTCTTTCCCCAGCACCCCTATAGGTCCCCTTCAGGTATTGGAAGGCTGCTATGAGGTCTCCACGCAGCCTTCTCTTCTCCAGGATGAACAGCCCCAATTTTCTCAGCCTATCTTCATGCGGGAGGTGCTCCAGTCCCCTGATCATCCTCGTGGCCCTCCTCTGCACTTGTTCTAACAGTTCCATGTCCTTTTTATGTTGAGGACACCAGAACTGCACACAATACTCCAAGTGAGGTCTCACGAGAGCAGAGTAAAGGGGCAGAAGCACCTCCCTCAACCTGCTGGTCACGCTCCTTTTGATGCAGCCCAGGATACGGTTGGCTTTCTGGGCTGCAAGTGCACACTGCCGGCTCATGTTCATTTTTTCATCAACCCACGCCCCCAAGTCCTTCTGCGCAGGGCTGCTCTGAATCTCCTCCCCGCCCAACCTGTAGCTGTGCCTGGCATTGCTCCGACCCAGGTGTAGGACCTTGCACTTGGCATGGTTAAACTTCATTAGGTTGGCATCAGCCCACCTCACAAGCGTGTCAAGGTCCCTCTGGATGGCATTCCTTCCCTCCAACTTATCAACCAAACCACACAGCTTGGTGTCATCGGCAAACTTGCTGAGGGTGCACTCAATCCCACTCTCCATGTCACTCACAAAGATGTTGAACAAGACCGGTCCCAACACCGATCCCTGGGGGACACCACTCGTTACTGGTCTCCAGCTGGACATTGAGCCACTGAGCACTACTCTTTGCGTGCGGCCATCCAGCCAGTTCTTTATCCACCCCGTGGTCCACCTATCAAGTTGATGTCTCTCCAACTTAGAGAGAAGGATGTCATGTGAGACAGTGTCAAAGGCTTTACACAAGTCCAGGTAGATGACATCACCTGCTCTGCCCCTGTCCATCAGTTCCGTAGCCCCTTCATAGAAGGTCACCAGATTGGTCAGGCAGGATTTCCCCTTAGTGAAGCCATGCTGGCTGTCACCAAGCACCTTGTTGCTTTTCACGTGCCTTAGCATGCCTTCCAGGAGAATCCGCTCAAGATTACAATATTTTTGCATCAGGGCGTCTGTGGTTTGCAAGGACAATCTGCTGTAGAACATACTAGTCTTCTAGCCCTGATGTGATAAAAAATATTCTTTAATTTCCAAAACCCTAATTGCCCATTATAGGTCACATCTACAGGTGGGATCTACCATGGTAACAGCTATTTATACAACCATAAGGGATGAAGAAGCAGGAACATGAACTTCTAACAGACTTGAGTTAATAAAAACCCAAAAGTTATGGTTAGTTACACGGCTTTCAGAACTGGCTTCTTTAGTCTGACATTTACTTCAGGAGATCATATGCGTGCACATTACATATTTTTTCCTAAAACTCTGCCATCTCCTTTATTCTGCACCTTTCCCCAAATCTCCTGTCCTCATCTCCCTCAGGTTAATCCTTCCAGCTGGAAAAGAGCAAAATTGGATTTATTACTTTAAAATAGTCCAAATACTCAGATATAATCAGAACAAAGCTCAGATTACAGCTGGAGGGACAAACTGAGATCCACATTCCCTAACTGATACCTTTGTGAAATGACAAATTCATACAAGACTGAAAATGTGAGCAGTGAAGCATTCTCAGGGAGAACTGGTTCTGGAAGTTGAGGTTCCTGAAATGCTTCTGTCAAGGTCTGAAACCAAACAGAAGTGTTTCAGTCTTTTGTTTCTGATGTAATTGTTTTGCAAGACCCTTGAACAGTTACACACACATGGTTCGTATTAAATTCAGAGTGGCGTTATTCACTCATTATTCCAAGATACCATTTGCTAAAACCCAGCTAATCAATTCAGAGAGGGGAGGATTTACATCATAGAGGCTGTACGGGGGGCAGCATTTCGAGTTGTTTGCTTCTCTCACATTTAATTCACTGAAGTTAATTTCAATTCTTTTCATTATAGAGCCACGTTGTAAGTTTGGAAATATTTTTAAAGCTGTAGTACTACACCAGGCTTTTCTAAAGTCAGTTCCAGATATGTACCTTCATTTTGTAGGTTTCAAATATTATCCGGTGAGCAGAAGAATGGAAAGCAAAAAGTTACCTACCTACTACACAAATCTTACACAGGTGTGCTGAAACTCCGCTTTGCCATATAGGATCAAGGGATCTTGAATCTTTCTTTTTACCAGACTCTACTGACACTACAGGGAGTTTAGGCTACTGACTTTTGCCCTCTGATGTCTAATGTTACTGACATCTGTACTTTGTCTGTAGCCCCCTCACACTGGTCACAGCTGTTGTAGGCTGCTGCTTTCATGTTCTCCAAGGCAGAACCCTTGTGAAACTGCAGTACCTCCACCCTGGGTCTGTGCTGCAGGGCTTTCAACAGCCTTCCAGCCATGGGTTTCCTTACATCACAACTGGATGATCTTCTGGGAGGAGCTAACCATGCTGTGTAGCTCACAGATTAGTAATGTCCAGCCTGAATCTGCTTGCACATCAGGCTATCTAATGATCATATTTTTAAATTGCTGAGCTTACCATGACGCAGGCCCTTTAAGATCCCCTTGCAAGTACATAAAGCTTTTGGTTTGTTTTGAGGGAAACTGAACTAGTCTGTCTTTAACTTTCATTTACATTAAAGCAAAGAACTTTCTAGTTAAGGCAGAGGGAAGGATCTGAAAAGTTAATAAACCGTTGCTGTCACCATCACATGATGTTACCTCAAGCAAAATGAAAAACTGCATTTTCACAATGACTCAGAAATATTCCATGCAAAGCAGTACGAGATTTACTTTCCATTAGGTTTTTGCAATACAGCCACATCTAAACCAATTTTAAAAAAAAAAATAAAAAAAATTAATAGAGAGTTTGCCAGATCTAGAACTCGAAGCTGCTCATGTGGTAAATGAGTCATCTAAACAACTCAGTTTAATTTTGCCTCCCAAATCTATTATTTCTTTATAAAAAATAAAGTCTCTCTCCAATCACTATAGCTCCAGTCCCAGTTAATGCATGTTTCCTAACTTATGACAGCATCTGAGACAAAACCAAACAGTTGTAACTTGCTCTTCTGGGGAGGCACAGTGTGTGCTGAAGTTACTTTTGCCTAGAGATAGGACCTCTGTGTGACTACTTCCACGTCCAGGATGCAGAGGGATACAGATGAGACCTTGGCCAGATCAGAAGTTCAGTGAACTTGCATGTGTAAGCCAGGACTGCAAAGCTTTACGTCCTCTCCTTGATGGACTGGAACTTAGTCCAGTAACTTAATGGTTCATGACCCTGATACTGTGACCAATTGCTGATTTAAGTGGAAAAGGCAAAATGAATCATCCGTGTCACAATACTCCACCATTAGAACCCTTCCCAGTCACCCTTCAGCCAGAAAAGGCCTTGGCCTTTTATTTATTACTACTCTAAAAACTCAAGCACACTCACAATATCTCTTGCCATGGATATGTCAGACCAAGCACAGACAAAATCCTTCAAGTCCTCCACAAAGATGCTGAGGCTATCATGGCTTTTTGGTCATCAAAAATGACAGTAGCAAACTTCAAAATAACCTGCCAAGCCTTCCTACATACACATTTGGGTTTTAGCTTTAAACTGAGGAAGCTTAAGTTTTAGCTTTAAACTGGGGAAGAAGAGGGAGAAAGGTGTCCCTCATGTCACCTTAAAAAAGGCCAAATCATGTGTACTTTTCACCGGGAATTCAAACAGACATGTTCTTAATTAAATACACGGAGAATTAGTGTATGGCTGCATGAAAGATTTGTCCCTGGTTCAGTGCAAGGCCTGGAACAGTTTGTTGCCCTCATGGTTTCCTCTCACCAGTACATGGCACTCCCAGACACTGTACTACCATGGAGTAATCCCACAGATAGAGCAGCCAAGAGAAGACACATGCAGATTAACAAGATGACGGATGCTCCAAATCACCTGCATTTTCATAAAATACAATTTGGACACATATTTTTTAACTATCAGCATCAGATATTTTTTCTGTCTCCCTCTAGATACTCCAGAAAGTTTATTAAAATCCTAAACCAGGTCCCAGAACTCTTAACTCTGTTCAATCTGTACTTCTTCATTTACAAGAGAGATTTCTGGTTCTCAGGGTTGAGCCATGGGGCCTTGTTTGTGTATGCTGGACAATAAACAACTCCTGGAAGATACACTACTTCCAGGAACATTAATGAAGTAAAAGACAGGAGAGACCTCCAGTGCCTAGCTTTGCTGGAGGAATCATATTTATCATCTCTTGCTTATCTGTTGAGTGCTCGAGTCCAGCCGTGAAGATTCTCAGAAACGAGAAGTAACACCTAGAGGAAAACCCTACAGGTTATTACCTGACTCTAACTCTACTGTATGACAGCATCTTAAAGAACACATACACAGACTCGGAGTATTGTGTGCAGTTCTGGGGTCCTCAACACATAAAGGGCATGAAACTGTTGGAATAAGTCCGGAGGAGGGCCACGAGGATGATCAGGGGACTGGAGCATCTCCCGTACGAAGATAGGCTGAGAAAATTGGGGCTGTTTAGCCTGGAGAAGAGAAGGCTGTGTGGAGACCTCATAGCAGCCTTCCAATACCTGAAGGGGGCCTATAGGGATGCTGGGGAGGGACTCTTCATTAGGGACTGTAGTGAGAGGACAAGGGGTAACAGGTTCAAACTTAAACAGGGGAAGTTTACATTGGATATGAGAAAGAAATTCTCTACTGTAAGGGTGGTGAGGCACTGGAATGGGTTGCCCAGGGAGGTTGTGAATGTTCCATCACTGGCGGTGTTCAAGGCCAGGTTGGACATAGCCTTGGGTGACATGGTTTAGTGGGAGGTGTCCCTGCCCATGGTGGGGGGGTTGGAACTAGATGATCTTAAGGTCCTTTCCAACCCTAACTATTCTGTGGTTCCATGATTCTATGGCTGTTAGGAAAAATCAATCTGGCCTGTCCATGGCTTTGTGCAGTTTGCCATTTTAATTGAGACTTTTGATGCAAGGTAAATCAGCAGAGCACTAAGAAACATGAGTGACTTTCTCAGAATCCTCTAAATGCTGTTTTAAGAAGGGATATTAATTTCCTTTGTGAGCAGGCTATAAAGGATATACACAATTCAAACCACATTCAAACAGTTTGGTAGAATTTTCTTCACTCACAGTTCATTTATAAAGATCAACCACTCACTCCTTTCTATACAACTGCGATATTGTAACTTCCCTTGCCTATCTTGCCAGAGCATTTCACTGTTGGTGTAAAATAGAGGTTCTAAATGTGAATTGCCCCACACACAATAGCTGCCTAATCTGCCAAAACTATTGTCATATAGTGACTCCTTGCTGATATTGAGCATTGCCTGTGACATTTCTTTCTCTCATTCTGCCTACAGCACTTTTCACAATGGGTGGCAACGGTGAGGGGCAGCCATGCAAATTCCCCTTTAAATTTCAAGGCCAGTCATATGACCAGTGCACAACCGAAGGCAGGACAGACGGATATCGATGGTGTGGAACCACTGAAGACTATGACAGAGATAAGAAATACGGATTCTGTCCAGAGACTGGTATGAGGAATGTTACTTGCATAAATGTCTAATTTGCCATTGTTTTAACTAACAAAAGTCTTCTTTTTTATACCTCCATCAGAGCACACAGAAGTTGATGAGGTAAGCACCATTTCAGCATAGGTGGCCAAGGAAGTAACAAGAACAGGTCTATGTGAAGGATATGCTATGCCATAGCACACCAAGTTTATGAAAGACACTCAAATGTGATTGAACGACAGGACTAAATGTCTACCACTGCAGGATAATTACATGTAGATTACAATTTGCTAATGGCCCTGAAAGAGAAGTCTCATGTGACAGAAGAAAGTATGAAAAATATTTTAGCTTAATACTTACCATTTATGGTCAAAAAAAAAAAAAAAATCCTGTTTAGTATGTTAAGCTTATGTTATTAGATATTTTCAGCAATTCAGAAGAACTGAGGAAAATGGTTTAGCCAAGAAAAATAGATTTCTGCTTTATTCACAATTTTTTTACTTTTTTTTTCACCTTTTTTTACTTTATTTTTTATACTTTTTAACTTGAGTTTTATTATATAGGAAGAGAAACATATAAAGGATAGTTCAACAAACATAAGAACCAATATATCTAGAGTCAATATATCCAAAGTCCTAGGTAACACAGTCTCTATTATTGGAACAACAAATACACTTACTTTATGCTTTTTTCAGTATAATAAGTTATTGCTTGAGGAAGCTGTGATTCCTTTTTTTTTTTTTTTTTTTTAATCTCTTTTATTAATAATAATGAGAAATAAATAATTATAGATAATAAGGGACACAATCAGCTTTCCTCCTGTACCTTCCCAGAAGATAAATCATAGTTTGAAAGGAACTGTAATTGCCAGATAGCAGTGCAAATTAATTTAAATTTATTTTATATTATTTTCATATTCTGTTTATGACACCTACTTTAAACTGTAATTTTAAATATAGTTATACCCTCTTTCTTCTAGAAAATACTTGCACATTCATATACAAATGTTATTTCTTATATACTACCACCATACACTACATAGACAAGAACATACTTAGAGGAAATAATTACAAGTTTTTGCAAAAAATATTGGTTAAAAAAAAAGTAAACCATATTTTATATCCTTTTCTTTAGAAAATGTTTGAATCATACTTTTTTTTACTCCTGTCGTGGTTTATGCCCGGCCAGTAACCCAGAACCACACAGCCGCTCACTCACTCCTCCCTCACTTATTCCTCCTCCCCACTCCCAGAGAAATGGGGAGGAGAATTGAAAGAATCTAACTCCCACAGGTTGAGAAAAGAACAGTCCAGTAACTCAGGTATAACACAAACCACTGCTGCTACCACCAATAATAATAATGATAAGGGAAATAACAAGGGAAGAGAAGACAACTGTTTATCACCTGCTGATCAATACCCAGCACAACCCAAGCAGCGATATAACCCTTCCAGGTAACTGCCCCCTGTTCATGTACTGGGCATGACGTGCTGTGGTATGGAATACCTCTTTGGTCAGTTTGGGTCAGGTGTTCTGTCTCTGCTTCCTCCCAGCTTCCCCTCCTCCCTGGCAGAGCATGAGACCCAGAAAGTTCTTGGTCAGAGTAAACATTACTGAGCAGCAACTAAAAACATTGGTGTTATCAGTGCTGTTCCCAGGCTGAAAGTCAAAAACACAGCACTGCACCAGCTACTAAGGAGAAAAATGACTGCTACTGCTGAACCCAGGACAGTATCCAAAGCTTATATTTTAGTGGGGCACCTACTAACCAGGTGGATACTCAATAGCCCTTTATACCTTTCTCACACCAAACACTAATCACTGACATTCTACACCTTCAACCTATTCAATAAGCATTTTAAGCCATCATCAGGAGGGACTATCAAAAGATACCTGCTCCATAATCATCTTCCACAGAACATTATTAACTGCTCTTTTCTCAGAGCTGTGAACATGTTCTTACTCTCACCAAAACTATTAGCAAGTTAATTGCAATGGCAATGCCTAGACTTTTTCCTTTTGCTCTGTGCCAGGCAATCTTGTTTTCAAATATTACTTTAAATCTGACTCCTCATGTTCCTAAGAGGATTACAAATTGTTTTGCTTGCTTTCGGATTTTAGTGTGTGGTTTAGGAGAAGGTGCATCAGCTTAATCTCACAAAAGGGACTACCTTCTCACTGCATTTTCATGTCATTTTCCACAGCCATGTCAACAGTTGGTGGAAATTCAGAGGGAGCCCCTTGTGTATTCCCCTTCATCTTCCTTGGGAATAAATATGAGTCCTGTACAAGCGCAGGTCGCAACGATGGCAAGCTGTGGTGTGCTTCTACCAGTAGCTATGATGATGACCGCAAGTGGGGTTTTTGTCCTGATCAAGGTAATAGATTGTCACAGCAATACACTTGTACCAGCATACTGACCTCACTGATGACATCACACTTAGGATGATCTCATCCTCCTACTTAGCACTTATGCATAGTTACAATATACAATCTCCCCAGCCAGAAATCTCAGCAAGATCTCTGTATCTGAATTGGAGACTTTTTCAAGAGTCAATTCATGAGCTCATCTTCATGACACATTCACATTTTTCTGTAATTTATAACCATGAAGTGTCTTTTGAAATCACAAAAAACAAAACAAAACAAAAAAATTTTTCAAAAATAAATAAATAAATTGTTTTCTCATCACCAGTTTTTCCTTCCAAGGCTAAAAGCCACGAATACATTACATATATAATAATTATACCCTGATATTGGTCAAATTAGGAACAAATGCTAAATGTAAAAAACATTTGTGACTGATATTGCTGAAGATGAAAAACATGTTTAAAAGTGAGAGAGACAGTATGATTTTTATATGGTGAATATTTAAAATTATTTTGGTTAATATTTGTCATTTTTAACATGGATAAAATTAAATATAGCAAAAGGCTTTTTACACATGTACAAACAAATGCAAGGCTTGGGTTTTTTCCTTTAAGAGAGAAGTAACTGCCAAATTTCAGAGACTGTTTGGGCATAATTAATAAAATGTCATCCTATAATAAAAGATTTTTTTTAAACCTGACAATATTTGGTACAACACTGGTGATCCAGGCTCTGTTCATGGACAGACAGGTATACAGACCTGTTTATCACCTGCATGCCACTTCATGATGAAAAGTAAGATTTGAGGTCTAGAGCACAAGTCTAATTCTCTGTGCTTGAAAAACCTGCCTGATTTTATCTGCTATACTTCCTTCTTTTTTACAGAAGTATGAAGTCTGCAGTCAAAGTCACTTTCATTTGAGACAAGAGCAAATATCAGCCTCTAAAACCTCAGAATCTCTCTATTGAAATGTCATTTCTGGCAGTATATATGTAACATTCACCATTGGCGTCTGTAAATAATGATGATATTTACTGTTGGGAGATTTTTTATGGGTAGCAAGGAAAATAAAATTGCAAGACTATGAATAACCTGTGTGGTACACTTCTATTTTGATGTAAGTAGCTAATACTATCTTGCTGTGTTATTTAGGATACAGTCTCTTCTTGGTTGCTGCTCATGAATTTGGCCATGCCATGGGATTAGAGCACTCTGAGGATCCAGGAGCTCTGATGGCCCCTATCTACACCTACACCAAGAACTTTCGACTTTCTCAGGATGACATTAAAGGAATACAGGAGCTATACGGTAAGGTCCTCCCCTGGCAGCAGAAAAGCATCCAGCACAGGCTGAAATCTGGACTCTGAACATGTAGTAAATGACATACTGCACAATACCAGCAATGCCAGAAACACCCTCTGTGCCTTTCTCCTTGCTTTATGTCATTAAGAGGCTCCTACTTAAATAAAAAATCACATTCTAAGGATGAGGGGTCACTAAATTTACTAAACTAACAGAAGTCCCCCAAATCCCCTGGCCAAACCTTTAGATGAAAATTCCTAATGCCTTTACTGGGACAATGAAATGCCATGCTTTTCTCTAGCTTGAAATATCTCATGTGGGTGGGTTTGGGTGTTACCATCTACAACACTCTGAGCTTCCCGGATTGAAACTCCCTGTAAAGGGAGGGAAGGACTTTATTTCCTGTCCCAGCTTGGAAACAGTTCACATTGCCTGCTCACAATCCAAACTGTACCATCACAACAACATTTGCGGAGTGTATGGGAGCTGACTTGTGGATAAATGTATTTGGCAAGCTCCTGGAGAAAATGTGGATTTAAGCATTTTTGTGTTGGTACATCTTTAAATTTATTATTTTCTCCACAGATATACTTAGTAAAATTCACAAGTACTATTATGATTAAAATTCCTTCCACGTATATATTTTCTACCTTGTAGAGACACAAATCTGCTACAGTCAATTAAGCAGAGAAAATCTATGCCATTTATTTCTCTGTGCTTTTCACTTTTCTGCTGAGATATCTTCCTAATTGTAAGTCACCATATTCTACAGCATTCAACACCTTAGAAATTATAATAGGAATATACCAAAATGCTTACCACATGAGAAACCTTTTTATCAAAAATCTGATTTGAATCTTCAATTTTCCCCTTGTTCTTAGCTGCTTTAATTAAGACTGGGAATTGAGATATGGGCAAGGCTCCATGAATTTTCTAAGCTTACACAACATATCTTTGATAGAGTTCAGAATTTAACTCGATTGTCTCAAGGCACACTTCAAAACTTGAGACAAAACTATCTTTCTTGCCTCTTTATAACTGATAGAACCCTTTACAAACTGCTTCCTATATAAAACAAGTATTAAAAAAAAACTTTGTCTTCTTCCATTAGTATCTCCATCAGCTACACTCCACTTTGTTTCATACAGTAAATCAACCTGATATTTAAGCAAAAAGGCAAATGCTTCATAAGGCAATACAGCCGCAGTCAAATAATAAACCAAACCAAAATAAACCAAATGGCAAAGTGCATATTCTTAAGAGCACATTTTGATTGCTGATGAGGGCAAAAAAGATCATACAAATGGTTCAGAATGCATCTTTGTAACTTGCAAAATATTGGCACTTCTTTGTAGAACAGAAATTCACTTTGACGTCTCTCTCAACAGAGTTGCGGATAGTTCTGAGTAGAAGGACTTTGAAATGCATTTCTCATCTTTTTAGAAGCCAGTGAAATAAAAACTGTAATGTTAACATTTATACCCAGTATAGTCACTTCTGAGTATCTTTCAAGTTAAACAGACAGCTCAGCATAGATACACATTCACAGGCAATGTGAATAAGGCCACAGACTAGATTAATGCATGACTGAAAGCTATGGCCTTCTCAGCTATACTTGACCGACCACCCTTCCTCTGAAAAGGTTATGAGTTTTTGCTCCTTCAAGCACTGCCTCCAAATTATTACCCTTCTAGGAATGATGGTAGTTCATGTGCTATGTGGAACCTACGCCACACTGTATTTCAATGTAACAGAACTGCTCTGTTCACCCTTACAGAAGTGTCGACTGACGTAGAACCTGGGCCAGGGCCAGGACCAGGACCCGGCCCACGTCCAACCCTTGGACCTGTCACTCCAGAGCTCTGCAAGCATGACATTGTATTTGATGGAGTTGCACAAATTAGAGGAGAAACATTTTTCTTCAAAGATAGGTAAGTGAGACAAATTGCTTATAGGTGGGGCTTCACACTTTGAGGAACCTGTCGGACTTATTCATCAAAACCTAGACATTTATGATCAGGCACAATCTCTGCCCTGTCTTTTGTGTGTTCAGAGACAACAAAGTGTCCTGTAAACTCCTAAGGGAAAGAGATGGCAAAATCTGGTTTCATGGTTAAATAGTATGACCTTCTATGCCACAAAGGTACACTGCTGGCTCATGGTCAACTTGGTTTCCACCTGTTCCCGTAGCTTCTTTTCCACAAAGCTGCTTTCCAGCCTGTTGACCCCCAGGCTGCACTGGTGTTTGGGACTGCTCCTCCCCAGGTGAAAGTATTTGCATTGCCACTTGTTGGACTGTGTAAGGCTCCTGACATCTCATTTCTCCAGGGATCAAGGTCTGTCTGGACGGCAGCACAAACCCTTGGTATATCAGCCACCCCTTCTAGTACTGGGTCATCAGCAAACTTGCTGAAGGTGCACTCTGCCCCATCATACAGATAGATCATTACTGAAGACATTAAACAGTCTTCTATCCAGTACTGATGCCTGGGATAGTTACACCGCAGCTTACTGGCCTCCAGCTAGACTTCATACCTCCGACTGCACTCTCTAAACCTAGACAGTCAGCCAGTTTTCAGTCCACTTCACTGTCTGCTTACCTCACCCATACTTCAATAGCATCTCTAAGTGAATCTCATTGGAAAGGAGATCAAAAACCTTTCTGAACTGCTCTCCCCTCATCTACCAAGCCAGTCATTTCACCATAGAACATTATCAGGTTGGTCAAGCATAACTTCCCATTTGAGAATCCACACTGACTACTCCCAAGCATGTTCAAGTCCAAAAGATTGTCTGTAATCAGCTGTACTTCAGATGATTATGCCTAAATTCACCTTTTCTTAGAGCTACCCTCAAGCTTCTTCAAGAATGTGGAATTTTCAACTTCAGAGATAATTTCAGGCAGTTTTGTGGTATTTTGTGATTTCTGGTTTCTGCCCTACACTGGGACTACACATGCCAAGATGTTATGACAACAACTGGGCTGGTGGTAGTTCTAGCTAAATTCAGGACAAGGAAATGCCACAAACCTCACATAAAAGCCTGTTCTCATGATATTTTCTACCCAGCTTCACATTTTGGAGAGCAAAAATTAACCCTGATGTTGGCCCTGCTGGCTTCTGTGGAGTCACACAAGGGCTGCTTAAAAGGATGAAATAGCTGGACACCCATCCAAACCTCTAAATGTTCATGCAAACCAGATATGACCCCCCAGATCCTTAGAGATTTACACATCTGTAATGTTAATAACAAAATTAGCAATGGAAGAGAGACATTAACCAGTCTACTGCCTGCCAAATAAAGATTCATTCCCTATAAAATATTTCCGGATGCTTTTTGTAGCAAAATCCACAAGGATTGTAATTCAGCAATGGAAATCCCATTACTTTCAGTGCAATAAAGCTCTGGAACCACTGTCCTTCCTGATTTCATTTCAGATAGTCTGCACCCTGGGGAAAAGCTTCAAATCTGATTGTAGGAAAACTTCCCTTCTTAACTTCTAGGAACAAAAAAAAGCAGTTCATCCAAGTCTAGTAGCAATAATCAAAAATTTCTCTTCCACCATGGAGGCACTGTTTTAGCAAATCTCCAGTGCTAGCAAAATTTTCATTATAACAGACTGGTCTCCATGTTCATAAAGATACAAACATGGAAATCTGTGAGAAAAGTCTTATGCCTGAATGGCTTAATCCAGGTTGAGTCCATTAAGTAACAGAATTATGTGACTCATGGTACTGTAAGGACACCAGTGACTGGGAGAGTCTCCACATGTGCAAGGCCTCCTAGGCAGAAGACACAAAAGGCAGTTTTGATGCAAGAGCAGAGCTATTCCTGATGAAATGAGGTAGCTGCACAGCTGCAGCTCCTGCTGCCTTTGCCAGGGTCTGTATTACCCAGCTGATCTGCAAAGAAAAGCATCTCCTGAGAAGCACAGGACTTGGCAGCACCATGGTGAGACACATTAAATCTTCTTTTCCTTCTGCCTTAAATCAATGCCCAATTTGAAATCATTTATGCTCAGTTACCCTGAACATTTTCCCAAAGCCACTGAAGATCTGAGCCCATGCATGCACTGTGTGCGTAAATCAAACACTGTCTTCTATCATATAGAAACATATACAAGCATCTGAAGCTGATGGAAGTATTACAACCAACCTGTTCATTGCTTCTTCCCAGATGTCAGGTGAAATTTGAAAGGAAGCAGGAGCCAGTAAACAAAGTCCTCCTCATGAAACACCAGTTATTTGTATCTCCTGGTGCTGTAAAAGTCCAGTCATCTTTTCCAGATTTACATTTTCAGCTAGAAGCTCTGAATAATGATTACTGTGCTGCATGGTTTAACTCTACTTACCAGCTTTTCATAACAAAAAGTCATGGTCTTTTGGGTAATTTTACAGGCCATGGTACACGGCAATTTCTTCAGTGCATTTCCTTCTAATTCCCATCTATGTGATACCCAATCACACATGTGTGCTTTGGATTTGAAGTCTGACTTAACCTTTACCACAGGCTTTGTGCTTTAGCAATGCAGAAATGGGATTTAAAACTTCACGATGTAAGAACATAATTCCATTACAGCTGCAAGGGGCACAAAGGGTTCACTCAACCTGTCTGTGATACCTTTTGTACTATTCCTCTTGGCCCCTGTCAATGGTAGGATAAAATTCCTCACAACCTAGTGATCCCTAGTGGCAAGAAATACCTCTTTCTTGGCCACAAAATGGTCCCGCAGTACCAACAGACCAGCCCTACAGAATGCCAGCACTGGACTCTTCCACCAACAAGCTGCACAGAACTGGTCCCGCCATTTTGGTCTAACAAGTTTGCCAAAACTGGCACCCACTTTTGCTAGCATAGTCACCAGAAAGCTAAAGTATCAACCTCAGCTCATTGTGTAAAAACATTGTATAGAAACAAAAGGTAAAACATATCCCCACAGGAGTAGAAATGATTCCAAGTTTCACAGTGTCCATAGTGTCAAAGTGACTCAGTATTCTGTCTAATCCCAACAGAAGTATTTCATATTCAGATACAGCTGGTCAAAAAACTATGCAAATACCAAAACAGCCTGTTCCAACCAACTCATGCTTTATCCAACATGCAGCAAAAGCAGACAATTGTTGAATTGTTTTGCTCTGGAATTGCTTTGCCTGTCAGTCTTACAGCTTTTCAAACATCAGGCACGCAGCATTATGACTCAGTTTTGGAATTCAAAAAACAAATGTCTATCATGTATTGTGTGAATTTTATGATTCATGAAAACAACCGCAGCATGTGTCATATTACACAGGCAAGAGGAACAATTAGCAAAAAGGAAGTCAGATAAGATGAATTTAAAAAAAAAATAATAATTTTTCCTTTCCCCTTCAAAGCAAAGAAATACATGGGAATTACTGGAGGCACTGTGGGCCACTTACAGAGCTTTTCCACTGGGCACAGAATCCTCCAAGCAGCCAGAGTGCCCAACTATAGCATTTACGCAGATGGCTTTGTTCTGAAAGTGAACAAAATTCAAACTTCTGAAGCTTACCAAGACATTAAAAAAGACCCAGGCCCTTTAGGTACCTGCTAATAATAATTATACTAATAATGGCAAATCTTGATTGTTAAAATATAAAATACTATAAAAAGGTATTAAATCAGTCTATAAAGATAATATTAAAATTTAATCTGAATGACTTAAAACATTTCAACACGCTCAAAGTGGAATGAGAAAGCCAAATAATTTATTTCACCATTCTTCAATAAGATCAGTAGCAATAAAAATACCTCCTGCCCAATTCAAAAGCAAAAGAAAATTCAGCTTTGACCAAGTTTCTTTTTCCACAAGAAAATCTCACCATTTTAATAAGTCCCTTGAAAAGTGTGCTTTAACAAAAGCCCGGTGTTCAAGTATCCATTGGCTCTGGAGAGTTTGGAATTCATCTGGATAGTAATTATTAGTGCTGACTCAGCCATAAATCAAGTCCAAATCTGATTGAAATTCTGTAACTTGGATTTTCAAAAGAGATACTTTAATAAATGCAGTGCTAGAAAGATTTGTTATAGGGGTTTCCCTTTCATACCATACAGGATCTGCTTTTCTGTCTAAAGAGAGATGATGAAAAAAATGTTATTACTTTTTACAGTGTCTAAATACTGTCAAGAGCAAGAGTAATTAGTTAAATGCCTTATTCCTTGCCTCTTTTTTAAAATTAAAATTACAATGAGTTGTGCTTAGATATTTTTGTACATGTTAAAGATACATATATGTATGCAAAATGAGAGTAAGTTAACCTATTACTATCTTAATTATTAGTATCATATGTCATATTAAATTACTACAAATTTTTAAGTAAGAAACAAAAAAAAAATGTTTCAAGATGTTTTACTCATCCTATCTAGCTCTGTTTGCAATCAAACTTTGCTGATAAAAATACAGCAATTTAATAAATGAATTTAGAATCTCTCCTTGAAGTTTCAGGCAAAACCAAGATTGGGTTACAGATGCTGGGTTTCTCAAGGTATAATTATTCTAGGTGGGAATAGGCAATGGCTATTTATATTTTGCAAAAAGTAAGATGCCAGTAGCACCTTGAGCTTCTGTAACACAATAATGGTAAAAGCAGTTTGAAATATAACCCTCATTTTTAAGAAGGGGAAAATGGATGAGCCAGGGAATTACAGACCAGTCAGTCTCACCTCTGTGCCTGGCAAAATCTTGGAGCGGATTCTCCTGGAAGGCATGCTAAGGCACATGAAAACCAACAAGGTGCTTGGGGACAGCCAGCATGGCTTCACTAAGGGGAAATCATGCCTGACCAATCTGGTGACCTTCTATGAAGGGGCTATGGAACTGATGGACAGGGGCAGAGCAGGTGATGTCATCTACCTGGACTTGTGTAAAGCCTTTGACACTGTCTCACATGACATCCTTCTCTCTAAGTTGGAGAGACATCAATTTGATAGGTGGACCGCGGGGTGGATAAAGAACTGGCTGGATGGCCGCACGCAAAGAGTTGTGCTCAGTGGCTCAATGTCCAGCTGGAGACCAGTAACGAGTGGTGACCCCCAGGGATCAGTGTTGGGACCGGTCTTGTTCAACATCTTTGTGGGTGACATGGAGAGTGGGATTGAGTGCACCCTTAGCAAGTTTGCTGATGACACCAAGCTGTGTGGTTCGGTTGATAAGTTGGAGGGAAGGAATGCCATCCAGAGGGACCTTGACACGCTTGTGAGGTGGGCTGATGCCAACCTGATGAAGTTTAGCCATGCCAAGTGCAAAGTCCTACACCTGGGTCAGAGCAATGCCAGGCACAGCTACAGATTGGGCGGGGAGGAGATTCAGAGCAGCCCTGCGCAGAAGGACTTGGGGGCGTGGGTTGATGAAAAAATGAACATGAGCCGGCAGTGTGCGCTTGCAGCCCAGAAAGCCAACCGTATCCTGGGCTGCATCAAAAGGAGCGTGACCAGCAGGTCGAGGGAGGTGATCCTGCCCCTTTACTCTGCTCTCGTGAGACCTCACTTGGAGTATTGTGTGCAGTTCTGCTGTCCTCAACATAAAAAGGACATGGAACTGTTAGAACAAGTGCAGAGGAGGGCCACGAGGATGATCAGGGGACAGGAACACCTCCCGTATGAAGATAGGCTGAGAAAATTGGGGCTGTTCAGCCTGGAGAAGAGAAGGCTGCGTGGAGACCTCATAGCAGCCTTCCAATACCTGAAGGGGGCCTATAGGGATGCTGGGGAGGGACTCTTCATTAGGGACTGTGGTGAGAGGACAAGGGGTAATGGGTTTAAACTTAAACAGGGGAAGTTTAGATTGGATATGAGGAAGAAATTCTTTACTGTAAGGGTGGTGAGGCCCTGGAATGGGTTGCCCAGGGAAGTTGTGACTGCTTGATTTCTGGTGGCGTTCAAGGTGGGGTTGGACATAGCCTTGGGTGGCATGGTTTAGTGTGAGGTGTCCCTGCCCATGGCAGGGGGGTTGGAACTCGGTGATCTTGAGGTCCTTTCCAACGCTAACTCTTCTATGATTCTACGATTCTATGACCTGAGAATGCAATAGCTATAGCTTGGTGCAAGAGCTGCTGATTTTTCATTTTATCACCATGGCAAAAATTTCATTCTGTTGAGGAAAAAAGTTGTTCCTTCTGCAGAGGAGGAAATAGCAGAACCATTTTTAACCAAAAGCCCTCAGCACAAAGCTCTGCCATTTAAAGATAATTACAGCTTTTTAAAGCTTAAATCAAATGATGATTCTAGTTATACATAAACTAGCTAATAAATTACCCTATGCATTTCTCTAATGAACATTTTTAGTGCTAGCAGTTTCTTTCACAGCCAAGCTCACTTCCAAGCAGTTTGATGTACTGTCATTAAATTTGAACTTTTAGTCACTACAATAGTAATTGCAAGAGCAATTCATGGAATAGAAATTTCTGCTTTTCTCACTCATCCATCTGCTCCATACACAGCAGCACAAGTGCTCTAACAGTTTAAATGCCTTGTAAAGGAGTTTATTTTTATACTCAAAGCACAGAATAAATTCTGCCCTGATGCAAAAAGCAACAGAAACTCCAACGCAACCACTGCAATCAGTGCAAGCAATATCACCTGCAGTCCAGCACGCAGCTTATTGTGCAGCTGTTTTAGCAACAGGCTTCCAATTGAATGATTCACTTTTCAGTCACTGTAGGAAAACAGTTACAAATGTGTGTTGCTGCTAACGTGTGTGTGTGCACGTGTGTGTGTGTATATGCATGCTTATGCAGCCTTTGCCAGAAATTATGAAAACCAGATGTGCTGGTGAAGTAGTTCATTGTAAATCTCATACAATGTTCTGTTCTGCTCAGATTCATGTGGAGGACTGTAAACCCCAGAGGAAAACCCACAGGTCCTCTTCTTGTTGCTACATTCTGGCCTGATCTGCCAGAGAAAATCGATGCTGTCTACGAGGCCCCTCAGGATGAGAAGGCTGTATTTTTTTCAGGTACTGGCTTTAAGTTTTAAAATGTAAGCACTCATTTGCATAAATGTTGCATTCAAGCTCAGTTTCCTCCCAGCTGTAAGTGGGCCAGAAAATGGCCTGCCTAAGAGCAAGCATAGCCAGCGGGTAGGGGTGACAGATGTCAAACATCCCATGCAGAGGATATTAGGACAAGGGCTGCATATGAAAGATAGAAGAGCATTCAGCCTCCATTACAACAAAGGGGACCTATAAGCATCAAAAAAGATACACTCAAAAATAAGCAGGACTAAACAAGAGCAATTATTTAAACCAAAAGGCAACCACACCAGGAGTTCTGTTTCATTAGTCACTGCTCTGTTTTCCTTCTGTTTCCTCTAATTTCAAGCTATTATCTCTGTACATGTTGCTTGAGAAGGTTAGATCTCCCTCTTCCCCCCATGCCTTTCCTTCTATCCTCCTCTTTTGCCAAACACTTACTTCAACTCTGACTTCCAAGTGTCTTCCTTGGTGGCTCATCATGCAGAGGATACAGGCAGTCATGCTAGCTGCCTCCATGGAAGAGGAGGGTAACAGGAAGCATTGCTCTGTCTATCCTAAGTCACATATGGTTCCCCTGCAGTGGTCAAATTAGTGGAGCTAGGAAACTGTTTTCAACATGAAGAACTGAGCCAGCAAAAACTGGGCTCCAGTATCTACTAAAAACATGACTAAACACCTCTAATCATGTAAAAACCATATGGCTGATGCTGTTGTATATTTTCTGCACAGGACGGAAAAAAGTAATATAGAATCATAGAATCATAGAATCATAGAATAGTTAGGGTTGAAAAGGACCTCAAGATCATCGAGTTCCAACCCCCCTGCCATGGGCAGGGACACCTCACACTAAACCATGCCATCCAAGGCTATGTCCAACCCCACCTTGAACGCCACCAGGAATCAAGCAGTCACAACTTCCCTGGGCAACCCATTCCAGGGCCTCACCACCCTCACAGTAAAGAATTTCTTCCTCAGACCCAATCTAAACTTCCCCTGTTTAAGTTTAAACCCATTACCCCTTGTCCTCTCACCACAGTCCCTAATGAAGAGTCCCTCCCCAGCATCCCTATAGGCCCCCTTCAGGTATTGGAAGGCTGCTATGAGGTCTCCACGCAGCCTTCTCTTCTCCAGGCTGAACAGCCCCAATTTTCTCAGCCTATCTTCATACGGGAGGTGTTCCTGTCCCCTGATCATCCTCGTGGCCCTCCTCTGCACTTGTTCTAACAGTTCCATGTCCTTTTTATGTTGAGGACAGCAGAACTGCACACAATACTCCAAGTGAGGTCTCACGAGAGCAGAGTAAAGGGGCAGGATCACCTCCCTCGACCTGCTGGTCACGCTCCTTTTGATGCAGCCCAGGATACGGTTGGCTTTCTGGGCTGCAAGCGCACACTGCCGGCTCATGTTCATTTTTTCATCAACCCACGCCCCCAAGTCCTTCTCCGCAGGCCTGCTCTGAATCTCCTCCCCGCCCAATCTGTAGCTGTGCCTGGCATTGCTCTGACCCAGGTGTAGGACTTTGCACTTAGCATGGTTAAACTTCATCAGGTTGGCATCAGCCCACCTCACAAGCGTGTCAAGGTCCCTCTGGATGGCATTCCTTCCCTCCAATATATCAACTGAACCACACAGCTTGGTGTCATCGGCAAACTTGCTGAGGGCGCACTCAATCCCACTCTCCATGTCACCCACAAAGATGTTGAACAAGACCGGTCCCAACACCGATCCCTGGGGGTCACCACTCGTTACTGGTCTCCAGCTGGACATTGAGCCACTGAGCACAACTCTTTGCGTGCGGCCATCCAGCCAGTTCTTTATCCACCCCGCGGTCCACCTATCAAATTGATGTCTCTCCAACTTAGAGAGAAGGATGTCATGTGAGACAGTGTCAAAGGCTTTACACAAGTCCAGGTAGATGACATCACCTGCTCTGCCCCTGTCCATCAGTTCTGTAGCCCCTTCATAGAAGGTCACCAGATTGGTCAGGCATGATTTCCCCTTAGTGAAGCCATGCTGGCTGTCCCCAAGCACCTTGTTGGTTTTCATGTGCCTTAGCATGCCTTCCAGGAGAATCCGCTCCAAGATTTTGCCAGGCACGGAGGTGAGACTGACTGGTCTGTAATTCCCTGGCTCATCCATTTTTCCCTTCTTAAAAATGGGGGTTATATTTCCCTTTTTCCAGTCATCGGGAACTTCACCTGACTGCCATGATTTTTATAATCTATTCCACATCTCAAAGGCCATTTGCTTTGGTTTACATGGGGGGAAAGAAAGCTTAAAGTTTAATTTCAGGCAAGCCATAACACTTGAAATATTGCATATACTATAAATAATCTTGCTGCACCTAAACCTCTCTCTCCCTCCTCATAATTTCCAGGAAAATGTAACTAACCTGCTTTAAAAAAAAAGAACTATCAAAGATTGGTTTGAAAGTTACATGTAGCCCAACTATCTTAAAACACTGACTACTGAGACCCACCCTTTGTTCCTGAATGGTGAGCTAGTAACTTCTGAGGAACTCAAATCCTACATTTTACACTTTTCTCATATAAAGTTTACTTATTTTCCCACTAGCACAGAATAAAGAAATGTTCTTTCATTAATGAATCTTTCCGTGGTTTTCTGTGACTCTAGTGAGGGTATTTACTAAGTAAACTGTAATTCCATGTAAAGAACAGAATACCAGTACCTCTTCCATTAATACATATTTAAACAGACATGAGAAAATGTTGTATGACAAGAGACAACGGAAATAGGAATTCTAGGCAAAAACTACCTGTTAATTGCTCAATAAAAACACTCAACCAAACAAATGTAGGGTGAACATGAACATCTGCATTCAACCTTCAGATGCCATGCCTCATTTCAGACAATCTTCATTATACAAAAAAATACTAATATTCACCATCTGTTTTAACATAACCCCAGCTGTATTAAGACAGTGTCTGCCTCAAAGATAAGGCAGCTAAGAAGGGAGAAAGCAAAAGCACACTGAGGTGATGTCTTTTTCTGAGAGGCAAGCAACACTTCAGAGGCAAAAGCAGAAACTGTAGTCACAGTACACCTCTACTCTAATCTAGCGCTTCATAGTGGTATAATACTAGAAAGGGTGGTAGTACAGTTAGCACAATGAAAAGTTGCATAGCCAAGCATAAAAGAAGAAATACTCCTCTGTATCCAATTACTAAACAGTGTTTGGTTTGTTTTCTCTCCTACTTAGGAAATGAATACTGGGTTTATTCAGCCAGTAACTTGGATAGGGGTTATCCAAAGAAACTTACCAACCTGGGACTACCCCCGGATGTGCAACGTGTTGATGCAGCTTTCAACTGGGGCAGAAACAAGAAGACATACATTTTTGCCGGAGACAGATACTGGAAGTAAGACCCATTGAAGCGGTGATGGCGGTGGTACACTGTTAGCCAAGCCTCGTCTCCAGGGCTAAGCACACACTGAGGTTCAGGAAGCAGGAACCAAACACAGGGAGGGCATCCTTGAAGAATACAAAATGAAGGCTGCCAGGACAGAACTGACAGCAGTGGCAAGTGAGGATGCTTAACCACAGTGCATGGCTAGGAAAGAACATTAGTACAGCAGCAGAGAACAAGCATGTGTTTGAGAAAACAGCTTGCAATGGAAGAGGATATCTGGGAGTCCCTGTCAGGCTGCTCCTCACTAACAACCTACCCCTCAACCCTTATGTACCAGCAAACTGCCCCATGTCAGTGCCAGACTCTTAAGAGGGGCAAGCTTACCTACTGTCAGATTACAGATGCTGGGAGAAAATTTTGACAGGAATTCTTAAAAATGGGCTGACCCCAATCACTTTATGCCAAAGACTGACCAGATAAACTCAGAAATTCTTTCTGTAAGCCATCAGCTTTGGAGGCACTGGTTATAAAACAAACAGCAGTGTGAGCAGCAGAGCATGCTGGGGATTACTGAAAATCCTTCAGCACCTGATATACCAGTCACTAACACACCTGCTTTACTAATAGAGTTGGCAATGAGGAGATCTGAACAAACCACAAGAAGTGTGCGTTAGTACTCTCGGAAAATCATACAAAGGTTTGGGTTGGAAGAGACCTTAAAGACCATCTAGTTCCAACCCCCTATGTTACAGGCCTTCCACTAGACCAGGTTGTTTCAAACCTCATCCAACCTGGCCTTGAACTCTGCCAGGCATGGGGCATCCACAACTTCTTCAGGCAACCTGTTCCAGTGTCTCACCATCTTCATAGTGGAGTAAAGGAGGAGAATCAACTCCCTTGACTTGCTGGTCATGCTCCTTTTGATGCAGCCCAGGACATGGTTGGCTTTCTGGGCTGTGAGTGTAGACTGCTGGGTCACATTGAGCTTCTTGTCAATCAACAGCCCCAAGTCTTTCTCCTCAAAGCTGCTCTCAATCCATCCTTAGCTCAATCCAATCTTAGCTTTTATTCATGTTGAGAGTCTCTACAATCCTTTTCATGTTTACAGTAGTTGGTCAGGGAAGTTTTTGTTCCAAACAACACCACAAACGTGGTATTCCACAAGTGCATGTAACTGTACTTGCACTAAGGTTTCTGTTTGAAGGACTGTATGACAAACAAAATATGACACAACATAAGGAACCAAACCCAGGTGACCTGCTACCATGCTCTATCCAGGAAAGATCTTGGGCTCTTAGATTAGGAAGGAATGTCCTTAAAATGTCTCAAAGCTATTACTGTAGAAGAAATAAATATCCTACCCTACACCTGATGAAAAGTCTACTAATTGTATTTAATAGAATTTCATTATCATAGCATCAGAAACACCCACCAGAAATCTAAAAGATTCACCAAGCTATAAAGATTCCTCCTGAGAGATGCTCTATATAAAATATCAAAGGCGGTCTCAGTATAATTGAGTCCATTTTATGTGAACATTAATTTCATGTTACGATCAAACTGCATGAGTGCCTTTATTGTATCCTAATGGCTGTGGATTCCTGTAAGTAAATACCCTTTCACAACTGCCACTTGCTCATAACTTTCAATTACTTTGATGACAGTATACTTCTCCATTATTTAAAGAGAAAAAAACCAAAACGCTAAACTTTAAAAACTAGAGTATTATTCATTTTTTAATGTCATAATGTAGAGATCATTCTACACATCTGCAATTAGTTCTAACAGCCATTTGTAATATTTCATATTTCTACCAAAAGCTATAGACTGTGAGTCAGCAAAGCTGCAGGTCTCCTCTGTACCAACTATTGTTTCGACTAACTGTACCCCAGGGCCTCCAACTAATTCATCAGCCTAATCACAGACAGTAATTCTATCAAAGTACCTTATCAACTGCAGTCATTGCAGAAAGCATAATTTATTTATACGGAAGCAAAATAAGCTTAAGTGATTCCTATCTGTGTAAAGAAGAAAGCAGTTGACAAACATTTCAGAAAAAAATGCATCTCTGTTTAACACAGATGCTGTAACCCTTAAGTATGTTTTGTTTTATACAAGAACTCTGCCACATGGGAGCAAAACAGTTACACATACAATAGTCCTTTCTGTGGCATTATCACACATGCTTTAAATGGATTTTTTGGAAGCTTTCTTCTCTCTCTCCTTCCAGCCCCAAGCTATTTTAGTGTTATTATAACTAGATTGTTAAGGAAAGTTTTGTGAGAGAGAGGAAGAGAAGCTGGCTCAGATTCCAGAGCTGAAGTTTTAAAGCTACCCAGCAAGGTACTAGATTTTCTTTAAATATCCTAGGAAAAATAGTAATTTAAATTAATCATTTGAATTTATTTTGGCCAATCTACTGCTCATTAGTATTGATGTAACTTTGGATAGAATCCAGGTCTATACAGTAATGAGGGAAAGGTAACCTGAGATACATATAGATATGGATAAATAGAAATCAAGAACATAAACCCGCCCTCCAGTACTAATGAAAGACGACCTCTTTGAAGCCCATTGCTCCTGAAGAGGTACTGCCAGGGTGACTGAGGCCTCACATGCACTGGAAGCTTGATTCAAACTATATCCCATGTCACTGCTCTGCAGGACATCTGCAGTTCTGCTCAGCACTGACTCCCATCTATGGATCAGATAAATGGGAAAAACAGGCCACAGTCTTGCACCTTCTTTCCTTTCAAGCACCTTGCACATCTGGGACATTTATTTCCTATATATGGAAAGAGAGATCCTGGATTACTTGGCTGTGGGAGTGCAAAACAGGCTTTGCACAAATCTATGTTTGCATTCTACAGTGGAAATCACACTGGAATAAACGAGTAAATGAAACAACTCATGATCTGCAGATGTGGACACCAATAGATCCACTCACTCCTGAATGGCACTGCATATTAGATCCAACTTCCATGTTAGGTGGATTTGCATCAGCTGAATTTTCCTCTTGAAAGCATAGACTGTGAAAGCCATTGTGGTTTTGGCTCCTCCTCAAATACAAAAACATCTATTTTTAACTCGGCATTTATCTGTTCATCATCAGAGAGAGAGACTGTGTGAAAATAATATGGGTTTTTAATGAAATGTTAGGGAAAACAATTAGTAATTTAACAGCATTCCATCAATTACATGGACTACAAGCATATTTCAAATACGATTTTAAAACAAAAGCCATTTCACATGAAAATCTGCTATCTTCAGATGTTGGCAGCTGCCACAAAAAAAGTTACCATTGCTAGAATTATGTCCAGAATTTTAAAATTACATTTCTGAAAAGGATTTTGCTTAGCAAATGTGTTTTCTATTCTGCAAGAATTGCATTTCCAAAAGGAAAGACATAAAATTTGATGGTGTTTTAAAGGAGTTAGGAATAATTATAATGCAATTATAATGAAATAGAAAATGTTACAATCTTAATTATTATATTTCTATTTGATTGTTACATATAGTCACATTGGCTGAGGACTCCCTGAAAAATTATGTTAAAATTAAACATTAATTACTGATTCATAATGCAGTGATACAATTTTCTTCAGGTACAATGAAGAAAAGAAGAAAATGGAGCTTGCATCCCCTAAATTCATTGCAGACTCTTGGAATGGTGTTCCAGATAACCTCGATGCTGTCCTGGGTCTTGGTGACAGTGGTAAGCTGTAATTCTGATTCAAGTCACTAACAAGCTCTTATTCATCTGCTGTGAAACTTATTGGAGAATTTAATTTCTTACTGAGCAGAAGCCAAATGGAGCCAAATTCCCATTCAGCTTTTCAAACTATTGGTGCATATAAATTTTTATCGTCTCTCTATTTTCCTATTAAACACCAGTTGATAAATACCCCACTAATCACAGTTTACACTTTTTAAAAGGAAACATTATGGGATGTCTTTGGTTCAGCTGGAAAAGAGTTTTGGGCTTTGTTTGTTTTTTTTTGGGGTAGTAGCAGCTCATACAGTGCTGTCCTTTGGATTTAGAATGAGAATAATGCTGATAGCACACTGATGTTTTAGATGTTGCTCAGTAGTGTCTACCCTAATCAAGGACCTCTTAGTCTCTCATGCTCTGCCAGTGAGGGGCATGAGAAGCTGTGATGAAGCAGAGACACGATGCCTGATCAAACGAGCCAAAGCAGTATTCCATACCACAGCACGTCATGCCTAGTATAGCAAGTGGGGGGAGTTGGCTGGAAGGGATTAATCACTGCTCAGAGACAGGCTGGGCATCGGTCAGTGGGTGGTGAGCAGTTGTACTGTGCATCATTTGGGTTTCTTGGGGTTTATTCATCTCCCCTTTAACCTACTGTTACTACTGTATTTTACTTTATTTCAGTGGTCAAACTGCTCTTCTCTCAACCCATGTGAGTTTTTACCCTTTTCCAGTTCTCCTCCCCATCTCATTAGGGAGGGTGTGTGTGAGCAAGCAGCTGCATGGTACTTAGCTGCTAGCTGGCGTTAAACCACAACAGAATATGACCTCTTCTGAATGTTTTTATCAAGCAAATATGATAGTTTCTCTTTCAATTTAAGGGAAGGTCATTTAATTTCAATCTGCAACTACTCTTCATAATTTACTTCTTTAGCCTTAAAAAAAAAAAGGTACATCTTAAGTGTTTTGAAGCATCTTACTGTTTCCCACTGCTATGCTGTACAGGTCTAGAAATCATGTAGGCTGGAGATGCAGAAAAGTGAAACTTGATGCAGTCACTTTTATGTCAACACGATCCAAAGGCTCAGACCTGGATTCATGCTGATGTTCCAATCTGGGCATGGGGAAAATAAGCTCTGTGGAGAACTGTCTTTCTAATGTAGTTTGAAACAAAACCTAAAGTGACTCCTGCCATCAGGGATGTCCTAACACCAGAAGGCATGACCAGACCAGTCCATATGGCTTGGAAATTTCCTGACTTCCTGACAGCTCCACAGTTTCCTCAGTCTCAACATGCACTCATAGCACTACTTCAGGATCTTTCTGCTCTAGCACAGCCAGAACTCAAGTATGATAATCTTCTTGATTACCATAAATGGGTTGTATTTTGCTCTTTTTTTTACCCTCCTATCAACTGCAGCTGACAGCCTGGCCCATAGCTTTAAGTGGCCTTCTGTGTTGCAGAGATCTGCACAAATGTCTGGAAGCACCACTGGTATCACGAGTCTCAACTCAATTACGTTTTCAACATTTATTTTGCCAGCAAACACTTCTTCCCAGAAAATTCTGGCTCACAAAATGGTAACCTGGTTTCAGGCTCCAACTGAACAAGACCTGTCTTCTCTGGGGTGGGAACCTTTATTTGTTTTAAAAAGAAATCTTTTTTATTGTGAACCAATATTTTGGAAAATAAGTTTTCCAGTACATTGAGCTTCATGAAGTCAAGTAGACAAAAGGCTTTGATCAAGAATTATTTGCTCTATAATCTGAGTATGCTTTTTCATTTACCTTCACAGGATACACCTACTTTTTCAAAGATCAGTACTATCTACAAATGGAAGATAAGAGTTTGAAGATTGTTAAAATTGGCAAGATAAATTCTGACTGGTTGGGTTGCTGAACTGTAGGAGCTATTAATAATCATTTTATTTACTTTTTTGTTATATGCCTTATCTGTAATTAGAAATAGATCTGAATGCTAAATATTGGACCAGTCTGGTACTGGCACCTAAACATTAAGTACCAGTACTGTACACATCAGATAATATAAGTGTTTGCCTCCTCAGTATACAAAAGATGTTTACGTATATATTCTGGTACAATTTTTCAGTCATAGTAATGCTAGTAACAGAATATCCATCATTCTTTATTCCCTGGGTGCTGAAACAAAGCATTGAAGCCATTGGAGACTGGATCACACCCCTGAATTATACATATATCAATATCGGCTCAAATGAGATGTACCCGCAGTGCACTTTGATTTTTATTTTTTTTAAAACAATTCTGTTATAAATAGATGGTTTGTCTTGATGTTTTTCACCCTCTTGCGAGTTCGATCATTACTTCCATTTATTTACATAATAATACAGAAAGACTGTCAAAGGCACAGGTTGCCTTAGGATTTGATTTGTGTTGATGATGCATGATGGAATCATGGCAAGAAACTGTAAAGTATTGTTTTAAAGTACTTTTATTTTAATATCTTAGTTAAATTTAGCAATTTGCTTCATGCACTTTGTTACTACTATATAACTTGTTTATATGGATGGAATGACTCAGATTTTTTAAGTCAACGCGTTATATATAAAAGTCATGTACTATTGTTTAACTTGTTTTATTTTTCTGTTCTTTATAATATTGGGGTTTGTTTGGTTAGGTTTTTTTGCTTATGCATTGGGCAACAGAAAATATTCTCTTCACAATGTAATGCAATGTTTCTCATTAAAAAAATAAACCAGAAAAGAATGTCCAATATATGAAGGGCCAACGATACAAATAAAATCAAATTACTCTGTCAACACCTCTCATGGCCAGGCTTCCTTGTATCACTTCAAATTAGAAATATAGTAGCATGCTACAGCGAAATACCTGTCAAAGGAAAGACAATATTACTCCCGTATATAACTGCTTACTGGATTTATTTTACATTATTTTCTCTGTTAGTTCTAAGATGTAATTGTAGTGATTTACATTAAACAGATTATATGGTCCCATGCTCCACAAAGCCCACTGCCTTCTCACAACAGTTTACACACTTGTCTCTTATCCATGCTCTTTCTCCTTACCAGCAGCTACTTCACCACAACCCAGTCAGGAAGCATCAACATAGACATGGTATATGTACCCTACACGGAATGTAAGCTTGAGAAAAACAGATGTAAAACCTCGTCCCTTCCCATGAGACCAGACACCATTTGGCCAAGGATCTTATCCAGCTCCATGCACATGAAATGTTTTGTGAGACACTGCACTGCATCATGCAAATAATCAAACCAGATCCTTCTTAACACACCTCTTACAGTGAGTCCATGATTCATAGAACTGGCTAGTAAGCCACAAATACCTGAGACAGTGATCAGTTGGTTTCTTCTCATGTCCTCTTCATGCTGACATGAAGTGCTTTCCTGTTCTAAGCAGTAGTTTTTACTACGGTATTCTGAAATGATACCACTTCTAAAGTGGCTGCACGGCCAAACCATTTTTCCATTGCACACTATCCAAACACAGTGCCCACTTTGAGAAGCTATTGATTACTACAGACAATTCTCACCTAGACGAACAGTCCTATTTTCACCTATGCCGAAAGAAAAGGTGGCTCATCTCCTTCTCAGCATACTCATTCTCTACAGAAACCATTAACCACCTTCCCAATTAGTCCTGCACCAGCATCAACAAAACAAGGCACAAAACAAAGCAGCTGCAATTGCAAAATATCACTGCTGCAATTTCTACATACAACTGGCAATCTTCTCAAGATTGCAGGATCTAGTGAGCCACTGCAGGGATGTATGGTCTGTTCTGACCATAAACATCTTCCTATGCTAGTGTTGAAAATACTCTGTAGCTTTAATGACTGTCTGGAGTTTCTTTTGAGTTTTGAAATAATTTCTCCCTAGAGAATTTAAGCTCTGTTTTAAGCATCCTCAATAACCATTCCCCGAAGATTTTTTTAGTTCTCGAGCCAATGCTGCCCCAAACCACACAGCCTAGCATCTGTATTTAATATGGAAGGGGTTTCAAAAACAGATATACTAGAGGAACATTTGCAATAGGCCTTTTCAGCTCTGAACTTCCTAAATCACATTTCTACTGAGGACTGAAATAGTTTCTTTTTTTCTACAATTTATGTATTTGTTCTGCAACACTGGTAAATCTATCAGCTTACTTTCTGTCACAGTAAGACTGTAATCCTACAAAACCCTGCACATCTGGTGGGTTTAAGGAGTTCTGCTCAGGATCTTGTTTTGTTCTTGCCCATGTAAATCCAATGACTACATCACTGGCAGAAAAACAGAAACAAATTTTCTATCCTTAAACCGACTCACACTTCTAGGGGTTCAGTTTAAACTTATCATAGGCCATTTGTAAACACCTGTTTATGTTCATGAACTGCAACATTTGCAGGTTATTACCTACATATATCAGACAAGCTGGAGGAGAATACTGACCCTTCTCAGTGGCCTTTCACATTTGACCTGTGAAATGCCAAAAGTCACAAATGTGGCCTGAAAAGGTCTTTGGTTCTAATTCCACTTGCTGGTAGCCTCTCTTAAAATCTCACTGTTGGAACAAAGAAACAATCCTCTCCATCTCCATGATATCAGCTAATCATGGCAATTGAGAAGAAGCTTCAAAGTTACTTCAATGCATCTTCTGCAGTTAGGGGTGCCCTTCTTTTTCCTATGGGCAAAACTCAAGAGATTGTACACTTTCTCAGTGATTTCGTACCTCTTCTTTCCTGTTTGTAATGAGTTAACCGTAAGATGGAAGTCTTTCCCTGAGCAGCATTGCAGATCTGCCTGTTCCTGGCCACATCCCATGCTAATTGGCCCCACTGACTTGCTTCCCTGTTTGACTTTCAACCTGCCTCAACACTGTGGACTTGTGTGGTGATCCCTGGACTCTTGGCTGAAGCAGATTACCCTCCCCACATCTTTTCTTTTTACCTCTCTTGGGCACAGTGAAACTGCACCTGGTCAGCAAGGCCACTACCCTTGCTTTTCCTGCTCATAACATGTTACTCCAAAGACATTTTCACAAGTGAATAAAGACTTTTACCTACCATCTTTACAGAGGAAGAAACAAAGACCAAAAGCATAAGTCTTCATTTCAAAGCCATATAAAATCCATCATAAACTTCTATCAAGTCTTTACCTGAGTTGTTCTACAGTTTTATTAAATCGAAGTCAGATTCACTTGGGACTTTTGGGGTTCAGGATAGAATTGCACATGCACTGCAGAAGGGCTTGTTGCAACATGGATAGAGCTTGTACACTTGCTCCTTGAGCTGAAGGATATTTTCTACCAGTTCAGAGCTGGACAGGGTGCACACACTCAGCAGGGCAGTTCCAACCCAATAGAATAAAGGGCAGTGGTTTAGTAACCTCTATGCCCCAATATATAGAAGGCAGCCAAGGCTATAACGAAATGCCATAGTTCAAATACTTAATAGACACAGCAGCCTGAACTGTGAATCATGCTTAACAGTTTGTGTCTCACTAACACTCTGTATTTGTTAAAACCACATTTTCTTCCTGCTATTCTCTCATAATTTTACAAAGCAGCAGCTACCCATAAATTTAAACAATTGACTGTAACTGTGCTGCTCTTTAAATCAGGAGGAAGTAGGTCCTTTGGGCCCATTTGGGACAAGTTATTTCTATTTACAAAGTCAGACATGCACGTTTTTAGCAGCAAAGGCTGCTTTTGGAAAAGATATAGCCAACAAATGAGGAAGAATTGGGCTCTATGGGATCACTGCAAATGCACAGATTTACATCTGCAAGGGGAAAGAGACTTGTTCCAGACCAGTTATGTAAAATGCTCACAAGTACTAAGGTATTTCAATGTATGGAAGTGTAGTAAGGACAAAACCATAAAACCAGAACAAACCCTCCGAAACAACAGAACCCACAACTCCAAGACTGTCAGGCAGAAATGGAAGCGTCTCAAAAGCTCCCAGCAAGGTTTCTGCATACCAAGCCTGTTAGTCACATGCTATTACTTGAAATACATCTCCTTCTGGCATTTCCTTTTAAAACAGAGAGCAAAATGGCATCTTCAGGTACATTGTCCAGTTGCAAGATTTAAACTTGCACCAAAACCAGCCATGATTTCACACACAACTAGCCAGGAAGCTGGGTGCATGGCCTCCCCCACCCTGACTACAACAGCAAGTCTTTACCGGCAGTAATAAAAGGACTCAAATTTTCCAGGTATGTGATACTCCATACAAACGAGACAATTCAACAACATTCATCTGTTCCTCTAAATTTAAAATGTTTTTAAATAAGATCTTCAATTAGTCTTCTCTTAATTGAGACAAATATTAAGAAACCTATTATCTTGGAACTCTTTAACAGAGAAAGACACAGCATGAATCACTGCCTAGAAAAAAAAGGCTCTTAAAAAAGAAAAATCACACTTTATTAGCGGTAAAAACAATAAACCTGTGTACCACACTACCACAATAAGTAAGAGGCAGGTTTTTTTCTTTTGGTGGTTTTGTTTTAATGCTTCTTATATCTTTAGATCAAGACCCCATTCCTATTTGGAGAATATCTTTCAGTCATATTTGTGGTGTTAATACAGTATATTTGAGAAAAATAATCTGGCCTGGAGCAAGTGGGAATTAGATTAAGTGAACCAATGGCCTCTTCCAGCCTTGAACTGCTTTAGGATATGAAATTAATTTATATAATTTTAATAAGTATATACAATAGCTTTTTAACATTATGTATTAAATATATGACTGCATGTGTACGTGCATACACACACACACAAAGAAATAATTCATGGCTTTATTACAGTATCTTACTTAATATTAAGGATTTAATATGAATGTTAAAGTATTTCAGTTCAAAGTGACCTACAACGATCATCTAGTCCAACTGCCTGAATGCAAATCGACCTTACCCTGCTCAGCATATCACACCAGCCTTCCCTTCTCCACAAAATACACCACATTTTGACCAAAGGACAATACAGCAAGATAAAAGTACAAGCATTCAACCTGCACTGGTGTACTTCCTTGTCAGCACCAGTGGAGATAACAGTATAAGTAGTTTATTAGTTCTATTCCTTCAAAAATAAGCAACTTCTCCACACCATGAGTGACCATTCAACAACTCACAGCAGCTTCTACCCGCACCACAAGGCTGGTTAGCCTAACCAGCACTGGGAGGGCTGTATCCACACTGCCCACTGATGTAACATCTGGATCACTTTCACCTCCTTTTGCAAATCCCCAAACTCCCAAGTGTGCTTCTAAAGTTCAGCTTCAGCCAGCTTTACCATGTGTATGCTCAGACTCTACCAGACAAGCAACAAGCCAATTGGAAAAAGGGAGATAAGAATGAAAAGCCTCTCATCAGCACAGGTCTGCACTGCCCTTGCTAACCCAGCTGCAAGCTCTGCACAGTGAGCCAGAGGGTGACCAAACAGAAAACCATTGAGCTTTCAGCTGTTACTGCCCAGTGCTTTCCTCTGGGACTTCTCAGAACTACTCCTGAATGACTAACTCACTTTGCTGTTAAGAATTTTCTAGCATTGCCAAAATAAACTCAAAATTGTAAGAGGATAATTGTTTTAATTTAGATTAGTCTGGAGCCTGGCAGTTTGTCCCTGGAGTTAGGTGGAGGTGGTCTCCCCTTCCTCTTTAAGGAACTGGCAATAATAAACATCCAAGTGGGCTTGTTTTTTGTGTCTTTAACCACTGCTTTAACCTTGGACTGCTTCATAGCTTTAGTCTGTCTTCCCTCTGCCTATTACAGCAGCACTAATACTGCTGCCAAAAGGGCTGAAGCTAGAAAGCAGCTTCACATTCCGCAGCTAGGAGCCAGGCAATGATGAAGACCCAGCACCTCTACTGCACAAAGTTTCTAATCATCACTAACCAAGGAATTAGGAAATTCAACCACAGGTCTGCCATCCAGTGTCACATCATACAGTTAGTTAAACCATGGAGACATCATTTCTTCTGTGGTTGCACTTATAATAGAGAGTTCTGGCCACTGCCTCTCTCCATTGCTCTCCTTTTCCAGTCCTTTGATTTGAATTATATGGAATCCCACCGCACATAGCTCATTGCCATGGGATGGCAGCTGACTATCCTATTAGGCAAATCAAGTTGAAGCAATTTACTGAGAGGCAAGTCTTGAATGCAAAAGGAAGACGATCAGTCAGCTTTCTCTCTGTGGTCAACGCTCTAACTGAATGCAGTTGAACCCAGTCTTCTAAAAGGAGATAATGATTTCTCTGTATTTGAAGTCTTGCAAGGCTTATTTAATTCTTGTATTTTCATGCTTCTCTTTTCCATTGAGAAACATGCACTTTTCAAGGCCACTGACAATTCTCTTGTTCAACAACTCAAAAGAATGAAGTAAGAGGACCTACCATGAAAAACCATTTTCTGCTGTATCCTGTATGGTCAAGGGGGATTCTATTTATGCCCTTTTAAAATCGTTATTTGTAGAACTCTCTTCTTTGTGAATAATGCTATTCATCCATTCTCACATTTAGATGCCTTCCTACATAGTACTGTGCAGCACTGTCTCGGTCCTCAATCCCGTCATTTATATCACTGATTACGTGTGCATGATTATGTCTTGATTCTATGCTCAAACAGGTAAATTCAGTTCCTCTCATTTTCATGTAGTATTTTTGAACCTAGGAATATCTTTGAGCTAAAAGGGAGTAAGTTTCCATCCAAAGAGGTAGGGTACCTGCCTAACTGATCTTCAGCTTTTAGGTTTTGTTTGGCTTTTGCCTCAAGTCCACTGAGGAAATGCATAATATGTCAAAGCACTCAGGACCTCTACAGATTTTGTTTTGGTTTCACTCCACTTTTATCACCTCTTTACTCTTTTGTTCTTTCAGCTTTGTATCTTACATTAACAACTAGGCACTGGAACCAAAACCAGAAATTGGCAGGGAGGAGTTAGCCAATACCTGTAAATGATCAGTTTAAACCTACCCTATGAAACAAGACCTTCAAATATTTTTGTCTATATACACTCTGGTTTTGCATGCAAGTTCTGTACTATGGAAAGAACAATTGGGAAATAGCAGAAGCTGCAAGCAGGTTCCGTGCTTGATCTGCCCTTTTTTTTTTTTTTTTTTTTTTCCAGTGAAACTGTGAGCTTAAATAGAGCTTTCCTATTTAAATCTCAGCACCCCCTTGGCTGCTTATACATCTGCTATACAGACTATTTCTACTTTTGATTTCAAGCTCAGAATAAAGGAGTTTCATCTGTATGCATTCAGGCCAGAGAGGCACATAAGAATTTTAATGCTGACTATTTTATTATATATTTATCCTAATAAATAGGTGTTGATATTTATGCAATTTATATTTGCATAAAATACTGTATACCTGCATTAAGCAGAAGTTCACAGTTGAGAGTGGACATTTGGTATGCAATGTATGGCAAACAGACAGCAATGCACATCCCTGGCAAAGGTCCTAACGTCTAAAGTAAACAAGACAGAAAGTGTGGCAGAAACTGAAGAAATGAGATAGAATATTTGTTAGATCTTAATCTCATGGAAAATCCATCACAGGCAAAGGAAATCAATAGTACATCAGGTTTATTTTAGGTTGTATTTTCTAAAACATTTAGGAGTCAAAAAATTACAGATGTGCCTAAACTAGACTGAGGCAACTGCCTCCTGCTTAACCTCATACAGCATTTTTAAGGTGGCCCAGCAAGTGTCCATCCACATAATTTTGCCATGTTGGTTTTGTCAAGTTTTAGACATAATCACACACACTGAGGTTGCAGTAATCTGAACACTTCAAAAGTAGGTTATTTTATGTCTTTTTAGAAACTAATTACCCTCCAGGGTAGACTGAGGCTTATCACAATAGGCTCATGCTCTCAGCAAATACTCTTCACTTTGTCTACTACACAGCCCATCTTGCCATGTTGCAAACATGCTTTGAAAGATAAACAAGCACTAAATAAAAAGACAAATTTAAACTCTAAAAATTTACAAAGTTCTCATGTGAAAACTGCAAACAAATGTTGTTAAAGAAGCAACAACTCTGGATCTTCACATTTCCTATTCAGAATCTCAATCTATATTTCTTCTTCAGACAGGAACCCTCAGTGACCTTTATGGGTAAAAATGTAGTAAAGAGTCAATTCACTGTTCGCAGTATTTCAGATCAATGTGTGCACACTTCCAAGCAAAGGTAACAACATTAGGCACAAGCAGATTTTGGTAGGGAACGAACAAAAAAGTCTCAAATTTAAAGCAAAATTAACATTTCACACTGTAAGCCACTGACCTGGTCTCTCTTCTCCTGTCAGAGACATTATAACTGCACTCGTACACCAACCCAATTTGAAAGCCACTTGCAGATGCATTCTGATCAGGTTACCTTCAGTACAATAAATACAATTGATTTTTCCACTGTGTTAGCAATTCTTCACATTAAATTACTAAAAGCCACACTCACTAATATATCCAGAAAGCTATTAAATATGGATTGCTTATAATGCTATGAGATCTTTTGTCTCCCATGAAATAGACACTGCAGTGGATTTTAACCTGTTGTATTCTTTCATCATGCTAGAGGTAATAATCCAATGCAAAAGCACTTCATCAGTTTTCACAAGATATTATGACAGGAAACACAACCAGGCTGCAGGAGAAAACTGCTGCCTAGTTGCTGCAGGCAACTCTTGTCCACATAAAGTGGGAAGCTTGCCTGGCCAATCTGACATCCCTTTGTGGTCTTCGTATACCATTATTTTTCCACTGCTAGCTCCTTAGCTGGCAGCCTTCAGTAAAGGCAGTAATAAGAGAAGTTTGGGGGACTTTTGTTTTTCCCAGTTGTGCAGTACTAACCTCCACAACATAGAATAAACTTGCTGTTTTTTTCCTGTCACTGAGAGCAAGCATTTCACCAAGCCAGACCCCTGCGTTTGGGACTGTATGTTTGAAGTTAAGTTTTCTGGACAGAAAAGAAAGAAAAAAAAAAAGAACACTGGGTGCAAAGGTGGCCCAGAAACCTGGTCAAGGAAGCCTCCATAAGCTGGTGATGCCAACAGCCTGAGCACTGTGGGTTTCCCAGGCTGCACACGGGCAAGGACTGAGCTATGTAGCTCTGCTACTTTCAGGGAAGAAAGAAACACACCATTTTTTGAGAAAAGGATTCCATACACTTGTGCTCAACTCCCACTAAGAAAATAATTGCTCTGTTCCACCACCCTTCCAAGCGACATGGACAGTGGGATTGAGTGCGCCCTCAGCAAGTTTGCTGATGACACCAAGCTCTGTGGTTCAGTTGATATATTGGAGGGAAGGAATGCCATCCAGAGGGACCTTGACACGCTTGTGAGGTGGGCTGATGCCAACCTAATGAAGTTTAACCATGCTAAATGCAAAGTCCTCCACCTGGGTCGGAACAATGCCAGGCACAGCTACAGGTTGGGCGGGGAGGAGATTCAGAGCAGCCCTGCGCAGAAGGACTTGGGGGCGTGGGTTGATTAAAAAATGAACATGAGCCGGCAGTGTGCGCTTGCAGCCCAGAAAGCCAACTGTATCCTGGGCTGCATCAAAAGGAGTGTGACCAGCAGGTCGAGGGAGGTGCTCCTGCCCCTTTACTCTGCTCTCGTGAGACCTCACTTGGAGTATTGTGTGCAGTTCTGCTGTCCTCAACATAAAAAGGACATGGAACTGTTAGAACAAGTGCAGAGGAGGGCCACGAGGATGATCAGGGGACTGGAGCACCTCTCGTATGAAGACAGGCTGAGAAAATTGGGGCTGTTCAGCCTGGAGAAGAGAAGGCTGCGTGGAGACCTCATAGCAGCCTTCCAATACCTGAAGGGGGCCTATAGGGATACTGGGGAGGGACTCTTCATTAGGGACTGTGGTGAGAGGACAAGGGGTAATGGGTTTAAACTTAAACAGGGGAGGTTTAGGTTGGATATGAGGAAGAAATTCTTTACTGTGAGGGTGGTGGGGCCCTGGAATGGGTTGCCCAGGGAAGTTGTGAATGCTTCATCCCTGGCGGCGTTCAAGGTGGGGTTGGACATAGCCTTGGATGGCATGGTTTAGTGGGAGGTGTCCCTGCCCATGGCGGGGGGGCTGGAACTCGATGATCTTGAGGTCCTTTCCAACCCTTACTATTCTATGATTCTATGATTCTATGTCTGCAAGCAGACTCAGAGTTAACGTTACACCTACTACCTGAGACTGCCTTGACCAAGCCACAGCCTCCACCAGCACTATGTTGACTGGAGGGATCCACACAATGGAATCCCAAGAAAGAAAAACTGTGTAGCTAACTCTGCTGCTTGACCACCAGCAGAAAAGCACCTTGAACGCCAGCTGAGCATGACTGGTGACTGGTACTGTCCAATTCACTTTCCCAAAGGATAGCTTTTCTCCTGTGACCCTTTTGGAAAGCTTAAAAATATGAACATTCCAGCATCCATTGCACAAATGTAATAAAATACACTGGAGACACAAATGAGACAAAATACACTGGAGATACAGTGCTCCAGACAGTGCTAAATAAATACTATTTGCACCTATTAAATGAGTTCAGAGAACTTATTTGCACTAATTGACCAAAATGCATGACTCCAGCATTTAAGCCTGGATTCAATTAAGGGGGGAAATCCCGTAACTAGATTCAGGAATGTGAAATGTTCCCGAAAGCGCAGGAAAGAATACTCCTAAATTGAAAGCTGTGTGGATTCTGAAGCCTCACAGGGCCCCTGTGCCTGAAAAATTAAAACATTTCTTTTTAAATAATACTAGTCCTTGAAAAGTTCTACTCCATAAATTCCAGCTATGCAAAACTGGATGTTTTTTCATCTCTGAAAATTAAAACTAACATCATAATAAATATTGCTAAAATAAACTATGTTTCTAGAGCATACCGGCAGCTTATAGTGTTCCTGAGAAAACTCTGTCTATTCAAAGGTTGTCGCATACAGGCAGCAAAGTCCCAAATCCATGGGGAATTTTCCTTTTATGAACCTGAAGTGGTCTAGAGCCAAGGAAACAGATCCTTTCTCACCCTTTTAAACTTTACATGTAAACACCAAGCTGAATTCACCTTTCTCATCTCCTTGGAATATCTCATTCCACCTTAGTAGGATTTTAATCACTGCTGGCAAAGGCTATGCTATATGGAACCCAAAGGTCTTAAGAACACGCATATTACAACAACCATTTAGGTGCTCATTTTTGAAATTAACTTCAGTTTTCTTCATGTGCTGAACTGGCCCTAGTTTATATAAAAAATTAAAGATAACAGTTCTCACTTTGTCTGTAAGTGCGCCATGAATCCTAACTGAATTTTTTGTTATAGCACTGCAAAGATCTCTCAAAACCATAAAATAATCCAGACTCCCAGCTCCATATCACCTTCTCAGCACAATAGAGCCCCACAGGAGAACCACCTTCCCACATTTCCTAATTAAAATTTTATGAGAAAAGAGGCCCTCTTGGGCTTCACGGTCTTTGTGGGAATACAGTCCAGTTTTTCAACAGCGAAAAATCACCAAAAATGGACCAATGGAAATGCACTGTTGTTTGCAGGTGTGTCTGAAGCACCATACTTAAGAAGCTATTCAGAGTTTCTATTTCATTTTCTCATTGATGAAATACATGAGTAAAATGAACAGCAGCAGGTAAAGAAGCTCCTAGAAAGAAAGATGCTGTTTTAATACCTGTATCTTCAAAGAAGATGTAGCTCCCTTGCTTGCTAACACTAAAATTCTTCAGAATTACACTTATATAACAGAGTATGACCTGAATAACTGTGACATGAGCTGTGAGCTGCTGTAGACATCACATGGCACACTGTGAAAATGCCAAATGAGCCTCTGCAAAAAATGTGGTGGAAATAACATAACCAAGATTCATGAGACTTACAGGTCCTAAGTTTGTCTTACTTTCTCCGGTCTGGAAATCAGCTGCATCCTCACTAGACTCCGACATACAATCCTAAGGCAGGCAGCTTCTCGGGCATTTATGAAATGTGGATGTAAACCAGAAGTGTTCCCAAAGCTCAAGGAGAGAAAAGCCTCTGCAGTGCCAAGAGACTTTAAAATAATTGATGGGTTTAGAGCAAACCGAGGGAGAGTTATCACAGTTGACACAGCACTGCTTCTAGTTTCATTTTACTTCCAGAGTCAGCAAACAGGCTGTCATAAAAAAAAAAAAAAAAAAAAAAAAAAAAAAAAAAAATTTAAAAAGAAAGAGTTATTCTGAAATATTTGACTTCAGGTAAGGTTTTCGTATAAGCTAGACTATGGAGACCAGTAACCAGACAAACAATGCCACTTGCAGGCTAAAATGAATCACTGCAGCAGCCACCTAAAGGAGGTCCTTCAGCGAGAACTAATGAGAAGTTCCTCCATCAGGCCCAAACTGATTACTTCCCCTCAGAAAAATCATGGTCCCAGAACAAGCCTGTGTACTGAAGGCAGCACAGAAAATATCTGTATCCCTCTGAATCCTCAATGCAGAGCGAGAGTCTGCCAAGCAGGAGGATGGCAACATTTTTTTCTCTTTGTGTCAGTTATTTTGGGGTAATACCAGGCTATTCAAAATGATAAAGAATATTTAAACATCGAAAGGAAAGCATATTTTGCTGGGAATAAGTGTGAAAATGCATTTTCAAAGGCATTTCTTTAAAGAGAGGGAGAAGTGTTGTACCACCTTCTACAACTCATATATACACCCTGATATATATACATATATACTTTGCAGCCATTAGACGATTTTACTTTGAGTTTGTCTGTGCCTGCCTCCTCCCCACGTCCCTCAGGCTCTCCATTTTAGTGACCATCCCTTCAAGCCAAAGGAGGAAAGTCATCCAAAGCCATACAGCCTGCAGCCAGAAGAGGGTGGGAGTGATTGAGACTGGTTCAAGGCATTTACTCATCGTAGGAGGTAAGTCCCCCACAGCAATTCTTGCCAGTCTGACGAGCAAAGATAGTCTTTAAAGCAGCACAGTGTGCTGCCAGTAAAGCTCTGCTCTGGCCCACATCTCAGCAGTATCTCAGCCATGCACTATGAGTATTCCAACTCATTATCTGTATTTTTTCCAGACATGCACACTGTTAAATTCTTTGTTCTTTAAATTGATACCTTACTGAAATTCAACACAGGAAAGTGCTATTGAACTCTAGAATTCCCTTTGCAAAATCATTTTTAAGAGATTTTGGCATGTGACTAGCATGCCAACTTCACAGGCTGGAGAACAGAAAATTGGGCAGGCCCAGCCTCTGTGAATAAAAGGTATGGCACAACTACAGCATCACAGCAAAAATATACTCTGAAATACCTTTGTGTGCTTGAGAATAAAGTAGATACAGTGAGAAATCCTGCTAATCAGGAGTGATGATTGCTGCACACTGACACCCTGAACCCCTAGTATGTCTTTGGAGAATGTCTGAGGAGGAATGGCTGTGTAACCCAAGTCTCAGACTAATAATGAAACTGCAAAGCTACCAGCCAATAACTTCACAGGATTCACCAAAATATGTAGAGGCCATAAGTGAGGATGACCATGGAAAAAAAAGGAAGTGGTAAACTGATATAAGTAGCCATGTGGCTCATTCCCACACAGATTATGGCTCACTTTCACCCTCGGGATGCCACCACGGGTCTCGTCTCCCCCATGTAATTCCACCTGGTGCATCACTCAGCACTCACTGTCAGATCCTGAGGAGCAGCAACATAAAGCTACACTCTGAGTCCGAAAACTGATCTTGACCAACCAGCTTTCACAGATGCTACCGCCCTTAGGCAGATACCAAAGCTTCAAGCATCATGGAAATATTAACAACATATTGACACTATAAAATAAATATTCAGGCAGCTCAAAACGGAGATGAACTACCTTGCCATTAGAGAGGCATAGCAGAGGCCATCCTGCTGCTATTATTTGCAAGGGGCAGGGAAGGGGAATCACCAGAAGAGGAATAATTATAGACAAGGTAATAGGTGAATTATTACTTTAGACTGAACTACTGAATTCCACTCCAGCACTTGGGCATGTTTCACACAATTATGGAGAGTTATCATGATATAAAATCAATTCAAAACAGAGACCATGCTCCTGGCAGGCTCTTCACTGCAGTAGATGTTTGTCAATAAACAGTAATCTAACTGTGCCTCGATGGCATTTCATTATCTGGAGCTGAAGAATACCACTAAATACTTCACATCTATATAGATTAATCTATTCCTATCCTCCCTTACTGTCTAATACCCATCACAATCTAATCTATACTTGCAAGACCTATCCGTTTCCCTGCTGTGATGGGTACATACTATTAGCATGAACAGGTTTTATCTGTATCACACTACTCGCAGCTATTCACAAACACACTTTTAGTTTATCAAAACGCAAGGGTCTCTTGTTTATTACTGCAAAAACCCATTTGCCTAGAATTAAACACAACAGCACTGCACAATGGGTAAAGGAGGAATGTTCTTTTCTTCCTTCCTGCTTGCATGGCACTTTAAAATGACTCAGTCTTCATGCTGACTTTGGGGAAGGGAGAGTTAAAGCGAAGGCCCTCCCTTCCCTCCACAACTGCTGCAGAATAGCAGATACCAATTTCAACATAAATGTGGTACATAAAATTCTGATTGTGCATATGCTCAGTATTGCTCTTGTAGCTCTTACTTTTGAAGGAACACTGCAATAATTTAGCCTGATCTCCTTAAATGTCCCCTCAAATTTCACCCACTGATTACTACATCTATCATAGTCACTTTTAGATAGGCAACAACCCTCAATTTAAAGGCTATAAACACTGGAAAATTTACCACATCCAATGGCTGTCTTTTTAAGTAGTTTTGTTTCCACAATGCCATGAATGGCAGCTTATTTTTCATCTAACATCAAGTATATGAGGAAACCACAGGACATGACTGGGTTCCAAATCATGCTGTTTATGAACTATGTGCAAACACACAAACCCTGGTAGCTCAGTATCTATCCAAAGCCCTGTATCAGACCTCCAGAGCCTGAGAATTATGCTGTTTATACATACACATCCACCAGAATTGCATGCCCAATACAGAATATGCTTTCACCAAATTTGTCCATACAGCAGTTTGTCTTCAAGATTATTGACTGCAAATGTGTTTCTTAAGATGTGCTTCACATTAATTTGTTGATGGATACTTTGTTTTACAATGGTCACTAACTCAGGCTAGCACTGGTGCTCTAAGCAGAAGCTAGAACTACCTGGACTTCCTAGAACCAAAGCATCCAACAAGGGTAACTCCACACTTTTACAGGTTAAATTAGAATAAAATAAATATGGGAACTATTACTATTAATTTATTTTTTTAAGTGTTTCCACCGTTATTCTCTGTCCATCTTTTCAGGCAAAGACTGAAATACTCACATGAGGTCTGGACTTGCCAGCCTCCAGGGAACTCAGAGTAAAGGAAATGATTCCTCATTACAGGAAGAAGTAAAACGAGCCTCTTGCTTTCATCAACTGGCAGTATGGCATGCAATCGACAAGTAGTGGAATAAAATAACTTTAAAGATGCACTGTCTATTACTCCATATTAATCCATGCTCATTGTATCAGCTACATCATTTTCCAACAGCAAAACCTACTTCTAATCTTCCAACGCTTCTGACACAGAGCAATACAACGCATGAAAAATAATACCACTTACAAAAAAATATAATTTACACTTTTTCTCCTTATAATTATTTGGGAAGCATACTTTTTTCCAAAGTCTTTACACCAGATTTACTGGAAAAAACAACGGAAAGCTGTTTTGAGTGCACTACAGCCAAGCAACAGAGAGAGACAAGCAATTTCCTGAAGAGCTGAGCACAAATACAAATACAGCAGACTGGCACAGGTTTTATCGGTCTAAATATTTTCAGTCAAAGCCACTATGTATGCAATTAAAAATAAAATGAAAATAAATATGAATATTTTAAAATCAGGCAACCACCATTCTAAAAAAAAAAAAAAAAAAAAAAAAAGAAAAATATTGAAAAATAAAATAGAAAAATCACATGTTTTTAAAAGTCAACTGGATAGCAACAGGAAACCACAGAGGAAAACTCATTGGAATTCAGACAATAGGATCGTGTTTCTCAGCTCACACATTTTTTGTAAATCAAACCTATTAGTCTTGCATCTCTACATTAAGGAGCAGTTCAAGAGCTTTAAGTAACAACACCACCACTTTCTATATTAAGGTGCATTATAAACACGAGCTAATTCATCTATGGAGCACCTCTGGGGACTGAGTACTCTAAGCTGCTAAAGGAAGAGGCACCAAAACCAAAACACCACCTTCTCTAAAGAACTGCCAAGCAACCACAGGCATCTGCTAATCCGTCCCCCTCAGACTCATATGGTGAGCAACAGGCAGGGCAGGGTGGAAGAAAGCATGATCATACTCCTCATAATTATGGAGCTTCTTAATTTTGGTGCAATTATGGGCAGCTAGTGGTAGACTACAAGTGCTAGCCCAAAAGCCAGCAGCCTCACAGTTCAGCAGCACTAAAGAATCTTGCTGGTATCATGACTGCCTTTGCAGAGTGTGTGGGAACAAGAAAATACAGTCTTGCTTTCAGAAAGGCGAGGTCAAGTACTCAGCATTCAGAGTTACTGATAGAAATTGCACAATAATTTATTGAACTTCCCTCTAGAAAACATGATAGGAACTACCACACATGTGGCATTATGTTCTACCTTATTACAGGAGACATTCACAAATTGATAAGGCAATCAACCCAGCATGCAACACTGTGGCCCAACGTAGCAATTAGCTTTTCCTTATTTCAGTAAAACTTCAGCCCAGCTGTACCAAGGATCTGCTCAGTGGCATGTGATTAGACCATTGTGTCACAGGACACTGGTAATTCCTTGCGTTGTTTTTAATCTTTGGTGAAGTACGACAAGCTGGAATGCTGTTTTTGGAATGCTGGAATTACACAACTACACATGCTAAAATCCACAGTCTTTTATCTTAAAGTTTCTTAAATATGCTTATTCTCCCCTCAGGAGCATTTAAACTTGGCACAAACTTTGTGATTAGCTATGCTGACAGAGCATCTTCAGTTTAAGCTATCCAACCATACTGACATACAATTCAACTTACTCATGTGAAGACAGAATGTTCGAGATTGAGAACAGAAGACAAAATCCAAAAAAAAAAAAAAAAAAAAAGCTAAAGAATTTTCTAATGCTTCCATTCTTCCTTCATCAAACTATTTTTTTTCTATAAAAATACCTCCAAGGAAGATGTGCCTTAGGTCTCTGTAAAAGCAAGCAACTTTGCTTCCATGGATAAGCATCATGACTTTCAGTTTTAGCCACAGTGAATCAAATCTCCTAAACCAGCTTGAGAACTAATCCAACTTCACTAAATAAAACACCAGCAGACTTAAGAACACTGCAACTCCAACCTTCTTCTAGTCCATGCAAAACTAAGCAATCACCACAGCACTCAATGTAATACAGGTAGCATCATCATCATCATTACCGTCATCATTATCCCCTGCAATGTGCCTTTTTGGAAAGAAGGAGGAGAAAAAAAGAAAGCTCTGCATGACAGGTAACAGCTGTCCCACCTGAAAAACTACACAAAAGCTCTCAGATGTTACATGGATGAGAGTAGAACAAAAGCATAAAGCAAAATATAAAACTGAAGTGGAGACTCTGCCTCTCATTCTGAAAATATTATATCAAGTAATATTTCTGTGAAGGACAGAGTCACAAACTAGGCCTGTTACACTCCACCCTTTTTACTTGATTCCTGCTCGGTTCCTAAATTGGCCCTTGAGACTTGCAAATGAAGCACGTTGAACTGACCACCAGGGGAAAGCAGTTATATTTGTAAATATTTGTAAAAACAATCACAGATACATATTCAAACTTTCAAGGCTCAGCCTGATTTCTGGGGAAACTAAAACAGGTGACCTGGAGTGTTAGCAGAATTACTGAAGAAGCCTTCAGACAAGGACAGTGCAATGCTGACCTTGCATTTAGGAAAGGAAGTCCTCTGACACCAGAGACAGCTCTGAAACACAACTGGCAGTAGAGCATTAACACCTCCAGCATCCAACTTCAATGCATTAGGAGTTACACTAACCCTTGCCAACCTCTAAGCTGTGTTCTAAGGGATACTTCAGAGTAAAGTGGATAAAAATGCTACCAAGGAACAGGTGAACAGAAAGCATTCTTATGGAAAAACATAAATGCTTTCTACTAAGGAGTGATAAGCACTTAGAAATAAATCTCGTGCCACCATATCTGTAAAGACTGAAGCTATGAAATCTGGAGAAAGAAATAAAACAAGGAAGAGACAAAATGAGCTTATTATCATTAGCACCATTTGGAAGGTTTGGGCTGTTTCCTTCCTCTCACTTTCAAAACTTGAACACACTAAAGACATTGTGAAAATCAGTTCTCCGAGTCATTCTTGCTCTATGGCCACAAACAGCAGTTCAGCAAGCACAGAGTGAGGTTTCAGAGATTTGATTCCAAATCTCATGGCCTAAACTGTGTTTTAGCTTGTTTGCAGGATTTACCACTGTGGTGAGAATACTGTTTTTAAAGAAAAGGCAAACACTGCTATTTACATAGAAAACACATTTCCTTGCCTTCTGAAACACAAGCTCTGAAGAAGAGTGTTGATTGAAACTTAAGTATAATAAAGCAATGGCTCAGTGGATTTCAGATATTCATGGCAGCACATTTTCCTTGAGAGGTTCTTTGTTTTGCTTTATCATTCTTGACATTTCATATAGCACGTTATGAGCTTTTGCAGAAGTACAGCACTTTTACCAGAGCAGCAAATTGCAAGGCTGGGAGAAGTTGGTGCTAAACATTATTAAAAGATCTTCCTTTCCAAAATAAGAAATGAATGCAAAGGCATAAAATCATCTGGAAGCACAAATACTTTAGAAAAAACATCAGAAATAAATGAGGGATATTCTGATTTTTAATAAGAAAGTCACCTGTGCACCTGTCTGTTAGCTCTACTTACTGTAGAGGTCTTCAATGGTCACATGAAACACTGCACTGTGATTCAACAAGACAGTACATATAGTTAGAAAACTTCCCAGATTCCTGTAATTTATAGGTTGAAAGACTGACATGGCTAGAACAGAGGTTTCCAAGACTAATTCCAAGGAGTTCTAAGTCCCCCTACCAAAATCAAAATCAGATTTTATTTAAAATATAGACATTAATATTTACTTTTGTAACAACACTAAGATTAACATTACTTTTAAATCCTGATAATGGCAACTTCTGGAAATGATTTGTTGCTCTGCCTCACCAGCCCATTTGGTGACTGCTTTGATATATGAATTGTTAGCAGATCTATACACTTGGAAATTCTTCAGAGCAGAAGCCATGCTTCTTGTTTGACTTCGTAACTGTCAGAGGCATCTCCCAAATATCAATACAATTTAAACTAGATTTATGTTGGGGTAAATCTCCACAAATCTCCACAAGGTCTTTTTTGGTTTGTTTTTGTGGAGTTCTTTCATTCTATCTTTCTTTCTCTTGGTTTCTCCCATTTTTACTGCCACTTTTCCATTTCCACAACAGTGCTACCCTGTATTTATTTGTGACTCCTTTCATGGCTCATACGATCCGTTCTTATGTCACACATCCTTTCCAATGACCTTCCTTTGTTCCATTAACATATCTTACATTCACTTTCTGCCAAAATCCCTAGGCTGCTCAAACGTTCTTCACTCTGCATGTTTTGTTCGTAGACAGCAATGAAGCTAGCAGTTTCACAGAATCATATAATTGTTCGGGTTGGGAGCTTAAAGCTCCCCCCAGTTCCAGCCCCCTGCCACAGGCAGGGGCACAGTCCATTAGACCAGGTTCCTCAAAGCCCCGTCCAACCTGGCCTTGAACACTTCCATCAGGTTAATAAATCCTTGAACAATTAGCTGACATAAAGTGTCTATACTGTACCACCGGACTACCAGAGTGAGGACTGGCACCATATAATCTAGCCTTCCAAAAATCCTAGATCCTTAGTTTTGGAAACTTTCATATACACCTAATGCTTCCTGATAAAGCAGTCTGATCCTCTTCCTGCTGAAATCAGTGGCAGAATTGCCACTGACCTCAATAAGAACAAGGTTCCAACACCACTAACCCAAGGCTTTATTATTTCCAATTGTTTTGGGTACAAATCACAGGCATTAAGAAATGTGTCTCCACCTCAAAATTAAATCCTTTGGGTGTGCAGCAGAAGATAAAACCACTTTGCACAGAGATAGCACTTTCTGTTTCAGTGCATTTTACAACTGATTATGCTTTGCAATCCTTTCAGTAAGATAACCACATCATAATACCAACTGGAAAACCAGCACAAAGTCATTTGCCCAGTGAAGCATGGCTGAAATTTCAAAGCCCAGCCCCTGCGGGTCCATGTGCCTCTGCTGCTGGGAAGAAGTAAGCTCACAAGTCTCTGTAACTAATCACCATTTCTCTTCATGAGAACTGAGCTACAGCTCCATAATCCTTTGTGAACATGCACATCTGTGATCTGATTCCACAGAAGAAAAAGAGGTTATTTTTTACTGTTCAAGGTTCAATCCCAGTCTGTTGAACCTGCCTCACATATCAGCGTCCAAAAGCTTCTCCAAGCCAGCAGTGTAAAGCTTTGGCAGTGTTTCTAATCCTAAAGAACATTTCCAGACTCAAACTTTCTTTGAAATAAAGCATTCCAGCGCTTGGACAAAGCACCTGTAATCAGCATCTGAAATTTCCCGGTTACATGACAGCATTTCCTCAGAGCTTCCCCTGACTTTTGGCTTGCCACCAATTTTGGCTACAGTCAGCAGAAAAAGCAGAATATTTATTCCTTATTCACAACTAGCAGCAGGTCCCTGAAAACCACCAGCTTATATGGAGCCATTTCCTTAGCCTTCACTCCTTTTTTGTAAGACTGCCGTTGGTTCCATGTTCCTGCCCCTTTACTCTGCTCTTGTGAGACCTCACTTGGAGTATTGTGTGCAGTTCTGGTGTACTCAACATAAAGAGGACATGGAACTGTTGGAACAAGTGCAGAGGAGGGCCACGAGGATGATCAGGGGACTGGAGCACCTCCCGTAAAGATAGGCTGAGAAAGTTGGGGCTGTTCAGCCTGGAGAAGAGAAGGCTGCATGGAGACCTCATAGCAGCCTTCCAATACCTGAAGGGGGCCTATAGGGATGCTGGGGAAGGACTCCTCATTAGGGACTGTGGTGAGAGGACAAGGGGTAACGGGTTCAAACTTAGACAGGGGAAGTTTAGACTGGATATGAGGAAGAAATTCTTTACTGTGAAGGTGGTGAGGCACTGGAATGGGTTGCCCAGGGAAGTTGTGAACGCTTCATCCCTGGCGGTGTTCAAGGCTGGGTTGGACAGAGCCTTGGGTGAAATGGTTTAGTGTGAGGTGTCTCTGCCCATGGTGGGGGGGGTTGGAACTCGATGATCTTGAGGTCCTTTCCAACCCTAACTATTCTATGATTCTATGAAAATAAGTAAGCTAAGTGTAGCCATGTTTTCCAACAGCTCCCTCCTACCACAGGCCTCAGGTAATCACTGACTGGGCAAGGGGCCAGCAAGACTGAATTTCTGCAACCAAAGACCACTGAAGTTGTTGAAAGACAATACAAAGGTGGTGTTGTTTCAGCCAACTGAGACAGCCCCAGAACTCAATTCAGACTGTAGAAAAAAACTCAAGAGTCATGGTCTTGTCTTATTATTTAAGGGATATATTGGAAGTCACATGATTTCAGGCTCTTATACTCAGTGGAATGCTGTATTAACGCCTTGAGTAAATGTCTCAGAGCACTGCTAGAGACTTTGGGCATTTATTTATTTTTCATATTAAGACACAGAGAGAAAACATCCTTCAGAGGCCATACTATAGCATATATTATTAAGAATTTGTTCTAACACTAACAGCTTAAAAATTGCATGGGCTGGGTTATGTAACTTTAGATCTGGAAGGAATCCAGCTCCTTCAAACACAGCAGCTGGAAGGAACTCAGGTAACATCAACAGAGACACAAAATAATTGAGTATACCGAAACAGATTCTCTTATGCCCTGTAAAATCCTGAAATTACTCATACTATATAAATGCAAAACAGAAACTATTTAAGAGAGACAATGGCTGAGAAAAGGGAATAAATCTAATCATTTAAAAATATTTAGTGTACTAATAAATTATAAAATTGTCTGACCAAATAGAGAAATCACAGTGCTGATGGCAGCTTCCCATATTGATATTATCACCACAAAAAGGCTTGAAGTTGACTTGTGTTTAGAGAAAACAGCATTGCATTTAAAGGGGAGGATAAAGAGAAGAGATACTTTAATTGAGGAAGAGGATTAAAGTTAAGGAATGGAAAATTCTGATTACCAAAGAAAGAGTTTCACTATGAGGAAGAAATAAACATACACAACAACCTTTGGGCTATGGGAAATTCTCCCAAAGAGTATACTGAAAATCACATTATTTGAGGCACTTTACATTCATCTGAATTTTATACTTATAAGTGTATCATGAAGAAAACCCTGGCACTTGCAGTGTGGGAGAATATTCTAAATAAGTTTTCCACATCTAGTTTCTACTGACAATAGGCTCTACAGTGGCATGAAATGAACAGCGCTGAGCATAAACTTCCCATGAAACATGAGAAAAGGATTCACAATATTTTATACAGATCAGTGTGCATAAATATATCAGTTATCTGTCAGCAAGGTGCTTTTTATATTATTTTGCAGTAATGCACTCATCACTTAATAGAGGCTGGATAAAGATGACTGGGGATTTATCGCCCTCTTGTGAATAGGAAGAAAGTTGCAATCCTTCAGAAAAAGCGTGGTTGTTGCTCCTACCAAGGAACCCCATAGTAAAAGCATTTTCTATACAATTAATAAACCTAAATTTGGATTACTAAAGGTAAAACCACTGGCTAGTGTAATAATCTATAAGAATTTTATCATAAAAGCATCAATAGCAAAATAAAAAATAAATTCAAAGCAGACCAAAGAAGGTATTTTTTCCATTCAAGCAGGAAGACAGCAATTGAAATCCCACAAAATCACTGCCTACAGCACTGATGTCAAATGGCACAGACTAGCTCACAGGGTGCTAACCCTCCCTGACTGCAGTCCCAAAATATCCTTCCATTTCAAAGGGAGCAGGAGAATGAAAACACCTATTTATGCCATGCAGAAGAGGCGGGCTTTCAGCTGCAGTGAATAATCACAGGTCTAAGTCCAACTTTGTCTGCAGGCCCCGGTGAAGTTCCCAAAGTCAGAACTAGGTGTGCCTTGGTCCAGAACTCACCAGCAACCCCAGCAGAAAACTGGCTAACTCAACACAGAGCAGCCATCAGACCTCTTCTGGGCTCTGCCATTAGCGCTGTGATTTCTCAATTTGTGTCAAAACAAGGATCTTCCTCTTTGTGGTACTTCTTTCTTCCCTGCTGTTCTGAACCCACTTAAGGCATTGCTGCTCTTTTTCTTCTCCCTCTTCCTCTATTTGTCTTTTCTATTGAAATCATGTTAAAAGCCATAAAATGATCAGACAAAGCCATCACACCTCATCTCACAAAACTCCAAAGATGAGAGAAAGCCAGGGTCAGCACCAGCTGTCAGACACCTGGGTTTCCATTTCACACCTTGCCCTATGTCTCTGACCAGCTACCTCATCCCACCCATCTGCTTTGCCTGTCTTTGTACACTCTTTAGTAACACTTCAGGGGGACGAGGGGAGGCTGGACTAAATGATCTTATAAGAACCCCTCCAACCTGCTCACTCTCACATGCTTCTCTACATCCCTTCATCAGACAAGTGGCCATGACTCAACTATCAGTTTCCTCTTAGGCTCAGTCTATCACATGACTGTAGGCTTTCCCAGGTAGGAACAGGCTCTTCCTCAGTGCATCCACAGCACATCCACTGTGTTACTACAAATGAATTCTTCTATCACCACCTAATAATAAGATGGCTTTCTTCAACAAAGAAACCTTACCAAAACTCTCCCCTGACATTATCATCAAGCATAATATCAAGAAGCCAAGTGCCAGCTGATCATGAATTACAGAGAGCCCTCATTATGAGAAGCAAGTCTTTCAATAACCTGAGAGCTTCTGTCTTGGTTATGTTGCCTTCCCTAATTTATAATAAACAAAGCACAAATCCTATCCAAATGAAGGCATCACCAAGTCCTACTAGCACAGCATAATAACCATTTCCAAGAAAAGCTATGTATTAATACCACTTAGCAGAATAAATATTTAAAATGATACTGCAGTAAAGAATACAAATTCACTTTTCTTTCCTGTTCTTAGTAGTGACTCTTAATGAACATAGCTTTATAGCTACTATATTTACATGCAATTAGTTCCATACATTTCCAGCTTAATAAGAAATAATACATATTCATTTCTGCTCATTAACAGTCAGTATATAACTCTTAGCTAATGAACATGCAATTATGTTCCCTGAATACATTGTGGGATAAATTCTCTTTTTGTTGCTCATATCAGTTCACTTCAGTTCAGTTGCTTCTAATTAAAATTCTTTTGCCTCATGTAGACAAAACTGGGGTTTTTGGAGTCCCTGGAGTCTTCCTTAAGAGTTCTGTTTTATCTTTATGTACAGTCAGCTCCCTAATTAATGCTTTAAATAGGGTAAACTTTACTGAGGCTCCTGGGTTCAGTTCAAAGGGAAAAAAAAAAAAAAAAAAACAACAAAACAGTTAATTTTATATCTTTTTCTCACACAAATCACTGGAGTCTCCTTTTTCTTGTAAATCTACTTTTTTGTTTTCAAGTGAATTCAATAATCAGGGAAGGTGCCAGTTTGAGAGCACTGGGAGTTGGAGATTCACAATCATCAGTCTAGAGCCTCCCTTGTCCAGAGAAACAGAAGAGAAATTCTTGTCAAGTTGTCCAGTTCTGCAGCCAGTTCAGGTGAGGAAGGAGGATTCTCTAAGGGGACATTCCCAATAGATTCCCTCAGATAATACTACCTTTATTTTCACTCAGCGTCAGCAAGACCCAATGCTATTTTTCCCTAATTTGTTAATACAGATAGCTCAGCAATCTATCCGCCTGTCTAGGTCCAAAAATCTAACAAACACAAACCCTCCTTACTCCACTGGGACTAACAACCTGCAGGCTAAGCATTTAAGTGCCTCCCTCTGTGGCAGTCATTATCAGGTATGACTTGCTAACTGAAATTACCAGGTTCCTGCTTCTGATTTTCTTGCCTTCTGTCCATTAAGCAGTGTAAAGAGACAGGAATTAAGCAGAAGCTTTGGGGAACAATTAGCATGAGGTTTCCCTCTTCAGTGCAGCACCCTAGGACTTACTCTTGGACTATTTCACCTGTAGGTATGGGCTGGATTCTTTTACTTAACAGACTTAACAAACTGGGGACAGCAATTTCCCTCCGATAAAAACAGACAGAAACAACTCTCAGAAAGAACAAATCATTCGGAAACTTAACGAGTAAACACTGTGTGAACTCTATGTGCCTAAGGAATATAACACTATCACAGAAAGTCAAACATTTAGGTAAGGGGCAGAAAAAGGAATTTCTGTAACAGAAAACAATTAGAGATACCCAGGAGAAAGCTTAGCTTTGGGGGTGTTTCAGTTCTATTTAACATTACATGAAAACTCTAACATACATGTATCTGCAACTACCTTAGTAGAAAAGAAAAAATGTGTCTGGGTTTGGGTATATATGCCTGCATATGTGTGTGCCTACTTGGATAGACACATGTATGCCAGTCAGCACATCCTCCAGGTCCACAAGTACCGGAGCACTGCGAAATGAACAGTCCAGAACTGCTGTTCTTGTTTGAAGTCCCACTAAAACAATAAATTTGACTACGGGATATGCAGCGCTGCATACCCAGCAGACTGAAATTGACTGATGGACCCCTAACAAATTATACCATGTGTTATCCAGCCCATTGAACATTCCCATGGATGGCATTTTTTATTCAATGCTAAAAAGATATTACTTCTGAAGACTGTTTAGTAATGCTTACTTCAGTTACCTCCAATAATCAGATCTTTTTTCCCCAAGGTCTGCCATTTAGTTTGTCCTTTATCAGTACAGATCTTGAAACAGTACAAGGCAATTCTAATTCCTCTTCTAGACTAAGTATTTTGTTACTATTGCAGCTCATATCGTCTCCACAACAGACCACATTTCTCCCTGCAGACTTCATAAAGGAGACAAGTATGTCCATGCTGCTTAGTGCTAAGCCTGCCTCTCCTCAAAGCCTCTTACAATGCCTTTCTGATTCTCATATACAACTGTCAAAAATGTTTATGGCATTTTAGTTCAAAATACCCATGACAGCCTGCCACAGTGCCATTTACACAACATGGTACTGAGGCTGTATGTTGCATGGCCAAAGCACAAAGACTTTTGAGGGTACACCGCTGATCAGGATAATGCTGGAATACGGTCTCAGGAGGAGAAAGGCAAACTTGATGTGACTAGCATTGCACTTTTTGGCTGTACTGGTCCCTGGAGAGAACATGCTGTCAGCTGTGCCCAGGCTGCCTCTTGGAAGGCAATAGTCAGCACTATTCCAGGAGGGGAGCATGGAAAGAAACAAAGAAGTTAAATTGATAATGGAAACATATTGGCAATCTACTTCTCTTCTCCTACCCATTTTGCGCAAGTAGTTCACATTTAATGTCACAAAAACGGGAAAATCAGAACGGTACTTTGCATAAATAAGTTTTGTTTTTTTTTTTTTTCCCGGCTGGTCCTGGAGGAAATGTTGTTGTGCAGCAGCATTACGCGACTGTGGCCACAAGATGGCGTATTTCTGTCAAATGCAAGCAGGGAACAATGCAAACGCAAAACAGGTTTTCAGTTTCTGTGTCAAAAAAAGCCTTTGTGAGCGCGTTTTATAAAGGTAAGACAACAGCCCTAATCAGAACAATTAAATAGGTAAGTGATAAAAAGGAAAACTCGTTTTAGCTTCTGGTTCGGATTAGATATCGAGGAAAGATATAAAAAAAATGTATTTGCAAGGGTTTCATATTATGCAGTATATGATTTTGTCTATTCCACATTTTATAGAACTTAGATATACTGGAATTACTTTGAAATTACTATAGCTTTATTAAAATATGTCCTGGGTTCAGCTGTAGCAGTTATTTTTCTCCTTCCACAACAAATCATTACAATAAGGTATGTTGGGAGTATTTTTTTACAAATGCCAGGAAGACAGAGTAAATTGTCCCAAACGCAGCTATACTGAGGCAAAGATCTTACTCCAAATTAAATTGTATATATAATTTATCTTAAAAACTATAAAGCTCCATACACTAAAAAAAAAAAAAAAAAAAAAAAAGCTTTTTGTTTATATTGTAGAAGAATCCCTGTCTTACACTATGGAAATGTTTACTGAGTTTTCATGTATCACTAATATAGAATCATAGAAACACAGAATCAACTAGGTTGAAAAAGACCTTTAAGATCATCAAGTCCAACCACTACCCTAAGACTGCCAAGGCCATCACTAAACTATGTCACTGCTGGACTTCACCTATTCACAGTTTGTGACTACTTCCAGGGATGGTGGTTCTACCACTTCCATGGGCAGCCTGTTCCAATACTTGATTACACTCTCTGTGAAGAATTTTTCCCTAATGTTCAATCTAAACCTCCCCTGGCACAGCTTGAGGCCATTACCTGTTGCCCTATCACTTGTTACTTGAGAGAAGAGACTGACCCTCACCTCATTACAACCTCCTTTCAGGCAGCTGTAGAGACCTATAAGGTCCCCCCTGAGCCTTCTCTTCTCCAGATTAACACCCCCCCCTCCCCACAGTTCCCTCAGCCATTTCTCATCAGACTTACTCTCCAGGCTCTTCACCAGATCCGTTCCCTGGACCTGCTGCAGCACTTCAATGTCCCGCCTGCAGTGAAGGGCCCAGAACTGAACACAGGATTCAAGGTGCAGCCTCACCAGTGCAGAGTACCGGGGGGGTGATCACTGCCCTGGCCCTGCTGGCCACACTGTTTCTGACACAGGCCAGGATGCCATTGGCCTTCTTGGCTGCCTGGGGACAAGCTGGCTTGTGTTCAGCTCCATCAGTCAGCATCCCCAGGTCCTTTTCCACAGAGCAGCTTTCCAGCCACCCTTCCCCAAGCCTGGAGCATTGCAGGCGGTTGTTGTGGCCCGAATGCAGGACCCAGCTCTTTGCCTTGTTGAACTTCCTACCATTGCCCACATCCCATTGATCCAGCCTGTCCAGATCCCTCTGCAGAGCCTCCCTACCCTTCAGCTTATAAGGAAGCTACACCTGCTCCAGATCCACTTTTCTTACAGTTTCTAGGGTATCAGAATCAAGGAAATGCAGGGCAAAGCCTTCAGGAAACCATGCGTCTTCCCAAGTGATCTGCAGAACTAAAGCTATAGCTTCAACCTAGGAAAACGAATAGCAGCTAGATAATGTTACTGTACCCTCAGTTCCCGTCTCCAGTACCCTATGCACCTTCTGATGAAAAAAAGATACTGAGGTGATTCCAGACATCAGTTTCACAAAAGCTTGGTGGTATTTCGTGTTAGTGGATCATTAATCAATGTTCAATTTAGATTTACAGACAAAAAATTATTACTCAATAGAGATGCTGATATCAATTGAGCCAAACAACTACATAGGATCATATCTTCTCATGAGTTCTGAACACTAAAACTGGCTTTGCAGGGTATTTATATTTTGAAGCCTGTAACATTAAGCCTTTTTGATGGTGCTGTGGCTGATTAGCCTTAGAAGAGTATCAGTATCATTGTTTCTAACAAACATACAAGTCACCAGAAACATTCTTCTACACAATAAAACCATCATGTTTGTAATGCCAGATGATTTGTTATTTCTGAGTTCTAGAGGTAAGATCACTATCACTATGAGGTAAGGAAAAATGCAGTCATTATAAATGACAAGTATTTGTTCAGAAATGGATCTAAGTTTTATCATGTATCACAGTGTGAATCACAGAGTCACAATAGTGACAAAGCAGTCACCATTTAGGTATACATACATATCATGTGTTAGACACAAATTAATCCTTCCTGCCCACGCAGCAGCACTGGTCAGTCCTCTTAGGAGTAGTGTTTCCAGTTTGGGTACTGCAAGAAAGGTGTGGACTCACTGAAGACCAGAGGAAAGCATCAAGAATGCTCAGATATCTAGCAATTATGACCTGGGAGAGAAAACCTGAAAACACTAGAACACTTAGTGCAGTAAAAATTTGAGAGAACATTACACAGTGCAAAAAGTAGCTGCAAAGAGGAAAAGTGAAGAGTTCTCGCATCCACCAAGAATGGATATGAACTGCAATGACAAAGACTCTGCTCAGGTAAGGAAAAATTTGTTTCAAGATAAAACCAGCGGTGAATGGATCAGATAGGAAAGCCATGGGGCTTTATGCAGAGCTTGTACAATCATCTGTCAAGAATGACAGAAACAGAAATTATAGTTCCCCTCTAGAGTTCCCCCTCAGCCTTACTTTCTGCTCCAGTTGTGCTGGTCTGGCTCATACACAGCTCTGGGTTTGCCAGAGTGCAGTGCTGGCTGCAAGGATTGGCAATTACGGGAAGACTCTGGAAACCAGCCAAGGGAAATCCTACATTCGTCAAGCTTCCATTACAGGCAGACTTCAGTTAGCGCAAATACATCATCATGATTACTACTTAGAGCACCTGCAATTGCAAAACACAAATACTAACTTTATAATAATTAAATTTTATTAATTCTGATTATAGCTTTGTGGTAAGTCACATCAAACTGCAAACTGAACCATGGGGCATTTGTAATTATTTTCTTACAGCAATACGAACAGTCCAGCAAAATACAGACTAACATGTTGGAAAGTACCAATATTTTCCTGTGAAGGGCAGATATGAGAAAGGAAAAAACACAGTAATAAAACCAAGTGTCTGAACCACCATCACGTAGCAGGCCAGGAGCCTGCGGTCTTACAGCAGTATTTTCTGCAGGCAGACCAATGACTCACCCCGCCGCTGCCACCGATGACCATGAGAACCTGAAACCATGCTATCTAAAGACAATCAGGCTGAAATTTCTTTTTGGGCTGCAGCAGCATTTGTGCCCGAGGGCGCCCGTCGGCGGAAGGCGCTGCAGAACAGCGTGCGGTGTTCTACCGCTCCTCAGCCTGAGCTGCCCCGCGGCCTGCCTGCCTTCGGCTGCCCTCGGGCAGCTGCTGCCCTCTCAGAGGGCGCGAAGAGACCCCCACAGAACCCAGCACACAAAGAAAGGCTGCAGCGGGTCTCTAGACCTCACCTAACCAGGGACAGGCTCTATCAGCCTCCTGCAGCCGTGGAAGTCCACCCGTCTCAGAAACTACTTCAGTTGTATGCCTTGAGTACCTTTGCCTCTTTTCTCCCTAAACAGACCCCGTTAATCCTGATTAGTCACTGTTTACATAAAACGGAGCTGCAATACTGCACACACCGCCTCAGCGGCCAGAGCAGTGGTCTTTATAGGAGGACATGAGAGGAAGTAAAGGCAGCCAGCGCTCCCGCAGCCGCCCGGCAATGGCGCCGAGCGGGAAGCCCCCGTCTCTCCTTCAGGGTCGCGCCCGGCGCCTCCCTCCTCAGCGCCGTCCCCTCCGGACACCCGCGTTGGCGCCGCCTGTGGCCGAACGCCGCCCGGCCCACCTCACCTGCCCTGAGGCGGGGCTGCCCATGCCGGGCAGGGTCGGCCGAGGCGGGCTGGGCATAGCAAGGGTGCCACGGCACCCCGGCTCCTCCGGCGGCTCATGCGCAATCGCGCGGAGTGGCTACACTCGGCGGGAGCATGGCGCAGCGGGTGCTGCCGCTGCCCAGGCAGCACTCCTTCGTTCCGCCCACCGTGCTCAACCCCTTCATCCACCCGAGGCCTCTGAGACCCACGGACAAGCTGCGGGTAAGACTGGCGGCGGTGAGGGGGCGCTGGTACGGGCACTGCCCGGGGGGACCGGGTCGGGACTGGGATCGGCCGGAGTGGGGGTGAGCATCCGCGGGGCAGCATGGAGGCTGTCACCCTGCAGTGCTGAGGCGGGCGCGGGGCTCGGACAGCTCGTCTAAACCAGCGTTACTTTAGCTGCTTTGAACTAAGGGATTGTCTCCGGTGCGGCGTGAAGGTCAGTGGTTGTTTTAAAAAGACGTCCTTCCGATGGGAGAATAAAAACTGTTCAAAACTGCCGCCTGCTCTGCCGAAACCGCTCTCCGGTATGACGGGAGTGAGCCCGGGCGGGGCCGGGCCTACCCTGCGTCGGTGACAGCGCCGGGCCGGCCGGCGAGGGGGCAGCGGCGTGCCCGGCATGACACACGCTCCGTTACGCATTACAGCCTTTGACTTTTCCAGGAAAAGGCATGCAGGAAAAATACTTCCTTCCCACATACAGCGTAATTTGCTTCCTGATCTAGGCTAGTGACAGAGAGCAGAAAATGCGTTGGTATGTAAATGGTCAAAGCAAAGATGCCAAAGGTGTTCAGCCTAAAAAAGTCACTGCTTTTTGAAATCAATTCTTCAAGCCATCACCCCTCAGAGTCCACAGACTGCTTGTTTGTTACACACAAAATTCATCAACTTAGGACTTAAATCTCTAACGCAAGATTTACAACAGGCTTTTGAGAAGATTGGTGCAATCATTACATATAACATCTTACTGCTAGAGAAAACAGGAGTCCTGCGTGACTCTGGTTTTCTAACTCTTTAATCGTTAAACCTCAAAAATGAAATACTATACATCTGTGCCTTGTGTCAGATGACTTGGATCCAGAATGAAGGTGATGATGACTTCTCTCTGATATGATAAGCTAAAATGGAAAATAACTTCTTGCAGTAACCCCGTTTCAGATGCTTAACTCTAGGCTGATTTTAAGCCTGGGTTGGGGGAGAGGGTAAGAGTTAATCCTATAATATGGTGCGAACAGCAAGAAAAAGGTATTCCCCATTTCATGCGCTGACTGGTGTCACTGGGTAAACTGAATTAGGCTTCTGAACTGGATACTGTCTCAGCATAGCTTGTGTGCAAGTGCGCACAAAACTTGCAGGGAACTTGTAAAATTAAGGAAGCGAATAGAATTTCTGGGCTTTGATTTTTAAAAACATTCCTTTAAAAACAGCCCATGAATCAAATATGAACTGACATCTCAGTGAGGACAATGAGGATGTCAATGTGTAGGTGAACTTAGAGCATTTTCTGCTGATCCTTATAAATACCAGAGGCTGATGTGCAACTAAATATTTTATGTTTCATATAGCTGTTCCTCAAGTTATAAAAAACACTTGCCTGAAGGTAGCAGAGTGGAGGAAATGTGAGGGACCTGGAAAACAATTTCAAAATCTTTTTATCCGCTATGTCTTACTAGCAGCCTCAAACACATTTCAAGTGCCTTTGAATCACTAGCTGTAGGCATGAACCCTGAGGTAACAAAACCAGTCTCAATGAGGTTTGAGAAGTGGACAGCTGCTGTCTGTGCTGGCTATTCTTCCTAGAGGATGCACATAGTACTTTCAAAAAGCTTGTAGTTTTAAACTACAGTTGCCATTTTAGCTAAAGTAAATACATCCTACTTTTTTCCTTCAGGAGGAAGGGATGAAAACCATGATATGTCTTAAAGCAAGATACGTGCCATACATAATTTCACTATACATGTGGAAGGAAAAGCACCCGGCTGGGCCCAGGTCCAGTGCTATTGAGCTTTGAAGCAAAATTGTAGTAGTAGGCACAAGAGAGACACCTTATTTTTGTATCGTGTGTTGTTCCCTTCTTTTCTTTTCTGGCTATAGTTGTAGAGCCTAGGATGCTTCTTACTGTCTACTTTGTCCTGCAAATACCTGCTCCTCTCTTGCCCAGCACTGCATGCTGGACCAGCTGGGAATTAAGAGCCTTACCAGGGAGTGTTACTATGAACTTCAAAACAGGAAGTGTCCTTTCTCTTAACATTTAAGTCCAGTGTAGTATTTGTCCATTCTTGCACGTTAAAGGATTGTTACCTTCCCCCTATTCTATACTTGAACCTTTAACATACACTGATAAAAACAGACAGTTTCAAAATCCTCTGGGAACACAAAGCTAGTTGGTGCAGTCCTTGATTAAAAGCTACTGTCCCCTGATGAAAGGAGCCTGAAAGAGAGACAGGCTTGCTGTTTGCATGTCATACAGTTTCAAATATAAAAGTAGGCTGCAGCCAGACAGAAAAGTGGAGTGAGAAAATTAATTTTTTTTTACCTATCCTTGTATCACTAATAGCTTGTATTGTTTATAGTTTACCAGCCAATATGATTTTTGGTGATTCCAAATGGGGCAGAAGGTTCTCTGGATAATTATTCTGTCTTCATGATTATGTATACGTATCTGTATATGAATACAGAAGTTGGAGCAGCTCTGATCATACTTAGTACTTACTAAACTTTGAACCTGTATTTTTTTCTGTATGTTTTTCTTCTATAATTTTCTAACCTCCCTTGACCTTTCTCTTTTCTGTCCTTTTCTTACCCTACTCTGCATGGAGCAGAAGTCAGCTCTGCCTCATTACATAGTGACCTAGAAAGCCAGTAGCTTGCATCAGCAAATCAGTACCACCTGCACATCTGCCTAAAATAGATTAGTGAATTTATTAAAGTTTTGAAGAAGGGATTGTTTTGCTTTTACTATTGCATCCTTTATTTTTTGTTGTAGGTCAGTGCATATATATTCTTTTCTTATAAAGGAAAAGGTTATTTTAAGCCAAAACACTGATTTATGCTTATACTGTCCATTATGGATAACTGACTGCAGTTGAAGTGGGACTGTAGATCGTAGTACAAAGGATACATATAGAATAAAAAAGACACATCTGATTTTGGGAGACAAGCAGGGTGTCTTCATTGGCTTGACTTGCTTCCTGAGTTTTTCAGATTCATAATAACTTGCACCAAAGAGACTGGGAGCAATAGATCTCCAGGGCCAAATCTCCCATACCCAGCTATTGAACCCATTTCTGTGATCCAGAGCAGTCCTGCTCCTGTCATCCATGAAGTTATGGTTAAAATTCAATAGCTAGTTATATACAATTGTTATAGAGAAGGAGGAAATGATCATATCTAAATGTTCAGATTTCTCCTGGAAACGTGTATGTCAGTATCTACAGAACATGAGCATCAACGCTGTGATCCTGCTTCTCATGCTTATCCTCGTGTACACTGTGTCCACTATCGTGTTTGGTCTGTGCCTTTTCTAATACAGAGCACTGTCCTGAAGGCCCAAAATTCCTGTTAATGCTCATCAGTATCATACCTCAAGTATGTAAGATGCAACCTATTTTGTAAAACTTACTTATTAATAGCTTGCTTTTCCTGTACAGCAAGTAGCCATTGCTAAAAGAGCTGACTAGAAAGACTGATTTGAAGAAAGGAACTCTGTTGTTCAGTTGTACATTTTCTTTAAAAATGGTAAAGCATAAAAAAAAGTAAGCTCACAAGCAGAAGTTAAACTTCTTGAAAAACTCCCTGCATACTTCTGAACGGTGGAGCTCTCAGTATGTGACCAATGATGCACTCTCGTTGAAGTTTTTGAGGGGGTTTTGTTTAAAACGTAGACCACATACAGTTTAAAAACCACACAGAGCTGATCCTCATCAGTGAGTGGTAGCTGGGTTGGATGAGGTGCCAAAAGGAGGTTGAACCGTTTCCTAGCTTACCAGGAATGCTAGGCTGTGACTTTGGCAAGCTAACGCGGCTTACCTGCCTCATAGACCCAGGCTTGCTCAATCTGCATAGCGCTCTGTTGTGCCATGCAGGCCAACCTTCAGGGTGTAGTTTCTAGCCTACTCTACTGATGTGAAACAATTAAGAATTTCTTCCTGCCCTGCCCCACAGCTGCCTCTTAACAGCCTTGTGCCAATACACCCACTTCCTGGAGCTGTGCATGAACAAATGTAAGCTAAAAAATCCTTACTGGGGGGCTGAGTATGATATCGGAGGATTGTTTGGGGCCAGGGCATGTTAGTGTTTCTCTTTCCTCCACTCCCCTTACAAACATAAGTGAAGAACTGAAAAAGCAGTGAACAGGTTTGGATACATTTTATACTGGATTTGCTACCTACATAGTCTGTCTGTGGCCCTAGCGCACCTCTCAATATTTCCTTTGCTTCAAGTTAAAGCAAGCTAATAACAGTTTCCTGATTGCAGGGAGGAAAGAGAACTAAGCTTTCTCAATTTATTCTGAAAAATTCAAGAAGGTTATAGCACAGAAGTTAATATCCAAGATGCTTCAAACAGGAGGTAACAAGTTAATCTTCATAATCAGAAGGGTTCAGCTGTATGTTACAGTGGGCAATGAGCAAACCACTTCCAAAGGCCATGAGCCAAGAACTGCTACAGCAGCTTCAACAGCACCATAAGGTCTGAACTTTTGCCTTAAACCACGGGTTCATTTTTACTGAAAACTCACAGAATCACAGAATAGTAAGGGCTGGAAAGGACCTCAAGATCATCGAGTTCCAACCCCCCCGCCATGGGCAGGGACACCTCCCACTAAACCATGCCATCCAAGGCTATGTCCAACCCCACCTTGAACGCCGCCAGGGATGAAGCATTCACAACTTCCCTGGGCAACCCATTCCAGGGCCCCACCACCCTCACAGTATAGAACTTCTTCCTCAGATCCAATCTAAACCTCCCCTGTTTAAGTTTAAACCCATTACCCCTTGTCCTCTCACCACAGTCCCTAATGAAGAGTCCCTCCCCAGCATCCCTATAGGCCCCCTTGAGGTATTGGAAGGCTGCTATGAGGTCTCCACGCAGCCTTCTCTTCTCCAGGCTGAACAACCCCAATTTTCTCAGCCTATTTTCATACGAGAGGTGCTCCAGTCCCCTGATCATCTTCGTGGCCCTCCTCTGGACTTGTTCTAACAGTTCCATGTCCTTTTTATGTTGAGGACACCAGAACTGCACACAATACTCCAAGTGAGGTCTCACGAGAGCAGAGTAGAGGGGCAGGATCACCTCCCTCGACCTGCTGGTCACACTCCTTTTGATGCAGCCCAGGATACGGTTGGCCTTCTGGGCTGCAAGCGCACACTGCCGGCTCATGTTCATTTTTTCATCAACCCACACCCCCAAGTCCTTCTCCGCAGGGCTGCTCTCAATCTCCTCCCCGCCCAACCTGTAGCTGTGCCTGGCATTGCTCCCACCCAGGTGGAGGACTTTGCACTTAGCATGGTTGAACTTCATCAGGTTGGCATCAGCCCACCTCACAAGCGTGTCAAGGTCCCTCTGGATGGCATTCCTTCCCTCCAATGTATCAACCGAACCACACAGCTTGGTGTCATCGGCAAACTTGCTGAGGGCGCACTCAATCCCACTGTCCATGTCACCCACAAAGATGTTGAACAAGACCGGTCCCAACACCGATCCCTGAGGGACACCACTCGTTACTGGTCTCCAGCTGGACACTGAGCCACTGAGCACTACTCTTTGCGTGCGGCCATCCAGCCAGTTCTTTATCCACCGAGTGGTCCACCTATCAAATTGATGTCTCTCCAACTTAGAGAGAAGGATGTCATGGGAGACAGTGTCAAAGGCTTTACACAAGTCCAGGTAGATGACATCAACTGCTCTGCCCCTGTCCATCAGTTCCGTAGCCCCTTCATAAAAGGTCACCAGATTGGTTAGGCAGGATTTCCCCTTAGTGAAGCCATGCTGGCTGTCACCAACAACCTTGTTGGTTTTCATGTGCCTTAGCATGGCTTCCAGGATAATCCGCTCCAAGATTTTGCCAGGCACAGAGGTGAGACTGACTGGTCTGTAATTCCCCGGCTCATCCATTTTCCCCTTCTTAAAAATGGGGGTTATATTTCCCTTTTTCCAGTCATCGGGAACTTCACCTGACTGCCATGATTTTTCAAATATGATGGACAGTGGCTTAGCAACTTCATTTGCCAGCTCCTTCAGGACCCTTGGATGGATTTCATCCGGTCCCATGGACTTGTATACATTCAGGTTCCTAAGGTGGTCCCGAACAATATCCTCCCCCACAGTGGGCCCAGGGTCCCCACCCTCACCATCCCCGCATCTGCCTTCCAAGACTCAAAAACTTCGCAACCAGGGAAGTGCTGTTGTGTTGTATGTGCACTATCCCAAACAGTAGCAGTGAGGGTGACTTGCAGCAATACTGTGCCTCAGCACAGGATTTGTCATTTTGAAAAGACAAGAGTACATTTTCATCATCCCAACAATCCCACTTGGCTTCTAGACAGGCAGCTAATGAGAGAAGGCTTGGTAGTGGAAATACATATCAGCTGGGCATATTTTTATATTGCACAGCTGCAGGTTGGGCAGGGAGGAGATTCAGAGCAGCCCTGCGGAGAAGGACTTGGGGGTGTGGGTTGATGAAAAAATGAACATGAGCCGGCAGTGTGCGCTTGCAGCCCAGAAAGCCAACCGTATCCTGGGCTGCATCAAAAGGAGTGTGACCAGCAGGTCAAGGGAGTTGATCCTGCACCTCTACTCTGCTCTTGTGAGACCTCACTTGGAGTACTGTGTGCAGTTCTGGTGTCCTCAACATAAAGAGGACATGGAACTGTTGGAACAAGTGCAGAGGAGGGCCACGAGGATGATCAGGGGACTGGAGCACCTCCTGTGTGAAGATAGGCTGAGAAAATTGGGGCTGTTCAGCCTGGAGAAGAGAAGGCTGCATGGAGACCTCATAGCAGCCTTCCAGTATCTGAAGGGGGCCTGTAGTGATGCTGGGGAGGGACTCTTCATTAGGGACTGTGGTGAGAGGACAAGGGGTAACGGGTTCAAACTTAAACAGGGGAAGTTAGATTGGATGTAAGGAAGAAGTTCTTTACTGTGAAGGTGGTGAGGCACTGGAATGGATTGCTGAGGGAAACTGTGAATGCTCCATCCCTGGCGGTGTTCAAGGCGGGGTTGGACAGGGCCTTGGGTGACATGGTTTAGTGTGAGGTGTCCCTGCCCATGGTGGGGGGGGTTGGAACTGAATGATCTTAAGGTCCTTTCCAACCCTAACTATTCTATGATTCATCTGAGTGTATGCTGTATGCTGCAGACCAAGTCTAACTATAAACAAAAGCCAGTCCCTTCACCCTCTGTGTCTAGCAGCATCCAGGCCGAAACCTTAAGTACTCAGATGTTTCATTTTTACCAGAAATGGGAACCCAAAAGTAAAAATGAAATGCTGTGAATGACCAACTTCCCATATGAACACTGGCATCATTAATGCTTTCCTTAACTACATCACACAGCAATAGAAGTAATATTTTCAAGTACATATAATGTAACTACACAGATATCAATGTCATTTCTTAACATTTTCCCTCTTTTTTTCCCAGACTGTTCTTCAGGGGACTGTTTTGCTGCCCCTCCGTGCCACATGCATGACATTCATTATACTGCTAGCATGGCTGTTTGCATCAGTTGCAACTTTCCAGCACCCCAGGAAAGGATCTGTGCCACTGAAAGGATGGAGGAGGTAAAAAGTGACCTGTATGTTTTTGAAAACTGTGATAGGATTTTTTATTTTATAACGCAAAGCAAGGGATTAAAATCTTTCCTCCCCCGCCACCTCCCTCACTCCTTTCCTTCTTTCTTCAGTCAAATCCTAGCTTTGCCCATTTAGGTGAACCAACTTTTGATAAGTGTATTTTACAGTGAGAGCAGAGCTTTTTAAATAGGTAGATTTTCAATTGCCTTGGGGCTGAAAAATATGTGTATAAAAATCTTTGTAGACTATTTGTAAGCCAGTACTTATTTTAGTAATAATACTGATAGGCATATTTGACAAAAGAAATTCATTAATAAAAGTACTTGGCAATGTTACATAGGCTGAGTTTCTGTGTAGCCTTTGTCATTCCTGCTGTGCTATAATTTATTATGAAATTAGCTTTGACAACTCCTCTCTCAGCTATGTTGCCCTTCAAGGAGTATTCTATAGCTGCCTCTGTGGGCTCTGGGCTTCCGTTGCTCAAGTTCTGGGCTTCAGTTGCTCAGCTTCTGACCTCAGAGTAATGAAGTTCCCTTCTAGCTGCCATGCATTGTCACTGTGCCTGGGAGGAGACACAGGAACTGAATTCTAGCAGGGCAAGAGGTTATGGAGAGTCCTGTGAAAGGAGCATATCCTGTACAGAGGGAGCTTGTTCTAGTAAGGAAGCATTGTCATTTAATCTTACTTGTTTGAAACTGATAGTAAAGGACAGTATCAGAGACATCTAAGTTCTTACCAAAAGATACTGGATCTGCTAATTACCCACCCTGCCCTTGCAATAGTGTTATGCTACAATGCTATGAAATATGGGAAAAGAAATAGCATACCTGGGAGGAGGGTTTAGCAAGGTGCTGTATATTGCCTTAACTTTAAAATTATAACCTGGTTTCAACATGGAAAGATGATGTTCCCTCCCCTATGTTTACTTCTTCACCGTCAGCCCTACACTCTTCCGGGCTCTAGTATTGGTATCCTGTGCCTGGCTCCAGTGCTGGTGAGAGCTAGGAAATCTTTTATGGGCCTTTCTTTTAAAGTAAGAAAGAAATACTAACTGTAAGCTGGATGATGTTTTTGTGTTTCTATTTACAAGGAGGATGATCCAGACAACCCTCTCATGCCTGACTCGTACCTTGTTCTTCGTAATGGGTTTTCGAGTTAAAGTAAAAGGGAAAATAGCAACTCCACAGGAAGCCCCAATCTTTGTTGCAGCTCCTCATTCAAGCTTTTTCGATGCCATTATTTCTGCCCTAACTGGAATGCCATCTGTAGTGTCTAGAACAGAGAACCTGTCAACTCCAGTATTTGGCAGTAAGTATTTGTGAAAAAATAAAATGTTAGAAGTCAGCAATTTGACGTGAGGCCAAAAATCTCTCTGAAAGTGATTTAGAGTTAGACTTTTTTAAATCCTTGAATTCCAAAGATATTGAGAGGTTGATCGATTATTTCCAGTGAAATTCCTATGACAAGTTATCTTTCTGAATTGGTCAGAATGTCTAGAAGTATGCTACTTCTTTTCAGATGCGAAATACAATATCTTCAAGTTTGAAATACAAATCTTCAATATGAAGTACAAACTTCAAGTTTGCTGTAGGCTGAAAGCATGTTTCATAACTGATCAGGCTAGAAGCCTTCTCTTAAAATTCTCACAGTAGGTGGCTTGAGAAATCTGTTTGACTGCTGTCTTTCAGGAGTGTGTCCCACAAATGTAGAATATGGATTAGTGAAGGTTATTTCAAAAGTAGACCCAAACTTCAACAGTCTGGAAAATACCATATCTATAAGTGTAAGCTTGCAGGCATTGTTATGGATTTTTTTTTTTTTTTTAACGGGAGTCAAACCGGGGAAGAATGAAAGGGAAGTTACTCAAAAAGGAAACACAGAGAATGGAAAAGATCAGATGACTCATGCTTCTAATATTTTCTCCTCCTTTTGGCATAACAAAAGAATCCCTGTTTGCTTTATTACTAGAATCAGCTGCAGACTTTCTGCTGGCTGTACAGTAAACCAAAACTAAAATCAGTAGGCAACATAGAGAAATGTCCTTGTAGGAAATAAACTAACTGATAACATACCTTCTCGTAAAAGCACAGAACTGGTACATAAAAGATAATCCTTCCCAAAGAAGGATTTCTCATCACATTTTAATCAGTCCACACATTGTGATGTAGACCTCTGTATGAGGGCATTTTTTCTATGTAATTTACACAGAAGCAGTGCAGGTTTTGTAACTAAGAAGAGGCATCTTACTTTTTCAGCATAGGCTCAAACCACTTGTTGGTTGAAGTCTGGATGAGTTAGGCCTGAGTGTGGCCCGTGGACAGGCAGATCAGGTCTCTTCCTCAGAATTATGTGGAAATGCTTAGTGAAAAATAACCACAATATCAGTAGAATGTGTTTGCGTGAAGTTGGCGTGTTTATACCAACAGTACACCTCAGTTGGCAGTATAGGTATGTCTTCTCTTTTGTGTCTTTACTTCCCATTTTGCAGAATGAGGACAATAATAACATTCTTCTTACCTATTTAATCTGAAAGCTGTTTGTGCAGAGTTTGTCTCCTAATATGAGAATAACAAGTTTTTGCTACAAGAAAGCTCTGAGTCCATGTGTTTTCTAAGCACTAGTATAAGATAAATAAAAATGGTTCTCTCTTTCACAGCAATTTTAAGTTCCCTTCAGCCTATATCAGTTTCGCGTCAAGATCCTGATTCACGGAAAAATACAGTCGCGGAGATCACCAAGCGGGCATTATCAGGAGGCCAGTGGCCACAGGTATAGATATACTACTACATCATGTATTCACATTCCATATTTACTGTGCATCATGACATCATGAGCGCCCAGCTGAGTAGGATACTGTTTGATGTATGAAGATGAAGTCAGCTCGCAGGTATATGACTGGTTTAGGAAAGGAGGACGAGGCTGGTTCCCAGAAAGTTTTGTTGTCACAAATGGGTCAGCTAAAATCCAGCCAGTACTAGTTGCTGTTCCAAATGCACTTTTCCCTATTCAGGTCTTAACATTCTGTCTTTAGTGTAGCAGATGATTTGCATTAGTACATGTGAATGAGTATTCTCATGTATGAGCTAGCTATGATGCTATCGTAGCTATGATTCTTGTGCATGAGAAGCTGTTTTGCAAAGCTGCGCTTGCAACAGTTGGGAGATGAGTAGTTGCTGAGATGGGTTACCCAAGCTGTCCAGGGTCCATCACAAACAGTACTTAAGCTTAAGACATCAATTTCTCATGTGGAGAATAGGTGAGGTGAAGCTCAGTTTGCTTTTTAAGTTAATAATATAGTAATTACTGATTCTGCACAATGTTTCCCATGGTCATTCCTCAGCAGCAAACTGCTGTTGTGCTTCTAGCTCTTGGGTGGCATTCCCTCCCAAAGAGCTGATGGAGCAGGGGTTGCTCAGGAGGTAGAAGAGTGTTGAGGCAGCATCTCTGCTGATTTTACAGTAGGCAGGGGGCTGGGATGGAAATCTGCATCCTTTGCAAGAAGAGAGACCTGGAGCAGTTGTAAACCTGCTGCCATCTCATTTGGCACTGCCTGTCTGCTTTTTTCTGCATTCACTCTGGTCTCATGATGCCTTCAGGTATTACAAATACGGCACACTATTGCCACACTCTGGGACAGCTAAAGTCAGTGATGTAATACCTTTCTCCAAAGATACCCTGTGCAGATTTGTGTATAAATCTATGCTTTGTGTTTTGAATTAGTTCTTGACTTGTTTCCTTAGGGGTTAATTTACTTAAAATAAGAACTCAAAGTAACTGGTTCAGCAGCTAAAGTCACAAAGAGCTCTTTAGTCATAGTTGGATGCCTCTTAAATGACTCAGGAAAGGTAATTTTTCCTTCACTTTTGTTCCAGTAAGTAGCTCTTGAGGAAAAGTAAAAGAAGCAAGTGGATATGTAGACTTCAGTAGTAGGTATCTCTGGCAGCTAGACCTAAATGCACTGCTCTACTTTCTGAATAGTCTCTAGAAACAGAGAACATTCAAGTAGGGAAGACTAACACTTGCCACCTTTTTTTTTTCCAATGGCATTTCTTAGACATATAATGCCTCATGTTTACTTAGCAACCACCTTATAAAAACTTTTTAGTTTGTGTTTAGGCTACTTTAGTTTGACTCATAAATGCATTTCTGTAAGCTGCTGTAAATATTTTTAGAGACTCCATTTTTTTTTTTTTCCGATTTGTTGGTTATATGGAGGATTTTCAATGCACACGTGGCAAAGCTAGGAGGGCTTGTGGTTTGGGTTTTTAATACTGTGCTTACAAACTACACTGATGATTATGATTTGCTAGGCTCTTATGGATGAAGTGATTCCAGCAAAGCCCTGGTAGACATAATCTCTGCTGAAAACAGCCTGGGGAGGAAAGGGGAATTGGCTGTACACCAATACCGCACTTGGGATAAAACCTAGATATGTGTTATGGCATAAATAGTCTATGAGTCAAGTAATCTGGGCATCTCCAAGACTGAACCAGCAGTACAGCTGGGGATGTCACCTGGTGATTCCTATTTCTGTGCCCTGGTCACACCTTCCTCCTACTCTATTGGCCACAAGATTTTATCTGTCATATCCTCTTCAGAGTACCTGGGCTGCATTCTCTTAGCATAACAGAAAAAGAAAAGTAGCTAGATTCCTTGTTGCCTCCTCCTAAAATCAAAATGCAACAGGCTGGGTAGAACTTGTGCTTATTAATAACATGAGGTTCTGATTAGTGTTCTCCCAGCCCTTCCAACCAAAGGGCAAGGAGGGAATGATTACTTAGTCTTTGATCAGTCATTAATATGTTTAATGGGGCTTATGACATATACCCATTTTTGTGTCCATAGCTCCAGCGAACAGTTTCTGGTTACAGCTGAGGACTAACTGTAGATAGGTATGTGCAGCTGTCTACATCGTGCTTTAGAGCACCCTGTGTCTCTTGGGTTCAACCTAATTATGCCCTCTGTCATCTAGCCTTGACCTGTTCATTTAGACTGAAGTAGGAGCGCACCTTGAACACTGCTCCAGATCAGTTCTTGTGCTGAGTTTTTTCTGGAGTGCTGCTTGTGGTCCTATATTGGTATGAGAAACAAAAAGCTTCCCGACATTCCATAGGGGGCTGGAATTCAGCGTGTCACATCAAAGCTCAGTGTGCGTCTAACATAGTTATCTTTCAGGCAAAAATTCAGAAGCCTTCTGGGTGTTTGGTGTGTCTGAGTCATTCAAAAATGATGTTGCGGTGTGTTGGACTCTGCATCACAGGTGTACGTGGTCTCTGCCTTCTGCTGCTACCCTTCAAGCTGTGATCTCATCACAGCTAGCATCTCACGTTGATAGTATCTGTGCCTGCAAACGCTCATGTCAGCCCACAGTCTTGGTGTTCATACACCAGCAGTTCAACAAGGAGGTGTCAGTAGAGGAACAATTCTCATATCATTACCAACACTAAAACATTTCAAGTGAAACACTGAAAGTCTTTTGTACCGTATTTCTGAACTGATAAAGCCTTCCTGTAGAAATCCTCTCTCACAAAGCAATTTTTTCCAAATCAAGATGAATCAGCTTAATGTTACTATGAGCATCCTTCACTTATTTGTTCATTTCCTTCTGAAACAGTAATGATATTCTTCATGCAAGATGTGATGTCATAGAGGTTGCATATAAAGTCAGCCTTTATGTAACTGGTGCTGAAGTATGATCTTTTATAAAATATGTGTGTGTATGTATTTCTTTCTCTTTAAATCCAAGATACTGATTTTCCCAGAAGGCACCTGCACAAACCGATCTTGCCTGATAACATTTAAACAAGGTGAGAGATTTTGTTATGTCATTGTTGGAAAATAGTGTGAAGTGTTAATTTGGTAGTCTAGGAAGACCTGTGCTTCTGCAGGTGTATCATCCACAACATCACTGTAGTAATATCTTACATTATTAAAGTTTCAGTGGTATTCAACCCACTGTTTCATACTATTCAGCTAATTTTTTCTTATTTTTGGTATTTTGTAGGTTGAAAAATTCCCATTATGTATGTGGTTAGTTGGTTGGGGTTTTTTCTGTGTACAGTTTTCATCTGATTTATTTCCTGAGAAACTTGCAGTGATTACTACCAACATACATGCTACTGATGGTGTTCTTTTAGCTCAACTTACAGTCATGCCATCTTAGATTCCTGTAAATTTTACCATGCAAGACTTAGCAACCAAGTTATGAAATCTCTTTGCGTAGTGCTTAACAAGGGAGGCCAAAAGATAGTTTTTAACACAGAAAGGTACTTGATAGTATCACTGATCGTTAGACTGTTGTGCTGTACATCAGCGAAAGCCACGTTACTCTCCTTTCTTACTGTTGTATAGTGTCTTGAGTACCAAAGTTGCAAAACCGGTACTACGTTCTCAGATCTGCATCACTTAGGAAGATAATCAGAACAGAGAAGGGTTTAGAAAGTGCTCAGCATTCCTGGGAGCACTTAATTGTTTGAAATGACTGCCAGGAAACGGGGAGATAATACACAGAAAATGAGTTTGAGCAGGCAGCTTTCTCCTTGAAATGGAGACTAACCCTTTTCTGTCCTAATATTTTGCTAGTTACTCTGCTGATTAAAAACAAATCCCTATGACAGAAAGAACTTTTCTCATTTTTCTTGCCTTTTTAAAAATTTCTACTTCCAGATACCATGTCTTACATGAATCACATGGAACTCCCCACTGCTCTATTAAACTTAGTCTTCACTAAATTCTAATATGTGCTTGCAGGTGCCTTTGTTCCAGGAGTCCCTGTGCAACCTGTGTTGCTTCGGTACCCCAACAGGCTGGTAAGCAGAACATTCTTCTGTCACTGACTATGTCAAAATCCCGACTTGAACAATACCTATGATACATATTTTGCACTGTCATTGAACAATCTGTTGTTCTGAGCTTTAGCATTGGAGACCTTCTGGAAGCAGCTCTTCACCAAGTGACACCATGGTGTAGCTGCTATTCTGATTGTGGAAAAGTTACTTCTGGTCTTCTTAGCTATAGTTAGAGGGAGCACGGGAAAGTATTGCAGCGGAAGTTAGAAACTTCCTGCAAAGCCACAGAGCTTGTACTTTGAAGTCTAAACGGCACGCAACTTCCCTACTAGTCATCTTTTTTTTTTTTTTAAGCTCAGAGTATTCTTACTGCAAAGGGAGTTTCTGAACAAAAGCAAAGTGTAGCCATGCAGAACCCCCCGCCTGCATGCCCCTTAGGAGGGCAGCTTTCAGAACAGTTCTTTTCATGCAATTTTCCCTTGTTTTGTGAATAAATGTTTACTCTTTGTGCCAAGCATGAGGGCTACAGAGGTGGTTTCACTGGCAGGCATAATGCTGGCACAGGAGTCTAGCAACTTGTTAAGTTTCTTTTAAGTATCTGGTCAGCCAAGAAATCCAGCAAAAAACAAACTTAATTCCTAATGTTTTTTTAAGATAAAAAACAAGTGATGCTATTGTTATTTGCAAAGATTCCTTTTATAGATCAATTCAAAACTAAAGTGAGCCACTAAAGGTACTGCTTTTCACTGATAGACCTAAGGACCTGCCATATACATTGTAAAAGTTATATATTATTAGTGATAAACATAGAATAAATTAAAAAAAAAAATAAAAAAAAAAAAAAAAAATCATGATGATTACCTACCCAAAAATGTCACTAAAAACTAAATCAAACATGCCTATGAGGGTGCCTTTCTAAAAGGAGTGGTGAAGTCCTCTGGAAAAGTCTTACTAGTCTAATTCTGTAGTTTGAATCAGAATGAATGATTTAAAATATCTTTTGTTCCCAATTGTTGATATTATCAAAATTCTGCTATGTGTATTTCTGAATTTTTAAGTCAAGGAATTCTAGTTACCTTTACATGTTTCTTTATTTTCACTGCAGGACTGTAAAACTGTTTTTATTGAACTTGTGCCTGTTTTATATTGTAACTTTAGCTCTCTAACTTTCATCTGGTTATGTCACTCATTTATGTGTTCTGTTTTTTTCCTAGGATACTGTGACCTGGACATGGCAGGGCTATTCACTGTAAGTTTCTTAATGCTACTGAAAATTACATTTAGGATTTTCCCCCCTTTGCTGAACAGTCTGCTAAACAGATTCAGCTAAGCCAAGACACATGTTCTTCTAGATCTGTTTTTATGAGGGGAAATACTTGGGGGGGAAGTTTAGATTGGATATGAGGAAGAAGTTCTTTACTGTAAAGGTGGTGAGGCACTGGAATGGGTTGGCCAGTGAAGTTGTGAATGCTCCATCGCTGGCAGTGTTCAAGGCGGGGTTGGACATAGCCTTGGATGGCATGGTTTAGTGTGAGGTGTCCCTGCCCATGGCAGGGGGGTTGGAACTGAATGATCTTAAGGTCCTTTCCAACCCTAACTATTCTATGATTCTATGATTCTATGATAATGCTGTCATGCAGTAGACTTCATATCTAAATGGCTAGAAAAAGGGTTTGCAAATGAGGAAGCATTACCAGCTACCGTATAACTTCATTTTCTCCTATGTTTTGCATGTTACACTAGAGCAAAAGAAAGATTTAAAATTCTTTTTCCTTTTGAGGGGAAACAATCCTAATCATTAAAATCTGTGGATTTTTACAGTTTGCCCTGTGATATACAGTAAGAAATAGTAATGTTATTCTATCTCTCTGTTTATTACTCCATCTTATTTGAAGTCATATAAGAGTAAATGGAGAAGATAGGCTAAACAGTATTCATTTTCCCTGCTTTCCCCATGTAGGATTCTTCTTTAGATTTTTATTTTTGCCTGACTCAACAAAAGCAATTGTTTTCAGATCCCAGTGAAGAGGCTATATATATAATATCTGACAATGAAATAATGAAAAATATTTCCATGAACCAGTTAGGCAATGGATCTGTGTTTATTTCTCAACACAGGTGGCCTTCTACTGTGCTAAAATATTTTATTAAAGCATTAAAAAACCTTTACAGCTGCACTAAAATATGTCTGGAAAATACTTTTCACTTTATAAACATGCATTAAAAGGTGCATTTGCAGAATCCATATACCACATATTCATGTGGTATATGTAATTTATTTACTACATGGCTGACTTACTAAGTGACTAAAATTCTTAAGGCAACTAATATTGAAACATGTCTGAAGTGGTGGAATAAATCACAAGCTCCTTTTAAGCTGTCATTAGTTACTCCTAGCACCTGCATACTTAGAGAATAGGCATTCTGAAAGCTGAGCTAGGTGAAAATGTCCACCCTAGTTTCCCATGACTTTTTTGCTATTATTATTACTGCTGTTATAGTTTTCAACATACTGGGAGTAATGAACACTGAAAATTAAATAGCATACTGCAAATTTCCCCTATGAGGGTTTTATGCTGGAAGATTGAAAGGAGCTTATGAGAGATGATGAAGAAAATTTAATCAGAGGTATTCCTGTGGCAGGGAAGAGGTGGCCCATTCACTAAAAACTAAGAAATGCCTTAAGCCTAGTGGGTGGATGAAGAAGGCTTAAAATCTGTGAGAAGACAAAAGGAATGGCTTGAAAAATTGTGTCAAGAAAAGGGATGGATGGGGTAGAATCTAGAGATTCTTAATAAAAATAACAGGAACTGGGAGAAGAACACCCCCTGTGCAAACCTGCAGAGCACAAACTCACACTCTTTGTAAAGCTTCGTGTCAGGATGGGACAGCACCAGTCTCCTTCTCAGAAACCACCTTCCCCAGTTTCTGCTTTCACAGTGAAAAGAACAAGTCAGAAGTGGAAGTCATTATACTCACCCTCTTTCGCAATTTCTTTCTCACCCTAGGTCTTGATACTAAAATGTGTGACTTGTTCTAAAAGCGCTGAAGGTCCTGAACATACCAACACTTCATTAACACATCTGTATAAACACTACCAGTACTTGCAAAATCGCTAGCAAATACTAACAAATCCTTGCTTCACTGCTGTAAATGGAGGTCCCATTTCCAGATGAGAGAATTAAAGATTAAGTAGAGCTACTTCGGAATCAAAGCTCTTAGAGCTGTAAAATCCAGTGTGTATTCACCTCTTTAAAAATAAAGCAACATACATACCTTCATTTGGCTGGCCAAAGAACTGTATAGTATTGTTAATCTGTATGAGAACAGACAAAAGGTTGTCTGCCCAACGAGCAAGCAGCAGGTATATGCAGAAGCCCTGTAGAAAAATATCAAAAACAGCATTTCAGTGAACTTCTCTGCAGTGTACTTCAAAAGCACCCAATATTGGCTGTGGTTTTGTCTATGCTTTCAAAAGTTTTGTATACTGATGTTCAAATACTTTAGTTTTTAAAAAGTAAAATGTATTTTTCTTCCTTTTTCTCTTTGCCTGCAGAAAAGAGCTGTGTGTAATGACTCTGTGTCAGCTCTTCACAAAAGTAGAAGTTGAGGTAAGAGTTAGAAATGTTTTTGTACTAAGATTCAGCAACCATGAAATTTGTGTTTAAATATAAATGCAGCATTGACCAATCTGGTGGCCTTCTATGATGGGGCTACGGAACTGATGGACAGGGGTAGAGCAGTTGATGTCATCTACCTGGACTTGTGCAAAGCATTTGATGCTGTCTCACATGACATCCTTCTCTCTAAGTTGGAGAGACATCAATTTGATAGGTGGACCACTCGGTGGATGAAGAACTGGCTGGATGGCCGCACGCAAAGAGTTCTGCTCAATGGCTCAATGTCCAGCTGGAGACCAGTAACGAGTGGTGTCTCCCAGGGATCGGTGCTGGGACCGGTCTTGTTCAACATCTTTGTGGGTGACATGGACAGTGGGATTGAGTGCGCCCTCAGCAAGTTTGCCGATGACACCAAGCTCTGTGGTTCAGTTTATACATTGGAGGGAAGGAATGCCATCCAGAGGGACCTTGACATGCTTGTGAGGTGGGCTGATGCCAACCTGATGAAGTTTAACCATGTCAGGTGCAAGGTCCTACACCTGGGTCAGAGCAATCTCACGCACAGCTACAGGTTGGGCGGGGAGGAGATTCAGAGCAGCCCTGCGCAGAAGGACTTGGGCGTGCTGGTCCATGAAAAAATGAACATGAGCCGGCAGTGTGCGCTTGCAGCCCAGAAAGCCAACTGTATCCTGGGCTGCATCAAAAGGAGCATGACCAGCAGGTCGAGGGAGGTGATCCTGCCCCTCTACTCTGCTCTTGTGAGACCTCACTTGGAGTATTGTGTGCAGTTCTGGTGTCTCAGCTTAAAAAGGACATGGAACTGTTAGAACAAGTGCAGAGGAGGGCCACGAGGACAATCAGGGGACTGGAGCACCTCCCATATGAAGATAGGCTGAGAAAATTGGGGCTGTTCATCCTGGAGAAGAGAAGGCTGCGTGGAGACCTCATAGCAGCCTTCCAGTATCTGAAGGGGGCCTATAGTGATGCTGGGGAGGGACTCTTCATTAGGAACTGTAGTGAGAGGACAAGGGGGTGGCATGGTTTAGTGGGAGGTGTCGCTGCACCTGTCAGGGGGGTTGGAACTAGATGATCTTAAGGTTCTTTCCAGCCCTTACTATTCTATGATTCTATGATTTACATTATTAATCCCTGTTAGTGAGCAACAAATGTCTCAGAAACAAGAAGAGAATCACAATAATATATTTAGATTTCTTGTCCATTTCTGTGTGTCACTTAATCTGATGAGTTCCTAAAAGAAATCTGTCATAAACACCTTTAATCTTGAGGCACTGTAAAACCAGTGATAATTATCACCACATGCATTTACAGATGTTAAACTAAGAATTAGAAAATGTTCTGTTAAAGGTAACAACTTACTTTTCCCATCATTTCATTTCTCTGCTTCCTTCAAAATCTCCTTGTCTTCCTCATTATCTTTCTAGACTGAGCTCTAAACGGTTTCCCAGCTAACACCTTTCTTATAGTGGTTGTTCTGAGCTTGTATAATGAACCGGTTCCCTTGATCATTAGAATCGGCTGCATAGCATGGAGAAAGATGAATGATAAGTGAAACATACACCCTTCATATCAGTGTGTTTACTCTAACTGCTCCCTGTCAACAAAACATTTGAAACACAGTAGTGAGGAGCCAGATAACCAAGGTATGACCGGGTTGTGTAAGTGTTGTACTTCACATTCCTGACTAGGCCACAAAGGATTGTCAGTGTGGGCTAACTTGGTTTAGGGATCCAAGGAATGGGAGGAATTCAGGCAGGTGCTGCTGTTTATTTGAAAACACAGAATTAAGCAAAGTTGTGCAAAGCTTTGTGAATACAAGCAGTGTTGCTACTATTAATAGCAATATGGTCTTTGTTGTGAAACAGTGAAATTCATTTTAAGGAAGCACCTTGTTACTGTACAGTACATGCAGTAGTCACATATTTTTAGTGGGTGTACAAAAGAGCTTATTCTCCTAATTACTTTGTATAGAAGGACATACTCATCAAATCTGTATACGTGGGAAGAAAGAAAGTTAAAGTAGCCCTTCAAGTAGAGGTTTATTTTCCCCTACTTAAGAACAGAACTCCAACTTGCCTGTTAGAAAACAAATTTCGTGTTCCAAAAGATGAAACTGAAATATGAAAAATATGCAGCTTTCGCAGCAGCATCCCCAAAGTGGAGCTGATTTCTTAGCATCAATGCAAGCTTTCTTCCATTTGTAAAAAAAGAAGAGGCAGATTTGTCTGGGAAAGAGAGGAATCAAACTGCTTTTAGGAGTGGACATTTCTGTTGCTGTCCCATACTGTGAGCAAGTAGCTTCTCCACTCCCATCAGTCTTGCGCTGCCTCTACCTGCAGTGCATGATCAGCGAGGTACTCCTCTAGTCCATGTGTATGCCTGACTAGTCATATTCTAACAAACTGTGAGTACTGAAGGTTGAACAGTGAACCTGACAGTTTTAGCGCTGCAAAAGATACAGCCTTTGGCAAGTTCTGTAAGAAGAGGGACTAGCTCAAAACCTGATCAGAGAAGTAATTTTGCTACTGGAAGAGCCATGTAAAACTTTCCTTACAAGAATGCATCTCGCCAGGGAAAGTATACTACTAGTCTTTGCCAGACAAGTAGCTGGTGGGGTGTGGGATCGTATGTGCTGCCTCAGGAGGCCAAGAAACCAAATTCTTCATCCCCAGCTGTGGTTTCTGGGAGCTGGTTTTGTGAATAATTGTAGGTGGTTTTTTTGAAGGGTATAGTGATGTTTAACCTGCCAGAAATTTAGGTTGCTGTCTGAGCAAGACCTCAGCCTCAAGATGTAATGACCACTTTCAAGACCATGACCCATGTTTGCATAGATACGGTTCTCAGAGTAATAACTTCGTCTCACCAAGTGATGACACAGTTTTCTGTGTCTCTACAGGTGCCCATGGTTCCTCAATTTAAGAGTTATGTGGCTTCTGAGGGAAGTTGCAATAAGCAGGCACATACGTCAGACCTTGAACATATCTGGCAGCTCCTTATAGGAGGAATGAAATCTCAGACATCCATGTGAATAGCTGGATCCCTGCTGTCCTTACAGGGAGACAGCTTTTAGCTATAAACAGAAATTTGGCTATTTGACAGATAACCGATTCCATAAACTGACTGGATTTAATCATAAAGAGGCAGCATTCCTTAAAAACAAACATAAAAAAGCTGTTCAGGATGGACTGCGTTTACATGGGACAGTTACCGCTGCATTAGTATGTTACCAGCAACTGCAATATAACTGAAGAAACATATTAATACAAAATGAGCAACTGTGTCTTCCAGTGAACCATGAGTAATGCCTTATACTTATCCTAGAATTGCTGTACTGAAGGCAAGATTGCAGGGTAGGGAGTAGCAGAGCTCAGATGAATGATGACCATAACTGCAAGCAGGCATGGTAAACAGAGCTGCAAGCACGCGCCGTGGACTGAAGCAGAAAGAACTTCCTCCACGTACACTGCTTTGCAAACAAACAGAAGCTGCTTCATTCCATGTAAGATAATAATCTATAGTGCGTTTGTAGTCTAACACTACTTAAATGTCTACATGTTAACAATGAATAAATACTCAACAGTAATCTTGTTGCCATTTAGATATCTATGTGTTTTCTAGGTCTGGGAGAAGAGAGGGTTGTTTTGTTGGGGGTTTTGACTCTTTGCTTAGAGTTCCAAAACTTTACAGTTATTATATCCACTTCGAGGTCAGAACTGAGACTTCCTAACATTTTTACCATGGAGGAAAAACTTGCAGGAAACTTAGCAGTCACATGCTGACAGATACAATTAACATGTACGAGGTGGGAATGCAGTGTCTATTTAAAAACATTCAAAATTTTACATGTGCTATTCCAGTATATAACGTCACTTTATAAAGAAACTTTGAAAAGGAGTGTACAGTATTTCAATCCCACATTCTTACTATTGTAGCATTTAATTTTATAACTAAGAATGCATTTATTATACTTTCCTTCTTTGAGGGTTTGATTTTTCATATTAAAGCAGCTTCTGCCAGCCTTTGAAAGGTAGTCTTGGACTAAATCTCACTTGTGTGGCATGGGCAGGAGGGCCAGAGTGGTTTCTTGGGCGGTTGAGACCTCTAGTGTCCAGTTCCTTCATTGCATGGCTAATTTTTTTTCTCCTGTTTTTTCCGCCATTCCAAAGACTAACGAGAAATTGTTAATGTTGCTAGTAAAGTGGTGAGTATTTAATGCATTGTATAACTCATCCCTTTCAGTTTCTGCCTGTTCATATTCCTACTGAGGAAGAAAAGAATGATCCCATCATTTTTGCCAACAGAGTCCGACAAACCATGGCAACGTATGTAATCAGTCCTGAATAAAATCTGTGAGAACTTTTATTTTATATCCAGCAATTCCACATATATCCTAGCCGTAAAGTACAATCTGTTCACATCCCAGGTGCCATTTATGGGAATTACCGGAGATTTCCACAGAGAAGTCAAATTCCTATACTAAAACACTTGCTGTTTTTACATAGGGCATAAGGAAGTTATCTCACTTTGAAACATAGCATGTCCAATTCATGGAAAGCTGGAATAAATTTCTCCCTTATTTGCTTGGCAAGAGTAAATGGGTGGTTTGTTCTCCAAGGTTACTGGGGTGCATTTACAACACTGTAAATCATGACACTGCCATAATTAGTTTCGTAGTATGGTTTTGCAAAGTGGTGTATATTCCTTTATCCTACTTGCAGCAATGCAAGAATGAACTATCATTTGTTTTGTATGTTAGTATTAAAGCCAAACTGAGACAGAGAATGGAAACAGTCAGCTAAAGGTCATTTTAATATAAGAAATTAATCTTCTTTTTAATTCTGTTTCAGTGCTTTGAATGTGCCAGTCACTGATCACACTTTTGAAGATTGCCGACTGATGATTTCAGCAGGACAGCTGACTTTACCCATGGAAGCTGGGCTGGTGGAGTTCACCAAAATCAGCAAGAAACTCCAGTAAGGGAAGTGTAGCTGTTGGTAGCATAACTACTGCAGTGCTGCAGGTGTAGATAGCCACCTACAAAAGGATTCATTACCTGACACCTGGCTTGGTCACATGTAATATAATGCATTTATGTATACAGTTTACATGCATAAACTATATGGAAGTCAGAGATGAGAAAAATCCCAGTAAGAACTAATCCCAAGTGATTTTTGTGGGCAGTGTCACAAGAGGAAAAATGCATTTTTCTAATCTTTTATGGATTTATCTCACCAAAAGGTGAGGAAGGTAGAGCAGTACCTATTTTAGGCACTTGATGGTTATCTTGGTGCCCAATTTAAATAGCTTTAGTGGAGATGCACAGGCAGTGTGTGGTAGAAAGTAAAAAAACTTCTTTCCAGACTGAGATATCAGCCAGGAGTTAAGGTTTTTAGTTGTACTGTGCAGCTGTGTTTCACTAGTGGTGTCAACTTCTCTTGTCTGGACAGAGTGGAATTTGAGGACCAAGCTACATAATCATACACTAACACCATCAAATAAACTGGCATGGCTGTGGTCAAATATGATGTGTGCAGTGAATCTCTACCCAAGCATAGAACTGCCAGCTTTTAATATTAATAACTGATTTCATGTTAAATGTCAGCTTGGAAGCACAGCATTTCTAATGCTGTGCGCACATGCTCTGTTTGGCTATTTTTCATCATTGAACGTTGTCATAACTCCTACTGAAATTCCATCTGTCCAAGATCTGCTGTGTAGAAATATCTCCTCTCCCTCATGTTTGCACAGCCTACAATGGAATCGTGTCAGAGAGCAGTTGGATACCTTTGCTGCTATTGCAAGTGCTTCCAAAGGGGGAAGAATTGGAATTGAGGAGTTCGCAAAGTACTTGAAGCTGCCTATTTCAGATGTCCTCAGAGAGTTGTTTCTACTTTTCGACAGGGTGAGTAGTTGGTTAACTCGCATGTTGACAATGTTTTGTTGAAAATCATGTCCCAGAAGAATATTTAATTCATTATGTCAAGCTTAGTAAATGCTTCTTGGTTAGCAATTCCTGTAGGCAAGATAGGTGACTCTTGCAGTTTCCATCTTAAGTTTCGATGGAGAAAGGATTATCAGTTTGTAGCTTGCGAGATGGCAGCCATCTCTTAGACCAAGTTGCCACACCAGCATCAGATGGTAATCTTCATGCTGGTATGGCTGAATATTTCCTTTTGCCTCCCCCAGATTTTGAGCTTATGTACACTCGACAGCCTAATTAACTGATGTAGTTGTAAGTAGATAATTTAAGGCAGACTGAAGCTGACTAGAATATGTGTTCCTGCATATGTGTTTGTGAAGGGTGCTGTTAGACATTGTAAGGTCTCCTCTTGCCAATTTCCAGCCATAAAGGAGGCTACATGTTAATTTGATCATTAGGCTTTCCCCCATAGTTAGTGGTGATCTCTCATTTTATGCTTTTCCCTGAAGATGAGACAAATTGTTCTGTGGATGTGCCACTCTGATTAAACCAGAAGTATCAGTGACTAGAGCACAGCACAGAATTCATCTTGCTTCTAGGCACCCATTATGTGCTACAGTGCAAGCAGCATGTCATCCTACAAGTGCTGACGAACTGGAGTTCATTTGTTATCGTAGGAGCTCTCCCAGCTCAGTGTCACTCCTTGTGATCAAGTTAGCTTTAGCAACACACCTGTCCCTGGTAGGTCATTGCTGTGTATATGCCAATAAGAACGGTTTTGGGATTTTTCCAGATAAAAAGGTTCTACAAGCTCTAAAATAGAGGAGAGCCAAATGCATTTCCTTCATTGCTGAATGCATTTGAAGTTCTAGAAGAGCTAGGGTTCATCCTTTCTTCATTCTTGCCTCCACATCTTGAACCATTGGCTTCTGTGAACATGTAGTCCAAGTCCTGAAGCATGGTACATAAAATAGAAACATGATGTGACAACCAAAATAATTAAGGGCAAGCAAGACTCCTTTAACTTCCCCTATGTGGCACAACAGTGACAGTAACTAGAATTAGCAATGTAATGCTCAATTTATTAAAAAATTGAAGGTAAAAAAGACAGCAAGAACCAACAAGACTAGTAGGTTTTGCTGCATGCATTTTTAAGAAGATCAGCTTTACTGACAAACAGTCACGCTAACATGGCAGAGCTCTTTTCAAATTGCTTCAGGTATGAGCACAGGTATTTTGGGGCTTCCGCTCTGTGGTTTTTAGCCTCGTTGGGCTTTTTTCCATAAAGATTCTTCAAATCATATAAAGCTAACTATGCACAGAAGAAAAGAAACAGAGGTGTGTCAACAACTGACAGAAACTACAGAGACCTTAGAGAACTTTGGCACAGCTGTTGACATGTACAGACACGGTGAAGTTTAAGCATGCAGATAAACAGTGGTTTGCCTACGCCTACATCTCAGACACAATACAGCTGCGGAGCATTACAGAAGCACTGGGTCTCTCAGTAACTCCAAAAAGTTTTCACAATGTTCCTTGCTAAAGCTTTGCTGAGTGGAGGAAGTGGTAGCGGTCATGGAGGGAGCCTTGCACATGGCGTTGGAGGTCTTCTGACAGGAGGTGGTCTTGGAAGTAATCTTGGAGGACTTGTTGGAGGTCTTGTCAATCTTATAAGTGAAGCAGCAGCTCAGTATAATCCAGAACCACCTCCACCTCCTCACAATCGTTTTACGAATGTGGAAGCTTACGAGAGTGAGGAGATCAGACAGTTTCGTCGCCTTTTTGTCCAGCTTGCTGGAGATGATATGGAAGTGTGTGCCACAGAGCTAAGGGATATCCTGAACAAAGTCGTTTCCAAACATCAAGACTTGAAAACAGATGGCTTCAGCTTGGACACATGCCGTAGCATGGTAGCCGTCATGGACAATGATACAAATGGCAAACTGGGCTTTGAAGAGTTTAAGTATCTGTGGAACAATATCAAGAAATGGCAGTGTGTTTACAAGCAGTATGATACTGATCAGTCAGGCACTGTTGGCAGAGCTCAGCTGCCAGGTGCCTTGAAGGCTGCAGGCTTCCCCCTGAATGAGCAGCTTTGCCAAGTGATCATACGCAGGTATGCTGACGAACACAGCAGCATGGACTTCAACAACTTTATTAGCTGCTTGGTACGACTGGACAGCATGTTCCGGACCTTCAAGTCGCTGGACCGAGATGGAGAAGGACGGATTAAAGTGACCATTGAAGACTGGCTGGAGCTGACCATGTATTCTTGAAGGTGTACCAGAGAGGAAAAGCTTCGTCTGGAAGACACATACAGAAGACTACAATCCTCTACTATAGAACTGTAGTCTTTTCCTTGTTCTAAGGCAGATGTAGCTTGTGGCAGATAGCTCAAAGTGTTATGATTCCTCTTCTGCATGCATTAATCTGCTTTTCTGAAGGGTTTGGGTTAGTTGTCAGTTGAACAGCTGCATGTCTCAGAAAACTATCTCTAGATTCTGAAGTGTGGGAATATGTGGAAGGATCAAAGCTTAGTTATTTCTTCATGTAAAGTGGCTTGTATGTGAGTGTAACTATTACATAAAAGCTCATAAGTTTGGTGTTGATGTTAATATTCCAACTCTTCAGCATTTGCTAAGCTGGAATAAAGCTCTGTTTGCCTAAAGGCAATCACCAGTAAAGCGAGTTGCTCAGTTATTTCCAACAAGGGGAAAAACATGAGAACTGCAATAACTAAGATTAATTTACGTAATCATATTTAATTTCCTTCCTTCTTCTGCGGTTTCATGCTTGTCTGCTGCAGTAAAACCTGAGTGGGATTGTCAGCTCTACCTTCAGGCCAAGAGAGAGCTGAAGATTTATAGAAGACTACTTCTACAACCTTTCTACAATTCTATTAACTAGCCTTTTCTTTCTTTCCTTTAAGCCTTATTATAGTTATAATGAAAACAACTTAAAATACTACATTTATATTTAGAGGAGCTTGCTGTAATAATGCAGTCACATAGCAGAGTACCAGCCAAAATCAACCTCTGCCCGAGTTAAGTTTTATCAGGGTGCAGCATCCCACTCAAGGTAGTTATGTAGTTCTGTCAACTTTTGAGTAAAAGAAAACGGACTAACTTGAACTGTCAAGGTACATTTCTGTGCATTAAGGATTACATGATTGATGAAGACAGCCTTGTAACAAGGCAATTTCTCAGCAGGGCTTTGCCGCTTTACAAGAAAATGGTTTAGGGTGTGTGCTAGCTGACTGGAATGTGCAAGGATGAGTTGAGTAGCAGCACAGGCAGTCTCCAGTTGTCATAATCCACACACCCCTGCCCCTCTGCAGGGAAACATCAGTGACTAATCCAGAAATCCCACACAATACCTGCAGGGCATCTGAATGGTAACAAATGTGTTGTGGTTTGGGTTTGTTTCTAAATTTCCATAGCTTTGATTTCTACATTTTGCAGTTACACTTGGCAAATGGTATTTTCCAAACTGATGAAATCTCCCTGGTATACATGCAGAAGCCTTTTGCTTGCAATTTAAGAAAAAGTAACTTACAACTTTTGCTCAGACTTTTTTCCTCCTGCACTTTGTTTAATACCACGCTGGGTGACAGAGTAAAAATACTCATATTGGCCCAAATTTAGCACTTTAATGGAAGTAATATGACCCTTATTAGCTCTTGAGATGAAAGAGGTCAGTCCCTTCCTAATGACATTCACCCTTCACCCAGTTATTCAGTGGAAAAAACACAGTTGTCCGCAGTGGTATTTGGGCTCTGAGTAAGAGAAAAGTGAGCACAAGGGAAAGTGTGATACCTCCATGTGAGCACCATCCTACCAGGTTTGTTTCAGAGGTGCTCTTTCTGACTAGTTAGAACTTGCAACAGGCAGTGGAAATTTTAGAGTTACAGCAGTAGGCTTTTGCATGATGAGCCTGGATGTGAACACGAGAGGTCCATCTGCAGTTCCTCCCCAGATGGTCCAGTTGTTGGTTCCCTTACTAGCCCTGTAGGTTACTCAGGGTTTACTTAGCTAAGTAGAACACAGACATGCACATTTGATTTTTCCTGTTGCCTTACGTAGTGAAAAAAAATATCTATGGCAGTAGTACTTTAAACTTTATTGACTGCATTTGTCTTGCAACCCTTTTGCAACTCCAAATAAGACTACTTACGACAATACAAACTTTCATGTTTCCCAAAATGTCAGATTTACTGTATTGTGTAAAAAACAAAACCCTAGTTACCATAGCATGCCATATTGAAAATAGTAGCAGAAAACTAGTTTCTGTAAAGAAAACAGGGCTTGTTGAGGTTACACTCTTTCAGTTATATTACGAAACTTAAATACAAGTATCTAAATATTGTTGTTCTGCTTTGCTATTTAGAGAATTGGAGCTCAGCTCATGTGTTGATTCCTTAAAATATTTGAATATTTGCACAGGCTGCAAACACAGCTAGATACCTGTAGAAAGACTACTGCAAGTCCTTGTTTGCAGTGATGCTACACAAACACTGAAGGTTTTCCTGCGTTTTCAGTTTAACTCCCATCTTTTTCCAGACAACAGCCCTATCATTTCTCATTAGCCAACATGGCAGAGCATTTGGAAGTTGGCCAGCGATTCTAGGACTTAGTAGAGCTAGTCACAACACAATCTTGCAAGTATAGTAGCTTGATTTCGTACTCAAATGGCTGGAGTTCTGCATATCAGTTTGCACTCAGTTTTGATTACTTGTTGTTTTTTTTTTAATGAAAGTAATATGACCCTTATTAGCTCCTGTCATTTTTCCTTGTGCAGCCACAGCTGTGTTAACTTACTTCAGCAGTTGTTTTTGATGGGACTATTTTAGTTAAAGCTGACTCCCAATTCTTTCCCTGTGGTGCATATTCTTTAAAAAGAAATTAAAAAAATATTGTAATTGCATCAAACAATCCTTTGCTAAGAATGCAGTCTACAAAACTGTCCAAAACTAATATTGCATGAAACGATCATTATCTGCACTCTTGTCTCAGTTGCTTCAAGAGTTTAGGTTTATGATACTTTTTTAAGTTTCATCTATTATCTCTATTATGAGAACTGTGAAGTAGTCAAAATATTTAAAGTTAAGCTCTGCAGCATGAGAGCACATTCGTAAATATAACAGCATTTATGAGAGAACATTGTCCTTTTCTAGTGATTAAAAACTATCCAAAGTTGTATCTCTTAGACATGCATAGAAATAACTTAGAGACTATTCATATCTTTGCTAAAAAGTTTCCCTAAAATGTACAGGTTTTTGAAGTAGAAGATTCTCAAAGGTTGTATGTCTTCAAAGGAGATGCAACAGTTGTCTGTGCAGAAGAGTCCTGAGTTGGATTAGAAGGCTAAATAAAAGTGTGTTAGCAGTTTTGTATCCTGCCAGACATATAGCTTGATAAAGGAAAGGTAGTACTGAGCATATTATTACACATATTTTGTTAATCAAGAACTACCTTAAAACCTGAATTCAGTAACAGAAATCCCATTTCGTGGAACCCAAGATTATCAAAGTGCTCCACAGAGCAACATTTCTCCACAGGCAAGCTCCATATTCCACTATTCAGCAGCAGAAAACCAGGAACAAAAAGGTTAAGGTTAGTATGCTCAATTGGGCATAAGAAGTTGGTAGAAGAGCCAGAAATAGAATCTATATCTGTCTGTTCACTACAGATTTACCCAGGAGACCACCCTTCTCTCACTCGGCTGAAAAAGTTTTGTGCTGTTCTCAGGCTTAAGAGAGTCTGCTTTGTAAATCTTTTTATTCTTGAAATGTACACCACATTATCCACAAAGGGCGCTGTGCTTCACACTTTTGTTTGCATTTAAAATGGTTCTGATGCATGCCCTTTTTGCGAATGTTCCAAACTATGAGCTACTAGTCATCTCTGCTATGCTTTCATTAACTAAGCTGTGTCCCATCACCTAACACTTGGATGTGTCTCTTCTGCAGACACAGGATGTTTCCCAAAACACAGGATGTTTTCCTAAAGAAACTCAGTGTGGTCACAGGAGCGCTACTGACTTAAGCATGTATTTCAACAGACCTCTGCCATTTTCCCTATTCACAAGTATAACGCAGCTTACATAGAAAAAACGGTCACAAATCCCGTATCAAGGCAAACTTCAGATGTTTTGTTGATGTAGGTTTGTAGTGAAATGTTTGTTCAGATCTAAACTGAACTTACCAGAGAGATTCTTACAATGAATTTGTTGCATTTCTGGCTTAAAAGGTAAGGTGGTGTATTCGCTTCAAAATAGCATGCAGGGCAATGCATTTGGTTCAAAGAAAGGCTTAAGATAGTCCATGTAGAGGTAGTGCATCATCAGGCTGTACTTTCACTAGCATATATTTTATTACTGAAGGTTCTTAGGAAGAATTAGCTCAAGGCAGCAGCCTCACTGTTGGCGTGTTCTAGGATGTTGCATAGGCCTCTGAGTGAGTGCCTGTCTACAACAAATGTTACCGTTACCCTAAACTCATGTATTCCAGTTCTTACTGGAGACTTCTCTGAGGTCATATACTAAAGAAAAAGATTGTAAGTTGATTTAGATCTCTTTTGTTTGGGTGTTTACAAGAGAAATTGAAATCAAATTTCTCGCTATTCAAAATAACATTGCTACTTCAGCCTTTGTATTACATACATTTAGCAATCTGTTAGTATTTTTCTCTGGGAAGAGCCAATACCTCTAGTGCTGTAAACTGTTTTAATGCAAGTTGTATATTTGATTTATACAACAGCTGTTAAAGTGATCTGCAGGATTAACTGTAACTACTGCCCTGTGTGTGTTTGTGTACAGAACGGAGATGGCACCATTGACTTCAGAGAATATGTAATTGGTTTGTCCATTCTCTGTAACCCAGCCAACACAGAAGAGACTATTCGGATGGCATTTAAGGTAAGTTCGATTTAGTGTAAATCTGCAAACCTGACAAATCAAGACTGGCTGTAAATCTATTAGCTTTCAAATCACAAGTTTATAGCTTCAATCTGTTATGCAAATGTGAGTAATAGTCTTAAAGCAATTGACATTTAGAGTGTGAAGGGGAAGGAGGGAATTGCCAGCATCATGGAAAAGGGTTTCAAAAGCCATGTGAAGGCACTAATGAATATGTAACTTGGCAGGCTAACTCCAAAAATGATTCAGCAGCACTTGCAATTCTTTCGCCTGAGGTTTTTTCTGCTGTGATTCTTCAATGTCACAAGTAGACAATAGATGGAGCAATATCATTCTCTTGTTGGTCAAGTGCTCAGTAGAGTCATTGTTATTAACAAAGATGATGGGGTTGGAAAAGCCAAGAAAGGCTATTGAGGGCTGGCACATAAAAAAAAATTGGGCTGCATCTGTCTACTGGCTTGAGCTGTGGTGTGGTGATAATAGAGCAGTTAAGGAGCACTAGCTCATTTCAGATCTCAGGTACAAACAGGCAATATGTGATCAGGGATGCCCAGGCTGTTGAGTTCCATGAACAGGAAAATGCTCAAGTGACTTTTTTTTGTTTTTTTGGTAGGTCTTTGATACAGATTCAGTTGCTTTATGCAGTAATGTGTTCTTATGACCTATATTGAACAATATAGGAGATATGGATCATGTTCATCCTGAGTACTTTTTGGTACTGATGGGTACTTGGGAAGTGCCAGAATTTTTATGGCAATCCATTATGTCCACTGGCTGCTTTAGAGATAAGCACTGCAGCTGTTCCAAGTGATTTGTGCTTTTTTAGGGATGTTTTATCACCACAGATTCCCATGAAGAAGCCAGCCTAGCACCTATTGTTACTGTTCACTATTTTGTTTTCCAGACTATACTCCAGTATCTTACCAGTTGTGCTGATTATAAAATCAGTAACTTGTTTGAATTCCCAGTTTCAGTAGGAAATGACTGGTTCAGCTGGTAAAAGCCTATTTAAGTCTAAAGTGGAACTTTGAGATTCCTTTTGCTACTTGTTTTCTTGGGAAAATTTGAAAAGTTTGCGTGTAGCAAGTATCTAAGCATTAGAGCCATCCACCCCTTGTGTTTCTCAAGGGGTTGATTCACAGCAGATGCTCGCTGCCACTGTGCTGGGGAGGATGGGATGATCGATGCGCATCTACTGCCTGCGCTTCCAGTCACCAGAATTCCTTGTTAATGACAATTCCTTAGTGGTTGACTGATCATGTATACTAAAATTTAGGCATTTTATGTGAGAGCATAAACTATGGTAAGTTTAATCTGATAGTAGATGTGCCAGAACTTAATGAAGACTAAAATCTAAGATGTTCCAGTATGAGGTGGCTGATTGAAGTAGACCCCTAGCACAGCTGATAGTAAACATAAACCTTTGTTAATGTTTTGTTTTTATCAGTTTTATATTGAGTTTATTACTGAGCTAAGACTGTGGGGTTGGTTTGTTTTTTCAGAATGCTGTAATCCCATCTATAGCATGTACATTGCTCTGCTGAGTGTCTGCTAAATGTCGCTCTTTTCCAGAGAAAATACATAAAATGTTTTACAAGAGAAAGTGGCTGAGACAACCAGTCCCTCTGAATCCTAGGCATTGTTTGCAGATCGTCTGTTGAATGCTAGAAACCTAATACATGTTGCTAACATGCACAGAAGGTTCATAGGCAAGCTGATGCTGAAGTATTTCTACATGCTGTCTTTTCCAGCTCTTTGACCAGGATGAGGATGGCACTATAAAGGAAGATGAGTTTGCTTGTATCATTCGGGCAGCTCTGGGGCTGCCAGAGCTTGATGTATCTGTACTCTTTAAAGAAATAGATGCAGATAAAACAGGGAAGCTGTCCTATGGTAAGTTACATCCTTTTGTAACAAAGAGCACTCTGGTAATCATACTGACAGTGAGAGTTTCTTACCTTTTTTCCTGAAGTTATCTAAAGGTTCTCATACTCTGTTTCTGGGGAAAACAGTTGAAGCACAGACCTAGGTACTGATTCGGAGACATCTCCAGGAGCTCGCCAGCAAAGTTTTAAGTTGACAAGCAGGTATTCTTTATTGCGGCACTGGGAGACATGGGGGATCACTCCTCCAAGTGTGTCCCTCCCAGGCATCAACCAGGCTGTGGTTGTATTGTCCTTAAACATACATATTCATTAGATTGCATACATTACATGACACTTTTAGAGAATGCCTCCTGCACACACACTAAAATGTGGTACTTGGCTTTGGGACCCTTGGTGGTTATTTTTCATCACTTTGTTTTAGGATCATTGTCATGTCAGTAACCACCAGGTGGTTCTGGCAAAGCTTGTCTTAGTAATTTCCTTTTCTCTATAGTTGCTAACAACGCCTAAGGTCCTTGAAGTTACTTATTTACAACCCTATTCTTCAATCAACCCTATTCTTCAGTCAGCCCCATTCTTCAGTACTTTGTGTGATATGCCTGATATGCTTCAGAGTGAAGTAACTGGAGATCAGCTTCAGTAAAAGGAGCAGGCACTGAAATTTCCTTTGATTCTGTTGCTGCAGTATAGTGTCTGTGTTTTCTGTATTTTTCAGATGAGTTTAAGCACTTTGCACTCAAGCATCCAGAATATGCCAAGTTATTTACTACATACCTAGAGCTACAGAGATACCAGTTAGATATGCTGGAGGAGTATAACACTGAGTCACCTGAAGTCAAACACAGTCCAGTTAGAAAGAGTACAATCCCAGTATCAGAAACAACAGCAACTGCAAGAAATAAGGTCTGTCCTGAAGGCAATGAAGAGGATAACTCGACTACCTCTGACAAAAAGGAGGACTGAGAAGAGTTGGAGAATTCAGCTCTTGAATTCTACAGGGTTATTTCCCCTAGGTATTCATAAGCACAATTGATATAAAATAGGGGAAGGTACAGTTTAAGAAACTATATATCTGTATTCTTTTTTTTTCACTTTCATATCAGAAGAAGTTATTCTTGTTTGAGTGTAAGGGAGAAACCACTGTAACCATTCTATCCTTGATGTCAGGATCACAAATAGTGGGAATGTTGTTCACTGTCTTCCAAGCTCATGTTTCCAGAAAAGTAACAGATGTGCTAGCAGGGGGTGAGAGGCTCCAGCACTGCAGTGGCATCTCAGGATGGAAACTGAGGATCCACTTGTGTAAAAACAAGTGAAATCTTTGGTGCTGCTCAATTCCTCTACATAACCAACTTGTCTTAAGGGGGGAATAAGATGCCAGAGTGGTTTAATTTGCAATATCCCTTACCCCTTGTCCAGGCCCTGAGAGACACGGAGAAATTACAAGAAGCTGAGCTGAAGCTGATTTTTCTTTTAACTGTCATTAAGATTTCCCTTAACTGCTCCTTAACTATAAAGCCTAAGCTTCTGAACAAGTGCTAATTCACTGATGTTAACTGGAACAGATTTAGGCTTAAAGGCTAGTTAAAAATGCAAATGGCTGTGCTTCTAACAACAAAAAACCTAATGGGAATTCTGAGATAGCAGGTCACAGTCTACAGAAAAATGCAGACAATAAGACCCAAGAATTAATCCACTGTTTAAAAATAAATAGAATGTTGTTTGCAGTAACAGTTGTTCAGGATCACATTAGGAGGAGCATTTCAAACTTCAGCGTATTTTTTATTCTACTAATTGTCAACAGAGGAATGTGACCTTGCTGTGCAAAATTTCAAAGGCAAATATGCTGTCAAGCCGTGGTTTTAGTAGTCAGTATCTATTCTAAAGCTGTCCCCTGGAAGCCATGTTTGTATTACTGTGCATTACTCAATGTGTTTTTAGGGTTTAACTAAAAAACACACTCTGTTTTGTTAATGATTTGAGTATGTTTTGCCTCAGTTCCCTCTAGTGCACTGGAAGTTGGGCCTTTACGTTTTTCCTCCTTTATCTGAGTGCACTTTATACAGTATTTAAATATATATAGGTATTTATGCAAATACTTATAATTAAAAACTTAATAGGGGTGGAGTGACAGTATATTTTCAAATTAAAACTAAGATGAGCAAAGCCTAGAATGTCTAGTACCAAAGATAGCTAGGTGTCAGCAGGTTTTCATACGTGAACTGGTAACCTCTGCCTGTAAGTTACTGCTTGCGTTGTCTGGCTGCAAGCTCATCGCAATGTTTAATCTTTCTGTATTTATAACTGTGCCTATCCTGATGTTTCACATGCTTAAAATAAATCTATATTTTTAAAATACTTCACTTGGACAGCTGTCTTTCTAGTAGAGTGGGAAGGATATTCTGTCTACCTTAAGGGACTGGGGGGATTTGCAGAAAATCATGTTCATGATGTCTTACTTTGGTAAACACAATGCAACCTGAAGTGGGTATTCCTAGCTCTGAGTGTGCTGGCGGTTCTCTTTATGGTAAGGCTAGGAAAGTAGGACAGGACTGATGCTCTTCCAAAGAGTTACTTCTATTCATTGCCTCAGCAAGAGGGGATATGATACAAAGAAGATTTACAGGTGTGTGGAGAGATACCTCTGTTTTCTGAGGGAAAATAAGGTATCTGATGGAAAATAATACCTCATTTACAGGTACAATGAATGAACTCAACCACAGCTGAGAAGTAACAATCATGTCTTTGTGTAATATAAACATTAGGAGAGGATTTTCTTTCAGTTTAGAGAAGGAGAAGCAGTAGTTACCCTAACCTGGCTGTGCAGTTAGCTGCAATGCATGTTAATTCCTTGGCAAGGACACTCACCTATCACATTAACCGAAGTCCTCAGCTTCTCAACCAGCAGTAGTCTTTTCAAAGACAACTTTATTCCAACCAGTAAGAAAAAGGTGGGTGGGCAAAGACAACACAGACAAGCACAGCAAGGTCTTGGAATACCAAGGATTCCTTATACATGCTCCTGTTGAATCTAGCCACATTCAACAACGGGAACACCATGCTGTCCAAAATGTAGCATGTTTAGGACTATTGATTTTATTAAAACCTGCAAGTTGCACAAGCACTTTGCAATTAAAGCTAAAAATACTGTGTATGTAAATCTATATATCTATAGTTAAAGGAGGAAAGGCCACAAATGGGCTCGGTATGTAGCAGTGATTCAGCTATGCTCTGAAAAGAAATGAGCTAAATGCTACAGACACTAACTCAATATACACACATCTGCTTAATGTGCGGGAAGGGAATACATTAATTTCTAGGCATCATCGTGCCTCAGGGAGCTTTTAAAGGACCAAACTAAAAGCAGTCTGCAGTAAGCAGGCATTACATTAAGTGCCTAAGGAACTAAACAGAAAAAGAAGATTAAAAATACTAAACAGAAAATGTTTCTCAATCAGGCATTGAGGGATGCCACCTTTCTGCCTGAGACTTCCTGAGGTATGAGTTCTTAAGTCTACAGGCTGCTTACAGGCTGCTTAAGGATCATTTTGAGTCCTGCACTATAGAGCTAGTAGAAAGGTGTATTTGTTACCATAGGGAACATCATTTATTTGATCAGTACTTTTGTGTCATGCTGTAACATGGATTTGCTGATGAATCCTTCACAGATACCAAAATAATGTAATTCTGTAATGTATACAGAAGGTCTAACAAACTTGACTGAACAAGGGTGAGACTCAAAAAAGGACAAGCCTATTACAAGAGGAATACACAACTAATTCTCAAGAGCAGATGCCCATGGGCTGCTGTTTTTCATGGTTTCTGATAAGTATGTACATATACCAAGAATAAATCTTACTTATACTTTTTTTAAAATCAAGGCTTCTGTTTGTGAACATATGAAAGGCAATGGCAGGTCACCTAGAAAAGTGGACCTTCCTTGTTCGTGCTGGAACAAGGAAGATATTAATTCTGTAAATCCTGATCAATTTGCTTAAGGAAGGTGAATCAACGGGGTCTCCACTGGCCAAACAACAGGTTGATTTCCAGGGGAAAGGTCATAGAATCATAAAATCATTGAATAGTTAGGGTTGGAAAGGACCTCAAGATCATCGAGTTCCAACCCCCCTGCCATGGGCAGGGACACCTCCCACTAAACCATGCCATCCAAGGCTATGTCCAACCCCACCTTGAACGCCACCAGGGATGAAGCATCCACAACCTCCCTGGGCAACCCATTCCAGGGCCTCACCACCCTTACAGTAAAGAATTTCTTCCTCATATCCAATCTAAACTTCCCCTGTTTAAGTTTAAACCCATTACCCCTTGTCCTCTCACCACAGTCCCTAATGAAGAGTCCCTCCCCAGCATCCCTATAGGCCCCCTTCAGGTATTGGAAGGCTGCTATGAGGTCTCCACGCAGCCTTCTCTTCTCCAGGCTGAACAGCCCCAATTTTCTCAGCCTATCTTCATATGGGAGGTGCTCCAGTCCCCTGATCATCCTCGTGGCCCTCCTCTGCACTTGTTCTAACAGTTCCATGTCCTTTTTATGTTGAGGACAGCAGAACTGCACACAATACTCCAAGTGAGGTCTCACGAGAGCAGAGTAAAGGGGCAGGAGCACCTCCCTCGACCTGCTGGTCACTCTCCTTTTGATGCAGCCCAGGATACGGTTGGCTTTCTGGGCTGCAAGCGCACACTGCCGGCTCATGTTCATTTTTTAATCAACCTACGCCCCCAAGTCCTTCTGCGCAGGGCTGCTCTGAATCTCCTCCCTGCCCAACCTGTAGCTGTGCCTGGCATTGCTCCGACCCAGGTGTAGGACTTTGCACTTAGCATGGTTAAACTTCATTAGGTTGGCATCAGCCCACCTCACAAGCACGTCAAGGTCCCTCTGGATGGCATTCCTTCCCTCCAATGTATAAACTGAACCACAGAGCTTGGTGTCATAGGCAAACTTGCTGAGGGCGCACTCAATCCCACTGTCCATGTCACCCACAAAGATGTTGAACAAGACCGGTCCCAGCACCGATCCCTGGGAGACACCACTCGTTACTGGTCTCCAGCTGGACATTGAACCACTGAGCACTACACTTTGCGTGCAGCCATCCAGCCAGTTCTTTATCCACCGAGTGGTCCACCTATCAAATTGATGTCTCTCCAACTTAGAGAGAAGGATGTCATGTGAGACAGTGTCAAAGGCTTTACACAAGTCCAGGTAGATGACATATTTCAAGCCAAGAAAATTGAAACTGTATTTGCACTTTCTGTGTTGTATAACACACCCAGGTTTCATGTCAGATCATACTGCTATAAGATCTGGCCCTACACTGACAAAATCACATAATTCTTGGCTGGTTGCTGTTCATTGGTAGAACTATGAAGAGCAGTAACACTTCGACAAAAAGCATCCAAAAATGAATCTCCTATTTTCACAGTCAATAGCCATGCAGCATCAGCCAGAGGTACTAAGCCAGGGAGTGGCTGCTTTTGTACTCATCCATATCAGAACAAGTTAGGTAACAAATCTTATTCCCACAATTTTCCTGTAGATGTTGCCTCCTCTTCATCAGCTTGCTCCATAATGTGGGGAGAAAAAAACTTCTGTGATTCCCAAATGATTTGCAAGGGAGATTTTGCAGGACAGCTCTGTGCTCCACCACTTCAATCCCTCTCAAGAGCCCAGCAGGACTAGGAGCCCTGGGAGTTGAAAGAGGGTCATGTTGCATGACAGGTCTAATGATCGTTCATAGGACTGCTGCACAGGGTCAGGGCTGCTTGGCCACAATTGTCATCTACCTAGCAATTCTCACTTAAAATAAAGTGTTCTCTGGGTATCAGAATTCTGAGAAACTTCCGTTGACTAATATGGTGGTCAGCACACCAGGGCCCCATTGCTGGGTAATTCCTCAGACACTATTCCAGTACAAATAAATGTGCCGTTCTGCCTGAGCAGGCTGCTGGTGGTGTTTGCATAGGTGCCAAGGGCTACTCAGAACTCATGGATGTGGAAAATTAGGGCCTGCAGCTTAGAAACCAAATGTAAAAAAAGTCCCTACATACACAAACACACCCCCAGTTCCTCTGTGAACAGTCTACTTGTGAATTTGAACTTTGGCCATTGCATTTAACAAGGAAAGCAGCCTGAGATTTCATGTTGAGAATTACATAGCTTTCACTTTGAGAATGCCACAGGAAGAGCAACTCGAATTTGATATTAAAGAAAGGCTTGGGAGATCGTAGTTATACTGTGCACAATTTGATAGGAAGGCTGGACTGGTCAGTGGTCTTGGCTTACATTTTTCCGATCAGTTCTGCATTCCTTGAACAGCCTACCTTTCCCTCTACTTTCTCCCTCCATGTTTCCACCTGAGACATAGCTACTACCATTAAAAGACTTATTCCACTGATTAAAGTTAAGAAATGGTAAGATTAAACATAAAAATCACTGAATTGGATGGGATTCAGGGAGCACATTCAGCATTCAGCTACTTATACTGGTCTGCAGTAAAAGCGAACTTGTCAAAGGTTGCAAGGAATTTTAATAGCATTTAATTAATTAATTTCAATCTTTACTCAATGAAATAACATTTATTAGACTGACTAGAAGCAGGAGATGTTTGTCAGCAGTGCTTAAGTTGGCAGACTGTCTGTTACTATACATAGCCAGGGAGGCAGAAAGTAAACATCTTATAGGATTAGCAGCTATGTTCACAGCTGAGATGAAATTTGGACATTTCATTAGTATAAGATTGATTCTGACATTTCATAAAGCCAAAATGCAAACAAAAAACCGCGTCTGATATAAATACAGTATGAAGCACTGACTCAGACAAAGTTCAAGAAGGCAGCAGGTTTAGTGCCATGACAAAGGAAATATAGAAGGGTCATCTAAGGCCCCAACTTCTGCTAAGCACTTAAGTGTATGCTTAATCCTGTGGGCATCAACCAGATACTCAGTACTTACTAAAAGCACACAATAGTACTAATAATCAGAAAACAGGAATAATTTCCATGGCTAGTTATTGTTAATGGGTAAGAATTACACCACCCTCACCAAGAAAAACCGTGTCACAATTAATTACATATTTTGGAAGTTTAAATTTAGCATGCCATCCTCATAATGTAAGACATTCTGTAATAACCATAACCTGACTGATAAGAGTTTAGAGACACATGACAACATTGTACTAAGAAATACTTCATTACCTGAGCTAGGCACTGCCTACTGCTGCTTTTTTTTAAGCCCTCTGGGCTACAGCAGGTTGAAATACATGTACCTCCTCTTCTACATCACCATGCAATTACAAGCTTAAGTGCTGAAAGTAAATGAAAGATATTAACTTCTTTTCATCATGTAATTTTTATTAGAAAATCTAGAAAATACTCTATTGAAAATCTTCTTTTGTATGAGGTTTAAATGAGGCTCATCTTTAAAATTATGCCTGGATGCACATTGCTTTGCTCTAAACTGGCCATAGGTAAGAACATATTTCCTTACTTTCCACAAATCTCCACAGGTGTGTTATCTCCTGAGGTTAAGCAATGGCTGCATGAGGCTCTGTTTAGGAGTATAAGAATATTGCAACAGAAACCATTCGAAATAGCCATGGGTTTTATAAAGGAGATGGGGAATTTTCTAGGAATTGCAAGCAAACTTGAGGCATTTTGAGACTATTACTTAGCTTTCTTTTCGTTCTGAAATTGATTTTAACAAAAATATCCCATGAAAACATGAAAAAATCATTATCTCCCTATACACCCAGCAAACAGAATTTTTTTGCAGAAATGAGAATTCATTAGACTAATTCTGTCACTAAAGGCCTCCACAGACAGAGTCTGCACAGCCTTACCAGACAATCTAGAGAATTGCTTAACAATTTTTCCTATTAGAAAACTTCCTCTCATGGTCTAACCTGAATGCTCCTGTAGCTGAAGCCATCAGGTCTTGTGTTCACCTTGCTCAAGGAGAATTGGTGCTTACTTCTCTGCAGGGTAACTCTCATATCTGTACATACCTATACCCAGAGCTTATCATCATGCCTGTTTTGCCCTTGCATCTCTCAGCCTGTCTTTCTTGAGCCAAAAAGCAAAACCTTTGTGTTTCTTTCTTTCTTGCCTCACAGTTTGCACTTTCTAGACTACTGATTATTTTCATTTAGGTTCCCTGGAGATAATGCTTTATGTCCAGCCCCACCATTCCCTAACAAACTCGAAGGCTTGTCTTCCAGTTTGCAGTGAGCATTCCTGCTCATACACACCCAGTGCAAGTTTTGGCTCTTCTGAAACAACACAGTATTGCCCAATGACGCACAGCTGTCATCCATCCATAAAGTCTAGATCCTCTCCTAAAGAACTGCTCCTTAACCATCTTCCCCCCTTCTCTCTTCCTACAATTGATCATTTCTGCCTACTGCAGCATCTTAGCTTTATCCTTTTTGAATTTTAAAAGAGCAGTTTATCAAGAACATTTCGATTAGCTCAGATTATTGTTAAAAACAGCTTTCTCCCATTAAAAAATCCCTATATATATTACTTCCTTTCGTTAAGAACATTAGCTTCCTGAAACTTCACTAAGCGTCTGACAGTGCACTAGAAGCAAAGCACTACAAATTAGAGAGACATGATGAAAGCTCAGAGGCTATAATTGTTCAAAAAGAATAATTTCCTTTTGAAAGGTAAACATCAGCCTTGCAGACAAAGATAAGCCCAAGTGCACAATTAGATACACAAGTCTGTGTTTTGGCTCCTATCTACTGGTATCAAAGATTGCAGGAAAATTCAAAATGTTTTCTTAAAACGTAAAAAAGAAATGAACAGGAAAAAGTGTAGGAGACTCGAAGGAGTCATACCAGAACTGCCAGCAGCTTTTTAGAAAGCTGTTTTCCTCAATGCAGGAAGTCTTTGAAATGCGAGATAACCAGCCATGAACTGCAGCAGCCATTCAAAGCAGAAATAATTTAAAATGTTTAGATTTCGTACGCTGCACTTTTGAATGAAAGCATGCCAACCTCTATAATGTTATTTAATTACATGTCTTTGACAGCCTGTCTCTTGCAAGCAGAAAAGTATATTGTCAATATACACTGGGGACAGAGAAAGAGTAGCAATTTCACCTTTGCAGTTTTAATGCAGGCTTGAACTATTGTTAACTCAAAGCCACATGAAACCTAAAACAACCTTTGAAATATACACGAGCAGGAGCCATTCTTTCTACTTTACTATTGCCAATTTTAAAGGCAAAAGCCTATGCCTTTTATAGCAGAAACTTCTCTTTTAGTAGGAAAGATAGTCTATGTACCAAAGAGAACCAGCCCCTCAGGCAATGACAAGTAATGAGACACAAAACTCTCTATTATCATCCATTTTATTCAAGCGAACTTTGCAGCTCTAGCAGGAAAAAAAAGAAAAATAAATAAAAATTTAACTAGATTGAAATAGATTGAAGTAAGTATTGCGTAAAACACATAATAAGGGTTTCTACCTTTCCTGGATGTTTAACAGTTTATAAGTAGACAAGGCAAAAAGAAAGTGACTATTTTGCCAAAAGGTACACGGGGGAGTATGGGCATAGCAGAGATAGAAATACATGAGTTGTGACTCCTGACAAAGTGAATTACCCATGGGTACTTGTGGGACCCAAACCCTGTAATCAAATTTTACATTCTTCACTTTAACACTCCCACTGATAATCTTTTTCAGATGCAAGGCAGCAAACTCTGCACCAGATCATGAAAAGCAGATTAAACAGATTTGCTCATTTATGGAAAGGTGGTGCATTTAGACTCTTTTAGCACCTTTTTCCCTATCAAAATGCTTCTTACCTGCAGCTATCTCTGACTTGCTTGCTGTCAGTAGGCATTTTCAGTGATATCAAGCCTGATTCTTTCCACCATGATCTGGTGCATACTAAAGGTGCAAAAGGATGAGTTCTCAGGTGTCCATAACCTGTTATGCAGGGATATGCAGGCAAGCCCCACCCTCGCAGACACTGGCCTGCCAGCACCAGTCAGTGTCTGACCTTCTGGTGGAGTCAGTCAGTCTCAATCCACTCTTCTTCCAGCCTAATGCGAACAATTTCACAGTAGACAAAAAAACCCTCCCCTCCTCCTAATCTTTTCTGATATTCCCAAGTGGAGTCCATCTAGCTTACATCAAAGAATTGGTCTCGTTAAGCCATTGTTTTATAAGTCTGCTAATATTTTTCCTGTCCATAATAGACAAGACACTGCTGATAGAAATATGTTAACAGGAAAACAAACAGGCAGCATTCAACATGCTATTAGTCCAAGTCTGAGTGGATAAATAAATCATAGATCAAATATTCATAAGGGGGAAAACACTGTTTATTTCCACTGGATTCATTACGCACACATCTACCACACATCAGAATGGTGACAAACACATCCCACAAAGAGAATGTCGCAATGTACCCAAGACAGGACTATTGATGCGATGAGGACAATGTATTCCCTCCTTATAAAGCTCTTCAGTCTCTTGGGAATATATCACATCAGTCATACCAAACAAAGTCATCCAGAAGTGTGTTTTAGCTATATCACTGTGTGAGGCAGGGTAATTCATTAAGACTGGATCATTCCTAATAATTCATTAAGACTGGATCATTCCTAATCACTGAATATTTCTCTGAATGTAATTTGTGCTATAAGTGCTCTAAATATAACTCATTTCACACCTTTCTTCAAAATGTCGGAACTACCATGCTACTCTTGCATGAAAGATATATTCAAATTCTATTCTGATCCTACATCAAGCCTACCCATCAGACTATGCCACCGTCTTCTGAGAAATGATTAACAAATGAATTAAGTTGTTAGCCATCTATATAGATTAAAGCTCACAATGCTCCTCTTATGAGGATTATTGCAACATAGAATTCTAGGGTGGGTTGGGTTGGAAGGGACATTGAAGTTCAACCAGTTCCACAGACGGAGACACCTTTCATTAGACCAAGTTGCTCCAGGTCCCTTCCAACCTGGCCTTGAGCACTGCCAGGGATGGGGCAGCCACAGCTGCTCTGGGCAATCTGTGCCAAGGCCTCAACAACCTCACAGGGAAGAACTTCTTCCTCATGTCTAGTCTGAATCTCCCCTCTTCTACCGTAGCACCATTCCCCCTTGTCCTGTGACTACATGCCCTTGTAAAGAGGCTGTACATAATAAATGGTGCTGATACAGCAAAACTGAATCAAATGTATTTTTGGTGACACTTCCTAATTAAAAACAGCAGTAAAGAAACCACTATGGCAATTATTTCAGATTCAGCCTTGGCTACAATAAAGCCAGGATGAGATGATTATTGGCATCTCCTCTCTCCTAAAACAGTGCTATTGAAATCAGGTCACCCAAACTCTAAATAATAAAGCATGCATGGTTGTGGAGTCTTCAGTTACTAGAAGTCTATAGCTCGTGTTTTTAGTGGTGAAACAAACCATCAGACATGAATATTCATTATGTATTAGGTGTTTGCCACTAGACAGACAGCTGTGACCCACTGGCAGACACTGTGGAATGATTAAAAAGAAATCGAGAGTTCTCTTCTATTTCTTCAGAAGGAGTTACTTCGGAGGAAGGATCTCAGATAGATAAAAATTTACTTTGATCTCTAGATAAATGCTATGTGGAAGCACCACAGACAAAAGGTCATGTTGTTTAAAGCTCAAAGGTGCCTCTGTGCCTTATGTACCATTTTCCGAAAACCACCTACAGTTTAGAGGACCAAGCATCATTGAAATACATTGTCAGTCTGTTTCTCCAGAAAACACAGCCCAACTGAGCGCAAGGTACAAAGAGGGTGTGACACAAGAGAAGAAAATCTGTATTAACTCCATTTTAATTGTGAAATAAGAGCTCTGGAGGACTGAAGCCCAGGACTGGTAAAAAAGGACAAGCCACTCTTTCCCCAGTGCTATGTTTTCTTAGAGCAAAGAAAGACTCACAAGAAGCCAGCCAGCATGCATAGCTCTGGCAGAACAACTCTCATCCTGGTTATTAATCAACTGCAACTAGAGGCACAGGAGCACCATGACACGGACTTTGGGGTTTACAAGTAATAAACCAAGTAATTTCCAGTCAGCATTGCTCCGGGGTTAATGAAAGGTGTTTGCCACCCAGTGCAAGAAACATGATGTGTTTTCTCTGCTGAAAGCCTCCTTTATGCATGGGGAAGCTCAGCTCATGTATATGGCACAGTAGCGCACTGACTTAGTTATTGTTATAAATGGGTGCCAGTTCATGAGGCAGGTGCACGTGTAGGCTTTTCTCCAACAATGGCAAATTCTATTCAATTCTTTCATTATTTGGGACTGAGTGAGGAAACATTGCCACCATGCCAGATTATATTCTGGCATCTTCTTGTTTATTAATCTTCTGTAACTAGCCAAAGTCATCACCATACTCACTCATTACAAATTTGGTTTCTCATGGTTAAATGGTTTAAAAGCCAGGGCTGATTTTCCTGTAATCCACTCATTGTGAGAGAATTGTTTCAACTTTCAGCCCTGGGTTATATCACAGACCATCTTCCACAGCTTTAGCCTTATTTACCAGTCCTGCTACATAGTTGCAGTGTGTCCTCTACTCCTTGATTGGATACTTTAAAAATATTTTTAAAATCCCAAACCATCTGAAAAAGGAGGGAACACAAACCACTGATCTAAAACACAGCCTTCCAGGAAATATCAATGCTCTTCCAGGCAACACTAATGCTAAAATCAGGGTACCTTTAGTTGCGTAACTTTAGTTGCGTTGAATGCCCTGCAACTAGCAATCTGACTTTTATTTCTTCCTACAGAATATATTAAGTTGAACTTAGTTTATCTAATTGCTAAAACACTTCTCAAATGAGTGCTTATGCCTCAGAGATTTAGTCAGTGCTCCGTCTTAAGCCACAAAATCTTTTAGATTGTGTGGCATCTCCTTTACCTTCACTCTCTCCATTTCTGTCTTTTTTCTGTACAGAACATTAAACACTGGAAGTAACACGGATGCATTTGCATTTCAAATAACTACACTTACTAATGGCAGGCAAGAAGTCTGTATAGCCCCAACTTAAAAAAAAAAAAAAAAAAAAAAAAAAAAAAAAAAAAGCCAAAAATAAAAACCTGCATTCAAATCACATTTGTCCACCTCAGTAGTGTATAAAAAAATTTATAAAAAAAAAAAAAAAAAATCAATGAAATGCAGCAAAAGGCATGCCAAATGTTAAACACATGGCAGTGCCCTACTACCCCTTTTTTGGGCCTTCCTAAATAAGTTCCTGGAGAAGCAGAGCAACTTTCTTAGCGACAGATGAAATGAGATCTCCTCACTCCAGGAGCAGGTCTCCCTCATTCAGTTTGTTTTAAAAATCATTAAACAATCCTGAAACAAAACTGCATACCAATAGGGAAATGTTGAGGGTGTTTTTTTCTTTTCTTTACGTACTACAGGCAAATGCTCACCATTAAAAATAAATGTGTGGAGTTTTCCTAAAAACTCCAAATGAAGTCAAACACCATGTATGTTATCAATGTCATTCCCTTGTTGCAATTCAGTAAAGGATACATTCTTAACAGGAGAAAACACAGCAGATTTTAACAAATTCAGCAAACTTCAAGGGAGATTCAAAGAATGGCTGCTTCATTCCTGCAAAAGGAACCAATTAAATACCCAGTGCTAAAAGGGATTTTGGATGTATTGCTCTTCAATGAAACAATGTTTGAAGAAGGAAATGAATTTGTTTATGAGACACATTGTTGGCTTTGCTGAGTTTTACCACCACAGTTTTCCTCCAAGAGGAAATACATTATTAAACAAGAAGGAAGAAAGTCTCTACCAATCCCAGTAAGGCAGCCTAATGTTAATGCCAGCAATGATATGGTAAAGCTCCTACCAGAGTATTACTTGGCATGTTTTTATTATAAACTCTGCAGAGGTGCCAAGTTCCAACTTACATCCAAATTCCTTCCAAAAGGTTGCATTTTGTCCTGAGTCCATTACATATTTTTAGCTCTTGGGTTTTATTCTGTGTTCTTTAGAACTTGTACTGGCCTTTAATTCAGATATTTTAGACAGCCTATCACAACAGGGCCCCTAACACCACCAAATTACAAATGATAATTTATTCAGCACAGCAATCTGACCCTTTAATGTACATTTTTGGAAGCTGCATTTTCAGGTAGATCTGCCCAGAAACAGGCTCAGAAAATAGGTCCTACAAACCATACACCAGAATCAGATAATTACATTGTATGATAATGACCTAGCACAGTTAAGGAAACATCAATACTGCCTTAGTGGTTCCTAACAGTAAAAAAACTGAATTAGTGGGCCATCAGAGCTGTGCTGTTATACCACAAAAACACAGCACGAAGCTTCCAGCGCTTCTCTTGTTCCTGGCCTCACACTCATTCCGGTAAGAAGACTTATTTCACTGCTACTCCCTCTGTAGCGCTGACCCATTTTCCCCTTCTCCCTGCAGGGGGCTGCAGACTTATCCAAGAGCAGGTACTGGAACAAAGTTTTGCTCAAATCAACTCAGAAAAGGGGAAAAAAGAATGAGGGTAAGAGAAAAAAAAAAAAATGGGAAAAAGTAGAAGACAGATACTATGGGAGACAGTGGTCAATGTTAATGACTAATTTATTGAGAAAGAGAATACTAAAGTGCTGTTGCTGCATTAAACCCTGCTTGTGGCTCCTTGCAGACGCATAGATCATGAGGTGCAGGGGCTGAAGCCCATAGGAAAGGAGATGTTGAAATGAAAGAAGAAACCATGTTTCCCAGCTTCCTCTGGTAGTTTTGGGTTTAAACGAACTCATGTACATCAGACCTCCTTAGTTCAGAGCGCTCAATGGAAGGATTCTGAGCTCCTGGCTGAAATTGGACTCAAGGCAAATCTTACTTCTCTGTGGTCCTGCAGGAGTCTGAGTCCCACCTGAAGAGGTACTGCACATACCTGACCCTCCTCCAGAAAACCTGCAGACTGCTAATGAAATAGGCCCTTTGATTTCCTTCTGCAATATATATGGACGTTCAGGCAGGTCCTTGTCCAAACTTTGCAAATTAAACCAAACAAAACAATAGGTAGCACTAGGATTGCAAGAATGTTTTAAGAAATAACACTGCCTACATTAATAACAAGCAGACTAATAATTAACAATAGCCTCTCTTAGCAGCAAAAGCTTCTTTGAGGAATTAGGAGTGAGCATGTACAACTCATTGTTCTATGCTGTTCAGAAGCACACACTGTGTATGGTAGGACATCTTAATTTTCTGTGATATTGTGCTAGTTTGCATTTGTTTTAACAGCTTTTCACACACATCTTTTTATATTTATTTTTTAGATTTCTATGTGCTCCTTTTTGCAGGAAGTTTCTGCACTGCTCTGCTCCAGGAGAGCACAGCCAAATGGAACACAATGTTATGAGGGCCTGATCCCCAATTTGCTTCCCCATCTCTACTTCCCTACCACGACACACCTGCAGAATGTGAAATATCTTAGAAAGGTTCTAAGATGTCTTCCTGAATGCACAGAAAGAAGCTCAAGTGGTTTCCCTCTCCTAGAGGCATTCAAAGCCATGCAGAAAAACCTTCCTAAATTTATCATTTTTTTATTCCTAAAAAGAGTAATATAATCCTTCCAGTTTTGAGCCCTTATGGTTTATATTTTCAACTCACGAGCTAGCAAAGTAACTTCTTATTCCTGGATGGAAGCTAGGTTTTTAATAGAATCACATGAATTCAGATGGTGGGACTTCATCAAAATACCCTAAATATTGTGAGATTAGGGCAAGCTGGCAGCCCAGGGCCATCCACAAAGATGGAGGATCCCTGGGGAGCTGCAGTATAGCAGCCCATCCGCACCAAGACACACCACCCACCAGCCTTCCCCAAACTTATTCCAATTCCATCTTACTGCCAGGCACTCCCTGGGGCTGTCACTCTCCCTGCTACTCTTTTTAAAGAGGTTCCCTTATGCAGGAGATCCTCCCAAAGTGTGAACTTCTGTCCTACCTTGTGCTTGTTTTCACAGGTTCCTCTCTACAGCCAGAAGAGCGGCTGTATTTGTATTGTCCCAGTTCCTTCTCTTACACAGTGAAGGCAGGCCCAGGTCCCATTCTGTTCCCACTGCATTGTCCTTATCAAAAGAAAGTTGTCCCTTAAAACAGGAGTGGTGGCATCTGGGCTCCTCTTCTGTATCCAAATCCTAAAAAGAGCAGTGGCTGCAGTTCACCAGAGGTAAAAACACAGATGAAGGGTAGGCAGCCACAAAGCACTATGTTCTGTCATGCTTGGAGATCAGTTGTGTAGCAACTTACTTTGCCCTTCCAAACCTAAAATATCCAAATTGCAGACACTGGGAAGACAGGCAGAATATTCTTCTGCTGAGATTACGTGGACTGTCCAGTTAATAATGATGATCCACGAAGGGATACAAGAGACCGCCTGTGGAATAGAGAATGGGGGGAGAGAAAATGCACATGTTCACTAAGAAAGGAGCATACTGTCAGCTCTTCTTAACAAAGTAAGTACTCCTTACACCTAATGAAGTGCAATGGGACCCCAGTCACTGACGTGTAATACCATTGCACTTCATGTTACGAGACTTGCCACCATGATCTCTCCTGGGAATGTGAAAAACTTTGTACTCTAATTTGTATCAAAAAAGCAATTACCCCAATATTAAGCTGGATTTCAGGTAGAACAGAGACTGTATAGTCTCCAGATGTATCCTCAGTCTGCAGAAAAGTTAAGAAGTAGCCTTGAGAGGATCTGATGGAGTAGCAGATGACCTCTTCTGTAGCAAAATCATTTATCTTTTCTACTTTCTCCCTAATCTGCTGCCACCATGCTCTTCTGTCTCTGTGCATGAGCGCAGGATGAAGTCCACTGCAGACTTGCTATTACAACAGTGTTCTAAACTCTGCTATCAAACAAGTCACAATATTCTCTTACAAACAGCACACAAATTGTTAATGTCAGTATGGAGCTGAGTATATTCAACTTCCCCATCATACTTTCCCAATGGGTGATTATTTTTGAGCTTGACCACAAGGAATTATACACTATCTCATCATAACTTGGACACTTGCAAGAGAATGCAGCATGTAATTGTTCAGGAAGCGAAAGACATCTTTTCGTGTTGAGGATACATCTGAAAGACCCATCTTTCCTTCAGAGTATGATATCTCACAAAGAACCTCTCACAACAATTAATCTTCCAGTATTACTACTCCTTCAGTACACAAACAAATAGAGAAGTTTTGGCTGGGCAAAGTATCATTATATTTTTTAATTACATAATTCGATGCTTAGCCCTTTCTATGCTTATGATTTACAGAGATGCAAGAGCTGTACCTTGATTAAGAACAGTATGAAAACTAAACAATCACAGCAAGGATGGATGGCTGCATGTTTACTTGTTGGTTACATCTCAGCTTATTTATTTGAAATGAACAAAGAAACAAGCGATTCTTCAAATCTACATCTAACTTCAAAATCCACACTTTCACTCCCTTCCATTTTACATCAAAGATCCTTGTCTGCCCAGGACAAGGAGCAATCAGGCAAAATTTGGTATTAGCTTTAGGAAAGCTACATGGAATTACTAGGTCACAAAAGTTTCAATTCCTGCAAATGGCAGAAGGACAGACGTCTGGTGTGAGAGAGGGAGCTGTCAGAGGAATAACCATGGTTTAACATCAGCTCTTCCAATTGCTTGTGCCACAGCAAAGTCTGAACTAAAATGTTATCTTGACAACATTTCCTAAGCTTTGATTGCTTGACTTTGCACTTGGACTGGCCTTCAACTCTGCTATTCATAGGTCTCAGATGTATAGGGGTCAGTATTTAGAGGGTAGGTACAAAGGAGATGGAGACTTCCTTTTTACAAGGAGTCACATAGAAAAGGGAAAGGGTGACTGGAATAAGTTACTCCTGGGGAGATTCTGACTGGACACAAGAGGAAAATTTTTTGCAATTAGAACAATCAACAATCAGCCACTGGAATAATCTCTCCCTAAGGAAGCAGTGAATTCCTCAGTGCTGAACACTGTTAAGATTAGACAGGGTGCTGGGCCATCCAGTCTAGGTCATGCTTTGCCTAGAAAGGTTTGACCCGATGATCCTGGAAGTCCCTTCAAACCCGGGATTCTATAATATGTTTTAAATCAGCATATTTGCTGGACAATTAAGGAAGTTTTTGTCTTCCTTATTTTCAAAGCAGGTGTCTAATTTCCAATGAAAACCGCTGAACTTTAGCTGTTTTAGAGATCTGTAGTATTTAATAGGAGGAAGAGGAGAGGCACATAAGCCAAGGCCCTGCTCCCTCGAAGGACTGTTCCCAAGTTTCAGGTTCGGTGGTATCAGGAACCCCAGCTCCCTGGATCCCACTGCCTGCACAGCAGAGCCCCCCCCCACCAAATCCCTGCGCTGGAGAGAAGAAGAACCAGCAGGTGGAGCTTCAGGGCAAGCCAAGAAGCACTGCTCGCAGCCCGGCCTTCCTTCACAGCCGCCGGGACACTGCTCACTGCCCTTTCCTCACAGCCAAAGGGACACTGCTCACTGCCCTTTCCTCACAAGCCACAGAGACACTGCTCACTGCCCTTCCCTCACAGCCGCCGGGACACTGCTCACTGCCCTTCCTTCACAGCCGCCAGGACGCTGCTCACTGCCCTTTCCTCACAGCCGATGGGGGACACTGCTCACTGCCCTTCCCTCACAGCCACAGGGACACCGCTCACTGCCTGGCCTTCCCTCACAGCCGAAGGGACACCTCGCACTGCCTTTTCCTCACAGCCACAGGGACACTGCTCACTGCCCACCCCTGACCGCACTGACAGCAACATCCCTCTTCACTGCAGCCCCCCACCTGCCTCACAAGTCTTCCTGCCAGAAAAGCAGAGCTGTTCAGAGGGCAGAAGCAAAGCACTGTAATTATTATCTCTCTAAATATTCAATAACCCAATCTGGACAAAGGCACACGCATCTTGGCACCAGCTTCATCTGCTCCGCAGGTGACAGAGCAACAGAACTTGCTACAATGCTCTCTTGGAGGCAATGCTGCGTCTACGCGCCTCTTTTTCTCAGTTTCAATAGCCACACAAGTGTGTGTTCACTTTGTGTATGTACATCCAAAGCAGTAACACAAGTATTTGTTTCTGCATTTTTCAATCTTTGCAAAGCAAGGTTAATGACTATGAAGCCATTTGGGCTCAGTATGGAATGCAGAAAAAGAAGTTAGGTGAGTAACAACAGGAAATCCTGCCAATATTTCTATCTACATTAAATACATACAGGAGTTTGTTTGAAGTCACTCCCTCTAAAATTCACTGAGTTTTGAAAGAAAACTAGAAAAATTGTCTTTTTCTTTATTCTACAGCCTTCTGTCGGGACACCTTCCACTCCATTTGCTAGTGTTCAGGCACTGTCTTCAGAAGGAAGTTACTGTATCCTACATTGCTAGCCAACATTTTAATTTTACCTGGTTCTTTTAACTAACGCAACACACACACACTGCACTCCTAAACTTTCAGCTGCTCTGTGTGCTGCAATTGTCAGACTGCAGCCTTACCTTTTAATCCCAGAGCCGAAATGCAGCGATACATACAGGCACATACCTGTGTGAGGGCTATGGGGCACCAATGGTTTTCAGCGGCAAACGATTCCAGGTGCCACAATTAACACAGATGTGGCTAATTATAATTTATTTTCTTGTGTCCCTTCTGTAAGGATATGCAGTTTGGTATCTCCTTCTCCACTCTTCCCATCACTCCTCAGCATTCCTGCTGATTTGGAAACTCATTGCCACTGTACCTACAGAGCCTAATTGTCCACAGTCCCTAAAAAATTTAGGACCCAGAAGTTGACTTGGTTTACTTAGGCTTTTTTTTTTCCAGGTCCACCTTCCTTCAATTTGGCTTCTTTCTTCTAACCTTTCGGCTTATCAGCATTGATTTATTTAATACGAAGTAGTGAGGTTACCTTAGATCAATTATACCTTTTTTCTGTGCAATTTCCAATGCTTAATACATCTGCTACTGCTCAGCCGCAGGGACAACTTGTCCAGCTGGATCCTAAATTATTTCAATCCTTAATTCAATTTTATTTTTGCCACAGCCCAGCCAATGAGCATAATTCTTTTATGGCTGAGAAGCCCCTTTAGAAATAATCCAATAGCCCATATTAAAATATAGGTCATTGTGAAAACTGCCAAGTGCCTGAGTTGTCATAACTTTGAAGACAGGCTCTGAGCCTCCTTCGGCATTGCTGATTCTTTTGGTGCTTGAAGGCTTAATTTTGAAACAATCAGCTCAACAAAAACAATTTACTTCTAACTGTCCAAACTAGTCAATGTTAGCCTGGAAGCTAATCTGCTACTGGGTGCTGCACTTTGATAAACACTACGACTGAGGACAACTGGAGGTTTCTAAGTACTAAATCAGTTGACAACTTGATGGACCTGTTGCTATAGACCTGTAAAAGCTTTAGGCAGTAAAAATAACTAAAACCCATCCGAACACGTACATGAGGGGACCAAGTGAAAACACCCATCAGATGAATATGTAAACTTGCGTATGGCAAAATAGACACTAAGGTTCTTAAACTATGAGATGAAATTATTTTGCTCTTCAAATAATAACCATGAGGAGACTTGGATCCATTTGAATGTTTATATTTTTACAGATTCACTTTGGTTTTGGGAGAAATAAAGAACTGGTCTCATTCAGTGTTTGGGAGGAGGCAATTTTCAGTTAGATACTGGGGTTTTTTCTCCTTCTATCTCAAAGAGAGGTAATCAGACTATCAAAAGCTTAAGGAAATCAGTTGCCCTAGGACTACTGACAGACACAGTGGTCCTTTCTTTCTGAAGATACCAGCAATGGAAAGCTAATTGCTTCTAAGTAGATAAGGTGAATCTGACTGTGTTTGCGCATGTTCAGCATCTAGCACAACAGAACTCTGATTTGGATCTGCAGTGCAAGCCTTGGGCAACAGTAGTGTGATCTGCTGCTTGCACACCTTCCCTTACTGAAAAGGCAACTTTACTGATCACAACTGACTTGTTTCTGAGTACTCTTTGAAAAGCCAAAAGTGACAAACAGAATTTAGAAAAGTGAGGACTGTTTCATTCCCACATCTCCTCTCCAGATCTGCATATAGCATTCTCACTGGCTACAAAGGGAGTTCTGTTTCTATATAAAAGGAAATAACTTGGTCCCAAATGTTAATATTAGGCCTAGTAGAAAGCACCGTGCATAACTTAATGAAACAACAATATATAATTTAAATGTTCTCACTCTTTGTTTGGGTTTAATGCAATCAGTGAAATCAATTGTTTTCTATTTAGAAAAAGAATCAGTCCTATCATGTCTTCAGATATAGGTGCATGATGCATCATAATGAATGAGGTTACGTAACGATTTGCTTTGAATATGTTCTATAACCAGTGTAGAACACAATAAACTTCATATCAGAAACCCATAATGAGGTCCCTATTTCTAATTAAGCAAAATATCAGTGCTCATTCTCAGTCTTTTCTGCAGCCTGCACAGTTGGACATATTTTACTTGCTGTACAGGCAGAGATATCAGCAAGAGACTGGCACCAAGTGAAAGGGCAGGTCCTCCCAGCAAGCAGGGACAGATTGCTTCTGGTTTTTTATTTAGTTTTTCAACAGGAGGAAAATAATATCCAGAACCTTGCTATCAGCAGTGTAGTGAAAAATCTAACCTTAGGATATCTGAAATGCAATGAGTTTTCATATCATAAAATATTTTGTGTCATCTCTCAGTCTAGCTGTGGATATCAAGCAAGGTGTCTTCTTTGGGGTCTGCAGATGACAGAAATTATGAAGTATTTTATAAAAGCCCTGATTTATGGAGATGCATATAATCCTATGACCATATGGAGTTCCTAAGTTAAAGAACTTTTCACGAATTCTAACCATAGGCAATATAAGCACAGAAGACTGCTACATGCAAAGCAAACTTCCCAAAAGAAGCCAGATTAATCTGGTACCTTATTCTGATAACTGCCTTTTATAAGAGCAAGGAAAATGTGGTAGATATTAATCTATCACTATTTCACAAAAGCAGCTGCTACAATGACACTTGCAATTGCTGGTCAGAGCAGAAGAGATAGAGATAAATAGAATTGTTAAGACAGGAAAGGAACTGACTGAAGACGATATAATACTGTGTTGTGCTGCAAGGATAATTACAGGCTCAGAGTGATATTACTCATCCTGAAAGATCTGTTATTGGGAATGATCTTATTAAATATTTGTATTAGTAATATGCACCCAAAAGTTTGTGCTTGCTAATGAAATATGGAGATTAAGTTGGCCACCAGTATTAAATAATGAAGAATGGGACTCACACAGGGGGGAAAAGAATTCACGAGTAACAGAAATGGGATGGAAGTGAATAGAATTGCACATTAAACCTGGCCTTTCAGAATTAGAGAAATGGTAGAGCAGAATGACTTTTGTGTTTATAGCCTGTCTGTGGATAAACATGTAATGAACGTGTGAAAGAGGCAAGTGAGATCTCCTTCTTACCAAAGTTTTGTCCGGGAATTATTACTGTTGCACTAAAAATGTTAGTAAGACTTTATCTGAAATCCAGGCTATTTCTGTTCAGGAAAGGTTTATTCCAACTAGAAAAGAGAAAGATCAGATGGGCATATGACAAGGTGAACCCAGATGATGGACTACAGTGTTCTGGTTCTCTCACTGTTCAAAGCAGTACTTGGTCATTGTGTGCCTTTGCTCCCTTCTAGGCCCTCACCTGGATTCTCTCTTGCACAAGCCAAGAAGAAGTGAGGAGGACAGAGTCCAGTTAGATTGAAATCGGGAGTGCTCCCTGTTTCACCCCACTTACATTCAGCTTTACAAATTACTCTACTACAACTATCTCTGACATAGAAAAAACATGATGCTAAAGCAGCAGCAAGAGTTACTGATTCAAAACAACAATAAATATTGTTGAAGCTGTAACTTCACTGCTACTGGTGTGAAATGTTCAAAAACAGATTTAGAAACTTTAAAAGATAGTAAGTGCTAGTAAACTGGGAAGAGGCCAAAGAGAAGTGAAGAGAGCGTGCCCAAAGAGGGTGGGCAATGGTGAAACTGGGGGGGATAAACCTCCTAGACTTCAACATCATCTTCTACACAGAGAGTTATTCTAGATGTGATAAAACAATGAAGTTGCCATACGATAGCTTTCTTGGATGACACTGATGGCTCCCTTGAAGAAGGTCACCAGATGCCAGGGGTAGCAGATATCAGATGAAATGAGCTTGGGACCTGTGTGATTGTGACAATCCTAAGTGACTTGGTAACAAAGATACAAATGCTACTATTGTAAGAAACAGGGAGAGACCTTGTCTTCCCCTAGAACTTTGCATTCTTGCATAAATGGAATACCAAAATATTGTAGAGTGCTTTTGTAGTATTTATTTTCAGTCTGAAGACAGTTTGTAGCATGACAGACACTGGCAGTGGAAATGCAGGGTTGGACCAACACAAATGGGCCCTCTCAGTGAAAGAGATGCATTTCCTTGGCTTTATGGAAGAGATACTTTGACAATAGCCTGCTAACAATAAACACAAAGCTTTTAAATGCTAAGTAAACACTGCATTTGGAAGGGCAATATGATTTTAGAGATACTATGAAGAAAACCTACCCAACCCACTTGTAACAGTCCAAGAAGCTGGAGCTGACATACCCATTGTCATTAAAGGTGTCTGATACAGTCTACAGCATGGCATCCTTTACCTGCGAACCTAGAAGGATGGTTACCCCTGCCGCTGCCATGTTCCCATCACTGTGAAATCATTTTAACATTGATTCAGGCAGAAGACTGTTGTCTATTTTGTTCCCAGCTCCTGCAGCAATTGGTTGCTCCCTGAGTTCCTTGTATCACGGAATAAACAAAACTAACTACATTTAGCTTATGCACCTCATTTGAAAAATATTTACTCTTTCAGTACCCATAAGCCCCAAGGCCAGAATGAGTTCAGTTTCTGATGAGCCTGGTGAGAAATTAAATATTTAGTGTATATATCCCCTGACCCCTTTTTACTCTTTTTGTTTTATTTTGGATAATCATAAGAAAGTGATTGTCCTTGGTCTTCAAGCCCAAGTCCCAGCTCTTACAAGGAATACACCCCTGCCCATAAAACAGTATCCTAAACCCCAGGTCTTTAGTTCCTGCTGTATTGACTGCTTTGATAGCTAGAACTCTTCTTCTAATTTTCAAACCAAATATATTATGATTCTTGTGTCCTTTGGTTTAAATAGTAGTGGGTATTTTTCTTGGTGAAATTTACCTCAATTTATTAATAAAGCAATTATATCTCCTCTCAGTCATTGTTTTGGTTGGCTCAACTGCGAAGCTCTTTCAAAAAGTGTATCAGACATAACATGAATCAAGACTCTTTGAGATGCACCAGCCATAAAGTGAGTTCCAAATTGTATTCTAAGTGTTTGATACAGCCCCTCTCAAAAGCTGATTCATAGGAAGAAGAGTAGCCAGCCCTTGGAGGTCTGTACCATCAGTGGCAGAGAGCTGTGTTGCCAAAGGGGAAGAATTCAAACCCTGCTGACAGCAAGCACGGTGAGCCTTTGCACCAGCAGCAAATGGAGGTCTGGAAGGACATGCTAAATAGTGGTTCGCTAGGGTGGGGTATTTTCGTCATAGACACTAATGCATGAGAGCAACAATCCCAGCTTACTGTAACGGCACACAGTAATTCTTCTATGCATTGCAAAGAGGATGATAGGCAGAAATTTGAATAATTGATGACTAATCTAACAACACCTGACTGTTTTCTGAAGTAAATTCTATAGTAAGTTATAGTGAATTGAATACTTTCTAAAGTAAATTTCCCAGCTAACAGTGGAATATCACAAGCACCCTGCCAACTTACCTTTCTCCATTGAGGTTTCTAAATACAATATTCCCTTCTCTGACTTCAACTCTATTCACTGTCAGGCTCCATTAGGCATAACGAGACCCAGACAGATTCAAGATTAAGCAACTTTTTTATAAAATCCAATTGAGGACTTTCTTACCTTGAGGGTGCAGCAGATATTACATTAACCAGATTGTGCACACTTCCCGTGCAAGAACTAAAGGCATATATATATATATATATATATATATATATATATATATATGCAGAGTGACTTAATTCTCTTAGGAAATAAGCGGGAGCTTTCTTGATTCCTCCCACCATAGACACCATGATCAAGCTCAGCTAATTGAGACATTGTGAGGAAAAGGATGTTCCTTAACAAGGCCTTATTTTTCCAGAAGCAATATGGGAGTGCTGTTGTCTAGCATAGGAAGTCTGTGCAGATCATTAAGACAATAATAGTCACGTGGAGAGAGGGGAGCCAGGTTTAAAAAGCTCCTTACTGGCTAGGCTACAGCTCCAGCTCCCAGAGAGACTGCAGTACCAGAGTGGTGGAACCAAGGAGGAGGAAAACCCCTTCTGTCATCTTTCCCTTCCCATAGGTACCAGGGAATGGGACAGAGACACCCCCAGTGCTACCTGGTGAGTCTGTCTGCAAGATGGCTTTGGGGCTCTGCAGCAGGAAGCAGAGGCTCTCCTCGTGCCCAGAGAAGAGCTTGTCCTTGACTTGCTGTGGGAGAATGGGTGTGAGGCTCACTGCAACACAGGGGAATGGGGCAGATATGGGAGCACTGCAGATATCACGGGTCTGTATTTGATGCATGTGGTGGCAGAGACTGAGGGATGCTATGAGGAGCAGGCAGCAGTGTATTTGCACATGGATGTGAAAACACGTTTTACAGCAAGAGTTTGCAGGGTACTATGTAATGACTGCACACAGGGGAAGTACTTGCAGCATGTGTGGCATGAAGCATCAAAAAGAAGAGAGAAAATGGTCTTATGATGTGTATTCAGAGAAGATGGCTGTGAGAAATCAGAGAGTAACCGATAGAGACTGTATGAGCTGCATGTTCTAAGCATCCAATAGCTCTGAAACAGTAGAGCCGCTGCTCAAATGTTGCACCCAGATGAGAGCTTTAGGATCCAAGTCACAGCTTGGATCTTGGACCTTGAACCAAGAGCTTTCTGTGAAGGCAGAAAATCTGCAAATTGTCAATAGCTGCCTTACTCTCATCTTTGTAGTCTGTGTCCTAAAGAGAGGAAGGGGAATATGCCAGTATGTGAGCTTTAACTCTGAGCTGGGGTTCTTTTTCATGTTCTAAGTTTGCAGAGGAGCCTGGTATTCCTGGCGAACTCTGACTAGCATCTCTTCATGTATTACGATTGAAATACTGTGTTATCGGCCTCAGCAAATCCTAGCAGGGAGAATAAGAGCAGTAAATTGTACCACCACCAAGCATCCTCTGCAGTCCAAATTATTCTCATTGATGAGGCAGAAGGGAAGCTACTTCACACTGGGGAAGGGGAGCCCATTTGTGCCTTGTGTGTTCAAATTTTGTTCCCATAACAGAGACTGAATCTAGAATTACTGCTTACAGCTCTAACAGAACAGCCCCTGAAAGCTGCTTTTTTGCAGCTGTATTTAGCCAACTTTTGGCACTAATCCCTGTTGTTCTGCCAGCTGATTTTTTGCTCATTTTACATGTAAAAGACTCAGGTCCCATTTGGAATACCAACAAATAGTTAACGTCCTGCAAATACCTCAACCTGACAACTGAATCCTACCAGGCCCACACTTGCCAGGAAAGAAAAAGCTGGGCATCCATCCGTCCTGGCATAGGAACATCAGCAGTGTCCAGCTCTGCCAGTCAACTTGCACCCCGCCAGGTCCTGATGTCAAAAGCCAAATTCTGCTGTTTAACTAAGGCCCCTCTAGCAGGCAGGGAAAAGCTGCCTCCGTACGGTTTAACCAAGGCCACGCTACCAGACAGAGGAAGCTGCCTCTGTATGGCAGATCGGCCGGGAAAGGAGAGAAATGGGCAATCCCGTTTAGCTCTACCTGTTGCCCACTACCGGCATCTCCGATTGCTTGAGCGGGGCCCCGCGGCAGACCGAGCCCGAGCTGCCCAGCTCAAGGTGGACCCGCCGCTGGCGGAGGGTCAGCGCAGAGGTCCCGCAGCTCACGGCGCGAGCGGGAGGCTGCCGCCGGTGCCCGGTGCGGTGCCCAGGTGCGCCCGCTATTCCTGGCAGGCTGCGGGTAGTGGCGCTGCTCCCGCTCCCGGCTGCTCGCCTGCGGAGGCAGGAAGGGCGCGGGCAGCCCCGCTGCTCCCCGGGGGCTCCCTGGCTGGCGCGGGTGCAGCGGTCCCCCCTCTCCCGCCTCATTTGCATGGCTCTTATTACGGCCGTGCCTCGCTCCTGCCGAGCTGACACCGGCGGGCTGGAGCGGCCGAGTCGCCTCCAGCGGGAAGTGCGCTTCCGTTATCTGCGCTCCCGCACCCCGGCTCGCCCGCTCCCCCTCCTCAGCTCGCTCTCTCTGGATGTTTAAGGCAAGGATGAACAAACAGATCCAGCCCGACCGCAAAGTGTCGGTGGTTGCCCCCTTGCCGGAGCGCGCGGGGCCGCCGCCGCCGCGAAAGGACGTGGAGCTGATTCTGGTGAAGGAGCACAACGGCGTGCAGTACACCAGCAGCAACCTCCTGCCCGCCGCCCCGCGACACGGACCCCCTGACAGGGAGACCTGGGGCAAGAAGATTGACTTCCTCCTCTCCGTCATCGGCTTCGCCGTGGACCTGGCGAACGTTTGGCGCTTTCCATACCTCTGCTACAAAAATGGAGGGGGTAAGAGTACCGCTTGCGAGGTCTTTTTCTAACACCCCCCCCCCACCGGCCCCACACCCCAAAGCCACCCCGCAGCTGGGGCGGCATCCCCTTCCCTCCTCCCGGAGTTTCAGGGGCAAAGCTGAGCTCCGAGGCTCGCCCCGGGAGCGGGTCACTGCGCTTTGCCGCGGCTCGCTCCTCCCTCTGCCGCCCGGCCCGGGCACCCCGCACCCTGCCCGCTCCCCCTCGGAGTGTAACTTCGTTGTGAGCACAGGCGTGTTTGCCTTCTGCCGCCACTTCAGCCTGCTAAAAGCTTTTTTCGTTGGCAAAAAAATACCAAAGAGGGAAAAAAAAAAAAAAAAAAAAAAAAAAAAAAAAAAAACAACCAAAAAAAACCCCAACAAAATAAAACCAACAAAAACCCAACAAAAGCACAAACACTTGAACAGAAAAGTTAGCGCCGAGCCACTGAAGGGTTTTTGAGGAGAGTTTTAATGTGGGATCAGGATTTCTGGCCCCCCTTCTGAAGTCTGGGGGTTCCACCCCCCTCCAGAGAGGGTAGGGGAGTCGTTACAAACCAAACCTCACCTTCTGCACAGTTTGGCGATGACAGCAACAACAAAATTACACACACCACCTACAGTTAGCTGAGATTGTCTGGCACATCTTCGGCAAGACCTATCCTCCAGCATCCCCTGCCATCCCCCTGAACAAGGCTGTGTAGTGATGATTCCATGCCGTGACGGAGTAACAGCCCCTGAAAACCGTACAGGCACTGGTGTGCTTCCAGATCCCAGGGGGGCGAAGCAGACCCTGCACAGCAGATGCGGGACTGTGTGTGAACGGTGAACCATACTGCAGGTACCTGTGAGACCGAAAGCTTGTTCTGTAGGATAGTTGTGTATATCCTGGTCACGTGGTTGCCTGGCGATAAAAGGCTAATGGTTCACACTTGTAGCATAAAATCCCTGCTTCCTGTGAAAAGAGGAATGTAAAATGGGAAAATCCCTACCGATTAACACGGAATTAAGTCTGCCCTTGGAACTTCATATGATACCAAAAAGGGCTGGTACCAAAACACTTGGTCTATTTTGGTACCTCCAAAACTTCTGAATTAAGTCAAAAGATCTCCGCACTTACTACTCAGACAGAAAGTAATTAGTTGTGGAAAACAACCTCCATCCTTATTTCATTATGTCCAAAAATAATTCCCGCAACTCCCAGGGCGGCAGCACAATGCATCACAAACCGCTCCGCTGTACCAGGTGCAGGTGTGGCAGCAGCATCATTCATGGCACTAAGTACACAGACATCACTGCCAGGTCTCCAGTTCCTCTGCCAGTCTTCAGGAAAAGAGATATATTCCCTTACCTCACACTGCACAAAGTGGCACCCAGAGTGCTTGAGCTATTTTCTATCATATTTTGGGTCACCTAATTTCCTAACCTGCTTCTTTGATAATTTAGTAATGGAATTGCCTCCTGCTCAGGCATTGGAGGCAATACTCTGCAGCTCTCTTCCATTTTCTTTGGTCTCCACATACTACCTTATGTCAGTTCAGCTAGAGAAAACTGTGTCTTCGTTAGTAACTTTTAACTCAAAAACCTCTAAATTGCAATGGGGAGAAAGCTAACTATTTGACAGGTACAAAAGGCACTCCTCAGTGAAAAGTTTGCCCACTTCTTCCATGCCATCAAAGAGAAATCAGACCTTTACAAGCAGACGTAGAGAGGCCCTATGCTAACAAAGTCTCTAGAAGGACTGAGAGCTGCTTACTGGTACCAGATTATGACCACTCAGTTACTCTGTGGTTCAATAGAGCACAAACCACAGTATGAAATGTCTCAACCTAGGGTATCATTCTTGACCACATACATAGTATCACAGCATCCTTTATTGGTGCTTGAAAGACTTATTTTACTATAAAATAAAAGACAGGATAGTCCTGATGGCCAAAATCCATCAGCAGCGGGCTTTTCCTAAGGAGGTGTTCTCATGGAAGACAGCAGCAGCTAGCCTGGATGCAGATACATAGTCTGTGGCTAGTAAGGGTATGAAGTAACTTTTACACTCTGGTTGTATAATGAAGTTCAATCTAATCTAGATATTGAGATTATTTTTCTTTTTTTGTGCTGTTTGATAGAATATGGTCATCAGCATACAACCTACTAGTATTCAGTCAGGACAGAATTTCCAGAATAGACCCTGATCTGAGAAGTGGGGAATGGAAATAGAACCAGGGACAGGTTTACAGCTTTATTCCTTCTTTTTGTAACAATTGTTTCTATGCTATCTTAACAGTTTTCCATCCATTTCCTCTCATGTTGCACACACGTACCAATTTCATTTCGTAGAAACTCCTCTAAGAGTTGCAGGATCTAAAAGTACTTTACTGAGTTTTAAGCCAACTCAGTCCTTTTTCTCTTTCAAAACATGTTTGGGAGCTTGTTTGCTTTATGGGTAACTATATTATGGGTAGCTATGGGTAAAGTCCTAAATCACAGACATTCTTGAACATCTGAGTTTCTCCCCCACCTCACATTGCTACTGCAGGAGAGAACCTCTCTAGCACTAGTGCAAGTTTTGCTATCCCAGAAGCATAATTCAGTGGGTTTCATGTAACTGCTGGCTTATGTATCTCCATACAGAAGGTGTAAGAATAAAGGTACTGATTGATATGGAGAAAATTTGATTTCATTATCATTCCATAGTTTTGCTGGACTGCCAAGCAAGGTAAAGAGACACAATCAGGTGGCGTTTCCATGCATGTACAGCATATTGCTCTTTGACACGTGTTTTACAAAGATGCTCATGAGGGGGTTACAGGCTGCTTTTTGATATTTTTAAGAAGCTAGACAAGGGTTAAAAAAACCCACAAATGCAGAACAACAACAACAACAAAACACAAAACCCAGCAAAACAGATTAAACGTGAATTGGATGGCATGTGTAAAATAAAAAAGGGTTTCCTTTCCTCTTTCTCCTGCAGTTTCTCTTTATTCTGACAGTGTCAGCAATTACTCAGTCTCAGCAATTCACATAGAGCTGACTTTAGGCAAAGACAGTCAAACACAATTACCAACTTGTATATCTTCAATGGATTGATACAAAATAGTCAGTGGAAAGGCAGCATGTTGCAACACCATAAGTCTTGACCTACTGAAGTATTTTAACACTTGTCTTCAGCATAGTAAAAAGAAATTCTGTTATCTTTCCAAAACCTACACACACAAAAGTATTTCAAATGTTCTTAGATGTTGAACAGCAGCATCAAGGACATGGAAGGGGTAGAAAATGGCATTCTCCTTTACATCTGAACAAAGCGACTTGGTGATGTATATACTGTTATGTTCCTATGACTGCCTATGATTAATTTAAGATGCCAGTAGACACACTGAGGACCTTTCCATGCTTTTAAAAATAGGTGGTTCTCAATAAAGCGTGAGAACTTAGAGGAATTCAGAAGGAAAGTATAAATACACGCTGTATTCCCTTATTCAAAGTAGAAGTTTTAGAAGACCGTGGATGCGTATACACTCTCACTTTCTTATTAGCCAAATCCTTGAGTTTCTTCCTTTGATAAACTCCAAGGAATCTTCTTGATTAAAAACTAAACATACAGGCTTTTGGGTTTAGATCTCAAGTTCCACAAATACAAAACTCTGATAGTTTACTCATGTGAATTTTATGTACATGAGGCATACACCGCCCAGTGGTAGTTATATGGACTTTTTTATGTCAGGTAACTTTGAAGACAGCACCACTAGTGTAAACAGAAACTCCCATTTGTATTTTAACAAGATCCCATTAACAAAAAGCTAGAGAGTAAGAAGCATCCAGCAGCAAGAAAATGCTGAATGAACAGCCAGAAACATCTGTGTTTTTGGAGTAGCCTGCTGAGAGACCCCAATGGGACTTATGCACAAAGATAGATGGCAGAATGTAACCCTTCTGTGAGCAACTGTGATTTTTGGAAACATTCTTCCGCTATTAAAATAATAATTCCCAATCTTTAGTAAGATCTAAAATGCTAGATCATTTATTTTTTCGCATCGGATACCTACTTCCATAGGCCTTGCCTGCCTTACAAGGGCACAGACAGACCCAGTGGCTGTATTAGAATATGAAATGGGCCACAGAAAACTTTCAGGACACTTAAGTACAAATAGAATGGGTGAGATCTTGCCCTCCCTGACCTCTTGGAAGCAGGATATGCCCCCTAAAAGACTCTGTCCCACTCTAAACTGCTTTATAAGATTACTGATAGTCTCTATACAAATGGTAAAATTCTGTGAGCTCTCATTAAGCAGATAAGGCAACACTGTGGCAGCGGGAATTCTGAAACATCACCATGTTAGGACAGCTGGTCAGTAGATACCACAACTTGGATGAATTTGACTGCTGCTCCCAGCACAAGCAAAAAGCTCTGTTTGCAGTGAATCAAATACACTTTACGCAGTCCTTCTGTAAGAATTTCAAGGAGCAGTGGGTGTTACTGGAGAATTCATCAGCTATGGTCATTTCTACTGCCTGTTCTCACAAGTGCTATATCCTCATTATAACTCATTCCTGGCAAGAGCCCGTTTCTCTTTTTTAAAAAGAGGCTCCCTATGTGTATGACTTTCTGCAAGTGGTCAATATCAGTGTACTCAACACAAGTCTTTATAACACAGCCAGCTTTTTAAGTGCTCCCCAGTGCTGTAAAAGGCTATGCTGAATAAAGTGTAAGAAGAGTATTAAAATTAGACTCTCCTTAACTTTGGGAAAGATTTATCCTGATACTTGGATTATGTCTAAAATTTTACTCATGCCAAATGAAGTTGAGTAATGCCTAGCATGATTAACTGGTGGGGGAGGACAATGCTTAGTCTTAGTTTATAAAGCTATTGTAGCTTTTGTAGAAAATACTTTTAGTATTAATGTTTATTTTTGCTTTGTTTTCCTGCATAGTCGTTGGCAAAATTAATACTTCCTACTAAAAACTGTGGAAAAAGAATTTACCAACATTAAGTATTTTTTTTGTGAGTCAAAGTATTCGCAAGGTCAGTCATGTTCAGACTACTCATTAGGAAGCATGTAATTGTTGGATTAGTCACTGGAGACTTATTCTATCATAAGAATCAGATTAAGCTTTTAATGAATTCACTAATAGCTGCAGATAATTTTTTTAGTAGTTCTCTACCTATCATGATATGTGCTTCTAATCTCTGAAGCATTATTTTTTAAGTGGTTTTAGACTACAGTATTTCTAGAAGAAATTGTTGGCTTCAAAGAACAGCTTGCCAGCAGTCAGTACACCTCAGAAGTATCTTACGATTTATCCTAATGTTTCCTTTCCTACTCATATTTCCATAAGCTGTAATACAGGACTGAGCAATTCACATCACAGGTACTAAGACAGCAGAGAACTTAATCTGAATATCCCCAAACAAGATCAGCACAAAGTCAAGAGCCAAGAGCTGTCACACACTGACAATGAAACCTGTAAAAGCATCACCTCCCACAGAGCTGTGAGTCTGGATAAAAGCAAGCTATGATGCTGACCACCAGCAGCTTGCATTTCTGCTAGGCTCTACCCCCTAATTTTTGCCAAGTGTCTGCCACGAAATTTAATTGCTATTTTGGGAAAGAATATCATTTGGCACTTTACACTTCAAAGATGGATGACCTTTGCCTTGTAATATCAGGGTTTACATTCCAAAATAACATTGATGATGATAATAGTAAGTCAACTTAGAAATAATCTCATTGCAAAGCCTACGCCAAGAGTTTGACTCATCAATCAATCAAAGCTTAGATGCAAATCTAGACATTTTGGTTTCCTAATAAAGTTTTTCATTCCTATTAGCATATCAAACCAGTAACCTCGGACAGGTTAAACTACCATGCTGATCTCCACACTGTGACCATGAGCTTTGGGCTTCTGAGCTTCATGTGACATCGGGGACAATTTTCAGTTTTGTGTTGTGACAGTACCTCGTTCCCCTGATCTGAACACAATGTCCACCTCACAGTTGCTCTCTTCCCTTTCTCATGTGATTTACTCCTTTCTCTTTCCTTTCCTTGATCAGCCAGTAATCATCTGGTGTACACAAAGCACAGATTTACCCAGACTTACCAGCACTGTCATTCACATGCTTGTTGCCAGCTGCTTCTTGTGAAATTCCGTGTTCTCCTTTGCACGTCTCGTTGGCTCTGCAAAAGAAATCTTCAGAACTGTAATGTCTGCAGGGTTATAAGCTACTATGTCATACACCTACTACCTATGAAGCATTTCAAATAGCTGACGAGGAAGAACTGAGTCATTCTCACTCACGTCTAAGTGGTACATACATGGACTCAGCTAAATACCTGCCTGAGGGAAGAAATTATTTTTTCCTGAACAATTCTAGCAACCCTCAGATTGACAATTGTGCAAAGGTTCTAGAGATACACAAGCGTAGAAAGGTTCTAGAAAAAATTCATGATATGTAGCTCGACACTACAGCTTTAGAGGATAAACCTATGTCTTATGTGGAGTAAGCTTTAAGCACTGATCAAAGGAGTGCTCCAATCATCAAACTGATTTTCTGCCTTTGTCCCTCAAAGTTACCAATAAAAAAGCTGGTGTGAATCAAATGAGCTGTTCTGACAAAAGCAGAGATACCTCTTTCTAAACATGCTGAAAGAAAATGTTTTAATTACCACTTAGAAGCACTTTATTCTAAAGTAAGGGGCAGAAAAGTCATCAAGTAGTAAACTTAGTTCCATTGTTTGGAAATTGAAAATCTTTGCTTAAGGTCTCCGCACTCTTCATTCCTGTATGCCATTCTCAATTCTGTCAAGAAACTGAAGAAATGAAATATCTAATAGGATATATTCCCTCCTGGACAAGTAAATTCTGAAGTCACATTTGAAAGTATTACATTTATTTTAATACCTATTAAAATGGGTACAGGAGATCCTTGTAGTTTGGCTGGAGGTCTCAGGTTAATTCGAGCTGAAAGAGGAGGGTCTTCAGCTTCGCCTGTCTGTTTTCTCACCAATATCTTTTTGAACTCTTTATTAAATTTGCTGGGAGCAATGGAAACCAGAAATGCCATACTAGGAACGTAGCAGCCAACAGCCGTTCTTCACTGAAGAAACCAAAATATTTCTAAGGAGGCTGAGACATGCTCTACATGGTTTTGTGGCAGAGTTTCCCTTTCATCTTTTGGTAAAATATCACAAATCCATCTGTCAGTTCAGTGAATATGTGAATACAACTCCAGCCATCTAAAGATGCTATTCCAAGACAGATATTTTCCACCCCATACTTATGCCGACAGGAAACAGAATGTTAATACAGCTACCTACACGTAAGATCAGAGGGAACATACAGCTTTAGTGAGCATTTAGGTATGCTGTGAGGGAAATGATGATTAAAATCAGTCTGCAAATTACTGAACCCCTTGCTGTGAGTTCAAACGGAAACAGCATTTAAAGAATTTCGAGCAGTTCTGAGGAGCAACTTCAAATAGCTCATGCTTTCATTTTTGTCTAATGGGAAGCACATCAGCAACTCCCAACTTCTAAAGCATTTGTACCAGGTTAACCAATTGATTAAATGGTGAGAACTCTAGTATAGCTCTCTAATATCAGTTTGCACTGTAAATTCATAGCATTTACAGACATTTTAATTATTAGGTGATGTACCTAACTGCCTTCAGCACTATTACAAAGTAACAAGCCATAACCAAATAAGTTCTATATTTAGGTATATATTTATATTAAAATATTGTAATTCAGGAGGAAAGAAACAAATTTAAATTAGAGCCTCTGTAATACAGTTCTAGGTCTTTCAGTACTACCTTTCTCTTAGGATTTCCCTTCATATAGATTATAAGAAAACGTGACTATGGATTTGGCTGAATCTTGCAAGTGACTTTTGACTTCTTGATTTGAAATGTAAAAAAAAGAAATAACAACAACAGTAATAAAAGATATTATTATTGTTGTTATTATTATAACAGGTTGAACTAAGTTGTACTAAAGACAACTCCAATGCCTCAATCCAGTTTCAGAGAACAGAGTGTAAAAATTCCAAGGGTATCACACTGATTATAAACCTCCAGTTTCCCTTCCTTGGGGCATTTGGAGACAAAGGGTTCATGTTAGTAACCTATTACCCATGTCTTTACAACCTCTAATTCCCTCCTCCAACTACAGCTTCTTAATCTTTGCCTTTCCTTCTCCCTGCCTCTGAGTTTAGTCTTGAGCCTTTCATGGCAAGATTTCATCCTAATTGTGTAGATCTTAAGCACTGGTGCCAAGTCAGAATAGTTTCAAATGAAAGGCTTTACTGACACTCCAAACTTGACTTCTTGAATATGAATATCAGTCCTCCAGGAAACCAGCACCAAAAACGCCTGGCCCCAAGTAATGCTGAATAATCTCTGTTATGGAAACACTGGGGAGATAACTGTAGTATAATTCAGCATCTCAACTTCTGTGAATTCATATTCTGTATATATTCAACATACTTAATTTTAGCTGTAGATATTTTGAAACCTATAATCCATAAAGAAGGGGGAAGGGAAACAATTAAGCTCCTTGCCTTGTGAAATACTACTCTTCATGAAGACCATGGGAAAGAACCTCTAAACTACTTATGAAAGCTATCCTTTGTTTTATTTTCACTCTTTTTTCTCCTTTCCTCTATTCTCTATTTAAGCAACTTTTGCAGTCTCTCCTCTGAAGCATGACAAAGGTGACAGCACAGTACCTCACTTTGAGAACAAGGGTCTTACCATTCAGAAACAGAAACTGTCCACAGGGAGGTCTGGCTATGGAAGACAGAGTCTCCTGTGCACTTGTACTCATCCAAAGCACACTACTAACTTTCCAGTGCATGGAATTCCATGGTAACATATTACTAAACAAAACTGGGGCAGGACTGGGCAGGCAGTTGTCTTTTGTCTGTTCATAAATGTTTTTATGAATAGCATTCTCATTGCTGGTAAGGCAAGCTGCCCTTATTATACAGTAAGCTTTTTTATAGAAGACTGTAATTTTTTCAGTGCTCCTACTCTTTAAGGCTTTATAAGTATAACTATTCACTTCCAAAAGTACAAGTGACTAAAGAAGCTGTGCTCTTAATGTAGGTATTAGCTGGTTGCTGGTTTTGGCTATTACTGTTGTCCAAGAATATACATTAATTGAAGTGTCCAAAATAGGATCCAATGCTCCCAGACTGGTGGTGTTAGACTACACAAATATAAAGCCTTTCTTGGAGTGTCTTGCTGTAGCAGTCCTGTTAGGTTAAGAAACAGCTTTAGTGGCATTGATGTACAGGAAGGTTTGTGAACGGGTAATTGTGGAGTATTCATCTTCACTGAAGGCTGCAGGACTGTGGGAAACTGCTGATTTTCTGGCCTCTCAGCAGCATGCAAGAATATATCCCAACTGCGTCACTGACCTTACAAGCAAGCTGCTACCATGGGCCTAGCGCGTGTACCAAAAGAAAAGCAGCAGAATTTTGTGCATCCTAATTTTGGCTAGGTATTTAAAATTCATTTGCACCTTCTGAACTATGTGCACTTAGTAGAACTCTCCACTAATTCAGCTTCCATTTCTGTTCCTCTTTTTTACTCCTCTGTAATCAAACATGCCTTGCAATGTCTACCCTGAAGTATGCCAAAGGTGTCAACACATTAATTGCCCTTAAAAATCTATATCTCAAGACCAAGTATGGTACTGATTCCAGCCAAATTCCTGTTTAACAAAAAAAAAAAAAAGAGAAAGTGGCTGGACTTCTAACACGATACCCTACAGAGAACAGAAAACTTTTTTCAGACCACAAGGTGGAGCAGTAGATCCTTATAGGTCTTAGCAGATCCTAACCCGGTAATTAACCTAACAGCAGCCTACTGCATTTATGGAAGAAAAGAATTACTGGAGCTGTGCAGTAATAGCAATGGTTGTTCCCAAGCAGGCCCTTGTTGGGTTTCCTGATCCCTTTCATTTATCAGGATATTATAGGAGTGGCAGCTTTTAGTGAAGTGTCAACTTCACATCAAGGTGCGCACTTGTCGGCATTGCCACAATGACAGCAAAGAAACAATCCACTAATAACAGGACGTTACCTCTGAACATCCAGTTAATCAGTTTAAAAATTGGTGCAACATTATGATGGAGGTACAGTGTCTCCCCTGCAAAGAATGATACAGGAGGAAACAATTTTTCAAATACCAAGCTTGGGGGGTTGTTCTCTGCAGTCCCCTTGAAAGATCCACCTTTGGAAAACAAACAAGCCCCACACATGCTTTCATTACCACTCTACAATAAAGAACCAGGGTATTTTCTTTTCCTTTTTCAATGTTAACGTGACGTGCTTTGCAGCATGTCTCGGCACCTTGCCTTCTTGGCCACAGCATGATTATTTCACAACATTAGTAACAGAAAGCAAAGAACATTTTAATATATCGGACTAACTGTGATACTAGGTCAAGGCCAAGTGTTATCAAAACATCAAGCTGACCCCTTAGAAGCTAATCAGAAGTATCTTTGCTACATGATTCTCTGTCAGCATGCAGGACTGTATCTGCTTCCTGATGTCAAAAAAGACTGATGATGCAAAAGAGCTCAAAATCTCATGCCCCAGCTAAGAGGTGATTTTAACTACACACAGGCATCTTAGAAATCAGATTTATCATAGAAGTAAGGAATAGCTTGTGCTGTGCAGTGCATTTGTTTCCTCTCCAAAGAGAAACACAGGTGTGTCAATAGATCATGAGGCAGGTGCTGGCGAGACCAGAGACACCCCCGGATTTTGTTTTGGGGAAGAGTTTGATCGTTTGCTACTTTTGTGCAGTTTGTGCCTCATTTATGTATAGCTCTACAGCCTTAGTTGAAATCAATAAATTCGTAAACCACAAGGGAGAAATCCTGACCCAGCTGAAGTCAATGGGTGTTTTTTTTCCATTGACGTCACCAGAGTCAGGATTTCAACCCAAATAACAGACGTCTCTCTCTTAAGGGCTCCTAAGTAGACAGGATTTCCAGACTAAGAATTATGTGAGAAGAAAAATAAAGTCATAAAAAACTATTCAGACTAAACTGATATAGAAGGCTTCCACTGACTAATAACTTATTTTCACTCAGAGCAATAGCTCAGTATTTCACCTAAAAAGCAAAATGTCAGGATATACTGTGTGATAATGATGGTCGTTATTACACAAAATGAATTTATTCTGTGAGAGTTAGACTATGACCTCGGCATTCTCCTCTGTATGGCTCCAGATATAATAATTTTTAGAAAGTACTATTTTAAGAAGTGCTCTTTACTCACAGTTTTATAAAGACAAATTATTAGGCAAAAATTTCTTTCAGGCTCTCAAGGTTAAAGAGAAAAGCTGGAAAAATACAAAGCAAGTACAAGACTAAAAGCCAGCAGGTAAAAAAAGGATTGAACTAGAAGACGTTTCATTTTAAAACATTTTAAATTAACTTGGGGCCTAACACATTGTTTCCGAACTTTTGAAATTGGCAATTGTAGGAATATAACTGGCACTGTCATTGTCTCTCCCTTGACTCTTCCCTAAAAGAGGAACAGAAAACACTTACCAGGCTTTTCCTAAATTGCAGGTTAAACCTATACTGACATACACAGAGGCTCATGATAAAATCACTGCCTGTAACTCTAAAATAAGAGATCTGGAGATCTTCAAGATCAGCTACATTTTTCTTTCCCAATATTGTTTTACAGTCATGAGGTAGTATGTGTTTAAAAGCTGTTCAGAAATTGGAAACACGAAGCTCAGCCACACTGATTTGTCATAAGGTCTGAGTAATCAGTGAACAAAACAGATCCTCAGCCTGTCCTAGCAAAAGTTTGCACTGTGATGAAACAAGAAGGATTTTGCTTCAAACTGTTAAAGGGTTCTGCTTCACCTTGGCAGTGAGCTGCTGGGCCCTGAGGTCATTTTCACATTCTTCTATGGCATTTTAAACTAGGAGGTCCTGTGCAGAACGGCAGTGATAAAGTATGAACTGTCAGCTTGGACTGAGGGGGAAATTTACTTCATTGCTTGAAGCCTATTAGGAAAATAGTCCTTCAATTAAGAACAAAAGACTTAGGTTTCAACCTTTAATAAACGATTTTTGTCTGATCAATTTCTACAAACAATGGAGAGTATTCGGACAGAGAATGAAGGGAGGGTGTTGCTAGCCACAACAGTGAGATTGATACAGCACTGTTGTGGTTTTACGCTTATTTAGGTGAGACTCAATTTACTCATCAGAGTAAGGGAATGTAAAGAGAAGCACAAAATGGTAAGGAAAGCTTTAAGTGTACCTTACAGTTTATACTTGATTCTTCTCTAGCAGAATTTCAGGGCACTTACCTCCTATTGGTTTATACATTAATCCTCTTGAAAGCTGCCTGGCATTTGTCTAGGGCTGATTTAAGATGTCTTAAGCACTTTGTTTTACTCTGGTACAGTTATGAATCTCCTGCTGCCTAAAATGGGTACTGAGTCTTCTCCAGAGGGTGCTAAACTTTGGGCTGTTTTTTATTTTGACAACCTGCAAAAGAAAAGCAGTCTTTAAGAGAAACACCCTGCATCTGAGGTTGTGTTGTGAACCAGCGATTGCACTGTTACGTGCACGGAAAAGACGCATTTAACATGCTGTGTATCATGTACACTGTGCGCAGTAGTTACTAACTGCTGTTGCTCTAATTAGCTCTGCCAGGGCACATGTATCACTTTGTATTAAGCACCCACTGGAGATAACATAACCAGGAGATGTATACCTCTCCATGTATACCCTATTCAGGATACACAAGGCAGTGAGCAACTCCCACAAGGGCAATCCTGAGAATGTTAAAAAGAATGAAAAGACCAAAGCAAGGAGTAATGCCACCTAAATGAGGGGCTGAAATCCAGAGGATTTCGCAGGTGCTTTTCTAGTAAGGTGCAGGAACGCCTCAGGAATATAAACTTGTCATTCTTGAAGCATCAAATGTGCAGCTCAGAAAGTGAGTACCATAACTTCATGCGGGTATAAAAAATGCCCACATAAACTGTTCAACCTGCCAATATATGAACCTGCTACCCCAAGGAATACCCATAAGGTAGGAATTTTAGGCAGAAAAGTAGGAATCATTATTAAGAATCACAGCATGGTTGAGGTTGGAGGTAACCACTGTGGGTCATCTACTCCTCCATCCCAGCTCAAGCAGGATCACCTAAAGCACGTTACTCAGGGTTCTCTCCAGTCAGCTCCTGAGTATCTCCAAGGAAGGAGACTCCACAGTCTCTCTGGGCAACCTATTCTGATGCTTAGTCAAAATTACAAAAATTACAGTCCAAACACTGTAATTCTTTAGTTTAGTTCACTCAAGTCTCTTCAGATTATAAAAAGAAGACTGGAACACTTGATTGCAGCACTTAAGAATCTTCACAGGAGGGAAATAGAAAGTATTGCAAGGTATGTTAATTTATCAGAGAAAGAACTGTCACAATCTGATGTCAGATATATTCAAATTAGAAATAATGAGGGGGGTTTAATTATATTTTTATAACATCAAAGTTATTAACCTATGAAATAAACTATCAAAAAAAGCAAAGGATCTGCCTGGTATATTCAAATCAGAATTGTATGTTTTTCTTCTGAAACTGTAGTTTACGTTAAACAAGAAGTTAGATCAAAGTACCTAACCATTCTGGCATCAAAATCACATGGATTCATTAATTTTGAAACATTCATTTTAGTTTACATTTAGAATCATAGAATCATAAAATAGTTAGGATTGGAAAGGACCTTCAGACAACCTAGTCCCAACCCCCCTGCCAGGGGCAGGGACACCTCACACTAAACCATGCCATCCAAGGCTCTGTCCAACCCTGCCTTGAACACTGTCAGCAATGGAGCATTCACAACTTCCCTCAGCAATCCATTCCAGTGCCTCACCACCCTCACAGTAAAGAATTTCTTCCTCATATACAATCTAAACTTCCCCTCTTTAAGTTTGAACCCTTTACCTCTTGTTCTATCACTACAGTCCCTAATGAAGAGTCCCTCCCCAACATCCCTATAGGCCCCCTTCAGAAACTGGAAAGCTGCTATGAGGTCTCCACGCAGCCTTCTCTTCTCCAGGATGAACAGATCCAATTTTCTCAGCCTATCTTCATACGGGAGGTGCTCCAGTCCCCTGATCGTCCTCGTGGCCTCCTCTGCACTTGTTCCAACAGTTCCATGTCCTTTTAGTGTTGAGAACACCAGAACTGCACACAATACTCCAAGTGAGGTCTCATGAGAGCAGAGTAGAGGGGCAGGATCACCTCCCTCGACCTGCTGGTCATGCTCCTTTAGATGCAGCCCAGGATACAGTTGGCTTTCTGGGCTGCAAGTGCACACTGCCAGCTCATGTTCATTTTCTCATCATTCAGTTGACTGAGACAAAACACATAAATATAAAAGTTCTCTGAGAAGGGAGAGAAAACTATGACTAACAGCATGTATCTGAACCAAAATAAAACTGGAGTTGCCAAAAACTCCTTGGCACCAAGCAAAGACTTCCCCACATTTAAGAGACAGTTAAAGCTGATAAAGTAATATTTCCTTTCACGTACAAGACTATATTCCACACAGTACAGATTGTAGGTTTTCAGAAAACACATTTCAAGGAGAATTTACCACATGAAGTTATGTTATCACAGATTTTCTAGCGCTGGAATCTAGCAAAACCTGCTTTTTTTGAGCCACAAGCTCACAGCAAATAGCTTCTGATGTCTTAATTCAAATATATTTTTAGCCATGGATGTTCTGCCACCAATAAATCAGGGTACATTATGACAGACACTTGAATTTATACATCTGAAGTACTACTTACACCTTATATGGGTACATAATTGCAGGTGAATATACTCTTGTGTAACCCCCAGTAATGGCAAGGTTGAAAGAAACCAATCAAATATAACACTCCTATTAATGAAATGGTAGAATAGTTTTTCTTCCTCTTTATTAGAATCCCTTAAGCTTCCATTCATGTCTGTGGTGAAGCAGCAACATTCTCCAGCTAGGCACCTGCACACTGAACCAGCAGTCCACTACTACAGAATTACCCTGACCAGCACCATCTGAAGAGCTTGTGAACTACAAAGTTTGCTGGTTTGTTCCTAACAGTGTTAGCTGTTCCAGGAAAGGATACTAACCACTCCTACAAACACTGTCTTACTGAACATAGTAACAGGGTTTTCATAAATCACGTAACGAAGCAGGCGACAAGCTGGCTCCAGAGCCCAGCTCACTCTCTCATTCTTGTTTAAACCAGCCAGATAGATAGCTAAAAAAAGAAAAATCAACAGGATGGATTTGGGCAGGAATATTAGTAGCTAGACTTTAGGAGCTAGACATTGTTACAAACTCCAGGTTATTTACTTATCCAGCTACTGTCAAAACTCACCTTGATGCTAATTCGTTCAAAGGAACCAGGCCAATAGTACCTCTGTTGTAAAGAGACACAATGTCAGACCAAAAGCTGTCAGTGCACCTTGAAAAGCAGATCTTTGGACTTCCTATGGTCACACTTTTGGCAGAAGATGGGAATGGCTTAACTTCCTAAGCAAGCAGCAGTGAGAGTGTTGTGAAGGTCAGCAGCAGAAACACCTCACAAAACTCCAGAGCTCCCACTGCCCCATCTTGGACTAACCTGGTTTATATGCTATCAAACCCACCACATCTATTTCTTCTTTAATTTTCTATCAAACAACATAGGCCAGGGTTCTGTTCTTGTATGTTCCTGCTCTTTAAACTACACACTATCATAAATGTGATCATTAATTTATGTAAATATGACCTTAGCCAATTACTTGGGTGTTATTTATGAATGAATCATGCTGCTCTGAGGGGCTTTATATATTTAACTGTCATTTATTTATTCAAAATAGCTACTAATGAGTTTCTTTAGATCATCGCTGTTGTAACAAAAAGCCAGAGAGATTACTGGTTTTGCATGGAAGGGTTTGTGTGATACGTTTTATTACAAACCAGAGACTAGCTTATAAATACACTGCATTTCCAGTCACCACAAATGATTTCAAGGCAGTAGCAGGTTAACAGCTCAAGGCAAGAAATGAAGGCTTCAGTTAGCATCAGCCCATGGACAGCATTGAACCATTTCTGGAAACCTTGTTTTCATTTCCTCTTGAGTGAAAAGAACACTATTATAATTGGAATTCTGGAGAAATTGAAGGCTCTGAGCCCAAATTGAGAGTAGAATATAAACAGGTTTAAATCTAGCAATGGTAGAGTTGCTAAATACAAGGGTTTCAGAAGAAACATGTCGGTCACTATGGTATAGCTCCACAAGTTTTATGATTCAGAAATACTTTCCATGAAAAAGGTTGCATACTTGGAAGATTTTATGGCATACTTTGAGGATTTTATATGTGCAAAGTGCTGTTGAATTTTTTATAGTATGTCATGAGATCTGTTTTGCAGAAAAATGTTATTTTTGACTACTATAATCTATTGCTGGCTGAGTTCACCATCATCATACAGCTGCTGTTAAAATCATCAGCTTGGCTTTGACACTGGGGCTACATCACACTCCTTTGTATCTCTGACTTGTCTCTGCTGCACCATGCAAACTCTACTGCTTTCAGTCTCAGGGCAGCAAAGATCTACCCCTCCATTCCTTCTCTTCCCAGGGTCAGCACAGGCTCTGGCTCCCCTCCGTAAGAGAAGCTCTCAGTGGCTGTGCAAACCAGATGCTCACCAGTCTGCTGGAGAGCCAGGACTAACATTCATGTGCTAAGAAAATCCCACTTTTCCCATTACGTAGTTTTTCTAGCTACAATGATCTAATACAATCTAGATTTCAAGATCTCCACATCAGGGAACTATTTTTTCGTTCACAAGAGCCTGGACAAATTAGTTTCCACTTATTTTCCTCACTGTCGAAGCAAATGTACTGCATTCTGTCAACTGTTTGTTGATATTGTTTGAAGGACTACTTATTCTGCATGAAAGAAACAAGCAGTGTTCATTAGACACAGGATTAGCTTGTATTTCAATTCACCAACTGAGAGACCTTTGCTTTTAGATTCTTTTCCTGCACAAATTCTGGAAACGTTCCTATCTGAAAATACACTGCAATATTTGAGTCGAGTTTGTTGTTTTAGCAGACATCCCACCAGTTGCCATTTTGACTGGAATATCCATGGTAACAAATGCAGAAGGCTAACAAGCATAGAGTTCAAAGTTGTTTCAACTGCCCCTGGCCTGGCCTGCTTCTTGTATGTGCTTCAACAAGTCCTTCCAGGATAACAGCAGCTGTTGAAATGACGTTTTGTAAGTCATTAGTAAATTAACACTTTTTCTTTTCTGGTATTTGAAAGTCAGATAAGACCTCCCTGTAGGACTGAGAGTATTTAGAGCAGTATTCCTCTTTTCTTCCCACCCCATAAGATGCTATGAATGCTGAAGTACAAAAGAAAAACACACTCTTTGCATGGATTCTGTTGCACCAATATTAAGAAGTTTTTTTTGGCACTGAACGCAGGAATGCAAAGCCAGTCTTCTATTTTGTCCTTCACTGACTAAATGTAATAGGTTTTTTTAAACCTTCTGTGCAAGTTTCCACTCTAAGTTTCACACAGATGGTTCTTCTAGAAGCTGAGAGTTTGACCTTATCTCGTTTTTCCTGAAACACAAGGCTGTCTTAAATCCATGGACATGCTGGTGCCTTAACGGACGTAGATGGATCTCATGAAATCTGTTAACTGAGAGGTGTAGCAATTTACAACAGTCTGAAGTAAACCTGTAGCTTTTGAGCTGCATGTGACACAGTAGCCAGTCAAGTATGTCTCTTATGCCAAGGCTGTGTAACAGATGTTAATTATTTCAGATTCTTAGCTGTAAAGGGAAATCAGGGAATGCTGAAACCAGCATTGCCTTGTGGGATGCAGCTGTGCACTCAGTCCTATCGCATCACACAGCGGGGGAGCAGAATCCCCTTGAGTGCTATCAGTGTGTTACTGCCAATGCAGCAATCCCACAGATTGCATTCTCTCAGTTTGCTGAGGTAGGTAGATCTTGGCAAGCTAGTCTGAAGTGCTGGCCAAACTGTGTGCTCCTACGAGTTCAGCTGTCTGGGCTATACAAGTCTGACTATACTCACACAATTCAAACACAGCAGTTTCTGGAGCCAGTGGCACAGGCAGGAGTGACACAGCTGACAATGTGTCACTCTCCCTAACTTATTTCAACTTCATAGACCAGGAAGGCATTAACAGTGAGGCTGTTCCTCCAGACGCCTGGTGTGATGCTCGACAAATATTCCCACAAGCGAACCTAAAGCAAAAGACTTGCCAGGATGCCAGTTGCCTTCTCTCTAGTCCAAAGGACGTTCACACATGCAGGATGGAACAAAGTCTATTTCAAAACAACACCTCATGTTGTAAGACACTGTACACAAACAGTACTGTGACTGAGCCCCTGTGCAATCACACAATGAAGCTGATCATAGATCACACATATGTTGTTTATAAGTATCTGCATACCATTCTAGTTTGCAGTAATTTGAATGATACTTTGACCATCATTTGTTTTCCTCTGAAGTGCCCATAATCTCAAAAAGAGTTCAGTGAACATGATGAAGTTTGATTCTGGATATTGGCTGGGAAGAGATGAGCAAATGTCAAAATATTTACAATACACCTCAGTAGTTGTTTCTTTTTACCTAATCAGAACTTGCCAAACAGGAAGTTTTTGGAAGTCACCAAAAAAATTGAGTCAACTTAATGTGACTAAGCACCCTTACTTTCATCTTTATCTCAATTTCAAAATACTTCAATCACTTAGTTACCTGAAAAGTAATCCAGCTATGAAACCCTGCCATAACTGCTCTTTACTGAAAATGACACCACACCTTATTGATCCCTCTGGGGGCAGGGCAGGGGAAGAAAAAAAGTGAGAAACCTCCTTTAACTAAAGCCTGGAATGACTTGCAGCCAACTAGATGACGCTGAAGCAAGTATGCTTAAGTACAGTACCCTTCACAGTTCATCATGTATTAGTCATACTTGAGAAACATGTAGTTTAAACTAGCATTTATTATCTATGCCTACTACACATTGGCAGGATTTATTTTCTGAAACACAAATTTCCCTATTCAGTTTGTGGCATCATGTTTTCCACAGTCTCTTGATGTTCACATGAATCAAACAACATTGTGCAGACTCCGTACCTCCAAAGTACAAGCTAGGCTGGTGACTCAGCTCCACACACTGTAATACTATCAAAGCAAGACAAGCACAGCACTTCAAAGGCTGTCACTTATCAGATATCTGACAGTAACACTGCCTGAAATTATTTTTATAGATACTAGATATAGCGAAGGCAACATGTAAAATTCCAGATTGATTTAACAGAGTATGATTCAACACAGAACAGAGATGAGAGCTGCAGGGTATCAAGTGTTTGTTAAATACAAGGATTTTTTTCTCTACAATATAACAGTTGGACATGACAATAGTAGAAAGCAGCTAATGAACAACACTGAAGTGCGACTAAAACATGTATCACTGGTACCATAGTAGTTAATGTGAATGCAGGTTGCATTTACACTACACTCCATATAAACACCGTGAACAAGAAGATTCCTGCCCCACAGTGATACAACCAATACATTTCAGCTTTTAGGTTACATTGTCTGAGCTTTAAGCTATTATGCATTTCTGTTGATGTACATGGTCTTCATTTCATAGCAAGATTTCAGCCTTCAAATGTGTAAACTTACAACTGAATGCTGAATACATTATTAATACATTGTCCTTACAATACATTCCAGCATATTACTTTTCAAATTAGATTTATGATATGACTAAGAGAACAGAGTTTTGCTTTTCCATTCTTATTCTCCAGTATATGCTTTGGATTTTCCCTCCGAACTGTCACGCTAGGCAGCTTGCATTGGCAATAGCTGTGAAACGCGAACATGGAAAGTAAATGGGCAACAAGTATTCAGACTTTCAAAAGCACTACAGTAGTTTCAGAAGTACCTTTTAAAGATGCAATTCATTCTGCTTACTGGCACATTTTTGCATAGCTAAAGTCACGCTTCTAGCTTTTATTCTTTTATAGACTTCATATACCTTCTTTAAGTTTATATATTTAGAAGTACTGTAAACTTACTTCATTTTGCAAGGGAAGTTTTCCAACCACTAAGCCAGTACATGCAGATTTTAAAGGGTTGCAAAGTTCCTACTACTTGCTGTTGGGAGAAATAGAAAGCTCCTGCTGTTTTTCTTTTATCTTCTGCTCAACAATTTAACTATGATTTTCCCAATCTATTTTCATTTTTATCCATAACTTCTAAGGACAGCAGTCAGTTTATTCAGTATATGTAGTTACTCTGGCAGATCCATATTTATCGAAGCAATAGAATGTTTTTAATACTGACAAATTTTACATGAATTGAACAGTTCTGGACCAAGTAAGCTATGCAATAAAATAAAAGCTACACCTGATTAGTACTGCAAAGCAGAGAATTGACAGAATATCCAATTATTAAACATGACAACAACTACAATTGTTTTACAGTAGCCATGCACTGGGGGAGACTTCTTCCTGTGACCTGGATCACATAAAAGAGCTAAGAAATCTTCAGATAGTTTCCATTTTGGATGATTCTTCCATGTTTCAGTTCACAATACTTTTGATGATAGTAGCACTGACACATAAGGATTTTTCCAGAGGTGACGTTTTCTGTGGTGTGAACTCACAGGACAATCCTCCATCATGGAAAGTAATGTATTCCAGGCAAGCAGCCCTGGTACTGTCCTGCTGCAACGTTGCAGTGAGGCTAGCACTGAAACCTAGTACATATTCCACTAATATACACTCCATGTTAACGAAGTATCACTAGGTTGGAAAGGGTGCTGTTGTCTATCACTTTTCATAAGAAAAAGGGAATTTATTATAGCAAAAACCAAAATATACCATGGAAACCCAAATTCGATATAACTAACCAGCATTAATTAATTTTCAAACAGAGGTTCCTGCAAACACCTTACACAGTACGAGTTAAACTGAATTTGCAGGAACTTGCATGACATTTTGTTCCCTGAGTTGATGGCCTCCATGCTCCTTTTTGAACATACTACACTAATGAAAACTTTGAGTGTTTCATAGTCCCTTTCCCTGTTAGCTCTGCAAGTGTATAATTTCTTCTGCAGTTGCGGATTAATTTTCAGGAATGCATCTTTTTCCCTTTTAAGCCAAAAAGCAGTCAGGAAACGTTAGAGGGAAATAGGAATCACAGCCTACAGCTTTTTTCAGGGCTTCTTTCTCTGAGATCTTAAAAATAAATAAATAAATAAATAAATAAATAAATAAATAAATTTAAAATTAAAAATACAAGAAAGGGACCAGAGAACATGGGTTCTTCACTCATATTTCCTTTCTACTTCCCAAATCCTGGCTTTGTCTTTAGACAATAAAAGCAAGCAATAAAGAAAGCAAAATGTAACCAAAACCAAGACTACAATGACTAATTATTCTTTTTCCAGGTGCTTTCCTTATTCCCTATATCCTCTTTTTAATCATTGCTGGAATGCCCCTGTTCTATATGGAACTAGCACTGGGACAGTATAACCGAGAAGGCGCTGCCACTGTGTGGAAAATCTGTCCAGTTTTCAAAGGTAAGTGCTCCTCTATTCACTTGAGTAGCACCGTGAGGGTGCCACACACATTTGTGATCACAAAGTAAAGGTCTCTCATCTTCCCACAGACAGCATGATATTTGCTGACCTTTCCCCAACCCTTGAAGTTAGAAGTCTTTTTAATATCACCGGTGGAGCACAAAATGGGAAAAGCCACAGAAATCAGGGTGTTTGCTGAGGAGTGCAATAGAGAGCAGTGAGCAGGAGCAGATCAGCCCTTTTCTCCCTTCCCTACATAGTGAAGTGTGGGAGGAACTGGGTACCTTGAGGTAGAGGGAGGGCTTGGCAATGAGAACAGCTGGAAATTCAAAATTCCACACAGGTCAGTTCAACCCTGTCTTCCCCGATGACTAATATAACCACTGACTCCATTCAGTTCATTGTGTGGAGCTCTGCAGAAGTCAGCATGCCACAGTGGCTAGAAAACTGAAATGGAGTTGTGAATGCTGTCATTCAACCCCTAGACCTGTAACCTGCCACCAGTTATTGGTGGCTGTGTACTTCAGTTTTTCTACCTATGAAATGGGAGCAATTATTCCAATAGAATTTGTAAAGTGGTTTTCAAATCTAGCAATAAAAAGCACTTAATAAAACATGAATTTCACTATTACTGTTGAGTGTTTTCCACTAAGGATAACTCTCCAGCACTGCTGAATAAAAGGCTGTAGATTGTTGTCTGGTGCACTAACTTGCAACCATTCTGTAAGCTAAAAACAGCCCAGGTTAGGTATTTGGATACTTATCAGGGTGTCTGAAGGATTAGGGATAAAGGAATCCCTCTGGGTGAAAGAAACCAAAGGCTTTCTGTACACGAAACAGATATCTGTTGAGGAGCTTCAAGAATTTTCTTAAGCATTGCTTACAAGTAAAAACAGTAAATTCACTTATACCAGGTTGTATCTGAAATCTTATGTAAAAATCTTTTCAACACAGAGCTATCTCAAATGAAACCTGTCAAGCTCATCTGACATTACAACCTTAAAATTCAGACCATGTTCATCCTGTGACCGACAAAAGCTGAGGAGCTTAACAATACGATCCAAACTTAGTGGATCTGGTGCTTGGATATAGGTTACACTGGGTAAATGTTAGTCTTCTTTCTCAAAACACAGCTTTCCTCTTCAAGGAGTCTAGTGCAGAACAAGAAAACTGCGGGAGGTTTTGTTATCATTTGCACCCAAAACTCACAGTAAAGTTAAGAGAGATAAAAAATAAATAAGAAAGTTAATAAAATATATGTCCCCCAATTTTAAAATTAATTCATAAAGACCCAACCCTACTATAATCCCTTCACAGGAGGCAAACCTCATCCCAGCACCTGGGAACTGATGACCCTTGCTCAGTGAAAATTCCTGCCAGTATAAGTTAATGCCTTTGGATAGCAGTGAGGATTTTGAAAACCTAACTGCAAAAATTAGGCCTTAAGGATCTCAAAGTGCACGAGCCAAATACAACTGTGCTCAGGGGCACTCTGTTGATTTCAGGATTGAAAAGATGAGAAAGGAAAATAGAACTTATTTCATGTATAGTCTTGTTGACTTTACGGCTGTATTTTTAAGCTGACATTTCTGAGGTGGACTAAACATACCTTACCGTAGATTTTTAAGTGTTCTTAGTACTGAGATATAGAATAGCACAAGTTATTTGATTCTCAAAAGGTAATAAGCATTGAGTTGTATTTGCACCTCAGCACTAGTATAAACTTAGTACTTATAAAGTTTTCGTCAAATCTTCTGATAACATGAAAACACATTTTACTGGTAATGCTTTCGTGTTGTTTCTGGGATAACTCGAAACTCTCACTCAAATGAAAAGTACACAGTCTACACAAATTTGTAACAGGCTCTCTAAAGGAACAGCACTATAGTACTAATTTTAGCTATGAATATTATTGCTATGAACTCTAAGGGCTCTACTTCTAATGAGATCTCTCATAACATGTGGAATTAAAAACATACCCTGTATCCTTCACAACAGTTTGTTTTCATCTCTGTGTTTTCTAGGGTCTGTTTTAGAGTGTGGGTGGTCCAGCATTACTTTAAAGAAAGCTAGATCTAGAAACACGAGAGCAAGTGCATTCCTGAATATTCTCATTATTTCAGTGGAGTGACAGTTAAGATACAGTTTTTAATCTTGATATTAAATATCTATCATTGTCTTCCTGAATTGGACGAATTTTAGGAAGACTTTTTTTTTAAACAGAAATCATGAAATTTCAGTGCAGCATGCATTACTTAGTATTTTAGTTTTTTAACATTCACATTAATATTTAAGAACGATCCACTTGGGTGATTCCCCAACTCTACTCCATTCTGTTGATCATAACGTATCACTAGAGTTTGAGTGTTAATGTACTGGATTAATTTAAGCACCGAGAATTTGAAGTTACACTTTCATTTTTGCTTTCATAATCTTGTCCCCAGTGTTAGGGGTGGCCAAACTGGTCTATGTATTAAAAGCCTCCTGAAAAGCAAGGAGTAACTCTGGTGTATGCAGCAGCATCTGAACTGCCAACTGCTTCAGGGTCAGCATCTGTTCCTTAGGCAATTTTTAAATCAAGGATTAATACTAAAAGTGTATGCTACTTCCTTGCCTTAACAAGAAATTTGAGGTTTACACTTTGGTGTTGTGACAGTACAGTGATGATAGTTATAAAGAAGCAGTAATCTCTATACATACAGCTTCTGGGTAGCATTCAGAGAACAATGCTGCGCACACAGTGAAGGAAGAATAATATAACCCAAGGTAAAGCAAGCTCCCTGAAAAGTCTGGCAACAAACTGTAGCTCTGCTCTCACATTAGTACCAAAGCTTCCTCCCAAACCACTTAAAAATGTCCATTTTCATGAAGAGAACATGCACTCTCTGCGGCTCTCTTGTTATAGGGACCCTCCAAGCACACTTCACAGTACACAAAACCACAAAAAATTATTCAAAGTCAAAAGAGAATGATTGCAGTGGGGATTCTGTAACCCTGGGGAGATAATTATAAGGTTTGAAGGTCCGCACACAGTTTAGCCCTGAGCTTGATATTCACCAAGATTTACTGGCTTGCCCAAGAACCCCTTGGAGCCCCACAGTGGAACAGCACAGACTGCTTCATGCGTGTTTTGGACCTAGTCACATGCTGACGGAAGCCAATCTGGAGAGTAACAATGGGAAAGAAACAGGAGAGGAATCAATGTCTATTCCAAACTAGCTCAGGGTGGGAACGTGAGGCATAGGGAAACTTCACTTAAGTCTCAGGCTCTACTTTTCCAAGAAAAGTTGCCAAGGTCTCTGACATTAGGAAGATGAAGTGAGTTTCACTCCTAACATGGGCTTGCAGTCTTGTGCATTGGAAGCAAATCAGCAACAGAGTTGTACAAGAGCAAATTTTTTTTTTTTTTTTTTTTTTTTTTTTTTTTTTTTGACATAGCACTGCTTAATTTCTTTTTCTGGTAAACAACTGGATTTGCCAACAGCCAGTCATTTTCCAAAATCATTAACATAATTTTTTGGATTAAGGTCAGTGACACTGTTTCCACATGTGTGTACATAAATGTCAAAAAATCCTTTTATTGGTTGGAAGACTTGAAGTGAATTTGCAACTATGTATGGCTGAGGAACTACAGTGTTGCATATACTACTGCATATAAAGCACAATGTGTAATCTAGTTTTCCTTTGTCTTTAGGTGTAGGCTACGCAGTGATACTCATAGCTCTTTATGTGGGATTCTACTACAACGTCATCATAGCTTGGTCACTGTATTACCTATTTTCATCATTCACATTTGAGCTCCCCTGGACACACTGTGACAACAGTTGGAACAGTCCAAACTGTACAGATCCCAAACTCTTCAACGCATCAGCGCTTGGCAATGGTACCAAATACTCGAAGTACAAGCTCACTCCTGCAGCTGAATTTTATGAGTAAGTGTTGACTTAACTTTGTTTTGTTTAATCAGAATTCTATGTCTGTGAATGCTTATTCTGGGAGGTAAAAACTTTGCATCCAGCCTCCAGAGTAAGCGTCAGAAGGCTAAGGTTAAAATGCATTTGTAACTTTGATCTGTATTCCCTTGTGATTGAGACTCTTGCCTCTGTGAGCTTTGGTTTCTCCTGTACAAATGCAATACTTGCCACTGAGCAAAATGGAATTGGACAAAAGATACAAATCTTCCCCAATGTACCACTATTGCTTGCACCAACTTTGCCAGGGAACACAACAATATTTTGACAAAGATGAACTCATGCCAAACTGAGCTGACTTTAGGGCTTTAAAGTAATAATTTGCTCTTCAGGCTTGGCCTGCATAATTTGTTCTTCAGGCTTGGCCTGCTTCTCTACTTGCAAAATATCTGAAAGTGTCTCTCTGCTCAGCTGCTTCAATAGTTCAGTGAAGCAAGATGAAGCGCTGAGCAGGAGAGTGACTCAATAGTAAAAGGTGGGATTTTTCCAACTCCTAAGCAAAAGGGCATTCTGCAGTATGGGCCAAGACAGGCAAAGACACTCATATCAAACATGCGGAGTCAAAACCAGAAAGGTATCTAAATTAACAGCCAAACTATAAAACAAAACTTTGATCTGTGAGTAAACACTTATATTATGAACTTCTTGGGGAAAATGAGATTTGATTAGGATAAAAAAAAAAAAAGAGGAAAGGCATCAGGATTGAATGAAATGTTGAATCAATCTGAATAATCAATTGATATTTCTGTGTTGGGAATAGAAGGATATCAGGGCACACACCTGCTGAGCTGTGAGTCTAGCCATGTAGAAACACAGGGACATCACTGTTACAATAAATAACGTGGAGTGTGTTAGACCATGTCTGGCTACAGCAGGGATCTTGGGGTCTGCGTTTATAGCTCTGAAATATTTGTGGCTATTTGTCCTCTGAGGACAGCGCAGTGAAAGATCAGAAGTGATACACAAACTGTTGGCAGGGGTTTGGGTAAACTAAACTCAGCACTTGGAAAACAATAAGAGGGGTTGAGTTCAAAGGAGCTCTCTACAACGGCAAATAATGGCAGCCAGGAAATCTACTACCCTTACAAAGACAAGATAGGATGTATTCATAACTCAAATGTAAAGCTAGATCATTTATAGCAAAGGGCTATGACATGTAGTCAGTGAACAAACCTGACTTTGAAGTGAACTATAAGAAACTATATATTCAGCATCTTCAAAGAACTGCATCATTACATAACTTTGATTTGAATAACATTTTAAAAAATATTTTCTTTATAATTTTCTTGAACTTATGCCTTTGTAAAGCAAAACACAATCCCTACATTATTCCTTTGCTACTTTATGACCTAAAGTAGTTCCATGCATTTTCAGTTATCACATCGTGCTTGGGGTACAACTTTGTAGTGGGTGAGGCTATGGTATAATCTATCCACAGTGTCTGGATTTAGTTCCACTGTTCTGGGAAACAGCTCAATTTGTGACTTTACCTGTACACTGAAACATTAGGCTTCTTTCCTCACCATGAAATAGATGGTGAGGAAACAGTGACCTGTTTATGCCACCTGAAATTATCATGTTGGGTCAGGCTTGGGATGGCCAGCCCCACTCTGGGTGAGTGGGGGACTTGTGCCTGCAGCGGGCACAGCAGAACTCCCGCCTCCCTCTACACAGCAGTGTACAGCAGCAGAAACACACAGCCACTGGAACATAAAACTATCGGTCTCTGAATAGGGAGTATTTGATGGGACAAGCACCTCCCCTAACACAAACATCTTTGAATGTTAATGGCAAGCTCAAAGCTCCTGAAGAACTGGGATTCTCAGCATCTCTTATGATTTCTGTAGCAGTCGGGGTTTGAGTAGCTGCTCTCCCTGTCACTGGGGTTGGTGTAGCTGCTGTGCTTGGAGCTGGAGTAGCTGCACTGTCTGTTGCCATCAGAGTTTGAATAGCCTGTGGACCTTGTGGGGTCTGCAGTTCAAGGTACAGTTTTCAAGGATACAATTTTCTGAAGATAACAAAAAAAAAAAGGGAATGTGACAGTTTGTTATGCTTTGATCCCTGAATTTGGGGGCTGTAATTAAGTCCATAGGCCTTGTACTTATTGGCAATTTTATTATATTGCAAAAATGGAAGTTTAGATTGGATATAAGGAGGAAGTTATTTACTGTGAGGGTGGTGAGGCACTGGAACGGGTTGCCCAAGGAAGCTGTGAATGCTCCATCCCCGGCAGTGCTCAAGGCCAGGTTGGACAGAGCCTTGGGTGACATGGTGTGAGATGTCTGTGTCCATTGTAGGGGGGTTGTAACTAAATGATCTGAAGACCCTTTCCAGCCCTAACTATTCTGTGACTCTATGATTCTATAATAACCACCACTCAAGTAACACAGTCTGTAACCTGCTTCCCCAGCTGTAAAAACAGGGAATCACAAGGGGCATTGTGCTCACTTACCCAGTATTTGGATTAGCTCATCAAGCACAGCTGTACAGCTCAGGTGTGGACCCAAACTTGCATGAAGTTATAGTGTATTCAGATCCAACCAACCAAAGACAGCCCAATTCAGAAAAGAGTGTTTCTTCTTTTTACAGGAGGGACAGCTGAATCTTCTGATTATAAATTTTCACATTATGTGCAACAGGGTCACAGAAGCAGAAGTAATGATGTAATATTAAATTTTCATCAGTACATTGCCTTTCCAAAATGACACACCATTTTTGGATTATGTTAAATAATAGCTCAAGTAAGGGTCTTGGCTGGCTACATTCCCTCTGAAAACCCATTCAAGTAAATGCTGAATATTCCCTTAACCTTATTGGATATCCTTATACCAGGCTGCACTACTGCTTGAATGACTGCTGAACTTGACTCAAGTGTCTATGTGGAATTATATCTGATTCTTCCTGGGAGATAACCATTAGTCACTACTTTATCAACACATCTTTGCTGGAGGAGTGCTACAGTTCATTTTGTTTCCAAATTCTATGATCAGGTTTATTTTTGAGGTTTGTACTGCCATCCAAATATTGAAAACCTACCCTGGCACATTTCTGTGCATCCTGCTATAAGTGGCCCTGCCTTGGCAAAGGGGCGGACTAGACAATCTCCAGAGGTCACTTCCAACCCTAACGATTCTGTGACTCTGTAATCCAGTGGTGCAAGAGATTAGCAATAACAGAAACAATTATTTTTGCAACAATTGATTTAATAGGGCTGATTTCAAATATCGAAATTCTATCAGTTAAACAGAGAAACAAAGAAATAGAGCAGCGAATTTTATACCAGAGGGAAATCAAACTTTGCCACTCAAATTTCAGTGGGATATCTATGGAATCCCAGGCCCAGCACTAACAGAACAAGGTATGAAAGTTAGCATCATTAAAACAAGGATTGAAGACAGCAACAGCACTGGCGTCCACTGTAAAAAATATCATGGAACGGAGTGATTTTGTTAGTTGGGGTGAAAATAAGTTCGCTTTTTCTCCCTGGGAGTATATGGGAGATCATTCAATTTGGAGTATTTGGGTCCATCTTTTCAATAACAATAACTTGCTGCTGGAATGTGCTAGAGGTTATGGAAAACTTGTTAAGGATGCTAAATGCATCTCAGCACTTGAGCCTTCAACCTCCAGTCTAAATAGGAAGTGGTATACCTTGAACTTGGTTCTGTAGGTTGTATACTTACATCAAGAACATACAGAATCATAGAATCATAGAATAGTTAGGGTTGGAAAGGACTTTAAGATCATCTAGTTCCAACCCCCCTGCCAGGAGCAGGGACACCTCACACTAAACCATGCCATCCAAGGCTATGTCCAACCCACCCCTGAGCACCGTCAGCAATGAAGCATTCACAGCTTCCCTGGGCAACCCATTCCAGTGCCTCACCACCCTCACAGTAAAGAATTTATTCCTCATATCCAATCTAAACTTCGCCTCTTTAAGTTTGAACCCATTACCCCTTGTTCTATCACTACAATTCCTAATGAAGAGTCCCTCCCCAGCATCCCTATAGGCCCCCTTCAGATATTGGAAGGTTGCTGAGATCTCCATGCAACCTTCTCTTCTCCAGGATGAACAGACCCAACTTTCTCAGCCTATCTTCATACGGGAGGTGCTCCAGTCCCCTATTCATCCTCGTGGCCCTCCTCTGGACTTGTTCCAACAGTTCCATGTCCTTTTTATGTTGAGAACACCAGAACAGTACACAATACTCCAAGTGAGGTCTCACAAGAGCAGGGTAGAGGGGCAGGATCACCTCCGTCGACCTGCTGGTCATGCTCCTTTTGATGCAGCCCAGGATACGGTTGGCTTTCTGGGTTGCAAGTGCACACTGCCAGGTCATGTTCGTTTTTTTCATGTACCAACACCCTCAAGTCCTTCACCACAGGGCTGCTCTGAATCTCTTCCCTGCCCAACCTGTAGCTGTGCCTTGGATTTCTCCGACCCAGGTGCAGGACCTTGCGCTTGGCATAAGGTTCATCAGGTTGGCATAAGCTCACCTCACAAGTGTGTCAAGGTCCCTCTGGATGGCATCCCTTCCCTCCAACGTATCAACTGAACCACACAGCTTGGTGTCATCGGCAAACTTGCTGAGGGTGCACTCAATCCCACTGTCCATGTCACCCACAAAGATGTTGAACAAGGCCGGTCCCAACACCAATCCCTGAGGGACATCACTCATTACTGGTCTCCAGCTGGACATCGAGCCATTGAGCACTACTCTTTGCGTGCAGCCATCCAGCCAGTTCCTTATCCACCGAGTGGTCCACCTATCAAATTGATGTCTCTCCAACTTAGAGGGAAGGATGTCATGGGAGACAGTGTTGAACGCTTTGCACAAGTCCAGGTAGATGACATCAACTGCTCTGCCCCTGTCCATCAGTTCCGTAGCCCCATCATAGAAGGCCACCAGATTGGTCAGGCAGGATTTCCCCTCAGTGAAGCCACGCTGGCTGTCACCAGGCACCTTGTTGGTTTTCATGTGCCTCAGCATGCCTTCCAGGAGAATCCGCTCCAAGAATTTGCCAGGCACAGGGGTGAGACTGACTGGTCTGTAATTCCCCAGCTCATCCATTTTCCCCTTCTTAAAAATGGGTTTTATATTTCCCTTTTTCCAGTCATCAGGAACTTCATCCGACTGCCATGATTTTTCAAATATGATGGACAGTGGCTTAGCGACTTTATTTGCCAGCTCCTTCAGGACCTGCAGATGGATTTCATCCGGTCCCATGGACTTGTGCACATTCAGGTTCTTAAGATGGTCTCAAACCAGATCCTCTCCTACAGTGGGCCTGGGATCTTCATTCTCACAGTCCCTGCATCTGCCTTCCAAGACTTGGGTGGTGTTGGTCAGAACATCTGGAAGTGAAGACTGAGGCAACGAAGACATTAAAAACCTCAGCCTTCTCCAAGTCCGGGGTAGCCAGTTCTCCCGATAGCTTCTGGAGAGGACCCACGTTGTCCCTAACCTGTCTTTTATTTGCAATGTACCTACAGAATCCCTTCCTGTTATCTTTCACATCCCTTGCCAAATTTAATTCTAACTGGGCCTTAGCTTTCCTAACCTGGTCCCCAGCTTCTCAGACAACATCCCTGTATTCTTCCCAGGCTGCCTGTCCTTGCTTCCACCTTTTAGAATCCACTTTTTTCCCTCAAAGTTTACTCAGCAGCTCCTTACCCATCCAAGGAGGTCTCCTGGCCCTCCTGCTAAACTTCCTTCTAGTAGGGATGTATCGCTCCTGCGCTTGCAGCAGGTGATCCTTGAATATCAACCAACAGTCTTGGGCCCTGGGCTATATCCCATGGTACCTTACTTAGCAGGTTATTGACGAGGCCAAAGTCTGCTCTCTTGAAGTCCAGGGCAGTGATCTTGCTGCCTGCTCTTCTCACTGTCCTGAGGATCTCAAATTCAACCATCTCATGATCACTGCAACCAAGGCTGCCCTGGTGCATCACATTTCCAACCAGCCCTTCCCTGTTGGTGAGGACAAGGTCAAGCATGGCACCTCTTCCTGTCAGCTCCTCTATTACTTGCAGAAAGAAGCTGTCTTCCACACAATCAAGGAACTTCCTGGACTGCTTGTGCCGGGCCATGCTGTCCTTCCAAGAGATATCAGGGTGGTTGAAGTCTCCCATGAGAACAAAGGCCTGTGAGCGTGAGGCTGTTTCTATATGTCTATAGGGCGCTTCATCCACAGAGTCCTCTTCATCGGGCTGTCTGTAATAGATCCCTGCAGTAATGCCTCCCACTGCTGTTCTCCCTTTAACCCTGACCCACAAACTCTCTGTTGACTGCTCACCTGTCCCCAGACAGAGTTCCATACTCTCCAGCTTATGCCTAGCATAAAGAGCAACTCCCCCTCCCTGTCTGCTAGGCCTCTCTTTCTAGAGAGCCTATAATAGTCTAATAGTCAGCCATAAGAGTAATCCACTTGGGAATAAAATGTTGGTTTCACATTTCTGTGGAGACACACATTACTTTAATTCCCTCTTCAGTGATTTGGAATTAAACTCACAAAATGCAAATGGCCGCCTATCCTTTCAATATATATCAAAATAATTCATTATAAACTTTTTTTTTTTTAAAAAAACTCAAGTGCATCACTGTAAAGAGAAAAGTTCCCCTATCTGCTCTGTATCACTCCTATTCAAATATTTTGTCTGAATACAGGCATAGTTTATATTTGTTCTCTCCAGTCTTGTGTCTGGGAAATGTTTGTTGCCGCCTTGTTTCATTTACTCTGACAATTAAAAAAATGCCAGTTTGGAGGAACAAAAGCACAATTCTTCTTACAAGGTACTCTGCCTGTAAGAATTCATGATGTATATGGATAAATCCTGGAGATTTTTTAAACAAAACAGTGAAGTTGTCAACAAATGTAATGAGCTACAGCTATTTTCCTCGGATAATCCTTTTTCTCAGGGCTGTAATCCATTCTTTCTGCATGAGAAATAAAACACTTTTTTACATGGATATTTTCATGCCAGGTTCAGTAAAAGAAATTCACAAAATTGACAAGTATCTCACAAGTGAGTAATTGCAAAATGCTACCTAAGAACAAGGAATCAAGACAACTTCCAGTCATGGCAGTCTACATCTGTCGTATTTATGAACATAAAACTATGAGTGTGTGAACCACAAATATCCTGAATATAACCCTCTTCCTATACAGCAAAGCTTACTTTTGTAGACCAATAGGTTTGTGCTTCAGGGCACATGTCTTCCTCAGAAATACCACCACTGACCAAAGGGTCCACATAATTCAGTATCACATCAAAGGGAGTCATCAACACTATGTGCTCAAAGGAAGATGCAGGAGCCTATCCCTGTAAAACAATTGTGAAGCAAACTCTCCCTAAAGAGAGGAAACATCACTTCAAAACTAAGCACAAGCAATTCTGCCTATAAATGCCTGTAAAAAGTGAATCCAAGAACAAGAAATAATGAGAGTAGACAGCCCTATATTCTGCTAAGCATATCTAAGAAAAGGTAAGAAAAGACTCTAAGCTTATGCTAAACATAGAATCGTAGAATCACAGAATAGTTAGGGCTGGAAAGGACCTTAAGATCATCTAGTTCAACCGCCCTGCCAGGGGCAGGGACACCTCACACTAAACCATGCCATCCAAGGCTCTGTCCAACCAACCCTTGAACACTGCCAGCAATGAAGCATTCACAGCTTCCCTGGGCAACTCACTCCAGTGCCTGACCACCCTCACAGTAAAGAATTTCTTCCTCATATACAATCTAAACTTCCCCTCTTTAAGTTTGAACCCGTTATCCCTTGTCCTCTCACTACAGTCCCTAATGAAGAGTCCCTCCCCAGCATCCCTATAGGCCCCCTTCAGATATTGGAAGGCTGCTATGAGGTCTCCATGCAACCTTCTCTTCTCCAGGATGAACAGACCCAACTTTCTCAGCCTATCTTCATACGGGAGGTGCTCCAGTCCCCTGATCATCCTTGTGGCCCTCCTCTGGACTTGTTCCAACAGTTCCATGTCCTTTTTATGTTGAGAACACCAGAACAGTACACAATACTCCAAGTGAGGTCTCACGAGAGCAGAGTAGAGGGGCAGGATCACCTCCGTCGACCTGCTGGTCATGCTCCTTTTGATGCATCCCAGGATACTTGGGGCTGTTCAGCCTGGAGAAGAGAAGGCTGCGTGCAGACCTCATAGCAGCCTTCCAATACCTGAAGGGGGCCTATAGGGATGCTGGGGAGGGACTCTTCATTAGGGACTGTGGTGAGAGGAGAAGGGGTAATGGGTTTAAACTTAAACAGGGGAGGTTTAGATTGGATCTGAGGAAGAAATTCTTTACTGTGAGGGTGGTGGGGCCCTGGAATGGGTTGCCCAGGGAGGTTGTGAATGCTTCATCCCTGGCGGCGTTCAAGATGGGGTTGGACATAGCCTTGGATGGCATGGTTTAATGGGAGGTGTCCCTGCCCATGGCAGGGGGGTTGGAACTCGATGATCTTGAGGTCCTTTCCAGCCCTAACTATTCTATGATTCTATGATTCTATGATACAGTTGGCTTTCTGGGCTGCAAGCACACATTGCCGGCTCATGTTCATTTTTTCATGGACCAACACCCCCAAGTCCTTCTCCACAGGGCTGCTCCGAATCTCTTCCCTGCCCAACCTGTAGCTGTGCCTTGGATTGCTCCGACCCAGGTGCAGGACCTTGTACTTGGCATGGTTAAACATGAACAGCAGTTCTCAATGTGTCCACTTTCCTGGACAACAAACCCCTACTGAATATATCTGGAGTTTCTTTAAGAGGTTTCTTTATGTAACATCCATACCCTATAAACTAATTAGAGGGTTTGCAAGCAATGGCAAATTAAGAGTCTCTCTAGACATCTAGACTTACTCATCTTTTACATCTTAATTTAAAGGAAAGTTGTCAGATGTTTCTGAGAGGTTTGAAGTGAGATAGCAATCCTCTGTTTACCCTTACAGAGAACGTGCAATCAAAGGCTACCAATAATTTTAGCCAAGTTCTGTACCTTCACCCCTAGAAAATCCCTTGACTATAACAGAATTCTGAATATCATGGACTTAGAACTAGGAACATTATTAAATGCTTTATGTGAGAAATTCATGGTCACATTGTTGAGTAGTAATAAGCAAGCTACTTTAGATAGAATTTCTATATTAACTACACAGGCATGTTTAGGAAGTGTTTGGGTGCATTCTTTATGCATCCATAATCTGAGATTAACATATTTGCCTCCCAACACATTACAGATTTACTTTTGACTGTATTGACTTTTTGGACTAAGTAACTCAATCCTTCTCAGTGCACAGAAATTTCCGATACAATTGCATTAAATAAGAACAGCTATTCCACAAACATTTACATGTGCAGCTGTGAAACTTACTTTTCATAAAGGTTCACATCTCCACATTTGTTGACACATTTACTTACACAAAGAGAAAAGAAATTAAATGTGGATACAGTGATGAAGTCAATCCATATAAGTGTATACGTATGTTCCTAAGCATTGGACAACTTTATGGAAACAATTCCTAAACCACAACACGCCCTTGCTTAGGAAGCCCTGAAGATTGGAAGAATGACCACTTTGCCAACTTAGATTTGCATGTGAGGTTTATGAGATGTTGCAAATGTCAGGAGCTGCGCATTGTGATTCGTGCAGTTGGCTTGCTTTGTACTAACTTGTAGGAGGAATTCTAACTGCTTATCCTTACATAAAGAATCCTCTGCGGTTTGGTAGTGGTGCCAGGCCCTGAGCAATAATTACAGCAGCTGAGGTCAGTGAAACAACACCCCCCCTATATTACTTTACATTTGAAATTCTGGCAAGCAGAAGCAGAGTCTTTCCCCTGTGGAACATCCCCACTTGCCTATATTGCTCAAGGCCATGGTAGTAAAGGTGTCATGCAACTAAACACTCATTATTTTCACCAGTTTCTCATCAAATGTTCTTTACAACACAGTACCAACATAGTATCTCTACTTGTATTTTATGCTTTGATTCCTATGGGAGAAGTGTTTGCTCATCCATGAAAAGCTTACAAACTTTACCTTACTGTGTAAAAGACCCAGCACTGTAACAAAATGTCAAACCTCAAAGTGGGCATTCCTGCAAGTACCTAAAGGCACCTACAAGAAAGATGGAGAGGGACATTTTACAAGGGCACATAGCGACAGGAAAGGGTCAACGGCTTTAAACTGAAAGAAGGTAAATTTTGATTATATATAAGGCAGAAGTTCTTCCCTGTGAGGATAGTGAGGCCCTGGCACAGTTTGCCAGAGAATCTGTGGCTGCCCAATTCCTGGCAGTGCTCAAGGCTGGGTTGGATAGGGCTTGGAGCAATCCGGTCTAGTGGAACGTGTCCCTGCCTGTGGCAGGGGTTGGAACTGGATGAGCTTTAAGGCCCCTTCCAAACCAAACCAGCTTGTTATTCTATTATTATTCATTCATTTGTTTAAGTGTGTCAGTGCTCCTTAGTTTGTGGTGCATGGGCTTATTGCTGTGGTTGGCATTCTTCTGGCAACTTCATGTCTTTCCTTGCAGCTCTTCTGAAATCAGAAAAGCATCATGAAAGCTCAACAACTTCTTTGGAAAGACAGGAGCTCTTCTTTTATGACCCTCCTGTCTAGGCCAGTGCACAGCCCTTTGAGAATAACAGCAGAAGCACCATTTAACTCGCTGAATAAGTGCCAGGGCAGCTGTCAACATGTGTGCTTTAGCTGCTTTTCTATGTATCCTAAAGCAACAAACTTCATCTATTCATTATTCAAACTTTATATAGTCATTAGATATATGGAGGGATAGAATTCAAGAATTTCCAACCTGCGAATAGTATAATGGGTTTAAAAGCAGATTTTGAAAATATCTTTTTTCAGAGAGCTTTGCAGACTTGAATGTGCGGAAGTGAGGAACAAATAGGAGGAGAGGTCAGATCTATTAAGCTAATGGGAGAATTAAGCTGGATAAAGACTTCAGTGAGTTAAGCATTCTCACTGAATGACCAGTAGCTGCATATAATTTCAGGATTATCATGATTCAAAAAGAAACACAATTTCATTCAGTACAAATAATAATGTATTATATGCCAGCTAAGGTGCCACTGGTGAATTATCTTTCTGTGATTCCCAAAATCTAGCTTGAAGTCTGCTGCACAGCTCTGCTCTCCAACACAAGAGGGAGCTGAAATATCTTGAGAAACAGAAAAACCCACACGACAAAGGTGTTGGCTAAAGACAGTGCAGTGTCCAAAAAAGCTGGAGTGAAAACATCCAGCTGAACCCAAGCTGGGTGCTGCAGAGCCCTTGGCATGCATCTGAAGTGTGTCCAGTGCTCCATGATAGCGGAGAGCTACATAATGCACATGTAGCATTGCACATCAGGTGGCTTGGAGCCACTCTCCTTTGTTCTTGGCACTCTCCTGGACCCAGGCTATCATTCTGCATTGCAGCAATGCCACACTCAGAGGTCTTTACAAAGCCCCTAGAGGCATCAAAGCAGCTCATCAGCAGCTGTATGTTTGGCAGGGCTGGGTCAGGGCGAGGCTACCCCTGTTGCACTTTCTGACTTCAGGTAGAACCATGCTGCTATCTCTGCAGTACACCGCTGGCCTCACAGTTACAGTGAGTAGGCAGTGATGTTCTATCTCCATAAAGCCAGCTCAGGTCTGCAGGGTTTGCACTATAAGCTCTGCCCCACGCAGCTGTGAATAAACACCTTTGAGACACAAACTCCCATACAAACACTACAGGTAACTTTAAGCGGGCTGTTTCTAAAGTAAAAATACCTGAAGCCTGGCAAACTGTGCACAAAGGGCTCTATCCATGGCTGCTCAATACAGACAACTTAACCTTCCACAGATAAAAGAAACAACCAATTTCTGAAGGAAATTGGCAGCATTGCCTGAACTATGGTTGCCCAAATATATAATGCAGAAGATGTATGTTGGAAAGCCTTCTCATTAAGCACAATTATCATGCTTCAAATTGCCTTCTAAATAGAGCATGTAATTTAATTTCTATAGATTGCACACTGTACACATTGACAGTCCTTTTAGCATCTTCTGTTGACAATTTGCATTCAGTTTTAAATCATAAAAAACTACCAAAATAGGGAATGGAGCGCAGGGGACCAGGACTGCATCTATTTATATCTTAGCCAAATAGCTGATACTTATTTCATACATGCCATTTGCTTTTGATCCCATAAAAGTGACTACTAACTTTTAGAATTTTTTGAAAATTCTTAGAAGTACTTAATGAGTTAACTAAGAAATAAATTTTTTAGTTTACATACTAATTTGTTGACAAGTGGATGACATTTTTGAAATTCAAATTACATCAACACGTACAACACATCTAAAAATTGTTTAGATGAATGCCACCCTTCTGTTGGTCACATCAAATTTAGGCAGATAACTTTTGCTTTTAATAAAAAAAGAATGAGCCTAGAGAGGTGTGTAATCATAGAATCATAGAATAGTTAGGGTTGGAAAGGACCTTAAGATCATCGAGTTCCAACCCCCCTGCCATGGGCAGGGACACCTCCCACTAAACCGTGCCATCCAAGGCTATGTCCAACCCCACCTTGAACGCCGCCAGGGATGAAGCATCCACAACCTCCCTGGGCAACCCATTCCAGGGCCCCACCACCCTCACAGTAAAGAATTTCTTCCTCAGATCCAATCTAAACCTCCCCTGTTTAAGTTTAAACCCATTACCTCTTGTCCTCTCACCACAGTCCCTAATGAAGAGTCCCTCCCCAGCATCCCTATAGGCCCCCTTCAGGTATTGGAAGGCTGGTATGAGGTCTCCACGCAGCCTTCTCTTCTCCAGGCTGAACAGCCCCAATTTTCTCAGTTTGGATTGAAATCTAAGATTATAATTGATTTGGGATTGAGAAAACAAGGTCTGCTCCAAGACCTTTCACTTGAACTGTTTATACAAAACTTTCTAAATTTCAAAAATGCCATGACGTAAATCTGCCTAGGGCTAAGTAATACAAAAACCTCCCTAGAAAGTCCTTACAACCAGTCTGACAAAAATGTTTAAAAGAGCTCTACGCCTGAAACTCACCTCCGGATTTCTGGGGGCAGATTAAGTGTTTTGGTCTGAAAAAGATACAAAGTAATTTTCAGGCCACTATCCTTGAGTGTTTCTTTTTCCTTTGGTTTGGCTCACTGTTTATACTCAAATACAAGTCCCATAAACAATATGTTCGGTATTGCTCAATGGAGTCAAAGCAAATGTTTCTAACAATCCTTATTTGACAGATGGGAACACTAAGACGCAGAGGATTTATTGGTTCCAACATTAGCTGTTACTAGAACTGTGACTGGATCCTTCATTTACTGAGTCCCACTGAGCAGCTGCCCCCACCTCCTCAATAGTTTGTCTTTAGTGGGGCTTACGTGTGAATTCCAAACAGCTGGAATTCCTGATGGCTCTTTGTGATCTGAGATCAAATTAAAGAGGACTCAAGTGCTGCATGAAGACAAAACAGAGGACAATGGTGCCAGCAAATGAATGGCTGTTGGCTGATTTCAGCAGAGGTGAACTATTTCCCTTTAACCAAATGCAGAGTAGAAGTAAGGCAAGAATTGGTGCCAGGGTTATTGGGTGACTAGGGGAATCTCCCCAGTAGAGAGCGCAAGGAAAGGGAGAATGAGAAGAAATCTCCCAGACAGAGAAATCAGATTCTCTGAATGCAGTTTCAACCTGAAACCACCTTCCTGCTATTCTTGGAGGTAGGCAGGAAGAGTCTTGGGATCCATATGTACAGCGACGTACAGTCTCAAAGTCATTGCAAATGTAATTTCTACTTCCTTACATGGAAAGCACTTTTAACATTAATCAGGCTCCTTTGCACAAAACCCTGATAGAAAAAGAAAAAACTTTCTGATCTCTAATGCATGTTATTTGATGCTTGGTGTATTGGGTATTTATTTATACTAAATAAATATCGCTAAAGATCTGACTAGAATATCAGAAAGCTTAAATGATTTATTAGTTCCTCTTGTATTTTGCTCAGCATAATATAATAGGTCCCTGTTCTACTTTGTCAGCTCCATCTGCTAATGTTTATTGCCATTCTTTTCCCTATAACATTTTCTTCTCCTTTTCTGCACATATTTCTCGTCTACATTTATTCTTTTCTCAAAAACACACTATAGGCAAAATACTAATTCTAATTGTCTTACTGCCTCTAATTCATCCTTTCTCTTTGGCTTAGCGTTCTGAATTATGAGAGTTTATTTTGGTAGCAGAATTGGACATATATCTCTAATATACAAACCAAGAATCCATGACACACTTTCAGAAGTTTTTACTTAAGACATTTTCAGTAGCTTTGGACATGATTTAAAGAAGCTGACAGACAACAGGGGCTGACATTTGTTGGCATTGTATCTCCTCTGGTTCCCTGCAGGGATTTAAGAGAGACCAGTTTATGCTATTTTGTCTATGACTTGTACATGTTTTTATAGACTGGGAAATGAGTCAATCCTTCAGCTAGTGAAGGCAACCTCAATTTAGGAAAAGTCATTGGTCACACTGCATTATTCTGCTATAATACCAAAAGGCTAAAAATTCAGGTGTTTTGACCTCAGAGCTTCCTGAATGGGAAATCTTGCAGTACCTCTTACTTCATGTTTCCCTTTTTGTGACCAGTATAAGGGAAGTGATGGAGTATAATTGAAAGAAGCCAGTCAGGGATTTATCACTCGACCTGTCTTAACATAGACAGGTTAAAAACTGCCTCAGCTGCTCCTGAAATAAGTACAAACATTTTCTTGGTGTGAAATCAGGATAATTGTTGCTTGGGGGTGTGGGTTGATGAAAAAATGAACATGAGCCGGCAGTGTGCGCTTGCAGCCCAGAAGGCCAACCGTATTCTGGGCTGCATCAAAAGGAGCGTGACCAGCAGGTCGAAGGAGGTGCTCCTGCCCCTTTACTCTGCTCTCGTGAGACCTCACTTGGAGTATTGTGTGCAGTTCTGGTGTCCTCAACATAAAAAGGACATGGAACTGTTAGAACAAGTGCAGAGGAGGGCCACGAAGATAATCAGGGGACTGGAGCACCTCTCGTATGAAGATAGGCTGAGAAAATTGGGTCTGTTCAGCCTGGAGAAGAGAAGGCTGCGTGGAGATCTCATAGCAGCCTTCCAATACCTGAAAGGGGCCTATAGGGATGCTGGGGAGGGACTCTTCATTAGGGACTGTGGTGAGAGGACAAGGGGTAATGGGTTTAAACTTAAACAGGGGAAGTTTAGATTGGATATGAGGGAGAAATTCTTTACTGTGAGGGTGGTGGGGCCCTGGAATGGGTTGCTCAGGGAGGTTGTGAATGCTTCATCCCTGGCGGTGTTCAAGGTGGGGTTGGACATAGCCTTGGATGGCATGGTTTAGTGGGAGGTGTCCCTGCCCATGGCGGGGGGGTTGGAACTCGATGATCTTGAGGTCCTTTCCAACCCTAACTATTCTATGATTCTATGATTCTATTCTATAATTGAGCTAACTGGATTTTTTATAGCATCATTGATGTATGCAAACTTGGATGAAGAAGATGAATGCAAAGTTCTTTTCAAATCTGCCCTTCTCCAAAAAATGCCTGTTTTTCAAATAATAAAGCCAAATCCTTCAAACCAAGAAGGTTTAGACTATCTAACCCTTTAGCAACTGCTTCTCTTCTCCATCTATTCACGTCAGCACATCTTAAGCTAAATCGCAGTCTACTACTAGATCTTTTATACTTTACAGTGCTGCTGGAAGAGAAATGTAGTTCCTAACAGGTAAACATCCATGAGCTACTTCCCAGCAACCCTCTAAAGGGACATCTGTTGGAAAGCTTCTATGATTATCTCCAGAGGTCACAAAGAAAAACAGAAAAGAAAAGGAAGTAAAACCTGCCAGAATTACAGCTCAGAACAGCAGCTGTCTCTGAAGTTTTCCTTGTGTGGTTGCCTAGCTACACAGCTGTCTTGACTTGTTACTGTTTTCCTCTTCCTGCTTTATGATCCCTTACCCTGATTAATGGAGCAGAACACTTGGAATGGAGATGCTCCTGAAAATCCTGGGAATCCCGCATTTGAAATGGCAGTTCTGGCAAGTGCTCCAGACAGCAAGACACATTGCAAGCTGCTTCTTGGAAAGCAAAGGCATGAGGAAGTAGGCTTCTTTACAAATCCAGAAAAAACAATAAGGCAAGAAGAAGAAAAAGTTAAATGGGCCCAAAGAACGGAAGTTCAGATACAGTTTTTATGTGCAGAGGTTTAATATTATAAACCAAAGGACTTTCTTTACAACATCCAGCTCCAATAGTGACAGCAGTATAACTGCGACAGCACAGATTGCCAAAACCCTCCCAAATCCTTGAAAAATGTTCTGATCAGAAACTTGTGAAGCTTTCCCTGGCTGTACTTATCACTGCCCAACCTGGTAATTTAGAATGGAGTCAGGCACCCCTGCCCAGGATTCATTTACGTCTGGCAATCCTCTGCAAATTATACTTTATTAGCAGAAATACAAATAGATTTCATTCACACTCTAAGCAAAGGTTAGAGACCTACCTATTTATTTACATTTAATTAAAGATAATAGGTTTTTAGATGAGATAAAGAAGTCTGTCTCTATGTTTTACTGCTTTCACAGGTAACAGCTATATTGTTAAGTTGGTATATTGTTGTATAGTAAGAGTTAAACTCACCTCATACTTTCCAAATACGAACATTCTTGAATACATGCCACAAACACATGGTCACAACTCCCTTAATGCCTTACTTATTATTAGCCTTACAATGCAACACAAATGGATCAGCTGCTTAATTCAGGAGGATGCTTTCTACAAGTGTCTTTCATACAACCTAGGATTAATCATAGAAACAATTCATAAACATGGAATTTATTATTACACATGAGAAACTACAAATGCAGAGCTAATACAATGCTTAGCTGGTCATACCTTGCTGCTTTAGTGATCAAAAGAAAATTGTGTGCAACTTCTTCATGTTACTAGATGGATTGTTCTAATGGGCCTTAATTTTCCCAGCATGTTTCTACAGCTTAAGTAGTACAGAGATATAATTCAGTTTTCCCTATTTAAGTTGACAAAGGTTTGCCATATTTTGGAACTTATTCAACTACCTCACTCAGCTCTGGCTTGATAAGGCAAGTACTTAAGTTAATTCTGAAGTACCATCTATCTAGTAAGAGATTGTATTAGGATAGCCAATGGGTTTGGAATTAGGATCCTCTAACTAGTCTCTGCATGTCTGCAGTCATGCAAGACAAATCAATCAGTTCTTCAGTTTCTCTAAAATGTAGTTATCTTCATAAAATCTGTTAAGGACCTCCAGTGAAAATTATTTCTTTGATTTGATTTGTTTGCATTATCATGGTGGTAAGAAAAGCCAACAGTGATCAACTTTCTATTCTACCCAAGCAGTGCATAACAAATAAAAGGTGATCGAGAAAGGGGAGAAGGCAAGGAAGGTTCTTTCCGTTTTATCTGGATGAGCACTGAAACACTAAGAAACTGAATCCCTGAGCCAGCATCCTGTAGGTCCACATCAGAACCAGAAGTTAGCTCTGCGAATTCACCTCTAGTGCATGGGTCCAGCCACAGTGACAATCCCCTGTGCAAGTATAGCTTTCAGTAAAGCAAAGTACTTTTGTATTTTCTAGATTTGTAAAAGCAGCGAGAGACACTTCAATAGCATACATCTGAATTAAAGAGAGATCCACTGTAACATCTCTCCCATTTCCCTGTGCCTGCTGCATACAGTGTGTTTTGACAACTTTAATTGTTGATGTCACCAGTTACTAGGAGAAACACTTTTTTACACTTCAATCCATTTCACTGTGTAGATGTCTCAAAAGAAATAGCCTGTCCTGGTGAGCAACAAAATTTTTCTGCTATTAGTCTACTGCCTCAGTGAACAACACAGAGCACTGTATCCAGTTCAAATTTGCCAGCAGTTGCTTTTCCTACCCAACCACTTTTGGAGCCTCACAATAGCCTATTTCGAATCGAAGTCAAAAGTAACTTTGGAACTGTTCAAGTTGCAGGAATCCAGCTGTTTACTTACCTGGAATCACAAAATAATTTAGGTTGAAAGAGGACTCTGAAGGTCACCTAATACAAATCCTTACACAAATTCAAGGCTAACTTCAAAAATAAATCACTCTCAAAGGCTTTTATGGGCCAAGTTTTAGAACCTCCAGAGATAGAGATTCTGCAGCCTTTTTGAGCGTCTGTTCATTGCTCAAGCAAGAACCAACAAATGACAATTCCAAAATCCCAAAACACTTCCAGACTTTCAGTGAAGGGGAGTGCTATTATTATGGCACTATGGTGCTAAATAGACATTGGTGGGCCAGTGAGACCATAAAGGCATTGTAGAAGAACCACAATAAATGGCTCCACAAAACAGATTCCACTAACTGCTAGCGTGTCAGTAGAGCAACTACAACAGCAGTGCAGCATCCATTTCTGCTGCCCATGAGATATGTAAGAGCCTTTTGTCCAAGTGACTTCTTTGTTTCTGTGTATCTGGTATGTAGGCGAGGAGTTCTGCACCTGCACGAAAGCCGTGGAATCCATGACCTTGGCTTGCCTCGCTGGCAACTCTCCCTCTGCCTCTTGGTGGTGGTTATCATTCTTTTCTTTAGTCTGTGGAAAGGCGTGAAGACTTCAGGAAAGGTAGAGCTAATATTGTCCTTCTATCTCAACCACCTTCTTTGTCTCATTTAAGAAGCCTCTTAATTTCAGAAAGCAAGAGGCTAAATCACTGCTTCTTTGGTCCTTGTGGACCAAACCACATGAGAGACCTTCACATTTGTACAGTGGAAATACACAATCCCGATTCAGCCTTTATCTTATTTACAAGTTTTACTATATGATGATCCCACTGGAAAATTTATCATCAGATTATTTTCAATTCAACATTAAAGGTCTCATCCAGCAAATATTTTGTAAGACTTTCAAATTGTCTTAAACGTGCCTCCTTTTCTTAGCCAAATGTACCAATGTTTCAATGGTATAAGATGCTTTGGTTTTATTATATAATAATGACAAGAGAAATATCCAATGAAAGTAATTTGACATCTCTCAGAAAACACCTTAACAGCAATTCTAGGGTTGGATACATCTGAGAGCTTTCTGTACATTGTCATGAAAGTATGACCTAACAGCAGGCAATGAATGTACTTTTTTAGTAAATGAATATGCAGCTGAATAGCTAATCAGTAGTCTAATACACTGGTAATGTGTAAACACTCCAAGTCTTCTGTTTGTCAGAACTGTCCCCCACTGGTATCAGTAAATATATATATGTAAACACTCATAACAGCTTTTTCCCCCCAAGACATCCTATAAAGAACTTCTGCATTGAACTGAATGGGCAAAACCAAGAAAATGTTACCTGTAATTTTCACTCCTTCTTAAATCTTCTGTAACAGGTGATTAACCTTTGGGGTTTCTGTTGTTTGCAGGTTGTTTGGATAACTGCTACTTTGCCTTATGTTGTATTATTTGTCTTGTTAATACATGGAATAACCCTGCCTGGTGCATACAATGGAATAAATGCTTACCTGCACATAGATTTCAGGAGATTAAAAGAAGCCACAGTAAGTGTACTCTTCTGCTCTCATTCCCTTACTACTACTAAACCTGTTGCCCCTGTTATTGCAGCTGAAAATATTAGAGCTAATTTCTCGAATTATATAGCCACAATTATGTTTTTGCAGAAGAACTAGTCCACTGTCCGTAAAAGTCTAACCTTCCAACACTCCCCATAACAGAACTGTCTCAGCTTCAAATCAAACTGTTCTGATCACAACAAACCTGTAGAAGGGCAGTTTCAGGTGTGATAGTCCCTTAAAAAGTCCATGCTTTAACTGAGACCATGTTAATTGCAGTATCCTTTATACATGCAAACTGAGTAACGCAAAAATTAATTCTCAAAAGGCTAAGAATTCTGTCAATAAATTAATTTTGCTTTTTGAATCATGAGGTTAAATATTAACCTGGTAAACAAAAATCCTGTCCTATGAAAACATTGCTAAACATGCTAAATCAGAACTAACTCACCTAATCAAATCATGGTCCTTCATACGAATGAGATTTTCAATAGTATAATGTTCTTATCTTACTATTGAAACTAACATGCATTTCACTGTGTCATTTAACAACATTGCACAACATTCTTTTTAAATATATACAAACCAACTATATTTGAGGAGTACCTTGGAACTAAGAATTATTTCATCCATTGTAAAGTCAGATCTAAGAGTATAGTCACTAACTAAGTTAGCAGCATTTCAGACCTACAAAGAACAATGATCTGGTGATTAGAGTGGTCTTATGCTATTCCAAAAATATCATAAATAATTTCTAAGACAGTGATCCCTCTGTGGATGGGCCACGAGGCAATTCAAATGGTTGCAAAAGTAAAAATCATGGATGTAGTTCTACTGGAATGAAATGAACTACCCAGAAAATCTTCAGCTTTCAGAGATGTCTGTAATTGTACATAGTGGCAGTGTACATTACCTATGCATCCTATCTTCATTTTTCATGAATATTTAAAAACACCCTGAGAGCTAGAATGCAGACCTATTTTATATACTTTTAGCAAACCAATCCTTCCTTGGCTTTGTAATACTGAATTTGGAAACTGGCATTTCTTCCACAACAGAAGTTGCCACTAGAACCCAGACCCCATCTCACCCTATTTCAAAATAGTCAAACTGAACTTCAGGTATAGGTCTTTCATTCACCTTTGCCACCAAGGCAGTAGCCACCTCAGTAGTTCACATTCATGCATACACATAAATACAAAGCTGCAAGGAGGAACAAAGTAGGTTCTTTAAGTTTTCTTAAATATTTTAAGTGTTGTCTGAAAAGAACATCAAAAGTTCAACTAAATGTCAATGGAGCTGTGCCAACTGGCATCAGCTCAGAATCCAGACCTTCATAATCATTGCTGCCTTCTACTTTTGGAAGGATATTCTGTGCACTGCTCTTCCTTGGCTTAATATTTCTGCAGCTGCTATTTGGATGACCCTAAAGTTATTTGTTTCTAAGACTAAATTTTTCAGACAACAACAACAAAAAAAAAAAGGTGCTCAAGAATAATAAAAGACTAAAGATCAGTTATAAGGAGAATTTTCACAAACTGCTTTGTCACGTCAGCCTTTCTCCTGCTCGGAGGCTGGGATACCTGCTGATGCAATACACCTGTGTGTTTGATCTTTGTCCTCAGGCTCCAAAGAATAGACTTCTGCCTTAGTTCTATGTCAGTGCATTCCTGAATCTTTCTGATTTATGTTTGTTTTTTCTCCCAAATGAAAAATCAAACAAAGAAACATTGTAAGTCACAAACAGAAATGACCTCTGTCAATGTTCCTCTAAAAGACCTTAGAGCATCCTGATCCATGTCAAGCTCTGCTTCATTTTGTAGAGGCACATACTGCACAGCACTGAGCAAACCCTGAGACATATGAATTTTTGGGAACACTGAATCCACAAAGCATGTGTCTATAAAAAGGAAAGAAAGATACTCATACCTCTTGACTAGACCAATACTTAGCTATGTTCTTTCCTGACTGTCCAGGTACTACAGAGCCACAATGCTCATCTCCACCACACAGATGGATACATTAAACACCTGTGTAAACCAGCAGCTACCCTTCTGTTCTGCTAAAGAAATCAGTGTTACAGAATTAAATCATATGTGAGGAAGAGACACTCAGTCTTTTATACACCTTAACAAGTTTCCTGAAGAAACACACAATGTTTCCTTTCCACACAGTACTGTAATTCTTTAAATCCACATACAAAAGACAGAATATGCACAAAAGTTACAATGGCATTAACAACTAAACTATGAAGAAAGCTCAAAAGATGATCACTGCCTCACGTAAAATGTTCATATTTTTTCATTTTTTATGCATACAAAACCAATATCCAAAAACAATAGACTAAGCATCAATCAGAAACCATTCAGCTGAAGTGAACAGAGAACTCAAGCATGAACTGCGGAAGAACAAGCCCCTCTGCCTCTTTCACAATCCTGCTTTTTTATAGCAAAGGGAATATTTTGCATTTAATCTTAGTTCTAAAGGAATTAGTGGCTTCTGCTAATTTTTCCCTTCACCCTGATCTACTCAATTTGTTTGCTAATCAGTTGCTATGAGCCAAGACTCTTACTCAACAGATATTTAAGCATACACATAACTCTTTTGGTAGGCAGCAAGTGCTAACCTTTTATTTGAATCATTAGGACTTGAGCATGTACTGAATGATGATTTAATATTAAGTAAGTAATAATGAGTACAGCTCCACTGCCAAGACATGAAGAGCTACAGAGCCACTAAAAACAAGTGTTTGGTGGCAGTTATAGCGTAAGCAAAATGTTTTTAAAAAAATTCAGGAAATTTCTTAACAATGCAAGTTATAAGAAGCTTTAAAAATAAGAAAAATTATAGGAGGCTTTGCATCACCTTGTCCTGCACTCTTATCCATCTAAACACTTTTCAGAGAGTACAATCGTCATTAATACCAGCCTTCGTGTGGAGGTAGAACATGAAGGTGTAACTGGGTACACAAAAGGAATGATCAACAAATTAATTTTATGGGGTCATTTTGCTATTTAGTAAAAGAAATCCGTAATACCTAAAAGCCCTGTACTGCAGTTTGAGAGGAATCATATCCACCTATCCACTGGTTTCCAATAAACACATAGATTGTTCTTCGTGTTATGTTTCAAGTAACCAACTTAAGACTCGTAAAACTAAGTTCTCTGCAAATCCAGAGTTCAATAAATGGTCACAGTCTTCAACATGCAGTAGTTGAAAGCATCTATCACTTATGCTGAGAGAAAAAATAGATCACTAATGTGATTTCATATATCATGTTAGGATGAGATAAGCAAATCTCTCTCCACTGGGCCAAATGCAAGAGCTTAGTTTAAAGCCCCAATGTAGATGGAGCTCATAAGCAGCTTTGATCTGTTAAAATGCCACTGCTAAATAGATACATTAGATCTGATTTTACAGAGCTGGGTGTAGATAAATCTAGTGCTTCTTTGTAACAATTGAATAAGTGGAAGCCCAATTACCCAGGGTAAGCTATTTTCAGGCTTCTGATGCAGGAGACCAGCAGTATGCGTTGTTCCTGACTGCTGTCTGCACATGGATGCTGAGCTGGATTGTCACTTCAGAAAATGTTACAGCAGTAGTAACAGATTTTCTTTAGTGCACAATCCTTAAAATTACCAAGCTGCATCTAAACTGAAATTTAACAACTATCACAGGAACAACTCATTTTCCACCTTAGTAGGAAAAGTGACAGATGACCTGTGCGGTTCGGTTCATAGAGCATCACTTGTGCTTCAGCTTCTGAAACAGGAAAGCATCATATAAAATGTACTAACAATCCCATGAAGAAAGCTCTCTCATGGGAAAGAAAATGTCCTGTGACTCTTGACCCGTTGTATATTTTTAGTTTTCTGATTGTCCAAATTATCTTGGAACAAGAGCTATTGGAACTGCATTTCTGCCACCCAGGAGAAAAGTCATGTAACCACTTCAGTACTCAGTAAGAGCTCAGAAGTACAGATTTGACTAGTACCCCACACTGTGGTGGCACTTGCCCACTGCTTCAGCCCTTACTATTTCAGATTAAGCCATTCTGAACCATGACTGTGCTCCATGTGACATCTCATGCGACTGAGAAACACACTCCCATGAGCTTGAATGCTGATCATTTTTCAAAAGCCATCCGTCTTGTACACTCCATGTGTTTTCCTGATGTATCTTTTGGACTGATCTGATATTGCTAATGTTGGTGTCATTATGCAGGTATGGATTGATGCAGCTACTCAGATATTTTACTCCTTAGGAGCCGGATTTGGTGTTTTAATTGCGTTTGCCAGTTACAATAAGTTTGACAACAACTGTTACAGGTAAGACAGCCTGTTCTTTCACATGTTCTTTTACTGTTTCACAGAACACTATTTTACTTGAACTGCATCTAGAATAAGTACTAAGACTTTCTATCTTCAGTCATTTATTAATGATGGTTAGTCTTGTGTAGACATAGCAACCAACCCAAATCTTGAAACACTGTCTTCCTACTGAAATTTTAGTAACAGGAACCTGCCAAGATATCTGCTGTACAGCAAAACAGAACAGGATTAGGTTTGGACTTTAGACAGCTGTGTAAACTGTGCTTGTGTTTGCCTTTCAAAAGTGCCAGTAAGTGCAACAGTGAACACAGGATGAAGTCTCGTTGGTCCGGCAACTAAAAGCAGAAGGATTCAAGTTTCCAGCAGTGTTTCTGTGCCTTGGGATTATTTCTGATATTTTAAGTTGAGCTCTAATTTAGCAATGCACTTTAAATGAAATCAAGTCAGTTTGTAAGTATTTTGCTGAATCACCGCCATGGAAATTCAACCATAGAATCATAGAATCATAGAATAGTTAGGGTTGGAAACCATAATTGCTCTGCACCTTCTGAGAGCTTCCAACATTTAGAAGTCTTGTCAACATTCCATTTTGGAATGAAAATGAGCATAGTTTTAAATTTTACCATGAAATATAAATTCAGAAAGTACACATGCTACAAATACATTGTGAACTGAAGGATGTCAAAAAAAAAAAAAAAGTTGAAATGGCAAGGTACCAGAAAATGCATAGACTGGAACTGCCTTAAGCAGACTGAAAGCCAAAATCATGGAACGCTTCCACTGACTTCAGTTTTGTACTTAACTTAAAGTAACTTTGGTTTGCCAGCTGATTATTTGCAGTAGGTACTATTCCCAGGTTTGAGAACCCTTCAGTTAGAATGCTAACCACAGCAGTCTTCCAAAATAACAGTTACCATCATCTGCAAGTAATTTTGCATTAATCTTATAGCTGCTGTGTATTTTTCTGCTGTATTCTAGCTTTGATTCAAAATGTAAAAAATCCACTTGAACCTGAGAAAATACCCCCACAGACTATATCCAGATTTATGTTATGTAGTTCTTAGCTTAACATATTTGTTCAATATTGCTTCATAAGCCTGGCATTCCGTGTAAGAGTAATCTGTACTTTCATTAAATACTCTGGTTTAGTTCTAACCATGAAAGCACACTTCAGTTCAGTAGCATTTACAACACATTGCTTTTTAATATCTCAATATTTAATAGAGCTTTGTTGGTTTGTGGGTTTAACAGAACTCTGTTTTAAATCTAAATAGTAAACAAAAGTTATTTCCTAGCATAGTATGATGATACAAGCTTTAGATCATCAGGATAGTTTCACAATTAGCATTTTGACAAGAATCTTGCTATGAACCAATCCCCATCTATTCTTTACGTATTTCTTTCACTGGGCTGTTCTTCTCTCCATCATTAGGGATGCTTTGCTGACTAGTACCATTAACTGTGTCACAAGCTTTATCTCAGGATTCGCAATATTCTCCATACTGGGTTACATGGCTCATGAGCACAAAGTTAAAATTGAGGATGTAGCTACTGAAGGTAGGAAGTTAATTTTATACTAGTTCTACACTTTTTTGTCCAACAAATGTGTTTATATTTGTTTCAAACAGCATGTGAAAATCTTATGGAAATTACTTGAATTAGCTTATTTGGAACTAAAACTCTGTGTGTACATGCCTTGCTGAAAAGTGAACTCTAAGTGGTATTGATTTCATCTTGCCTCCTCTGAAATGAGGTTCAGAAACACCTTGCCCCTCCCAAGTTTAGCCTGTGCAACAAAACGACATTTACACCTGCATAGTATCTTGTGAAAGCATTGCTGCTCAGTACCACTGGTCACTGGTTTGGATGGTTCTCATAAGTTTATGTGTAGAGTCCTTTCACTGGTAACAGCTCACTCATGATTTCAGTTCCTGTATCTCTCATCACATTCAAGTTCACCTGCCAAAGAGTAAAGTCCACATCCACATGGCTCCTTCTCTACTGCACAGTTGAATAGTTAGTAAGGATGTAAATCCAATTAAAAGATTAATAGAAGTGAAAAAGAATGGGATAGAGTTTTTTTTCTTAATTCAGAACTCTCATGAGTATATTATTGAAGTACTTTGAATATATTTTTGGTATAACACATATTTTCTTCTAACAGCTACTCAGAGTGTGATGTGAACTGATGTAAAAGTCAATTTAATCATATTTTATCTTTTTTAAATGAACACCTTTGTGAGGCTAAGAAACATCATTTGATTTGTGTTTTTTTTTTGTTTGTTTCTTTTGTTTGTTTGTTTGTTTGTTTTGTTTTGTTTTGTTTTGTTTTGTTTTGTTTTTATTTCCTATTTCAGGAGCTGGTTTAGTTTTCATTCTGTATCCAGAGGCAATTTCAACTCTTTCAGGATCTACATTTTGGGCTGTGGTATTCTTCATCATGCTTCTTACTCTTGGTATTGACAGTTCTGTGAGTATTTTTTCCTTCAAGCCTCAACATCTTTCATTTGCTGTTCTATTCTGTAATTGGAGAGGTATCAGCCTTAAACAGGGGCTTTATTATATTTCAAATAAACATTCTGTACGCTCCCTGAATCTGTTTTCACTGTCATAGCCAACATACCAACAATATTAATCCTGACAGTATATTTTAAAGGCTCACAATATTTAAAAGGTTTAGGAAAAGATCAAGTCTCTTACAGGCCAGCAAATAATTACTTAATGCTGCTTTTTTATGACCTTACAAGGGGGGCTGTTCATCAAGAGTTATTACTATTTTAAAGTATGACCCAACATCACTATTTTGTTCTTTCCAAAGAGGCATCAAGACTTCCTATTATACTCAGCTTAAAGGTTGATTAATTTTTGGGGAGCAAAAAAATGGGGTCTTTAAGAAATAGTGAACCATGACAAAGCATTCATCATTTTTAGTGGGATAGGGGTTTCTTACTCTTCTAAAGCATAGAAGTGTCTTTGGTATTTCTGAATGTACATGGCTAATCTAGAATTTCCTTGCTGGAAATGGCAAAACACAGCATTTTCATTGCTTACAACTTCAGAAAACTTCCTTAGTTTTCAAGGACAAGAGAGAGAGAGAATGAATTGACAGGAAGGAGAGCAAAACTGAATAAAATGAGGTTACAGAAGGAAACTTTGGTAAACATTGGCAAATAGAGTGAGATCTTGTGGAGTGAGGCCTGAGCTGTAAAGGTCAGATTTGGGTCTAAATGTTTCTGACATGTTTGGATTTTTGGATTCCAGCTCACGTTCAATAAAGTTTGTCTTTATACACAAAGATCTGAATCCTTATTCAAAAGTCTGAGGCAAGATTATGTCTGGCTTTGTAGCTTGGCCACTTTCCAACTGTAAGCAAACATGAAGGATGGAAAGGAAGGGTTTAGCACACTGAGAGAGCATGAATGGCCAGTAGAAGAGGGCAGAATTAAGAAGAAAACGCATGCTCAGAAGTGTTTTGATCCAAATCAGTTAACTTTGCAACAGCAGTAAATTTAAGGCAACAAAGAAACATTTGAGTGAAAAAGGCACAAGCCTTTAGATCACAGAACACGCTTTACCTACAAGTGGAGAAAGCTGGTTAAAATAATGGTAACTGAAAAACTGTGGCCAAGTTTAGCTTTTTTCTGTTTAAAAGGGGAAGAATTTGCTTGTTCATGTTTTGTTCATGATTTTTCATAATTTACCCAAGAAAAGTCAGGTCATGCGGTATTTTTTATGGTGGTCTCCTCAAGTACCCCCCCACATTAAGTCCCTGAAGGGACAATGAAAATTTTTAAGCTAAAAATCAAATAACCCTAAAGCTAAAGAGGAATAATTATATGCAGCTACTTTTATTCACACATATAAGCATGCACTAGCACAGAAATACAGACATCTGTATGGGACTGTCAAAATGTTTAGGCAAAGAGAAATCTGATCATGCAAGTTTAAGCAAGCAACAATGAAAAGGACAGAAGATGGAACAAATGTTTGTAGACATTTTTTTTAGAGGAGGTATGTAATTTGGCATAGGGAACTGACAAGAGGAATAAACCACGAGACATTAAAGAATGGCACTTAGCCAGAATCATTCAAGCTTCCTCTTTCCATTTTCAACTTCTCCAAGATTATTTAGGTGCCAAAACAGTTACAACTTCTGACAATATCAAATATTAACCCATCTTAACTGCAGTGCACTGACTTTTGCCCCCATAGACATTAGAAAGTACAAGCCAACATGAGGCTTTGGGACATTTTGCTTGTGAATATTAGTTACCTTTAATAAAAATAAAATCGGTCCACTGCCTTCACCAATTTGGCTCTAGACTGGAATGATTCACATTCTAGAGAGGTAATCCTCTGCTATGGATTTCAACCAGAAACACAGCTTTCATCAAATTCTTACAGGAAAGGGACTGGCTATGCCAGCATGGAATCCAGCCTCTCCAGAACATTAAATGCACTTATTTATTATGACAAGGAACTGGAATTCATTTTTACAACTTCCTAGTGGAGCAGAGGCAGAATGCTTTCAAGGTGGGAAGAAACAAAAATTTATAACCACCTACATAACCCAGCAATTTCAATGAAAACTTGGAAAGTACCTTTCCTATATTGCAAAACAATTGCTAATTCAGGCACAGTGGCTGAAGTTCAGCTTTAACTTCCAGAAAACAAAGTAAAATTCTTCCATGTTGTCAACAAAAAGATGTCAAGCTTCCTATGTAGGGATTCTCTCAGATCTATAAAGATTTCTGTTAAACTAGAGTTGGTTATTCAACGGCTAAACTGAATCTTTGTTCAGTATGTTTTCCCTAGGTGCTTCTTGTGTCTGTCTTTTTGTTGGAATTCTCTTAAGGAGTTCGGTTGCTTAAGCTACCAGCTTTTTCCCCAAAGCATATTAAAATGTATATTATTTTTCCCAAAGTACTCACTACTTATTATCCTGGTGAGCCAGCAAAGAGTCACAGAGGATATGGCTATTGAGCCAACAACCATGGCACTTGATGTCCAGTTCTCTCGCTCAGTTCTTTACCACAGGTATTAAAACATACCTCCAAATAGCAGTGATTTACAGCTGAAATGTCAGTAATCATACAGCGGTTGGGAATTATTTTTGCAAGTTGCTTTACATTCTTTGATCTGTATTTACAAGAGCCAGTAGTGTTTAACCAAAGCTCTTGCCTTCTCTTCCTCAGATGGGTGGAATGGAGGCTGTCATCACTGGCTTGGCAGATGATTTCCAAATTCTGAAGCAGCACAGAAAGCTCTTCACCTTTGGTGTTTCTTTTGGCACTTTTCTACTTGCCCTTTTTTGCATCACCAATGTAAGTACAACAAAAATTTCCAACAATAAGCTACCTTAAAAATGCAAGATTTTATCATTGGATAGAAACTTGAATAGATTCAAGTGACTGTTTTCATTATAAATTTTAACACTTAACTTTATGGTCAGAACATTACTCTTAGCCTAAACTACATGAAGTTGCTCTGCTTTTTTCACAAGATTATTAGCTATCAACAGAACCTACAAGTCTTTGTTCCAAGGAACTGTCTGCGCTACTGTTGGTTTTGTTTGGGATTCTGTGTTTTGGTTTGTTTTTTAATTCATGTTAAATGTAACTGTGTTGAGTGTTTAGTCCTGCGTGAGAAACTAAGAATTTTAAGTGACCATTCCCTTGGTCATTTGGCTATTCTCTTCTTGAAGCAAATAAGAAGCATTCACTTCATGTGAAAGAAGTTTAGAACAATGATCTCCTTCACCCAAGGTTTCTTTATGTTCCATCATGTACCTAGATCATATCTTTTAACATGAGAAAAAGCACACAAGTAATTTATCCTGAACATTTAATGGCCTGTATTTAGTACTACCATCATCCTGCATGACCTGCCTCACCAGGCTTTTGACTACTAATTAAAGGATGAGAATCACAGTGTTCTAGGTTGGAGACATTTTTTTATTTTTTTTATTTTTTTTTAATGAAAAAGCAAAAACAACTGAAATTTGAAGAAGCCACCATGAGAACCTCTCTCCAGCTCTAAAACTAGTTCCAGATCTATTACTGAAATGGTATAAGTTTATAGGTGATAAAATTCTTTTTACACAAAAAGAATATGGCAACATCTTTACTCTGGTTTCCTCAAAGTGGAAAACACTTGAGACACTAAAAATAGATGCAGCATTTAAAATACTTATCTTTTTGATACCATGTTAGGTCTATTGTTACCTAAAGAATTCAACATGCTCCTTCCTTACTCAAATTTTAAACTGGAATAAAATTTCCTGAAGTAGAAGACCAGAAATAACTCAGTTGCTAAGAATCTGAGAAATTGGTGCAATTCCACTGCCTTCAAGCAAGCTAAAGCAGCTCAAGATAACAGCCTAGCTCTAGATTTTAAATAATCATAGAATCACAGAATAGTTAGGGTGGGAAAGGACCTCAAGATCATCGAGTTCCAACCCCCCTGCCATGGGCAGGGACACCTCCCAATAAGCAATACCATCCAAGGCTATGTCCAACCCCACCTTGAACACCGCCAGGGATGAAGCGTTCACAGCTTCCCTGGCAGCCCATTCCAGGGCCTCACCACCCTCACACTAAAGAATTTCTTCCTCATATCCAATCTAAACTTCCCCTCTTTAGAGTTTGAACCCGTTACCCCTTGTCCTATCACTACAATCCCTAATGAAGAGTCCCTCCCCAACATCCCTATAGGCCCCCTTCAGATATTGGAAGGCTGCTGTGAGGTCTCCATGCAGCCTTCTCTTCTCCAGGCTGAACAGACCCAGCTTTCTCAGCCTATCTTCCTATGGGAGGTGCTCCAGTCCCCTGATCGTCTTCGTGGCCCTCCTCTGGACTTGTTCCAACAGTTCCATGTCCTTTTTGTGTTGAGGACACCAGAACTGCACACAATACTCCAAGTGAGGTCTCACAAGAGCAGAGTAGAGGGGCAGGAGCACCTCCCTCGACCGGCTGGTCACGCTCCTTTTGATGCAGCCCAGGATACGGTTGGCTTTCTGGGCTGCAAGCGCACACTGCCAGCTCATGTTTATGTTTTCATCAACCCACACCCCCAAGTCTTTCTCCGCAGGCCTGCTCTGAATCTCCTCCCGCCCAACCTGTTGCTGTGCCTTGGATTGCTCCAACCCAGGTGGAGGACTTTGCACTTGGCATGGTTAAACTTCATCAGGTTGGCATCAGCCCACCTCACAAGCATGTCAAGGTCCCTCTGGATGGCATTCCTTCCCTCCAATGTATCAACCGATCCACACAGCTTAGTGTCATCTGCAAACTTGCTGAGGGCGCACTCAATCCCACTGTCCATGTCACCCACAAAGATGTTGAACAAGACCGATCCCAACACTGATCCCTGGGCGACACCACTCGTTACTGGTCTCCAGCTGGACATCGAGCCACTGAGCACTACTCTTTGCGTGCAGCCATCCGGCCAGTTCTTTATCCATCGAGTGGTCCACCTATCAAATTGATGTCTCTCCAACTTAGAGAGAAGGATGTCATGGGAGACAGTGTCAAAGGCTTTACATAAGTCCAGGTAGATGACATCAACTGCTCTATCCCTGTCCATCAGTTCCGTAGCCCCATCATAGAAGGTCACCAGATTGGTCAGGCAGGATTTCCCCTTAGTGAAGCCATGCTGGCTGTCACCAAGCACCTTGTCGTTTTTCATGTGCCTCAGCATGCCTTCCAGGAGAATCCGCTCTAAGATTTTGCCAGGCACAGGGGTGAGACTGACTGGTCTGTAATTCCCCAGCTCATCCATTTTCCCCTTCTTAAAAATGGGTTTTATATTTCCCTTTTTCCAGTCGTCAGGAACTTCACCTGACTGCCATGATTTTTCAAATATGATGGACAGTGGCTTAACAACTTCATTTGCCAGCTCCTTCAGGACCCGCGGATGGATTTCATCAGGTCCTATGGACTTGTATACGTTCAGGTTCCTAAGACGGTCTCGAACCAGATCCTCTCCTACAGTGGGCCCAAGGTCTTCATTCTCACAGTCCCTGCATCTGCCTTCCAAGACTTGGGTGGTGTGGTCAGAGCATTTGCCGGTGAAGACTGAGGCAACGAAGTCATTAAGAACCTCAGCCTTCTCCAAATCCAGGGTAGCCAGTTCTCCTGATAGCTTCTGGAGAGGACCCACGTTGTCCCTAACCTGTCTTTTATTTGCAATGTACCTATAGAACCCCTTCCTGTTATCCTTAACATCCCTTGCCAATTTTAATTCTAAGTGGGCCTTAGCTTTCCTAACCTGTCCCTAGCCTCCCAGACAACATCCCTGTATTCTTCCCAGGCCGCCTGACCTGCTTCCACCTTTTAGAAGCCTCTTTTTTCCTTTGAATTTTGCTCAGCAGCTCCTTACCCATCCAAGGAGGTCTCCTGGCCCTCCTGCTAAACTTCCTTCTAGTAGGGATGTATCGCTCCTGAGCTTGCAGCAGGTGATCCTTGAATATCAACCAACAGCCTTGGGCCCCCCTGCCCTCTAGGGCTATATCCCGTGGAACTTACTGAGTAGGTTCCTGAAGAGGCCAAAGTCTGCTCTCTTGAAACCCAGGGCAGTGAGCTTGCTGCCTGCTCTTCTCACTGTCCTGAGGATTTCGAATTCGACCATCTCATGATCACTGCTATCAAGGCTGCCCTAGAGTGTCACATTTCCAACCAGCCCTTCCCTGTTGGTGAGGAGGAGGTCAAGCATGGCACCTCTCCTTATCAGCTCCTCTATTTCTTGCAGAAGAAAGTTGTCTTCCACACAATCGGGAACTTCCTGGATTGCTTGTGCCAGGCCGTACCATCCCTCCAACAGATATCAGGGTCTCTCATGAGAACAAGGGCCTGCGAGCGTGAGGCTGTTCCTATCTGTCTATGGAGCGCTTCGTCCGCCAACTCCCCTTGGTCAGGCAGTCTGTAACAGATCCCCACAATAATGTCACCCATCACTGTTCTCCCTTTAATCCTGACCCACAAACTCTCTGTCGACTGCTCACCTGTCCCCAGACAGAGTTCCATACTCTCCAGCCTATCCCTAACATAAATAGCAACTCCCCCTCCCCGTCTGCCGGGCCTGTCTTTCCTAAAGAGCCGGTAACCTTCCATTCCAACACACCAGTCATAGGAGCCATTCCACCATGTTTCTGTGATGCCTATGATGTCATACCCCCATAGACGTGCACACATCTCTAATTCCTCTTGTTTGTTCCCCAGGCTACGGGCATTTGTATAGAGGCATTTGAGCCAAGATCCAATTGAAGCCGGCTCATTGGCTGGAGTGGATGGAATATCTCTACATTGCTCCAAACGTTTACTATAGGTGCTAGCGACTGACTGGGAGTGTTGGGATGGAATGATGCCTCCCTCCCACAGCACATCTAGCTTAAAGCGTCCTTGACCAGTCTGGAAAACCTCCTACCAAATCCACTCTTTTCTTTCTCTGTCAGACCAGCTCCAACAGCCCCCAGGAGACCTGGTCTACTAAATTGAGTCCCATGATCAAGGTACCCAAACCCCTGACTATAGCACCACCCTTCTAACCATTTATTAACCTGCCCAACCCTCCTAGCCTTTTTTTAAGGTCCTGCCCTGTATCCTGGAGAATTGACGAAAAGACAATCTGAGCTCCAGAGCCCCTAACCACCTCTCCCAGTGCTCTGTGGTCCTTCTTTATGGTCTCCGGGCTACTGCTATCTGTATCAGTAGCACCCACATGGATTACTAGAAGTGGGTAATAGTCAGCGGGACTCATTAGAGCAGGCAGGTTCTCGGCCACATCCCTGATCCGAGCCCGGGGGTAGGCCACACACCTTCCTTGAGCCTGGGTCAGGCCGGCAGATGGGTGCCTCTGTTCCTTTCAGATTAGAGTCCCCTACTACTACGGCCTGCCACTTTTTCCTGGCAGCACCAGTACTGATCTTCTTTACCAGTGCGTAATGATACCTGTTTGTATTTCAGTTCACCCCACCAGCTGGAATGCACAAAACTGCCCTGACTTGTCCAATGTATTGGTTCACATAACATTTCTAATGTGTACAGAATACAAAGAAAAACCCTCATGATATCATCACATTAAATTTATCTGCTTGATGTTGTCCTCTGAAATTTTAAGGCTGCATTTTCAAAACATGTGTCTTATGAAACTGCGTTAGTCATTCACTTCACTAAGTCTGAAAGCAAAGGCATTCATTTAGAGCAGGTGTAGAGCAAAAACAAGAGGTCAAACTGAAATGTCATTCAAGAAGCAACATTTTCTTTCTAACACAACAACCAAAGTTCATTCAGTTTCCAGACAAGTCCCCACAGAATTAAAAATCTAGACACGGCCTAAGCACTGTTCTCTCTCTTTTTGTAAATATGCACAGCTGTTTCAGAAAGCCATATTTCATAGGAGAAAACCAATTGATCACAGAGATTAAAATCACCTACAGATTTAAATTTTCCTAGTGACATTTATACCAGTAGTAAAACCATGGAGAATAATTCCTTTGTCCTTCCCTTCTGAGCAGGCATAGTTAGATCAAGTTTTGTTGTAAAAAAAAAAAAAAAAAAAAAGAAATTATGAAAACCTAATGCAACTGCAAACATTTCAGTTATTTACATGTGACAAAGAATGTTCTGAAACATTTCATTCTTTATTTAGGTTCAATTTAAAATAAGTAAACATATCATGGCCTTCATTTCTCATCCCTCCAAACTAAATAAAACAAGCAATAATTTACACAAATTCACACCACATTGCAAAATGAAGTGAAAAGTAGTCAAATTGGATCTAAAAATACAATAGTATCAGTGAAACTAGACTGTAGTATATGCATTTACAGTTCTCAGTCATGAACCACTGAAGAACAGAAATGTGCTTTTGGGAAGGAAGATGATCTGTTTTGCTCCCTCCATTGAGCAAGGGCTTAGTAATACCACAGCCAAGAAATCAAAGCTAAGCTGCCTCCATGCTGGGTTGGCAACAAGGACTTAACATGCAACAGCTCCCTTTGCAGGAGCATTGGAAAAGAGAGATACAGGCAGTCTGGGAAAATAAACAGTCTAAGGCTGCATGTTCACTGGACTACAGAATATTTTGCTTTAGAAACAAACTGAGTGGTAATGGCTTGTGTCGACTCTTGTAGTCCTCCACTCCTGCTAACAATTTTGGAAGGTGCTCATTCAGTCCTGTAGACAGACCCTGTCCTACAAGCAGCTGAGCATTCCCTGACTAGCCAGTGCCTTCAGCTTTCATTGAACGCAGAATGCCAGGAAAACCCATCAACCATGTCAAGCTGAGGCTTCTGTTTCCCAGTTAAGTGAGGACATGGGTGAAAGGAAGCCTCTTCAGAAGAGCTTCAATCTGACTCCACTGTTTCGCATGCAAGCATGAAACCATGTCTGCAGCATCAGCTCCATATTAAAATACTTGGGTTGAGATAGTGCTTCAAGTAAAGGTGATTTCTGATAATTAGATACTAAGCTAAGGGGGTAATTCTGTTTGTAACTATTTTTTGTTGCATCTTTTAACTCCCCAATGCTAGGGTGGAATTTATGTGCTCACACTTCTGGACACATTTGCAGCTGGGACCTCGATATTATTTGCAGTTCTAATGGAGGCAATTGGAGTTTCCTGGTTTTATGGTAAGCACTTCATTTTGCACCTGCAAAAGCTTTTATATAATCCCAAGTGCTCATGACAAGCTTACACATTGCAGGAAATCCAGCATAGTCTTGTATACATGAAACCACAAGTCAGGTGTCACACAGTGACTTTCATCTGATTTACGAATAGCCAGGAATGCAGACGTCTAGTGGGCCAAGCTTTGAAACCCTGCACAAAGCCAAAAGGAAAACCTACCTTGAGAAGGAGACTGCAGTGGGATGGAAATGTTGCTACTTTTGTCTGTATTTTGCAGCTGTTGACACAGCTGATGATTTGCATTAGCAGGTTTACATCTGATACTTTCAAAGCAACTAGATTAGCCTAAAGACTCACTTGTTCCTCCTCATGATTTCCCCAGGGCAACCTCAAGCTCTCACCATGCAATACCAATAAAGGAAGTTTGTCTTTAGAGAGTTATTCCTATGTTATTCTCTTTGATTTAAGAATATATTCTACTTCATTGTAAAGCACCATTGGTTTAAAATGTTTCATATTGCACAGCATGGTATGAAATACCCAGCATCCTAGATACTAGAAATAGAATCATAGAATCATATAATCATAGAATAGTTAGGGTTGGAAAGGACCTTAAGATCATCTAGTTCAACCGCCCTGCCAGGGGCAGGGACACCTCACACTAAACCGTGCCACAGAACATAATGTCTAACCGGGCCTTGAGCACCGCCAGTGATGGAGCATCCACAGCCTCCCTGGGCAACCCATTCCAGTGCCTCACCACCCTCACACTAAAGAATTTCTTCCTCATATCCAATCTACACTTCCCCTCTTTAGAGTTTGAACCCGTTACCCCTTGTCCTATCACTACAATCCCTAAAGAAGAGTCCCTCCCCAACATCCCTATAGGCCCCCTTCAGATATTGGAAGGCTGCTATGAGGTCTCCATGCAGCCTTCTCTTCTCCAGGCTGAACAGCCCCAATTTTCTCAGCCTATCTTCATATGGGAGGTGCTCCAGTCCCCTGAGCATCCTCGTGGCTCTCCTCTGGACTTGTTCCAACAGTTCCATGTCCTTCTTATGTTGAGAACACCAGAACTGCACACAATACTCCAAGTGAGGTCTCACGAGAGCAGAGTAGAGGGGCAGGATAACCTCCCTCGACCTGCTGGTCACACTCCTTTTGATGCAGCCCAGGATACGGTTGGCTTTCTGGGCTGCAAGCGCACACTGCCGGCTCATGTTCATTTTCTCATCAACCAACACCCCCAAGTCCTTCTCCGCAGGGCTGCTCTGAATCTCTTCTCTGCCCAACCTTTAGCTGTGCCTCGGATTTCTCCAACCCAGGTGGAGGACCTTGCACTTGGCATGGTTGATCTTCATCAGGCTGGCATCAGCCCACCTCACAAGCATGTCAAGGTCCCTCTGGATGGCATCCCTTCCCGCCAGTGTACCAACCGAACCACACAGCTTGGTGTCATCGACAAACTTGCTGAGGATGCACTCAATCCCACTGTCCATATCACCCACAAAGATGTTGAACAACACCGGTCCCAACACCGGCCCCTGAGGGACAACAACACTCGTTACTAGTCTCCAGCTGGACATCGAGCCATTGAGCACTACCTTTTGCGTGCGGCCATCCAGCCAGTTCTTTATCCATCGAGTGGTCCACCTATCAAATTGATGTCTCTCCAACTTAGAGAGAAGGATGTCATGTGAGACAGTGTCAAAGGCTTTACACAAGTCCCGGTAATTGACATCAACTGCTCTATCCCTGTCCATCAGTTCCGTAGCCCCATCATAGAAGGTCACCAGATTGGTCAGGCAGGATTTCCCCTTAGTGAAGCCATGCTGGCTGTCACCAAGCACCTTGTTGGTTTTCATGTGCCTCAGCATGCCTTCCAGGAGAATCCACTCCAAGATTTTGCCAGGCACAGGGGTGAGACTGACTGGTCTGTAATTCCCCAGCTCATCCATTTTCCCCTTCTTAAAAATGGGTTTTATATTTCCCTTTTTCCAGTCATCAGGAACTTCAGGAACTTCATCCAACTGCCATGATTTTTCAAATATGATGGGGAGTGGTTTAGCAACTTCATTTGCCAGCTCCTTCAGGACCCACAGATGGATTTCATCAGGTCCTATGGACTTGTATACGTTCAGGTTCCTAAGACGGTCTCGAACCAGATCCTCTCCTACAGTGGGCTCAGGGTCTTCATTCTCACAGTCCCTGCATCTGCCTTCCAAGACTTGGGTGGTGTGGTCAGAGCATTTGCCGGTGAAGACTGAGGCAACGAAGTCATTAAGAACCTCAGCCTTCTCCAAATCCTGGGCAGACAGTTCTCCCAATAGCTTCTGGAGGGGGCCCATGTTGTCCCTAATCTATCTTTTATTTGCAATGTATCTATAGAATCCCTTCCTGTTATCTTTCACATCCCTAGCCAAGTTTAATTCTAACTGGGCCTTAGCTTTCCTAACCTGGTCCCTAGCTTCCCGGACAACATCCCTGTATTCTTCCCAGGCTGCCTGACCTTGCTTCCACCTTTTAGAAGCCTCTTTTTTCCTTCGAATTTTGCTCAGCAGCTCCTCATCCATCCAAGGAGGTCTCCTGGCCCTCCTGCTAAACTTCCTTCTAGTAGGGATGTATCGCTCCTGAGCTTGCAGCAGGTGATCCTTGAATATCAACCAACAGTCTTGGGCCCCCCTGCCCTCTAGGGCTGTATCCCATGGAACCTTACTGAGTAGGTTCCTGAAGAGGCCAAAGTCTGCTCTCTTGAAGTCCAGTGCAGTGAGCTTGCTGCCTGCTCTTCTCACTGTCCTGAGGATCTCAAACTCGACCGTCTCATGATCGCGTACTATTTCTAGTATTTCATATTAGTTTGCACCACAAAAAGTGTGCAGTAATTCACTTTGTCCCCTGTATAGCAAGCTTTAGGAGTATTCAGTTGATCTCTGGCGCTAGGCTGGAATCACTGTGTGCCAACTGGAGTGCAGTGATGCGCTGTAGCACCCTAAAGAAATGACACTCACAATTGAAGACAGGTCTCAGATGATGTGCCCATCTTATTAATTAATTTCATTGGCCTTATTTGGTCTTTTAATATATTTTGGCTCCAGAAAGTAGCATAAATAAAAATCAGGACACTTGATACACAGGTTTCATAAGAAAAAAGAAAGACTTTTTTTTCTCTTCTCCTTCATTTCTATTCAGAGATACTGTATGAGTCAGTATATAACTTTTTTCAGAATTAACGTATTATTCAGAAGATTCTTAGACATTATCACTCTCATGCCATTTACCTCCCTCAGTCACTTATTTATCCATCAGTTCTGTGCCACCATATGCTTCTAGTCAAACACTCTTGAAGTTAGAAAGTGTTGATAAGTGAAAGAAGTAAAAAAATGGCATTCATGCATAAAGCTCTGCAGTCTACTAAAGAAAAGGTTGTAGCTTTAATGTAATAATTCTGCTACCCAACATCAGCATGGACTTAGCAGCACATATGCTGTTCTCTCTCAAAGTAGTGGAAGCACTGCTTTTCACAGACAACTCTCTCTAATCCTTGTAAAAGAGCTGGAGGCTGAGGAGTGATGATAGCTTAGTTTGGAAGCAGAAGCATAAAAATATTGTTCTGTTAGCAAGGGCAAGTTTTTCTCTGCAACTATAAAAATAGAATTTACTGCACCTTACAATAGCTATGTTTTGCATGTGGTTCGCAGACCAAGCCAAGGTTAGTCAGATTCTCTTTGTTTGTTGCATCTTCTATCCTTCACCATCCTTTCCTTTCTCTCCCCTGCCTCCCTGTAACTGGGAAAACAGCTATTCACTTGTCTTGAGTACTTGACCTATGTTTTTACTGACACAGCATGACCTGTTGCTGCATAAAGAACTTACTGCAGCCCCAGGTGCTCTTTAAACTGATTAAATCTGGCATGGTCTTGTCTACCTCTTTTTTCTTTTTACCAGTTGCCTTAATGACCCGGATGAATATTAAGCCAGCCTGAAGGCAAGCATCGACATTTTGGCACAGGCCAAAACCATGGAAATTTAGCTCAAATTATACCTGTGACCACTTACTGTGAAGTTTCCTCTTGCAAAGGCCAGTTGTAATGTGTAAGAGAAGGGAGAGCTAGTTTGTTTTACCCTACACGTGTATTTTAGTTGTGGCTGCTAGCTTGTTACCCTTTTTGCCAAGGGGGGGAATGTTTCCTACTGTTCTGCTTGCTTTTACGTTAGCACAGCTGCTCTTCCTTGGCAATGGTACAGTATGACTTACTCACCTCACTGCCACCAGGTGAGGGTCACTGTCAATGAGTATCAGTATTGCCCCAGAGTTAGAAAGGAGACTTAGGAACAAAAACAGATGGTGGTTGTTACTTCACTACATGGCTAGTCAGCAGATACCTTGTTCTGTGTTCTGTAGGATTTGCAAATGAACACTCCACAATGGCTTTTACATTCCTTTTATCCCTTCTTTCTCATTTTCTCAATGCCAATGACTGCTGAACTGTGTGAAATAAACAATGTCTGTTCCCATCTTCTCCTGGATGAGGGCTGCTATGATTAGGGTTCTTCTTTTGATAGATACAAGCTCGCTAAGACAGAACTAGGGAGTAGGGACATACTGAGCTGTAGCAGAAGCATAGCCAGGAGTATATAGGAGATGAATACTCTCTTTTACTTGGCACTTATACTGCTCCTGGAATACTGTGTGCTGCTTTTGACCCTCAGTAAAAGCTTGTGGTGATAAACTGATGAGAGTCCAGTGGTAGGCCCCCAAGATACTCAGGAGCTCTGCACATTCACTGTGAACAAATTTTAGTGAGCTGAACTTGTTTAGCCTGGAGGAGTCTGAAGGAGAACCTAATAGTGTCCTTCCAGTACCTACAAGGAAGCTATCAAGAAACAGAATCAGGCTTTTCACTGAGGTGCACAATGGGAGAACAGAAGACCATGAACAAATTGAAAGGTGGAAATTTTTTTTTTCTATATAAGGATAAATACACATTGGAACAGTTTGCCCAGAATGTGCATGATGACGCTTTCCTTGGAGGTTTTCAAGACCTAATGGGATGATGCCATGAGAAAGCTGTTGTGAATTGTTCTGACCTGGATTTGAGCAAGCAACTGCACCAGAGGCCTCCCAAGAACTCCTCCAAAAGGGAGAGTTTGATGGTTCTGTGATTTATTGTAAGTCCCAGGAGCCAAAAGATAAAGATGAAGCAGTTTCACTACGATTCCAAATTTGTATACAGACCTACAGATGCTGTTTCCTGCAGCTATAGCTGTGTTCTATTTTACATGCTGATTCTTAGAACAGTTATTTGAAGACATGTAGTACCAAAAAAGCATGCTGTTAAAAAAGCAGGCTGACAGCACGGCCTACTTATCTCCCATTTCCAGTAGAAATTGAGCACCAAGCACTATTTGAGCTCTGTGTACGTTTGTCTGCAAACCTATGAATAACATTTTTGGAGCTATCTAGTGCTTCTCTTTGACCTTCTGCACAATGACAAATTTCACTCAGTATTCATAGCAGTTGAAATTCAGTCATTTTAAAGTTCACAGAAGGCCCTGCAAACAGAATTAGATTAAATTTAAAGAGCATTTGCAGATCCTTTTGGCTACTTTTCTTCAACTGTACATAATATTTGGGAGTGGGGGGAGGGAGGAAGAATCAAAGAGTTTACACTCTAATGTCCAGACATTATAAATATGCTACATCCTGGCTGCATGTAAATGACTAGCTCAAGCCATCACCATTATTTGCATTAAATACATTAAGTAGATCCTACTTAACTGATCCACATGAAAAGAAACAATTATTGTGGTAAATTTAACATCCTCTCTAAGAAACAAATCTTCACAGCAAAAAGCTGCATTTCTGCTGTTTACCTGATGGGATTCAGGATTAAAAGTAAACTTCCTGAACACATCAAGTATAATAAATTACAAACAAGTAGTCTGACATGACAGATTGCACTAGAAAGTGCTACTTGTCTGTGAGCCAGTGTTTCTAAGGCATAAAGCTAGAGATTGCTTTCTTTTTAAAGAAAACTGAGGACATTTTTCCCCCATTTTTATCAGCAATAGTCACTAAATTCTAAAATACACTGTGCCAAATACCATGCGCTTAGATTAAATTTTTTGCAAGGTACCTCATGCTAGTAAGTCCTACCTGAATAGAATCAAATAAAAAAAAAAAAAAAAGGAAGAAGCTACCATTCAGAGGGACATTTTACAGTCACTCTATAGAGCATGTTTGCTTCCCATAGTAAATTATTGTATATTACTTAATGCAAAAAGAAAGAGTTCTAATAAATACTGAAGACAGAAAATGCCCACTGACTGAGGATTAGACAATTTCCAGAAAATCCAAAGCATGCAAGTTCATATGAATTACTATTATTCGAATAAAAAAAAAATACATTTCCCACATACAGACAAACTTGATGGATAGACTTGTAGATGATTCAAGATCTTTAGCTAGATTAGGCTAGTACCACTCACAGAAAGTATGTTATATTTGTGTAATACTAACGTGCATTCAGACACATAGTTCACACACTAGGCTTTTTACTCACATGAACTGATCATGTATCCTCTCAGGTATCTACAACAACTGCATTACTAGATATTTAGCTGCATATAAAAATTAGCAATTTTAGAAATTCTAGTTCATATTATAATTTTCAAAAACACAGAGGATATTTTAAAAAAGGCCACCTGTTTCAAGCTGATGTAGTTCTGTGCATATTTATACTGCGCAGAAGTTGCATCTCCCTTGTTCCTTAGAAGGTGATAAAAGATGAAATAACATTTGTCAAGTATAATGAATATTCTGTGGTATTCAGCGAAGCACTGAAAAGTAAGTAAAGTATATCAATAAGTGGAAAAAAGAAGCCTCTTTTGATAAACAAAGAATCATATGAGTCTACCTTACTATCAGTAAGCAGAGTAAGGTTCTGGATTTTCCTTCAGCATGCTTGTAATCGTATTGAGTAATTGGTTCACAATAGGCCGCAACTATTGAAAAAATGTGTGTCCCATTCACAGCTTAAATTCCAGTTATTTGTGCAATGCCACTTTTCAATGTAATGCCAGTTGCAACTAGCCTTAAGTGCTCACAAGCATTTAAGTCTTGGATATAGAGATGTCAAAGATACATCACTGAAAGGAGATCATAGAATCATAGAATAGTTAGGGTTGGAAAGGACCTTAAGATCATCGAGTTCCAACCCCCCTGCCATGGGCAGGGACACCTCCCACTAAACCATGCCATCCAAGGCTATGTCCAAACCCACCTTGAACGCCGCCAGGGATGAAGCATCCACAGCCTCCCTGGGCAACCCATTCCAGGGCCTCACCACCCTCACAGTAAAGAATTTCTTCCTCATATCCAATCTAAACTTCCACTCTTTAAGTTTAAACCCATTACCCCTTGTCCTCTCACCACAGTCCCTAATGAAGAGTCCCTCCCCAGCATCCCTATAGGCCCCCTTCAGGTATTGGAAGGCTGCTATGAGGTCTGCACGCAGCCTTCTCTTCTCCAGGCTGAACAGCCTCAATTTTCTCAGCCTATCTTCATACGGGAGATCAATGTTCTTATTTTGTATGTCTTCTGATATGGAAATCATTCATGTCTGCTTACTAAAAAAGCAGATTTTTAGGGTGTTGCCAGTGTGTTGTCAGTTTAGGTTTATGTTAGTCTGATGTTCTTATCCCTTTTAGGCGTAGACAGATTCAGTGAAGATATCCAGCAAATGATGGGCTTCAAGCCAGGCCTCTACTGGAGATTGTGCTGGAAATTTGTTAGCCCTGCTTTTTTATTGGTAAGTGCAGATAATTATTTCATCATGGAAAGAATGACAGTACACTGGTTCTAGAATGGGTAATTGGTAGCAACAGCAGGATACCTACTGTCGTGCCAGCTGTTGTCAAGTTGAATAGAAGATACTCCTGTTTAATTCTTTTATTTCCACAATGGCATCAGTTATATTTGTATAATACATTTCAGTTGTGAAAGAGAAGCTAACTGTGGCTGTGGTCATCTTCTGTTCCTTTGCTTTAGCAGGATTTAAAGAAAGCAGTCTTTCTTAGGGAACACTGAACACTTAGGCAGTGTCGTCTGTCCTGCCAACATCTGTGCATGCTAAACACAAATCGTTCTGTTAGGAAAATAAACTACCCAGGCATAAGAGATGGTGTTAGCAGGAATTTATCTTTCATTGTAGGATACCAAGATCCTGGCTATTTGAATGACACCTCAGAAAATCTAGTTCTATGCCAACTAATTAGCTATGTGAAACACTGAAGATATGTAGTAAAAGCTGCCTGATGTGGAAAACAAGTGCTTCATTACATCTAGGGGGGGGAAAAATAAATCCCACTGTGTGAATTAGGTTCCTTTGTGTAAAGGTTATATCCAGAACTAAAATACAGTTTCATATTGGGATCTTTTCCTATGCATATTTGTAAATCAAAAGGTCAGGTTGAATAATATGGAAATTTGACCTCTCTATGTTTTTAGTAGACTATTAATCTCATCAAATCTGTGCATTCAGAAAGCAGTACTGGTATTCCAAAGATGCTGGGTAGGTTTTCATGACAGCACTCAGGTCCACATTTTTGTTTTTAAATACAGAAACTTCTGGCTCCAAAACTCATCGTTAAGCTCCTATTAAGCATGTATTGATTATCCTTTTAAACACTATTCTCTAAAGAAGCTTGTATGAAAGCATGTCCTACAGCAGTTCCAACAGACTAACTTAAGTGAATGGAAAAATGCTGCACCAAATATGCTTAGGCTTTCACATTAGGAGACTGCTGAAAAATTAAATTGTACAGAGAGTTCCAGCAAGCTCACTAGAGAAAGCTAAAGTGAATCTCAGTCTAACCTCCAGGTAGCTTAGGATTTTTTGGTGAAGTGGCCCCAATACCGTCCTGCCATGAACCAACCTAAGGGTCAGAACAGACCTGTAGGTAATGCATCTTTCAGCCATCATAATGTACAAATTTTTCCACTTGCCAGTGCTAAACTTGGAACATATCAACTTAATTATGGCTATGAATATATTTTAAAGCCCATAGGAGTGATATCACAGTGGGTAGGGAACACTGGGCAGTTCTGTTGTAGCTGTACATTGTCTTAATTTCCTAAAAGGCAACAGGGACATTAAAACCTTGATTTACAGGGCAAAAGTAAAAATAATGTATCTTCTCACAGTCTGTCTTTTGGGCTCATTATTGAATACATTCATAAAGCACATTACGTTAAATTGGCCAAAATGTTTTATCTTGATATGTAAGTGAAAACTACAAAAGATAGCAACTAGTATGAAAAAAGACAGCAACTAGTATGAAAAAAGATAGTCCAACATTCACCTACATAATTAAACCTACATAGTTTAATTAAAAGCCTACATAATTAAAACCTACATATTTTAGAAGTTTGGCCACTTGTGCTAAGAAACTGCCTTTTTTTCTAGCACCTGCATGAAGCATACGAAGTGCCTCACAAGAACAGACTGAGACTATAAGCATAGTAAATACAAATTACAAAAATGACAGATTAATTTGGAAAAGGCTGCAAAATTGTCAGACATCAGTATGAATCTTGCTCTAAAAATCCCATGCATGCTTAGGGCAAGGTGGCTCCTGCTTGGGACTGGTAATGTATTAGAGCAGTTCCTAATTCTCTGTAAGATAAAAGGTAAGTTGGAGTTGGTCAAGTATCTGCTATTGGGAAATATGTCCCTGAATCTTTTTCTCTCTATTGTCTGCAGCTATGGACATAATCCCAAGAGAAATCTCAAAATAGAATTGGTGTTTTCTAGCCAGATTTCACAGTATCAACTTCCTTTAACCCACACCACTTCTCCCTTTGTAACTCTCAGCTCAAAATACTCTAATTTGAAATTGCTATGTGGAGCAATGGAGAACGTGTAGGCCTAGAGACCCAAACCAAGGAACTCTACATACTACACAACCATTATAGATTTAACAGGAGGGAAATAGGGTAGTATTCCACTCTTCCTTGCATGCATCCAGTACTGGACAGGGTAATCCCAGCAGAAAAGAAACCTCAAACCTTTGTTTTCCAGGTCTTAAGGCTGCTTGACCTTTCCTCACTCATATTGGGGTTTGCATTCAATCTCTCATTGAAAAATGAGTACAAAACTTCTAAATGAAGACTAGTATCTCTGGGAAACAAAGAAATGAAAGCTGACAGATCCTGCAGAGTTTTTTCTTGACTACATGATCCCTTTTTTACACCTGTAACACAAGTTTGAGTGAAGCAGTAGCAGAAAATCACCTATTCTTTCCAACAAAATTTCATATTGTGTGTGTCAAAAGTAGTTAAAATGAACTGTTAATATTTGAAAATGCATAAAGAACTTCAGCAGTTTCAGCAGTAAGAAGCTTGAAGTAAATAGGATGAAGGTAAATAGTAAAGCTGGTTTGAAATACACCTTAGGTTGGCTGCCTAATAAAATACATACAATTATTTTTTCACTAAGTTACTTCATCTCAAAACTTGTAGTTCATTTTATTCTTTCTTCCCTAGTTTGTCGTGATAGTCAGCATAATAAATTTCAAACCTCTGACCTATGATGACTACACCTTCCCTCTCTGGGCAAATCGCATTGGCTGGGGAATAGCATTGTCTTCCATGATACTTGTGCCTGCTTATATTATCTATAAATTCATGAATGTGCGTGGGACCTTTAAAGAAGTAAGTGGAACACTCATAAAATGTCGTGATACGTTGCTGTGTAATTAGATGGCTGGATCCAAGTTGTCAGTTTTTTTCCCTCACTCCCAAAACTTATTACTTATGAATGACCTTTTGGATTCAACCATCAGATGGATTGGAATTTTGAGGTAGGATTACTGCATGCTGTTTGAAATTACCTTTCCATTCAGCACAATAATTCTGAAAAAATGTTTTTGATGCATGTAATTAATGCAATTGATGAGATTATTTTTTCTTAGTAACAAAAAGTACAAATCATGGTGTCTTCATATTCATCTGTGAGATACAGTATTCATACAGTTCTATCTAAACAAAAGTCAGTCCAAGGTATGCTTTATCAAGCTATACCACAGTGTTGTAAACTGTTATATGTACAAAGTTAATTCAGACCTCTCTTAACTTAGCATTTGAAGAGTCTCTAAACATATATCCACATGCTGGGAAAGTGGGATGCCCCCACAGTAGCCCTGTGTTCAGGATGGCCTTTGTTCATTTAATGAACAACCATCAAGGGCAGAAGAAATGCTTTACTGGGTGACAGCAACAGATCCATTTATCCCTGTGTTCTGCCTTTAACAGCAGCCACTTTGGGTTTGATTTCCATTGCCCTTATCGTCTAAATACTGGAATTATTTTGACATACTTTGAAGGCTAGAATAAATGCATATCTTGTTTTTTATTTCATCAGCTATATTAGAATTTTTGGAAAAACTTAATATTCAAGATAGGTGGTGGAATAGACCGGAAATCAAAAAAATTCTTATATAGTCACTTATGATCTCATCTAGCCTGTTGCTTTTTAACTAATTCGGTAAAAGAACCAGGGCACTAGACAGCAGCATCTTGCACTACATAAACTCACTTCACGCATTGTATGCCTGGTCTGTGCACCGACCAAATAAGAAACTGAGGAGAAACAATTTGTGAACTTCTTATTCTAAGGATTTGTCTAATAAGACATTTAAATCTACAGCCTTAATAGTGTTTTTTTAACCTCATTTATATGTTTATGTGTAGTACTAAATCTATGTAAAAGAACCTGTAAAAGAACCTATGCAAAAGTAAGAAACGCATCTATATTTCCTTTCAGTTCACCTCCCCTTACTTCTCTATCAATTCCTACTTCTCTACCACAATCCTGTACCACAGAAGGGTAAAGAAGTAGGATTATAGTTCACTGATCATGCCAATTTTATGATGGTACTAATTTTACAGCCATAGCAAATTAAGTACAGTCTTAAAACCTCTAATGGTGCTCAGATGTAAGACTCCTCACCATTCTATAATATCAGTTTTACGACCTAACCTAGACTCTCACACTTACACCTGGTTCTATCACTCTCCTTTCCTACAACTAGAGTTAGACAATGGTGTAGCAAGATAGTAATGCTCTTAAGTAAACCACTGAACCACCACCACTCAAAGAATTAAGCAGAGAATAGGATCCCACCCTATACCTAGACAGGGAGCTACACTCCCACACAGACCTGGCAAACCCAAAGGGATAAGTGTTTTCTTTCTGCAACTGTACAGTCACCTCATTCAATGTTCACCTCGAAAAGGCCCCCAAAGTGGGAACCCTTCTTCACTTGCCCTGTTTTCATCAGCTCCAACATTTCAATATTGTGCACAATTTCTAATTCTCATTTCCAATGATTCTATCAGCCTTTGTTTAGTTCCATTCCTGGGGGTTTATGAACGTATTTTCTAGTAGCATCTCAGTCAAATAATAATTTATACTGGCCCAACAGGCTTTAGCCAACTTGCACAAGTTTATTGATATCAGAATGCAAAAATCTTTGACCAAACCCACATTTTCTCATTCATTTTGTAGTGTTAGCTAGTTCTGGTTTGTCTTATACAGGCTCCTATAGTTAGAAACTCTCCAGTTGCTTCATGAGAAATATAGCAGAAGGCTAGTGTATTACATCCAAATAACTGTCACAAGATATAATACGCTAAATTGTGGCTCTTAGAAGTACAGGGAAAGGTATGCTCTTAGTCTAGTGGAAACTCCTTAAATTGGTTAAAAGTTAATGATAAGGCAAAATCCACATGTGATCCCGAACAGCACAGTATAGAGTAGGCAAGGGAGATGAGCTAGGAAACAGTCAGTATCTCCTTTCCCTCCCACTGGGGCTGGGCAATCCCATTACAGCACAAACAGAAAATTGTGAATTTAGGAGATAAAGGCCTATGATACCAACTTGTTCCTGATGTTCTTTTCCATACGCACTTGCTAAATATTTGGACTTAGTATTTGCATAAACTTTCTACTGTTGCTTCTTATATTAAAGGCTAATGCCAAGGGGCTTGAAATAAGCTTGTTCTTTCAGTGACTAAGTTAAAGTCACATGATGCAGTGATATTAAAGATCTAAGTTACTATTTTAAATAAAGTTCATGCTACTTCCCCATTATAGGCTGGGGATTACAGACATAATCCCACTTCATATGGCTGACTTTTTTCTCTTCTTCCATCTGGTTTAGAGACTAGCTTACTGCATCACACCTGAAAATGAGCACCAACTCGTGGCCCAAGGAAATGTCAGGCAGTTTAAGGTTTGTACTCCTTTCACCGAACTTATCTCCCAATACCAACCTTTTTGTGTCTTCAGCAGGAACTACAGGTTTGCACCAACCTCCTTATGGTGGAAACCTCCGCAGGTCTGTGGTCCTTTATTTCTGCCAGCATGACAAGACGCCAAGACGCAGGAGGAATGGGTACCATAAGCATCAGTTATTCTGGAAGGCTTTTGGTACCTTCCTTCCTTGACTAAGCAGAACCCACTATTTTATAGATCACCCAAATCCAGTATTTTAGATTGAATCTGAATACAGTGAGATCTCACTAAGAGACAAAGGTATTTCCAAACTGTCACATACATTTGTACAGGTCATAGTCTCTCCCTCAGGTATGCACAGCAATTTGAAGTCATGTTTCCTAAACTTCAATTATGTAGCACAACACATGGTAGACAGAAAAATAAATAACCAGTGTCAGAGTTTAGGCACAATGGCCATGATGAAATAGCGTGCTAGCTTATGTGGAATTGGCTTTCCGCACAGGCTTGCAGTTGTTTGAAAGTACTGCAGGAGACTTATTAAGCAGCCATGAAAAATATACTATAGGCTTCCATATAGTGCCTTCCTTTTTACAAACAAAATGAGCTTATTGAAATAAAGTCCTGTTTGTAGAAGATGAAAAGGATGCAAATATGAAGCTTGTTACACTTATCAGCATTCATGTTCGACCATTTTCTTTCTTCAGAGTTGAAAGCAACTGGAATTATGCACACTGCCTCAAAACATGACCCAGATTTTATAGTGGTGTGTATGTTGGTATTGAAAAAAGAAATTTGTCTTTTGCTTACACTGAAAAATAGTGTTTGAAGTGTAATTTTTAATTTTACAGGGTATAATCCAAGTGTATATTTATGGGATGCAGAATGAAAGCAGGAAGAAAAGACTTTGTTTCATGACCATAATTTATTTGATGTGGCCAAAAATAAGTACTAGCACAGCACCTCTTCCTACCTTCTTTCCTCCATTCCTGCCCTCATTTGTCTGAGGAGTTAATGTTCCAGCTGTAAATAATAACCTGATTTTTCCAGAGGCAGATGGTCCTGTGTGAATGGGCTATAAATAGCCATTCCTACAAAGAGTACTGGTCTTCTGAACCCAAATCTCTGATGGCAAAAAATAAACAAATGAATTTCACATAAGTTAGGAGAGATTGTACTCAGAAATAAATTTCTAATGATACCTCAAACCATGTCAAACCCTAAGGAGCATTAATTTCTTGTTTTCAACTAACAGCAAAGAATTGCTTTGTTATTGCTAAAGCATAGTTAGTTATGCTATAGTTCATAGTTATGCTTTGTTCATAATATTTAAGTTTGTAAACAAAACGCGGACTACCATCACTAAACAAGTACAAAAATTTCCTTCTCATATATGTTCAGCAGTTCTAAATTTTAAAACTGAACTAGGAGGTGACTAAAATAGCTTTTTTATTTGGCATATTTCTCACTGGAAACTGGAATCCACAGAAATTTATTCACTATCTATGTGTTATCTTGAAACCCCTTTGTAACACTAGATTTGTCAACCACTGTATTTAAAACCTTTCTTACTATCATAGAATCATAGAATCATAGAATAGTTAGGGTTGGAAAGGACCTTAAGATCATCTAGTTCCAATCCCCTTGCCATGGGCAGGGACGCCTCCCCTGTTTAAGTTTGAACCCATTACCCCTTGTCATATCACCACAGTCCCTAATGAAGAGTCCCTCCCCAGCATCCATATAGGCCCCCTTCAGATATTAGAAGGCTGCTATGAGGTCTCCACGCAGCCTTCTCTTCTCAAATTAAACATCCCAGTTTTCATCACCTGAAAATAAGCATCCTTCAAATCAACTTCTTCCACAAAAAAAGCAACTTAATGAATACTTGAATGGATACCCACTGCTCTTTCTAGTGCTTCCAAAAATTAAAAATCTTTGTAAATACAGTAACTGCCAGATCAGCCTCTGAAACAAAACTGCATAGTCTATAGCATGATTATGCTCCCTTTTTCTAATGAAAAATCATCATTTGAATCAGCAGTGTTATCTAACAAATACTTCTGTTCCCTTACAGCTTCAACACTGGCTAACAATATGACAACCAACAGGTTGAGGAAAAAGCCAATATATTAAGGTAAACTGAAAATACAGAAAAGCCAACTTCAACTCTCCCTCGATTATGCTTGGACCAGGCTGGCTTGGAGCTTATCTACTGACTCTTTGAGGGAAGACATCCGCTCTCTGTTCTCAATGCCTCCCTTCTATTACTTGGCTTCAAATGATCTTTAAAGACTCTGTTTAATTTTCCTTACATCCTTTGGTGCCATGAGATCCCTACATGACCAAAACTTGTGAGTTTTGCTATTAGTAGAAGTGGAGGAGGCAGGAGCAGAGAAAAAAGCAATCAACATAAGTTAAATGCTCTTTTAGCGTGAAGAAGTAAATTAAAATTTTCTGACAGTAATCATTACTTCAGATTTTCATGCCACAACCTATTTTAAACCAACAACAACTGAACGTCCTTAGACATAAGGAAAGAGTGCATCTCCATTATGAGGAAAGAGCAATTTTAACTATGTACTAATATCATTAGCTTTCTTGCCATACTATCTTTGGGGATATAAACTGAAAACTCATTACTACATTTTCAGTGGTTTGATATTGGTTTTCTTCTCTTTGTGAAGAAGGTTGTCTCTCCTGTGTATGTCCATGCCATTTCCTGTCCAGTTTAATTACGCAAGCTGAAAAGCAGCAGGAACAGAATTCTTATTGTTGACACTAAGTACAGAATACAGTTTAACACCACCCTATACTTCATGAAAAATATATTCCCTTATGTTAACAATTGAAATAGTTTTATTGTGTAATCCATACTCCACAGACCTTCAGCTAAATATGAACGTGACACCCAAACAATGACATTCATTTTTTTGTTATATTTTGTTGCAAATAAAGAATGTAAAATGCATAGGAAGAAAGAACAATTTTTAGAATTACATAATCTATTCAGAGGCCCCAGAATACCAAACTTTGGCTTTATTCTTCTGCTGTGAATATGCTATTACTATAATTTAACCCGGAGTCACCTAAAAAACATAGGAAGATTGTGTTGAATAATCTAGGGTATTTCTGGCAAACTCAGCTCTCTAACTGTGTTCCAACTCTTCTCTCTGGTAGCGTTATGTAAGGTAGAAGATACAGAACAAATTGCATTTGGGTGCTGTTCAAATTCTGTTGTCACTTATCACTGTAGTATCTTCCCAGTGATCACTGGATATGGTAGTTTTGAGTTACTTCTTGCACTTATTTGTCACTGCATCTACAGCAATTTTCAGAGGCAGTAGCTTCTCTTGAGTCCAGCCCAGAGTTTACCTCCAGACCTTACCTCTGACTTTTTTTTTGCCTCTCTACATTGAACTTATCTTTCAAATGTATGTAGCAGTTCCTCTTTGAAAGGACGGAGCATTATTTGTAAGACAATTTTTGTTGAGGTTTTCTTTCATTTTTTTAAAATAGCCCAATTTGAAAATCCTAAGTGATTTTGGACTTTTCCATTTAACACTGTTTTCTGTTCACAATAATGGAAGGGAATTTTCCTTATTCACCCTTCTTCTCCAGTATCATCAATACTTTGGAATATATCCCAAATTGTCCTTTTCTTAAAGAGTTTTTGTGACAAACAATAGTTTTATATAAGCAAAGTTTAAACCAAAAGGATACTTTCTCCTAATTATAAAGTCTTACTTACTGGCCCAGCTGACAGCCAATATCTGTTTAAAACCTGTTATTAAATATATTTCAATAATAAAGGAATTTCAAGGGTGGCCTGTAATTACTCAAGAGGCCAAACAGTGAAAATATATTGAGGGCTTCAAAAAAAGCCATCCTATCAACCTCATAGCTAATCCCATTTTTATTGTTTGCTAAACTACATAAGAATCTTTCGTTGTTATAAAGCTTACTTTTCAATAATACAGCTGCTTCAGTCACTGTCTTGGCACGGCTCTAAAGCTTCTTAGCATACAGATAATTACTAAGTTTGAAAGTCTTGGGGGCTCTTTTACATGGAGCTTTAATAGCTTGTCACATTGTGCATTGTTTGGTTCACTCATGATTGGAAATGCTACCAACCCACCTCACTTGTGACACACCCCATCACCACCATCCATATAGCAAAACCCACGCAGGAGAAGTTACATGTCACCACCACTCTGCTCTGAAATAGGAGCAAAGATATCTTAACATGGGAGTGCAAGCAGCTTTACCCAGCATATTAGGGTTTGATTGTATTTTTAATCCCAACTCACAAGGCAATTACCTACTCCATTATTTCTACTGCTGAATAACTTCTTAGGTGTAAGGTAGTATTCTTAGCTCACTGCATCACTTCCATCTTGTTCTGAGGTTTTCTAGATAACTCACTATCTATACAGAAGATGACAGGCAAGTCAGAGAAATCAGGAATCTTACTGCCAGGAATAGGCCAAATGAAAAAGATAATACACATTGCCTGAGTGCACAGCTAGATGTTAAATTCAAGATGCTGCCCAAAGGAAGTACCCCCAAAAAACAGCACAGCTTCTATCCCATAGATGAAGAACAATGTCTTCGTTTCTCTACAAAACAAGATGCTCAGCCACCTCATGCCTCTTGTATGATGAACAATATCATTAAATATTAAATAGTGTTCATTCAAATGACAAACACCTTTGTGAAAACTACGTTATATTCTTTCTCTCTACTCTGTGATATGGTACAGACATATTCTTCTAATAAGAAGCCATGGCTCTGGCATCCAGCTCCAATTAAGCACCTGGTTTGCGCTCCTGTATACATTTTCGATATGGAAAATACTAACGCCACCAACATATTCATTGCCCTTCAGTTCAACCACTTGTAGTTTAAAACAAGATAACCATCCAGGTCCTTACCAGCCATGTGTTTTAACTGCAAGTCTTCCTCTAATTCAGTCTTGAATTTTCAGCCAAACAGCTCACTCTTTCCCTCAGCTATATGTATTGTGGGAAAAAGCCCTCTCTCCCACACATCTTCATGGGATGGCAAGTGTATGCTGATGGAGTAGGCAGCCCACTTTCAAAAGAATATATTTGATACAAGCTTATTCAAGATGCCATATCATCTGCTTACTAGTTATGTTGTCTGTTTCAGTAACAAGCCAATAAGAAGGATTTAGTGAAGCAATTAAATAGCTCACTTGACAGTTGTAGAAAATATTTTTTTCAAAGTCTTCTTTAATCTGATAAAGGAACCAGCTGTCATAACTAGCATCTTTTTTCTGACCTTCTTTTCTGCCAGTGATCGATATTATTTCATCAAGCTACAGAAAGTTAGTTCGCATCAAGGAAAGAGATCCTCCATTTTCTTTGCACTCCTTCTGCTGTCATTCAGCAGAGTAATTCTTTATATACTTGATACTGTCTTAAATCTACATTACTACTAGATTTCGGGTTCACACAGCAGCTCTTTCTTGGGCAATAGTCCAAAAAGCACTAGTCCTATTAACTGTCCAGCCCCTGTTCAAACTGTATTTTTTTTTTGTCAGTCCCTCTTGTGTTCTGTCATGTCCTGAGGCATCCACCCTGGCAATACTTGGAAGACATCTTACCATAGTGAAGGATTTTGCAGACAATCCAGGATCAAACATGATATTTTAAATATAGAATGTAGGAGAAATACCTGGCTGTTACTGTTGTACATATTCCCTACCTGCACGCGCAACGTATGTTGTATGCAATTTCCCCGGAGGGAATTTCCTATAATTGGCAATTTCTTCTTGACAAAATACCATTTGAATATTATTTAAAAAGGTCAATCCCAAACATTTCATATGTACATCTACTTCTTACACTACTGTTTTGACATGAATTCAGTTTATTTTGTAGTGTTAGATTGAAGGAGGCCATGTAGAAAGTTGCTTTGATTTTGATATCTCTTGCAGTTCTTCTGATTCATACAGCATTAATTAGCAGATACTTGCTTTTATGGGAGTAAATGGGTTTCGTTCATATCATGGGCTGATTCATGATTTCACATGGTACTAGCAAATATTAAAGAATTTCTTCCCGAAGAACTGAATTCAAACTGTAGATCAGCAATTTCAAAAGAGACAAGATTCACGTTTTGTTTGCAGTGCCTTGTTAAAACATTTTTAAATGGGCCTGAAGGGCTCAGACATCAGACAGTTCCCACATCTCAGCAAATGGCAGTATATATTCTACCTGCAGAAATTATGTGTGCACTCTGAGCCTCTCACAACAGTAAAATAAGATATGCTTGTTCTAATACACTTTATTTGCTCAGGGCTAAGAATACTTAAGGTCCATAGAACAGGTCATGAGCAAGGTCTAGATCTCCTTAGTCTAAAGGCCAACATGATGTTACAGATTAGCCTTGAACAGGCTGGAGTCTTTTAGCTACAGTACAGGAAGACAGATCTTCTGGAATCACCTCCAGAAAATCTCCTCCAAAGGGAAACAATTTTTCAGTCTACCTTCCTCTGACTCACACTCACGTTCATTTTCCTGTGGGCTAACCTAGTTGACCCGTGGAAAGTTAAAACTACAGAACATGGAGCTAAACTGTTCATAGTACATCACACAAGTGAGAAAGAGGACCTTGTCATGACCTTACTAGGTTCATATTCATATACAAGCTGAAAGTAGCATATGGACTATTTTAAGCAAATCTGGCCAGAAATCACCACATAGGACTGAATCTGTGAGCTGCTTGGACACCTGGAGCGTTACAGATCATCAGTTACTCAACTAACATTAGCTGGCACATGAGAAAAACGGACACATTCTGGCTTCCTTTAGGTAAAAGGTACACTAGTACAGGATACTACAAAGCAGTCTGAAAAAAATTAATTTACTGAAGTTAAGCTTCCAGTTAAACCCTGTCACATCTGTGATCGCTGAGTTTCAGAGAGGATGATATACAGGATATAGCTTTATCGTAAGCATCCATGTTTGAGTGTTTCTGTGCTGGAAAATGGGGTTTTGTTCACCCATTTCAGTCTGTTGTAACTCGGACTTCAGTTGGAACATTTCACCAAGCACTTCTTCCCCTCTAATTCATATTCTCAAAGAGCAGTTTTTTGTTGACAGTCAGCCAAGACGACTTGGACTGACCAATCCAGCATGCACAGGTTCTTTAGCTGAGATTAGACGTGCAATTAGTCTGTTTTGCCTGCTTATGTTTAGCTACAGAATGACAAGACTTGTAAGCCATGCCATGCACAAAGAAACGTTTCCCAGGCAAAAAAAATCAAATTTTTGCGCATTGTTCCTAATAAAAATTGAATCAACATAGGACCAAGAGCATCATCTGGGGATTAATCCATACATTGTTACTGTTCACTGCCTGAGACTGAATTTAGATGCATCTACCTGCACCAAATACCACTAAAGAGAACTACATGGCTGATAAAGATACTTTAACCAGCAGAAAAAAACTAGCAGTGTAACATAGCTGCTCTTAACTACTGAATTTGATCAGTTTTCCTGCATAATTTAAGACCAGAATATGTTTAGACAAATTACAATCACTGTATTAATGATGACCTAGAAGTGCACAAAGAAATAAAAGACAGCCAGAAGACTACAAGTGACGCAAATATCATGATGAGTATCATGACTATTCTCAGTGAAACTATCCTCCATAGACAAATATGCAAGTGATTAGATGCAAGTGGTTGACAGGAAGATGAGAGGGGGGGAACCAGAAAGGCTTAAGTCTGAGTCCAGCAGTGCAGCTCTCATGTAAGTTAATCATTCCTGCTGCTAGTTTTCACGTTGAGAGCAGTGGGCTTTTTTTTGCCTAAGAATTGACAACAATATTGGGCCATCTCTGTGTTTTGCTTTCCTTCTTTCTAAAGATGTTTATTTAGCTGCCATAGAAAATGAAAGTTGCTTATTTTTTTTAATAAGGGAACTGAACAAATTCAGTGAAGTAGCAAAATTACTAAGCCTTAAGCTGGCTCTCTTCTAAAGGTGTCATGGTGACATTCTTGGTCACAGTCAAGAGGCCTCAAACTTGCAAGTGACCTGAATTTGCAATTTATGTTGCACTCTCTGTGAACCTATCTACAGGACTCTGCTTTTGTTTGCCATAGGTAGTATCAGTCATGAAGGAAGAATCTCCGAATAGTACATTTTGAAAATAGCTTCTAACAGGTCTGAGGAAGATTTGCCTTACAAATAAAAGCTTTATCGTAAGAATTTACTTGGTTTACACTAGTATTTTACTTAATTTCTAATACCTTTTTATAGCAGTGACTAGACTTCGCCTTAGATAAGGGTACCTCTATACAGGAAATATTTAAATATTTTTACCTGTTTTTTTGATTTTCATAGAAATAAGTGTGTATTGTAAGGCAAAAAATTCAACTTTGGTGTACCGTGGTTATCACACAAGACCTATTTCTTCATTAAAAGATTTTGTAGTCAACCAGTCTAGTTCAATAATATGTTGGCCTTTGATTATATATGTAAAAATGTGATAAAGGAGAATAGAACATTATCTACAGTTAATGCACATTGTAGCACAATTTTCTCCATTGCTGCCTTAATCTCATAAAAGAAGTCATATGTTTTTACACTATATTCTAAAAAAATTTAAAAATAAAAATCCAAAGCATCCTTTAGCTGCAATTTTTTGTTGTGAGACAATATTAAACCCAATGTGTTAGTGTCCAGTAAGTCTACTTCCAAAGCAAGAAATCACATTGCAGTTTTCAGTTTTCATAAGAGTTCAAAACTTGTCACTAGTAAAAATATACTCCAATGTGCCCCAGTGACAAAAAGTGTCCAAACACAGCCTCCACATTTCCACGTCGGATTCCATTAATTGTGTGATCTGCAGGTCCTTTTGCCTGTTTTTTTTGTAAGTAAGTCTTTGGTTGTCTGGGGGAAATGGCATTTCAATTTATTTCTTTTTTTTTGAAAGGGAGACACCTACATGTCCATGTGTGTGATTAGAAACAACTACATTTCTTATAAATATGGATATGGATGTGTGTGATGTGTGCTGGTTAACTATACTTAAAATGCTGATAAAGATGGTGAATGTAAAGTATTTGTCCTCATTCCTCTGTCTGTGTTCAGTGTAAATAAGAACTGTTTTAAGCTGTGCATTAATGTAATAGATAATCCAATATTGTGTATAAAATTATTTAAATAAAAACTGACAAATATGCATATAAAAAGAGTATAAAGAAAAGTCTTATGTACCAAGAATTTACTTATGACAGCTAATTAAAAGCCTAAATGAAAGTTATGCTTGTTGTCAATACTATTCTCAGCAAAAGCTTCCCAGTGACAGCCAGTCCTTAGTTCCACAGTGACTAGTGCAGCAGTGGCAGGGCTGCCTCCCAGGGACAGGCATTCAGGAGCAGGTCTGCCCAACGGAAGTGCCAAGACAGCCTCTAGAAGCCAGCCTGGAGCTGGCTCTGAAGGCTGGCAGACAACCAAGAAAAAAAGCCCAAAACCCAGAGCCCTATATAGCTCTCAACCTTCGTGAGATAGTTCACGTACTTTCAGTGCCCAGCAGATGTAGTGAACAGATTAATTTCTGTGTGTGAACTCCTTTTAGGAATGTAATTACAATGGTGCAATGAAGCTTTCACAACCACATACTGAAAGAATCAAGACCCCTTAGGAACACGAATCAAAATGCGCAGCCGAAAAACTGCAATTCCCCAAGGCTACATTGTTTTCCTTTTTACAAGCAATTCCTTTTGTCTCATTAACTTTTCCTTAAGTAGTAGCAGCCTAAGAGCATTAGTCTCAATTAATGTATCAGTCAGGAAAAGGCTACTCTTATCCAACATAAAGGAAGAGTAGGGAACAGTGACTTTTTTTACTAAAACTTCAGCCTTTTCCTTGTATTTCCTCATGGGACTTGACAAAATGAGGAGACACACTATTTCCTAAGGTACGGCTTGTCAGGTAATCTCCATTATCTATGTACAAATTCATACATGACATGTACAGAGACTAATCTACTTCCATCCACAATTTTTTTTATAGCAAAATCTCAATATTGTTAAGGTAGAGACTTCAATTTTTTATATTCCTCTACTGCCTTCAAGCAAGTGAGAAAAACATGGTTTAAATTATTTTAATGCATCTGAAAAACTAAATAATAAGGGTTTGTGTGTCAGTTTTTAATAAGGTGAAACACTTCAAACCACATGTTAGTATTACAATAATCAAATTTAATTAATTTCAAAATTCTGTTAGGGTTACACAGAAGTTTCTTTTAATCTATATTCCTCTCCAACAAAAGCCCATTTAAAATATTTTCATTTGTCCCTCCTTTTCATTCTGCCATTTCCTATTTTCAATGAGCTTCAGTCAACTGGTAAATCTTTTAAGACTCAGCACTAGCAATGGCATACACAAGGAAATAATAGAGCTCTTCACTCTTGCAGTTACTAGAACTTTCTAAAGCACAAAAAGCCTTCAAAACGTTGTCCCCCCCTATAAATTCTCCTATATTTTGGAAAGTTTGCATTACCTTTCTTTCACTTCTGCATGCAGAGTATTAAAGCTAAGGACTTTAAATCAGTCAAGTACCAAAGGGTCTCTGAAAGGGTCTGAATTTTACATGGTTCTGAGCATATTTTCAACAATTTTCTGGCAAGTTATCTGCTGCAGCCTGCTCCCTCTTCACCCAATCCAGCCATGTATCTGCTTCTTTTAATCCTAGTTTCTTCAACACTATTTTCAAAGTCACCTATGAATTTGAGGAGTGGAGGAGGTGAGGAGGGTTTATTAAGTTTCTGAAAGCAACCAAGTAGCCTCTTTGTGTCTTTATCTTCCTAACATCCTCATAAAAGTATGATTTAATGACACATAAGTCCCAGGCAGACAAAGGTCCAGCTCCGCAAGATACACTTTGGACATGCCTTGGCCCACAGTCTCAGAGGTCCACCATCTCCTCTCAGAGACCTTGCTCTATGAGAAGCTCACACACACATATATATACAGGAAGCTTATTGACAAGCAATCCAGGAAGTTCCTCGATTGTGTAGAAGACAACTTTCTTCTGCAAGTAATAGAGGAGCTGATAAGGAGAGGTGCCATGCTTGACCTCCTCCTCACCAACAGGGAAGGGCTGGTTGGAAATGTGACACTCTAGGGCAGCTTTGATAGCAGTGATCATGAGATGGTCGAATTCAAAATCCTCAGGACAGTGAGAAGAGCATGCAGCAAGCTCACTGCACTGGGCTTCAAGAGAGCAGACTTTGGCCTCTTCAGGAACATGCTCAATGAGGTTCCATGGGATATAGCCCTGGAAGGCAGGGGGACCCAAGACGGTTGGTTGATATTCAAGGATCACCTGCTGCAAGCTCAGAAGTGTTGCATCCCAAATAGAAGGAAGTGGAGCAGGAGGGCCAGGAGACCTCCTTGGATGGATAAGGAGCTGCTGAGGAAACTTCAAGGGGAAAAAACAGACTTCTAAAAGATGGAAGCAAGGTCAGGCAGCCTGGGAAGAATACAGGGATGTTGTCTAGGAAGCTAGGGACCAGGTTAGGAAAGCTAAGGCCCAGTTAGTATTAAACTTGGCTAGGGATGTAAAAGATAACAGGAAGGGATTCTATAGGTACGTTGCAAATAGAAGGCAGGCTAGGAACAACATGGGCCCTCTCCAGAAGCTATCAGGAGAACTGGCTACCCTGGATTTGGAGAAGGCTGAGGTTCTTAATGACTTCTTTGCCTTGGTTTTCACTGGCAAACGCTCTGACCACACCACCCAAGTCTTGGAAGGCAGATGCAGGGACTGTGAGAATGAAGACCTTAGGCCCACTGTAGGAGAGGATCTGGTTCGAGACCATCTTAGGAAACTGAGCGTGCACAAGTCCATGGGACCGGATGAAATCCATCTGCAGGTCCTGAAGGAGCTGGCAAATGAAGTTGCTAAGCCACTGTCCAACATATTTGAAAAATCATGGCAGTCGGATGAAGTTCCCGATGACTGGAAAAAGGGAAATATAACCCCCATTTTTAAGAAGGGGAAAATGGATGAGCTGGGGAACTACAGATCAGTCAGTCTCACCCCTGTCCCTGGCAAATTCTTGGAGCAGATTATCCTGGAAGGCATGCTAAGGCACATGAAAAATGACAAGGTGCTTGGTGACAGCCAGCATGGCTTCACTGAGGGGAAATCCTGCCTGACCAATCTGGTGGCCTTCTATGATGGGGCTACGGAACTGATGGACAGGGGTAGAGCAATTGATGTCATCTACCTGGACTTGTGTAAAGCTTTAGACACTGTCTCACATGACATCCTTCTCTCTAAGTTGGAGAGACATCAATTTGATAGGTGGACCACTCGGTGGATAAAGAACTGGCTGGATGGCCGCACGCAAAGAATTGTGCTCAATGGCTCAATGTCCAGCTGGAGACCAGTAACGAGTGGTGTCCCTCAGGGATTGGTGTTGGGACCGGTCTTGTTCAACATCTTTGTGGGTGACATGGACAGTGGGATTGAGTGCGCCCTCAGCAAGTTTGCCAATGACACTAAGCTGTGTGGTTCGGTTGATAAGTTGGAGGGAAGGAATGCCATCCAGAGGGACCTTGACATGCTTGTGAGGTGGGCTGATGTCAACCTGATGAAGATCAACCATGCCAAGTGCAAGGTCCTCCACCTGGGTTGGAGAAATCCACGGCACAGCCACAGGTTGGGCAGAGAAGAGATTCAGAGCAGCCCTGCGGAGAAGGACTTGGGGGTGTTGGTCGATGAGAAAATGAACATGAGCTGGCAGTGTGCGCTTGCAGCCCAGAAAGCCAACCGTATCCTGGGCTGCATCAAAAGGAGTGTGACCAGCCGGTCGAGGGAGGTGCTCCTGCCCCTTTACTCTGCTCTCGTGAGACCTCACTTGGAGTATTGTGTGCAGTTTTGGTGTCCTCAACATAAAAAGGACATGGAACTGTTAGAACAAGTGCAGAGGAGGGCCACGAGGATGATCAGGGGACTGGAGCACCTCCCGTATGAAGATAGGCTGAGAAAATTGGGTCTGTTCAGCCTGGAGAAGAGAAGGCTGCGTGCAGACCTCATAGCAGCCTTCCAATACCTGAAGGGGGCCTATAGGAATGCTGGGGAGGGACTCTTCATTAGGGATTGTGGTGAGAGGACAAGGGGTAATGGGTTTAAACTTAAACAGGGGAAGTTTAGATTGAATATGAGGAAGAAATTCTTTACTGTGAGGGTGGTGAGGCCCTGGAATGGGTTGCCCAGGGAGGCTGTGGATGCTTCATCCCTGGCGGCGTTCAAGGTGGGTTTGGACATAGTCTTGGATGGCATGGTTTAGTGGGAGGTGTCCCTGCCCATGGCAGGGGGGTTGGAACTCGATGATCTTGAAGTCCTTTCCAACCCTAACTATTCTATGATTCTATGATTCTATGACAGAAATATACACAGCTGATGCCATGACTAAACAAATTACTGTGCTAGATTATTCTCAGAATTACTTTTGCAGGATAATCTTGTTAGAGAATTCATTTCCTTCTGACTTAAATACTAAGTTTTAAATTGCATAAAAATACAGAGAAAGTCTCATATCCAGGCATTACCATTCTAAAGGCTTGAAATACTTTAGAAAAGAAAGAGGTTTAAAATACTGAAGTGTCCCATCCTGGGTGGACAGAATTATGTATCCATATCAATGAAGACAAAGCAGAAAAAATAGAAAACGAAACTTACACCCAAACATTTCTATAGGAAAAAATGAACGTTTTCCAAAACCTGAAAAATAAATGCACAAACTCAAATTCCAGCTTGATTGCCTTGTATCATAAGCAGAGGTGAAAGGACAAACTCAAAACATTCAGGATCTAAGAACTAAAACATTTTTCCTTTTATTTAGACAGATTAAAAATAGATGAAAAGGCAAAAAAAAAAAAAAAATGAGGCTTGGCATCTACACATCAAACAACTTTAGGTAAGCCTGTAGGTGCTACCACTTTGAAAACCTCTGTTACAGGTTGAACAAGGCTGAAAAAGAGCAGCGCTCCGCCCTGTCCTCATTTATGGGAGTTAAACACTTGAAAAGTAAAGCTTCTCGTGAAATCAGATCAGGTAACAACTGTGATGATCGAGGGAACATAGAGACATTCTAAAGAAGTTCCTGAAGAACTGAAATAACGATAATTAGGTTCAATTTTGCAGCAGCAGAATTGATTCTATAGCTAACAGTTCCTCAACTATCCTGAAACCCTGAAGAATTTTTGAAAGTGAAAACGTGACAGCTCCTTATCAAATATTTCAGTAATTCAGAATCTTCATTTATCTTGCAAATTAAACAAACATTAACAGGAAGTGTGTTTTCAAACATCAAAAGAATTAAAAGGGTAAGATGCCAGGATAAGAGAAGGAATCAAAAGTAACAAAATTCTTTGCAGGCACACACTCATGTTTCATCAGAATCGCTAATCAGGGTAAGCCAGTTGATCTCTTGTAAAGTATTTTAAAAACAGCAGATGAAAAGGGCTCTGTAAAAGTTAAGTATAATCCTTACTGTACATGTTCAGATTTTCATAATACTGGCTGATTCTTATTCAAATCGTCACCTCTGACGCAATGCCAATCCATGTTATCTTGGGCAGGAATTCTTCCAAATAGATCCAAATGCCCACTTCAAATTCAAACCTCAGCTACCCAACAACAGGAAAAAATTATGACTAGAGGAAGATATATAAACTATGTACACCTTTAGTCTTCAAGAATTCCTGCATTTTTTTCCAGACAAAATTCAATTATGTTTGAAATTTTTTGCAAATAAACTGTTATAGAATCATAGAAACATAAAATAATTAGGATTGGAAACGGCCTTAAGATCATCTAGTTCCAACCCCCTGCCATGGGCAGGGACACTTTGCACTAAACTATGTCATGCAAGACTCCATCCAACCTGGCCTTGAACACCACCAGGGATGGAGCATTCACAACTTCCCTGGGCAACCCATTCCAGTGCCTCACCACCCTCACAGTAAAAAACTTCCTCCTTATATCCAATCTAAACTTACCCTGTTTAAATTTAAACCCATCACCCCTTCTTCTGCCACTACATTCTCCGATGAACAGTCTCTCCCCAGCATGCTTGTAAGCCCCCTTCAGACATTGGAAGGCTGTCATGAGGTCTCCACACAGCTTCTCTTTCCAGGCTGAACAGCCCCAACTTTCTCAGCCTATTTTCATACAGGAGGTGCTCCAGACCCCTGATCATCCTCATGTCCTCCTCTGGACTTGTTCCAACAGTTCCATGTCCTTCTTATATTGAGGACACCAGAACTGCACACAATGCTCCAGATGGGTTTCACAAGAGCAGAGTAGAGGGGCAAGATCTCCTCCTTCTCCCACTGGTCACGCTCCTTTTGATGCAGCCCAGGATACGGTTGGCTTTCTGGGTTGCAAACACACACTGAAGCTCATGTTCATTTTCTCATCGACCAACACCCCCAAGTCCTTCTCCGCAGGGCTGCTCTGAATCTCTGCCCAACCTGTAGCTGTGCCGCGGATTTCTCCAACCCAGGTGGAGGACCTTGCACTTGGCATGGTTGATCTTCATCAGGTTGACATCAGCCCACCTCACAAGCATGTCAAGGTCCCTCTGGATGGCATTCCTTCCCTCCAACTTATCAACCGAACCACACAGCTTGGTATCATTGGCAAACTTGCTGAGGGCGCACTCAATCCCACTGTCCATGTCACCCACAAAGATGTTGAACAAGACCGGTCCCAACACCAATCCCTGAGGGACACCACTCGTTACTGGTCTCCAGCTGGACATTGAGCCATTGAGCACAACTCTTTGCGTGCAGCCATCCAGCCAGTTCTTTATCCACCGAGTGGTCCACCTATCAAATTGATGTCTCTCCAACTTAGAGACAAGGATGTCACGCAGGAGAGTGTCGAACAGTTTGCACAAGTCCAGGTAGATGACGTCAACTGCTCTACCCCTGTCCATCAGTTCCGTAGCCCCATCATAGAAGGCCACCAGATTGGCCAGGCAGGACTTCCCCTTAGTGAAGCCATGCTGGCTGTCCCCAAGCACCTTGTTGGTTTTCATGTGCCTCAGCATGCCTTCCAGAAACTGTTCTTTTTCTCTATTTTTATTGTTATAAAAAAATACTCAAATAGAATCATAGAATCAGAGAATAGTTAAGCTTGGAAAGGACCTTAAGATCTAGTTCCAACCCCCCTGCCATGGCAGGAACACCTCCCACTAAACCATGTCGTCCAAGGCTATGTCCAACCCGGCCTTGAACACCACCAGCAATAGTTACAGTTGAAATACTTAAAAAAATAGTAATACTTTCAATGCGTTTCAAGTTAGATGATCTTTACAGACGTGTGACTGCGTTTCCCATTTGAGTACAAAAGACTGTGTTCTTTAAATTTCAGTCATCTAACTGCCAGATTTTCTAAAGGAACAAGTGTAACCTGTAGTTCACAACTCTTTCTTAACTAATACAGAAAGTTAGTCCAATTAACCATACACACTAAACCAGGTAGCAAAGTTTTTTTCATATAAGCTGGTTTTAAACTTATACATAGTGGATTTCGATTAGATACAAGGAAGTTCTTCCCTGTGAGGATGGTGAGGCACTGACACAGGTTGCCCAGAGGAGCTGTGACTGCCCCGCCACTGGCAGTGCTCAAGGCCAGGTTGGACGGGGCTTGGAGCTACTTGGTCTAATGGAAGGTGTCCCTGCCTGTGGCAGCAGGTTGGAACTGGACATGCTGTAAGGTCACTGCCAGCCCAAACCAGGCTAGTGTTCTATGGTTTTTGTATGAACTTTATTTCCTACCTGTTATAACTATAGCACAGAAGAATTTCAATTCAGCATCACTATCCTGCTTTAGAATTTTACAATTTTTTTTACATTTTATTTTATACAATTTTATTTTATTTTATTTTATTTTTTATTATTTTACATTTTATTTTACACAATTTTACATTAAATTTAGAACATTTTAGAAAAGCAAAACCCCAAGGCACCAAACAGGCATGCTATGTTGCAGAAACATCGGCTATTGTGCTTACATCTGATGAGGCTGTCAGCTCCAAGTATTTGCTTAATTCATTCTGAAAAGTTCTTCTAATGTACCTCAAGCCCATTTCCTGCTTTGATGCAATGATCTTGAAACTAAACACAAACAGAATAATTTCTTTCTTCCTCCTACACAGAGTTACCCTAAAGAAAATTAACTTGTTCCTCTGACACTCAAATTACAGCCAGATGAAGATTGTGACTTATTTTGGTGATCTGGGTTACTAACACAAGCCAGCACTGCTATTTGGTGTTCATCGTACTTTTGCTGTCTCCACTGTGAAACATGAAAGAAAATTCTCTAGAAAATGTTTGCTGAACAGTTTGAGCCTGTAACTCCCACCTACAACTTGTCCTCTTTTCCTTCAAGCTTTCATAACAACATCACCTGCAAAGGACAACTACAACAACTTACTGCAAAATCAAACATGGTGACACACTAACTGCAGAACTATCTCTCCACCCTAGGTATGAAATGTTTAAATAAGCAAACATTTTCTCAAAACTCCATTTAAGAATACAACTCGAGTTGTATTATTGAGCACTGGGTATTGAGAAAGATACAGGTGTTGAGGGGTTTTGTTTGACTTGGGGGGTTTTGTTGGACGTAGACATAGAAAACTAGTGGAAGAAAAGGAATCCCTGTCTTACAAATCACCCTGGACTAAGCAACACTTGTGCAAGATAAGGAAGAGACAACTTGAATTCTCTCCTTCTTGTGGGTTGCAATAAGGAATCAAAAGGAGACAATAATTTTCTTCTTAGGTGTCTATAGTGTGTGTGGGAAGGTGTACACTTCGTAATGAACTGCATTATGCAAATCACCATCACTGAACCAAACAGGAAAGCTGAACACCAGTACCTACTGGTCTTAATTTCTGCTTCTACCATAAGCAGATTGAAAGTTCAGCCCGCCATTAACTCATCTCTCTTTGGTGTCTTGTTAATATCAAATTGCAAAGTTTACTGTCGTTTCAGGCAAAATGTATGTATGGTCAAGCCGTTGATTTCCATTTCATTAGAGATTTAGTTCTCAAACTACATGGAGAGAAATTAACTTTAAGCAAAATATATGACACTGCATACATTTTCAGGAGGCATCAATGCTGGGGTTTTATTACCTGTAGTTACTGAGACTCAGAAAAAAACAACATAATTTAAGATACATAACACTAAAACATTTTTAAAATGAAAATCCATTTTTTATCATTTCCTTCCTTCCTGTCAAAGCCATAAAACAATCAAGCAGGGAAAACTGTTGGTCAATACTCTTTTTCCAAATTCCTGATCACAAATTATCTATATACTGGTTTTGTAAAACAACCCTTGAAGTTCAAGTTGTCTTAACTGAGATGTTGCTGTATTCCTCACTCCCTGTATCCAATTGATAGGTAGGTACTTGAGCAGAATGCAAGAGATACAGTTCTAAATCATATTCTAATTCAAGCAGACCTGCTTTTAATCTCAGTCTTAAATTGCTGGTCTATTTACACAATATTATCCATTGTGATTCAGTGCCACAGTTTGGCTTTCAGACTAAATATTACACTAAGCTGTTCCTGACCCTGTTCTGAATCTGACAGTGACAGTGCAGTTTAAGTTTTCTTCTTACTTATTGCTGTCACCTGTCTAAAGTTAACTGGAAATTCCATTCGCTTTGAAAGTTGCACATACATCATTGTATTCCCATTAAATTTTGGAGTTCATGACCCTTACTTAAGCCTCCCCAGACAGCAGAAATAAAGCACATGTAGATAGCAAATACCATTAAGAGATATCATTTCTGACAGAGAAACAAAACTACTACCTTTCAGGAAGGAAACACTTCATTGATCTTGAGGTCCTTTCCAACCCTTACTATTCTATGATTCTATGATTCTGTGGTACCCATGAAAGCAAATCTTTTGAGAAATTCATGTATTTTGTCATTGAACATGACTGAAACAACCACAGTTACAGCTATTCAATTGCAAAATTGAAAGCTTCATAATCAGTATTGCATATTTTCAGCCTGTTCTTTAATTTGAAAAAGTGAAAAAAAAAAAATCATAGGAAAAACTTCACAAACCAGAAAAGGTTTTTCTATTGTAATCTCTAGTCCTGCAATAGCAGTATTCTCTGATAGTACTGACTGCCTTACGGAGATTTGCTCACCCAATAACTGCTGCAGAGAGGGTCAGATACCATCATTCAACATGGAGGAAATTTTCCAAGGATTCAAAAGATACAGGGCACCAAATGTGGGATTAATTTAACCCTGTCTCCATAGTTTCCTCTCTTCTCTCACACAGTTGGTCTTGACCAAAAATTTCATGTCTACCCATACTTCACTCTGACATCTTATGGTCTGAAGAACCGTTAAAAATGTCACTAAGAGGTCACTCAAATCTAGTATTCCATACAGTAAGTACTTTAGAGCTAAGTCATGTGCTTTTACTTTTTACTGTATTACTAAACATATTAGAAAAACAGAAGCCACACACTCCTGTGTTACTACTGTCAAGATTCTCCCTTCCCTTCTGACAGAAGCGCACTGGATGTCCCACTGAACTACTTCTTGCATTCTAGCCAGAAGAGACAATTTTGGAAATACCTCAAGCCATGCTGCTACCTGCCATTAATCTCAATGACAGGCAGCAGCATTAAAACCTTAAGCAGTGTTAACCCACACCTTGCTATTACATATGTGTCTGGGTTTCAGGTTGAATAGAGTTCCTTTTCCCCTTAGCAGTTGGTGCAGTGCTGTGCTTTGGATTTAGTGTGAGAATAATGCTGATAACACACTGATGTTTTAGTTGTGGGTCAGCAATGCTTACTCTAAATCAAGGACTTTTCTGTCTCCTATGCTCTGCCAGTGAGGAGGGGCGCAAGAAGCCAGGAGGCAACAGAGACAGACACCTGACCCAAACTAGCCAAAGGAGTATTCCATATTACAGTACAGATTACTCACACTTAATTCAGTACAGAAACTGGGGGAGTTGGATGGAAGGGGCAGGTCAGTGCTTGGGGATGGGCTGAGCATTGGTCAGGGGCTGGTGAGCAGCTGTTCTGTGCATCACTTGGGTTTCTTGGAGTCTTGGAGTTTATTCCTCTCTCTCTTCTTCCTTTTATTATTATTCCATTTTATTGTATTTCAAGTATAAAATTGTGTTTATTTCAACCTGGCTGTTTTGCCTTTTTCTGATTCTTCTCCCCATCCCACCAGGAAGGGAGGAAGGGGGATGCAAATGATCGGCTGTGTCATACTTAGTTGCCAGATGGGGTTAAACCATGACAACATCATAACCCCTTTAAAAGAATAGGAACATCAAACAAGTTTTGATAATAAAAAGAACAAAAATCACACATATTGGCACAGCAACAAAATACAGATGTGTCTAAACTATTTCCTGACTTCTTTCCAGAACACACATTAACAAGAACCACAGGCCAGAATTTTTGAGCCTGAAGTGAAACAGACATTGACTGCAAGATAATGTATCTTGTCCTGTTCTTAGTTCCTAGAAGTGATTAATTTTTCTGCCACCTACTCTCTTCATTGCAACTTTGGTCCTGAGAGCTGAACAGCGTTCAGTCTTCCATGTTCTGCTAAGAGGTCACTGACAGCTTCCCTTAAGCTTCTGCTTTCAAACCTTGAAGTTAATTAAGCTAGATTGTAAAGAGTATATTGATTTAACTTTACAGCCAATTTTTAATTCTGCTATCACTAAGCTTTCACCATCAGTAATGAAAATTCTGAAGGGGACAAAAGCATCATAGAGCTATGTAGTGAGAAACAATTACTAAGAGTAACAAATGAACATACAGCACAGATGGAGTAAGGCCTGACTGATGGCACACACTGGCTAGCATGAACTCTGCTAGCAGACACTAATACTATCCCCCAGCTGCACTGCATCATGCTACAGGCCACTACCTTGCCCCTCCTCTCACCTCAGGTCTGCCAGCCAAGCAACCTGTGTATGGGGTTCTTAATCCTCTTTACTCAAAAGGAATAAAGTCAGCTATGCTATTTAAATCACATGTAGCTCATTTGGTATAGGACAAGTAACAGAGCAGTCACACAAAAGAAAGGTAACCTGCCATCTCTCTGAAACAGAATGAAGCATTAAGCCTTTTGTAAAACATTCCATAAGCTAAGAAAACATAGGTAGGAGTCTGCATTCTAAAACCATGAAGTCTGAATGTTATAAAGAGCAGATTTTATTTATTATGTAATTACAATATGTGGCATCAGTGTTTCAGTGGGCTTCAATGGCCCCATTCCCATTGAGATTGTAAGTAAGGCTGAGAATTGACTGTGTACGATCTTTAATTTCCCTTTTTCAGAAAAGAACAAACTGCTTTTCAATTCCTAGTTGTCTCCTCCAAAAGCACGGCAATAGAAGCTTGAGTGCTGGTTGAGTGCCAGCGCACCTACCTAGGTAGGCCAGAAACCCACATCAGTTTTGCTCTAGTCTGAAACGCTTAAGCAGCCTAGGAATCTCAAACTCTAGTTTTAAATCACAATTTGGCCTTTTGTTTTTTGTTAAGCATGTCACAGAGAAAATAATTGAATGCACCCACTGAACTGACCCTGATTCCCTTGGACTATTTTGTTCTTTGCTTTTAAATCCATTTTACTTCAAAGTATTAATGTCCCTCCTAGGCATGTAGAATATTCTTTGTTATCCAACAAAATGAGCTATTTTATACTCATCATCATGTTGCTTCTGTCCTTGCAATATGCCAGTTCAGTAGTTCACGTTTTCCACTGACTTTTCAGTGTTTTCTGAAGCCCAAATGACATTACCCTTTAAGTGTATGAGGCTCTTGTCATCAAGAAAGAGGAAGACAGGAAAGTCACTGTATACAAAGCTAAGATACAATTAAGCAACTAAAAAGAATAATGATCAACCATTTCTGATCCCATTCACCCCTTCAGTGAAGACCCCTGTGGGAATGATATCAGCTCTGACATTCCTCACAATGCAAATGAGGATAGCAGGCAAGTTCAGGCCAGAAAGAGTTCAGATCAGGCCCTGTTCCGTAGGCTGTTTAATGGGGTTTGGTTTTTGGTTTATATTTTGTTTGTTTGTTTGTTTGTTTTTTCTAGACATAGGAGTCCCATGTGTGACAAAATTTCAAAGATACCAGACCACCACTTTTAGAGGTTTTGCATTAATAGCTCTTGAATCACCTTTTTAGGCATTACACAGGGCTCTTGTGCAAAGCCTTTGACATTGTCTCACATGACATCCTTGCCTCTAAACGAGAGAGACATAAATCCAATGGATGGACCACTGAATGGGTAAAGAACTGGCTGGATGGCTTCATGCAGAGTTGTGGTCAACAGTTCAATGTCCAGCTGGAGACCAGTAACGAGTGGTGTCCCTCAGGGTTGGTGTTGGGACCGGTCTTGTTCAACATCTTTGTGGGTGACATGGACAGTGGGATTGAGTGCACCCTCAGCAAGTTTGCCAATGACACCAAGCTGTGTGGTTCGGTTGATACTCTGGAGGGAAGGGATGCCATCCAGAGGGACCGTGACACACTTGTGAGGTGGGCTGATGTCAACCTGATGAAGATCAACCAAGTCAAGAGCAAGGTCCTCCACCTGGGCCAGAGCAATCCCGGGCACAGGTACAGCTTGGGCAGAGAAGAGATTCAGATCAGCCCTGTGCAGAAGGACTTGGGGGTGTTGGTTGATGAGAAACTTAACATGAGCCAGCTTCAGTGTGCATTTGCAGCCCAGAAAGCCAACCGTATCCTGGGCTGCATCAAAAGAAGTGTGACCAGCGGGAGAAGGGAGAGATCCTGCCCCTTACTCTGCTCTGGTGAAACCCCACCTGGAGCACTGTGTGCAGTTCTGGTGTCCTCAACATAAGAAGGACATGGAACTGTTGGAACAAGTCCAGAGGAGGACATGAGGATGGTCAGAGGCTGGAGCACCTCCCATATGAAAATAGGCTGAGAAAGTTGGGGCTGTTCAGCCTGGAAAGAGAAGCTGCATGGAGACCTCAGAGCAACTTTCCAGTGTCTGAAGGGGGCCTACAAGCATGCTGGGGAGAGGCTGTTCATTGTAGACTGTAGTGGCAGAAGAAGGGGTGATGAGTTTAAATTTAAACAGGGAAAGCTCAGGTTAGACACAAGGAAGAAGTTCTTTACAGTGAGGGTGGAGAAGCCCTGGAACAGGTGGTAAATTCTCCATCCCTGGTGGTGTTCAAGGCCAGGTTGGATGGAGTCTTGCATGACACAGTTTAGTGCAAGGTGTCCCTGCCTATGGCAGGGTGTTGGGGTTAGATGATCTTCAGGTCCTTTCCAACCTTAACCATTCTATAAGTCTATGGTTAGGAATTACCACACAGTATTTCTTAATTTCAAAGGTTTCATTTCCAGCACAGCATTATAGAAAATCTGACACTAACTAAACACTGAAAATGAGAAAAATATCCCTTAGAATTATTAGAGAGGTTTCAAAGATCTTCTGTGGTTTTATTATATTCCACCTTCAATAATGAGTATATTATATGTTTGAGAAAATACATATGCTTGAGAAAATCTGGCTTTTCAACAGCACTTTACCCTGTTGGTTTCCTTCCAAGCTCCTGCTGCTACCTGATGTTACAAAAGGTCAAACTTACAAAACGCCTTAGAATTTATTTAAATAATAAAAGTCAGTAAACTGCCTACAAAGCACAGAATAATTGCTGTGACTACAATGGTTTAATCCAATTCGAGCAGAAAAAAATTTTGGTTAGCTGTCTGGTATCAAACTCATTTAGACAACTTCAACTGTAATCTAATTCACAAAACATTTATCTGTCTGGTTCCTGATCTAAAAGCTACCTTTCTCAGAACTTTGCATCTGATCTTATTTGAATGCCTTCAAGCTCGATTAAAAACCTGTCAAACATCTTCCAGAAGGAAAAAATATGTGCAAACACACTGTTTTGATTCTCATACAATCCTCCGTAAAATCCCTTTCTATGATTTATAAACACTGAATGTAAATACCATCCCAAACTTAAGTTAGTTAAAAAATATCCAAGAAACCAAAGTAATTCCTGAAGCTAAAGTTCCTCAGTGTGCTATTTGCATATGTAATTATCACTAATACAGTTTTTACATATTCATACAACATACAAAATATGACAGAATCGCCTGATGTCAAGAAATGCAATTGGCTGATTTATAGAATGTTTCCTTATGGGAAGACTTCCACAAAATAAGAACAACTACAACAAAAAAATACTCTCAGCTGTTGTTCCATCTTTCTCCAAATCTCAGGAAACACTTCATTCCAATCCTGTCCCTATTGCAATTCAAGTATGCAGGGTTATAGATCACTCCTCTTTTCTTGTTTATGTGTTTTGTGTGTCCAGCCAGTGGCAGCTAGGTTGATGCGCGTTGACTCCAAGAGAAAATTCTTATACTAGACCTGGCTACAATAAACCATAAAATCAAATCCACTGACCATAGTGATCATAATCCCTGGAGAGAGCGCTTTCATTATTTTCAAAAAATTTCCACAGCAGTAATATTTTCATAAAATGTGAACCCAGAAGTACACCCAGCTTCAGCTGTGTGAGCATACCCATTTCTGTCTAGCAAAAGGCAGTCTGAAGATCTGCAGAAAATTCTCAGGCTTGGTTGTTCCCCAAAAACCCAATCATCTCCTTTGAAATGTTCACAAAGACAACTAAAACATAGGGCAGAGGACATACAGGTGAACATCTTGGACAAATACCCATTGGAGTTCAACATGAGATTCTGAGTTGGAAAACCTACGCAAACATGAGAGGTTTTTTACACAAAGACTGGAAGAAGCTCCTGAGGGGCTTATTCTCACTCTACCAATATCATCTGTTAAACTCCTACAGAACAATTTAGGACCAAAAAACTGTGCACCCTGGTAAAAGTGCAGTTACAAACTTAGACGACCACACTGCCTTCTTCTATTACAGTCATAGCAAAAGACAGATATCAAATATTACAGTGTGATCACAGCCTTCTGCATACACCACCACAGAAGGGAGGGTGCCCTGAAGGCTGCTCCTATGCAGCTCTGTGCAAGCCAAAACCTGTGGAAACACAAATAGGAAACATGTTAAAAGCACAGCCCTCTTCTGAATTTCAATTCTAATACATACACATTTAGATGTCCTCTGCAGTCAGTAGAAAAAACATAACCAGACAACATTAAAGATTCAACTCTTTAATAGGCTGAATTGCTTTCTGGACTCTTTGTCTTTGCTCTTCATCAACTTGATATTCTAATTATGAGCCTCACTTGGACTTGGATAGGTTCACATATTATATGGAATAGCATCCTAACTTACCTATCAAATTTTACTTTCCCCAACATCAACTCTCTTGAAAAAGCTGGAGGTGTAGACAAACGCTGTTTGCAGATTTGGACAGACTGAGAACACAAGTACTTCCAAGTGATACAATAAATAATCATACATTTGAATTAACCATTTTGAAGAATTAAAAACAAAAATGCAGAAAAACATACTGAGAAAGAATTTTGAACAGTGAAAGGACGGCAGAGGGATTGTTTTGTGAGCCACTAAGAGCTTGACAGCTGTGTTTTGCAGCCTAATATACAAAGCAGATGAATGAGCAGAGCTTGCAACAGTTCACAATGACTATGCTTGTCTATTAACTCTACATTACTTGAGTTTTTTTTCTGTTTAAATCAGCTCTTTTGTTTAAATCTTCCAAATTAAAAAACTCATATTTTGCATAAATATGAGAAAAATACGTCAATTCAAGAAGACAGCAAATTAATTTCTGCCCGTTTAACCTGAAGCCAAACTTACTACTATAATTTCATGCTAAATATGGCTGTACCTTGCATTCTGTACTATTCTAAAACAGTTACCAAGCTTGCAGTGTTAGCTTGTCAGTTGAGATAGTTGAACAACTTCTGAAGTCTATTCCGTGCATTTGACGACTACACTACAGGCCTTGGTAGATGAATATGCGAAAATGTCTTCCAAATATTTTTAGTGAATCACACCCTATCTTACTCTTTTCTGAAAGTGACATGACACTGCCCTTTGCCCTGACAAAACAAATGGACTCCTCTCATGAACTCACTCAAAGCAAAGAAAAAGCATATATGAACTCCCAGAAAAATGTGTCCAGGATTACAGAGTCATCAGGTTACTGATATATAATCGTGGTAATAAGCAGGTGAAATGTTTTCATTAGTTGTTGCTGGAATTATTTTTTATTACTTTTTCTTCTTTTTAATCTGGAACAGCATTATTAGAATTCTAGAAGAAAAATTTTCTTCCACCATCTTAGAAATATGAGACTGTATTCTCTAAGAAAAAGCTTCAGCTATTTATGAATAAGGTTTACTATGGGCTATACAATATAATCCCTTTAAATAGCACTTGTCAAATATCTATCAAAATTAATTACCAAAACATTATTAATTGTTCCCAAGTCACCAGATTAAAATGTTTAAAGGGTTTAGAAACACAAAAAGAAACTGTACTCCTGCTATACATGGGCAAAGAATTTCAAGCCTCTGACCTGGCAAGCAAACCTGAAGCACAAGAAAAGCTATAACCTGTAAAACAAAATGACCACTGCCTTCTGAAGAAATAGAACTTCTATGCAGACATGAAGACAACCAAGCTACCAAGGGCTGTGTTGAGCTGCAGAATGGTTTTACAGCCCCAAAAGCAGCACTAGCAGTAATTCTGCCTTTGAAATCAGTCAGGACCACTCTTGTGGGGTATAACTGACATGGTTAGACCAGGAGGAAAGGCAGGAACTTCAGGACTTCTATTAAAACTAGTCTCACAAAACATATACATTGCTTTATACTGTGTGCAAGATACATTTGTGTATCTTGTTTGCATCATGACTTCTGCCTTCTACAATACTTCATGCCACAGATGCCTGAGAAACATATCCACATGGCAAAAGTAACACAATGCTTAACTTTAGTTCATACACTCTTTTTACCATGTCTTGCCAGCTATAAGTAAGCCAGGTCACATATCATTTCCTATGCATCAAAATTTTTAACAAGTTGCAGTTCCACCGCAGAGTTGGGTTACCAAATGAGAAACCATTGGTATTTATCGTTGGGGCAAGCTGATGTGCATGTGCTTTTGGTGCATAACATGACAATAAACAAAGCCTGCTGTATATATTTTCTGGCTCACAGACAAATATGATACAATTAAATGCCAATTGAACTAGCATAGCAATGCTAATAGTTTTTACATATTTGGAAAACAGAGCAATTGTTGTCTGTTACAAATTATTTAAGGCTGACTCATTTTCAAGGTTTCTTAGCACCATAGGGCTCCACAGCTCTTTTGCAGCACTGCTTGGCTTTCATAAAAACAACACCAAAGAACTTTTAGCAGTAATGATAATAAACAAGCCTGATGTGACCTACTGGAGCTTTTTATTACAAAAACTCTTTAGACAACAACATCTAGAGGTAAAGAGCTCTTTAGCAATAACAACTGAGTGCTTTTAGCTTCAGGAAGCACTTTGTTTTTAACCTATCCCACCCATATCAAAATTTAGAGTTAGATAAAGTGCAAATACCTAACAGTACAAATATTTTTCTTTCTTAATGTGGAATAAGTTATTATGCAATTTTTAATGCACATTACCAAGGTCCATAACATTACTTGAAGATACGTGTCGTGGTTTAAGTCTCTCATCCATGCAGTTTTGCTCTCTCACTCACTCTTTCTTCCCTCCGCTCCTGGAGGGATGGGAAGGAGAATCAAAAGAATGCAACTCCCACAGGTTGAGATAAGAACAGTTTAGTAACTAAGGTATAACACAAACCACTGCTGCTACCACCAATAATAATAATGACAAGAGAAAATACAAGGGAAAAGAATACAATTTCTCACCATCCAATATCAAGCCCGAGCAAGCAGTGCACCCCCACCGTGCACCCCCACCACCGTGCACCCTCACCACCCTTCCGGGTCTCTGCTCTCCGTCCCTACATTCTGGACATGACGTGCTGTGGTATGGAATAACCTCTTTGGTTAGTCTGGGTCAGGTGTCCTGCCTCTCCTTCCTCCCGGCTTCCCCTCCTCCTTGGCAGAGCATGAGACTCACAAAGTCCTTGGCCAGCCTAAACATCATCAAGCAGTAACTGAAAACACTGGTGTTATCAGCACTGTTCCCAGGCCCAAAATCAAAAACACAGCGCTGCACCAGCTACCAAGAAGGAGGAAAAATGGCTGCTGCTGCTGAACCCATGACAATATATTACACTCATGGCATAGGTTTAGGTAACCCTGCCATGCCTTATTCTTCCCCCTATAAAATGAATGCTATGGTATTTAATTCCCCTCACAGAAATAAGCTTACTCATAGAAGTTCTATGAACCCTGCAAAGGAAAAACAGTGAATTTAATACAAGTTCTCAGTTTTTCTGATTAATACACTGCTAACTGCTATTCTTGATGCATTGCAGTTGCAACCTTCTGCTTGGATAATGTTTTAGTCTCCCATGCAATGAAAGGTGATAAACATTAGCATTTTCCATGTATTTGCAAATAGATTAATTTACAGTAAGTTTGCTAATTTTTCCCCCGATTGTAAGTCTATTCAACTTACAGAACCTACTTCTACCTTCAGCTCAACCATGGAAAAGAGTGGTTGCATCTAGAATTATACAAGAAAAACCTAAAGCAGTTTTAGGCCTCATCAACTTATACAAAAATCAAACTCACTCAGATGTAATGGAATACCTTAAAAAGCAGGCTTAACATGGCTGTAATTGAATAAAATGCAGCTAAATGCAAAGTCCTCCACCTGGGTCGGAGCAATGCCAGGCACAGCTACAGATTGGGCGGGGAGGAGATTGAGAGCAGCCCTGCAGAGAAGGACTTGGGGTGTGGGTTGATGAAAAAATGAACATGAGCCGGCAGTGTGCGCTTGCAGCCCAGAAGGCCAACCGTATCCTGGGCTGCGTCAAAAGGAGTGTGACCAGCAGGTCGAGGGAGGTGCTCCTGCCCCTTTACTCTGCTCTCGTGAGACCTCACTTGGAGTATTGTGTGCAGTTCTGGTGTCCTCAACATAAAAAGGACATGGAAGTGTTAGAACAAGTGCAGAGGAGGGCCACAAGGATGATCAGGGGACTGGAGCACCTCTCGTATGAAGATAGGCTGAGAAAATTGGGGCTGTTCAGCCTGCAGAAGAGAAGGCTGCGTGGAGATCTCATAGCAGCCTTCCAATGCCTGAAGGGGGCCTATAGGGATGCTGGGGAGGGACTCTTCATTAGGGACTGTGGTGAGAGGACAAGGGGTAATGGGTTTAAACTTAAACAGGGGAAATTTAGATTGGATCTGAGGAAGAAATTCTTTACTGTGAGGGTGGTGGGGCCCTGGAACAGGTTGCCCAGGGAGGTTGTGAATGCTTCATCCCTGGCAGCGTTCAAGGTGGGGTTGGACATAGCCTTGGATGGCATGGTTTAGTGGGAGGTGTCCCTGCCCATGGCGGGGGGGTTGGAACTCGATGATCTTGAGGTCCTTTCCAACCCTTACTATTCTATGATTCTATGATTCTATATAGACAGATATGAAATATGCATTTTGCACTCCAGGAAAAACTTAGAGGTAATTCAGTTTTATACCGTCTATTTCTCACGTGGAACAACCTTATAACTTTACACACTTTAACAACAATGAGAAATAGTAATTATGACTAACAACTAATACTTTGAGAAAGCCAGAGGGGCTGATCTTTACAAATCCCATCTGCAATTCGTTCAGCTTGAGACTTGCTCCTCAAATTCCAGACATTAAAAAGGAGCAGACTGCACACAGCTTGAAGCCTCTGAACTTACAATGCTCAGTAAAGTGTCAGTGTATATCACCCCATTCAGATCTAACATTTCTATAGCAAGCACATTATAGTATCCTCTTCTGCGTACAAGTTTCAATTACTTAGTATTTTCCTTTGATGGGCCTGAAACAGGGTAGAGTTTGATTTATTCAGAAGCTATAACTATATATCTTTATGGTGATTCAGACATACCTCTTCAGTTATAAATGAGGTATAAAATGTGTGTGTGTACAAATAAATCATTCTTTTATTGAAAGTTGCCATAGAGACACACTATTTACTTACCACTGACAGGAATGGCAGCTCCTGCAGAAGTTAACAGGGATGAGAAGATAAGAAAATACTAGACCATGAGATTTAAAAACTAAGTCCCATTAATCTACATCTTTAATAAAACTTACTAGTTACATAGAAATTAATTTGGTGCTGAATATTCCTGTGGACTGTTGTAATCCACTGACTTCCATGAAGCTGTCTTGGGGATGAATTTGCCTCTCAGTTATACTGAGGCTCTCAGTTCCTGATAAAGCTTATCTGCTAGTGTGGAGCTGAACAGGAGGACTGGGTCAAAGCAGGCTGTACCTTAACTTAAACTGTAGTAACAACTCTCCTTGCCTAAATGAGAGACCTCAGAATGTATCCTGACAAGCTTCATTATCAAAGCTGCTGAAAAAAAAGTATGGTTGCCAAAAGTCAAATAAATTTTATACTAAACTGACTTCGAATACCCCTTGCAATTCATCAGATAATTATATATATATATGCATATATGATGCACAAAGTCTCCCAAAGCTTTAACTCCTAGCTTCCAATTCTTCACTATGCCTTCTCTTTGCCAACACTGCTGATCACATACATATCGGTTTACATGTAAGATTATTGTCATAGAATCATAGGATGGTTTGAGTTGGAAAGGACCTAAAGATCACCTAGTCCCAATTCCCTGCCATGGGGAGGGATGCCTCACCCAAGACCGTGTTGCTCAAGGCTCATTGCCTTTCTCCTTGTGGCTCATTCAGAAGCCTCCCTCTGCCCAGCATTACTGACATCATTATCAGGCTGGAAAAACAGCATTTCAGGAAAATGAGCCTGGACCAAGATCATTTTACTCAAAGGAAAACCCAACCCCTCCTCATAATGTAAGTGAGAAGCAAATGTCAAAAGCAACTGTAAGACATTTTACCATCACCTCAAAAATTCAATTTGATTTGATTCAGTTCAGTTAAGATCCTCTTATTTAAGCAAGGCATGCACTCATATCCAAGTCAAGAGCTCAGTCAAGTAGGAAAGCTTCCAGTTTGGTCTATTTCACAGCTATTACAGGAACTGGTACATTTCAGCCAATGCAGAAATATTAGAGATTCCTGCAGGACTCTAGATAAAATGATTACAAAAGAACATGCAACTTCAAAACAAAGTTGCATTTACTACCAGGGCATGTCGCAACTTTGCTGCCTGTTCACTCAACTAATAAAACCATTTACATCATGTGGTAGGACACTGGTCATTCATACAGGTGAGGAAACAACAGCCACAACAGATGAAATGGGAGAGTGGGAACTGAACTAACAGCTATGATCCACCTCATCTCACTTGATTTTTTCCCCTTCACTATTAGAAAGGCCCAGGACAGCTGAGTCTGGAAAACAAGGGAGAACCAAAGGCTGGATTGCTAAATCATTGTCCACTCCCTTTGCTTTGCTACACATCCATTCACAACCAGGGCAAATAACATTAAAACGAAAGCCAGACAATGCCGGCATACTTTGTAGGAGACAGCTGTGAAAGGATATCAGCAAATAAGGAAAGCTTTTCAGATTTCAGAAATTTTGCTACAGAAATTTCCCCCAACTCCAACATTTTGAAGTCTTCACAACTGAATATGTATTTAATATATTAGACAATTTTTCATACACTGTTGCTATCAGGAAAAGGAGCCACAGCATGAACCACACAAATACATTATTTAGTTCTGCAAAGAACTTAGGACATTATCTCCACAAAGACAAACAAAATCTAATCGAATGATGTCACAAGATTTGCAAAGACACATGACATTTAAAGACAGACAAGAATCCATATCCTTTAAATCTTTTGTAATATTTTATTGAATGAAAAAGTCTTATTTGTTCTTACATCCTCCTTGCAATATGAAAATAAGCATATTTGCAGCAAAAGAATATGATGGCTAAAAAAGTGCACATAGAACTAAGCTAAGACATTGCTACTTCAAACTGATTTTGTTCAAACTGGAGTCAAAATAATGAGTAATGCAAAAAGGTACAGGTTTAAACAAGACAAAAATGAAAATTATTTTTTAACACTCAGTCCCTGATAGTCAAACTTTCCTCAGTTTTTATGAGGCTTTATAAACAGAACTTGCTCCATCCTATGTAGCAATTAGAGTCTTAACTGGATTTTTCACCTTCTGGAAAACAACAACAACAGCAGCAACGAAAGTAACTGATAGTGCCATTTACTGACTGTAAATACTTCTACTGGAGAAAGCTACTGCAGTACTGTTCAAAACTTGTAAGATTTGTGACTAATTCTCCTAACTCTTTACTTCCCATTTATGCTCTAAAAAACAAAAAGCAGGCTATGCATTTGTATTGAAGAAGAGTAAATAAATCTCCCAGAAAACATACCATTTTCAGAGTCCTTATTGTTAAAGAATCCACTTAAGCATCTCTAAAAACACTCTCTCAAAAGGAAACAGAAGCAAGCAGGCAAAACTATTGATAGATGCACAAGGATTTCATTAGTTTACCCAAAGGGCCTTCCAAAGGTAAAGCTGCTTCTTCCTTGCCTTCTAGTCAAGGGTGAAAATTCAAAACTACAGAGCTTTGGCTTTAGTTCTGGCTCTGCAGAGTTTGGTCTGGACCAGGCTTTCTGAAAATATGAGTAAGAAGAATCCATTAAAGTTGCTCTATGCACTTCTTTCTGGCTGGAGGAATAGGCGAACACTCCCTTTTCCCTGTCATTAGTAGGTCGTGTAGGTGCTAATGTCATAAGGAACTTTGCTTCGAGTTTTTTACTCCTCCTAGATTTTATAACCAAAGACAAAGAAAATAAACTTGCCTGTGATCCACTGCAGAAGTGACAATAATCTTCCAACATTAAACCCTTTCTGAAAACCCTATCACATCTAAGAGATGACCATAAAAGGACAACTTTTTAGACGCTGTACATTACTGAGAAGTCACTGCACTATTTGTGGGATCCTGCAGAAATACAATAACCCATTAAAAACAAGAGAGTACAACCTTATCTACCAATTCCAAAAGTCATCACAGGGCATATGAGGTCAGCTTATACCCTTATGTCATGTGTCTCACAGCATTAATCTTTCCGTGACACAAAGAAACTAAAGCTGCTGGGAAAACCTGCAGGCACCACAGTGTCTCCAGCAGCATTTCAAGGCCACTGACATGGAACAATTAATCAGCATGTGCAAAAGTGTGCTCCACAGAAGTTATTCATCTCCAGCTATATCTGTTCCCCTTATAACTGTAGGGCACTCTCGCCTGCAGTTCAGCACAGCTGCCCTGGCTTCCAATTTGGAAAGGTGAGGGATAGTTGCATCAAGGGAGAAACAGTATAAAGCAGAGCTTCAGTTACAATTCTTTCTCTGTGCAAGAGGTCTGAATGACCTTCCTCCCATGACATTCTACACACAGAGACTGCCCCACACTCATGCATGAGTGTCTGCCAGCTCCTCTTCACCCTGGGGCTGTGCGGAAAGGCATGCTACACTCTTTTAAGCTTGAAGAAAGAGACAGATTGAGTTTGCCAGAAAAGGACACAAAGTTACATAGCTTTCACTTCAGGGATCCCACGGCCAGATAGGCGCCAGTTCAAACAGAGCTACAACTACAACATGGCTCCAGAACGTTGGGACATCTGTAGGTTTTTCAGACTATTTCAGAGACAGAGGCCATAATGCTTATTGTTGTAAGGAAGAGCAGGGAAGGTACAAACCCAGCTTCCCTTCTCTTTCAAAAGAATTGCAGTTTGGATATCAAGATTTGCTTCTGATCCCTTCTACTGATTCCACTCACGGAAAGCTGTCTCAGCTTCTGATGGCCAAATCAGAGTTATCTACCATTTCCATGTATCGCTCACATAGATATTCCTAGCAGCCTCTTACAAAGAGACCTCTAAACAAATGGGTGGTATTGCACAGAATAAGTGTCTTCCAAAGTATGCTTCTTTCATTTCCCTTAGCAGTTCCTGTATGTGGGAGCAGCATAAGAAAGGAGACCGAAGGACTCTTCTATTGTGCTGAATAAATTTAGATTTTCTTTAATCAAGTGACTGGTTAGACATTTTGGGTTATAAGTAATTCTGTTGAGTCTGAGTAGGAAAACAGACCACCAGCTATGCACTTCATTTGCTAACATCATTTGGCAGTAAAATTGAAACATCATGTTTATTTCCATCATTCACACACCTTTAAATTCAAGTTGCTGGTGCAATATTTAAGATATACAATGAACTAATATACCAGAGAATATAAATAATTCCATTCATGGAATAAAGAGACGGCTTAAACAGGCTTCTTATTAAATAGTGTTCACCTCAAAGGGAAAAGAATCTCAACTTACGTATTGTGGGGGATTTCTTTCTGAAGACTGAAATATTGCAAGATCCAATATAAACCCACAATTTGAGCACAGTTAAGAATCTTTGCGTCATCTCTGGAGATACAGAAGCCGTAAGACCCCCACCACGTATTCTACTTGAGTGAAGCACAGAAGCTAGTTTAGTAGGGTCAGAGTCAGGGCAAAATCTCGTTAAAAATAATATTTAAAGAAAAAAAAAATCCCAACAAAAAACACTTCAATATAGCATTTTAGAAGTTACAGGGGAATCTAATGTTTGGGTTTTTTTAGACTATTTCTACACCATAGAATCATAGAATAATTAGGGCTGGAAAGGACCTTGAGATCATCTAGTTCCAACCCCACTGCCACGGCAGGAACGCCTCCCACTAAACCATGCCATCCAAGGCTATGTCCAACCCAGCCTTGAACACCGCCAGCGATGGAACATTCACAACCTCCCTGGGCAACCCATTCCAGTACCTCACCACCCTCACAGTAAAGAATTTCTTCCTCATATCCAATCTAAACTTCCACTGTTTAGGTTTGAACCTGTTACCCCTTGTCCTCTCACTACAGTCCCTCATGAAGATTCCCTCTCCAGCATCCCTATAGCCCCCCATCAGATATTGGAAGGCTGGTATGAGGTCTCCACGCAGCCTTCTCTTCTCCAGGCTGAACAGACCCAACTTTCTCATCCTATCTTCATACAGGAGGTGCTCCAGTCCCCTGATCATCCTCATGGCCCAAATACATACTTTTAAAAAGCAGTCAGAGTTGCCATTATCAGCTTTTGTTCAGGGCAATGCTAAATATTTGAATTCAAACCTGGCAGGCAACCTAGTTACAGTTCAGAACCATGATAAAGGCCCACACAAAGTGTTTTTATAAGTAGCAATAATGGTTTATGCGTAGCTTATGATGTTCCTTTCACAAAGAAAGCCAATAGCAAGAGCCAAAATATACTATACTCTCACAGGAATTCCTCATTCTACAGAAAGAGCTTCAACTCAGCAAAGTTTCATGTAAATAAGTATGCTTTGTCAAGACATGAAGCAGTTTTCTTCAGCAAGAAGGCATTCCCTTGAACTTTGCTTCACTCTCCCATATGAAACTGGGGATGGGGATTCCTTTTACTGTGCACATGGTATAGATATGAAACCTTGTGGAATGGATCCTCATACTAGGCATTTTACTTTTTTAGGCTAAAATGGGCACTTTGGTGCCCATAAGATACAAAGATACTTCAGAAACTGTTAGAAGTGTATGTGAAATAAGCATATGCAATGGAAGAAAGAATGGTACTGAATTATTTGTATAGGTGTGTTGGTTTTCCCAGTATCTTCCTGAAAGAAATGTTAGTTCAGTGTCATAACATTCAATATTATAATAAGAAAAACTTACAATGTAAGCCCTTCATTAGTGGTCATAAAACCCTGAATAACTGAGTATAGATTAAGTTCTCGATAAGGAAACCACAGTTTTCACCATCTAAAAGCATTTAAGAAGCCTCTATAGTCTCTACAAATGCCTTGAAAATTCATTTCTTCCAAACACTAACTTCAATATGCTTTTCTAAAAAAAGATCATTATCACTTAACTTCTTAAACCTTGAAAACTAAGACACAGAGAGGGAAGGGATTTGCAAAAGCCAGCCAACCAGGCAAATTCAGGGAGGAAAAAGATCTTCCACGGCTGCTACTTTTTGACTACCAAAGGAAGATTTTAATACACATCCCATTTTAGGGGAGGGGATGAAACAAGAAAAAAAAGTTACCTCTTGCTGAATTTTTCTCACTGCCCAGAGCAAAAAGTAAATGTAAGCAGTAGGAAATAAGTGCCCATCTTTGCACAGCTGACCTTATTTCACTGAATGTAACCACGAAAATTAAGACCTTTGTTTCCCAATAGCTGTAGTTCCAAAAGAGGACACCACTTTTCAAAGATGATCAGATTGCCAAAAATTTTCTAGAATTTGAGGCATTTGAAACTAGTAAAAACTCCAATGGTAACTATTAAAATGTCAGAACTCTGTGGTAATGCTGAAATTATTGACATTTTAAATGTCAACTATTTTATATTTCCACCACTACAGCCGAAGCCCTTTATAATTTAAAAGGCACAGTCCATTTTTTTTTTGAAAGTTCATATTTGCGCAGTTTCTTTTTAATTTCCATCTGTTCATTCAAGACAACATAACATACAATTTAATTCAAGCATAAATGTACCAAATATAGATTATTTCATTTCCCCTTTTATGGTAGCCAGAATATAGGCTGCCACAAGGCAAAGCCCTTGTAGTAGCTTTTCTTACAGTATCATAAAAACATATAATCATAGAATAGTTAGGGTTGGAAAGGACCTTAAGTTCATTCAGTTCCAACCCCCTGCCATGGGCGGGGACACCTCTCACTAAACCATGCCATCCAAGGCTCTGTCCAGTCTGGCCTTGAACACCACCAGCGATGCAGCATTCACAGCTTCCCTGGGCAGCCCATTCCAGTGCCTCACCACCCTTACAGTAGAGAATTTCTTCCTCATACCCAATCTAAACTTCCCCTGTTTATGTTTGAACCTGTTACCCCTTGTCCTCTCACTACAGTCCCTCATGAAGATTCCCTCTCCAGCATCCCTATAGCCCCCCATCAGATATTGGAAGGCTGGTATGAGGTCTCCACGCAGCCTTCTCTTCTCCAGGCTGAACAGCCCAACTTCCTCAGCCTATCTTCGTACGAGAGGTGCTCCAGTCCCCTGATCATCCTCATGGCCCTCCTCTGCACTTGTTCCAACAGTTCCATATTCCTTTTATGTTGAGGGCACCAATGCTCCAAGTGAGTCCTCACGAGTACCACCACTTTTCTTCCTTTTCTGTCTAGAGCACATAATTACTGAAGTGTAGAATTACAACTGTACATGACTAATCCCAAGCTGGTAGTAGTCTCACCACCATCAACTCCATACTCCATGGTGCAATGATAGTTTCAAAGGGACTTATTCTAAACTCAGCTTCTGTTTTCCTTCAGTTCATTTCAGTGGGAGTAACTGGACAATACTGACCATGCTTGAAAACTGCACCAGTCTGAAGTAAGTGTTTTGGAAAGTAGCAACACACAGCTGTTGGAAATGCTACACAATTTACTTCTTATGGTCATGGAGGCTCCAATACTAATAACTGTTCTGCACAAGCAGCTTTCCCTATGTATGTTCCATGGAATAGATGGAAGTCCGTATGCCTTCAAGGAGTAGACAGCTCCAACTACCCATAACATTAGCCAAAAGTAGTGATTTTTAGTTATCTTGAAAATAAGAATAGAAAATAAAATAAAAAATGGTGAAGGTAAAATAGTTTTCCAAGAGTTCAGAAGAGCCCTTACCACAGATCTGCAGCCTCATAAAACTAAGTGACAGCTGACTGCATTAAAGCTTTTCCTCTCTCCCTACCCGGCTTCTAGGGAAGAGCTCTTGCTCAATTCCTGCTTATGGAAGAAAAGAACAAGGCATGTGTTCGGCAATCAGGTACACGGGAGATATATGCTTAAAAGCACTCCTTGAAAACAGGACTTTCTGCACAAATGAAAATAAATCTTCCAGAAGTAAGAATGTGATGCCCAGCACAGGGTGAACACTGCTAAACAGAAACACTGGAAGGTTTTCTTGTTTCACTTTAACCCTTGGCATCAGGTTCACTTCTTAGCTTCCCCCATTTCTGCACTGTAACAAACAATGCCAGAAATTTCATTTCCAGGAGTGATTAAATTCAGTAGAGGAGCAGCTCTAAGATCATCTTGAAAGCAGAGACTTCTTGTGTGATTAAGTTACAGGTAAATCATAGAATCATAGAATCATAGAATAGTAAGGGTTGGAAAGGACCTCAAGATCATCGATTCCAACCCCCCTGCCATGGGCAGGGACACCTCACACTAAACCATGCCACCCAAGGCTCTGTCCAACCCTGCCTTGAACACCGCCAGGGATGAAGCATCCACAGCCTCCCTGGGCAGCCCATTCCAGGGCCTCACCACCCTCACAGTAAAGAATTTCTTCCTCAGATCCAATCTAAACTTCCCCTGTTTAAGTTTAAACCCATTACCCCTTGTCCTCTCACCACAATCCCTAATGAAGAGTCCCTCCCCAGCATCCCTATAGGCCCCCTTCAGGTATTGGAAGGCTGCTATGAAGTCTCCATGCAGCCTTCTCTTCTCCAGGCTGAACAGACCCAATTTTCTCAGCCTATCTTCATACGGGAGGTGCTCCAGTCCCCTGAGCATCCTCGTGGCCCTCCTCTGCACTTGTTCTAACAGTTCCATGTCTTTTTTATGTTGAGGACACCAGAACTGCACACAATACTCCAAGTGAGGTCTCACAAGAGCAGAGTAAAGGGGTAGGAGCACCTTCGTCGACCTGCTGGTCACACTCCTTTTGATGCAGCCCAGAATACGGTTGGCCTTCTGGGCTGCAAGCGCACACTGCCGGCTCATGTTCTTTTTTTCATGGACGAACACCCCCAAGTCCTTCTCTGCAGGGCTGCTTTGAATCTCCTCCCTGCCCAACCTGTAGCTGTGCCTGGCATTGCTCCGACCCAGGTGGAGGACCTTGCACTCAGCATGGTTAAACTTCATTAGGTTGGCATCGGCCCACCTCACAAGCATGTCAAGGTCCCTCTGGATGGCATTCCTTCCCTCCAATGTATCAACTGAACCACACAGCTTGGTGTCATCGGTAAACTTGCTGAGGGCACACTCAATCCCACTGTCCATGTCACCCACAAAGATGTTGAACAAGACCGGTCCCAACACCGATCCCTGAGGGACACCACTCGTTACTGGTCTCCAGCTGGACATATATATGTAAATGCTATAGACTGCTGTAGAGGCCACTGCCTCTATCTTTACTTTCATTTCTGTAATGCTTAATTAAAACCTCCAGACATTAATGTCCTGGGTTCAGCAGTAGCAACCATTTTTCTCCTTCTTGATAGCTGGTGCAACACTGTGTTTTTGACTTTCGGCCTGGGAGCAGCGCTGATAACACCAGTGTTTCCAGTTACTGCTTGGTAATGTTTTGGTCTGACCAAGGACTTTCTGAGCCTCATGCTCTGACATGGAGGGGAGGAAGCCGGGAGGAAGAAGAGACAGGACACCTGACCCAAACTAACCAAAGAGGTTATTCCATACCACAGCATGTCATGACCAGGATAGAAAAATGGAGAGCAGAGACCCGGAGTGGTGGGCGGTGCACTGCTTGCTCGGGCTGGTGTTATAAACGCCCAAAGTCAAATTATAGTAGCAAGAGTAATTTATTGCCTAATTAATGAGAGGTAGTAAACAAAGCAGCGCTGGGTGGGCGGGGAGTCTCCAATCCACCAACACAAACACCTCAGGCACATACCAATCATTCTTTTAAACAATCAAGATATACATATTCATTGTGGTTTCACAATATGTAAATTGTCTCCCGTCTCTCATGTTAATTAGTTTCGCAATATTGCCCCACATGCGCACTGCCTCCTGGTGGTCTCGGGCAAGGGTCTCCTGATGAAGTAAGTCGTCTTCCTCAGTCACCTTTGTACAGACTTCTGACTATGTACTTTCCACCTTGCTGACTTGGCGCATGCTCATTCTCTTTCTTCTTGTTGTTCATCTCTTTTTGACTGGTTCTTACCAGTCCTCCCGGATGTCTTCTGTTCTTTAAAAATGTGTGGGATATTGTGATTTGACATTTACAAACTACTTCTTGTTTCAGGATTGATCAAGCATCTATGTGGTTTGACATTTACAAACTACTACTTGTTTTAGGATTGTTCAAGCATCTCATATCAGCGTTACTCAATCAGCAAGCACAAACAATCATTTTTATCAGCAAATTGATAGTCACATTTATTACACTGGGGATTGGTGATGAGCTATCTTATTCTTTTCTTGTATTGCCTTGTCATTATCACTATCGGTGGTAGCAGCAGTGGTTTGTGCTATACCTTAGTTACTGGACCGTTCTTATCTCAACCCGTGGGAGGTACATTCTTTCGATTCTTCTCCCCATTTCCCACCCAACCTTGGAATGGGGGGGAAGAAGAGGAGGAACTGAGAGAGCGACTGTGTGAGTTATAGAGTCTTAAACCACAACACATTAATCAGTATTTGCTTCTGTCTGCAAAGATGACATTTCAATCACCTTTAACTCAGATTACAACAAAACTAAGCTGGTGAATAATGGAGAAACTAGTACTGTTTAAAACAAAGGCCAGATTGTGTTTTACATGCAATTGTAGAAGGATTTCCTGGTAACAAAAGGCAAAAACATTAGAGTGGACTGTTAAAAATGCACATGGTAAATTTGCCTGCTTGAATTCCAGTGAGCTACATATTTGGGCATCCAAAACTAGATAACCATACAAACCTACTTCCCTCAATACAGAAGAAATATGATCACTTCCGCATATCACTGAGTTATTCAAAAAAGGATTCCAACTTTCTTACCAATATCCACCCATGTCAACCATCATGCAAAGAAAGTACAGACAGCAAAGGCACAGAACTTTTACTATACTGTTTTTAATTATCCTTTTCCACTGCTGAATCCCCATGTTTCCAGGCCCACATTTAGACTGAAAATTAACGGTGTTCCAAATCATTTCAGAATTAACTTACTCCAGGAGTCAAAAAAATATTGAGCAGAAAGACCAGACTTTGAAGCTTGGATCACAGTTACACATAGTATACATTCTTCCTTTCTGTACTACAGCTCTTTACCTGTGTCTCTTCTTTGTGTTTGTCAAGTTTGGATGATAAGCATTGTTCTTAGGAGCAGACTTCTGGCCTTCCTTCCTCTGAGCTTCACACTCCTTTTCTCTTTCAAACAATACAGATTTAGGGCAACAACTAATCACATTTCCATACAGAGACAAAACGGGGTACTTCTCTGCCAGTTCTGTAAGATGAACTAGAACTTTTCTCCTGCTACTAGCTGTAAAACAGAAGCAAAGCACTCACCTGCTGAAAAACTGAAATCCAGGTATGTGAATCGGATAAAGGCTCCGGAAAAAACAGAGCTGGTAACGAAGCTCATTATCTCTGAATCCTTGTTTACAGTCTTCATAGCCTGCATTGCCATGTGCATTTAACACATTAAAGAGTGTGTCAGTGATTGTAGTTGGTCAATGCTAAAAAGAAAAAGATAATATCGTTTCCTACTGACTGTATTTCCTTTGCTATTTCTGTAATCTTCAAAGTATGGAGCTTTATATTCTAAGGTTATTTAAACACCTGAAAGGATGACATTTCTTAAAAACTCTGCTCCTGTAATGGGGGAAACTTTATAGTGCCTTCCTTACAGCTGAATCAGTGCTTCTGTTATCAGCCTTCTTTCATGAAGGATGTTTTATATGAATACAAGTATTTCCGCGGAGCTGAACATTGAGTGCTTCACTACTGCCACCTAGCTTTTACCTAGAGTGGGAGGGTAACAGGCTGCTGCTTTTCAAATTCAAGCTGATGACTAGAGGCAGGAAACCGGAGATTTATTGTTTTGTTGGCACTTGAAGGCCTCCTCGAAAGTAGAGATCCCATCCCAATCTTGATTTTTGAAGCCCCAGAGAGTAGGGTGCTGCTCACTGGAACTTCAAATGTATGACATGTTAGTCATATACTAACATCTATGACTACTGTGATTGAGTACAAAGCAGATTAGTATTTAATGATGACCATGACTGAAAACCACTTAAATCTGCTGTACATTTCCTGTACACTTTCACATATACAGGAGTGAACCCTGTTATTTTCTGGGACACATGCTCATTTCCAGTGTTTGCAAATCATGCTGTATTATATTCAAACTCTGGAAGGCCATCAATTATGATATAATTGTAATACCTCTCAGAGCTGAGGGATCTACTCCTGGGATAAAGATAACTAGTCTTTTTGTGGTCACCTGAAACAGACTTATTCAGTTTCAGAAGTCAGAATTCAAAAGACCATAGGGTGGGTTGGGTTGGAAGGGACCTTTAAAGGTCTTCTAGTTCCACCAGCAATACTAGCACTCCCCCCCACCCTCCAATGAGCAAGGACACCTTCCACTAGTCCAGATTGCACACAGCCACATCCAGCCTGGCCTTGAGTGTTGCCAGCTGCAACTTCTCTGGCAACCTGGAAAGATCCCTTTATGCAGGTCACAAGGTGCTTATTGCTTCTCCCCTGTGGCAACTAACGATGGTTAATTCCCAAACAGCTTTCTCTAAGAAGGCAACACAAGTATCGACCTTCTGTCTTTTAATAAATCTCTAAGAAAACACCCTTGAACCTCTTTAAGGCTAACTGGTTCCCGTTGTAGAGAAATGTACAGACACAGGACTCTGACTATTTTGCATGTTCCTTTTGATGAAGTGTAAGCCTTACTTAACTAGCAGACCCTCAGCAGCAACTTTTGGGTTAAATCAAGCAAGGGAACAGTATGCATGTGTTTGTTATTCAGGGAGCTGTATTATCCATTTGCAACAGAATCGGCCATTTCAATTGCTGCCACCTCTGGTTATCATTAAATGCTGCCATTTCAAATGGAATATGACACAAATCTCAAAGGGGGACCAAGCATGCACAGTCTGACCACATCTGGTACAGGATATGACATGTTTAAAGTGAGTGAAATGGTATATTCTCAAGCTTGCAGTGCTGGACTGGCAGCAGAGCTGGGAAACTCTTTCAGACTTCATGTCACTGTTTCCCCCTGTGACCCTGAGATGACTAAAAAAGGAGAGATTTCCAGTAGGCTATCTTCCATATAGAAGCTTCCATTATAGGAGGACAGATTTTCAAGAGATCCTAAACATGATTAGATGCCGGCTCTAAATCTTTGGCTGTTAATCTGCATAGTTAAAATCAAAATTTCATCTCCCTGCCAGGTCTGGTCTGTCATAATGCTGTATGCTGTAAACTTGAGGCTCTCACCATACATTTGCAGCTTTGCAGAACGAAGATTTATTGGGGTCTATAGTCATAATGCAGAGAAAACTAAGCAAGATTCTAAATCAACTCCCTTTCCCCCATTCAAGTGGTTCTTTTACTTCACTCACTGACAATACAACCCCAGGAGAGAGGTAACAGACAAAGGAGAACAAACACACAAAAATATTTGCCTTACTCCTTCAAAGCAGTAACCAGTGTCCCACTGTTTTCATAATCTTTGCTATGTCAAAGGCCACTTATGTTTAACTAATTAAAAATAAAGCCAAGAAAGAACAAACCAGCAGGGTAAAATAAAATGAGAAAAATAAAATAGCTTTGGGAAGTACAAACAAAATGGAGTAAATGTGAAAAAGGAAAAGGCTAACATGACTCAACAGTACAACTCCCACATGATCTAAAGAGAGATTTTTAGATATAAACGTATGAATGAAATCACATTAAACAAATACCACCCTTGACATTTTTCACTCATCATTTTACACCTTTTCCTGGAATTTTCCATAGCAGTTACAGTTCACTCTGCAGCCAAAGTCCACCAGCTGTCTGAAAAAACATTTGATTTTTGTTAGTAGTGAAATACACTCCTGTTGAGAGTAAATAATTGCCCAATATTTTGTTTTTAGTTATGTCATTTCTAAGTAACTGTCTTTTCGACATGTCCAAATATGAATTTGAAACAAACATTTAAAACAAAAGGTTAGAAAATAATTTAATGTCTGGGAGATATTTAAAGAACTATCAGATCCTTACCCGGATCACGATCAGTATTAGATCGTTTAGTACTGCCAACAAAAAATATTGATACCTCTTAAGGAGACAGAGCAGATGAAGTGGCAGATTAATTCCTTCCCATAGAAAACAAACTGCCTTTCAACTGAAATGTTGATAGAGTGGCAGACACAGTAAGTAGTGTAGCAGGCCAATGCATAGCAGCCTGAAATGGTCACAGACAAAAAGAAAGCTAATAATACTATTTGAAAAGCCTCCCTGCAGAACATGGCAGCACTACCAATTCAAGATACCCAAACAGTCTGATCAATGGCAAACATCACGGGAGACTTCACAAAAGCAGTTATGGGATTGTTTCTTCCCAGAAACCTCTATCATCTACTAGTTTCTTTTTGCTGGAAGAGGATTTGTATTTTATTGTATCCATCTAATTTACATGCCCCTGAGCACACTGCAATCCAGAGGAACACTTACCTCTAAACCAAACAAACTTCTAGACCTCGCTGCATCAAGTTCCACAGATTAGGAGTTAAAATATTTGTTTGGATAGAGAACACAAGTAACACCCTTTTGAGGCTTGTCGCTATGCCCCTCTTACATAGAGCAGTCATAATAAGGATAACTTCATTGAGTGCCTTAGAACAAATGAGAAAACTATATTGTAAGCATCTCCATCAGTGCACAGTGGGGAATCTAGGCCACATTCCAGGATTTGTTATTTCTGTAAAGCAGGCTTGCAGCTCATTGTCTCACGCATCCTCCACAGATTGCAGCCCTTCAGAAATTTCATTTTTGTTTAACTGTGATGACTTTTGTGATCTGGCTTCAAGGGTGTTCCCAGAAAAATAGCCTCAATGGAAAACTACAGCCATGGTGAAATGCCTGGGTGGGAATTTGCAGCCTGTTCGGCAGTGGGGGCATGGCAGAACTTCACAAACTAGTTTTCTCAACTATTGAAGTTACCACATCAACACAACAGGAATTTACAAAAATTAATCCAAGCCACTACAAGATGCTTCTGTGATACTTCTGATTAATCTGGTCACTCTGGAGATTACTTTAAAGCACAAAGGATAGCACAGCATAATTACTTAACACAAGCTTCCCACAGCACACAGCTTGCTTGTGAAGCCACATAACTTAATATTTGAAATGCTGCTACCAGTAATTGTTGTGCCATAATAAATGACACATGAAGGTTGACTCTTGTCTATGCTAATATGGTTAAAGTTGCAAACACCAGTATTAGTTCAATAGAAAGGCATACTGACAAGCTTGTTTGTTGTCAACAAGCAGAACACATGGGAGCACCAAATGAAACAAATTTTCAATCTGAGGAGAAAATGCTCTCCTCAAGAGGTTCTTTCAGTAGGAGGTCTTGAGCCTCATTGTCACCCCTGCTGAGCAAGCAGAGAAATCAACACTGGAAGTCCCACTGTCTCCCACGTATCCAACTTTCCTCTATACTTTCTTCTAACTGCCCTTTCTGTCCTATCTCCTCGCTCAGTCTTCAGTCCAACTACACCACACAAAAACAACTCCAGAGGAGTATGCAGCTTATTCCACTCTTCCTAGCTAAAGAGAGCAAGAAGAGTTACCAGCAAACCATCAAATGAAGGAGAAGACTGCAGCTAAACACGGCACCTGCACAAGCTCAAATCATTCGTCTGTGACTGATCATAACTGGTATCACAACTTTAAGGCTTTCACTTTTGGTTGTTGAATTTTCAGTTCACTAATTACTGGTCAACTTACTCATAAACCAGCATGAAATATCTTCAGTTGAGGAACTAAGCCTGATGGAGTCTCAATTCTCAAGTATTTGGTCCACATATAATGGCTCTGCATCAGAATCACACCTTGTTCTTTCTAAAGGATTCTATTTCTTCAAAAACTAAGTTACTACTGCTTTGCTCTCACAGAGCACTGTGAACACTGTGAAGTAAAACCAGCACTTAATTACTTTAAAAGCATGTAACACTACAACATCACACAACCAACAGTACATCTGAAAAATAGCAGGAAGCAGAGGTCTGTTGATATTCTCTTAACAATTTGGGTGAGTGTAACTGCCCATTATCAGAAAGGCGGTACTCTTGCTAACCTTATTTAAGAACAGATGCTTACACTGGGACAGAAAACAATAATCTATTGTTTGGCATGCTCTAATAGTCTCTGTCCTTGCTGATATTTACATTTACTAAAAGCATGAAAAACGTACATTGCTTCACTCTATCTTATACTTTTGTCCCCTCTTAGAAGGTTTTGTAGATAAGCAAAGGCATTATAACTGTTTTTTCTATAAGCTGTAATATTGGCAGAATGACAATGTCATACTTGAAAGCTTTTAGATCCGCATTTGAAATCAACTCAAATCATCAAGAAAATAAGAGCTGAGACTTCTAACAGCATTAACTCCATACCTAATTTTCTCAAGGCAACAAATTACATGCTTCAAAACAAACTCAAATATACTTACTAGCCAACAACTTCGTAGACAACTAGCTACTTCAGCAGAACTGCTTAAATGGCAGAAAAGCTTCAATGGAATTATTTTAGAAAAGCTACCATGCAGTAATAAATAACATGCCTGATAACTTAGTGTTATTATACTAGTAAAACAAGCTAGACTACCCAAGAAGGGCTTATAATTGCAAGCAGTAAATATTTAAAACAAAACAAAACAAAACAAAACAAAACAATCAATAAACCATTAACATCCATACAGCCATGTCACCTTCAAGACATTTGTTTCTGCAGTATCAGTTGCAGGTGTTTCATGCAAGTATATGTTTTAGTCTTACCTTTATGACAAGCTCGTTGTAGGAAATTCCAGTTCTAGTTTATGACCAAATATATTGGTAGGTCCTTACTAGAGCTACCTTTTATATTCTGGCTTTCAGTAATAAGCCATCTCCGCATTCACACACTCCAAAATAACCTAGGATTTGGACATATTATTTGAATTATATTATCTGATGTTCTTCTTCAGAGCTCCAGCTACCAAAAATGCCGCTGCATGCACAAGTCTGCTCTTTGTTAATAACAAAATATAAAATATCTTCTATTATGGCACCAAATCTTTGTGCTTGCCATCATTTGAAACTAACCCCTCACACTGCCTGCTCCAGAATAGATTAAAACAAGTAGGCGGACCAAATGTTTGGCTCAACTCTCATCTCAAGCTGTTTCTCAAGCCTTTCTATTGAACCAGTGCACCTGCCATGTTCTGCTCAGTGTTTAAAGAGTGTTCCAATGAAACAGAGAAGCAGTACTACCACAGACAAGATCTGGCAACTTAACTGCCCCTTACAAGACAACTGCAGATTTCAATTAAAACCTGTATCTGATGTAGCTGAAATTTTACAAGTTAAATGAGGAAAAAGATGGGAACTCCATGATGCATCAGTCACGAATCAATTATATTTTCTCTAGCATGACACAGCATTTCATCTATGGTTACACTTCATAACCTGAAGCTGCAATTGATTTACCATCTTTTGAAGTTCAAAGTGCAGTTTTTGGTTCTTCTCCAGGTGGTCTCTTCTGTACAAAGTACGCAATGAGGTTTCACACCTTGAACGGGTAGTCTCTCTTTCACCCTGAGGCACTGCTGCCCAGAAGTGCTGGGTCAGGTGGCCCAACAGCTTCTCTCTCCCCTGCTATCAACCTCCTAGGCAGCCACAGAGCTCAAGTGCTTTGTTCAGCAGGGAGCTAGGTTTACAGGTGACATGCCTAGAGCAGATGTCATTTATCAGTGCAAAAGAAAACTGAAAGGCAGAAGGGGTCCCCTCCACACTTTCTGTTAATACCGACAGGCCTGCTTAGGTATCAATTGTAGCATTCAGAGCTGAGGGAAGATGATAAATAGCTACTTACTACTGCAAATTCATCAGTAACATTAGCACAACCGTCTAGCTTGGCAAAGTCCTCTTCAAATATCAGCAAAATTAAAATTACTGTTTCCCTTCACAAACCAGACTTCTGGACTAGTCTCATGGTGGAAAATGCTATTGATACAATTTTTCAGGAAAATATTTTTGCAAAGCATAACTTATAAGCAGTAAGTGCAGCACAACTTGAAATTATCTGTTATATCTTTCTATGCAAACAATTAGAACTTCTGCACTTGCTTTTTGCTTTGTGTCTAGTCTCAAAGTATATTTTGTGCTAAAAGATCACAAACTGCAAGAGAAATTCAGGTTTTATTTATTTCTACAAAAGGTACCTCCTGGTATGGTTATTCTTCAGACAAGCTTTTGGAGAAAGTCGGCAGCCACCAGAGCTGCAGCTACATACACCCCATGCAAACTGAGTAAAGAACACAGCCCTAGCTCAGCACTCTAAGTGCATCATTTGACATCTGCAGAAGGAAAGCCCTTTTAACAGTGTCACAAAGGTATATATATTGAAGTATCACTTGCTCAAGCAAGCTATGAGCAAACCCAAGCAGAATAAAGTCTCATTTTCTGAGGTTACTTTCTAACAGGAGCTTCCACTTTGATAACTTGTTGCTTCGTTCTCAAACTATGAAGCAGCTTTGTTTTCACAGCATGAAATTTTTTTTCTACACAGTAAGGAGCATAAACAAGGTGAGTACTGCAGGCATGGTCTGTACTCAAGCACCCCCATTCAAGAGTACATGGCTTACCATTTCTATTAATCTTGATATTGTCAAGTCCTCCAATTGCTGGAAAATTTCCTACAGTAAGTGTAGTTGTTACACTGGGGTCCCTTAGAATTTACCTTCAGTTGATGAAATCTACTGTGTCCTTTAGCTCAACACAGCATGGATTGAGAATAAGATATTGTAAGAGAAAATAACACCAAGTTATAGCAGATACATTCTGCAGTTTCTCCTGTTCGTGCACACTGTGCAACACATCGAAAAGTTTGGGTCTTCTACTTCTGAAGTGGTTTTCACCCTGCGCTTTTCAGTTGCAGGAATTAAGTTAAAGCAGTTAGTGTTTTCTTCTAATCACATGCACAAGGGAAAAACAAGACTGTTTATACAGTTTGCTTACTCTTGGAAAAGCAATTGAGGCTTGTTTGTTGTTGTAGTAGGTTTTTTTAAGGCAAACTAGAACTTAAGTATTTAGCCAGAAGTTCCCACCTTTTACTTCCTTGTGTTGCACACGGTCTAACATGGGAACAGATTATGAAATAAATGTTTGGAAGTTAGTCAAGCAAAGGACTGCTGGTTACTACATTATCAAACGATAGGGTCTGTTGTAGGAAACAAAAGAAGCAATTTCCTGGCCTACATTTATTTCCCTGACAGTTGCTACGTAAATTGAATCTTTAACTCAGCAGCTATTTCTTGTGATCCTGGCCACACAAGAAGTCATGAAAGTGAGCTAGACAAAAGAGGTAGCACATCTCCAAGCAACAGCATCAGCTAAAGACACCCTTATCAGTTAGGACAGGCTGCTCTCCAGTTCTGTCAGGCAGAAAGGTAACCAGCAGGCTCTGTACTTTGAGAAGGCCTGTGTAGTGCCACGACTCTTCCATTTTACTTCAAAGGAGCAGGAAGAAATATGCATCTTTGGAAGGGGAAGGATAATGCTACACAAAAGTTATGCTACATTTCATACATCCCTGACTTCTGAAATGTTCAGAAAATATTGTCATCACAGAGTCTCTACTCTTCTTTGTGGAAGATCTATCACCTTCCCAGTATTACAATTCCTGTGTGACTGTCAGGGTTTAAACCAGCTGTAATTCAGAGCCAAGCAGCAGCTCGCTCACTCCCCCTCCTTCCTCCCCCACACTCCTGGAGGGATGAGAAGGAGAATCAAAAGAATGTAACTCCCATGGGTTGAGGTAAGAACAGTCCAGTACTAAGGTATAACACAAACCACTGCTGCTACCACCAATAATAATCATAATAAGGGAAATAATAAGGGAAGAGAATAAAACCACTCACCACCCACCGACCGATACCCAGCCCGACCCAGCAGTGATCTAAACCTGCCGGGTCCCTGCCCTCAGTTTTTACATCCTGGGCATGACGTGCTGTGGTATGGAATACCTCTTTGGACAGTTTGGGTCAGGTGTTCTGTCCCTGCTTCCTCCTGGCTTCCCCTCCTCCCTGGCAGAGCATGAGCCTCAGAAAGTCCTTGGTCAGACTAAACATTACTGAGCAGCAACTAAAAACATGGGTGTTATCAGCGCTGCTCCCAGGCCTAAAGTCAAAAACACAGCACTGCACCAGCTACTAAGGAGGAGAAAAATGACTGCTACTTCTGAACCCACGATAGTGACAAAGTGCACTGAGAGTATACATTGCTGGTTTGCATTCTTAGAAAACTGGACTTAAGTAATGGCCTATGACATAGCAGTTTCTCCATTGCCAATCATACTACATTATCCCTTGTGAGAATGACAAAGGTGAAGTGTTCTAACTCATTACAATGAGGAAACCTTTATCCCTCTGCCCTTTCAGCAGGCTGACCTGCTGACTCAAAGCTAAGTCTGAACTCTTATTTCATGAGGAGGTAAAGGGTTGATGTGTTCATTTCCCTCCTTCTAGTTCTCTGCATATGGACCATTCTTAGTACACACCTTCATTGTTCCTATAAATACTGAGAATCAGGAGGAGCATGAAATTCCAAAAGCTTTGGCTTGAAATCCTTTTCAATCCCCTCATGGGTCATCAGACCTCTTTCAAGAGTCCCAAAAGAATAGCAGCAACATGGACTAAGTCCAAGAGAGTAACAGGAAAAATGGAAAATGTACTATACTGAGAAAACTCACAAGCAACATGGTCAGATGAATACTACTAACTGCTTTTTCCATACTACAGTGTTATGTCAGACGGCGCTACCAAACACAGGTAAATCTAATGAATTGTTGTTAGGAGCTCAGTAAAGTCAGTATTCACATTTTTAATGTTAATTTTTTTCTTCTTCTTAAGCCGGTACAGATCGTAAACTCTTCTCTACAGACCTTGCTAGCCTAAGAAAAACAGCTGAATTAAAGCTGAACAATGGGACTTTTGTCAGTTATGAACAGTACCAAGAACAAAAGTTCTAGTGAGGGTGAAAAGTTATGTAAGCTAAAGTGCAGTTTTTCATGAGAGCAAGTAGCTACAAACTGGGTATAAATCTAGGTTAGAAATTAGAAGGCTTGAAAAGAGTTCTTGAACTAGATCTCATCTCCTATTAGCTAGGCAAGAAACCCTCCCTCCAGCTATTTCAAATGTAGAACTCAGGTTAAAAAGAATGCATCTTATTTTCCCACATTCACAGAATAATTAGGTTTAGTTCAGTCCTATAATAATTTACAGCTTTCTAACTTCTGGGCAAGCAAATATGTTGCCCTAAATTCAATAAATTAACCAGTTATTTTATCTCTGCTGCTCTGAGAACTGAGGATATTTGCACTACATTCCCCAGCTAAAGAAGGTCATGGTCATTGCAGGTCTAAGCTATCAGGAACTGTATCTCTGGCATTTCTGTGCATGCACTGAGAGAGCTTCCAGGTGGAAAGTAAGACTCCTGAGGAGAAGAAATAGGTAGTGGAAAAAAAAAAAAAAACAACAACCAAATTATCAGTGCAATCATACATATGCACTGAATATAAGGTCTTATTCCACAATGTTCTCTTCAGGCTTCAGTGACTGTTCTGGATTTTGTCCTGCCAGCATTCCTCCTAGAATTCTCCATTATTCTTTGCGGTAGAAAGATCCCAATGGCAGGGGACCAGAGCACCACTTTATCTCAACTTTTCTTCAATAATCTTATTAGAATCATAGAATCATAGAATAGTTAAGGTTGGAAAGGACCTTAAGATCATCTAGTTCCAACCCCCCTGCCATGGGCAGGGACACCTCCCACTAAACCATGTCATCCAAGGCTATGTCCAACCTGGCCTTGAACACTGCCAGCGATGGAGCATCCTCCTGCAGCAGGTGGCTGAAGTGCAGGAAGCTGTTACCAGGCTGAAAGGTGTCAGGGAAGCTGAGGGGAAGCAGCACTGCTTGCTCCGGGACCAGACTGTTCCGGAGCCTCGAGTGTCTACTGTTGCCTGTGCAGGAAAGGAGGCTGCTGCCCCAGAAGCTGGGAAAAGATAACAGAAAAAAAACAACAAAAAAAGGAAGAAGAGGGCAATTAAAAGCAAGGGGCTTCCTCCTACATCTGTTGTCCCCACCGAGACCGCTCTGCTATCCTGCAGGGGGCTGATGAGCAACAGCGCTCCCACCAGGCACAACCAGCTGGTGCACTGGTAAAGAAGGTCACTACTGGTGCTGCCAGGAAAAAGCGGCGGATCATAGTAGTCGGGGACTCTAATCTGAAAGGCACAGAGGCACCCACCTGCCTGCCTGACCCCGGGGCTCGGATCAGGGATGTGGCCGAGAAGCTGCCTGATCTAGTCGGTCCCACTGACTATTACCCACTCCTGGTAATACATGTGGGTGCTACTGATATAGATAGCAGTAGCCCAGAGACCATGAAGAAGGACTACAGAGCTCTGGGAGAGGTGGTTAGGGGCTCTGGAGCTCAGATTGTCTTTTCGTCAATTCTCCAGGATACAGGGCAGGACCTTGAAAAGGCTAGGAGGATTAAGCAGGTTAATAAATGGTTAGAAGGGTGGTGCTATAGTCAGGGGTTTGGGTACCTTGAACATGGGACTCAATATAGTAGGCCAGGTCTCCTGGGGGCTGGCAGAGCTGGTCTGACAAAGAAGGGGAAGAGTGGATTTGGTAGGAGGCTTGCCAGACTGGTCAAGGATGCTTTAAATTAGATGTGTTGGTGGAGGGGGGCATCATTCCATCCCAACACACCCAGTCGGTTGCCAGCACCTACAGTAAACGTTCGGAGCAATGTAGAGATATTCCAGCTGCTCCAGCCAATGAGCCGGCTTCAATTGGATCTCGGCTCAAATGCCTCTACACAAATGCCCGTAGTATGGGGAACAAACAAGAGGAATTAGAGATGTTGCACGTCTACGGGGGTATGATATCCTAGGCATCACAGAAACATGGTGGGATGGCTCCTATGACTGGTGTGTTGGAATGGAAGGTTACCAGCTCTTCAGGAAAGACAGGCCCGGCAGACGGGGAGGGGGAGTTGCTATTTATGTTAGGGATAGGCTAGAGAGTATGGAACTCTGTCTGGGGACAGGTGAGCAGTCAACAGAGAGTTTGTGGGTCAGGGTTAAAGGGAGAACAGCGATGGGTGACATTATTGTGGGGATCTGTTACAGACCGCCTGACCAAGGGGACTTGCTGGACGAAGCGCTCCATAGGCAGATAGGATCAGCCTCACGCTCGCAGGCCCTTGTTCTCATGGGAGACTTCAACCACCCTGATATCTGTTGGAGGGATGGTACGGCCCGGCACAAGCAATCCAGAAGGTTCCTCGATTGTGTGGAAGACAACTTTCTTCTGCAAGTAATAGATGAGCTGATAAGGAGAGGTGCCATGTTTGACCTCGTCCTCACCAACAGGGAAGGGCTGGTTGGGAATGTGATGCTCCAGGGCAGCCTTGATTGCAGCAATCATGAGATGGTTGAGTTTGAGATCCTCAGGACAGTGAGAAGAGCGTGCAGCAAGCTCACTGCCCTGGACTTCAAGAGAGCAGACTTTGGCCTCTTCAGGAACCTACTCAGTAAGGTTCCATGGGATATAGCCCTAGAGGGCAGGGGGGCCCAAGACTGTTGGTTGATATTCAAGGATCACCTGCTGCAAGCTCAGGAGCGATGCATCCCAACTAGAAGGAAGTTAAGCAGGAGGGCCAGGAGACCTCCTTGGATGGATAAGGACCTGCTGAGCAAATTCGAAGGAAAAAAGAGGCTTCTAAAAGGTGGAAGCAAGGACAGGCGGCCTGGGAAGAATACAGGGATGGTGGACCACTCGGTGGATAAAGAACGGGCTGGATGGCCGCACGCAAAGAGCTGTGCTCAATGGCTCAATGTCCACCTGGAAACCAGTAACGAGTGGTGTCCCTCAGGGATCGGTGTTGGGACCGGTCTTGTTCAACATCTTTGTGTGTGACACGGACAGTGGGATTGAGTGCGCCCTCAGCAAGTTTGCCGATGACACTAAGCTGTGTGGTTCGGTTGATACTCTGGAGGGAAGGAATGCCATCCAGAGGGACCTTGACACGCTTGTGGGGTGGGCTGATGCCAACCTAATGAAGTTTAACCATGCTGAGTGCAAGGTCCTCCACCTGGGTCGGAGCAATGCCAGGCACAGCTACAGGTTGGGCAGAGAGGAGATTCAGAGCAGGCCTGCGGAGAAGGACTTGGGGGCGTGGGTTGATGAAAAAATGAACATGAGCCGGCAGTGTGCGCTTGCAGCCCAGAAAGTCAACCGTATCCTGGGCTGCAGCAAAAGGAGCGTGACCAGCAGGTTGAGGGAGGTGATCCTGCCCCTTTACTCTGCTCTTGTGAGACCTCACTTGGAGTATTGTGTGCAGTTCTGGTGTCCTCAACATAAAAAGGACATGGAACTGTTAGAACAAGTGCAGAGGAGGGCCATGAGGATGATCAGGGGACTGGAGCACCTCCCGTATGAAGATAGGCTGAGAAAATTGGGGCTGTTCAGCCTGGAGAAGAGAAGGCTGCGTGGAGACCTCATAGCAGCCTTCCAATACCTGAAAGGGGCCTATAGGGATGCTGAGGAGGGACTCTTCATTAGGGACTGTGGTGAGAGGACAAGAGGTAATGGGTTTAAACTTAAACAGGGGAAGTTTAGATTGGATATGAGGAAGAAATTCTTTACTATAAGAGTGGTGAGGCCCTGGAATGGGTTGCCCAGGGAGGTTGTGAATGCTTCATCCCTGGCGGCGTTCAAGGTGGGGTTGGACATAGCCTTGGATGGCATGGTTTAGTGTGAGGTGTCCCTGCCCATGGCAGGGGGGTTGGAACTCGATGATCTTGAGGTCCTTTCCAACCCTAACTATTCTATGATTCTATGATTCTATGATTCACAGCTTCCCTGGGCAACCCATTCCAGTGCCTCACCACCCTTACAGTAAAGAAGTTCTGCCTTATATCCTGGAGCCAACTTAGTAGTGAAGCAAAACTAGAGTTTGCTTAGTGCTGTCTCCTCTATCAAAAAATGTCTAATTTTAGAACATCTAACTTAAGCCTTCATTTCTTAATACAGTCAACAGCTGTATCATCTATTCTCTGTAGATGATAGATACTAGTTTATAAACCCAAGTTCACAACAGGCTTGTGATTAGCACAGAAACTTCCATCTCATCCCTCACTTGGATAAACATTCTTTACCTTACACAGACTTAATGAGACAACACTGTACAAAATATATAGAAGTACAGCCTTCCTTTCACCTCCCCACCCTACACAACCTTTAATTCTGGTCATTGTTAGCATTCACCATAACTGACAGTTGATCCCAACCAGTAGGAGAACACTCCAACCAGCCACATTCTGACTGCAGTCCACTGACAGCAGACTCCATCTCAGTAACTGGGCTAAGAGTATTTAATAAAAGATAGGCTGGTTGGTTAAAGGGGAAGACAGAGTTTGCCTCCTTCATCTTTCTTTTTGCTCTTTTAAATTCAATATCTTTAATTTCTACCAGATTACAGCAGTTGTCTCACAACTTAATTTTTTCAACCACATAGCTTGTCAGCAGTACATTCTTCCCAAATCAGACTTACTACCAGCTCACGGGACACTTTTAACACTGATCATCTCACACCTATGCATTTTCTTTGCAACTTTCATGTAAGAAATACAGTTGATCACAGTTGCCCCTGTTGTCTGAACAAGGAGAGTTAAACTTCATGCAACAGGAGTAGAGAATGGTGCCATCAGTCATGTGGGTACCAGCATTTCAGAAACAGTGCTATACTTTGTAGAGCTCCAGCAAGAGTTTTGACCTCTTTTTTGAAGGAAGGATATGAATAAAATCATTTCTTCAGATACAGTGGCTGTCAAAAGAATGATTTTTGTGGAATGAACCTCCTCATAAAATCTTCTGTCAAAGATCTATGTTGCTTTCTGACAACTGATGTATGTGTCATGTACATATCAGGCTCAGTGCAACACAATTCAGACTAGGATGCTGTCAAATTTACTTCTTTCCAGGTTGTTAATCATTAAGTTTTATCATACAAAAGGTCTTATTTTTTGTTTTGTCTCCATCTGGGAGATGTTTTTATAAATAAAAGGTTTTTACATAATGTGAAAATTGTGTCTCAGCCAGCTGTGATTATGGTCCTCACACTAAATATATCATAAACATGTATTTTGGCAGGGGTGAAATTACCATCTTCCAAGTATAAAAAGACAGAATCCTGCTGGTTTGGGCTATCCCAGCTCCACCCCCAATTCATTGTCCTTACTGTTCAGCTATAAGATTTTTTTTTTTCCTACCGATTTAATTGCAGAAAACAATCTAGGTATACTTACTCATGCTTACCCCTTTCCTGCAGCTGTCTAACTAAAAAGAATATATATTTACAGTAGCCTGAGAAAATATTTCAAAAGGAAGCCTATGCTAAGGATACCCAGATGGTTTTGGGTTTTAAGTACAGCTGTGAGCAGGAGCAGTGACAGAAGGAGGCAAAACTGCTGATTGCTCACAGCTCTGTGACAGCCATCATATGACTCTGACCTAGCTTGTTTATCACCGATGTGTATTCCCAGCAGAAGAACTGCTCCTTTAAGCCATAACAACCAGCTATTTGTCTGACACATCTTTTATGCAGGACAATCAAAAATACTGTAAGCTCTACCTATAAATCATTTGCCTCTACATATCTTTTCCTGCATTGCAGGACAGAAGTCCAGCTCTCAGGTAATTATCATGCACTGATGGGAGGGAAAGAGGGATTTTCCGTACTCCATCATGATAAAAGAGCTGGGAAGGAGCCTTTCTGAGTGCATTTGCAATCCTTGCTGTTCAATTCTAGCCACATAAAAAACTGCTGCAATAGTTCATATTTGAAGGGCACAAGAAAGCAGAAGACTAAATAAAGAATCTGTTCTAGATGAACTTTTCCAGAGCAGCAATTACTGTCCATGCCTTGCTGACTTCCTCTCTTACAAATGAAAAGGCAATCTCTAGAGGCTTGGCACTCTAATGCAGCAGGTTTGGAGTCTCTGTATGAGTGTTTGACTTTGGTTGACGGTTTCTTTGATGATGCTGGTATACGAAATGACCTGGACATCTGGGGTTGAAGCATGTCTAATTCTTCAATTACAAAGTAGAGATCGATTCCTTGTCCAATCCTGGTATCCATGAGATACACCTCAAAGAAAAAGAAACATTAGCATCAAGAGGAGGTCAACTTTGCTAAAATATATACTTTCCCCTAACCACTTTATCTCTAGGACTATCAACTTCTAATTTTTTTTTTCTAAGTTGATTTCTCTGCTTCTTAGAAAATTTGCCACTGCATGCCCAATTTAAAGACATTATTGAGTTTCCCTAAAAATACTGACAGGCAAGCTGTAGCACTCAGGATGTGATTGTGGACATATGGTAGTAACGAGAGTCTAATTAGATTTTGATACTTAAGCCTGGTGTGAGAAGGGTCAGTTTCTTAATCATGTTAGACTTTGAAGAGATTACAGGAGTGGCTTTTTCCTCCTCACAGACTGTGCACTGGGATCTGACCCTCTTTAACTAGATTGGGACACTAAATGTAATTGATAAATGTTGGCACACTGCTGTATTAGCTATAAAATCATGCACACAAATTTATCCATTTTGTAACCACACAGCACCAAAGTGCAGTATGAAAAAGGCCACTGCACACATGCTCCTGTTAGAATAAACTCTTAGCATAATCACAAATGTCCTATTACACCAGCACTGTGAATTCCAACAAGATTTGTACTCCTTGCAGTCTTCACTGGCAGAAGTGAATTAACACAGAAATAAAACTACATTTAACTTCAGCCTTCCAGTAAGTTTTATTTGATTTGCTACTTCTGTGTAAGTCAGAAATAATAGTAAAGAGTATCTCTGCCTCTTCTACTGTCATTTTTTTCAAACTCCATGCAAAATGAGGTTTTCAGGAAAATTAATATCACTCCTGGTATTAGAGCAAAGCTAAATGGAACAGAAAAGTGTGGAAATATAAATCCACCACCTCAGAGGTGGTCTAGTATCCTAATTTCTGGTGTAAAACTTATGACTTGGCATTTTCATCTTGCATACTTATCCTCTCCAAATCTCCTTTTCAATAAGTGCTAGTCTTTACAGCCACAAGACACATTTCAACTAACTAGATCTGTCTTACGCAGTTTCCAACAACAACAGCATTTATTTATGTACATTAAAAATTGGCATGTGCTTTAGATAGGAGGCTAGTATGATTTTCCATATTAGTTTTCATCCGCGGGGGTCAAGGAGCCTTTGGAAGCCTTCAGAGTGAAAGATCTTTAACTGTTACAGAAAGAACAACCTACTTTCTCCAAAGGTAGAAAGTCATTCTGGGCTGTCATTATACCCCAGGTGCAGTCTGTGCAGGAAGCCAGGAGGAATTCTGTGCATGAGACAGCAGAAGATGCAAACATCAGAATCGGATTTAGCCGTATTAGGACGGAGCCACACTGACTTTCAAGGCAGTGTTTTGTACCCTCAGTGTGCATTGGCCTGGTTGTACAGAAGCTGAGGTGAAACACTTATATTTACCATATGATATGTACTTTATGCCAGTTTCCATTAGTTACTGACATAACAGCTGGCAGAAAGGAAAAAGTAGATGGAGCGTTTCATCCCCAAACACGGAGTAAATCCGGCCTGTTTAAAGGAGCGGGTTCTCAAATCTGAGAGAAAGAAATACATTGTAGAATCCCTGCTGGGGACAATGTAACTGCTAAGCTTTGCTTGCAGCAGAATCTTTCACAGCTTCAACTTTAGTGTGTGAAAAACAAGGCATGGAAGTTAAACCAAACCCACCTAAGAGACCAGCTGGAGTGAAGCTCATCTGCTTTTTTGTTGTCAGTATGCTCATTTTAGTTGACTGGCCTGGCTGACCACTTCAATGAGCTCTTGTGAGGTGAGAAGTATCTCTAAACGCACGCAAGTTGTTGAAAACGGCAATGAACAGAGACCAACCAAACACTTCTCACTTTTACAAAAAACAGAGCTGAAGCCACTCTGACAAGAGTGACACTCCGACAAGACCAGAGTTATGCTAAATTAAAGTCCACAAACAATAAACAGGGCCATGCTTCACCCATAGCACAGCTGGCCTCTGGCAAAGCTAATTGTACTTGTCCTTAAAAGAGAAAAGAGAAGATAACCACAAAGGGTTATATTGTGGGAACAGCTTGTGTAGATCCTGGTAAAGGACATGAAAGGAGCCAACTAAAAATACATTCAGCCCTAATTGTAGGCAGCTTATTTAGATGGGAACTATTTACATATGCCATTTGAACCTCTAATGTTTCTGTGGTGAATTTCTTATTTCTTTTTTCTTTTTCTTTTTTTTTTTTTTTTTTTTTTTTTTTTCCTAAGCCTCAGCAATTGTTTCATGATTAACTGTCTGGGATTTTTTGATCTAACAGAAAGCAAATCAAGGTATTTAATAGCAGCTCTAAATTAAAAAGCAGAATGAAATTATTACACTTAGGAAATTGTTTCAGATATATTACATGAAAATCCTATTTATTTGGCAATATAAAGCAGACAAGTAGAAATAGTAACAGCCTGACAGCTGTAAGACACAATCAGAAATGAACTCCTGCAAACAGCTTATAATAAAGATCAGTTCATACGCTTCTTGACTTCGAGTTCTTCATTCCTTTTTCTGTTTCTACAAACTATTTTTCCATTCACATGTCCTGCTGGCGTCTGCTTTTGCCTCTCATTGACACTGTGTGCCAACAAAAAGACTAAGTTGTTAGAGGGCCCACACATCTTCAGCATTAGCAACACCATAGACAGCAACATACATACGCGCCCAGTGTAAATCACAGCCTGTGCAATAGATTCAAACACTCCTGCATTAAGTCACATGGGAAACAGCACTTGTTGAGAGAGGCTCACCTCAGCTCTTGTTTCAGTTTGCAGAAGAGAAGGGTTTTACAAAGATATTACTTTTTGAAACGTCAGTGTCTGGGTTGGGTTGGAAGAAAACAGGTAAATAATATCCAAGCATTGGAGAGTAATGCATCAAAATGGTAACTCACTGCTTTCATCTTCCTGTTGGAGCTAACCCAGAATATCCATAGATCCCAACTGTCTTTGCTTAGAAGATTAGTGAAACCACTGGTATTCTCCTCTTCTAGTGATTCTGTAAAAATGCTTTCCTTTGGTCAGCTAAATCAACTTTTTATTTATTTAATAATGGATGAGATTTATGCAGTATACAGTCCCACTTGTATTTCTTTTTGCGTCATAGAATCAGCAGCCCTCTTATACAACACAGACCTTTAAAAGTCTGAGATCTCTGTTTGAGGTCTCTAGCTTTGTTACTAACCTATCAGAAGTGCCATCTGTGGGCCACGGACACATCTTGCCACATTTCTGATTTAGTAGTGACGTATATGTAACTGACATTGCCAGGGAAGAGCAGAAATCACTGCAAGCTGGAAAGCCCCAGACCTCATGGTGTCAAGCACTGACAGTTGTCTTGGGAGGCCCACAAGAGGCGGAGGGAAGTGAAAGAGAACCTCAGCCAAAGCCCTGTGCAGGGGTAGGTCAGGGACACCTCCCAGTGCCACACACGACAAGCCAGGTACCCCTTTACTTTTGAAATTGTCCTGTTTGCTCAGCCTTTCATCAATTTCTCAGCTCAGATTCAGCCCACCACACATAGTCAATGCAGTGGCTGCCTAGCACTTTTCGAGGCACTGGACGGGCTTGCTTTGGGAACTGACAGGAGCTATGAACATCAGGCCTGCCAGGAGGGAGCAGTGTCTGCTGGGCTGGGGGGTTTCTTTCCCAGCTAGAAGAAGAGACATGCCCTCATGACACTTCTCCCAACAGCAGGAAGCCTGCCTGTGCTATTTTAGGAGCAGAGAGAGAATTTTGGACAGACAATGCCAACCACAGACTCCATTTTAGTCGACTGTCCACAGGCAGGGTGCATTCATTCAAAGAGCTGCCTGAGCTTAGAATAGTGTAATGATGATGGGAACTGTTCATTAAAACCCCATCACTTGCTGTCCTGCACCAGTGTTCTGAGCACTGGTGGTCGACACAGAAGATCCAGAGTGATAGGATACCTCTCCTGGCAGGAAAGCAGGGCTTTGTACTGGCAGCATCTGCCTACATACCAGGGCCAATGACTGTGCAGGGGGATAACGGCTCCAGAATGGAATGAGAACGTTTGACCTCCAGAGCACAGCATGAGGCAGTTTTTCCCTTCCCAGGAGAACTACTGAAGAAGCAAACATTATTATGGATGACGCAGATGAGAAAATGAGAAATGAGGACGGGGAGGAGGATGTATTGTTTAAATGGAAATGTTTTATCACGTTTCATTTCCTATCAGTGCATCTAGAATTCGAAGAAGTCCTGTTTTGATTAATAGCGTGAAAAATCACCCCTCAACATGAATTCCCAAATAAGCTGGTAACAGCGGCAGAGCTTCCTCAGGCATGGGGACCTCAAGGAGGCAGCCTGGTGCCCTCTCGTGTTGCTCCGCGGCTAAGGCAGCCACCTCGGCGCCGCGAACGTTTACTCAAGAGTAAACTAGCTCTTTGCTGGCAGGTTTCCGGGAGGTGAAAGATAAAGCAAAGTGACATCTTTGTGCTACCGTAGGGTTTTTCTAATAGCTAATTATTAAAACAATACAGTGGAAGTTTCAAGTGGAATTCTCCATACACATATACAAAGATGGGTATCAATCAACTTTGCTTTGCTGCGTTTTAACTGAGATGTTTTCATCTCCTTACCAGCAAGATTTCTAGCACAGGGACACGAATGGGAGGTCACCATTTAGGTACTCTCACAGAAGCTGACTCAACTAGAAATGATCTTGTCCATTGATGTTGTTCTTACACAACCTTTCCCATGCTCCTTCCAGTTTTCACCAACACGCACCCCTATACTCCACCCATTGGTGCGAGAGAAGCATCAGAGGAACTTATTCTGAACTTTCTATATAGAGAGATGGTCTTACATAATTGGAGACCAGTAAACCCTTAGGGTCCACACGGTGCTGAATTAGGGCTTGGGTTTTTTAATCCACACTGCACAGAATCACCTTTGAAACCCTAATCTAAGGTATGTAAGGACAGTCACTTTGTTAGATGTCTAAAACACAATAAAACCACTAACAGGTTATGTGGGTCTGAAAATACACTGAAATGCTTTTGCAAGGTGGAGCTAGGTCAACCTTATGTATAACATTCCCTAAAGAATAACTATGCATTTCTCAGCATGTGTGTATTAGAGGTTAGATTTGGTAAAAGAAAGTTAATATCACAGAGTCACACCTACGAAAGTCTGAGGAATTGAAGTTTTTATAAACTTTATTACTCCTGTAGACGAATGCTTGCAAATACGTGTCAGCTATCATGATTGTTGTACACTTGTGTACTACTCAGTCCTCTGAAGATGTGAAAATTATCTCTCTACAAATAGCACATTACTTACAAATAAACAAGCTTTATTCATGTTATTGGTTTTAAAGTGTGAGTGAAAAGGATTCTGGGTTTCAATAAAAAAAAAGCAAGGCCCATGTTACAAAAATGTAATGTAAAATATGCAGCCAAGAGTGCACCCTAGAGTTGTTTTCTGGCTGGTCTCTTACAAGGATCCTGCAGGACTAATGCCATCTCACTCCCATCAGGAAGGTCCTGTTTCAAACAGAACAAGCTTAGGCTTTGACTATAAAACTGAAAAAAAGTATTTTTTTATTATGTTATTCAAGAAAGATGCCTAGATAGCTTCCCAGATTTCTGTCTCATAGACAAATCACTCATGTTTTTATCAGGGAAACAACTAACAGTACTATCACAAGATTGACACACCTAGTATACACCAACTAACAAGAGCACACAGATCAGACAAATGGGTCAATCCCTGCCTTTCTTTCCTTACTATTAAAACATCGCATGGAGCTTAGCTCACCCTTGCCTCTTGTATGGGATTACAGCTTCCGCAGACAGACCAAGATCTTGAGGGGTTCCAGCTTGCAAGCGTTTCATAGTCTACAGGCGCAGACTTCCACCTGGCACATGGCAGTAACTCCAGAGCCACGAGCCTTCCCATACGGGAACAGCACCAGCCTGCTCCAAAGCCTAAGCTGGTGCCTCCACTGTGCAGTCATTGCACCATTTGGTTAATACCAACAGGGACCCACCACCCCCCCTTCAAGCTCAGAGGATCCACTGCAGGCGGATCAGCGCAGTGCCACAGCGCAAGGAAGAACAGTGTTCTCTCAGGCAGCTGGCACAGCACACAGAATGGAGGATAGGGTCAAAGTGTATGCAACGTTTTATTGAAAAAATATCAATGGTCTGTACATAAAGTACAACTTAATGGGCTTGATAAACTCTCTGGAGACTTAGTCAATACAGGTCTTCTTTTCTTCTTCTTCATCTAAGGGCATAAAGCAAACAATGAAGCGGCAGATCCCCTGTGCTTGTGCAAGTGCAAGCACAATCCCACCACTGTGAGTGCAGCAAAGTACCTAGCTCTACACACAGGACTCCAGCATGCTCAATGTACTTTGATGAATGGTCTGCAAGAAATTTAAAGCATGGAAGAAGTGCACAGGACTGGTCCTTCAACCCACTGCCAATTCAAAATTTATTGTGAGATCTCTGCTATCCTAAACAGTCTGCATCTGCTTATCCAATATTTCTGACAAATAAATACAAAAATAAATAGGGCTCTGGCCTCACAGAACCTCAAGTCTCAGAAGCAACAGTTTGTAGCAAGCTACATACATAATTCCAACTATATCAACATAATTTATTTAAATCTCTATCAATAAATGTAATAAAAGTATAAATTCTTATCCAATACTGAGAGTTTAGTTCTGGAAATAAACCCAGAAAAACAAAGCTTTTTAAGTCCCCACTTACAATTTACTGTGCTCTTAGAAAATGCTTTATAGCTGGACTTCAGCAGAAACTAGCTGCTATGTAATGTAATTCTAGCTCCCAAACCTAATATAAAAAGCTTTTAAAATCTTTTTACAGTAACTGGCTTTCAAGTCCTAACTTTACATACAGTTACTAAAAATACTGCACATAGCAGTGCTGATTAAAAATAAAAATAGGTTTAGTGTTAAAACTACATGCACAAATGCTGGAGTACCAAAGCAGAAACTTAATAATGTGGCAGCTTCACAATTAACTTAAGTTGCTAACTGTACGGTATAACAAGACGACTGCAATCCCCAAAGATATGTATGTTGCAAATGGAAAGACAATGGACAGGACTGGATGAGGATAAACTTAGGCGAAAAGACCTTTTTTTTTTTCTTCTCCGTTTTAAACTGGAATGTCCGTTATCACGAAGATGATAAATGTAGACCAACATTAGAAGCTTCTACTAAATCAGGAGTAAATTGTGATGACTTCTCGGCCTCCGCCTCTCACAAGCAGTACTCTCTCCAGACCCTCCGTCAAGACTTCAAGGAACTCCATGTCTGTTTCAGGGAAGTCAAGGATAACAGGAATATCAAACCCAAAATACACGGTGGTTAGCTTGTCTTGGGTTTCTGTGGGAAGGCCTTGGCAGCAGGTAGGCTGCAGGGGCATCCTCTGGGAGACAAGACCAGGGGCTGCCTCGTGTTGCACAAAGCCAGTTTCAAATAGCTCCAAAATGAACCTGCCACCACCAAAAACTGCACCCAGCAGCAATGCTGGTGCACCACATTACACAGCCACACTCCCTCCCAGCCACATTTCATGAACATGGAGCATTCTTCAGTCACAGTGGCTCAGCCTCCACAGGGAAGGGTGAAGCAATAAACATCCTCACCCATAACCTTAAGGTAGAAATCTCTCCTGCACTATAGCAGCTGCAGTTAAACCTCGTTTATGCTAAGAGGAATATTTTTATCCTTACTTTAGCCAGCACACTGTTGTGAAAGAGCTTTACTACTTCTACCTAGGTTTAGGAGGAACCAATCACTTAGCCTGTGATTTGTGACACACATTTTTGGCACAGGCCGGTGGAAGCCTCACTAATTTAACAGTGCAAACCAAGGCTGAAGAACAGCTGTGAAAAGAGAACTGCAATGCCAGCCAGCTCATTACATCACAACCCTCAGCTCTCACCTTGCTCCAGGCCACAGTGCAAGTATCCCTCTGCGTGCTGAAACACTCTAGGTTTGAATTTTAGTCTTACCAGAGCATTGCACTTGTAGCTAAGCTCCCAAATTCTGATGCATGAGATGTGCCTGCAATGCACCCTGTCCTTCAGGACTTCTATTCACTTGGATTCAGACATTACTCTGCCCAGAGTGCTGGCCGCTGTGAATACACCTCATACATCTCCTGCATCCACTACTGAAAACTAAATTAAACATATTTAACTTAATACATAAATCAAGTAAGAGAATAGACAAGAATGAATTTAAACCTATGAGGCTTCCACAGCAACCAGTGGCAACTTTTACTTTAGCAATTACTACGTAATAGTGCCAAGAAGCCAGTACCCCCTGCTGAATGGACATTTGTCACACATTTGTGGCAAAATGAATTCAAAGAAAGATCCTTGCTGTGGCCCAGGCCTTGCCTGAAAGGATACAGTTTTCATCACCATCAGTATTCTTTGGAGGACCAGGCATGTTGAGAAGAACAAGTCTGGCATCATGGGATCTATTTACAATAACTTCATTCAGCTTCACTGCTGTGTGCATTCTTCGAACATTAGACTGGTTCCTGTAGAAGAAGCACATTCAGACTTACTGTTAGAAATGTGCCTCTGAAAACAGAAATATTAAAGAGGCCCCTAAAAGCATACCTACAATCTCCTAAATACCCCACTACATGTTGACACACATTAAATATTTTCAAATTTAATGATGAATGTACAAAAGAGATTTTACAGCATTCTTCAAGTACAGCTGGTCCATGGATTTTAAGGTCCCTAGATCAAGCCTCCAGCTTACGAAGTTACACTGCCCTTCAAGAAGCATGACTTACAACGGTGATGTACGTCTTGTGTAAGAGGTTAAAACACATTTGCACACAGGGACATGCTCTTTGACCATGGACACTTGTGATTGCAGAGCCTTCCCTTCAGGCACCCCTCCCTAGATCCCTCTGCAACCCCAGCAGCACAGACCATGCACCTCTCTGGACTCCGTACCAAAAAACTCAAGAGATCCATCGGAACCAAGCAGACCAGCACCACTGTGCTCAGCCCACACTTCCCACATGTACACTAGTTTTTTTGTGTTGAACAGCAGTTGATAACTCCAGAGAAAGCTTGATTTCCTACAGATCCATGGAATTTAACACAACTTACAAAGAGCTGGGCGTATGCCTCCTGACAGGGCCCTCTTGGTGTCTAGTATTGGTTTTAACCTTTCCTCCAGCTGGACACTAATCAACCTCTCTGCCCGGCTATTTACAACAAACACTGATGACCCGAGTAGCTTTAAAATCTCAATCATACTTTCAAATTTCAGTAGCCACTTGGTTCAAAAGTTATAGGAGAGAAGGGAATAGGTGCAGCATGACCTCAAAAGCCTCTGCTCCTTAGGAATCCAGGCTAGGAAAGGCAACATGATTAACTATTTAGAAGATATTACCACAAAATAATACCCACTCATGCAGGAACAGAAGTGGAAAGTATCTTTCGGGGATTTTGAGCCAGGCAATGTTTCCTTCCTCCAGGAAATCAACCATTATTTTGATAAGGTAAAAGGAAAAACTATGCAGAAATAGATTCATCGAAAGGAGAATGTACTTGTTTGCTTGCGTTTTTTTTCTTCATTTTAACATATTAAAAACAAGTATTAGTAGAAACTAATCAAATACAAATCTATAGTTTTTGTTAATTTAGCTTTATGAAAGATTTTAGTAACCTTGTTATTCTTCTGAACATGTAGGTTTGCAAAGAAATATTTATACAGACAGAAAACAGAAAATACAATAGTAAGAATAATACTAACAGCATAGTTTAGCCACTGTTAATTGCCTCTCCATTATTGCATGTTCTTATTTAATTTAGGGCAAGGACATCCTCTGTCTTTGCATCAGCTTCAGAAAGCAAGGGACAACACAGAGGCCAGACTATGTTTACAGGAAGTGAGGAAGAAATCAGCACCAAAAACAATGCACTGTCATTTAACTATATACAGTTTTGGAAAAGGAATTGAAAACTAAAGGTTTGGTATTCCCTAAAGTGACATTTATAATTGGTATCTCCGACCCCTCCCAGCAACTTGAAAGCATAGGCTATGCGAAAGGGTTTTCTTAGTGCCCAGAAACTGCCAGAAATAACATTATAGCAATATTGTGAAACAAGAGCTTCTCCAAATGAGTAATGTTTCCCACTTCTTGTGTCATACTCTGCTTAATAAAACAGGTTCAGACTTGTCATTGTTTTGTATCCTGACTTAGTTCCTGTCAGGACAGCTCCTGTAGTTATGTGCTATTTATGATACTTGGCTTAAGTGGCTAACCCTGCTCCCTTTAAAAACACTGCTAAGACTGCTCACCTCTAACTCCTTTTCTTTCATTCCATAATTACATATAGTTTTCCTACTTTTAGCTGAGAAAATGAAGTCTTCCCTCTCAACCATCTTAATGTATTTCTAAGTTAAATAACAAACTTACAAGTTTTCCCACTCTCTGAAAGCATGGAAGAGGAAAAAGTACAGGTAGTTAACACCAAATTCAGCAGAATTTCTACAGCACTATTCAACCTAAAACAGATTTGAATTCTCACTGATTTATTAGGAAGAAAAATCTGGAACTTTGCTGAGATTGCAAAACTGAATGTGTGAACTCTTCATGTAAGATGTGGTACACTGAAGAGGTCAAGGAGATTCACACATTTTTATGCAAAACCAAAACACACCTTTCCTTCCAGCTCTTCATAGGACATACACAGCTACGGCTGCTGTTACATGTCAGTACTCCTTCAACAGCAAGTCTGTCTTGGAGGTTGTACCACATACATACTCTGTTCATAGTCATTCATCACCATCTCCACAGCTGCTCCCCTGCTCTTTTAAACACCTGCACTATGCATTAGATACTGAAATTATCAGTCTTATTTTTTAATTCTGATTAGATCAGTGAAATTAGCAGTCTGGTATTAAAATGTGTGTTTTGTTGAGGTATGTGGGAGACAGGAGGAAAGTTACAATAGAATTTGACTATACCAAGCAAAATATTGAGGGATGTGTGACACATTTAATTGGTTAGAGACTTCTCTGGAAGCTAACTGCTGTCTTCAGTAGTCGGGTCTCAGTGTTTATTGTGCAAGTCTAAACCAAGGATTGGGAGACAAAGATAACAAAAGCACAGCACAGCAGGAGTTTCAGAAGGTGCAAGCTGTTGACTTAGACAAGACTCACGGCTTAATGCTGATGAGATCTCTAAAGCTTCCCACAGCACTGCCTCGGTTTCGCTTCTCAGCATCACATTTCTCTTTTGTCCATGTCATCTGGATGTTCTCAGGAACTGGTTCTGTCTCATCTTCTTCATCTGAGTAGAGGCTTTCCAGACGTGCCACTGAATGTCTGTCCTTTACCAGCTGAGCCTGCAGGGCACATGAACGACAGCATAAACTCAGATGCTTTATTTTACATTCCCTGGTTATGACACCAGGCATCTGCCCTAGCCGTGATCTTGTACTCCAAACTGACTTTGAGCAGTTTTGATGGGTATGAGCCATGCAGAATTGGGACTAACAGAGGCCTGCAGCTATACAAGAAAGAAAAACAGTCTAGCTCACATCATGACATGGTCTGAAACAACGGACAAGTCTGACTAAAGACCCACAACAAAAAAGTTGGACAAACACATGCAGAAATATTAACCTGCACTTGTCATCACTAGGTGTCCTGTCAGTCCAAACTGGAATAAAATCTTCCACAGGAAAACAGGATATGCTATACATTGAGACAAACCCTGGACATCCCATATAAAGCAACAGGGTCAAGAAGTGGTTGAGATTTGCATCCTCAAGTCATCAAGTGTCATTTACATTGCAAAGGGGAACACATATTCTGTAGTGTATATGTTGCCATTGTTTTGCCCCCAAACAAATAATTTCTATCACAGTTTTGCAATTACAGCCAGACTATCCAACGACTATGAGCAATTCTAGGGAAAAAAAAAAGCTACAGTAAAAGTATTTCCTTACATCTTTAGAACACAGGAGTTAAAATTGAGCAGCAGCTACATAAAACACTACTAGGAAGGCACTCTGTGTCATCCACCTCAGCAGTCCATAGAAAAAAACCACAAATGACATACCTCTCTTTCCCTCTCTGTTTTCGTCAGCCTCATTTGCCTCAGCATCTGAGATCTCTGTTCCATCATAAGAGTTCTCTCATAAGTATATGCTGAGATATCACTATTGTGCTGCAGAAATAAGAAAAATATACTGTGCTTGTAATCAAGTCAGAACCAAGTACCACCATTAGCATCATTAAGGAAAAACTAGGCTCAAATTCCTTACCATTTCTACCACCTCTACCTCTGCCTCTATTCTGAGTTGATAGAGGAAAGTAGCCAAGTCCTTCTTCATCTGGATGCTGTTATCATCCATCTGAGCTACAGTAAAAATCCTCATTTTGCATTTTCTCCAAACCTGGTGAGGGAACACAAACTCTTTAGCATTTGAACCAGTATTTTGCTCTAAGAGACAGAAACTTACCAATACATCCACTCTAATTTATCAACACAGTCTCTACCGCTGGACCTTGTTTCTTTAACACTCAGAGAAATAGTTGGGTGACATTCTTTGGCTAGCTCCTTACTTTGTGCTGTTTGAGAAGAAAAGGAAGCAACATCAACATGCCTCCATCGTGCACAATCCACCACACATCAATGTTGCCTTCATTGTAACGCTCGTGGTTGCTGGGGTAGAAAGACACATTTTTGGGAACTAGCAGAGCCAGATGAGCTGCAGTCGTGCAGCGAACAGTACCTGCCCAACAGAGGAAGGACAAACAGTTACTTCAAATTCTGCAACAGTGATCTATGGTCCTAAACAAACAAACCAATTACTAAGTAAATGTCAGCAAACCTTAAAAGTCATTGCTTACATAAAGTATGTACAGCAAGGCTTATAGAGACAGGTCAGACCAAAGGACAAAGCCCAGATAAAGCAGACTTACAGGAACCAAGCCCTGTTCCATGTTTGAAAGAAAAGCAGCAATCTCCAAAGCTAAGGATGGGGAGACCTGGAATGGGTTGCCCAGGGAAGTTGTGAATGCTTCATCCCTGGCGGCGTTCAAGGTGGGGTTGGACATAGCCTTGGATGGCATGGTTTAGTGGGAGGTGTCCCTGCCCATGGCGGGGGGGTTGGAACTCGATGATCTTGAGGTCCTTTCCAGCCCTTACTATTCTGTGATTCTGTGAAAGCATCTGCTCTGTTCTAATCTGACTGTGTTAAGGAGTTGGACCACAGGGTAAGTAGAGAGGTACAGGCAAGGAAAGTGTTGGCTGCAGTAGTGAAGAGAGATGGACAAGTTAGGACCAGTGAAAAGACGGATTATCTGGGAAGCAAATAATAGTTTGCCATTAAAACAGCATCTCTCAAGTCTTTTACTTTTCAACCATTCATTAGACAGATGAATTTTAGCTGCTAGATTAATCTTTCAGGATCTTTCTTAAGTCTTTTACATCCAAGAAGTGGTATTCCAACAGAACAGTTTTGTGAGAAGTTATCTACTTCACAATCAATACTGGAAAAAAAAATAATATCAAAAACCCACCAAAAAAAACAAAACCAATTTCACAAGGATTCTGTTAAAACCCTTTTTGTGTGTCAGGTGTGTAATAAACATCACTCTTCACACTATTTGATCACACAGAACCTGCAAAGCTCACCTATAAACGTCTTCCATGACCTTGGATCTTCACTTTGTCTCCAGCCATAAGGCCATCCCAAAACGACGGTGTTATGTTTCATGCCACCTAGTCCACAGGACTGGATCAAGTGGGCAATTCCTTCCCGAACTTTATTTGCCACAACTACCTGACAAAAACCTTTCACCTTCTCAATGTCCATCATATTCTTAATAGTCTGCAAGACAGACAAGGAAAAACCCCACAATCAAAAAGAACTCTTTGTATTTCTCTGTCATGTGATTACAGTGTAAATTCCTGGTTCACACATCCACCGGCAAAAAACATTTCAAAGCAAAGCTCAAGTGCTTTCCTTAATAAAGCAGAAGAGAAAATACCCACTAATTGTGTATAATACTTGCTTAAAACACACACAGCTCCCTTCTAAGCATAATTATTTCTAACAGATTAAGCGTTTCTTTGTTCTTTTATTCACAGTAGTAGTTAGTAATATCTGTGTTACTATCTCACTTTCCATTTTCTAATCCTAAAACACTCACCTTTTAAACCCAAGGTTAACTAACTTCATTTGGATTTCCAGTTTCAGATTCCTATGTCACATGCTGTGTTATTATACTTAATTTACAAATATAAGCAGCAAACCTATCAGGAATACCACACCCTTTGTTTAAAAACTAAACAAACTTGGTCAACACATAGGCCTACGAATTAGTTTTCCCCTTATAACAGTTTTCCTGTATAAAAAGCCTCTAGGGAAGAAAACAGTGATGCGCTGATGCTATGTAAACAGGGCTATTATATCACATTTGCACAGCAAGGGATATTAAACGATTTACTAATATATTTTCAGGACCACCCTTTGATGCTTTAAGAAATTTATTACCATGCTGGAAGAGACACAGAACATTTGCTAAGTGTGTAATAACTGACAGTTACTGAAATGTTTCTTGGTATGCTCAGAAACCTAACCAGTCCCCCTCCCTCCACTGATCAGCATACCTAAACTTCCACACTCAGTATTTCTTATGAATGAAGTTTCATGTAGTAAAGCTGTTTATGTAAGTTGCAAAAATTGATCACTGATATTCCCAAAGTCACAACCAGCAGTCAAAGCATGTTTGCTAGCCCATTCCTGAACTGCCGTTGCACTACTCCACTAGTCCTGTATTTCCTGGGATACACTTTTTTCCATGTACAATTATATGGAAACCTTTAAGTTATCTGCCCACTCACCCCTTTTTACTTTAAGAATTGAAGACACTGACCTGTTCAGCAGCCTGAGCTTCTCCATAAGTTTCCAAGAAATTCCCTTGGATCACTGACCCTATGATAGTCAAACCTTTACCAGCTTTCAGCTGGGACGCAAATGTTAACAATCTAGGGTATTTTACATGCAAATCTTCATCAAGTTTCAGAAGCACCAGCAGCTGAGGCCTGGACAAAATACAAAAAGGGAATTTATTTTTCACTAAGGCTTTAACAAAACCACTTCTAAAACAACTGCCTCTCTCATCCCTTTAACTGTGCTTAAATATTAACTCTGAAACAGCACATTCTTCCTGTATATCACACACTAGAGAGGTTTTATTCAATATTTTATTTCTCTTGATTCAAACCAGATCAGGAGCATTGAGAGAATTCTTTTGCTGCATCGTTTTCACAGTCATAAAACTCATTCATGTACATAAGAGGCTTATACTAGTGTTTTAGTTAAGTGGCTGATTCTCAAGGCTCTTTTGAGTACTACTGGAGCATACATTGCAGGCCTGTCCTTCCACAGCTATAGGGGCCCCTGCGCCAAGCAACTGGGAAACACAAGTATTTTCATCTAAATATAGAACCCACTTGCCTTCTGTCTGTTAAGGTACTGCCACACATCAATTAAGTCATTGTCTGTCGTAAGCTAAGGTTGAGCAACTATAAAAATACTTATAAAACTCTCTTTGGTAGATTCCTAGTCCTTTTGCTCAGAGCCTAAGAGTTGTATGATGCATAACCAAGAGGAAGGTGCTTGCCCATTTGATCTACACACAAAGCCACAGGGAGAAATGTTGACCACTGCTCTGTTTTTTGATCCTAGATTTACAGCAGTGACTCCTCTGTGTCCCCAGTGCAAACCACCATGGGCATCTGGACCTCCGTACCCTGAGACCTTCACAGTTTCCCCAAGTTCCCCAAGTTCCACTTCAGATCTCACTAGCTCAGAGGCCGATTAAAGAAATGAAAGCTCTGCCAACGCAGGGGCTGCACAATAGAGCCCAGGCAGTGACAGAGCTGCCTACCGCAGGCTCAACATTTTGGTTTTAAATATTCTGAGCATTTCAATTCATTCACACAGACCAAAAGCATCTTGGTCAGAGTCCAGTTTAATTCCTAAAGTGTAAGTAGATAATCATGACAGTGGACGTTATTAAACCAAAATGGGTACCTCCAGTTCTTTGTGTGTGGAGGGCCCTCCTCTAGTCTGAGCAAGGCATATCTTGCTGCGCTGAGTGAAAGACCCCGGATCCCATCACCCCATTCCTTCTCCGCCCTGGGAAGAACACACAGTTTAGCCAACATACAGTTTTATGAGTGGTTAACTGCACAATTACAGTCATACTACAGAGAAATAATTACCTCGTAATAAGATTAAAAGCATGCATCGCACATATATTTATCATTTGTACATGCATGTCTGTGATACAACATATCACATGAGAAAATTCAAATCTTTAAGTCAAATGTGCTTCATTTGTAAGCAATGCTCCACTACAGAGAAGGCTTCCCAAGCTTACATAAACTTCAGGCATGTCAATACCTGACTGTTAAAGTTACAGCCATACAGTAGAGCCTGAGTCCCTCAGATATTAACAACCCCAGGCAACGTAATCTGCAGATTCAGCTTTTCTAGGACTGTTGTAGACAGACCTTTGCACCAGATCAACTGGAGTAAGATGGCTGCCTTCAGCTGTTCTGGGCCTGATTTACACGTGACAGACAGCAGAAGGATAGATCCCAAACAAGCTACTGCTTCCTGGGACTCTCAAGCATCACCAAACATCTTTAAGGGCTTTTGTTAAGCTGACACACTAAAACAATGAAAAAAAAAACAACAACAAAAACAAACAAACAAGAAAAAAGAAAAAAAAATACAAAAAAAAAAAAAAAAAAACAAAAAAAAACAACAAACAAACAACCTGAAAGTTGTATCTCTGGAGAAATCCTTCTCCAAATGTGAAAGCCAAAGATAATTCATTAAAAAATTGACCCAATCTCCTTCCTGCCCTTTTCTATCCAGTCAATACTTACCCTTGGTATTCAATGTACTTGTAAATCATGCCTGCAATAAGCATAGCTACCAAAGCATAATACCAAGAAGAAATGAACATCAGTGCTAGGCAAATACTCATGCCTAAAAATGAGAGCGCCCTAAAACAAAACACAAAGATGCCAGTAAGAAGCACTGTAGAAAAGCTTAAAAACAAGTCAGTTATTCCCTTGCTTTTTATTTTAAATTGTCTGTTCTGAACCAGCAGTAGAAGTAAAGCTTCCAGTGAATCTCCCCAGTCCCCAATAGTTCTAAGTGTCATGTTGAAATTAAACTCTTATGCCATTAAATACCTTGTTCTAGTCCACTACAAATGAGTCTAGAGTACATCTACTTTTTTCTAGAGCTGATATCTAAAGCAATAAAAGATGCCCACAGCCCTCATGGAGAGGCCTCTTATGAAATCTCCACTGCAGCTTACAGACTAGGCATTGAGTGTGCTGTGCCAACCTTTTGCTTACCAGTGGTAGTATTTAAATCGAGGCCGCCAGTTTGGAGTTCGAAGAAGTGTTTGTACTGCACATGCTAGATTAACAAAGAGGTAACACATCAAGAAAAACCTGCAAGAGCAAAAAATGGCAAAACCTTTTAGCACACACATTTACAGGTTCTGACCCATATTATAATCGTATGAATGATTTACAGTCAAAATACAGCTGCCCTGTTATGTGTGCCTATCTCTCCAATTTTTACTAGCTTGAATTATCAGTATACATTAGTTAAAACAAGTTAGATCTATCCACAACATCAATGCTATCTTTGCTCTGTTATAAAAATTACATTTTCACAAATAATAATATACTAAAATGTGCTTATTCACATAATACTCCAGAGCAGACACAAGTATATTTATATAGAGAGCCTGAAGTCAGAGAATTCACAGAAATAATAAAAGTGGTACTCAGGTTCCAGAATATGGTTCTGAAGGAAAATCAAATTAGCAAAACTCAAGAGTACCACTCTTTTCCCTTAAGTAGCAACCTGCCTGTTTCTTACATTGAGAGAATTGGAGCCACCATGTCAAGTGAAGCAATAAGGATTCCTAGCTCTGCAATCAGTGCTGTTAACAAAAGGGCCCATGTCGGTTCACCATTTGCTTTTCCGTGACCAAAAACCTGAAGAAACAGAAATATTTAATGTATCTTCCAAGTACTGCATATGGTTACAATGAAAAAAAATAAAATGACATTTTAGAAAACATTAGTAATTTTCCCACATACTTTTGTCTCTAGAGCAACAAGTCACATTATTCTGAAGACTTCCTGTGCTTCACTGAATTAGATTCTAATTTTGTTCATAAAATTACCATATATGTCTATTGAAACTCCTTTAAAAATATTCCTAGTTTTTAGCTAAAGAAAACAAAGTATTAAAAATATTGACCTTCACTTCAGTGCTGGGAAACTAGGGAAAATAAATCTGACTTCCAAGAGCATGAAGTCAAATAGCTGGTTAGTTACTAGGTACAGAATGGCTCTGGTGGTGGCAGTGGTTTTTCAGCTGTACGAACCCAGAGGAAAGGAATGATGTTGTCCTTTGCTATGGCTTGCAGCAGCCGAGGAGCTCCAGTGAGGCTCTGCAAACCTGCTCCGCAGGTAGAGAAGAAGGATCCTATCACAATGACCCATGGTGAGGGCCACGAAAGGGTGCCCACCACCAGGTTCCTGTTCACCGCATCACCATACCTGCAGAGAGAAATAGCAAGACATTTTGACACTTGCATTCATTTTTTTGGGTCTGTTTTAAGATGTCATTTAAATATTATATATTTTCTTGATTAGGAAACATAGAAAGTAGTAAACAATATGAGTTACTTCTGGTGTCCTCAACATAAAAAGGACATGGAACTGTTGGAACAAGTGCAAAGGAGGGCCACAAGGGTGATCAGAGGACTAGAGCACCTCCTGTATGAAAATAGGCTGAGAAAGTTCAGGCTTTTCAGCCTGGAGAAGAGAAGGCTGCGTGGAGACCTCATAGCAGCCTCCCAGCACCTGATAGGGGCCTATAGGGATGCTGGGGAGGGACTCTTCATTAGGGACTGTAGTGAGAGAACAAAAGGTAACGGGTTCAAACTTAAACAGGGGAAGTTCAGATCGGATATGAGGAAGAAATTCTTTACTGTAAGGGTGGTGAGGCACTGGAATGGGTTGCCCAGGGAAGTTGTGAATGCTCCACGCTGGCGATGTTCAAGGCCTGGGTGGACAGAGCCTTGGGAGGTATGGTTTAGTGGGAGGTGTCTCTGCCCATGGCAGGGGGGTTGGAACTAGATGATCGTAAGGTCCTTTCCAACCCTACCTGTTCTATGATTCTATGATACACAGGTAAGAAGTGTCTGCGGTTTGATTTCAACAATCTGAAAACTTTTTTTGATTACGTATCATAAAACTCTGATCACATCATTTCCCACTTTCACTTAAAAAAATGCAGGAATTAAGACACAGGATAGAAAATCTGAAGGAGCCATGCTGGAAAATATCAAATCAAATACAAGCAGATTCCCAAAACACTGCTTACAATTTACATGGAAATATGGTTTAGAAGACACCTAGAAGTGGGAGGGGCCTAAAATGGGGAAGAACACACCTTCTCTGCAAAAAAAGAAGAAAGGAGAGCAGAAAGGCAGTAAAACTTACTTATCTCTCAGGACTACTCCTTCTATGCAGGCTCCAAACAATAATACACAACTGAAGTCTTGAGTAGAGATTGTGTTAAGGAAGTAGGATTTATTTAGATACGGCAGATAAAAGTAACCATAGGAAGTACTGTGGAAAGTTCAAAATGTGCATTTGCACTGCAGCATCTCCTTTACTAGAACGTAAAGGTGGTGAGTAAATTAATGTCTCACTGCTCATATATGAGCACTTCCAATGTTAAAGTGATAAAGTTGTTACTCTAAATTTCATTTTTTTTAATAGTGTTAAATGTTACAATAAATAAGATAACTCCAGAAGAAATATTTTGATATGTAAACATTAATTTCATCTGTTAGTATAAAACAGAAACTTATTAAAGTTTTCCATCCTTCTCATGTGTTTGAAGAGATTCTGGACACACAGAAAACCACTACCTTGCACTTTCTCATTTTGTGGCTCTGATGGCATTCACATCACCAATAGTCTTTGAATACTATGTTTGTCATTAATCTGTACCACTGCTGCATTGGCAAGTACACAATACCTCAGGTTTTGGATCTGGCATCACAGTTAAAACTTTTCATCTTCCAATTTAAAATTTCATGAATGGTTAATTAGTAAACTCTACCCCTGAAATGCAACTGTAAAATATAAAAAGTACTACAAAGGTAAACACTGATCACACTTAAAAGCTACCATGTAAGCCTTCCACTGGGTGGCGCATTAACACCTACATAAAGAGTTACCAACAAGAAAGAAGTTTTGAACAGCAAGCATTTCAACCCTAAAGCTGGGGGTTTCATCTGTGACCTGTCTTAATACTGAATAAAATTCATGGGAAATGCAGATTTCCTGGTATAAGGTCAGTTCCCAAAGGAATATCTGAAAAAGGCTGTGCTCCAAAGAAGCTGGGACAAGCAAGCTGGGATCCCGAGTTACAGCTCGTTAAGTTTCTGTGAAAACCAGGTTCAAAACAGCAGAATTTTCAGGACTCCCCATCTTGGTGAGTTGTCCATTGGGTGGGATTTATTCAGAAAGGTCATACAAAGAAATTCGGAAGTCCTTGCTCATATTAACTGCTTTTTGTGCCACTCCATCCCCCTGTTTTTTATTCTCCTATGTTAATAAATTGCAATATGATAAATTTTATCTGGTTTACCATGACACCAACAGCTAGATGAAGCTGAAAGACATTGGCTTCATCTCTTCACTAGCAGGAGAGAAGAGATTAAGATAGTCTTTCGTGAGCAAAGCTTCTGCAGTCCTAAGCCCTGAACTTCAAGTGGGACAAAGGCTGTTCCTCCGAACACATGCCCAGCTCCTAGAAATCTGGCATGAAGAACATCCTCATATTCTGCCGATTAGGTGCTCTAGTCTCAGTGGCAACAGGCAGGAAACAATGATTCATTCACTGCTTCATGGAGCTCACTGCTGAGCAGACCACTTGTAACACCTCCAGGCATTCCAGCTGGGATGTATCTAAGAATCATGGAATAGCATTAAATCAGATCAATGCGTTAAAAATTGAGGCAGGGGGAGGTAATACAGTCTTATAAACTGATCTAAGATGATTTTGTTTCACCAACTTCAAAATAAACACAGAAATTTATGAATCTTCCTCTTGACCCTCCCTCCCAACCCACTTAGTAATCATCTAGTCTAATCTCTTAACTCCAGTTTATCTTGCCCTAAAATGTTCAAGAAAGCCTATAATCCTTAATATCACTCAAACTGAAAGGCTTTTGCTGGAAAACAGCAGGATAATAATTCTAATGCTTCCAGCTCAAGGACTGTTGTTTTTTTCTCCCCAGTGTCCGATCTGATAATTTAGCCACCTGAAGGCAGTTTCACAAATGGGATTCAGAGTCATTCACCTGAGTCACTCACAACATGCCAGGACTCTAATTTTAAAAGGATACAGACTAGTGATGTGGTGACAATAGCAAGAATTGTTCCAACGGGAATGGATTTCTGCGCATCTTTGAGGTCCCCTGACCTGTTTGAACCAGCCATGATACCTGAAAATACATTTTGAACGTAAGATCATAGGAGAGAAGAAAGCTCACAGCCCTGTGATGCCCTCTCATCCCAGAATTCTCACCGGTCACTGAAGGGAAGAAGATGCCAACCAGCACCATGAATGAAGTAGCTATGTCTGAAAGCACGTACAGATGGAGGTTGTTCTTCTGGCCTGCCACATCCACAGACGGGTGATGCGCTTTCTCCAGTATCTCTCCTTTCTCCAAATAATTGCTCCATAAGTTATCTTCAGTGTTATCACCACACCACAAAAAAGAAAAGCATGGTTCAGTGCAAACCTGTTCTCATTACAATGGTCTACAACTGAGCATTACAAATGCAATTCAGTGATCAGCACAAAGAAAAGATACATCAAAGAAAATTTATTTTGCATGCTTTCAAGGGAATCTGTAACAAAACCAATAAATATGTATGAATAGCTTAGAAAAGCGTAAGCACTTTTTATCCTTTAATATTAAGAGATGTAACATTCTTTTAGCTTCGTACCTATTTCAATCCCAAGAAATACATTGAATATTTTTAATGAACCATACCCACCACAGATCAGAGAATCCAAAGCAATAGCGACCAGCTGTCTAGATATAAACAGATTTGCTCTTTAGACAGTGGAAGAATTACAGAATTACACGGTTGGCCTTTGAAAATTCACCAAGTTCACTTTAGAAACTAGACTAGTGGTTCCTGTGAACAGGGGAACCTTAGACATTCAGCACCTGCACAAAGCAACTGTTCTCAGAAGTTCATGTCAATAATGAACACTTTCAAATGATAAATTCATGAGCAGGAATTACATTACTGGTGTACAACTGCTCTCATCTTTCAGGACAGAATCTCAACCTGTCTAAAATTGGGAGTCACAGCTACACAGAGTTTGGAAAAACTTTAACAACTTACACGTTAGCCTAGCTCATAATCACAGCTGACTTTCTGCTGAAATTATGAGATGTAGAAGGCAAATTTAATCAATTTCACAGCAGACAAGTACTGTATCTGGACAAAAGTGCCACGCACTCTTTTTAAAGACAATAAGACTGGTTTTCTTTATCAAAGATAATTTTCTTCACTGTAATCACATTTCTTCAATCTCTTCCCTTAAACAGCAAGGAACAGAGTTCAACCCATTTCAACTGCTCAGCATGCCTCCTCCTTAAGAGGGCAAAGAAACACTCTATCATACCTTTCAAAATGCCACTAGCAGCTCCTGGAATTCCTGCTATCTCTGATACATTGTTCATCAGGAAATATTCATCACAGTTCTCCGTAGTTAAGTTTGTGCTATGGCAGAAGAGCTCCCAAAGCTTAGAGGCCACAGTAATGTTATCCTTCACTATGGTTTTGGCACAAACATCAAACTGGTCTCTTGACAATGTCCTGTTGCCCAGCATGCAAATACTGGAAGGAAAGCACAGAAACCAGTGTTACTACATGTACCGGGAAAATGAAATCCACCCTACACATAACACATTGTTCATACTGTGGAAAACTAAAGTGGCTCTAGTCTGCTACGTAAAAGCAGCCTCAAAGAGGCGGTGGTAGCAGGACGAAGACTGTGTAACTGTTTCCTTTAAGGGTCAGAAGTATAAGCCACTTACCCAACTATTTTGGGAGAGATATATCCTGAGGGACACCACCCGTTACTGGTCTCCAGCTGGACATTGAGTCACTGACCACAACTCTTTGCGTGTGGCCATCCAGCCAGTTCTTTATCCACCGAGTGGTCCACCTATCAAATTGATGTCTCTCCAATTTAGAGACATCAGTGTGACTTATTGAATTTGGTAAATTTACTTTAAACAATGAAAGGGAAAGATTAGGTCACTTTCCCTCCCCTTCACACCCCACACACATACACCCCTTACCCCCCTCCCCCCGCCCCAGTTAAACAGAACTACTGGAGTGGAAAAGCTGTGAATAGTAGGATCCAAATTCCAAGATATATAGAAAATCTAAAGACATTAGAAATCAGATTTTCCCAGTTCCTGTAGAGTAGCATTCAAATGACCTGACATTTTAGCTTCAGACGTAGGAATGCACACTTCAATCACAATAAGCAAAGGTTCTTCTTGTCAGAAGACACAGAATCATAGAATCATAGAACAGGTAGGGCTGGAAAGGACCTTACGATCATCTAGTTCCAACCCTCCTGCCATGGGCAGGGACACCTCCCACTAAACCATGCCATCCAAGGCTCTGTCCAACCTACCCTTGAATACCGCCAGCGATGGAGCATTCACAACTTCCCTGGGCAACCCATTCCAGTGCCTCACCACCCTCACAGTAAAGAAGTTCTTCTTTATATCCAATCTAAACTTCCCCTCTTTAAGTTTGAACCCGTTACCCCTTGTCCTATCACTACAATTCCTAATGAAGAGTCCCTCCCCAGCATCCCTATAGGCCCCCTTCAGATACTGGGAGGCTGCTATGAGGTCTCCACGCAGCCTTCTCTTCTCCAGGCTGAACAGACCCAACTTTCTCAGCCTATCTTCATATGGGAGGCGCTCCGCTCTCCTGATCATTCTTACAGCCATCTTCTGGACTTGCTCCAACAGTTCCATGTCCTTTTTATGTTGAGGGCACCAGAACTGTGCACAATACTCCAAATGAGGTCTCACAAGAGCAGAATTGAGGGAAAGGATCACCTCCCTTGACCTGCTGGTCACGCTCCTTTTGATGCAGCCCAGGATACAGTTGGCTTTCTGGGTTGCAAGCGCACACTGCCGGCTCATGTTCATTTTTTCATCAACCAACACTCCCAAGTCCTTCTCCACAGGGCTGCTCTGAATCTCTTCTCTGCCCAACCTGTAGCTGGGCCTCGGATTTCTCCGACCCAGGTGGAGGACCTTGCACTTGGCATGGTGAAACTTCATTAGGTTGGCATCAGCCCACCTCACAAGTGTGTCAAGGTCCCTCTGGATGGCACCCCTTCCCTCCAACGTATCAACCGAACCACACAGCTTAGTGTCATCGGCAAACTTGCTGAGGGCGTAAGCAATCCTACTGTCCATGTCACCAACAAAGATGTTGAACAAGACTGGCCTGGTCCCCACACCAATCCCTGAGGGACACCACTCATTAGTGGTCTCCAGCTGGATATTGAGCCATTGAGCACAACTCTCTGCGTGTGGCCATCCAGCCAGTTCTTTATCCACTGAGTGGTCCACCTATCAAATTGATGTCTCTCCAACTTAGAGAGAAGGATGTCATGTGAGACAGTGTCAAATGCTTTGCACAAGTCCAGGTAGATGACGTCAACTGCTCTATCCCTGTCCATCAGTTCCATAGCCCCATCTTAGAAGGCCACCAAATTGGTCAGGCAGGATTTCCCCTTAGTGAAGCCATGCTGGCTGTCACCAACCACCTTGCTATTTTTCATGTGCCTTAGCATGCCTTCAGGCACAGAGGTGAGACTGACTGGTTTGTAATTCCCCAGGTCATCCCTTTTCCCCTTCTTGAAAATGGGGGTCATATTTCCTTTTTTCCAGTCATTGGGAACCTAAAATCCTCCAGTGCCTGTTGTGCTTCACCTCATCACAAACACAGTTTGTTCCAGCACTGAAAAATTTTAACCCAGTTCTCCAAAGATGGTTCCACAAAACATGGTGATGAAACCTAACAGCTTGTGTGATATAACTTAACAGCTTGCTACCACTCAAAGTTCATTCGGCTTCTCTTCTCAGTGCCAGGAAACACCCACATGAAAAAAAAAAAAAATTGTTTCTTTCATTTTAATAACTTTGTGTCACAGATCTTATCAATCAATAAAGCCAGAAAACTGGAAAAGATGGAGCCATTTCTGTAGGGTTTGCAGCACTGTGAATTGTAACTTCAAAGAAGCTTTCCCCTCCAGAACTGAAAATAAGTACAATGTCTAGTTACTTCAGTGAGTAACTAGAAGTTGTACTAGTTTCTCCAGAGGAAGAAAAACAGCTCAACAAAGAAAGGGAGGACATTCAAGAACAATCCAAGAGATAATAAGGGGGAGGTAGAGACATTGTTTTATTTTTACTGCTGTAAACCTGCCAATGTTGTAAAATATTATAATCAACGGGCCCATAATACCTAATGGGAGCCCTTGAGGGTTGCAAGCACTTAGCTATGGTCACAACATTTTAAGATGTGAATAATTACACAGACTCGACTCCTCTATTTCCATTCCATTCATCTCTTGTCAGCAGTATCAGGAAATACTGTTTGCATTTCTGGTTGTCATGGGTTCAGCAGCAGCAGTCATTTTTCTCCTTTTCGGTAGCTGGTGCAGTGCTGTGTTTTTGATTTTGGGCCTGGGAACAGCACTGATAACACCAGTGTTTTTAGTTACTGCTTAGAATGTTTAGGCTGGCCAAGGACTTTCTGAGCCTCATGCTCTGCCAGGGAGGAGGGGAAGCCAGGAGGAAGGAGAGGCAGGACACCTGACCCAGACTAACCAAACAGGTTATTCCATACCACAGCACGTCATGCCCAGGATGCAGAAAAAACAGAGAGCAGAGACCCGGAAGGGTGGTGGGGGTGCACTGTGGGGGGTACACTGCTTGATCGGGCTGGGGACTGGTGGTGAGCAGTTGTATTCTCTTTCCTTGTATTTGCCTTGTCATTTTTATTATTGGTGGTAGCAGTAGTGATTTGTGTTATACCTTAGTTACTAAACTGTTCTTATCTCAACCTGTGGGAGTTGCATTCTTTCGATTCTCCTTCCCATCCCTCCAGGAGAGCAGGGAAGAAAAAGGGGGAAGTGAGCAAGAGAGCGACTGCGTGAGTTTAGTGAGGCTTAAACCACGACCCTGGTAAAACGCATGTATCCACATTACTGCTCTGAGTTTAAGAAATCCTATTACATGTTTAACTGCCAACATGCCAAAAAGCACGTGTTCAGAGGAGGACTGCTCACACAGCACAAAAATCTGCTTCCAGACCAAGAGGAAGTTTTGCTGGAGTCTCAGCACGGCCCGACCATCACACCTCCCTAAGAGATACCCTATTTCTCAGCAAGCAGCCGCATCACACCACCACAGTTTCCAACCACAAAGGCAGTACATCATGTCTGACTGGCCTGGGGAAAACAGACCTGCCAAACTGCTTCCTATTGCATGCCATAAATAACTGTGCAAAATTCTTGCTAAAATGTAACTCAACAGCCCAAGGCTAAGGTACTGGATTGTCTTCACAGGAAGCAGAGAAATGTCAGCCTCCATCAATCTGATTACTCACCACGAGACTTCATTCTACCAAAACAGTTAAAGAATGTAATCACACATTCATTTTAGCCTACAAAACATCTATTCCATGAGCTCTGCATTAAGATGACCACTGTCACTATATACAGCTGAAAGAAAAAAAACAGAATTCACAAAAAAGGTATGAGGCACAAGTTTTAAGTAACTTCCATTGAACTCCAGCTTCTAGACCTGCAGGCAAACTTATACCCCTATCCAGAAATACTACTCACGGAAATGCAGGTGGATCAAAGATGGACTTGATAGCTCCAGCATAAATGGACAGTATAGATATTACTACACAGGCCAAGAAGAGGGAAGCAAACTTGTTTACGTATTTCACGCCCACGAAGACCACCACGGCCATCAGGATGAGGAATACAGTGCCATACACCCTCATGTTGTTCAGCATAGTGCTGGATGCATCATGGGCACCAGATGGATGAAAAATTGCCGCTTGTGGTACAATATATGTCTGAAAGAAGAAGAAAGCTGAAGGAACATGGGAACAGACCTCTATATTACTGTAGTGATATTGTACCTATACTGTAAATGTAAATCACTTCCCGATTTGCAACATGCTCTTCACCAGAAACCTTCAGTTTATAGGAAAAGTCAAGTGACAATGGCCCATTCTATTTCCATTGTACAACTGAGCCAACTTTATCACTGATGAGCATGTATCTGATTCATTCATATTTCCATCTATATTTCCAGAAGAGCTTCCATTCTGGATACCCACAGAACATGCAGCATCCAAAGGGAAGCAGCAGCAGTACAGAATTAGACACCAAGAAACCGGAGATCTTCTGGTCTCTACCCAGAAACGTGCATACAAACATGGGACAAGAATACTAGGCATTTCCTATACGCTATTTGTCTTAAAAGCAGGACTACTCCAGTACCACTCACCAATAAAATCTCGATGGCACCAAGGATATACATGGCTCCTGCAAATGTTGTTCCCAGATAAAAGCACAGCCCTACAGCTCCACCAAACTCTGGGCCCAGTGACCTGGATATCATGAAGTAGGAGCCACCAGCTATGAAACAAGAAAAGTGAGAGTAAAATTATAACTGATTCATTGTTATAAAATGTAAAACAGTCACAAGAATACAATAAAATCATATACTGTGTATCTGCTTTGGGGAGGGGTGGGGGTCAATTCAAGTATCTTTCTCTTAGCACAGGGGTAACTAAAGACCAAATAAATTAATCTTCAGCCTAATTGAAAAGAAGAAGAATTACTAGATATGAATTCAGGCTTCTTATCCTGGCTTGAGCAAATTTCTCTGGAATAAAACCATGCTAACAGCTCATAGGAACTTTTTATTTTTTTAAACACAAATGAGAAGTTTGCTAACTATACTTACCTGGAACAACACCATTTGTGGCAATAGCACTCATTGATATGGTAGTCAGCATAGTCTGGGGAAAACAAGGAAAAGGAAGCAATTTTGTCAACGACATTTTTAAAACCAACTGATTTCTTGATAGATTAAAGCTGCCACTGCACATAGGATACAATATTTCTATTTATTCTGCCTTGACAGGTCATTATCTGAAAGCAAGTAAGGGCAGCAGGAATTTAATCATCAATCTGTTGAGATATTTGCCTGAGAGATGACCACTTCTTTATCAGGTTCAAGTAACAGGTGCCTGCAGACACAGGAAGACAAAAGAGTGCAGGTGTCCCTCCATCTGCATATCTAAGATTCCAGCAAAGCAGGCAGCCATAACCTGGGACAGGCACAGAAAACAGCTGTCTGCTGAACAAACTCTAGCTTTGAGATTGCACCTGCACTAGATACAGTTCGCCAGTTCAGAATACTAGGGGAAACACTTGGCTACAAACATAGCATAAGTGTCTAGCATAATTCTGGCTTTTCTTTACACATGTATCTACAATGTAGCCTCTCCAAACTTCTCAATAGTTTCACAAAGGTTATGTCACATGCATTATTTTACCTATATACTTACACAACAGCAGCAAAGTAATACTATCAGGAAGGACTGAAGAACTCCAGCCATTCCCACCATCCAAGTCAGTCGAAGGAAGAGAATAACCCCGAAGATATTCTGCATGCATGGTAAATACACCCCCATCAGGGTGCCCATGCTGGGTGACTGAAAAACAAGTTCATTGCCATTTATTAACTACAATTATTTAAAGCATAATAACAAAAAAAAACCCTACTTCTTTTTTTCAAGTGGTAGAAATCTGGGAAACACAAGGTAGACCCACACATGTACTATTGTCCTGGACACAAAATATGAAGTAAACTCCAAAACCACAAATTCCTGAACAAAATGCTGACCCTAACATATCTTCACATTTGAAGTAATTATACTCAGCATATAACACAAATTACTAACAACAGAACATACATGTATTTAGTTTACTGTAGAATCACACGGTTTGTAGTATGAAACCTGCTGAGTGCTCCAGACACAAGTAAAACAGATCTTACCCTAATCCCGAGAGTTTACAGATTAGTTCCATGGAAAACATACTTCTGTGATGTTACAACTAGAACAGATTTGGAAGCAATCTGGAGACATACATAATGCATTTTGCTTCCATTTGATATATTTCATGCAAAACTAATGATTCCAACCTTTCTCACATTTAATGTTAGCATCAAACTCTGAATTATTTTTGACAGTGACTGAGAAAATACAAGTTAGTTGTGGGACTTCACAGGAGCTGCACGTGACTGGCATTGAACACAGTAGCTTGTAGAATTCTCCTTTGCCCAAAGAGTAACTGTCAGAAGACAGTCAGATCCAAAACAATTATATCAAAATGCCACTGATATGGGTTTTATTTCACAGAATACAGAAGTATTCCATGTGCACTGGCACACTTAGCACTAGCAGAGTTTCAGGGACTGAAACCTCTGTGGCTTCCTGCCAAGACACTTCATTGCTCCTGCTCTCTGAGGCCTTGTTTTACATTTAAAATAATACAGAACACTGAAACACGGGGAATAGAGAGTGTAACTTCTCAAAGGCTCATCCCTCTTCATACTTCTTTCCATAAATAAACCTGAATTCCAAACTCTATTACAGACAGAAAGCATTTAAAGAAACCCATGAACAATCATCCAAATGAGAAGGGTATTAAAGGCAGGTGACAACACTTGATCAAATTTGACTTCACATAACATTAACTAAATGCAAAAATAAACAGGTCACACGCACCCTTATAGAGAAATTAGTCATGAATCAAAAACAATAGTGCTAAAGACAAGCATATTATTCTTTAAATGGCTGTCAAAAACATTGTTCTTGCCTTGTCTTCCCTATGGAAAAAATTAGTTACCTTAGGTATGTCAAGAGCATATTTTATTATACAAAACAAGATCATAGAAGAATCAAATGGTTGCAAGATCACCAGGTTAAAATAAGCAACCTACGAATGTAGTGCTTCAACTTGGAACTACATGTTACAACTTGAAATCTCCTCATCTGCATCAGGAATCTGCTTTGCCAAAGATGAAGGAACACTGCGCCCAAGAACACAATCTGAACAGTTCTGCGTTAGAAAAGCCAGGAATTGATGACTGAGTGTTCTGAAGTCAGCTCTGAATTCCTTGGGTGACTACAGCTAAAGCAGGTCAACCAGACTCTCCCCATAGACACTTTGACTAGGGTGAACCTGCTGAAGTGCACTACAGACCCACATCATAATGGTTTGCAACAGACTTGCCCTGTGAGTTCTACCAGCATGGGACCAGAGCTGTTACTCTGCTCTTGCCATGCCATACTACAAAAAAATAATCCCCAAAATGTAACCAGCCATTTGTACAAAAATTGCCATCCTACAGAACTAACCTGACCAGCTTTGTTGAGATCATGTGTAAGGACAAAAGGAATTGCTGTTTTCTGGCACAAATAGAAATAACACTTGTACAGGAGTAGCCTGCTCAGGGTAAGAATTTTTAAATGAGTTGCTCCAGTGGTACAGTGGAGGAGGATTTTCTCAGGGCATTCATTATAGTGGACCCAGCTCCCCAAGAAGGGGAGGTTCAGGTACTTTTGATTCAAACATTGTGTCATCAGCTGCATAAACATTCACTGAGGCCTAAATGATGTTGCCAGGCACTAGGCAGATTTTGCCTTGCACAAGGGCTTTCCATTGTCACCTTAATGCACTATTTGCCTCTCAAATCCACATTCTACATAATTTTATCATATATCTGACTATTCATCCATTAGTCACTCCCCCTCACAACCAGTATCTCTGAACCACTCAGCAAGTGAATTTATCAGAGGTGTGGGTATCTCAGAGGAAAAGGAGTTCCTAAGAGTTTGTCAAAACCGTCATCTGGAAAAAGAAAAAAGCCCAACCTATTGCGCCTACACAGGACAAGCAAGTGGAGTACACTTACTGTATATCCTATACACAGTCTTACAAACACTATTAAAGTAGGTGAGTGTTCAGCCTGCCCTTTACACACCTCCCAACTCCTGTTTCCTTTGTGTGAGGATTTACCTCAGCTCAGCTCTTCCCTTTCTTCTGCCCTATGTGGTCCCTGCAGTTCTGCTGTACTCTTCACCATCTTCTTCCCTTCACTCTTAAGTGGCTTCTTATGCTATTAAGTTACAAGCTGGCTTCAGCCACAGAGGAAGACAAATGGTCCATTAGTTGCAGTCACGCACAAGCGTCTGCCCACAGGCAAAACCCAAACCACTGTATTACTAAATGTACCTCAGGCACAAGAGTTTAGTCTGGATTTTCTTACCCTGTGCAATTAAAAACACTGGTATAAAAGAATCATGATCCACAAATAGCACTTGAAGCAGCTTGTTCACAGAAATATTTAACACCAGTAATCCACAGTGATTTGACCCTCTTTTATAGCATCTTAGAATTGGGAAGTGATACTAAACTAGTGCTAAAGTCTCAACAGAATGCAATCTGAAATAAGAAGGGTATTATCTTCACCAAACAGCCACCAAATGGAAAAAAAGAACACCACCCCACACAGCACAAAGGAAATAAACATTTTGAAGAACGCTGGTTAGAGCAACCAGGAAGTGACAGAAAAATCTCAAAAACAGTTTCAGTGACGCAGATCATGTTTCCGTTCACTCCAGCCAGCTGCAGACACAAAATTGATACAAATATTGATCTGAGTCTGAAGGACAATATTTCCATTGTGCCAGCATGACGGGTTATCAAAGCATTTGGCTGCAGGGCTGCAGGACATTGATTGGCAATGACAGCTCTTATGGGTGTTCCGTGGCATGGGGACAGACAGCAGCACAGAAATGAAATGGTGAGTTAATCTCATTTTTCATCATGAGACGAGAAGGGGATTTTTATAGTACTGCTACTATTAAGTGCTTTTATACAATATTGTATTTGGAAAAGATAAAAAGCAACCCAATTTCTATCCTTTTACATGGAGCAGTGTTTATTTTATCTGATGTGTATCTAACAGAATATCGAAAAATATTTAATGGGAATGCTGAAACAGGGTAATATGTTCATATTCAGCCATCTTGCACTGAAACAGCCCTGATCTTCCCTCGAATCTTGCACAAACTCTGCAGCCATTATTCCAAGAGATCAGAAGGGGGATAGTAATGTAATGTATTTTCCAGATCCTTCCAGATCCTGTGTAAATATTCAGGTCTCTTTTGGTATTGTCACTGCAGGAAGCATATGCTGAAAACAGTAACCTCTGCAAACTGAAGCACACCATTTTCCAGACTTTTAAGCTTTAAACTACAGTTAAATTTTGGGAGAGGGATCTCTTTTTTGATACCTGCCCTTCAGAGATTCAGACACTTTATGTGCACACAGTTGCCTTGTCTCTTTTTCATGTCTGTGGGGTTTTTGTTGGTGGTTATGGGGGGTTTCCTATCATTTGAATGGATGTGATTCAGCGGGCAGGAGTGTGCTAGGTCACACAAAGGTATTCAGAGAGACCTGTCTTACCTGCTCAGAGAGAGAATGACATATTCACCTACTGAAAGGACTGCTTTCTTCATTCAGTTTCTGAATGCCAAATCTAGAGTCTGCTCACCCCCTTGCTCCAGTTCTCACCTACGATGCCAATTCCAGCAAGAAACACATCAGGAGAGACAGCTTACTTCACACTTTGTCACACTGGCCGGGTATGTACTTGCTGAGTGTACTCAGTACAACACTCAGCAACACATCAGTTAACAATGCTGACACTTAGCATGTTCTGCTCTTATGGGGCTGGGGTGGATATTCATGGTTCTGTACTAATAATGCTTAAATGGGGAGGATAAGGTATCAGCAGCACACTGATTTATACTTCAAAGATGATTAAAAACAAATGTGAGGAAGAATCCCATTTGCAGTTTCTAGATACTTTCAGTCCATAGCACTGCATAGCTACTGCTTTTGAATTTCTTGGTTTAATGGTTGTAATTATTAGCAAAGTTAATATTCCATATTCTTATATTCTACAAGATGTTTCATATTTCAATATGAAAAAAGGATTTTTTTTTCATATTTCATTAGAAAAATTTCATATAGCTTATAGCTAGAGAGAGAGAAGAAATGCAGACTACAGTTATAGTATTATATCTGACGCAATTAATCCCAGAGACAGACATGCTAGGCAAGGAGCCGCTTAAGGAAACTGCAGTGTTTACACAGAAAACACTGAAATATTAACACAGGATGACATTGTCACTTTTGGAACGGTTACTCAACCCACAATACAAAAAACATCTGAGAATCTGCAAACACACATTTCTGGGACGTGGGAAAGCATAATTCAGAACAACCAGGTATTAAGCCCAAACTGTTTTGTCACAGAAGCATAGCTTTAACAAGGACAACAGTCCTTTTTTATGGCAGTAAACAGTCTAAGAATATGCAAGTGTAAACATAAATCATTCCTAAATGTAAAAATATTAACACCAAATCTTACATTTACCCTGCCAGGGTTTTAAATCAACTTTTCAGATCCATGCTATTTGCTCCATTTTACCTTATGAAGGTAAAATGCATTTGCCTTAACCAACTTTACACTACAGATCCATCATCAAATTCTCCCTTTTCTTTTTCCAATAGGGAAGTAAGTGACTAGCTTTCAGATTAGACCGCATCTTACTCTGGTATTCCGGTCATGCAATTAATAAGGAAACAAACAGAAAATGCAGTCAGAACTTCCCCAAATTAGCAAAGATAGTGCACATATTGTATCACACTCCATTCTATCTTTGTTAGGTAATAACTAATCTGCTTTTGATAGTAGGCTGAAAATTACTTTAGATTATGCAATAACACCATATTAGCTGCTGATGCCTGTCACTACTCCACCAAAAGTTTGCTGAAACAGAGATGCAGCTGACATTTTGAAGGTAGAAACTCTGGACAGACTCAGCAGTTTAGTGTAACACCAAGAATCACACAAAAGAAATTCACAATTAAAAGGTTTAAGTTGCTTTTTAATGTAAGCTTACAGTACCAGAATGCAGCGACTACACCCAGATGACCTTCATTCAGCCTTGCAATGATGTCATATTAACCACAATATTACAGCACTTCAGAGCCCATGGTCTTAGACAAAATTGACTTTTAAGCTTCAGTGTTGACTAAACAACTTTCTTAACCCCAGCGTAAAGCCTTGAACAGTAAGCAACTGCAGTGTGAGTAAGGGAGCTGAAATCTGGTGTTCTGCATGGGGCAACATGCATTATCTGAGAACAACATGCTGGTTTTCAACATTATCACTACCATCTCTTTCTGAAATGGCTCAAACTTTAACAGGGGAGTACTATAAAATCTGTAGAATCCAAGTGCTATCTTAGCTTTTTGGAAGACTTTCTTTTGACATAATTTGCAAGCAGATTGACAGGCCTGCAAGTGTCATAAAATGCAACCACACCACTTGAGGGTTTAGCGTTAACTGAAACAACCTGCTGGACTGCCAGATCACTAACAGAAGCAGTTCAAACAGCCCTCCTGATAGAAATCTAACTACCAACAGCCAAACCCCACTTTAAACCTAGTCATTACAAGGCCAGCCCAAACGGCCTAACCATCTAAATGCTGATCCTTTGGGGCAGAATTCCACTGCCTAAGTGCCTAATACCAGAATGCCTCTTGAGCTGCCCCAGGGTGTCCAGTCTGAGCTCCAGCCATTGCTCTAGAAGGGTGTTGTCTCCTGCAAGTCCTGTGTCATACCTACCAGGCTTGAAGAGATGTGTAAGATGCTGCTGGGCAGCTAAAACAGCACTAGGAAATAGCTGGGAGGGTTGCTTTGTTGTTTATTCTACTCACTACTAAAAGCCTATCCTCCTTATCTTAATCCATAATAAGTGTACCTAACTGCACTGTAGTGCACAGAGCTTAACCACGACATCTGCCTCAACTCTTTTTTAACCTACAGAGTTCTAAGTTATTTCTTTGCAGCAGCATCACGGCTTCTGACAGAGGATAAGATGAAATAGAAAGGATCGCAGCTCTTCAAAAAATACGTAGGGAATCATCCCCTTTATCAGATGGCCATGCAGAGAATTTTTACTTACCTTTGACACTTTCTTCTTCGAGCCATCAGTACTTTCTGCTTCTTCATGTTCCTTAACACCTTGGGTAAGATTTGTGTAGTTGACCAACTTGCCAAGCAAAGATGACACTTTTGGTCGTATATCAAGTTCTTCCTGCGGAAGAAGGCAACTAGTCAACTTCTGCAATTCACAGCATTTATGAAGGGTGGCTTGGGTCACGCCTTCCTGGCATGCCTGAGGCTGCCAGGGAATACACCAAGAAAATTATCCAGGGAGTAACAGAATTGTGCTGGAATCACTGATGAAAGGATTTAATTTCCTGAAAGGAGTGCAACTCTTATGAGAAAAGGCTATGCCCACAGGTCTACACTGAATGCATCCTTCTCTTTAGGTGCTGAAAAGCATGAATTCAGAAACAAAGTCTGAGCCTTGGGACTGTAAGAAAATTAACATGTACCTTGCCTGTGTCCCTCATGTCACCTTGTATCAACAGATATACTTTTAAAAGCGTCAAGTTGCCCAACAAATTACAGATTTAGCAATTAAACTCCAGTCATTGTAGGCCTGCATGCACTCTGATTATTTTATTACATTATTCAAACTACGACATCTAACTCATGTGGATCTAGGTAAAAATCCCAACAGCCACATGCAGAGAGGCCTCACATCTTCACATTTATCCCATCCAACCTCTCTTTCTGAAACTAAGGTCAAGGGGAAAAAAGAAAAAGGGAGGAAAAATAAGAACAAAATCATTCTCTCCCTCTTTCTCTATGAAACTAAACTGTCTTACGCATCTAACTGCACAGTAATGCATGGTAAAGAGAAACAACTTTCTATACAAGAAATAAAAAAAATATTAAGAAAGATTTCACTGTCTGGAGTGTTATCACATTTTCCTGTATTACCACAAAGTTCCCAGTAGGATCAGCAGAGTTACATGCTATGCACCCGACTGAAACTGACCCCAAATGGCTAAGCAGATGCCACGAGCCAAGCATCCTTTTTCTGACTGCTTCCTCTGCTCTGATCCGCAGTTCATATCTTTAAAAACCTGACTGCAATTCCTTCCAGAAAGGCGTAACACATGCTTCCTGTTCAGTTGAGCAGCATGGCCTTTGGGATGCTCTTCCCTCCCTGCAGTAGCAGATGAGGAGCCCACAGACCCGATGTGGTACCGCACTACTGCTTCTGAAAAATGCAGGCATGTAAATAACAGCAGCCATGCCACAAGTGGCCACTCTGCATGACCTAAAAGTGAGGTTATCCTGGTCACAAATTTACCATGCCTTGGAGGAAGAAGGGCTGAGATCATGCTTCCAAGTCTTTCAGCTCAAGCATGCTGCCACCAAGCATGGTTGTAGCCTTCCCACAGTGAGCGCCCATCTTGCAGCAGGTAGGTTTACACTTGTCCAGGCTCTATGCCAAACAGCTGAACTCGCAGGTGTTAACCTAGCAGGGTGCAGAGCCAGTTCTGGCTGCCCCAAACTGAGTTCCCATAGTGGGAAACACATTCAATTCCTGCCAGTGTTCAAAGCCAGGCTGGATGGGGCTTCAAGCAACCTGGTCTATTGGAATGTGTCCTTCCCATGGCAGGGAGTTGGAACTGGATGAGCTTTAACCCAAAACCATTCTAGGATTCCATGCTGCCAGTATTGCTGTGAAACCGTAACTCCAACGCCCAGCTGGAAAGCTGCTGCAGAGCCATACGAAGACCCTGCAGCACTCCCCAGCACCTGAGCTTCTGGAATCATTTTTTAGCAACCATAATATATCTGTATGTAAAGCAGTGCAAGTGAGGTGAGGAAGTGGAAGAGGATTCTGTGGACTTGGTGTGGCTTCAACTGCCTTCTCACGTAACAGTCTGGTCCTCCTCACTTCTCCATGGAAGCAGTCATACCTCTCTTCCTCACAGTCTCGAATGGTCATAGTATATGAGCTTTTTCATCACACAGGGTATCTCTGCCCATTGGAACCTTGGACAACAGACATGCACCCGCAGAAAAGCACGTGGGGAAGAAATCCAGGTTACTGACATTCGGTGGTAGTAATACAGGCTACCCAGGCTAATTTGACTGACTGAATTTACAGAATAACAGTCCTTCTTAGCACAGTAAATCAGCCCATGCTCATTTTCCACTATCATTAGCCCACAGTGCCACAGCTTCAATACTTCAATTGTTCAGGTCACCTCTGGTACCATTATGTTTTGCGCCTTTGTAGAGATATCCCTAAATACATCAATGGCTTTAAGATTGGTCATGCAGAGAGAGCTGGGAACCAACCCACTGCCTGGAACTTTGCAATGCACTTACTGTGCTGAATCCCTCCCATCTTGGAAGATCACAAATCATAACAGAATTATAAACAACAGTTTGAAGATACCTCAAACAAGGCCAGATTTCTGTCATAGTAATCACCTCCCTTGCCAGCTTCTGAACTGTTCAGGAAAGGACTGTTTTCTTTATGGTTGCCATGACCTGCAAATTAAAAAAGAATCAGGTTTTGATAAGCATAGAAAGACAGACTGTGTAACCTTGACAAAACCCACAGGGAATAAACTTGTTTGGTCAATTGAATCTGTTTATTTTCAGTATCTGAAGTTATGCAATGTAATCAGTATCAGGGGTGTTATGCTCAAGGTAGAGTTATTTTTATTTCTACTCCTCCATTTTCATTAAAATAGAATAAAAAAATCACCTCAAAGTAAAATTTACAAGTAGGATCACAGCTATATCATTATCTGTGCATTTATTCTCTAATGTTCCATCTAATAACTATTTCTTATACAGATTAGTAATAAGTAAAAAGACACTTCTTGTGCACTCAGAAATCACTGCTAATGCTAAGAAACATTTTAATGCTAACAGCAACGTTTGAGCACTACATTCAAACAGATTTGGTAGATTTAGTAAGACTAAACAAATCAAAGGCTATATATATTCTGTCATTACAATACATCAAAGCACCTCATTTTTTTTCTTTTTGTTGGATTTTTTTTGTTGTTTGTCAGGTTGTTGTTGTTTGTTTTCTTACTATGCCCAACAATGCTAGACATCAAACATGCTCACTGCATGATACCTTCACCCTTACTGCATTTTGAACATTTAGACTGTGCATTCTTCAGACTCCTCTCATGCTTTTAACTTAAAAGCCTAATAACAGGTACAGTAAAAGTAAAGCACCCACTTATGCAATGAACATTAAAATATATCTCATAGAAGATCAGTAGAGCAAATACAGAAGGGACCATGAAAATGCTCCAAAGGCTGGAGCTCCTCTGCTATGGAGACAGGCTGAGAGATCTGTGCTTGTTCACCCTGGAGAAGAGAAGGCTCCAGAAAGACCCTTTAACAGTATTCCGATAGGTAAAGGGACAAACCAGAAATCAGAAGAGGGACTTTTTACAACAGAATGTAGACAATGTAGTGACAGGACAAGCGGGAATGGCTTTAAGCTGACAGAAGGGAGATTTAGATTAAACGTTAGGAAGAAATTCTTCCCTCTGAGGGTGGCGAGGCCCCAGCACAGATTGCGCAAAGAAGCTGCGCCTGCCTCATCTCTGGCAGTGTGAACAGCCAGGTTGGACAGGGCTTGAAGCAACCTGGTCTAGTGGAAGGTGTCCTTGCCATGGCAGGGAGTTGGAACTCGATGAGATTTAAGGTCCCTTACAGCTCAAATCATTCTATGATGATTCTATTACCAGTAGAGCTTTTTTTAAAAATATTAACTTTTTCTTTTTTTTTTTTTTTTTTTTAAAAAAAAGGGGCACTATAGTATAAAATGAGCTTGGGGCAGGAGGGGAATAAATTAAATTGATTCTATTCAGAAGTTCTCCAACCTTTGGCTCCCATTACCCTACTTGACAAGCAAAAAAATCCTTTCACTTGCTTGTAACTCTTCACTCCCTGCTCTTTCAGCCAATACAAACTAAGGACATTTCCAAGAGTATCTCTTTGAGAAAGGATCAATCCAAAGAATACTTTTTTTCCTATTTACAAAAAAAAAAAAGTAACCACTACAGAAATTGAAAACGAAAGAAAATATTATTTCAAATTAAAATGTCAAGTTAACACAGTATCGTACAGTGAATACATAAAAAGCAAGAGATTAAAGAGCTCAATTTGTGAGTACATATTTTCAATGATTAAGGTAATCAGTTCAACAAGGCTACACTAAATTATAATATAATTGAAGTGAAAGGATCTCTCCATTTTGAAATCTGAATCAAAAAATGGAGCCAGCAGGCAAACACCCCTGCACACACAGGGATCAGCATATACCACAGTTACAAAAACAACTGCTATAAGCAAAAAAAATATGAGAAAGTTCAGTGCTGTTCTTACTGAGGGGAAAGGGTGCATGGAAAGAAACACAATTTGCTGGAAACTGCCAAGAGGTGCTTTGAATAGAACTTGGAAAACTAATATTCATAAACAACAGAGGTCATTTTAGGCTTCTGGAAGTAAACACTTCGCTGACCAAAAATATCTGTAAATAGCAGACTGCTGCGTTTCACTGTCCATTGATTTTCTCACAGCTCTGACAACTAACATGCAAACATCACTTAGCAGCTGCCTTGTTACATATGAGACCTACATGTAAGAGACGTTCATATTGCTGTACATAGATTTTTTTATGCTACTACAAAAATATCAGTAAGCTTAGCAACACAGCATTAAAATATGTTTATCAACTTCAGCAAAGCAAATATTTACTAAAAAGCAGCCAAACCTAATTAATTGCTTACTATATTTGTTACATCTATATTGGCAGAAGGCCTATACAAGATCAATTTTGTTCCAGTATGTATTGTAAGCTGTGCTGCAGCCTGTTCTGTCCCACTGTTGTTGCAGTATATTTGTGATTTTTGCTGAGGAAGTGGAGTTATCTGCCATATAGGTGTTACTCATTAAACAGGACACTGCGGCAAATGATGGCATCAACAGCAATACTGTCTACATGATTCTTGAAAGCTTTGTTCTGTGCTGCATCTTCTCATCCTCCCACTAAACACAGCAAGGTCAGGAGTAACTTGGTTTTAGAATCATAGAATAGTTAGGGCTGGAAAGGACCTCAAGATAATCTAGTTCCAACCCCCCTGCCATGGGCTGGGTCACCTCACACTAAACCATGTCACCCAAGGCTCTGTCCAACCTGGCCTTGAACGCCGCCTGGAATGAAGCATTCGCGACTTCCCTGAGCAACCCATTCCAGTGCCTCACCACCCTTACAGGAAAGAATTTCTTCCTTGTATCCAATCTAAGTTTTAGTTCCTCATTCCCTATATATTAGCTTTGGCAACTGAATGTTTGAAGAATTAAACTGAGGTTTTTTTTTTTAATCACTGCATGATTTTTAGATCAGTTCTTTGCTTTTAGTTTTCCTTGCTCCCTCATCAGCAACCTTACCAGAGAGATGCAGCTTACCACTGCCACAAAAAAGTATAACAGGTGCTCTTTTACTTGTAATGCTTACAAAAACTCTCTGCCTTTTTATGTATAAAATCCCACTGTTGTCAAGATAATGCATACATTTGATCTCAGACTTTATATAAGATGACAGTTCTTTTGGTCCTTCAAAATGACAGGCATCTCATTACCGTCATCATTATAACCTCTCCTCAGTTAAGAAAGATTACTCTTCATCATCTCTATGAGCCTGACAAAGTCCAGTGACTTAAGATGCATCTTCAAGTTAACTGCCATTATTTTTTAGACGCATCTTCATTTTTACCACCAGCAAGATTTTCACAATTGGTTTCTTCAGAAGTTCACTCTCTCAAAAAGAGCTCCCAGCTCCTCTCATTCTCCATTTGCATTTTCAAGCATCACCCAATTCCTTCCCGTTAGACTTTCCTTCTGAATCTGACTTGCTTTGTACATCTTCCTGCAACAGGAAGTTCAAATAAAGCAAACTGCAATAGAACAATCAGTAGAACTAGTGACTGGAAATAAGAGTATTGGTTTTGCAATTGCTAAGGCACATTTTTTTCTCGATAGAAAAGTTCACATGATAGAGAAATACAACTGGCTTTTTATCCCATACACAGCACTAGCTCCATTATCCTGGAAATATATACAGATTATGGATTACTGCAAACAATGCAAAAACAAAAGTGAACTTTCAAACTGCATGATTCTACTGATCTGATTAAATGCCACATTAAACCCTTCTCTAACAGTGAACACTTTCAACAGGAAGCAAAGGAGTATAGGTTTATATTCAAGTTCTTTACAATGACATCCTATTCTAATTTCACCAATATGTAGAACTGGGTGCTAGAGATGTGTGCTGATTAAAGAACAATGCTACACTGCTAAGTTAAATACAGCTAACTGAATGATAGTCAAAATCACCCTCACATTTGCATGCTTGGTGCAATTTGTACTTTTTAGACATGTCCTGAGTCACATCAAAGTGTTAAACTCATTTCCTCTCTTTCCATATTCTGTTCCCAATTTCATAAGTAAAACCTATGGCAGATGACCATTCCCTCAAAAAGAATCACAAATGTACTTTGACATAATAGAAGGGACTGGAGCACAGTATATAATATGCACTGCAATGAGAAATTTACTTAGGACATACCGTCTGCCAATGAGCAATACCAGTAGCTTCAAAGAGACTTACTTGCATGGGAAAAGCTTGCTTCCTCCATCAATTTTGGAAGAGAGTGGAGGTGACCTTGGAAAGCTACTCGGGGGAATTCTTGCCCCAGCATCACATGAGGACAGTTTACATTCCGAAGCATGAAGTCTCCTGGGCAAGCACCATCCTGTGCTATGCGTACAGTTTTCCTCATTTTCAGTTATCAAGTCTTTGGTCCTGGACAGTAGCTATGTGGTGTTAGTTTTCATCATGCAAGATTGTTTTGGAAGGAACATTTCTTAAAGAGGGATCTATATCTTCTGCAACAAAGAATAATTTATCTGCCTTAGTCCCTAATTGATATCAATTTTTGAGACAGGCAAACTGTATTTCAAGTCAGTGAATATTTCCTCTTCAGTTGTGTCATTGCTTTTCACTCTTTATTATCTTTCAATAATTTAGACATTTTATTTCCGAATGCTACTGTTCTCTTCCAAACCAAGTAATTCTATTTGCAACCACCACTACAATTATGCAGTTTATCTAAACATCTCCACCCTAGGTCCCTGAACTTTTTAGAGCTCCCCTACTTGGGTACGGACCCAGGTCTGAACCTAGAACAAGGCTCACCATTGTATGCATCACCTGACTTCCATAAAACATCAAAGATAGCCCATGGAACAAAACCTACAAGTCCTAAATGTGCATACTGCCATACATGCAAACACACAAGCTCAGGAGAGAATAAAATCAATAAATGGATGTCCAAGCTTTTATCTCATTGCCATGAAAAAACATTGTGGCATAACTGTAGAAGGTATTCTACTGAGTGGTTTTAATTTGTTCCTCTCCAAAACACTTATATTGTCTTTATTTAAAAATAAAATAAAATATTAAGAACACAGAGGACAGTGTTTATGTCACTGTTTTCCTCTGGAAGGTGATTAGACGAGCAAGAGACAGTTTCAGTGCTTGAGCATGCCAAATACAAGTCTTTCATGCAAGCCATTGTGTTTTCTTCAGTAACTGAGGGAGGTAAACCAGAATTTAGAGAGAATTACAGACCAAACACATACGAAACTAACTAAAAGAAATATTAGTGAGAATAAATGAAAGCTGAACAATCAGGCACAGTCAGACTATCACAAAGACCAGAAGCTTCACAGTGATAAAGTCTACTCAGACTACTGAAAGAACAACCATCCTTGTGAGCAGGTGGCAGGAATGGTTGCATGACTCAACTGCCAAGGTTTTTTCTCCTCTACTGTCAGTTTATGAACACCCTTAAAGAAAAAAAAAAACACTCCCCTAATTCATTATGTTCAGTTAAATAAGCAGAAATTAGTACATCTTAAACCAACTTCAGATCTTTCTATCTGGCCATGACTAACTCACGTAGTCCTTACGGCAGCTCTATCTACCTGACAAGTTAAGGCATGCTGAAGGCACAGATGGACACAGCCTGCTTAGGTTTAGTCTAGCCAACACAGATAACAGAAGAAGTGAAAAAGAGAGTAACGCTGAGCTGCAGTGAGGCTTAAAAAAAAATTATTCCAAAGCAGGTACAGACACCTTTGTGTATACAACAGTAAGAAAAACAAAAACAAAACAAAACAAAACACAAAAAAAAAAAAAAAAAAAAAAAAAAAAAAAAAAAAAAAAACAGAAGTAATGTAATAGACTGTACAGGGACACAAACTAAGCCATTTTCATGCACAGGGAACACTATTCAAACTTTGCTCTCTTTTTTTTTTTTGGGGGGGGGGAGGGGAGCAGAAATCATTTGTATTTTTATTATTCCATCTACAAGTAACACAGGAATCTAAGATTAGAAATTAGAGTTGATACCCAAGCAGTTGGTGTGGGCTTCCTTTAACCTAATTGCATCTATGTAAACATCAGGCAGTTATATACAACTAATAATATAGCTTACTTTTTTCCCAGAAAGAGATGGCTCTATTAGCTGATCCCTGGAGTACCTTTCCAGTACATAATCTTGGCATGCTGCAAATTACCTCTAAAGAGAGCCTAATGTAAATAAAAAGAGATAGCTTAAGGTATGCAAAATTTATCCCACTTCAGAAAGCATGTTAGTTCTGTTCCAATTTATTTCTGCTTTTCCAGATGTTCATGTGCCAAGATCTTCTGCAAATTTCTACAAAACTGGTAATTAAGCCAGAATTCACTTTGATGTTTTGACTACAAAACCAAATCAGGTTTACTATATTTAACTGTTCTCACAAGACCTAGGAGCAAATTAATACATCCAAAACAGGCAAGAAGAACAAATATTTTTTCCTTGCATAATAAGGTAATTTTATAAGTCACAATATTATTTTTTAAAAAAATCTGTTCACAGCTTTAAGGATAAAGTTTTAATATTGAAAAAATTTTTTTACAATCTGGGGTTTTGGTTTGTTTGTTTCTACAAAAGAAACTGTTTTAACACAGTTCTTGAGAAAGCACTTTCCAGATGTTAACCATGATACTACTTTCCCAGGCACTTGCACTGCAAGATAAAACTTGGTTCCCTCCAAAAGGTTGTCTTAAGTTCTATGCTCAGACAGCATTCTTCTCATTATCCACCAGCAGTAAAGTTTTGCAGAAATGAGTATTACTGAAGAACAGAAACAAGTTTCTTGGCCTTTGCTAATAGCTCAAGACCCCAAATATCTTCACATTTCAGCAGCAAAGCATTCAAAGATATTGCTGAAGTATATCAAAAGACTGACATATTAAGAAAACCTAAGATGTGTAGATGTCAATTTCATTCAAATACATCCTAAATCTGCTTGTATACTTTATTTATGTGTCTCCTCACATGTGGCTGGGCTCTTACTCTCAGAACTGTTATGAAACCTCCTTTTTGGTTCATTTGGGAGACTATAACAAATTATTAAATTTATTACTATATTTATTTATGTTAACTATAAATTTCATAAACAGAAATAGAGTATTGCCTCTTTTGTTAAATTACTCACTTCCAATTGCATAGAAAAAAAATCCTAATCCAACAGCAGTAACAGTCCAAAGCCGAAATAATAACAACAACAACCACCACCACCTATTAGAAATTGTTTTTTCTCCATGGACAACATAGAGCTAGCCAGAAACAAGAAGCACTTGTAAAATAAAAATTATGACTACAAACTCACTTATGGAAGCAGAACACGCAGCTGATAATGAAAAATACTTATTTTCATTTTATCTACAAATTTGTTAATATTATCCAAAATACTTCTCATACAAAACCAGAAAATCACATTTAAGATTTAACTTTCAGGTTTTTCAGAAACAAAAACTAGAATTTTGTTATTTTGCAGAAGCAAAAGATTGATAGTGACATTCCAAGCTGTGCGAACATAAGATCTCAAATATTCTGAAAACTTTACTAAGTTCTTCGGGTTGCGGTGTTTTATGTGTTAGGGTTTTTTGGAATTCAGGGGTTTTTTGGTGTTATTTTGGTTTTTTTCTTATTAAGAGTACTATGTTTACATAAGAAATAAGAGAAGCGGGAAATAAATAGCACTGCATCTAGTTAGATAAAGCTCACTCATACTACAAACTAGGAACTAGTAATGGAATTACTAACTGAAATCTGTTATTGCCCATCCACTTAAGACCTTAGGCTACCAAGTTTTTTTCACTCAAGGTGGCAGAAAGCAGAGCTGTGAATTCCAGGCTGACCCAGTATTTTATGCAGATAAAGGCCAAAGTTGCACCAGATAACAATTCATGTAGCAGTAAGACTGTATGAGAGGAAAGAATGACAGAATGAAAGAACAGATCTTTACCTTGACAGCTTTCAGGCAGCAAAGAGATCCTCTGTACTTTAAACACAGGCTCAAGCTATTAGTTACACTGAGGATACCAAACTCCCACACGCCAGACCCAGACACTCGCTTCCATCAGAAACTGCCGCTTAAAGGCCAAACTATAGACATTCATGGGTACTTTAAGAATATAATGTATTCATTCACATTATATTATTAAATACAATGTGAATGATATAATAATATTTTAAAACTAACACAAAGCATTATTAACTTCACTGTTGACACTGTCATTAATGTTTTGTGTTTACTGAATTTTATCCAACAAGTAAAAGAGTGCTTCTTAAAATTCACTACACTGAAGATATCATGTACATATTTATCATCAGCAGCAGCTTTGGTATCTACAAAAGTGATACAAAGCACAGTTTTACCAAAAAGTAAATTAAAAAGCTGCATAGTTGGCATTATACTAATTCCGCTGAAACAGTTCTTCTGAGTTCTAAAGACCGCATTTGTTTGTGTTCTGCATGAAAAAAACCTAGCCAAAACTTTCCCAGACAACAACCTATGCAACAGTTAGGCTGCACCAGAGTACAGAATTAAGTGTAAAATTAAGCACTGATCTTTGATTTATCCCTACATAAACATGTATGAAGATACTATCAAACTTCTACTGTACTTTGCAGAAGTATAGTATAGAACAGTTTTGCCAATTAAGCTGACACTACACAACTCAAAGGATTTACTAATTAAACAATACTGTGTTTCAGGAAGCGCAATGATTTTATTCTTCAGTTAAGACACACTGATTCAAAACACTATAATCCTTTGCAGATATTAATAACATGACGTACTTACCCTTTAGCAACAGCTCTTTGCCATTTTCAGTAATTTGGTTTACCATTCTTCTTTCTGCTCTTAGTACATGCTTTAGCAAAAGACTTCTCCGTGAAGTCCTGAGAATCAGACAAGTTTAATAATACCGTCTTCCCAAAAGAACTTTTTTTATGTCCTCTGATAAACTGTCTTCAATAATGAATGGGACTGATCTCTTTCAGGATGCAAAAGGGTTTCTCACAGAAAGCTAAGCCAACACTGGTATAATCTTGGCATTATAATCATCAATGGATTCTCAACATGAAGAAAATACACAAATGTCAGGATCTGACTGAAAATATTATTTGTGAAATTCAAACCCAGCCACACTTACAAGGCACACTGCCAGCTCTTTGCACACTTATTCAAACAAGTGTGTGTCACAAATCTGCTGCTTGCTGAGTGTTTTAAACCTGCTAACACTGTGAAAAATATGGCTCTGTGCTGTTAGCCCTCCAGGCATTTCAGCTTTCAAGTGAAAACAGTGATGTATTTCTTTCCATCTTCAATACTGATATGATTATCTGTTAATGGACGAATCATATGCAAGATCATTGGAAAAAAAAAAAAAAAAGCATCAGCATGATGAAATGCGGGTTTATAAAAGATACATAAGTAAACACTAACTTACAGATTCTAAGCAGTTTGTAATTACCAGACACCCCTCCACTCTGCTCAATCGTAAGGAGCTCCTCTGGATACCAGCACACACCATATTAGGATTTATCTACATCACACAGTAGGTGCCATGATCAAGAATGCCTACGCAATTAAAGACGCCAAGTCACTTGAAGGAATTTGATTTAGGAACGCACATCAGTTAGGATCTTCCATAATACAACTTGTCATTGCCAGCTGAAAAAAAGCACTATGAAAACAACTTTTGTACCTCACCATAATCCACTTCAGAGGTTCTTTCATGTGGAACGCCTGCAAATCATTTCTCATTACTATCCTCCCTGAAACTCTGTCCTTTCACATGCACAAAAGCACCTCAGATACAGCACACCCTGTATCAAAACATAGGGAGAAGCATTCCAGCATTTTCCCTACCTCAGAAAGGCCTCTTACCTTGCTGTAAAATGTTCTCACTTGCTCTGAGACAGCAAGATACATCTGCGAGGCCAGCATGCAGATTCCATGCAATATTCATTCATCTTTTCCCCCAGTACCAAATACTGAACATCGTTTTCATCTCTCTACCTGTTCAGCTGACCATGGTTACACAACAATTAAAATGAGAGAACAGCAACAAAAAATCCAACCGCAAAAAAACCCCCACAACACACACACCGCAATTTGAGACGTATCTGGTCCCTTCTCCAACTCAACACATGCTAAAGAAACAGCTCTACATGTCCAAACCATGAGGCGAGAACAAGCAGATGGGAACTGTGACCATTAAGTCAGTATTACTCCAGCTCAAAAAACTTCCTAGAGGGAACAAGTGGAAATAGAGGAGATATGAGCCAGGGTGCTAAATATCTCCAAACATACAGAAAATTACAGAGAAGAAAAAAAAAAAAAAACAAAAAAACCAAAGGTTTAATTACTTTGAAAATGTCAATGTATGTACATTCTATGCATTACATACTATACAATGGACATTAACAAACATCTATTCTCCATTCCTGCAAGACAGTAGAAAGACACTAGTAATCAGTTACAGCTTAGTGTGAAGCCCTGAATGTTTTCTCAGTTTTCAGTTAATTCATACAGAAAGTGCTGAATACCAGATTTTTCTTACATTTGAGAAGTACTTTGATCCATGTGAAACCAAAATGTGTGAGATTTTTTTGAACTAATGGAAAAGGGGGAAGAAAATAAAAAGAGAAAGACAAAAAAGAGCTAAGCTTGCACATGCTCCAAGGATGAAGAACTGACCTTTCAGTGTGAAGCGCTCAAACAGCCAAAACTCACTGTAACTTTGATCATAACACTTAAAGAAAGTACAAGTCTCAGCATGAGACTTCTCCAAGCAAAGGAAGTCAGTCCATCTCACTGAACATTTGAGAGGGTGGAGAGCACTCTGACATTGCACATGACAAGCAACAAACCACAGTACTTGTAAAATACATTTATTTAAACACATTTATAAAGAGCTCTCTAAAACAGCACAAAATACCTAACCCTGTGCAACACACGGCACAGACCAGGAGAAGCCTGGAGAAGCCACAGTGGCTTTTGTCATCATTTTGCAAAAAGTTCAGCAGTTTGCAAGATGAGAGCAAAATTAGCACAGCACATTAGCTTACACGAATTCTTCAAGGAGCAATGGGCAACTTTAGATCACTTGTCTTCTGTTCCACCAATTAGGAATTAAATCAAGCCCATGAAACAGAATCTAAGTCAGAAGAAACAGTGACATACAACGAGTTTACTCCTGCTTAACATATGCTTCTACCACAAAGGCCAGAATACAGCCTCTTAAAAGGACAAAGGAAAAACATTGCAATCAAATTATTCTGCGTGTTGTCTTGAGTTACAGCTTTAAAGCTCCCTGCATGTATGCTAGAAGACATCTTGACACAATGCAGATAATCATCCCACTGTCTGGTTACTCACTGTTGGGATTTACGAAACATGGCTCAGCTATGCCTGCCTTCACTTTAGTTTCAGGGACCTGCTGCAATATCCCTGAAATAAATCCCTGACATTTCCATCACATTCTCCGGAACATCAAAAAGTGAATAGTTTGTGTCTGCTTAGGCAAAGCAGCCAAGATATGTTATATCCATGTGGGAACTGAGTTTGGATAAACTTGGCAAGGGTTGCCTTGCGAAGCTCTAAAACCAGATGTGCCCTGGAGGTTATGCCCCAGCACATTGTGCAGAACACAAACATCATAGAATCACAGGCTGGTTTGGGTTGGAAGGGACCTTAAAGCTCATCCAGCTCCAACCCCCTGCCATGAGCAGGGACATCTTCCACTAGATCAGGATGCTCTGAGCCCTGACCAATCTGCTCTTGAGCACTCCCAGGGATGAGGCAGCCACAGCTTCTCTGGGAAACCTGTGCCAGTGCCTCAAAGGGAAGAATTTATTCCTAGTATCTAATCTAAATCTCCCCTCTTTCTACTTAAAGCAATTCCCCCTTGTCCTATCAATATGAACCAACGGAGAAGGGATTCTGCTGCGGGGGAGACAGAAGAGTGGTATTGCTGCTGAACACTTCATATTGTAAAATCACAGACTGGACAGTCAAAACCTTAGGAGAAGCCGGATGAAAATACTCAAGAGTAGTAGGTTCTTAAATCAGATCTGCAACCACTAAAGAACTTCTAACTCTGCCCTTTGCATCAGTTCTGGATACAAATATACACAACAGCAAGTAGCAGCAAAAATTATGCCAGTTATATTACATAAAAGTGGATCAGGAAGATAAAGCTCCTGAATGCAAAGGCAGAAGGCACGCAAGAAACAGTAACGTGCTGTCCCCCATCAGAGACAGCAGCAGCTACAGCGTCTTCTTGAATTACTCCAACTCCTGACTCAGGTCTGACCGCCTACATGGAAATCCAGAGGTGGACTTTGCACACAGTAACTAAGTTCAGGGCTGCTCAGCTTGCAAGCAGAGACAGGGTCATAACACAAAGTAGTATTGCTACAGATAATTTTATGAAAAATAATTATACTCCAGGGCATTAAAATTATGTTTTACTGTAGCTATCAGCAATTTAAAGTATGCAAGTGCAAGCTTAAACAAGCTTGCCCCCCTTACGAGTTACTCTAACACAGAAAATGGGCAGCTTCTAATGGCACACCATAAAAATCCTTTTTTCCCCTTTGACATATAAGTGAGAGGCAAAAGTTTGGATGTCTAACCTATTTCATGATCAGGAGGTATCTGTAATCATTGAACGGTGTTCTGAATCCCTCAGATGAGAAACTCAACAAATTGCTGGCTACTGGTCAGAGATGAAAATCAAGGCTGGCAATTAGACTGCAGAAAAAAAAAAAAACAACACACATACAGTTTTGTTCAGGCAAAATTAGCCTCAACCTATACATAGTACAGCATGCCTCTGCCTAAACACAGCTCTGCGTCATCTCTCTTCTCCCAGGATCTTGTTATACAATCTCCGCTACAGTTCCCTGAAAACCAGCTTCCAACACCAGCTTACGGCTTTGGTTCTCATTTTCAAAGTAACTGATGGATTACATCCTAATAATATTATAGACCATATGCCAATCAATGGAAGAATTGGGCTTCTAAGACAATGCAGGTCACTTAGGTGGAACGGGGAGAAGGAGGCAAATTCAGCATTCTGAATTCAAGGGGATGGACCTTGAAGCTTCCAGGGGACATGAAGCAAACCCAGAATCTGACTACCTTTGGAAATGCTGCTAAGCCTTGCAAATGAGCTTTCCGGTTGCCTGTCAGAGCACTGTGACCACCAATAAAAGGGTGGAATGATGACCATCCCCTCACCAGTACCAGCAATCTCTTCCCTTGCCCCTGGCCCCCAGCTGCCCACCCTAGCCTGGCACTGGTTTCTCATCTTCTTCTCAACAAATGCCATTTAATTTATATTTCCAACAGGTCTTAGGCTACCTCCAGCCAGCAAAGCATAGCTAACTTGGCAATGCATCCAAGTTACCAACCTTCCACAGTCATCCATAAGCTAATTGAGTCCAAGCTCTTTCTGGGCAATTAGCACTTTATTCTGCACATCAAACTGCACCACTGTGTCCTACATAGCAGAATGAAGATCAAAAGATGAGTAAAAAAAATTCCAGCAAGTTCCTTTAATAGCAATGAAAGTGTTCAAAAAAAAAAAAAAAACACCACCAAAAAAACAGGACCGTTCTAACCTATACTTCTGTTGCTCAGACATGAATCAACACTGCTGGTAAGCAAAAAACAGTCTTCTTGTCTTCTTTTCCAGGCCAAACCAAATACCTACCACAAAATCTACAGTCCTACCACATGACCTGTGAGGAAAAAATACTACTCCTTTAACTCCAGCAACTTCTTTTTATGGTTCAGAAGTTTGACTCGGGAAACAATGCTTGAAATAAGAACCATGAAGACAGGCAGTAGAGAGCCTACAAAATAACCCCTGGGTAGGTGCGCAAAGGTTGGCAGAAGGGGACCTCTATCACACAGCAGTACAATAAATTCTATCACATCCAAAATCCAGAGAACTTTAACCCTACATACATTGTAAGAGCTGCATTCTTCTTGGTCACACAGACTTTTTATAGTTAGCAACAGAAGATACTAAATATTTGTCAAGTATTTGATTTTGCTAGAAAACTAATTTTTTTTACATACATTTTGTTATTTTTCTTGCTTAAAAAGAAGGTATTGTTTGCTTGGCATTTACTACAGTAACCACTATGAAAGATGCACAGTTTTCCATGCACGACAAAATCCAAGTATACTGAAAGGAATCACCCAAAGCAGCTCAACTGAAAGAAGAACAGTACTACTCATTGCTAAGGGATCACTCAGCATCATTTAAACAGATGCCTATTGAAAACTAATAACTAAAGAGTTCTTACTAAATAAAAAATACTGAACTCTCTTATCTGAGAGAATAAAAGTCAGTACAATTAAGATATTAAAAATTTGATTCAAAGGTTACTGAAGACAATTAACCACCCCTAAAATGTAATACCAATGGGCTTTATACCATGTTTTAAAATTATGCATTTTTTACTTCACAGTTCAGATCAAAATATTTAAAGAAAAACCCTGAACCACCAGGGTGAAGACACAACTTTTTGATCAAATAACTCTTGCTCCCATATACTGGTGCCAATAGCAATTTTTCTGTAATATAAATCACTCTGCACAACAAATTCTTTGTTACATCACAGTCAAGAATCAGTATAAATCCATAACTTGGTCTTGGAAGGGGAAACTCACCATACACAGCTTTTATCTTCCTGTAGTACTGGGCATCCCTCCCCATTCTGCTACATGCACTTAAGAAGAAAGCAGTGATCCCTCACTTTGATGTTCCTCAAGGCGGCTGCTGTACTTTAACTTCAGTGAACTGCATTTATTATGTTTGGCTACATTTCCTAGTCAATGAGGCTGCAAAGTACCTTAATCTCTATTCTACAGAGAACTTCAGAGCAAAAGCCAAAATTAAACTTTACATTGAAGAGTATTCAAAATGTATTCTTTGATTTTGTTGCAGAGGGGAAAAGAAAGCAAATGCCATTATTTTCTTTAAGGAAGTGAAACACTGAAGAAATTTGTAAAGGAATATTGAATAACACACAATTTTATATGTGAGAGACATATACATTCCAAACACGGTATAAGAAGCCCCAAAATTTATTTTAATTTCTTTAGGAAAAACGCAGAGATTGACTAAAAGATAAAGCTTCAGCATGTAAAAAAAACCCCAAACTCAATCTCAACAAAAGTCTGAAATGTGCACTAGCAAAAGGAATGAGCATTTACATGCACAATTAGATGGAAAATCCTCTTCTCATGTGCAATACCTCAGCCTTCTATACAGGTGCTCTGTGAAACACAATAAAATCAACAGCTACAGAACATCAGCAGAGGGTTGTTTGGTTGGGTGTTTCTTATCTTAGTTTTTTGCAAAATCAAAACCCACAGATGCACAGATATAGGAGTTGCTTTCAGATCACTTACACATGTCACAGTGGTCCTTCCCAGAGCTCTCCCAACTAACTGAATTACCACAGAACCCACGAAAAGGCCTGTGTTCTGTATTTAGCCATCTCCTGGCTGCCAGCAGTTGGCACCACAATCTTGGTACCAGACAATTGCAGCCTCTCCAACTCTGTCTCAACCACTGCACAAATTAGAAGAGGTATGAGAGACATGCTTAGCAAAAGTAACAAGTTTATGCAGTAACATGAACTTATTTATTTTCCTAGACAAGCATTTTAACAGAAGGATTAAACCTTGTAACACTGCATGCTGCTAAAAAGAAACTTGAGATAACCACCGTGGGCTACACCAAAATGACCTTCTCGGAGAAATTACTTTGCTTACAGGCTATAAAGTATGCATCACCTCTTCTCAAGTGTCAGGAACAGCTAGTTATGTCACAAAGCACTTCTCCACTCTCATTTTTCACATACCAGACTCTTATCTCTCCTTATCTGCAGCTAGGGTGCACTTATCTATGCACCTGTATTATTGAAAAAGCATTCTGGAGTTTAGCACTGCTGTCAGTGCTGTGCTAATTGCCAAGTGCACAAACGGGGGGGGGGAATACAGGACTTCACAAGGATATCCCTGCTGCTGAGGCCCCTTTCATTTTGAGTTATAACCATTGCTGTGTATCCTACAACTATCTCAAGTAACCTTCATGGAACAGGAACAAATATTGACATATTTAGTACCAACGGGATACCTTTAGTATCTCCAAATCTACACATTAAACTCTACAGAGAGGAAAAACAGATGTCAAGCTTAACAGAACAGGGGGGAAAAAAAAGCTCTTTCCTCATTCGCAATGCAATTAAATTGAAGAAGATGCAGTCTCCACACCATTTTCAGCAAGACAATAATAAACAAATCACCAGAAAAGACAGTTCACTAGTATCAGCTGGTTTCTATTCTCAGGTTACTTTCTTTCCTCCCAAACAATTCAGAGTTTCTTCTGCCTCAACTCCTTCCCAGGCTACTCCTCCAGAACTTCTTTCCGCAGTTTTAAGGCAACATGAAAAATGCTGAAAGACGTAGATGCTACAGAGGTTATGCAAAAATATCCTGCTATGACTACTGTAACAGCATCATTTACCCACACTGCTGCTACAAGTTCTTAAATTTAAGATAGTCTAACATATATCTGCACACGTTTCCGTCACCCCCATTTAGCTGGAGTACCTAATTCAAATACATAATTAACTTTGTTTTATCTCTGGACTTTGCCAAAACACCTACACGTAAGAATAAAGTGCTTTAAAAATGAATTTTTGAATTGTTTATGTATCCCCATTGAACATATCCTCAGACATATTTTATGTGACCTTTATTTCAAGTCTTGCAAAAGACTTAAAACCTCTACTGGTAAGTTACTACAAATGAAAAAGTAGAGAATTAGGAAGATGATTAAAGTAAAAGTACACTGCCATCACACTAGATGCCATCACATCACATCTTCTCCTAAATAGTTTACTTTAAATGATCAGCATAACCTGTTGCTGCACAAGGGCTCTGAAGGTGCTGATGCAAACTGCAAGGATGAGGAAAAGGTCTTCATGTCTAGTTAGAAAACTCTGGGCTGAAAGGAAGCCATATGACAACTGGAACACAAACAGAGCAATTCCTTGGCAAAAAACCTATGGTGGCAGCAGACCAAAGCTGGTTAGTGACACCAAGCTGGTTAGAGTCTCATTTCCACAAACAACAGTCAAAGGAAGATAAATAACTTCCTACAGGACACACGACATTGCCATACTTTGGTTAACATAGTGCACCATCACTGTGCAGCTGAGATTCCTATTAAAGCAAAGCCTGTTTTTTTTAAGCTCTGTTCAGGCCCCACTGCCCCTCTTCTTACCCTGTGTAACCAGCCTAATATGCTCGCATTATTGCAAAGACTGAAGGGATGCCAAATTCACATTTCTCATCCCTGCCGATCCATAAAGCAGGGCTCACATGTTTATCATAGGATCACGGGATAATTCATTGTACTTCTTTTTCTAAATGGAAGATGTCAAAATCTATTAAAAGCAGTGGCAGTCAGTGGAACCTGCTTAGAAAATAAAGGCTGATTTTTTCACAAGCAAGCACTGGAACTATCTGGGAAGGCTAAATTATTGCACACTGACTAATGCTTTATGGAAAATGGTTGCCAAATCCTATTGTAGAATGGCTTCATGTCTGTAGTGTTTATATGACACTGTATCACCTCACATCTGACATCCTAAATAAGCAAAATTGAGAGGAAAACATTAACAAAACAGGCTATGATGAAGTTTTGAGAGAAAAGGTCAGTGAAATAAGAATCTGTCAGAATCATAAGCAGCAGTGTAACAGATTGTGCAAGGAGAATTGGACAACAAAGCCACTACTATGTACACTTTCACAGAACAGCTACAAACAGTTACACTACCATGACAGACCATACTCTAAAGGCCATAACTGAAGAAGTCTTTAAATAAGATTCCGAATGGCAAGCTGATAAAATAAAATCTTCCATAGAGAAGACTGACCAGAACAGCTGCAACCAATCCCTTATCCTGACTATGGCAGCACCACTAGATCGAACAAAAAGCCTGGACAATGGCACTGCTCAGGCAGCTCTGTGTGCATTCATGTACTGCCAATAAGAATTGTATGGGCTTTGATGGGGCCACAGCCTAGAACTCCAGAAGTGTGCACTCAAGCCAAACAAAGTTCACCTTATCTGCAACCAGGGGCATCACCAACACCAACAAATCCCTCCATGAGCCCTGTAATCAGTTACCACAGAATTCTCTCGAGGGTCACTTCCTCCCCTCCAGTCTGCAGGCTCCAGCCAGTGTTAAACAGCTGCCAGACACTGTTTTCAGCAGCAGCTTCCATCTCCACCATATCATACTATCAGTGTTCCCTAGCATGAGAGGTTATGGCACTCTGCATAGGATGTAGAAAAAAGCACCAAAACCTAAAGGTTTAACACACTGGAGTTCCAATTCCCCTCTATAGAGCCATAAACCCCAAGAAACCTAGGAAGAGGCAGAAAGGGTCATATGGAAGAACATGCTTGTCGGTACAGGTAGGCAAGACACCATACCTTTACAGGTACACCCTGAGGATATGAAACACTACTTAATTACTGTGAAAGTAAACTAAAAAATAGAAGACAGTTATAGTTCAAACAGAAACAGAACTACCATATATTAATAAAGAAGTTACTAGATATTTATCAGGTCTAAAATAAAGAGACTAAGTTAACTTCCAGCAGGAGGGTTCTGTGCTATTCAGCAGTACTTAAGAGACCACAGCTTGCCAGCTACTGACAGACTGTGACAGGGAGCCGAGTATCTAGAAGAGTGCTGTTTGCACACACCCTGCAGGCAGTCTCATACCCAAACAACAGGCAGTTTGAGTGGACTTTCCTTGATCCACCATGCCCATAGCTTCCACAAGTCACACGTATCAACCCACAGCCAAAACTAGCTAATGGAAAAGTACTCCACAAGGTCTCCACCTCAACCTGCTGAGATGGGTGAAAAACACCTGGTTACTTTCATACACATGAACTATGTATTAGGTAACCTGAGAGTAGAACTTTTCCTAAAATCAAAGCCCTGTACAGACTTCAGAGCTAGAACCTCAAATTATCTGTGATAACAGACCAATTGGGAAAAGCATCTATCTCTCATCATTCCAAAATGCCCACGCTAGAACTGGAACGAACTGGCTTAATGAGCATTAGGCTTATGTTTTGGTTTGTTGGTTTGGCTGTTTGGTATATGAAATCTAAAATTCATTTGAAAACTATGCAAAGAAAGTGTGTGCGGGGGAGAAATGGTATATTGGAGATTGAAGCACAGATTCACAGAAATGGTAAGGCAGCAACTGCACCTTGATCTCATGACAGTTGAGTATTACTCAGAAAAATAACACTGCTGTCTTCCTTAAGGCAGGCCTGAGCAGCGCAGGCTCCCTCCAGGGATTACTGTGCAGGGATTATTTGCAGTCAGAAAAGTTTGACTGCACAGGCAAGGAGGAACAGGTCAGGTGTTTACTACTTCTTCTTTTGTTGCCTAGAGTCATACATGATTCACAGAGGGCAACCCAGATTCATTAACTGAGCCCATGGGAAGATCCTCTTCCTAAAGGTTACAGAACTAGACGCAACCAAAGCAGAAAAGAGAAACAGATCCCCATGGAGAGCTAAAACAGCCCTTTACCAGAACTACCCCACTTTCCAAATCTATGTGTCCTTCATTTTCTAGCTAGACACAGTCGCTGTATTTAAACTGATTTATTCTTAAAAGCGCAAAACACCAAGACAGTCTGAGCACCGATATTAGCTGCCTAATCAAAGAATGCGCTTCTCACCATCCCAATCCCCCCCTACTTACGTGTCCTCTTCTGTAGTTAGAATAAATTAACCGCTAACAAAAAGCAGCTTTGCCTAGCAGAAGTGGTTGTGAGAGCCACACAGACACAACAGGCATGCTGTAAAATTGGAAGGCCCAGCCTGAGGGAGAGCCCTAGCTAGGCAGGCGGTTTCTAAGATGACATAAGCAAGAAAAGCAGCCACCTGCGATTCGTCTACTTTAACCGAATTATCTATCACGGGTTTATTTTTGTAGCGGAGCACTGAAACTATTGGGGCGTATCTCTTCACTCTCTTATCAGCTCCACAGGCTGCAGTTTGTAGGAGCAACGATAAAGCCCGTCCCCCCGCCCCACTGCCCGCCGCACCCCGGGCTATCATCAACAAATGCTGCGGGGCGGAGGAAACCCCAGGGCGCGTCCCGAGCGGGCCCGATTCGGCTCCTCTGCATCCCGAGGGCTGCGCCGCCACCGCTCGGCCCAGGCCGACAGTGCTGGCAGTTACGGCTCCCAAGAGCCGCTACAAGAGCCCCCGCCTTTGTCTGCTGCGGCCGGCGGGAGGGGAGCGGCGCGGAGCAGCCGGGCTCCTCCCGGGCTCCCCCCACCGAGAGCGGCCGGTCCCGCCGCCCCCAGTCCCGGCCGTGCTCGCTCACCGTCAGAGCTGACAGTGTCGTAGGAGTCCCCAGGGGCGGGAACCGCGGCCGGCTCCCGGTAGTCCACCCAGCTGAGCCCTTCTACGCTGTCGTATTCGGCGCGGTGCTTGTCCTCCACAGGCACCACGGTGAAGTGCGGCATGGTTGGCGGGCCGGCGAAGGCTCCCCGCGGCACCGCAGCGAGGCAGGCAGGATGCGTCGCGGAGCCGGCGGCGCATTCCTGCCCCGTGCGGTCACTTCCTCTCAGGAAACCGCGCTCCTCAACTCCACCCATTCCCCTCCGAGCGCCGCGGCGGCGAGGCGCTGCGGCGGCGCGGCCGCCCCCAGGGCCGGCGGGCGGGCGGGCGGGCAGGCAGGGCCCGGGACCGCCCCGCAGCGAGGGCCGGGCACAGGGAAGGTGGAGGTTGGGGGGGGTCCGCTGCGCCGGGCGAGCGCGCTCAGCCGCGGGGGCGCGAAAGAGGGGGCGGAGGTGGCGAGGGTTCGCGGGGAAGGGCGAGCCTTGCTCCCACAGTCATCGTGACAGGAGCCGGGGGCGGCGGGAGCGGGGCGGGGAGCGGAGGGGCGGGCTCCTTTGCCGGCGCTGCCGGGCCGCCTCGGGGCGGAAATTTCCCTTCGCCGTACCCTGGCCATTTGCTGAGCCGGAGAGATGAGGGGAGGGCTGTGGCCCTGGGGGCTGAGTGGGGGTAATCCCCCGGGAGGCGGAGAGAGGCTGCGTCGGGTGAAGTCGTTTCTGCTGGTGATTGCTGCCGGAGGGTACCCTGTGCTGTTCCTGTCAGCGGCCGGGTGGTCACGGACCCCTTGGAGGGGTGGTGTGAGGAGAACATGGGCAAGAGAGACTCGGCTGGGGGGAGCGGGGCGCAGCAATTACAAATAATTGCTACTCCCATCAGGCCGTTAAACCCCGGGTTTGGGCTGACCAACAACCGGTGGAAGGCGCATCGTCTTCCCAGAGCGTGGGTATTTTTACGCAAGTTATTAACTTCAGACGCGTCAGCTGTCCCCGCTTCCTGTGCCTGCGGCGGCAGCGGGGGTGGGGAGGGCGGATTCTCTCGTGCTCGCTGTGTTCTCTCCCTGCGTGAAACCCTCAGAAGTAACGTGTCGAACGAGGCAAGCCTGAGGAAGTCAGCTGCACAAAAGGTGTGAGGAGAGTGGGGGCAAAATCCTGCACTGGGGCCATTTGGATTCAGGCTGGAGCCAAGCTCTGTGCAAAGCAAACAGTTGCTAGGGCAGCAGACTGCCCGGGCAGATGAACTGTGGCCTGCTGCTCAGGCAGGGCCTGGGAGCCAAGGCTACATCATTGTTCTGTCTCACTAAGGATGCAGTGGGGTGAGTGCCTGGGTGTCAGGAGGGCCTCTCAAGATCTCCGCCCCGAGGGAGCAAAATTCAGTTTTGGTTCCACATTTGAAAAAGCTGATGCCAGCAATGGGTATCTTTGTTTCATGTACGTCCTTTGTTTCATATGCAGTAGCCTTCACATGGAGTTTTAACATGAATTAATGGTTGATAATGCTATTTATTGTCTGTTTGAAAGCTGGCCTTGGAAGGAAGTAGAAGTATCCCTTTTCAATGCATTACATAATTATCAGAAAAAAGCTCTAGAGAAGAGTTTGTGCATTTTGCCATGAAATATCAACTCAAACTACTTCTATAGATTTTTTACTGAAGTACTCATTAATCAAGAAATCTATGTATAGTGACAAGTCAATCCAGTACTGGTCTAAGTTTTGACATTCAGTTGCATGGGAGAACGTAAACCTTGGACCAGAGGAAAAGGGTAACACCAGACATGTCCTGTACTCAAAAACAGCTGTCTGAACTTAGTCCTGCGTTTTCGACAGAGCAAGCCCCAGGTCACTCGGAGAAAGAGGAATGTGTAATGAGTGAAAGAGAAACAAACAAGAGGGAGAATACTTTGTTCACAAGAACTGAATAGTAAGTCTACTTTTAATTAGTTGTGGTTTGAAATAAACAAGAAGGATCCATGCTGTGAAGTGACTGCTGCCAAAGGGTGGTACAGGTTGCTCAGTTCACTTAACACAAACTTGCTGATGGACCACCTCTAGGGAAACCAAAGCAATTACACCTCTTCATAATGCTCAGACAGGTGGAAAGGCTCCTGTGCTTTCTTCTAACCTACATTTTACTTTTGTCTCCCTGTTCTGTTAAATAGCAGTCATCTCCATGTGGCCATGTGTATCTCAATAACAGCCTTCTCAGTTTTGGAGGATATAAATAAAAAGCCAGATTTCCCTCCATTCAAAACTCACAGTATCTTGAAAATCTAGGGTGGGACTTTTTTTTTCTTTTTAACCCCCCCTCCCTCTCCCCCCCGTAAACCTAAAATGAGTGCATTTGTAAATACGGTCGCACTGTGACATTTTACCAGCAATTTCTTTGGGCAAGTTAGGCCAATATTGATGATCTGGAAAGCATTTCTGTTAATCTTAGAAGCATTAGTTCCAGCAGACTGGAAACAACCTGATGCACCTCTTAGTACACTGTCTTATCTCCAGCAATATTTTTTTCTCTGGAGGAAAGTGTAACAATTGGCCCAAAAGTAGCATTTTCTGTTTAACTCTCTTTACTTGAATTATGTTTCATTAGTATATATAATAAGTGTGACCTAATAAGCTAGAGTTTACCAAGAAAACAAGAAAATTCAGTATTAATTAATGGGACGCAAAGAATTTTATATAGAGAAAGGATGAGATGATAACTCACCCTTAAGCAAATTAATTCATACCTAGTCTTCTGTTGTCATCTTTCCTGTTTTCCACTTTGTAAAGCTTTTGAGTGGAAGTGTCTGGCCTAAGTGAACTGTCCTAGAAAAAGAAGATAGGAATTATGAGAAAGAAATCTGTGAGCTAATATTTTTGGAGTCATGCTTTTTCAGGAAAAAGAACTAAACTGGGCACTTCCTTCTCATCTTGCTTTTGAAAGCAGGTCTGTCTTTAGGTACCAAAAAATGCATGTACACCACCACAAAATGTTTTAATATCATGGAATCAATGGCAATGAAATTATACCCCAGGAGGGGAAAAAAAAAATAAAATTAAGCTCTTGCACATATACCAGCAACTCCCCTCTCTGGAATGGAAACTATATCCAAATTTCTTAGAAGAGAATTTAGCCCTAGGAAACTATTCAAGTTTATTGAATCAAAAATATTTCTTTTGTCTAAAGACAGTGGTTCTTTACTGACTTGTGGAAAGCCCATGTTTAAAGATAAGACTTTATCTACCCATATCAACTTTGTTGTTTAACAACTGGCTTGTAAGAGAACTGAAATTTCAATCTGGGTGATTGACTTTTGTTTGTTGTTTGTTCCCCACCTCCCAAGTATGAATATTGATTGTCACTTTGAGTAGCCATTGTAAGGTTAGAAGTTGTCTGATATGAAAATGAGGTTGAAATGATCCACAATACTACAGCATTTACCTGAGATAAGGTTACTCTCTAAGGGGGGTGAAAATAATTACCTGTTTTCTACAAAGCTAAATGGAATTTGGGATTATGATTTCATATGGGTACAGACTGGTCAGTGAAAATGAAAGAGCAGAGAGAGTAATGTCTTTTTTTTTTCTCTGCCTCTGCGCACCACATATCACCACCCCCAGCAGAGAAAAACTGCGCTTCCAAACAAACGTCTTGTGGTTTCACTGTGAAAAACATTAAGACCAACATAGCAGAATCAAGGCTTACTAGACGAGAAAAGGCCTGAATTGTTGGTACTCTAGTCTATAGTAACAGCAGCAGTGAAATCAGCAGTCTAAACATTAGCAAATTTATGACCTGTCTGATACACAGCCAGGAACTGCTTTTAAAATGGTTTGTAACATACAAATCATGTAAGTAAAGACGCAGTTCAGTTCTTAATTAGTAAGCGACTGGGTATTTGTGAACTACCTTCAGTGGGTATAAGCTTCTAGCTGAAAGGTCAGTATGCTTTCACAGTAAACAACTATGACATGTGACTCAAGAAGATTGTGTGAGAAGCTCTTAGTCTTCTAGAAGAGCAGTTTGATAAACTGCTGAAGAGCCTTACACAAATCCGTTGGACAGGCACGCAAGGCCAAGTTTACTTGAACGCTGCTTATTACTGGAGGCAGCACTCAAGTTTTCAAACGAAGGCAGCTTGGCTTTTACAGCCCAGCACAAGATGATGACTGCACGCTGCAACAGCTGTCACAGAAACGGACTTGACTTACATGTGCAGGGTGTTTCATCCCTTCCCTGGCAGACTGCAATTCACAAGTTCTCATGTGGTGCTCATACAGTCATCCTAGGAGAAAGTGAACATAGAATTTATATCAGCTTTAGGAATCGCTTTTAAGGATATAGTAGAGGGAACAGGCTGCCTCAGCCCTCACAAAGGGATCACACATCAGAAGGACCTTATAAGTGAGCTTTTGAGTAATTATTTGCTTATAGACTTGAAATATATGATAAAACCTCAAACAACAAAATGTAAGACGCTTCAACCCCTTGGTAAAAATGATTTGCCATTTGTTTAAGAATAGGATGACCCAGTATCTGAAACTGTTTGAGGACAGCTTTTCTTACCTTCCCTTCCTGAATGTCATGAGGGGATGGCTAATTTTAGACAAACTATTTTTTCTAACTAGAAAAATAAAGGCCAAGCAAAAAGTATCATTCTCAGAATTTTTTTCTATTTGTCTGTAAAACTCTGTTTCCCATAACACTGTTTGGAGCTCTTCATAATAACATGATACCTCGAAAAGCTTTGTTGAAAGTTTAAATTAGCTTTCTGAAAATTAAGCTTTGAAATGCTTCCTTGGTGGAATGACCTGCCCTGTTACTGCTGTTGCTGACTGTAATGTTTATGTCCCCAGGCAGAATGCATGGCTTGCTTAGGGGTATATGTACAGGATACACTGCCCTGGAAGCCTAAAAGATAACACCCAAAATGTATTTATCCAAAACTCATGAAACTTGAGTGGAATATTTATATTCTGATGTTTCAGGTACAGTTATATCATACCTCTGCTATTATTGCAGACCAGTATAATGCTGCTTTTCCTCTGTGTCAGTGGAACAATCTATGAGCTTACACTTTGAAACCACAAGACATTTCTAAATCATGTAACAGGAAAAGTATTTCCAAGATATCCTGGATTATCAAGTTAGTAACAAGGTAGTGTCCCAGGAAAAAAAAAATGTATTCCAGTTAGAACAGAAGTAGGGTTTGCAGATTTATAGACAGCGTAGATCTAACAAAGTAAAAAAATCCTCTGGGAAACTGAAACTCTGCTCAGTTATCTCCCATACAGTTAGGCACAAAGCCCTGATACCTGAAAAGTAAAAATGCTTGCAAGTTTTGAAGCCAGAATGTTAGTAAAAGCGTAAATACAGATAGATAGTTAAAACTCTGTAAAGAAAACTGGGATTGGCACAGCAGTGGATCTGTAAATATTACTTATTGTTTTCAAAGATTTTTTTCCCACTGGAGTGGAACCTGGGTGACGAATAGCTCAGACCTGACCGCTGGAAAAAATAACAAAACAAAAATTGCCACTGCCAAGGTACAGCTTCCCTGGACGTCAGCCTTGGCAGAAATTGTGCAAGTTCATGACCAGTAGTGAATTTATGTTTTCAGCACATTCCTGCTTCCCCACATCCGAGGATCATACCAGCCTTGTGGACAAAGCAGGCCGGAAACTGGCAACCTGGCTGCAAAGGTTTCTCACTGACAAAGATCAGGATCTACTTCATTGATGACGGAGACAAGCAGTGCTGAAAGAGGTCCTTTGGAGAGGTTCGCAGTGTATACTTCCACGTGTAAAGAATTTGGAACAGAGTAGTAAGAGCTTGTGGGAGATGTGATGTGCAATCTCCCATATGCCATTTCCAGGAGAAAAATAAGGCAAGGAAAGGTCGCATTATACTTACATAGGAGCTCATATGCTAACTGCAACTGCAAATTTTGCTCCTGTTCTCGTGAAAAACATGGCACAGCTTAGACGTTAAAGGACCACAAGAGGACGCTATTATGCCACTTCGAAATTAATTTACCTCAAACGTCTGCCTCGCTTCTAAAACTACTCAAAACTGTATTTGATATGTGGAATAGCTATTTCTACAAAGATACCTTAGTTTCATCTTTAGAAACTGACAAGTTACTAAGTTGTAGACATTTCCCCCCCAATCAGATTCTGTAAATTCAAATAAGAGCTAGATCAAACTTTTCTCTACTAACTTGTTAAACATTACAATTTAGTTTTAATTTACAATCAATATACTGAAAAAATGCCACTCAGTGGTTTGTTGTGGTCTATTTTTAAGAAAGGGCTCGAAGAAACTGAGCACAGGCCTAGACAAGATTCTTTAGATGCTGAGTTTAGCTACAGGAGGACACTCAGGAAAATTGATCAAAATGGACTTTTCAAAGCTGTATTGAACTTTCTTCTAAATGTTTGTAATCCAGACTGAAGGGACCTTCTTTTGATTTTTCTGACAAAACGTGTTAGCTTCAGTTTTTATCTTAGCTATTTTAATCTTTGTTTCTCAGCAACAGCCCTCGGGGGAGCTTGAGTTCTTGCTTCCTGGGCTCTGCTTTTCTTACATTGCAGAACTAGCAAAAGAAATACTTTATGAAAACAGTGAAACCAGGTGCTGAGAAAGGGCTTCAGAGAAAATACCGGTTTATAGGGGAAAGAATCATCCTAGTGGAGTTCACGAAACAATCTGGGGAGAAGCAACAGAAACAGCAGAATTAAGTGCCCACTCATTTGAGTTCAGATGGTTAAGGCTAGAGCCTTGGTTAGAAGCAGCAGCGGTTTTGTGATGTACGCTAAATGCTGAACTTTGTTTACTTAGCCCTGCACATTTGTTGCCTCATGACAGAAGCAGCTAAACCAAGTCTGATCTTTCTGAGGTCACAGCTTTAGGGAATGAGGGTCCTTTGGGGCTTAGCAAGAAAAAAAAAAAAAAACAACCAAAAAATCCCACAACAACAAAACCAAGCAAACAAACAAAAAAAAAAAAAAAACACAAAAACAATGCACAAAAAAATCCCCAACAACAACAAAAAGCACCAAAAAAAAAAAAAAAAACAACACCTCTCGGCTTGCAATAATTTCTCAAAAAGTAGAGACACTGGGGAAAGAATTTCCGCCTTTGCAACTTGAGTGCCAGGGAGTGAAACAGCCTATGAACAGCTCATCCAGTAAATACTGGACCAAGTGACTGAGAGGTTCTAACTCAATCACCAAATCCTGGGCATCTGTGAAATACAAAAATGCATCCCATTGCCACAAATTTTGTTTTTCCTCTGACAGAAATTATATAATGAACTTCTAAACAAATATGAAAGCTTATAAAAACTTAAATTTCTCTGGTTTCAAAAGATTAAAAAAGGAAAATTACAGAAGCACCAAACATCCACCACCATCTCAAGTTGTACTTTCATATAGATGTAGGGTTTATAGGTAAAATATCAAGACAAAAATCAAAACCAGATTAAAACAAAAAAAAAAAATTAGTCTTTGAATGAAGTCTCTGAATCGAGCCTTCAAAAATACCCCAAGAAGGCTTGGGAAGCATCACAGTCTGTCCTGAAAACAGTTCTGCAGAACCACTGGCATACTGCTTTGTGTCTTTGAATTAAATTCAGCAAATCTTGAGAGCAAATGAAAACCACTGTTGGTGGGAAGAATCTTCTGGTTAATTGTTATTTTTATAATTTAGCTGTGTTACATTTTCAGAATATGAACTAATTTAATAATTTCCATATGTATCAATCCAAAGAAGACCAAACAGAGGGGGTGCTGCTTTCAATAGGAAGTGGAAGAAATCCAAGTTGCTGCAGCTTCACTCAGCTTTCCCGCTCCTCTCCTCAACTAGCACTGAACATGGTTAACTGAATCACTGACATGTTCAGGAAACCTATTACTTCAGGGAGGAGAATAGTTAGGTTTTGGCTAGATCTGCACCCTCACATCAAAGGAGGGTAGGACTGCAGCAGCTGAAGTTGATACTTGTATGAGCTGCCTTGGCACTGCACCATACTCCAGAAGGTGATGGAGATGCACTGATAACCTGGCTTTTCAGTGTTGATTGGTGCAGATGTCCACTGAACTTTATGTTCAAGATCAAACAGAAGTAAATAAACTTATGTAGGTGGTTAAATTTAATACATGGTGTTTATTGACCTTGAAACATAGAAATGTACTCATATATTGCTTGAGTAGCTCAACAATATGCAAGAAGAAATGCAGATGTTGAACACTGGCACATTCCAGTAGTCCATATCCAATGTAAACCATGCAAGACTCCTTCTATGACCCAGACAAGTCACCTACGGAGTAGAAGCTCGATACATAAACTGAACTACTCACATTTTACATAACAGATCAGCTGTATATGTTAGATCAGCAACAGACATTGTAGGCTTGTGTTCTAGCATCACCATTTATCCAGATGAGACAGCTGCAAATTGAAGTTGTTTATTTCTGAGGATGCTACAGCTCATTAATCTGAAAAAAGATAGTACTGGGAGAAGGTCAATTGCCCTTCCTTTTAGAATCAAATCAATAGTCTACATCAAAATTATGTCTATAGTTTCTTGGCTGTTCATATCACACGTGAAATCATGAGCTTCAGACTGTTACAGATGCCTTGAAGTTTGTGTCTTAGAAAGTCAGCCTAAAGTACTTAATAGTACATCAGTTTTGATATTTACAGAAAGCGTAAAAACTCTTCAGAATTTATGTTAGCACAGCTCAGTATTTCGAAGAGGTAAATAATGACTTGCATTCTTCGATTTGGGAGCCAACAAAGCTTGCTACAAATTTGGTATCTAAGTTATATCTGACACTTCACTAACACCACTAGCCATAATAGAATCTTGTCAGTTGAGCTAGCATGCATTTCAAATTACTAGTGCAAATTTCTGTTATTAATTGGTGCGGGGCAAAGGCATTCAATTACAAGATGAAGCATCCTCTCCATTGGGAGGCAGAAATCAGAGTGCAATCGCTTAATGCTTGAGCTGTTAGAAATGCGGCGTTGTAACTGCTTCTACAAGCTGCTGTCAGTAGAACTGGAGACACTAGCATTCAGACTGCAGGGTCAGTGTAGTTTTCCTGACAGTAGTCACAGCCATATCTGACATTTTACTTCTGAAATAAAATTCTAATGAGATGTCTCTATACCATGTTTAGATGTATGTGATTTTGATCATTAAAGAAAAATCATAGAATCATAGAATAGTTAGGGTTGGAAAGGACCTTAAGATCATCTAGTTCCAACCCCCCTGCCAGGGGCAAGGACACCTCACACTAAACCATAAAGGATTCAAACTTAAACAGGGGAAGTTTAGATTGGATGTGAGGAAGAAATTCTTTACTGTAAGGGTGGCGAGGCCCTGGAATGGGTTGCCCAGGGAAGTTGTGAATGCTCCATCGCTGGCGGTGTTCAAGGTGGGGTTGGACAGAGCCTTGGGTGGCATGGTTTAGTGGGAGGTGTCCCTGCCCATGGCAGGGGGGTTGGAACTAGATGATCTTAAGGTCCTTTCCAACCCTAACTATTCTATGATCTATGATCTGTGTCACCCAAGGCTATGTCCAACCTGGCCTTGAACACCGACAGTGATGGAGCATCCACAACTTCCCTGGGCAACCCATTCCAGTGCCTCACCACCCTCACAGTAAAGAAGTTCTTCCTCCTATCCAACCTAAACTTCCCCTGTTTAAGTTTGAACCCATTACCCCTTGTCCTATCACTACAGTCCCTAATGAAGAGTCCCCCCCCAGCATCCCTATAGCCCCTCTTCAGTTACTGGAAGGCTGCTATGAGGTCTCCACACAACCTTCTCTTCTCCAGGCTGAACAGACCCAACTTTCTCAGCCTATCTTCATATGGGAGGTGCTCCAGAACCCTGATCATCCTCGTGGCCTCCTCTGGACTTGCTCCAACAGCTCCATGTCCTTTTTATGTTGAGGACACCAGAACTGCACACAATACTCCAAATGAGGTCTCACAAGAGCAGAGTAGAGGGGCAGGATCACCTCCCTCGACCTGCTGGTCACGCTCCTTTTGATGCAGCCCAGGATACAGTTGGCTTTCTGGGCTGCAAGCACACACTGCCGGCTCATGTTCATTTTGTCATCAACCAACATTCCCAAGTCCTTCTCCACAGGGCTGCTCTGAATTTCTTCTCTGCCCAACCTGTAGCTGGGCCTGGCATTGCTCCGACCCAGGTGTAGGACCTTGCACTTGGCATGGTTAAACTTCATCAGGTTGGCATCAGCCCACCTCACAAGCGTGTCAAGGTCCCTCTGGATGGCATCCGTTCCCGCCAGTGTACCAACCGAACCACAGAGCTTGGTGTCATCGGTAAACTTGCTGAGGGCGCACTCAATCCCACTGTCCATGTCACCGACAAAGACGTTGAACAAGACCGGTCCCAACACTGATCCCTGAGGGACACCACTCATTACTGGTCTCCAGCTGGACATTGAGCCATTGACCACAATTCTTCGCGTGCTGCCATCCAGCCACTTCTTTATCCACCAAGTGGTCCATCTATCCAGTTGATGTCTCTCCAACTTAGAGACAAGGATGCCATGCAGGAGAGTGTCGAATGCTTTGCAAAAGTCCAGGTAGATGACATCAACTGCTCTACCCCTGTCCATCAGTTCTGTAGCCCCACAAAGTAAAATAAACAGTATCTATTAGATAACCTAGGTACCATGTGCATAATCACTGCGCCATGCATAAGATTCCATTCCTTGTTTAATGATTTTGCACTCTGATGTTAGTTTCACACAAGCAGCTTATTTGAAGCATTCTGAATTGACACTGTAGCCAATAATGGAAAAAGGGACTTCTAGATCATTACACATCTGTGAGAAATGCTGTGAAATAGATGTTATCCCAGCTTGGTGCAGGCAACCAGAAGCCTCGTTCTCTATGACTTGACTAGTTTGAGCAAGTGATTTACCACAGGTGTCATGAACTCACTGCAATGACTCAGTCACCCATGTCCCCTTTCCACAGGCACTTGCTCAGACTTCTTTACAGGTTAGATGGTCGTATCTGAGTGAAGATGAGGCTGACTGCCTACATCCAGGATGTTCTAGAGTTAAACTTCACCTGACTTTACCCTGCCTCTTATGGGGAAGGCTACCTTCCCTGTGAAAAGCAGACCCAGAGCCCTTATGATAGGCTGGCCTTCCTTCTGCAGCAGAGTTGTATGGTTCTTCTGGGTTTTTCTGGAGTTCTGAACATGCATATTGTTTTGTGATATTACATCAGTATCTATACACAATTTTAAACTATATTTTATTTAAATTTCATGTATAAGTTTTGCTATGAGGTTACAAATTATTCATTGTGCAAAGCAGTCAACGCATATAGATAAAACAAGTAAATAAGCTACAAATATCTGTAGTATGGTGGAATCAGTTATATCAAAGTATTATCCAGTTACTATTTCATTGCTTATTCTGTGAAAAGAGACTAGAGATGGCAGTTTTCCAATGACTTATGAAGCTATTAGCTGAACTACTGACAGGAAGTAAGTGTCTGCCCTGTTGAATTCATCATTTTACCAGAATAACAAGTTCTGATGCCAGTCAAGCAGTATCAGGAAGGCCAGACTTCTTAGCACAGTACTTCTCCATTGTAGATCCATAACCAGGATCAGTATTTATTGAGAAGCTGTTCTCGAAAACTTGGCTTGCATGCAACCAGATTATCCAATGTGATTTGTAAAGAATTTAGTAAGTGGCAGTAGTATATTCAGAATATACTTATCAAGGAGACCACCTTATCAGAAGAATTAATGAAGCTTCATTTTGAAGTAATAAAAGAACAATCTTCTTCCAGAAACCCTCCTTGTATATGGAGTGCGGAAGTGGATGGCAGGAACAGTCCCACATGACCCTAGAAAATAACTGACTTGCTGTTTCTATTCTATTCATCCTTAGCTTTGTCTTTCAGTTGTTAAATACTTCGTGTATTTACAGATGCTGTCCTTAGGCCAGTTACAGGATTTTAATTTTATACTACAGATAAATTCTGTAGATGTCATATCAGTAAATAAAAGCACGTACCATAGGATAAAAATCACAATTAACAGCATCATGAGAAGGCATTTACCAGCAAGCACTGGGAAGGGACCCTATAAAGATGTAATGATGCCACTTTATGATTAAGTCATGAATCTCAGGATGTTTGATTAACCTTCCCTTTTTGAGCCATATTGGCCTACCAAGAATAGGCCTATCACAGTATATACTCTTCTGTGTAACCGTAGCTTCTAACCTCACACACCTTGCATACTTAAAAACGTACTACAGAGGCAAAAATGGCAAATTTCTAATAAAAAGATTTCTTTCTAATCTCATGCCTATGAATCATAGCATCATAGAATCATAGAATAGTAAGGGTTGGAAAGGACCTCAAGATCATCGAGTTCCAACCCCCCGGCCATGGGCAGGGACACCTCCCACTAAACCATGCCATCCAAGGCTATGTCCAACCCCACCTTGAACGCTGCCAGGGATGAAGCATTCACAACCTCCCTGGGCAACCCATTCCAGGGCCCCACCACCCTCACAGTAAAGAATTTCTTCCTCAGATCCAATCTAAACCTCCTCTGTTTAAGTTTAAACCCATTACCCCTTGTCCTCTCACCACAGTCCCTAATGAAGAGTCCCTCCCCAGCATCCCTATAGGCCCCCTTCAGGTATTGGAAGGCTGCTATGAGGTCTCCACGCAGCCTTCTCTTCTCCAGGCTGAACAGCCCCAATTTTCTCAGCCTATCCTTGGACAATGATCTGATTTTAGCCAGCTAGAATAAAATTAATAAAACCTGATATTGATAAAGATCATTGTTTGAATGTGAAAAAGATTTCCACAAAGTTGCAAAACATTGTTACAAATTTTTTATTTAAATACTCACTTTATACTTTTCAGACTGCAATGAAAATATCAGAACAAGATCTTACCTTCTGACTAGCCAGAATTCCTGCTTTTTCCTGGCTTATTCTTGCTCCCAGCTCTATGAACATGAAGCAAACAGCAATTCCCAAGTTATAGAAAAGTATCTACAACATTGCCTGGTCACCTGTACCTGAAAGCAAGAGGCCTACCTGCAACCTTCAGTAACTTTCCAGTTGCCCAGTATCCCACTCAGTGTTCAAAAATAACTTTAATACTTCAGGATGGGTCCCTATAGCTAGTGGAAGGCACGAAATCTGAATTGAAATAGCCATATTTAGTGTGCTCAGAGCCCAGAAACCAACCATACATTGGGCTGCATCAAAAGGAGTGTGACCAGCAGGTCGAGGGAGGTGATCCTCTGCTCTGCTTTCATGAGACCCCACTTGGAGCCCCATGTGCAGTTCTGGTGTCCTCAATGTAAGAATGACATGGAGCTGTTGGAACAAGTCCAGAGGAGGCCACAAGGATGATCAGGGAGCTCGAGCACATCCTGTATGAAGATAGGATGAGAAAGTTGGGTCTGTTCAGCGTGGAGAAGGCTGCATGGAAACCTCGTAGTAGCCTTCCTATATAGGAAGGGGGCCTACAAGGGTGCTGGAAAGGGACTCTTCATTACGGGCTGTAGCAATAGGACGAGGGGTAATGGGTCCAAACTTAAACAGAGGAAGTTCAGGTTAGATACAAGGAAGAAGTTCTTTTCTGTGAGGGTGGTGAGGCACTGGAACAGGTTGCCCAGGGAAGTGGTAAATGCTCCATCCCTGGCAGTGTTCAAGGCCAGGTTGGACAGAGCCTTGGGCAACATGGTCTAGAGTGAGGTGTCATGGCAGGGGGGCTGGAACTAGATGATTAATGTCATAATGTCCTTTCCAACCCAAATCATTCTATGATTCTATGATTCTATGTTATCTATCCATCTTGTCATTTTAAAAAACAAAACCAAACCAAAACCAAACAAACACCAAAAAACCCCAAACAACAACAAAACAACTGCCTCCCAAAACCCCCACTCTTCTACGTATACAAGGGGGTGGTCTTTTCTGACTAAGCCTTTGACTGATGATGAAAGTTGTATGATCTAGCAAGCAACATCTGAAAACATCTCAGCACAGCTGTCAATCTGTCCTGGGTTCAGCAGTAGCAGTCATTTTTCTCCTTTTCGGTAGCTGGTGCAGCACTGTGTTTTTGAGTTTGGGCCTGGGAACAGCACTGATAACACCAGTGTTTGTAGTTACTGCTTAGAATGTTTAGGCTGGCCAAGGACTTTCTGAGTCTCATGCTCTTCCAGGGAGGAGGGGAAGCCGGGAGGAAGGAGAGGCAGGACGCCTGACCCAGACTAACCAAAGAGGTTATTCCATACCACAGCACGTCATGCCCAGGATGTAAATACGGAAGGGAGAGACCCGGAAGGGTGGGGGTGCACGGTGGGGGGTGTACTGTTTGGTCGGGCTGGGGACTGGTGGTGAGCAGTTGTATTCTCTTTCCTTGTATTTTCTCTTGTCATTATTATTATTGGTGGTAGCAGTAGTGATTTGTGTTATACCTTAGTTACTAAACTTCTTATCTCAACCTGTGGGAGTTGCATTCTTTCAATTCTCCTTCCCATCCCTCCAGGAGCAGAGGGAAGAAAGAGTGGGGAGTGAGTGAGAGAGCGACTGCATGAGTTTATAGAGGCTTAAACCACGACACAATCATACTCTCTAGTTCTTGTGTGGAACTGCTGACTCTGGAATCCAGTGTGTTTGTTGGAGTATTTATTCATTAGATGTGAATACTTTCCATTAACAGTGTTAGTCCTGGTTTAGCCAGGATGACATAGAATTTATCACTTCAAAATCCAAATGCTTTTGCTGCAGCATTTAAAAACTACAGTAACTTTCAAGTGTGCGGGCAAATTTAAAAAAAAATTATACTAAAAAATTTAGCATAGCTTTACATTAACAGAATCCCCAAAAGATAACTAGTTGCGTTGCAGATTACTCCATGTATGTCTCTCAAGGCTCCATAAGTCTCATGATTCATAATACAGTATTAAATGTGATACAGTTACGAATGTCAGACTCAAAGGTTGTGTCACAGAAGAAAATCCAAAGGACCTGACTTTCTGAGGCTGATGATTACGTAGGTCTAGGCGACAGGAATTTTGTACTTCTTGTAGAGTTTCACTTTCACCTACATCCATTAGTTTGCTAAGGTTCCGCACCTAGAAAAATTCAAAAGGTTGCCCCTGAAAGCCAGACTGACACAATAGGAAAAAGCATTATGCAGCTAGAAAATTCAATGCTATTTCAAGTGAATCAACTTGAACAGTATTGCAAAACCACATCTGAATGTGAGGAAATCAACATAATTATTCTGATGTTTACATTCTTATGAAACCCTTCCCAGAATTCAGTGCGGATACATTACAGGCGTGGCTGTTCTTTGTCTTTGCTCCATCCACATATGAGTGCATTAGCTGGAAAACCTGAAGCAAACAAACTCATCATTTTTCTTCCCTGAAGTCAGCTCACAGTCTCAAGACAGAGCTTCAAACATCTCTAATTTAGAAGGAAAAAGAAATTACTTAATCTCACAGATTGGCTAGGTGTGATGAGTTCCAGCCTTCTCATAACGTCAGGCTGCCACAAGTGCAACTCGGCTTCAGGTAGATATTTTGGCAGATTAACTGGAACAGTACAGCTTTACCTGATTTCTGTTCCTCTAACATGCCCCCAAGGCATTTTTTCACTGGAACAAATATCACTGTGAAATATATGTTGTCTATATGGTTTTGTGTATAAAATCTACTTACTTATCCCTATAAATAAAAACAGTAGGAGACAAGCAGTTTGTGAGTTTCTGCAGATGCTTTTGAAACAGTTACCAATTAGGGAGTCCTTACTCTCATACAGTCTCTCCCTTTCCTCCTCCCTCTTCCTTCTGGATTAGCATTTAACATTTGCACGTAAAGCTCGTGATCTAGTTGTAATGTTTATGCTTGTTAGTGATATGGTTATGGCAGAAGCCTTTTGGATAGCAGCCAGATCCCATGACAGGAATTAAACTGATTTGCAGGAGACAGCATTCCTTACTGCACCAGCAAACACAGCCAGACTGTGATGCTGGTACGTCTGAAGTTCCTCCAAACCATGAAGTGATTCTATTGAGAAGTCAGTGATGTGTACTTATCAGATTACCACACAGAGAAAAAGTTCCAAAGAGCTTTGTCCACTCTCTCACTTTCCTTTATTCTGCTAACACTTTTTTGCTATCTCGGATTCTTTCCTAGCATTTGTAATTATTGCATTAAGTGCTTACATTCCCTCATAGCTCTCTCATGGTGGGGTGGAGGGAGCAGCAAGGTTCTCTCTCCCTTTTAGTAAGAATCAAGATTCAGTTTTCTTTTTAATCTTACATTTTCCACTTCCCTGAAGACACGGAGGAAGTTCTCCCTTAAGACCCCTTTCAGTTCAGTTTCATTCCATCCTCTTCTAAGAAGTTCCTCAATCAAAGAAGGGTATTTAGAAACGTCTTCCAATCCCTCTGGGAAACTGTTGGCAAGAGTCACACGAGAACATTCAACACATATCACTGAAAAACATGCAGAAAAATATTTTTAATTAGTCGTTTGCACATATTTGCATTTGGAGTGAGCTCACTTTAGACCCAACGCTTCCTCTGAGAAGTTAAAGAAATAATTAAGAATTCAACTGACAAACAGAAGCAGGGCTGGGACACAATGAAAGGCTTTTTCTGCACAGAAGATCCCATAAACACAACACAACTGTGTATTCTGGAATTAAGATGCACTTGTGTATAAGTAAAACAATAGTATGGAGCATATTAAAACAAAAGATTAAAGAGCAAAACACAAAACCAAATTCATGTATGCAGTAACCCACTCTTTATCTGGCCTTTAGAGTAAGAGGAAACAGCTGCATCGCAGATGGAGTTGGTACAATCTACTTATGCAACTGAGAACAAGAGGGAACCTCCTAACACATGATAAACTAAGGAGTTGCAGGCAATTTTATGTACTCTGTTGTTTACAAAGTCATTTTCCCAAAGAACATATAATTAGAATAACAACGTTGTTTTGAGTTCAGCAGTTTAGGCAGTGAAACAAAAGCTGTTCAGAATTCTCTACTGAAGAAATTACAGCAAGCAAAATTGACCTGTGTCTTGTGCTAACTCTTATCAAAATAAAAAAGGAATTAGAAGCTGTAAAACCTGCATTAAACAGATGTTTTTGAATTATATTTCCATGAATCTTTGACTTTCTTTTGAGATAACTAACATTTTCTATTATTTTTCTTTTCTGGGCACAGATTTCTTATCTCAAGAAATCTGTGCCATTACTGTCTACCAGGACTTAGGACCTTAAGTCCACTACCAATTAAACTGATAGTCTCTGTGAAAATGCATGCAATAAAATGTGTCCTTTCATTGCAAACTGTGGCTTTATTTTGGAGATTATAGTTTCAGAGCTATGATTAGCTAAGACTCATGGGAGCTGACACACTGGCTTTGTGATCCTACTTTACAGATGTGAGTCTGATTGTGACTTTCATACCAAAGTGTGTCTGACCCCAGAGAGGGGGCAGGGGAAAGAAGATTTAACAGAAAGATAAAAGGCAAAAATAGGCCAGCAAATGACACCTAATATGCACGTATTTCCTTGCTGTTGCCATGGGTTCAGCAGTAGCAGTCATTTTTCTCCTTCTTGGTAGCTGGTGCAGCACTGTGTTTTTGACTTTCGGCCTGGGAACAGCGCTGATAACACTGGTGTTTTCAGTTACTGCTTGGTAATGTTTGGGTCTGACCAAGGACTTTCTGAGTCTCATGCTTTTCCAGGGAGGAGGGGAAGACGGGAGGAAGCAGAGACAGGACACCTGACCCAAACCAGCCAAAGGGGTATTCCATACCACAGCACATCATGCCCAGGATGTAAAAACGGAGGGCAGAGACCCAGAAGGGTGGGGGTTCGCTGCAGGGTCAGGCGGGGTATCGGGTGGTGAGCAGTTGTATTCTCTTTCCTTGTATTTCCCTGGTCATTATTATTGTTGGTGGTAGCAGTAGTGATTTTGTGTTATACCTTAGTTACTAAACTGTTCTTATCTCAACCTGTGGGAGTTGCATTCTTTTGATTCTCCTTCCTATCCCTCCAGGAGCGGGGGGAAGAAAGAGAGGGGAGTGAGTGAGCAAACTTCATGGCTGAGAGGCTTAAATCACAACAGCAGTAACAACACTAGCTCAGGAGTGAGGAGGAGAGGTTATGTTGTAGGCTGTCCACCATGCTCTGCTTGTCTCAAACACTTTTCAAGCCTCAAAAGCAGGAATCAGTTCACAAGTTGGGCTTTCCACACTAGAAAGTAATAATGGAGGGAAGAGTGATGCATCATCTCCCTAGGCTAACCTATCAACTGGAAGCCTGAGGCATTCTGTTATTCATCTTTGGCTTCTCGGAGGAAATCACTCTCTCGCTGTTTTCGTATGTGCAAACCACTGCCTAGAACTGAAAATTGCAGAGTTCAGAGAGTATTAGAATCTGTTTCCACATTTGTAGCACTGCTTCATACAGTTCTACAATGGAATCCTTTTGCCTTGTTTTCATAAAGATTGGTTTAGGGCTCCTCACAAGACAACTTGCTGTAACTCTTCAAGGCCAGGTTGGATGGGGCTTTGAGCATGGTGTCTCTGTCTGTGGCAAGGGGTTGGACCCAGATGAGATTTAAGGTCTCTTACAACCCAAACTATTCTATGATCTCTCAGTGTACCTTCTTTTTTCCCTAAAAGGATTTGAAACCTTCCTAATTTAACGAGCAGATGTCAATGTATGTGCAATTTTACTAACCGTTCTACTCCATCATAGTCACCACCAATTCCTATTGATTCTGAACCTGCAATTTTCTTTATGTGGTCAAAATGATCTGAAACAAAATGTCAAAGACAACAACATCTAAGCATCCAGCAAGACGAAGTAGTTCAGACATACTGGCACTAGGTGATTTTTCTTCTTAATCATAGGTTCTTAACCACATCCTGTTAATAGAAAGCCAAAAGACATCCGATAATACAGATTAATAATGCAGTTGATGTATTTACTATTGCTTAACTAGTTGTTATCTGTTGTTAAGGACATCAAGTAACAATCTTCAAAAATAAAAGCTACACCGATGAGATAGATACAAATGAGGAAAAAGACATGATCATCACAGCACATTATTTTCCAACAAGTACCCCACATATACAAACAGATGTTTCATTACCTGTTACACACCTATGTTTTCCACTCCTAATTACAAAGGTTTAAGACCTAAGAAGATAACAACTTTTTGGGGGTCAATGGCTCTTGGCTCCATTGGGGGGCATCATGTCCTTCAGCTACACACTTTGTACATCTTGTTATTTTTTAATGAATATTGGCTCCAAAATTACCTAGAGCTGGGGTAATGAGTGGAAGGGAATAAACAAGCACTATAATTTATGCTATCTCAAAAATTACACAGACACCAGGAAATTCATAGAAGCCCCCACAAAAACTTCAGTATATTAACTTCAAACCTGCAACGGTAGAAACACTAACAACTTTTCTGCCACAGGCCAGTACATCTGCATTGAAAGTCACCATGATAATTCCCTTATTCTTTTTCTGAAAGATATGAAGAGACAGGTGGTGAAAGGAAACTTGTGTTTTCTGCAAACATCGTGGACATCTCATATAGAGATGTTCTCCATCCACCCACCCACCCACCCACCCACCAACCCACCCACCCATTCATCCGTCCATCCATCCATCCATCCATCCATCCATCCATCCATCCATCCATTCATCCATCCATCTGTAAGCATAATAACATTCAGTAAAAATCAAAGCTCAGATGGCAACACAAGGCTTTGCCTCTCTGTCTTTTAACCTGGAGTCGTTATATTAACATGTAGTCTGAATCAACTGAAGTCCAGTCCATGCCAAACAAACTCAACCAGGAACTCAGAGTATTTGCAAACACTTCATTTTCTGTAGCCAAAGAAAATACATAACCCAAATAAAATGTCTCAAGAAGCAAATGTGCAACTTGCTGCTTAGGAATTTGCTTATAAATCTAATTCAGATACGAGAAGATGAAAAGTAAGCACCGTGACTTGAACGTGCAAGCTTGCCTCAGACTGCTAAAACAAACAAAATAAATAAATCCTCAAATCAACAAATCCAAACACCTTCCCAAAACAAAACAAAAATTACACACATACACACAAACCCAACCCAACTAACCAAAAAAACCCCCACCATATTGCTCACCAACTTCTGGAGGATATCATTAGGAACATTTCTTGAGTGATTGCAAATAGAAAACGCTGAGGAATGGCTGAAAATTACTGGTGCTTTTGAGATACTCAGTGCAGCTTTAGCTGTCATATCTGAAGTATGAGATAAATCTACCAGCATACCCAGACGATTCATCTCCTTTACCACTTCCTAAAACAGACAAGAGTGTCAATATTGAATTTCCTTAAAAGAAACAGTTTAGCTGATACATATAAACAGATAAATAGATTCTGGAGCTGTCAGCTAGTCATAAATACTCGGTGCCTGTGTGGATTTGTGTTTATCTATGAATTGAAAAGTAGTTTATTCACTCACAATTAACTAGCACACAACCATGTCCTCAAAACTTAGAAAACTCTGTCAATCTGCAAGTCATTTCAACTGTTATTCATATCCGACTACTTCAACATATTCATACGTCTGATCTGTGTTGAGACAATTGTTAAAATTAAATATAGCACTTCTTTTACCCTAAAGAACGTTAGGGAATTTGGTTTGACTGAACCCTGAGCATCTCCTAACTATCAAAAACCTCCAGTAATTAATTTTTAATGATAAGTTACTTTTGAAAAACTAAGGCCAGAAGTTCTTAGCTGCATGAGAGATTGCTTAGATTAATATTTTTTAAAGAGATCCTTACTTGGCCAAATGCAGTCAGACCATTAACATTGGGGTAAAAGTTGTGCATTCCTTTAGATGATGATTCAGACCTTGGAAGGTGGGGGTGAGGGAGGAGAAACATCATATTATTCTGGAGACCTCGGTACCAGCAACTGAAAATTCTTACGCTACACACAATACAAATCATTACCATAGCACATAACCAACTGTAGGGATAATGAGCTACATAATAACTACCTTGTTCACAACTGTTGTTTTTTTTTTCTGGACGTTATGCCTTTATGTTCAGAACTGTTGCATGTTTGTGAAGTGATGCAAGACAAGCAAAGAGATGCTTGTAAGAATTTTTCTGATTAAACAAGCATCTGAGAGCAAAGATTAACTGAAATGCCACTGACCTGCCAGCCAGAAAGCCTGCTTTTCAGCCCTCTCTGCACATTATTGTCCTTTCCCTGAGTCAGTACAAGAAGAAATTTTGTCAATTCAGCAAGGCGTAGGTGCTAATATTCTGATATAGAACTAAGTACCCATTTCTGATGCTGCACATGGGACCTGCACTTTAGAGCTGGCCAGAGAGGACAGTGTTGAAGGCTGCTAACTGCTGCTGACCTACATAGCATTTACCTCTTACCTACATCTTATGCATTTTTAGTACCTTTTTTTCCTTTTTTGCCCTATGTAGCTTTCCTAAGAAAGCAAAGGGGATAGCACGTTTACCATCTTTGTGCTGTTAACAAGGGTTAAAAGTTCCCGAATTATCAGCATAACAAGCACTACATAACAGATCCTTCAATCTCCCACTTCATGAATGGCAAGAGGTTTACCCAAGCCCTATCATCCTTGACTTGGTTCAGAGTCTTTCACAGGTGAACTCTGTGTCTGCATACATCTTTTCCCCACCTTGGAAAATGTCACCACTTTGCATTAGATGTACACACAAAAACATAACATTAGTTACCAAGGTGTATTGCAGGAATGTGTTAAAGACATGTAGCGAACACCGAGGTCATAATACATCCTCAGTGTTGCCAGACTGCTGTCAATGGAGTGACCACCTTCTATTCCAATCAAACATGCAATCCTTCTACTGTCAGAGATACCTGGAAACAACAAAAAGAAGATAATTCCAAAGTAATTTCTTAACAGGTAAGAAACAAGCAGCACAAAGTGACAGTTGTTATTGTAAATTGCAAGCAATAATACCAACATTGCATAGAACAGGAGCTTATACTAGTGCATGTTTATATGGCAAACTTTCTTACGACTGCAGTGGGCTACAGCTGTGCACAGTCAGTTATTGTGGTTCAGCGGAAAGAAACAGAGTTAAAAAAACTCTTTAATGCAGGACAACATGCCTGCTTACAGCTGTGTGTTTTGCATATAACACCTACAACCCCATTTAAAACATTTCTGGTATAAGAAAGGGTGTAACCTTGGGAAGTTGTCACAAATTCAAGCTCTTTGTAGCTGTTACACATCCTCTTGACAACATCAATTTGCTCTAAGGTCAGACGCACAGCATCCTTGTTCTGAGCGCTGCAAAGAACATACACTGACCAAAACTGAAAGAGACATTGACAAGTAAACAAGATAGCTTGTTTTTCAACTTGGAAAATTTCAATTGCTAATAGTGAAGTTTGTGAGCACAGACCAGAATAATTTCCTACAGTTTACAAGGGAGTTGCCACTACAATTTTTCCCCCAAAAGAAGAGTTAGGATATAAGGCAAGCGCATGTGCTCCAGACATGATGAAAGCCTCCTGACACACTCAGCTGCTTCACAGTACACACACGAAAGCAGACACAAGTTTAATTTGCTTATCACTAAACAAAGACCACTGTTTTGGATAAGGATACCCAGATTATAAAACACAAAATTCTGAAACACAGATGTTACGGAAAAGTGTCTGTGGCTTTTCATTTTCATCATTTTCTCTTTTTCAATAGAAATAGCTAAAAAACAAGGCCCTGAGTATGTCTGTGATTGAGAAGGAGGCAAATGTAAAAATATGTTCTCAGACACAACCATGGCAGTACATACCTGAGCTCCCACAAAACCAGCCTGAAGTTTTGCAAGGTTTGTGTGGGTCTTGTTGAGTTCTCTTAGGTTGACTGCACTAAGTCTATTTTGGTGAAATATTCTCAGCCGCAGTACCAAGTCATTGTGGCTAGAATTGAAAACAAACAGGGCTTGTGATAGAAATAAGTTGTTCTCCTTTCTAACGCAAATGTAGTTTCTTCCACTGTTGTTAGTCCCTTAGACCACTCATTTGCAATAATCTTTGCAGTAATATATGCTTAAAAGTCTCCTTTCTTTTTCAAACAAGTTTTATTTCTTAATTAGGACAGCAAGTAATTTTATTTTGCTTTTTCCATTTTCATAGCTATTGTATTTCTGTATCTACTTTTCTCCCTATCATTGCTGAAGAAGCGGAAGAACTTAAATCAGCCACCATGCTTCTTGGAAACAAGTACTTCTGGCAGAATAATCAGTGCTATAGAAGAATGAGCATTTGTGTTCTCAGGTCAAGATACACTTACCACAGACATCACTCTTTCAGGTTTTAAGAGTACCCTCTTAAAGTACAATGCCTGCTTTCTAGCTTTGCACAGAAATGGTTGCTACTGAAAGATGCCATTAAATTACGGGAAGGAGACAAGGACATTACATTTAAGGGAAATAACAACTAAGTGGTGAAACATGATGTTCTAGCATAGAGCTGATTTTCTTCATAGTAGTTGGTATGGGGATATATTTGTGATTTCTGCTGAAAACACAAATAACACTGGCAATTGAGGAATGTTTTTGTAATTGCTGAGCAGTGCTTACACAGAGTCAATGCGTTTTCTCTTCCTTACCCTACTCCACCAGAGATTAGGCTGGGGGTGCAAAAGAACCTGGGAGGGGACACAGCCAGGACAGCTGACCTCAACTGACCCAAGGGATATTCCTACCATATAACATCATGTTCAACATACAAATCTGGGAAAGGAGGAGGAAGGAGGTACATGATGGCATTTTTCTTCCCAAGTAACTGTTCCGCGTGATGGAGCCCTTCTTTCCTGGAGATGGCTGAATACCTGCCTGGCCATGGCAAATGGTGAATGAATTCCTTTTTTCACTTTGTTTGTGCACATGGCTTTTGCTTTACCTACGAAACTGTTTTTATTTCAACCCACACATTTTTTTCACCTATACCCTTCTGATTCTCTCCCCCATCCCACCAGGGGGAGTGAGCAAGTGGCTGCGGAGGGCTCAATTGCTGGCTGGAGTTAAACCACAGCACCTGACCAGAACATCACAAATGCATTTAGCATAAGCTGATCCTATAAGTAAGTACCATCTGAACCAATATTCCTTCCTGATAAATCACTGCAACAGTAACTGACTGCTATATAGGTGCTAGTAATAGCATATGTCTCTACTGTTGCAAACACACATTAGCATTCCCTTCTCACTTGTCAGATTCACAGAGGGTTTAATTGAATATATTTTATATACCCATCGATCAAACGTGCATCTTGCATCAGCTCGATAGCTTGCTCTCGCAGTGATTTCTCATAGCTGAATAGCACAATATCAGAGAACATCAAGAGCCACAGCAGCTTTGTTGTATTTCTCTTCATTTCCATTTTCCAGTTTGCTAAAGCAAAGAGATACCACAATTATTCTCTAAGGACAATGAAAGAGCAGAATTTCCAGTCCGAAGAGGCTGTAGGCTTAATGACTCTCCTTCTGGTAAGGCTCAGGTGAATTCGGCAGGAGGAAAGAAAGAAAAAAGGAGAATAGTACACAGAAGGGAAGGTAGCAACAGAAACCGTAAACCAGCTACCTTCTCCCAGAGATTTTAAGGTCTCTGGCTGTTGTGATTTTGCGCATGTGAACACCCTTTAAATTCTGCTGCTGCCACCAGCTGACTGCTGAAGGGAACGAACTCCTCAGTCAGACCGGTCAGACTGAGCCAGGGGGACCACGGATTCACACCTCCCAAAAAAGCAGCTCCCAAAACAGTGTAACAGGATAGTTTTCTCATTAGCCATTTTATTCTCATTATTTGGAAAACCTCACACTGAAATGAACACTGAACCCGTTTTTGATAAATTCCAAAAAATCAGCTGTTTCTGAGCAAATTGTATTGTTAAAAACACACTGCATGTCAGAGTATTTTCAGAGGAAAGCTATTGAAACCCAACACTTTTTCATACCTTAGGAAGGACAGTGTACGCCAGACTTGAAAGGGTCACTTTATTTCCATGAGGAAATGGGTATGACAGACTTCAAGAGTAAGGCGAGCAGCCCCTGCTCTTTTGTAAAATCAGTCAGTAAGGTTTATAGACGTAAACTTTCTTCTGGCAAAACAAAAGTTTGTTTCTAATAATAGAGGAAGTTGGGTTTATGTAATCATTCTCTTCAGAGGTGAAAACAAATAGCAAATAGTCAAAATGTTATAAAATTACAAGGCAATTCACCTTGCCTGCACACTTGCCTTCTCTTGTGTTTAAGCCAATTTTCTAAAACAACAGGAGGTAGACATAAACCCAGGAAATGGTTTCCTGATATAAAGCCACATATTCATTTATGCAGTCAGAGATACCTCAAGGGAGATCCATGGGTAGTGGTGGTATTGGAAGCAAATTCAAGTCATGCTGAACAGATTACCTATTGATGGCACCCTGTTCTAAACACATTTCTTTCTGCCCCTTACAAGAATATTTTTATTAGAATAACCAAAGCCGAAATAAGAGTAAGCCTGTAATCAGGATATTGGAAAGCAACAAAATGAAAATCATTTTATTTAAATTCTTGTCTTTCCAGCCTATATATTAAATCATTTTCCTGTCACCTGCAATATGCAAGGTGTAAATCAAAGGAAGAGTTAAGTGGCTTATTTGCCCTGCAGAAGCCTGATAAAATGTAAATGAGTTTTTAAAGGACTATTTAATGCACCAGTATGAGTTTAATTAAGCTGTTCAATTAAGATGTTTTAAAATAAAAATTAATCCATTTTGCATGCATTTTATCTCTAAACTAAAATAAAACAAAAGTTGGGGGGGGGGGGGGGTTTGATTTTTTTGTTCGGGTTTATTTTTAATTAAGGAATTACCTCCCAACTTGGGATTAGAAAGGCACAAACTGCTATTCTAACGAAATCCTGTAACTTGGACAAAAATTTTTAAGGTCTGTCTTTTGAGAAACTGGCTCAGGCTTTTTCTGTTTCGCAAGACTTGGGAATGCATTAAATCATGGGACCATCTGGCAGGAAGTAATTTTGAACAGTGGGAACACACAAGCTTATACAAAAGGCAGCGTAGACAGAGAAGCAGGTTTAAAATCAGCCCTGAAATGGTCTCAGAAAGAAGCTCAAGGAGAGCTGCATAAACACAGTAGTATGCAGGCACAAACAAAGATCCAATATAAATATGATACCAGGGGAGCTGTGACACTAACAAAGGAAAATTAACAATCCTCTCCCCTTTATGTTTCCTACAAGAAAAACATAATGTATGGAATAACATACAGAATATTTGTGAAGTACAGAAATCTAATTCTACATAAAGTACTGCAGAAATAGATTTGCCCTTCAAGGATGTTTGGCAGTCTATGTTCTCATTCATTAATAAACATAACAGAAATGAACTGACTGAAAGTTTCTTCTCATGTGTACAAAACTTAAGGATTTTTGGCTCAGCCCTTAGGACAATTCCCTTGGGAATCAATTTGCATCAGAAGTCTATGCATCTGAGTTTTCTCAAGGGAAGGGTCTCCTGCAGGCCCACCCACTTCCTCTGGGGTTGGAATAAGGACAAGACTTCCCAAGGCTGGGATGATACTCTCAGATTGTCCTTCACCAGAGCACAGCTGACTCCCTCGTGGCACTAATTTGTATAGAATTTGTACCATAGCTGATGGAAGGTCTTGTTCCTCTCATATCTGCACAATAATCAAGGGAACCTTTTGTGTTCTTCCCACATTGACTGATTGGCAGGGAAATTTTTCTGCTTCTATCCATTACCACATCTTTATACTTGTATACAGGGAAAAATTTATTCACAGGGTCATTTTCTATTGGTTTGTTTGTAATGCTACCTGTAACAGAAAAATACTTGAATGATCACTGGAAACAACAGAGTTGTGTCAATGCTGAACAAGTTGACCTCTGCTATTACTTTAACCCAAAGAAATTGAATATTTATAATATATGTATTTGGGAAAGAAAATGAGGCAGGTCACAGATACGTTGGCTTAAACATTATAAATAGGTACGGCAAAATCCATGTTCAAAATATGAGCCCTGTGTGCTACTATGATGTGGTATTTTTTTTCCTTCTGTTACTTGTTCTCAATAAAATCCATTTATGCAAGAGGACACATTCCAAAAGGAAATGATAATCAGAATCCTGTTGGAATCTTACACACATTTAAATCTGCAGCAGTTTGCTTACTGTTGAATTATTTCAATTAACCTCATACAGAGAACTAGAAGATACTATGCAGTGGGAATATAAAGTAAGCCAGGCCTAAGAGCCTGCTATTTCTCTTGCAAAACTCCTCTCTCCCTGCTCTGGGGTACGTAAAGCAAGATGCGCCATTAGTCCCACTTCTTCCTTTCAGCTCTGTTCCAGCTACACAACACAGGCTTGCAACATTCAGACACACAGCATGGAAGAGATAAAGAGGGAAGTCAACTGCTTTTTTCACATTACGCTTCAGAACCAAAATATCTTTTACGTATCTACCTTCGCATCTGTTATTGAGAGCATAACTGCTTTTCATCCCCATCATACCCCTGCACACAGGATAGGCACAGCAATTTTAGGGCATCAAGCTTAGAAAAGTCATCAGCCCACAGCCCAAAATAAAAAATTACAGTCCCTGGAGAGCTAAATGGGCACAGAGTGAGTCTTTGCAGACACACACTACAGAAAGAAAGCTTTGATTCACACTAGTTAGCTTCTATCATTGGTTTATGTTCTTCAAGGTCTTAACAGCAGGAAGTTGCTACCAATAAAACATAAATGTTGTGTATACTACATTGAGTGTTCCCAAGTCAGGGAGGACAGACCTATAATGAAACAGGATGGTCGTATGTGCCATATAAGGATGCAGTAGTTTGCTGTTTTAAAATAGATACATTTTAATGGAAACTTTCACAGTAAAAAAAAGTTTTTCTGCTTGCTTCTGTCATTTACCATCTTTGGAAGTATGGGCAAGCTTCCTGGCCCCTCTTCTCCTTTCCAGCAGGCAGGCCAGACCTCAGTGCAGAAAGTTAAGTAAACTGTTGTTATTTAAGTGCAGCAAATCTCAGTTAGGAATGGCATTCCTTTCATCCCAGTTGAAGTCCTTATCTTCCTTCTTATTCTTTCTTAAATCTCTTCATGGCATACTCAAATTTGTTGAATTATTGTGCCAAATCAAACACATAAAGTGCAATAAATCAGAGCTCAGAGTTCAAGTTAGTAACATATCCTGAAAAACTAAGAAGGTTCACTCCCTCACACAGTCCAGTTATGCTGAGATCTCATGCAGGTGTTCCTAGGGTAGCTCTGAATTAACTACCCCACATCATAGCTCAGTTGCCATAGCATAGGCAACACAAGACGACCAGGACCCTAAGTAAATTTTTCCTTGCTGACCTAGTCCTTAAGTAATAAACATAGTTAGTAACATAAATATTAAGTATACTTTAGGAGCAGAATACATGCATCATACTATGAAGTATGTTTTTCAGAAAAGATACCGACCCCTTTGAAAGTCACCTCGTCAACAAAATAGTCTTTCAAATCTTTCTCAAATCTTGCTTGAAATTCCTTCCACCATTGCCAGCGCTGAATCATGCCAGGTTTATGTTCCTCTGCTTAAAAAACTCCTGTTAAATTTATAGCTTAAAACAGGAATAAAAAGGAATAAACATAGTAATGGTGGGAAGGCATTTCAGGATATCTAGGAAAGAGAAAGGAACAAGTAGGATAGCTTGCCTCAAACTTCCTGGGAAAGGGGAACTCAGTAAAGGCAATTAAAGTACTCTATATGAAGTCACTCCTAGCTTTCAGCTTTGAGTTTCGATGCATCCGTGGATATTCCATATGCTATCCACCATGCATGTAGACTGCAAGTTTTTCAAATGCAGTATAACTTCACTTAGGAAGACTTCTTTGCAATTTCTTTGTATGGGAGATTTGTTGTTTCTCCTTTAAAACAATTCAATAACAAATGTCATTATTACACATAAAAATTATGTTTTAACTCCAGAAATATTTCTCAGAATTTCCCTTAAGAAAATAACTACTGAATTTTTTTCTGTTGGTTCTCATCCTTCACTTCACCACGTTTTTTTCCTGTCCAAGTTTTTTTAGACTTTCTGACAAATTCAAATTGCTGAATCCCGTAATTGAAGTGAACAGAAGCTCTGCTAAGGCTATACATTTTTTTTAATCTAATTACTAATTATGAGGACTATTTTCTTAGAAAATTTCTCAAAAGTCTTTTAACTTCAAGACAGATACACTTTATGGCATAATTTCATAAAGGCAGAACAAACCAGAACAGCCTGACAACTACTTCTATAGCACTGTAGCAGACCACATATTATCAGATAAAACTGTGTCAAGCTTAAGAGTGCTGACCTCAGTGGAAGGGCAGGCCAGGAGTGTTTGATGCAAGGAGTCAGCTGGCCCCTTTGCTAGTGTGCCGTCTCCACTTTCTCAGATCTGGTGATACGGCTTACCTGGAAAGCAAATCAGAACCCATCGAATAGCATGAATGGACTTGAGCAAAAAACTACTCCAGGGTTCCCCCTCTGCTAATATACTCTCTACAATATGGACCACAGCAGGTTTCAAAGCCATAGACAGCAGATAATATGAAAGAAATGCTTTTACTCCCAGCCACCTCATTGGAGCCCCTGGGCCCCAAGGTCCTGTCCTTTGTTTAACGCGTGCTCTTCTGCATGCCAGGGTCAGTTCAAGTCATGTCCCCTCCAGCCCTACCCCTTACAGACTCATTTATTTTGGCAGGGTTTTGCCCAGTTTCAAAATACTTCCATTATTCTGGAAATGTCTTGATTCTGAGCATTAACAGCCAAGTTTTACCAAAATGCATGCAGCCTATGGAAATACTGCTCTTACAGGAAGCTGCTTTTACAGAAGTAATGAACCTTGCTTCAGTAAAAGAAGACCTACTTAACTACTTGCGCACCAGAGGGGTTTACTTGCATCTCCCTCAGAGCTGTGTTAAGCAGCACACTGAAGTAACAACACTCAGTAGAGATGGTCATGAGCAGTTTTAAAAAGATATTATTTTCAAAATACACCATGGCCTGCCCTTTTTTTTTTTTCCCTTCTCCTTCTTTGTGCTGCCCATGTTTTTCCAATCTAAAAGAGAGCACTTTGTTTTCTTCTGGTCATGGCATGCAAATGAAAGATTCCAAGGAACAGCAATTCCTGCAAACACACTGGTCCTTGAAGTCCTTCCTGAGATGGAAGTGCAGTCTTAGAGAATGCTTTTCTTCCATAAACATGCATCAGAAATATACACATATTGTGAGACCCCAAAATTTCAGTGAAACAGCACTTCTACAGAACTGTAAAGGACAGACATCAATCAGAAGTTGGGGATTTTTCTACTTCATGCAACTGTAGAGACTTCTTTCAAATGTGGAAACAGAAATACAAACTTCCGCTCTTACCACACACTTTGTTACCACAGTGAAAAAATCCTTGTATCTCTGATCTAAAAAATGCCATATTTGGTCATGGCTGCTCAGCATGCAAAATATCAAAAAAGAAAGGCAAAAAAATCACTCAAGCAGCAGAATTCTGGCAAGCTGGCAAGACAAAGACAAACTAGTTTCTGTAGGTAATTTTTGGTTTCAAGTTCCTCAAACCAAAAATACAGATTAGGTCTGCAACCTGTAACTGTAGAACTCCGCCAGACCCTGATAAACTCACTTTAAAGGGAACAATAAGATGTTATAGCTTATTACGTACTCTGTGGCATTGTGCAGTATAACTACTATTGCAGAAATCCATATAGTTTGTCAGTTCAAAATACTTAATGAATCATAGAATAGAATCATAGAATAGAGAAAGTAACAAGCCTTATTCACAAAATAACGCTGTTCTGATGGTATAAAAACTGCTGCACATTATAAATTTTGGTCCAAATATTTACTATTTTTCCATCAATATGAAGTCTATAGTGATTTTGGGGAAGATTTTTACAAAATACTATTCCTGGTGGCTACAAGATTTGCCTATAGATTTGCTATATAAAAGTACTTTCAAAGTTTCATGCAAAATATTCTTTATAGTTTGACAGTTAGACTCATTTGCCTTTGAAACTTAGGTAAAAGTGTTTAGGTAAAAAAGAAAGACCCTTAAGTATATCATCATTCAGAAATCAGTTCTTGAAAACTGGAATATTGCAAACCACACAAAATTAAGAACATGGCATGTTAGGCACCCCTATTTAAAACCCATTTAAAATACAAAACCCACACAGCTTTTTTTTTTTTTTTTTCATTATGACAGCTGAGCAGAGTTGAAAAGTGAAGTTGACATGAGATTTATAGATTTTTCTTGTTTATCTAAAGGCTCCTTGGAGCAGGTTACCTTCTTAGGAAAATGCCGCAGTCAAAATCCACATTCCACTGCACTGGGTGCAACAGCTAAGCTTGGCACCGGGGCCTCCTGGCATCAGAGTGGCAACCAAGAAACATCCTCTCTCTACTTCCCTAGTTCACGTGTTACAGGCTTCTACACTTAACAGGCATTTGGAGACTGCCCCTTTCAGAGATACAAAGTCTTGTTTTGGCTCAGCCCACACACGGAAGCACTGACTTGTGGCACGCTCAAACCCAGCACTTCCTCCCTCTTGTGGCAGGCTGTTTGTGTATTCCATTGTGCATCTGCTCGCTGACATATGACGTGCTAAACACTGCTCTGATGATGTTGTTTAGAAATAGGTGCCACTCATCACAGAATAATTTCAATCACAGAATAATGGCAATTTTATTTTTCCTATTTATTTTTTTCCTTTGCAAAGTCAAGTTTAATCTCCGATCTCATTTCTACCCAAAACTCTGTGTTTCCACATTCCTCCAGGAAAACAAGCTGATCAAATCCTTGCTCAAGAACAGGTTTTGCTAAGCCACTAAGCTCCTGTTTGCATTTTTAACAGCTCGCCTCTTTGCAGATTCAGAATGTAACTGATTTTTTAAAGCTGCGATAAGACAAACTCCTCCTTTGGCTCACAGTCAGGTTTCTTCTACCTTTTTATTCCAATAGCCCTGGATGAGTCTTAGCAGCTGCTTGTGTATAATAATTCTTATAATGTGTCATTTGTGATGTATGTCTTTCCTGCAGAGTCCATCTGGTAGGAGTGTTCTCTAAATAAATATCCCAAGAGCTATCTTAATTGTCCAAAATGATGTTACACAGTTCTCTCCCTGATAATAGCTATCCCTATTTTTGTATCATGCTATATTCACCTCAGATGTATTTTGGAGCAAGCTGAGAAGCTATAAAATAACTGCAGCACCAGCTGCTGTCACGCCATAGAAGGCTAACGTTACATGTTGGAACTATTTTTCACACTAGGAAGGCTTGTTTCAGCCATAGAGCAGCTTCAGTATTTTCAATACTTACACATCCAAAGCTCTAGTGTTTTTACTACCACCAAAGGCTAAATTGCGGATTTTACAGCTGGAAAAGTAGGGCTCTGTAAGTGCAGATGCTTGCTGTGGCAGCCCATTTTAACTGCAATTTGGTTTCTCCGTGAATTCATGGAGAAACAAACACACTCTACCTTATACACCCCTCATATATACCTCTACTTCATATATACCTCTGCCTACTACACACCTCATTTACCCTACCTACTAGCACTATAGCATTTGGCATGGACGTAGTTTTGTGTAGTTTTTTGTGAGAATCAGCTTTAAAGCCACATACAGTGAAATGACTTAGGGACAAACCACATTGGCACAGTATTATAAATGCTGCATAAGAGGTAACCAGACTTGCTGTCTTCCACGTAAAGGCTGCAGTCACCACAGCTGTCAGTTTGTCGTTTCTTGGGTTCAGCTATCAGTACTTAAATTAGAAACTCTTACATGTTAGGAAGAGAAAATTCCATGTATTGAAATTTCTGTTTGCACAAAAATAACAATACAGGCAGCTTTAACTATTGCAAATTAAATTTCACCTGTTTCTTGTACTTACCTCGGTATTAGCTTTAGGCCCTAAAATGGAGTGAGCTCACACTTGGAGGGGGGTGGAGATGGGAGGTTTGTTAGTTGTTTTTATCTGTTTAAATCAGCATCATTGCAACATATTTCTCAGGTAAGACTTTGTGAGAAAAACTAATCTAAGCTTGAAAATCAAAGAGATTACAAACCAAGTCAGCAAAAGCCTCTTTCTCACATGTCTTCTGGGTGGCTGAAGCTGACAGTTTCACAACCCTTATTTGACCACAATCTGTGAAAACAGTTCAGATGATGCCATATGTTCTCAGGATATGTACACACAACCACATTAGTTGACGCCAACTACCAAAGGCAAAAGAAATGGGAGTACAAAGATACGTGTTAGTCTTCACAGAGGCTGTTTTTATTTTCCCATGCTCTAAACAGAGAAAAGGCTTCACAAAGCATATCAAGATGTCACAAAAGCTTTGTAGTCACTGGGAAGGAAGCTACAGCTGAATGTTTCTTAACAATTGAAAGCAAATAGTGCCATAATGAGAACAGATACCCTCCAGTAGGAACACAGATGAGTACTACAGTGACACCATCAATGACTCTTGTCAACAGCTTTTTATGCAAATACCAAAGTTGTTGTGGGTTCTTCTGGCTCAGTACTCTACTTTCACAGAATTAATTTCTGTAATGGCTGGAAAGAAAGAGGGAGGAAGCAGCTGCAGAAAAAAAAGTTGCAACAAGCTTATCTATTCATTTAAATTATGCTTATTTTAAAACACTAGTAATATTTACAAGTTAAAATGCCCAAATAATGAAGCAAACCAAACAAATCATTTGGTCTCCCTGTTTCTGTTTGTTTAGCCATACATTTGTTCTACAAAGGTATTAGGTATCCAGTTTAATTCTTCCAATTCAAGAAAAGTGAGAGTTCTTGACACAAGGGGGCAGGAGCTTCCCAATTAAAATACTATCTAATCCATGCTCTAATGACACATTGCTAACTGTCAGGACTCTCGACCATTTCCATGAGCCAGGATGCAAAGTAGCTTTCTTCAGATGGGCAAGGATTTTGTTTGTTTCGGTTTTGATTGGTTTGTTGGTTTGGGGTTTGCTTTCTTTTTTGCTTGAGGTTTAGTTTTGGGTTTTGGTGGGGGTTTTTGGTGGGTTTATTTTTTTCCCATAACAAGAAAATAAAAATAATATTATTTTTTAAAAAGCAATAGGGGAGCTCACAAAAGCCTTGTCGACAGCAGAAGAAGTTTTTGCCTACTGTCCTGGGTTCAGCAGCAGCAGTCATTTTTCTCCTTCTTGGTAGCTGGTGCAGCGCTGTGTTTTTGACTTTAGGCCTGGGAACAGTGCTGATAACACCAGTGTTTTCAGTTACTGCTTAGAATGTTTAGGCTGGCCAAGGACTTTCTGAGCCTCAGGCTATGCCAGGGAGGAGTGAGTGAAGCCAGGAGGAAGGAGAGGCAGGACACCTGACCCAGACTAACCAAAGAGGTTATTCCATACCACAGCACATCATGCCCAGGATGTAAAAAGGGAGAGCAGAGACCCAGAAGGGTGGGGGGTTCACTTGTGGGGGTGCACGGTGGGGGGTGCACTGCTTGGTTGAGCTGGGGATTGGTGGTGAGCAATTGTATTCTTTCCTTGTATCTCTGTTGTCATTATTATTATTGGTGGTAGCAATAGTGGTTTGTGTTATATGTTAGTTACTAAACTGTTCTTATCTCAACCTGTGGAAGTTGCATTTTTTCGATTCTCCTTCCCATTCCCCCGGGACTGGGGGAAGAAAGAGTGGGGAGTGAGTGAGAGAGCAACTGCGTGAGTTTATAGAGGCTTAAACCACGGCACCTACTCAGTTCAGGAATTTTAACTAAAAAGGCTTCCAGAAATAAAACAAGTACATAGCAAAATTGTTTTCCCACCCTGGATTGATTGCTACATAACCACTATTTTGCAGAATTATCAAAGCTTTATTTCTGCCACTTCCTACTTCAATTTTTCAGCAAGAACAAAGCAATTAATACCTATTTAAGGCAGCAGCTGCCCTTGCTACATTAGGTACCCATAGCCATGCAGGACACCAAGCTCCACTGGATGTGATGCTTCTTGCTTGGCACAGGTTTCTGAGACGAGCCAATCCTCTCGGCATCAGTGAGAAAACCCAACTTAGAGTAAGTCTATTCAGTCACCTTCACTTCTTCCACCTAATAACAGAGGTTTTTTACTCACATTTGAAAGACTTTTCTTTGAGTTTCAGGGGGGGGGCTGAAAGTCATCATTGTCTCCAATCTGCAGGTGATATCCAGATAATCCTTGATCCATTCCTGAGGCCTCCATATTCGTTGCTTTTCTTCCTTCACTGGAGCTCATGCCCTAAAGCATAGCAGCTACACTGACTTGGGAGATGTTTTACCCCTGTGCTCACAGCAGACAGCTCCACTGGTATAACTTAAAGTACAAATGTACCATGAATCTTGAATGGCCAACATTCATGAATGCAGCACTGCAAATTACATTTCTATGCCTTGGCCTATGTAATATCTGCATTTTTACTGACTTTATTTTTAATATATTTAAATTTGTGTTTACTCTCAGGATTATTTTTGGGAAACGGAAGATCATACATCTCACGAATGAGTGTTTCATACACTGAAGTCACTCACGCTATGCTATCAGCAGCAAGAAAGGTACAAGGTTGCTAAGTGTGACCTTCAGGTTATAGTGTTCACTGATGCTTAATACTGTCTCCACAGAATGCCTCAAATCTATTGTCACATAACAGCCAGATCATGGTGGCAGAGAGGATGGCAACTTTTGGATTTTACTTATTTTTTTAACACAGAAGTGTTTGAGAAAAGTTTCAAGTATTCTGTCTTCTACTTACTTCAGACTTTCTTCCTGCATAACTTTGCTTTAGAGCTCTTATTGTTTGCTGCTGCTAAATTCTGATTATTATAAATTGTGCTCAAGAGGTAATAAAATCCCAAAGATACTACCGCATAAACATCATTGAAATTGTACATAGTGTTATTTATAGATTATAATTTTTCTTTTTAACAAGATTAATTATATTTAGTTTCTGACAAATTCCATTTTTAGTTACAGCTGAGAATATTGCCCTTCTCCCTCCTCTTTTGTTCTAAGCAGCTAGCCAGCTATTTCCAGCAAAATCTTTCCATTTTGGGAAACAAGCATTTCCACTAGAAAACCGTTGTGAGTAGAATATCCCAACACCTTTAACAGCAAGCTTGTCAGCACACTAAAATATATTGGAAGATTCTAAGATTGATTTTAATTTTAGTATTCTGTTCTCTATTTAACATCTCAGCACATACCACACATTCGCTTTTTTATGTCAATGTAAATAAAATTCAGTTCCATGGGGAAGCCAAGTCAGTTATTCTGTAATATGCTGGTGAGCAGGACAGTAAATCAGGAAACTTGGGGTTGGGTTGGGTTTTGGGTTGGTTTGTTTTTTTTTCAGTTTAACAAAATATATTGAGGTAGCCTAAGTTTTATAAAAATCTTTCCAATTCCAAGTGTCAATCCTGTACTTAATATTCCAAATGAAACAATAGCTTTTGCATTTATAGACACACCTACTCAGAGTAAAAAATAGAACTAAACATTTGGAGGAAAATTCTCATTAAGAGAATCCACCTCCACTTGCCCACACTTCTTGGGAGGAAGCATACTCTGTCCCGCTGCTCCTTCTCTCCATCCCACCCACACCAAAGCAAACAACTTCAAGTCAGCTCCAACTTAACCTTTTTGGTAGACAGTGAGAATGTGTAAGTTCAAGCATCAGCCCTCCTGCCCTGCCTGCTCTCTCTTCATGCTCCCACATCTCACACGCTGTCTCCCAGTCTGTGATCAGACATGTGCATTGGAAAAGCAAGAACTGCCCTCAAATGACTTGGGGTCCATGAAGGCAAGGATTTTCCAGAAAGATCTCAGAGTTCGGAGAGCCATTAAAGAGGTCTCATATACATCTTTCTTGACAAGACTCAGGGTCAACACAAGAAGTATATCAGTAGGGTGTTAAAAACAAACAAACAAAAAAAAGTCATAAGCCATTATTTATATTTTTAGGAGGTGATTTCTTACCAATATTTTTAATCTCATGCCTGTTTTTCAGCTCTGACAGGTGGTGAAAGCAGATGTGTTTCACTTCCTCCTCTCCTGCACAGAGCCTGTTTCAAGCCTCTGCAATGGTCCAAGGATTTTTACTAATCCAAGCTTTTTGAAGTGGCCGCAGTGCCTAAGCACAAGAACAGTGAACTAAATATGAGTATGGTTACAGAAGGTCTAATATTAACTATTATACTTCCCTATACCACAACATAGCTATAAATACAACAGACATGCATTATATGGTAAACTGGTACTGTATTTACACTGAAACACATTCATGCTCTTATACTAAGTTGCTAAATAATCAGTTGTCTACTTGTCACTTTGTTAGCATTTCCTAAAGGCTTATGGAATGACCTTGCTATGTATCTGCATTCAACTCTACTGGGCATACATACAAGCAGGGGTTACTTTCATACGTCAGAAGTATCATGAACCTGAAGGTAGCATAGAAATAAATTGACTAATTGTGCCTCTTGTCCGAACTGCACTGATCAAACTGGAAACTACGTAAAATTGGTCAAAGCCTGTCAAAGGCTTTCAGAGAAATTATTAAATCAAATCTAAAAAATCTAAAATTTAATGCAAGTATTTTAAATTAGCTGCCCCAGAATCTGACATGAAGCACATGCATGTGTCCTTAAACATCCAGAGCTATGGGCAAGTAAACGATACCTTTTTTTTTTTTTTTACTGAAGTTTGGTTAAGAGAGTTCCAATTAACTTTGTCTTGGGATACCCTTGTTAGACCAGAAAATTTACCATCTTAGGTTCCATTGTTTCTGAGGCACTTTAGCATCTACACAGTATACTGTGTTGCTTAAGAACAGTTTTCTTTAATTGAGGAATTAGGCAGCAATCTGAGTAAGGCAGTAGGTAGAAAATGGCTGTGGTTCGGTTGGAAAGACAGCTACCATGCGGCTCTGAGAGAAAAATTACCATGGAAACCTTTTGCTAAAATGATATTGAAGTGCAGCATGTACACTTACGACTGTCCTTTTGTAATAAGCAGAACTTTGTGATACAGTCTGAAATGACTAAAGAGGCTATTTACACAGCAAGAGATGAGGACTTATTCAGGAGAATTACTGCAGAATTTTGTTATGCCTCAAAGATGGCCAGTTGGCAGTGTACGTTGTTACAGAAATAGTAGTATTAGGAGATGGACCACACAAATGATCTTACCTAAACAGCTAGGTAAAGTCAAATGATAAACTCAGAGGAAAAATAGGTTTGTGAACTTCCTGCGGCCATAGAAGGAACTGTTTTTCAAAACAGTATGGGATAACCTCAGAAACTACAGAGCAGCTGTAGTACTTTCTCACCTTTCTTCATCTAAACACCAGCAAGCCTGGTATTTGACGAGGGCAGCAGCACCTCTCCAGGGTGATGTTCCACTTCCGACTTTCACAACACAAGTGGAATCATAGAATAGTTAGGGATGGAAAGGACCTCAGGATCATCTAGTTCCAACCCCCTGCCATGGGCAGGGACACATCACACTAAACCATACCACGCAACGCTCTGTCCGACCTGGCCTTGAACACTGCCAGCAATGGAGCATTCACAACTTCCCTGGGCAACCCATTCCAGTGCCTCACCGCCCTTACAGTAAAGAATTTCTTCCTCATATTCAATCTAAACTTCCCCTGTTTCAGTTTGAACCCGTTACCTCTTGTTCTATCACTACAGTCCCTAATGAATAGTCCATCCCCAGCATCCCTATAGGCCCCCTTCAGATACTGGAAGGCTACTATGAGGTCTCCACGCAGACTTCTCTTCTCCAGACTGAACAGACCCAACTTTCTCATCCTACCTTCCTAAGGGAGGTGCTCCAGTCCCCTGATTGTCCTCATGGCCCTCCTCTGCACTTGTTCCAACAGTTCCATGTCCTTTTTATGTTGAGGACACCAGAACTGCACACAATACCCCAAGTGAGGTCTCACAAGAGCAGAGTAGAGGGGCAGGATCACCTCCCTCAACCTGCTGGTCACGCTCCTTTTGATACAGCCTAGGATACGGTTGGCTTTCTGGGCTGCAAGCGCATACTGCCAGCTCATGTTCATTTTGTCATTGACCAACACCCCCAAGTCCTTCGGCGCAGGGCTGCTTTGAATCTCCTCTCTGCCCAACCTGTAGCTGTGCCTTGGATTGCTCCAACCCAGGTGTAGGACCTTGCACTTGGCATGGTTAAACTTCATCAGGCTGGCATCAGCCCACCTCACAAGTGTGTCAAGGTCCCTCTAGATGGCATTCCTTCCCTCCAGAGTATCAACTGAACCACACAGCTTGGTGTCATAGAGAAACTTCCTGAGGGCACACTTAATCCTACTGTCCATGTCACCAACAAAGATGTTGAACAAGACCAGACCCAACACTGATCCCTGGGGGACACCACTCATTATTGGTCTCCAGCTGGACATTGAACCACTGAGCACTACTCTTTGCGTGCGGCCATCCAGCCAGTTCTTTATCCACTGAGTGGTCCACCTATCAAATTGATCTCTCTCCAACTTAGAGACAAGGATGTCATATGAGACAGTGTCGAACACTTTGCACAAGTCCAGGTAGATGACATCAGCTGCTCTACCCCTGTTCATCAGTTCCGTAGCCCCATCACAGAAGGCCACCAGATTGGTCAGGCAGGATTTCCCCTTAGTTAAGTCATGCTGGCTGTCACCAAGCACCTTGTCGTTTTTCATGTGCCTTAGAATGCCTTCAGGAGAATCTGCTCCAAGATTTTGCCAGGCACAGGGGTGAGACTGACTGGTCTGTAGTTCCCCAGCTCATCCATTTTCTCCTTCTTGAAAATGGGGGTTATATTTCCCTTTTTCCAGTCATCGGGAACTTCACCTGACTGCCATGATTTTTCAAATATGATGGACAGTGGCTTAGCAACTTCATTTGCCAGCTCCTTCAGGACCCGTGGATGGATTTCATCAGGTCCCATGGACTTGTGCACATTCAGGTTCCTAAGATGGTCTCGAACCAGATCCTCTCCTACAGTGGGCCTAAGGTCTTCATTCTCACAGTCCCTGCATCTGCCTTCCAAGACTTGGGTGGTGTGGTCAGAGCGTTTGCCAGTGAAAACCAAGGCAAAGAAGTCATTAAGAACCTCAGCCTTCTCCAAATCCAGGGTAGCCAGTTCTCCCGATAACTTCTGGAGGAGGTCTACATTGTCCCTAGTCCGTCTTTTATTTGCTGCGCACCTATAGAATCCCTTTCTGTTATCTCTAACATCCCTAGCCAAGTTTAATTCTAAGTGGGCCCTAGCTTTCCTAACCTGGTCCCTAGCTTCCTGGACAACATAGAGTCATAGAATAGTTAGGGTTGGAAAGGACCTTAAGATCATCTAGTTCCAACCCCCCTGACATCCCTGTATTCTTCCCAGGCTCTCTCTCCTTGCTTCCACCTTTTAGAAGTCTCTTTTTTCCCCTTGAAGTTTCCTCAGCAGCTCCTTATCCATCCAAGGAGGTCTCCTGGCCCTCCTGCTGCACTTTCTTCTAGTTGGGATGCATCGCTCCTGAGCTTGCAGCAGGTGATCCTTGAATATCAACCAACAGTCTTGGGCCACCTTGCCCTCTAGGGCTGTATCCCATGGAACCTTACTGAGTAGGTTCCTGAAGAGGCCAAAGTCTGCTCTCTTGAAGTCCAGGGCAGTGAGCTTGCTGCACGCTCTTCTCACTGTCCTGAGGATCTCGAATTCAACCATGTCATGGTCGCTGCAACCAAGGCTGCCCTGGAGCATCACATTTCCAACCAGCCCTTCCCTGTTGGTGAGCACGAGGTCAAGCATGGCACCTCTCCTTGTCCGCTCCTCTGTTACTTGCAGAAGGAAGTTGTCTTCCACACAATCGAGGAACCTTCTGGATTGCTTATGCCGGGCCGTACCATCCCTCCAACAGATATCAGGGTGGTTGAAGTCCCCCATGAGAACAAGGGTCTGCAAGCGTGAGGCTGCTCCTATCTGTCTATAGAGCGCTTCGTCCACAGAGTCCCCTTGGTCAGGCGGTCTGTAACAGATCCCCACAATAATGTCACCCATCGCTGTTCTCCCTTTAACCCTGACCCACAAACTCTCTGTCGACTGACAGCAACTCCCCCTACCCGCCTGCTGGGCCTGTCTTTCCTAAAGAGCCGGTAACCTTCCATTCCAACACTCCAGTCATAGGAGCCATCCCACCATGTTTCTGTGATGCCTATGATATCATACCCCCATAGACGTCCACACATCTCTAATTCCTCTTGTTTGTTCCCCAGGGTACGGGCATTTGTATAGAGGCATCTGAGCCAAGATCCAATTGAAGCCGGCTCATTGGCTGGAGCAGCTGGAATATCTCTACATTGCTCCGAACGCTTACTGTAGGTGCTGGCAACCGACTGGGTGTGTTGGGATGGAATGATGCCCCCCTCCACCAACACATCTAGTTTAAAGCATCCTTGACCAGTCTGGCAAGCCTCCTACCAAATCCACTCTTCCCCTTCTTTGTCAGACCAGCTCCACCAGCCCCCAGGAGACCTGGCCTACTATATTGAGTCCCATGTTCAAGGTACCCAAACCCCTGACTATAGCACCACCCTTCTAACCATTTCTTAACCTGCCCAATCCTCCTAGCCTTTTCAAGGTCCTGCCCTGTATCCTGGAGAATTGACAAAAAGACGATCTGAGCTCCAGAGCCCCTAACCACCTCTCCCAGAGCTCTGTAGTCCTTATGTTCTCTGAGCTACTGCTATCTGTACCATAGCACTCACATGGATCACTAGAAGTGGGTAATAGTCAGTGGGACCTACTAAAGCAGGCAGCCTCTCTGCAACATCCCAGATCCAAGCCCCTGGTAGGCTGCACACCTCCCTTGAGCCTGGGTCAGGCTGACAGATGGGTGCCTCTGTTCCTTTCGGGATAGAGTCCTCTACTACTCTGACCAACTGCTTTTTCCTGGCAGCACCAGTAGTGATTTTCTTTACCAGTGCATCTGCCGGTTGTTCCTGGTGAGTGTGTTTCCTCATTAGCCCCCTGCAGGACAACAAAGCGGTACTGGGTGGGGACAACAGATGTAGGAGGAAGCCCCTTGGTTTTAATTGTCCTTTTCCTCCTTTTTTCGCTGTTTTTTCCTGTTACTGTTTCCCAGCTTCCTGGGTTAGCGGCCTCCTTCTTTCCACCATGAGCTACAGGGGACGCCTGAGGCCCCTGCACAGTTCGAGCCTGAAGCAAGCAGTGCTGCTTCCTCTCAGCTACCCTGATACCTTTCAGCCTACTGACAGCGTCCCGCAGCTCAGCCACCTGCTGCCGGAGGACCTCCACCAGGGAGCGCGGAGGGCAGCCCTGCCCACTGTGCATCCTTCCCTCACAAAACCAGCGCAGGCCCTCTCTACACCCCCAGCCCTGCACTGCAGCCTTCCCTCTCATTGGCTCTGTCTGGGTGCGCACGCTGGCCACTGGTGGTGCAGCCAGAGCAGAGCCCCCAGGCCGGGCCCTGTCCATAGAGTAACTGCTCGCTATCCTGATCGCCTGCCCACCCAAACTGCCTCGATCCGCCCTGGTCGCTCGCACTCCCTGGGGCAGGATTTTACCCAGTCAGGGCTGGTGCTGCTCCTCCTGGTGCCCCCCCTTGTGAGTCCCTGCTCGAGTCAGCTATGCTGCCGGCTCCTGGTCAAGTCCTGTCGAGGACTTGAGGCTCCCTCGGTGGCTCTCATCGCTCTGAGTTGAGGCTCTTGGACGCTGAGCTTCCCCGTGCACAGGTGTTGAAGACATCCTCTCTCAAGCTACTCCTCAAAGTCTGCACTGGGATTTTATTACCCTTTGCATAGAGTTATATATGTGTTTACAAATGTATCACATATGAAGACCCAGATCAAGATACCTTGGTCTTTTGGGTAAGAAAGACCAAAATGTGAGACATCGCTGGTATCACTTTGACCACACTCAGTTCATAAAACAGCTGTGCACAAAACCACAGCAGCACACAGGAAGATGTGTTGTCTTGAATCTTAGAACACAGGCCAGGACATGTTCCTTATTCTCTAAAGAATAAGCAGCAAATATCAACAAGCATCCTGGTTTGAAGTTTGTTATCATTTTGACATCTTCTTTTTCTAGTTTTGTATATACTTGCCACTACTTTACGCCCAACAGTCTTCTCTTTCTGAGCTTTATTCCAGTATAATCTCTATTAGACCCAAGATCATAATTTGTTACTTGGTTGGTCATAAATTAATAACAAATTTTGTTAGACAACATGTCCTCCTTAATGGAAAGGTAGATGCATGGCAGCTATTGCCAGTTATAAATACCCTATGAATTACTTTTGCATTTCCTAGAATTTATAACAAAAGTAAACCAACTCCCTTTGAACAGCTTAAACCATTGTATCTGCAGTTTGTTTGCAGACTTTCTTCTGCCACTTTTATTCACACGTGCAACCATGATACCTATTACACAGAGAAAAGTTTCTGTCTGTACGTTGAATTCTCACAGTTCTCAAGTTGCCGTTACCTAAAGAAAGGAGCTGTTGGGACTCAGACTGTAGACTAAACATCTAGCTAAGGCTGAAAAAGCTGTCAATGAAATGAAATTTTATTTCTTAGTCTAATTTGTCACATGGAAAAGATTTCTGTGGACATTTTGAACATATTCTCCAGTAACTGGGAAGTATTGTTACTGATTCTTTACCAAAAGGGAAAGGTTTTGCTAAAAGGTTTAAGAGTAACAAATCAAAGGTAGCTGAACAGCTCTACTTCAGCCTTTCTAGTTAGTTATTCAGACTGAATATATTTCTGCCAGCAGTGCTCTTTGAAGATTCTCACTGGAGCTCACAGAAAAATGTACTCAGAAGTTCACATCATGTCTGTACAATTAACATAGATAAATTCAAAGACAGTTAAAGAGTCAGATCTTGGATTACTGGGTCGTACACTGTGGGAGTTGGGAGGTTTCAAACACATGTTAAAACAGATTTTGACAAATAACCCTTTATATTACCCAGAGCAATGTAGACAGAAGGATGCAGGCTATTTATATTATTAACCAATAGTTTTGAATTTTTATTTGTATATAACAGTATGGAGCTTAACTAAAATCACTCTCCCATGCAACTTCACTGAGTATCTAATCACAAAAGTCTGAATCATCTAAGGCATATCACTACCTTCCCTCACCTAGATAATATACTACATACCAAACCTAAAACCTGTACTATAAATCAGTGCAAGTTTCACACAACTGACTTTCTAGTCCTAGTGAAGAAGTTAAACTACAATAAGGAAAAAACAGCATGAAATTAAATGGTAAAAATGCATTTTGAACCCTGAATAGTCAAGCCACAGAAGACAGGGAGCAAAAAACATTCTGACTTGGGGATTTTTTGGGTTTTTTTGGGGGGAGACGGTTGGTTTGTTGGTTTGGTTTCTTTTTTTTGTTTGTTTTTTTGCTTTTGTTTGGTTGGTTTTGGTTTTTGTTTTTTCTTTTGGGGGGAGGGGGGTGTTCAAAAAATAGTCCCAGCCAGAAAATAGATTTTTTTTTTCCTTTTTTTTTTTTTTTAAGTATCAGGTAAACTATTTTAGCAAAGAACAGGAAATGTATGAGAGTTATTGAGGGCCTTAAGCCATTTACCAGAACATATATTTAAGTTTCCTTTGTTAGCAGATGGTACGTTCTGACATGAGAAAGAAACTCTTTATCTTACCATACAATAGGAAATAACACCTCAAGATATAAAAGACCTTGGCAAATATATTATTATCAGTTGTTTTGGTAACTACATGGCAGACTGCTCAGAGGAAGATTGGACAAAATGTTTCCTCTCCCTTGATCTGCGTCAGATTGAATGTGATCTTGTTCGTTACCAACATTATTTTCCACCTTAGAAACAGGCTTTACAAGTCCTTATAAAACAGCTCTTCCAGGATCTGAAAGGCAAATCTCTGATTTGTTTAGAAGCTTTCTACAGACACATTCTTAAAGACAACTGTTTGAATGAGCCACATATGTCTATGGTTTAGGTGATGTAAAATTATGTATACAGTGAAGTAGTAATTCATTAGAAGTTGTTTTTTGTTTAGTTTGGGTTGGGGTTTTTTAACTGTTTTCACACAGCAAGCATTATTCAGGAAATGAGTTGTTTTCCTCTTCTGAAATACACTGCCTGCACCTGATGATTGCATAAAAAGCAACACGGGCTGTCAGCTCGCAGACTATATATTCAATCCCATGGTCTGAAACTCATATAAGGCCTCCTAAGAGATTTTTAGAAATGCTTCTTGCTTTAATGGCATTCCGTCAGGGAATGAAGACTGATTCTTAGCATAATTTATGTGCTAAGACACCTGCGAAATACATAAACTCAGTAGGTCTCATTTCTAGTGAATAGTCTGAAGATGTTTCAACATACAGAATAGAAAATAATTCGGCAATACCTTCACTCTGTTACTGAGCAAACCAAAATAGTTTCTCTGAAAAACTGAGACTGCTCCATAAATCTCTGTGAAGGTAAACTGATGGTGTACACCAGCTCCCCCTCTCAACCCATTAAATGGATAAAAGTTAGAATTTGGAAGAGCTGACACTCCTGGAAAGAAGTGTGCTCCTGAAAGCCATGCAGATACAGCTCTGAAGGACTTGGAACCCAAAAGACCTTTCTTAGTTCAACATACCTTCTACTAAGTCAGCTATTTCTTTGCTTAACAGTCAAAAAATAAGTTAGGATTTTATCTATAATGATTTAACCTATGGAAACAGGTTGACAGTCTAATCATTTAAGGGAAGAATATTAACTTTGGATCAGTTCCACGCAAATTTTTAAGTGAAATATAATGTGAAGTTCTGACAGACCAGTACGTTTCCAGGGTTTAGCTTGTTGTATTTTAGGTTATGTGTTTACAAGGAAGTAGTGCAGGCCAATAGAAGCCAATTTGGAAAGTAACTGTGGTACAAGCCCCAAGAATCAGGGATAATTAGCACTCTCAGTTCAGAAGTTCACTTACCCAAATTTCCTCTCCTTTGTCCTTCCTGGGCTTGGAAAGCACAAAACACTTTTTCTTAGTTTGTCATAATTTCAGTTTTTGTCTGTATTTACATTTAAGAATATGCTTCAGTTTGCCATTGTTCTATATTAAGTTACTTTATATACTATACTCAACAAGCTCGTACCTCAGTCAACACTTCAGCAACACAAAGAGGTTCATTAAGCCAGCCAGTAGCCCACCCAAACAGTTCTGTGATTGTACTGTTTTTCTCTTTCATAAGACAGTGATCTAATAGATTAAGAATCAACCAATAAACTTATATCTGCTTTAAATCCTGTCTGTACCATCTCAACAGCAACATCACAGGGCTCAGAGCAGCTGTGCTTAAGGTTGTAATTAATTAAAAGGACTCTTCCCAGTTATGTTCGATTTAAACCCCTTTCATCAGGAAAGTCTTTTACAGCCTAATAAACTGCTTCAGATCAGGTTGAAACTCTTCAGAAGAGACCAAATGGCTGATGTAGTTGTGACTTTAGTTATCACTATGCAGCAGAGTACCCTTTTGGCCAGCTGTTTGATTAAACCAGCCTCTTCTGTGCTTTGAAGGCTTTCCCTTCTACACACACACAGACACTTGCACCAAATGGGCAGCTGTTTACCAAACTCCTGTCCAGCACTCCAAGATCCATACTGAGAGGGAGAAGCTTCTTATGACTCCAGTTTAGTTCCCATACTGATGCAGCACAATTTCAGACTCCTCATAAAAGATGCTTTTATCTTTTCGTATCACATAATGTTTGACATTTTCATGGCCAGAGTGAGATATACAGGTTCAGTTCCAATCCTCCACCCAAGAAATTCAAACATTACAGCTCACAAATGTTAAAAGGATTTACTTCTTCATTATATTTACTTTTTAACCCTAAAATTCTTGAAGCAATTAAGTCACACTTCAGAGCCTCCTCTTTCTTCCAGCAAGTGCCTAGCTTGAACAGTCCAATTATTTTTTCTTCTGACTTTGTGATGTTTGTATGTACTGCAGCACTTCATCATAGTTCCTACACAATTAAGACTACCATGTACAGCTTGGCTTATGGCATGGTGGACAAGTAACTTAGTATCTAGGGGATGAAGTTTTCAGTTCCTTTAGGAAATGCATTATGTGGGGTTGGAAACAAATTGAATCAGAGTTCTCATTTTTTTGGCTAATATATGCAGACTAGGCAGCAGAACCTCCTGCCTCACTTGGGGTCATACTTCAAGAAGAATGGAGACTAGAACGTCTCTCACAAGGCCATAACCAAGCTCAAGATCACAATTGGAGAGGGGTGCTACAATCCAAGTGCAGAGGTTTCAGACCCATCAAAGCTTGTTTCCCAGCAGTTGCATCTTGTAGCTCATTACTCAGTCTGAATGGCTTTTCAGCCTAAGACAGCTTTCTGAAAAGCACAGCATACAAAGACAGCTATTGAGCTCAAAGCCACAAAGTGGACTTTTGGGGGTGGATGCCTGATTGCTTTCCTTGAAACAAATCTGTATTGAGATGTAACCCACATTCTCCAGAGAGAGAAAGAGAAGTGTCACAGGGTCTTTGCTCACTGTTACGCTTGAGTGCCTTCCTTCCACTCGAAAGTCAAGAGGCTTAGAGAGCTAATGCACAGGTATCAAAAAGCTGAACCATGACTATTGAAACAGTAAGAGTGATTTACAGCATACCTGATATTCAGTGTAATTAGGAGCTGAAGCACCCATTAGCAATCAGAAAATTGACAAATTAGTTTGTACCTACACAGGCTAAAAATGTTACCATTTAAATACTGCCATATAATGTTTCCCCCCGCTTACCCTTGTTCCTAGGGCTAATATTCTGACTTTCTTCTCCTTCCTGCCAATTCATCCATAAAGATTCAGTGCAGTCCTCTTTCAACAAGACACCCCTGATTCCTGTTTAGTTAGGGACTCAGCATGCAAGTCCAACAGAATCATAGAATCATAGAATAGTTAGGGTTGGAAAGGACCTTAAGATCACCTAGTTCCAACCCCCCTGCCATGGGCTACTTTCGTTTAGTCCAACATCAACTCAGACAAAGGCAACAGCATCTGGCTTCCAACTGAGTCTTCAGATGTCTGTGAGATAGCCACCTTTTTTTTAGCTCCCATAGAGAATATTCAGTTTCTTTTCCCTACACCCTCTTATTTATGCTGAAATGTTTACTGTCTTCATGTAAGAAGCAGAAATTGTAAAGCTGAGATATTTCCTGTTGCTCTATCCACCGTGCATTAATTGCTTGTGGCTTTCAGGTGAAATGTCACAAACTTGAAAGTACCACACACAATGTGGATGCTCCCAGCAAATCACATATTACAGGTTCACCTGCTATTTGTGCTCCTGCACTCAGTAAAGTGATTTGATCTTCATCTCCTGGTTGGACTAATTAATATGTTTTGTGGCAAGTACTTTGTCTCTGCATGGTCAATTCCCTTCCAAATGCATTTTAGCTGTGAATCCTCAAGGACAGGAAATTTCTCCTGTCAAAACCATGCCATTTAAAGCAGTTGAGAAGTGGTAGAAAGAGGGAAATAGAAGGAACCATTACCTTTTATTTTTTTTTTAACTCTTGAGTGCCACAGTAAGAACCGTTTCAGGTAAGCTTTCAGCAAAGCATGTACATTACCACTGGAAATTATTTTCTCCAAGTAAGAACAGCCAGCAATATTCCCACACCAGCTAGCTTCCACTTGAAGTCACATTTGAAGCATCAGAGCTCCCTAGTGAAAGCAAGCTGAGTTTTTGCCTAGTTTATGGGATGTTTGATTCAGTGGGTCACTGCCACTTGCCATCCAGAATATTCACTTTTCTTCCCACTGCCCCAGTTGTAACACTCTAATTTAAATCTGAAAACAAAACAAAAGAAACCTAAAATAAACCTAAAGCAGTCAAGTTTTGTTAAAAATTTCACTGGGATTTTGAAGATGAGAAGAAATCTGGTAATATCTCTTCTGTAAGAATTTAGGTTATCTTTGAAACTTTCTTTTACAAATCTAAACAATCCTATGATCTTCACTTCCTTACTGCTAGAACTGTGCTGTCCTCTGCCCATTTTCCACTTAGTGTGCAATGCAGTCTTTTCCATCTGCAAAGCTGTGTTTGTTCTGCAGGTGACACATACAGTTTTCAAACTTCTGCATGCACTGTCTCAAATCCCTTGCATCAGAAACTACTCGTGCTGCAGTTTTTGTTATTTTGCCTAAGCCCACTAAAAAAAGAAAATGCACACTTTCATTTGCTGTGATTGCTACAGGTGCTTCTTAAATAATACTTTCTGATATGACTGCCTACTGAAGAAAAGGGAAGAAAAAAAACAAAAACAACAAACTGTTCTAAAATAGAGGAAGAGCTATTGAAATAAGTTTCAATAGGCTTCTCTAAAACGTCACATGAAGTTAAATGAATAATACTGCAAAAAGTAACCCTACAGTGGTCACATATCACGAATGGAAATGCAAGCATATTTAAGTTTCATGATTTGATGGCATGTACATGCACAAGGATAAGAGGAAACCAACAGCAGATAGAGTTAAATTACCGAGCTGTTGGCGTAAATTTTTAAGGGAAAGAATGACCGAGGACCGCCGCAGGAGCTGTCTGGGAGCAGCGAAGGAGGTGAAATCCCAGTAGATGGCACTCAAAGCTACAGCGCAGCCCCAGAGCTTGCAGGGGCCTTAAACGCGCTGCACGGCAAGCCGCGGTCAGCAAGCTGAGGGCCGAGATCCCAGAACAGATTTGGGTGAAAAGACTTACTAGTGTCAGAGGTGCTGTGCCATGGTATGCAAGGCAGCAGGGCTGCAGAAGACCAAGACAGCTGCAGGTGGCATCCAGGTAGAAGCTCCAGCCACAGTAATCTGCCCACTAGCTCTCAACACGGGTAGCTATGTTTTTCCATTGCAGCTTAGACACCTTTAACTCCCTGGCCACTTCCCATAACTAGGCTCAAAACTGTGGGGGCAAATTAGGAGTTTAGCTTCATAACAGGTTTTAAACAAGGGTATATCGAAGTAGGGTAAGAAAAGCAGCGCTATCACCCTGCTGAGAAAGTTGGGGCTGTTCAGCCTGGAGAAAAGAAGGCTGCGTGGAGACCCCATAGCAACCTTCCAATATCTGAAAAGGGCCTATAGGGATGCTGGGGAGGGACTCTTCATTAGGGACTGTAGTGAGAGGACAAGGGGTAACGGGTTCAAACTTGAACAGGGGAAGTTTAGACTGGATATAAGGAGGAAATTCTTTAGTGTGAGGGTGGCAAGGTACTGGAATGGGTTGCCCAGGGAAACTGTGGATGCTCCATCCCTGGCGGTGCTCAAGGCCAGGCTGGAAGAAGTGTTGGGTGATATGGTTTAGTGTGAGGTGTCCCTGCCCATGGCAGGGGGGTTGGAACTAGATGATCTTAAGGTCCTTTCCAACCCTAACTATTCCATGATTCTATGATCATCTCTCAACAAGAGCTTAGAAATGAAGTCACAAGGCAGGGCAATTCTCAGTACTGAACTTTGTTTCAAAATGAAGGGGCTCCTTCAGTTTAACTCTTGCATCCACAGAACCAGCAGTGGCTCACCCTGACCAAGTGCCTAGGCTCATAACCACTGTAAATAGAGATGAGTACTCTACAAGAAGCTGCCCTGCATGCATAATTCACTGTGTGCATGTACTGCTAATGTTTGCCTGAACTTTGTTCTTCCCTTTACTGCCTTCAGAGTTCACAGGATCCTTTGAGAAATATGAGGAAACAGGCTATTAAAACCAAGTCAATTAGTGCATTCTAAAACTTATGTACTGTTTGTATAGGTAAGCATAAAACCCTACAATCATTAAGACATTAATCCTTGATAGGACTTTTTTTTTTTTTTTTTTTGTCTTTTTTAATCTGTATCTCTCTTCCTCCACAGGGAATATTACAAGTGGTCACAGCTACCAAGACTGAACCTTTCCTTTTACAGAGCAGATGCTATTGGCACTACTGGGCTGAATCTGCAACTTCTTTACAGCTGGATCAACAAGTTCCAGGAATATTCAGGCACTAAGGAATTTGGGCAGATATCCAAGAAGTGGCAGGAACCAGCTGCTGAATCTAAAGCTCTCCTAGGTTTTTATGCTGAAAACACAACTATTCAGATTGCTTTATGCTCTAATGTGAGCACATTAAAGCCTATGAAACAACAACAACAAAAAAAATCCTGCTCTATTGGTAAAAAACATGCAGTCATTTGCAAAGCTGCTCCTCACAGAAATGCACATTATCAGCCAGTAGCTGCTGCTTGACCAATCCTTTTGGATGAGAACTTGCTTTTGTTCTGCTCTTCCCCTTCTTGGGAGTAGTAATATGGGGGGATAGAGCTGATCAGGGGTTACTTTCTGAAGGGCTCAGGTCACAGACAGCATTTGCTCTCCCTGCCTCAGCTCTGAGATGGGCTGGGAAGCAGGTATGACAGACACAGATCCAGGCACTGCTGTGGGAGGGAAGCAGAAGAGGAGGGGCATGAGGGAACCGAGCTGCAGCCTCTTTGCCTCTGCTCCAAGCTCTCGGGGCAGCCTCATCCTCAGTCTTTCAGGCACGGACTTCTCTGCCACATGAGCTTCTCCAGCACCAGCTGCTAAATCTGCAGTTACCTCTTGGATGAGACAAATTCCTCAAACCCTTTTTTGCCAGCTCCTGGAAGAATTTTCCATTGGAGACAAAGTGTGCAAGAATCATCTGAAGAAAACTGCTCCCCAAAGACAAAACACAGAGCTCTGCAAAACCAAGCATTCAGCCTCTGGCCACCACTAACAAACAGACCTGCCTGGTAGCAGCCAGGGCTACCGTGACTGCTCCCTGCCTTCCAAGCAGCCTAGCTACATGGAGGAGCAAGAAGATATCTTTGTACTTTCCCTTGGAACCAGCACCAGCAAATGCAGCCTTGACACTAACCAAACAGGGGCTCCAACATGCTGGTTGGGAGCAACCAGGGGTGGGCCAGAAGTGGTGATTGTACCAGTGCTTTTTGGGTTGATTTTCCTCCTGGGAATAGTGGGAAACACATTGGTGTTGGTTGTTTTGGGACGTTTTCGGCCTAGGAGACACCCATCACGCAGCGTTACCAACATCTTCATCCTGAACTTGAGCATTGCAGACTTCTCCTTTCTGCTCTTCTGTGTCCCCTTCCAAGCCACCATCTACTCCCTGCCAGAGTGGATCTTCGGTGCCTTCTTTTGCAAATGGGTTCACTACTTGGCTATGGCAACAATGCTGGTCAGCATCTTTACGCTGGTGGCTATGTCCATGGACAGATACATTGCTGTGGTCCATGCCAAGCGTTCACACTGCATCCGCAGCAAGCACAAGGCTGCCCTTGGTGTGGCTGTCATTTGGCTGCTGTCTCTAATCATTGCCATCCCTGTGGCTGAGCACCAGGCCCTTGTGAGTGGTCATCAGCAAGCACCCAACAGCTCCTTCTGCTGGGAGCATTGGGCAAACGGTTCAACAGCCAAGCAGATGTACAAGGTCACCATCCTGCTGGTGGGGTACCTCCTGCCCCTGGTGCTCATCACCTTCTGCTATGCCAAGGTGGGTGAGAGGGATGGGAGTAATGTTTAACTGGAGGGAAATGTCACTCCCACACTCTTGGCGGCGTGGATGTGTACACTCAAGCTGCCCAGCCAGCAAACAGTAGATACAATCCTTTCCATAATCTTTCCTGGTATAGAATACTTTTGAGGCAGGGGGAGGGAAAGAGAACAAAATGAAATTACACCAGCTCACAAAAAGAATTACAACTTCTAAGTTGACACCCAGCCTGACACCCAAATCCTGTAAAGACTTGCTGGTTTTCCTATTGTTCAGTTTGATCTTTCTTGATAAGAAATGTTTGTTCCCAGCAGGAGATGAAATTAATGGGAAAGAAGCAATGGCACAGAGTGTACAGAAACAATATTAAAGACATCACCCTGATTTCTTTCTTTCTTTCCCTTTTTTTGACACAGAGCTCAGACACTGTGCCTTGCAAAGACTTGCATAAAAAGATCTTAGAATTAGTTTTATTCAGCAAGAAATCTCTCCCTTTCTTCTTGTGGATTACTATAGCTCAAAGTTTTTGTTTCTCCTTACTGATCTTTATCATGTTTAAGTCTGTGAGTTGTGCTGGTGTGCAGAATAACTATTCTAATGTGGATTTTGAATTAATACTCTTTTGTGGAGTGCCAGGGACTGGACTTCCTTGTCAGTAGTCGGTGTCAGGTCTACCCTTTTGGAAACAAAATGTTTTCCTATATAGTCAAGAAAAAGATTGCATTCCACACTAATCTGTGTGATCAAAAAAACCTTCCACACTGCTAAGGACAGGACAAGACACTTAGGTTTAAGCTAAAAATCTCTAAACCTTACACTTCGCTTGTCACAAAAGGGAAAAGCCACTAGGGCTCATAACTTCGGTCACTGTAGCTCCAGCTGTTTGTCCCCTCACTGCCCTAGATGAGCACAGCATCAACTGAAAGGTAAGCTGCATTTAATAATAATTGCTTTAGAAAATTAAGTTTCTTAGCTTCAAAGGCCAGAGAATTTCCAGGTTACTGCTGTGCTGTAATCAGGTTTCAAAAGCTTGATCTAGATGTTGTCAACTGAGCATTTCCGTACAATGCTTTAACATTTCCTATAATTCTCTCTCTGAAATGAGAACCAATTCCAACTGCCTGCCCACCCCATTTGTTAGTGCGGCATTCAGGAGTGGCAGGACAGTCACACCAGGGTACAGTACTGGCAGCCTGCTCTCTCCCTGTGTGTCTAATCAGCCTAGAGAATAAATGTAGATAATCTCAGGCACAATCTAAAATTCAAACTCCGTGGAAAGACTTCTCTGGACTTCACCATAGTGCCAGTGGAGCTCTTATTATATGCTGAACTATATCTTCCGGAAGCACAGCAATTTCAATGCTTTTAACAAACCTTGTTTCTTGAAGGAGAAAGAACTGTGCAGAGCTTAGAATTAAAAGTCTCAAAACATCAAATTCACCTCTGGTTGAAGTCATGCTAAAACAATTATTTTAATTTTTGGTGCTTGTATGAAAAGTTCAGATACAAATGCGCACAATTCAATTTCCCATTCAATATATTACATTACTCCTTCTTTCCCCCCAAGGTTCTGTATCATCTCCATAAGAAAGTAAAGAACATTTCCAAGAAGTCAGAGAGATCAAAGAGGAAGGTAAATATCTTTGGTTTAATCTGTACACCGACTATAATATAATAGATGTATCAGGTTTCTAAAATAACTAATAACCTTTTCAAGCTCCATCCACATACTGAAATGTCATCCATGTACCAGTCTTTCAGCTCAGGTTTAGAACTCATGTTGACAGTTTGTTGTATCTTTATAGACACAGTACATAATGTTGCCATTATTGAAATGCTGTATTGATCTCTATATACATGCCTTTTGATCTATTGTGCTATAATAGAATCCCAAAAATACTGTATTTTTTACACTGTCAGCCAGTAAGATACTTGGACTATAAAAATATTTAGGTATTTTGAGGACACCTTGAGGCTAAAAGGAAAACACTTGAAGAGCTCTGAAACTGAAGCACTTCAGCTGCAGTTTACATTTAAGATCTTGAAGGTTTGCAAGAGCCCAGATCCTGGGTTGATCCCTCCACAAGGCAAAGAATAGGATTATCCCTGATTCAAGCTGCATGAAATAAGCAGAACTGCTAGAATTTACTGGGAAAAATATTGATAGTCCTGTCCCATCCCCCCCCCCCAAAAAAAAAAAAAAAAAAAAAAAAAAAAAAAAAAAGAAAAATCTTAGACTGGATAAGCCATAATTAATAGAAGCCTTTAGGCAGCAAAACTCATTGACTTCAGTGATGCAACATCAAATTGACCTGACATGAAAGTGGAAAATGTTATTTCAGTCAGAAATGTTTTAATTGTTGAGTGTACATTGATAAGTGAAACTGTGGGCTATCTGGCTAGTCAAAGACAGGAAGTGGTGGAGTACTGCCGTTAGATGCTGACAGCACAGTCCGGTCACACTCTGTGCCAGTGGTGCAGCAGCTGTACAACCCAAATGAGCAGTGTGTGTGTGCCTCCGAGCAGATGTGATAACCAGTGGAGATAACTAGAGAAAGCTTTGATTTCTGGCCTGTTTCAGGGCTACCTACCACACAAGGGCATCCCCACACAATATTGCTGTGGTTGTATCTATGATACAAATGAAGGCCATTACAGCAAACATGGACATTTGATTGAAAAGGGTGTGCAAGACACAAAGCAAAACTTTGACATGACTCCAGAAAAAGAGACAGACACTGGTACCACAGCTGCAACAAACTACAGATGGTTTGAAACACAGAAACACTTCTGGACAAGTTAGGTCCATTGATTCATTTACTAGCCTGTGAATTTAGATCACAGTGCATGTCGTCATATACAGGACATCTTGCTTGTTCTGAAATACTTGTGTGACTTCAGAGGCTAAACCTGAATTGCCTCGATCTACCAAAAGAAATTGCAACACAACAGCAGTCTTCCAATGTGAGCTGATAAAATCACCCAATTCACACCTGTTAAGTCACAGTGTGTATCCTGACCGTACTGATAGGAAAAACAAAGTGCCATACTGGTACAAAAGACTACACCCTGGAGCTGTGACTGCTCAATTTCTACTTTATTCATACAGTTTGAAGATAGCAGGACACCTGAATTATAATAGTCCTCCCATCCCTAAGGGAAGTGGGGTTGGGTTGGTCTGTTCAGGTTTTTTTTGTTTGTTTAATTTGTGGGTTTGGGGTTGTTTTCTTATTATGGGGATTTTTTTAATAGATAAAAGTTTCCACTGCATACTGGTATATGAAGTATCTTCTCTAAGTAAGTCTTAAACGGCAGGCTTCACTTCAGCAGGATCTGAAGACCTTGCTGTCATGAAGACAATATTACCACAAGATATATCTGGGGTTCCAATGTGGATTTCATTGAGTGCGTGGTGTCTTCAAATCACCTTTCTCTTCCCTTCCATTATTTGTCATCTTTCGACTGTCTATCATTGTCCCATTTGCCACAATATTGTATCTACTCTGCTCTCGTGAGACCTCACTTGGAGTATTGTGTGCGGTTCTGGTGTCTTCAACATAAAAAGGACATGGAACTGTTGGAACAAGTCCAGAGGAGGGCCACAAGAACAATCAGGGGACTGGAGCGCCTCCCATATGAAGATAGGCTGAGAAAGTTAGGGATGCTCAGCCTGGAGAAGAGAAGGCTGCGTGGAGACCTCATACCAGCCTTCCAATATCTGATGGGGGGCTATAGGGATGCTGGAGAGGGAATCTTCATTAGGGACTGTAGTGAGAGGACAAGGGGTAAGGGGTTCAAACTTAAACAGGGGAAGTTTAGATTAGATATGAGGAAGAAATTCTTTACTGTAAGGGTGGTGAGGCACTGGAATGGGTTGACCAGGGAAGTTGTGAATGCTCCATCTCTGGCAGTGTTCAAGGCCAGGTTTGACATAGCCTTGGATGGCATTGTTTAGTGGGAGGTGTCCCTGCCCATGGCAGGGGAGCTGGAACTAGATGATCTTAAGGTCCTTTCCAACCCAAACTATTCCACGATTCTATTCTATGATTCTATGAATGTTTGTGTTAGTTGAAGCTATGTAGGGACTAGACACATATAGTATCTCTGTAGATATTATAGGAGGGCCCTATTTTCAAAGGCATTGCGCAACATTTGGACAGTGTTGGATGTGTTATTATAAAGTTAACTACAAACACGATTTGGTTGAATGTGCCCAGTTTATTAATACCCCAGGGAGCTCTGACAGCTTCCCCCTCCAAGTCAGTGTTCAAATACTTCTGAAAAGAACAAATTTGTCTTTAACAGAATCCTAAAGATGACATACAATCTTCCAGGCACATACAACATATGCATGGGTTGTGATTTGTAAGCTTTTATGTTACAGCATGATTATTTTCAAACTACAGTGGCTTTTTCGACTCATGCACACTTGAAACTTTGCAAAAATTTCCCTTGCACAAAATTGGTTGCATCCTGACTTCATATTCCATTATTAAAAGAGCTTGACCTTTAATTCAGATTCCTACTTTGCAAATTTATATATATGCTTGCCACATCAGTGTTGGACATGCTCAATTTAATGTGTTTTTTTCCATTCATTTGTAATATTTGTAAATTAGATAAAGGAAGAAATTTAGGAACTTTTTGCAAGTTTAGGCTGAAATTCTGCATGGTAAACTAAGACTGTACTTGCAGAAGAGATACATGACTGTTTCCCATTTAATACCACACTAGCTGCACATGTTTTCCAGCCTTAAAACTGAGATGGTGTGATGCTGCAGGATTCCCCATTGCAGTTTTGTGTAATCATTTCATAAGGCCAGCCAGCAAGACCAGATGCTGAGAAATTCTGTGCACCCCTGTAACACAAGCAAAGTGTATTTCCATTCTGTTATTTCCTTTCTGCATTAGTCAGAGTATAGAAAGTCTGTAATTTGGCTCCATGGAAAGCTAACAATTGCCTGTGTGATAGTGCTGAAAAGCGTTTCATGAAAGCCCAGACAGAGGAACTTTGAACGTACATTTGCAATAAAGAAGATGATTTAGCAATCGAAATTAATGCAAACCAAGGTCTATTCTGATCATGAAATTGCCCTGTGGTGTTTTATTGACCCATGGAGCACACGAGGGTTTCTCAATGTTTACTCAGTTTTGTCCTTTACAACTTTAAAGAACAAATAACAACACTTGCAAACTGAACAACTGGAAATGCTTTTTCACATTTAAGAATGTTTCTGGGGGTGTGAATTTCCAGGTATTTTGCAAGCTCCCTTGAAAGGACACTAGGAGTTTGTGGAACCTTGAGGCCAAAATCTCCAGTTAACGGACCATATGAGCTTTTAAAGCTATCAAATTACTACTACCCTTTTCTCTTGTTTAGCTACAATAGAAAGATGAACCATGCTTACCTGGTGGGAGAGCAGTGTCTCTTGTTTTGTGCTCTATTCCTTTCCTAATAATTGCTGCAATTTAATTTTCCTTATTTTATTACTTTTTAAAAAAAATAAAATCCACTCTTCTAGCCACTAGTTGAGAACCAGACTGTTCTCAAAACAACCATAATCCAAGATGCTGTCCCAAAATTGCAGTGGTCAATTCAAAGCACATCTCTCTCTCCATGAAGCTGTTTTCTTCCTCAGCTCATATACTCACCCCCTTACGTTTACTTACATGCAAATTAGCTGTTTATTGCTCCCAGAGCTAAGTAAACACCAATATATGGAGTTGATTTGAGACACCCCCTGGAGTACCGCATTTTGAAGATCATACAACTTGAGCTCCAGGTAAAACATACAGAATTCCTTCAAGGTAGATGGGTATTCATGAACATCTTGGCCAAGGGAGGCAGACAAAAGTTGCACTGTAACTGCTGTCCTACATGCTGAGCTATTTCTTTGGCTTCTATTCACACAAGTGGAAGGTTTTCGTACAGTCTTAATGAATGTGATATTCAAGGCCTTGGCATTGGAACAACAGGAAGTATAGCAAAGGAGCATTGGACATCCTGGGATCCATCCAGCAAAAGAATATTAATCAGAAGTGAAATCCTGTAAGTTGTTTTGCTAACAAGAGCCTAGGGCAGCAGGAAAGCATCATTACCAATTAGTGAATAATAGGAATATCATAATGCTTATAGGCATCTATGAATAAAAAGTAAGCAAACATTAAGGGCATCAGTAGAAGAAATTAATGACAAACGCAGAGATGTCCAGATGAGCAGTTAGAATACTGCAACCAAGCTCCCAGAAAATGAAGGTCCAGCTCTTAGCACACAGTGCAAATCGTCAAAATGAACTGATAATGGAAAATCTATTTGCTTCAATCCCTCCTCCTCTTCATGACAGCCTCTGATTGCGAGGAAGAAAACATAGAACATTCAAAAAGAACACTTTCAGTGTGATTTTCTGATCACTGAAGAACAGATTTACACTCAAGTGTAATAAAAATGACTAAGAGCAGTTATAAGTACTTCAGAAGTAATTAACATATGTGTTTGCTCTGAAGCAGAGGAAGCTGCTACCCAACATTTAAGAATAGGTATGCTGATTTTTTTAATCACTGGTTTGAATCATTGTGTGTTTATCACTAAACTATAAGGATGTTTCTGGAGAGCAAATGTTAGAACATTAGTAGTAGAAAGGAAAATTCACAAATGCATGAGGGGAAGTCAGACTTGTGAACAAAGAGAGAAGAACCTGGCACCAAGACAGAAGAAACTGACAATTTCCACTTTGCATATTGGCTTAAAGAGCTACTTGGAACAAAGGGATGCTCTTGACTCATTTCTGACTTCAGAAAACAGAGGATCCCAGAACCTAGAGCCACAAAAATTGCTTTTCTTAGAAGCTGGTAAGTACCTCCAGCAGTACAGTGGTAGATTGTGCTAAACCACATGTCCTTCCTGGGCACCCACAGAGTTTATCTGCAGTATCTACAAGCAAAAGTTTAGGGCACCATTGGTCGCTACTTCTTTGCCAAGCATTCACTACAGTAGAAGTACAATATGTAGCCAAGTCTGAAACTCTGTAGCTTACTCAAGTAAAACCTGAGGCAATCAAAACATGCACCAATTATCTCTCAAACATTAGGGAAAAAGAGATACAAGTTAGAGATTAACTTAGCACGAAAAAAAAACTTACCAGTAAATCACATATTAGAAGTCAAGAGAAGTCCCAGTCCACACACAAAGGCTGAGGAGTATGGTATGGTATGGTACGGTACGGCATGGCATGGCATGGCATGGCATGGCATGGCATGGCATGGCATGGCATGGTATGGTGTGGTGTGGTGTGGTGTGGTATGGAGTGGTGTGGTGTGGTGTCGTGTGGTATGCAGTGGTGTGGTGTGGTGTGGTACAGTACAGTACAGTACAATATGGTGCAAAGAAGCAGGACTAGATAGAATAAGTCTGCTTTTGGAGTCACTGCAGAATATTATTAACTGAAACTAGTTTTGGGGAGTAAGGGGAAGGATGACCCAAAGTCCAAACCAAGTTTATTGCATCCCCCATCCTCCCACAGAGCAGTAATAAAGGAAGAGTCAGTTGATATTTGCTGATAAGACAGTGTGGAAGAACAGGCATAGGCTTCTTTATGCTTCTTCCTTCAGAATCATGGAAGGAAAACAGAGAAAAAAACTTCTACCACATTCAGAAAACAGCAGTTGTCTCACTAATGAAGCCCAGTTTTTCTGCAAGTTAGCAAGAATGCACTGTTTAATAAAAACCTCACTGAATGTTCTTTCCTGTTTCTGTGTGGCTGAGGTACACAGTACAAATGGATGACCTGATCAGCTCTGAAAAAGATGTGCAGCTAAGCATCTCGAACTGTGACTAGGTCAGGAAAGTGACAAGCTCTCTACCTTGGGAAAGGGAAAAAAAGACAAAAGCAGGAAAGCATAAATGAGAGTCAGATCGCCTATAAAGATATCAAAAGAATAAGCAGATAAATTCTGGACAATCTGTACATGGCAGATACAACAAGGGGGGGAATAAGACAGAAGTTTACTTGAGAAACAAAAATATTTATGACTCTCCCAGTCTCCATTTCCCATGGTGCTATGGATTCATTGTATAGCCTACACACACTTACTTTGTCTGTAAAACAAATAATGCTCTAAGTTCATGATCCGCTTGCACACTTCTAGAAGTATAAAAAGAGAGTTAGATAATCCAGTAGTGGCCATTGTACAGTCTATTACAGACCCACTGAATCTTTGGACATGAACCAGAAGGCTGGCACTAAGTGAGCACAGCTAGACCAACAGTAACCCATTGACTGTGCTAATTACCACAGCCCACTGAACACTCTCAAATAGTACACAAGCTATTTAGATCAGTCCTCCACAGCTGGTACTAACATTAGATTTACCTACAAAGTTACCATATTAAAAGCCAAATAGATTTTATTTCAATTTCCTCTATCTTAACTAGATATTCCCCACTTGAAAAGACACAAGTTGCATTTCCAAAACATGTTTCTTGAGTCATGAATTATGTACGTCATTGCTCTAGTATTGTCTATGTTTTGCATTGGCAAGATCCCAAATAGATAGACCTCAGAAAAAGCTTTGTGCTAATACATAGCAACTGCAAACCCATTTTTTTAATATGCAGCCTTATGTTAAATATGAGGTTTGTTATTTCACAACAAAGGGATTAAAGAATATAGGCATATATCCGTAATTCAAAAGAATATTTCAGTGCTTGTAGCCCTGTAAGCACAGGATGCTATGAAAGGTTGCCATGGTAACAAGCCTAAGCTACTTAACACTGATGGAGGGTAATCAAGTACCACCATTATTACTGGTGGAAACTAAGGGTACAACCTGTTTACTAATTTCTTTAGGACCTGTCATAACACAGTAGACAAGTTAGACTCCACAAGGCCACTATATTTGTCTTTCAGTTCCATCAACTTCTAATCATACCACTATAAAGACAGCATCTAGTTCCCAGCATGGCCAGTTTGGGAATGTTTGGGAGCTGAGTTTGTTTACTCACATGGGAATATGCTTTGTCAGTTTATATGACAGGCAATTTTCCCCTGCAGTTACTTTCAATAGCCTTAATATTCCTCAGTCTCCAAATCCTATGGATTATTATTTCCACTCTTCCATGTAACATAGTTGTAGTCTCTGAAATGTTTGAGGTTTTATGGGCACTATGTATATTGATGAGAAACTTAACATGAGCCGACAGTGTGCACTTGCAGCCCAGAAAGCTGACCATATCCTGGGCTGCATCAAAAGGAGTGTGACCAGCAGGTCGAGGGAGGTGATCCTGCTCCTCTACTCCGCTCTCGTGAGACCTCACTTGGAGTATTGTGTGCAGTTCTGGTGTCCTCAACATAAAAAGGACATGGAACTGTTGGAACAAGTCCAGAGGAGGCCATGGCCATGAGGATGATCGGGGGGCTGGAGCATCTCCCTTATGAAGACAACCTAGGAAAGCTGGGGCTGTTCAGCCTGGAGAAGAGAAGGCTGTAGGGAGACCTCATAGCAGCCTTCCAATATCTGAAGGGGGACTATAAGGATGCTGCAGAGGGACTCTTCGTTAGGGACTGTAGTGATAGGACAAGGGGCAATGGGTTCAGACTTAAACAGGGGAAGTTTAGATTGGCTATAAGGAGGAAGTTCTTTACTGTGAGGGTGGTGAGGCACTGGAACAAGTTGCCCAAGGAAGTTGTGAATGCTCCATCCCTGGCAGTAGTCAAGGCCAGGTTGGACACCTTGGGTGGCATGGTTTAGTGGGAGGTGTCCCTGCCCATGGCAGGGGAGCTGGAACTGGAGGATCTTGAGGTTCTTTCCAACCCTAACTATTCTAGGATTCTATGGTTCTATTCTATCTCCATTGCTTATAAAGTTATTTGCTCGAGCCAAAACCAGGCAATCCTTGTTTTCCACAGAGGAGAACTGGGTTTAACATTATTTTTCATAGTGTCATAATTTGCCCACCTGGCAGTTGTCAGTGTTGCCTGCATTATTCGGCCTTCATTACTGACAGAGGAAGCCAAACTCACCCATCTCACAGACTCGCTTGATCACTGAAACCGTTTTAACTTGTGACCTTGTCTTTTCCAGACAGCACAGACCGTGCTGCTTGTGGTTGCTGTGTTCCTGCTCTCCTGGCTGCCACACCACATCATCACAATGTGGGCTGAGTTTGGGCAGTTTCCCCTGAACAACATCTCCTTCATCTTTCGCATCATCTCTCACTGCCTAGCCTATGGGAACTCCTGCATCAACCCCATCATTTACGCTTTCCTCTCAGAAAACTTCCGCAAGGCCTGCCGACAAGTGTTCACCCGCAAGCTCTTCCTGCAACCAGTTCCTGCTGAGAAATTGGTCAGAGTACGTATGGAGAACTTATCCACCACATGTTCTACCACTAACACATAAATCGGGCTCACAAATACATTTCAGGAGGAAAAGGAGGGGAAACACTGCTGTCTGGGAAAATAAGTACATAAGTGCATTTCAGGGAGCAGTGCAATCTGCAGAACTATGGATTTTGTTAGATTACCAGAGTGGTAGGCAGCATTTTCCATGTGGCTGTTAGGACACTTGACACAGTTTATCCTAGGGTACCTTGCTAGGTGCAACATAAATTTTTTAATGTCCTTGTACTGCCCATAAGACAGAACTCCTATGTAGTTGTAGTTATGTCTAAAATTCATAGTAATAGTCTGAAATAAGAGTTTTAGAGAAGATAGGACAGACAGAAAATAACAGTTAATTATGCACATAGACAATCATCAGGACGTGAACAGTAAGTGATGTGATGTTTCGAGAGCAAGAAAAACAGTTTAAGAAAAGTGACTCTAAAACACGTTTGAATATGTCTTTGTTTGTTAAGCAGGTTTGACCATATACAAGCTACATTTTTAGCTCATTAGCTCTGGTAGGTTCTCTAAATCTCTTTGAAGGCTTTGCTATAGTATTTACCGATTGGGTAGTAGAACTTTCACAACATGTCACTGATGTGCATGTCTGCATTTGTTAGCTCTGTATCAGCTTACATATCCCAGGGGTTTGAATGTGTATGTGCTCCTAAATGGAAGTACTGATGTTTATCTCTGGCTCCAGTAACTGTCTCTTTGTGAGGACAGTAGGAAAGTGGTATTTCTCAAAACATGCTTAAAAGAACAGTGGTTTTGCTTAAAAGCAATGTTTACTTGAAAGCAACATTTACAAAATGCTTTATTGTTAAACATAGTGTACTCTGAGTATATATACCTAAAGCTTTTAATTGGCCACTTTTGTATGTAAATGTCAAACTTTTGGGGGTTTTTGCTAGGAATATTTGTTGTGATGTGTTGTGACCTGATGCGTGGTGATCAAGGGTACCATTGCAACACTTGGGTTAAACATTGTATCAAGTTCAAGGTTCCTTTTTGTAAATACATAAAGTGCATATTACTTCAAAATTAAGAAGCATATGGGTAAAAGGACTTTATTATTTCACTGTGTTGTCTAATTTGATCATACAGTGCACTACAATCCAGACTGACCTGTCATGGGATTCACTGTAATTCGCAATTCCAAATTCATAGACTATGCTACTGAGCTTTTAAAAGTAACAGAAGTTGAACTACAAACTATACATTCAAAAAAAACCCTAACAAAAATATCCAAATAGAACACTAAGGGACATCTTCAACAGAATTTGTTACAGACATCAGAACATTCACTTAAGTTCTGTAACATGTAACACATCAATAATTTATTTTTAACTTGAGTATTTTATACCTCAGTTCTAAGTATGCCCACATTGCCTTTTATAATCTGGATAATTTATGAGAAGTCAACCTTCCTTCAATTTTCCTTCCACCTATTTCAATTCAAGAAAAACCCTACTCTTATCACCACTTAGTTACTAATACAAATTGAGCCTTCATTACCTTCATTATTAACAGCCACTGCCACACAATTCAATCACAAATCTTCTGTCAGAAGTGACTGCTTTTGTGGTTATCATTTAACTGTGATTAACTTTAGTTGTACCATTTAGCTGGAAACTATAGGTAATAGAGCAGAGTATTACAGCACACATCTGCAACAGTTAGGAAATCTTAGCCAGAACAACTGACAGATTTAGTCCTATATAACAACTATGAGAAGACAAATACTTAAAGTCAGACATTCGAGATCCCAAGCAACAACTTTCCTCAGAAACTTGTAAGGGCATTTCCATGTTATTCTGGGAAGCACAGTCACCATCACCAGCTGCCTCAGGAAAGACACTATGAAGCAGGTAGCAATTTATTCTAATACAGTGAAGTACTGAAGCTTTGAAAACTATCAGATTCAAATTATATGACGCTTGAGATGGAGCCAGCCTGGAATTTCTTGGGCAAAGCAGACAAGCAAATAGTAAAATTTCTTACTTGGAGTTTCTCAAATACAATTTACCTCACTTAAATTAACCTGTATGTCTACAGTTAAAGAAAGCTATTTCTCAGCAGTTCAGAGAGCCTGATACAACATAAGATGCATATTAATGAATGGAAATATGATCTTTACATTAAAATACTAGATTTTTCCCAGATTTCTGTGTAAGTTTTTACCCTACTCTTACATATGAACAGTAAGGTTCTGCTTGCGGACACAAAACCTGCCTGATTTGCAGTTAAATGATCTACAGAGGAGACAAAAGTAGTCACACAATGAATGGTCCAAAATACGAAGATTTCCAGTCTCCAAGAGAATTGCTCTTCCACTGTATTTCTAATTGAAAGTTTTCTATTATATGATATAATTTTACCACAGCTTGCAATTTCCCCTAAGAGCCCCTTAACTGTGCAATGTGAGCAGACTACATGCGCACAATTTCTAGGTTATACAGCCTTATTCTTAACTGATGTGCAAGCTTTCTGTTTGTTTAGTTTTTACTCAGAATACAAATAGCTCCAGAACCTGATTTCCTCTACAATCAAATATTTAGATACTGTTCTCTATTCCTTTAGCAGCTCACTATTTCTACATACCGAGCTTTAGTACAGGCTAAAGTGGACAGCATGGGAAAAACATCCATTAAAAGAAAAAGCTGCGATAAATCACTGCAACAGAAATCAAGAGCTAAAATGCTGCGTTTCTGTGATTATTTACCACATACGCAAACTAGCAGCTAGATATAAAATAACCTCCTTTTGGTTTAAAGCAGAAAAGAACAACGGCAAGACACTCGAAAGAAATCTTGTACTCACTCTGTTATAGGTGAGTCATTAGAATCTGTGAGTTAGAATTAGAACCTGACTTCTTTCCTTTAACATGGGACTTTATTTTTTTTTTTTTTCTTCGGTGGGTTGGGTGGTTTCCTTTGTTTTTACAATCAGTTCAGTCTGGACGTGTCACCACAGCAAGCAGAAACAATGTGCAGAAAATACTTCAAGGCTTTTAGAAAATTTATTTAATAGAACACAAAGCAGCAAGATCCCATTTCTCAGTGAAAGGTGACCATAAAATGACAAATTAAGACCCTGAAAAAGCCTTATGCTTTATTGTGCCTTCTTGTTCCCACCAAACAAGACAAAGAAGCACCTAGTCTAGAATTCTCTGAATGTGCTGCTACATCACAACAAAATCAGATACAATTTGTCCTTTAGTCTTTCTATGTATATCTATAATCGCATGAGTTAAGAAAATATTTTCTTTTTCTTTCCTGAACAGTAGTAATTTTAAAGCTTTAACAATGAATGTTTAGCTGCTGGTGGTGGGAAGCAACGAAATACAACAGAGCTGCACATCATACAGGCACACTTTCATTCTGATTTGGATTTAAGTTAGAAGTCTAAACAAAAATAAACAAAGTCAACTGATGAAATCATTCTTCAGTTTTCTTCAAAGGCAGTATCTTATTACTCACTTACAAACTTCCTTTTGGAAAGCTATGAACTGTGATGTTTCTGGACATGACTACTGCAGCTTCCAGAACAGTGCACAGAGTTATTAACCTGGTCACCAGGTTCTGAAACACAATCCTCTATTCTTCCAGTCTAGCTTACATACAGAAGCTCATTTGCTCTGCCTTAATGACTTCACACTTAGCCCATGTATTACTGCTTGGCAACCTGAATCAACCCTTGTTAGGTGAAGACTTATTAATAGAAGAGTCCATGCCAGGGAGACCTGTCCTTTTCCGGGCTGCAGTCTCTATTTTCCGCACCAGGTCCACATCCCACCGATGGGTGACAAAACTAACTACAACTCCAGGTGTCTTGCTTCCAACCCGTCCAACTCGCCCCACGCGGTGCAGATAGTCCTGCAGGGTATCTGGGAAGTCATAGTTGACCACTAGCTGCACACTGCTGGTGTCCAGCCCCCGCGAGGCAAGGTCAGTGCAGACAAGGACAGACACATCACCCTTCTGGAACGAGGCAAAGATGTTAGCTCTAGCAGCTGCTAACATCTGTCCCTGCAACCTCAGGTGCTTGATTTTGTGGTCATCCAGGATATACCCCAGCCAGTTGACAGTGCTGGCACTTTTACAGAAGATCATAATAGCCCCACTTGACGCTGGGTGGTCCTTGAGGAGCTGCAACAGTTCAGGCAGCTTGTCCCGGCTTTTGATGCGGACAAACTTCTGCTGGACATGGGGCGGCAGGCGGTGCAGGCTCTGGGTGGCGAGGGTGACAAACTGGCCCACATCGGTGAACTTCCCCAGCATCTGGCTCAGCCCCGTGGGGAATGTGGCTCCGACCACCACCACCTGGGTCCTCTCTTCCCCTGGACCAGCCGGCCCTGGTGCACCAACGGCCAGGGGCGCGTGCGCTAGGATCTCCTCCAGTGTTCCCACGAAGGAGTCATCCATCAAGGTGTCCGCCTCGTCCAGCACCATCCAGCGCAGCCGCTCCAACGCCAGGAAGCGCCGCCGCAGCGCCTCCTGCAGCGCCCCAGGGGTGCCCAGCAGCACGGCGGGGCCCGGCGGCGGGGCCCGCATCTGCCTCCGCAGCCCGCCCGCCGCGCCGCCGCCTGTCACCCCGCGCACATGCAGCCCCGCCGGCCGGCACAGCGCCGCCGCCACCGCGCCCACCTGCAGTGCCAGCTCCCGCGACGGCAGCACCACCAGGCCTCGGGGCGCCGTCGGCCCCGCCACCTCTACCTCCGGCGTCGCGGGGCGGGAGAGCAGCCCGTCCAGCAGCGGCAGCAGGTAGGCCAGCGTCTTCCCACTGCCGGTCTCGGCGGCGCAGAGGGCGCTCCTACCGCGGCGCAGCGCGGGGATGGTGATGCGCTGCACCGCCGTGGGGCGGCTGATGGAGAGGTCCCCCAGGCCGGCTAGCAGCGCCGGCTGCAATCCCATCTCTTCAAAGGACGGGCCCTGCCCCGCGTCAGGCGGCGGAGTCTGCAGGGCGGGAGCCGCCGCCTGTGAAGGCTCCAGCTGGAAGTAGTCGCCGCAGGCCTTCCTGTGCTTCCAGCCTGCCGACACCAGCGGCGGCTGCTCCCAGCGCCCCACCGTCTGCCAGCGGGGCTGGCTCAGCCCTGGCCGCCGGCTCCGCAGCAGCAGCTTCCCGGTTCGCGGCGCCGCCGCCTCTCCTTGCTTGCGCTGACGGCGCTGCGCAGCCCGCTGCAGCCGCACCCGCAGGGCCCAGGGGACGCGCACCACGTTCTCGGGGGTGTCCGCGCCTTCCGCCGCCCCGGTGGCCATCAAGCGCCGCGGAACCAGCAGGAAACCAGCCACCACCCCACCGCGGCTCAGCGCCATGTCCGCCTTCCACGTGGTGGTGGCGGCGCTGTCTGATGACGCTGCAGCAGACGCTTTACTTGGTTCCCCCGCCCCGCAGAGCAGCGGCATAGCCACGCGAAGACGGTGAGTGCCGCGGCAGCGGGGCGCGCGCGGCGGTACCTCAGGAGGAGGGGTCGGCAGCCGGTACCTCAGGAGGCGGTGGTGACGGTGACCCCTTCCCGTTCGCGGTTTCGGCTGGCGGCTGGGAGCTGACCCCCGCGGGAGCAAACATGGCCCTGAGCGGCTCTCGCAGAGGCGGCCCAGCGCACCTGGTCGGGGAAGGATCCCCCACGGGCCGCCCTAGCACCTCAGGGACCGCTGAGCGAGCAGCCGAGGAGCGGCCGGCTGGCTCGCTGCCATGGGAGCCCTGTCAGGTGTGACCGGGCCACACACTGCTGCCACCCCCTTTCCCGCCAAAGGAAAGTTCTGGGCGTTCACGAGTAGGAAACGATATTCCATAAAGCTCTCCTGCGGTTTTCTCTCTCAGGTAGTGTCTCAACAGAAATGACGGTGAACACAGCTCTGTGTTTCAGAGGAAAGAAGATCCTGGCTCCAATGGTCAGAGTGGGAACATTGCCGATGCGTCTTCTCGCTCTGGACTATGGTGCTGATATCGTGTACTGTGAGGTATGAAGGATGAGCAGATGAGAATGTCTTAACTACTAACATAATTGTACAGAAAAGTATCAGTAGACTTTGTTTATTGTAGAACTTTTTCCTTTTACACATAATTATCTTTAAAAAATGGGGAAAGGTCCCTGGCTTAAGGCATTTCCCTTTGAGCAGTCCTCAAGTTGTACAAACCCATATTTTAAGACTGTTTAATAATTTCAGTTTATTTAGACAAGACACCATAATTTCCTCACATTCTACTGGGTTTTGGTTATTGTTGGTGTTTGGTTTTGTTTGGGTTTATTTTTTTGAGTCATAACGTTGAAGGAAGCTGTAGGCTGACATACTGTCTCACTTGGTTAGTTATGCTGTGCTAACCCAGAGCATCCATATATACCTCTCGTAGTGCTGCTGTGATTGTTGCTTAACCACTTTTCTTAAAGCTGACCAACGCTGAGACTCCAGTTTTGCTGCAGGTATCACTGGTAAGGACTGCTCTGTAACTAAAGGTACTTAGTCTTCACTGTCTTTGATGTTACAGTGCATCAGTATTCCCATTTTCTCCTTCAGCATGGTTATTAGCTTCTCTCCCGTTGCACGAGTACAAGTAAAATGGCTCATTTCAAAGAAAAAAATAGGGAAGAGTTAAACATAATGTAAACATACCTTAAATACTGGTATTCCTGGAGAATATTTGATCTATACCAATAAAACAGACGGAAACAAACCAAGAATCTGTCATTCATAATGTTCTGCAAGAATTTCCGCAGCAGTGTTTGCTCACTGCCCCTCTTTGGGGAAGGTAGAGATTTGTTCTGACAGACAATATGCTATTTGCATCTTGGCTCACCTTTTGTCTCTAGCTTCTAGAATTACATGTAATATTTAATTAGTTGTATCAGCTCCGTGTGAAATAGTTATTGCTGAACAATTCAGAAGAACTCACAAAAATCAGTAGAATAGTTGCTGCTGTCTAATACAAAATTGGGTGTTTAATACAAAAGGTGTGTTTTTCTTTTTTGACAAACAATAATTAACAGCTTCCCAGTTTATGAATTATGATCTCTGCTTTATGTGGGATTAAGTGAGAATACCTTTTCTTATTCTCTGAGAGGCTAACTGTAGATATAGAATCATAGAATAGAATCATAGAATAGTAAGGGTTGGAAAGGACCTCAAGATCATCGAGTACCAACCCCCCTGCCATGGGCAGGGACACCTCCCACTAAACCATGCCATCCAAGGCTATGTCCAACCCCACCTTGAACGCCGCCAGGGATGAAGCATTCACAACCTCCCTGGGCAACCCATTCCAGGGCCCCACCACCCTCACAGTAAAGAATTTCTTCCTCAGATCCAATCTAAACCTCCCCTGTTTAAGTTTGAACCCATTACCCCTTGTCCTCTCACCACGGTCCCTAATGAAGAGTCCCTCCCCAGCATCCCTATAGGCCCCCTTCAGGTATTGGAAGGCTGCTCGGAGGTCTCCACACAGCCTTCTCCAGGCTGAACAGCCCCAATTTTCTCAGCCTATCTTCATACAAGAGGTGCTCCAGTCCCCTGATCATCCTCGTGGCCCTCCTCTGCACTTGTTCTAGCAGTTCCATGTCCTTTTTATGTTGAGGACACCAGAACTGCACACAATACTCCAAGTGAGGTCTCACGAGAGCAGAGTAAAGGGGCAGGATCACCTCCCTCGACCTGCTGGTCACACTCCTTTTGATGCAGCCCAGGATATGGTTGGCTTTCTGGGCTGCAAGCGCACACTGCCGGCTCATGTTCATTTTTTCATCAACCCACACCCCCAAGTCCTTCTGCGCAGGGCTGCTCTGAATCTCCTCCCCACCCAAACTGTAGCTGTGCCTGGCATTGCTCCGACCCAGGTGGAGGACTTTGCATTTAGCATGGTTAAACTTCATCAGGTTGGCATCAGCCCACCTCACAAGCATGTCAAGGTCCCTCTGGATGGCATTCCTTCCTTCCAATGTATCAACTGAACCACACAGCTTAGTGTCATCGGCAAACTTGCTGAGGGCGCACTCAATCCCACTGTCCATGTCACCCACAAAGATGTTGAGCAAGACCGGTCCCAACACCGATCCCTGGGGGACACCACTCGTTACTGGTCTCCAGCTGGACCCTGAGCCACTGAGCACTACTGTTTGCGTGCGGCCATCCAGCCAGTTCTTTATCCACCGAGTGCTCCACCTATCAAATTGATGTCTCTCCAACTTAGAGAGAAGGATGTCATGTGAGACAGTGTCAAAGGCTTTACACAAGTCCAGGTAGATGACATCAACTGCTCTGCCCCTGTCCATCAGTTCCGTAGCCCCTTCATAGAAGGCCACCAGATTGGTCAGGCAGGATTTCCCCTTAGTGAAGCCATGCTGGCTGTCACCAAGCACCTTGTTGGTTTTCATGTGCCTTAGCATGCCTTCTAGGAGAATCCGCTCCAAGATTTTGCCAGGCACAGAGGTGAGACTGACTGGTCTGTAATTCCCTGGGTCATCCATTTTCCTCTTCTGAAAAATGGGGGTTATATTTCCCTTTTTCCAGTCATCGGGAACTTCACCTGACTGCCATGATTTTTCAAATATGATGGACAGTGGCTTAGCAACTTCATTTGCCAGCTCCTTCAGGACCCGTGGATGGATTTCATCAGGTCCCATGGACTTGTGCACATTCAGGTTCCTAAGATGGTCTCGAACCAGATCCTCTCCTACAGTGGGCCTAAGGTCTTCATTCTTACAGTCCCTGCATCTGCCTTCCAAGTCTTGGGTGGTGTGGTCAGAGCGTTTGCCAGTGAAAACCAAGGCAAAGAAGTCATTAAGAACCTCAGCCTTCTCCAAATCCAGGGTAGCCAGTTCTCCTGATAGCTTCTGGAGAGGGCCCACGGTGTCCCTAACATTTGTTGTGGATTAAACCCAGCCAGTAACTCAGCACCATGCAGCCACTCGCTCACTCCCCTTTTTATTCCCCCATCTCCAGACAGGATCAGAGAAAAATCAAAAGAATGTAAACCTCACATGTTGAGATAACAACAGTCCAGTACGTAAAGTATAATATGAAACTAATAATGATAATAATAAGGGAAGTAACAAGGGAAAGAATACAAAACTAAAGAGAGAAGGGAAAAAAAAAATAAACACAAGTGATGCACAATACAACCACTCACCACCCACTGGCTGATACCCAGCCTGACCCAAGAAGTGATCGATCCCTTCCAGATGACTCCCCCCAGTTTCTGTACTGGGTATGATGTGCTGTGGTATGGAATAGCCCTTTGGCTAGTTTGGGTCAGGTGTCTTGTCTCTGCTACCTTCTAGCTTCTTGTGCCTCTCCTCTCTGGCAGAGCACAAGAGACTGAAAGTCCTTGATCAAAGTTAGCATTACTTAGCAACAACTAAGACGCTGGTGTGTTATCAGTATTGTTCTCAGACTAAAGCCAAAACACAGCATTGCACCAGTTGCGAAGAAGGAGCAAAATGATTTTACAGCTAAACCCAGGACATTCATGAATAAAGAAATCACATGCAGTTACAATATCTAGAAGTCTTAGATACTAAAAATGAGTGAGGCTTCTGACAGCCTTTGTACTTTCTAGTATCTCTTACACTTCCTGGTAGGGAAGAGCCTTGTTACTGAGCAGCTACTGGATTTCTAACCACAGATGTGACAGGGCCATTGTATAGGATATCAGTGGAAGCTAGTAATGTAGAAATTGTTGATTTAAATAACCAGGTCAACCAAGCCACACACATAAAGGTATTGCTTTACTTACTGTTGAAGTCACAGGGTGTGAGAAGTTGCTTAATTCAGTATTGTAAACTGTTAGCTAAACGAGTTTCTTCTTCACACACTTTGCTATAATACCAGAGAAACTGTACCTCAAAAGACGAGACCCTCAAAAACGTAATTAAGTTGCAGTATATAACAAAACCTGTTGTGTGAAAATTAATCCTGTAACCAAAAATCTGTGGCAGTTTTTTTCATCTCACCTCAAAAATAAGGTCTCCTACGTGTCTTCCCCCCCTTCCCACATTGCAGTGGAGAGACAGGAGAGTTAAGATGCCTTTGACGTGGATTAGTGCTTGCAGTTAGATAACTGTCTTAATAGATTTTATCAGAAAAACTATGCTTTGACAAGATAGCATAAAATATTGCTGTTTAAGGCAAATATGCTGCAGTTGTTTGGTAACAGAAAAGTAGGGATAACTACACTTTGTAACATTTTCTGTGTTGTAAGATTTCATTTTCTGATTTATCCTTTTGTTTTATGATTTCCCTCCTAATCCCCTCCACATTTTGGAACTCAAAGCTGTTTCAAACTTAACATGAACAGTACCTGACGAGGAGCATTAGTTTAAAAAGTTACATTAAAAGTATTACTCGTGAGACCTATAGTCTTATGACCTATAGATTGGGACTAACCTAATTTACTGCATGTCTGTCTCTTACCTGTAGATCAGTAGGTCTTAAACCTTGTTTTATATGCTAAAATAGAGATTCTGTAATAGACTAAACTTCTTCAAGTAACTAACACTTATAGCATGAGAGGTTTTTTTTTTCAACTCAATTTATTTAGCAGTTGGATTAACAGCTGCATATTTCAGCAGCTAACGAATTATATTGGCTCAAGCTGTAGCCCTTTGTCAGTTAAAGGCAGTTCTTAACAAGTTGAGTTGCATTAATCTGCAATTAAGCTAATATATGTGGATTGAAGTTCAGGGCCTTTTGTAAAGGAAAGGCAGAAATTCAGGAAGGGTGGTCACTGTAGAGTAGGTTCTTCAGTAAAGGTCAACACAAAGCTTCATTTTGTCTTGTAATAAATGCAGAAAACTGCTCAAACTCAGGGTTGCGGTAAAGAAGTCTTAAAGGCTTAGCTGTTATTTTGTTCACCTGCGTGTTTGACCAGTACAATTCTATACTGATTCTTTAGGTGGTCTGTTGCTGAAGTGTTAGTTATCTTCCCCTTCTACTCTAGGTGCTTTGTTTCTGTCTGTTAGATAGGTATTAGAAAAAAAATGGTTCTTCATAGAATTAAGTGAACATATTCGTATGTTCAGATTTTGAAACTTCATATTATGAAACTTCAGTTGAGCAAGTTGTATAGTTAATATCTTGTTTTCATTTGCATTCTTTTTTTATATTTGGTGCTTCCAGATTTGTTTAATAAAATGGGCAACTGCTTAAGACTGAGTGGCTTAAACACTTGAACTCACTTAGGTATTTTTATTATTTCTTATCAGGAGCTGATTGACATAAAGATGCTGCAGTGTAAGAGGGTTGTAAATGGCAAGTATAGCATTTCTTTTGTTAATATCTGTAAACATTCTTTTGGCTAGATAAAAGGTAATTATTTTTGTGTTGTAATTTTATAGTGATTACATGAGGTATCAGTATATATAATCTCTCTAAAGCGTGACTAGGGACGTACAAGAAGCTTTTGAAGCACTACCTTACCCCTGTCTTCTGCTCTACAGTTTCAAACTTTCAGTTTCCCTTCTTTAGGAATTTTAGTAGTTCAGTTAGTGTCCTTCAGAAAAAGCATAAAATTTTTTTTTGAGAATAGGGCTAATGTACTAGTAAGTGACTTTTTTTTTTAGTGCCCTAACACAGGGTCTTTCTCCACCATTGTCTTAGTTTATTGCAAGGATTTGATGAGTATTCTGTTAAAAGACTGAGTCACTGCGTGTGCAGGTATAGGCCTTCTAAAGTTAAAGACCTTATAGGCCTTCTAAAGCTAAAGTTAAATTTTAGCTGATGGAATTAAGTCTTCGTTTTTTTTTTTATTAATAAAAATGGGATTGGTATTGGAAATCCATAACCGTTTCAGCATTATGCTTCCTGGCAGCAGGTGAAAGAAACTAGAAACTAGCTGGAATAGACAGGACATTAAAGTTCCAGTGCATTGCTTGAAATGTCAAAACTTTAATTTTATGTGGGTTAAGAAGACAAATAATAAAATTGTAATTAATACAGATAACCCATCTCTATTCTTTATCTACATACTGGCCATACTGGCTTCAGCCTCTCTATTGCCATCATGTCTTATTATACTAAATAGTAAAAACTTTTTTTTGTTGGTTTGTTGGTTTGTAGGGATTTTTATGTGTTTGGGATTTTTGTTTGATTGTTTTGGGTTTTTTTTGTGTTTTTTTTTGTGTTTGTGTTTTTTTTTGTTTGTTTTTTTTTGTTTAGTTTGTGGGTTTGTTGGTTTGGGGTCTTTTTTCCCCCTAGAAATTTTACATGTATATGTGCTAATATAAATTCTGAGCAAAACTAATATTAGTTACAAAGGCTTTTATTTTTTTGAGAGAAGTTTGATAGTGTCCAAGAAAAATTCATTTGGACTGCAGCAGAGACAGTTTTCAATCACAAGTCTTTATAAATGTTAGCCATTTATGACATTATAATATACACAGCTTTTAGTCTACTGCAATAAGGAAGCAAGACGTACAAGATCTCACTGTTTGTCATTCTTTTATTAACTTGAGGTCCATGGGCTAGGTTTGGTCTAATATGATTTTCACAGAGAAGTTCTTAAAAAGATACCTTTGAGACCACCCCAGCTGAGTGGCATCAAGAACAGTTGCTTGTAGTGTCCATGTAGGGGAACAGAAGTTCACTAAAAATCTTTTTTTTCCTACTGCCCCTTGCTGAAAGTGGTAATGTTATGTTCATTCTGGCTCATTCATCCTTAGACTTGTTCTGGGTCTGGTGCTTTCCCAAGAAGCAGGCTGGGGATGATTAGGGAGTGCTAAGGGAGGGAAACAATAATGTGCAAAAAACGTGCTGCAAGGATATGGAGGAGGTAGGATGCCATTAGTTCAGCTGTTCACAGAAGACTTACTTCATAGCAAAATTACATAGTCATCTGACTTCCTTTATGATAACATTTATGTATGATTTTTGTCTGGTTTATCTGCTTCTCATTTCCTATAGAAGTACTTGAAACGGTGGACTTTATGTATGATTTTTATGTATGACATTTATGTATGATTTTTGTCTGGTTTATCTGCTTCTCATTTCGTATAGAAGTACTTGAAACGGTAGACTTCGTTGCACCTAATGAAAGAGTTGTTTTCAGAACCTGTGAAAGAGAGAGGCACTGTGTTGTCTTTCAAATGGTAAGAAACCAACCACAGGTACTCTGCTAGTAACAACATAGTTAAGGTAGTGCTAGTAACATTAATCGAAGTCTAAAGCAGCTGTCTGTATTGTAGACTATCAATTTCTTGATGCTTCAGGTGGAGGTAAAGTTTCACACCAGATCTGTTGCAGAATTTCTGTTCTGTGATCAACATGCTGCATTATAACCTCCCCGTACAGCTGTTTTTGGAAGAGGTGATTAAGATTGTTCTCTGTGGCAGCAACTGGGTTTTGTAATCGGTATCTTAGATACATTTCTAAATGTACCAGATATAGAATTATACAATAGTTAGGGTTGGAAAGAACCTTAAGATCATCTAGTTCCAACCCCCCTGCCATGGGCAGGGACACCTCACACTAAACCATGCCATCCAAGGCTATGTCCAACCCCGCCTTGAACACCGCCAGGGATGAAGTATTCACAACTTCCCTGGGCAACCCATTCCAGTGCCTCACCACCCTCACAGTAAAGAATTTCTTCCTCAGATCCAATCTAAACTTCCCCTGTTTAAGTTTGAACCCGTTACCCCTTGTCCTATCACTACAGTCCCAATGAAGAGTCCCTCCCCAGCATCCCTATAGGCCCCCTTCAGATATTGGAAGGCTGCTATGAGATCTCCACTCAGCCTTCTCTTCTTCAGGCTGAATAGCCCCAGCTTTCTCATCCTATCTTCATAAGGGAGGCGCTCCAGCCCCCTGATCATCCTCATGGCCCTCCTCTGGACTTGCTCCAGCAGTTCCATGTCCTTTTTATGTTGAGGACACCAGAACTGCACACAATGTGAGGTTTCACAAGAGCAGAGTAGAGGGGCAGGATCACCTCCCTCAACCTGCTGGTCGCACTCCTTTTGATGCAGCCCAGGATATGGTTGGCTTTCTGGGCTGCAAGCGCACACTGCCAGCTCATGTTCATTTTGTCATCGACCAACACCCCCAAGTCCTTCTGCGCAGGGCTGCTCTGAATCTCTTCTCTGCCCAACCTGTAGCTGTGCCTCGGATTGCTCCGACCCAGGTGGAGGACCTTGCACTTGGCATGGTTAAACTTCATCAGGTTGGCATCAGCCCACCTCACAAGTGTGTCAAGGTCCCTCTAGATGGCATTCTTTCCTTCCAATGTATCAACCGAACCACAGAGCTTGGTGTCATCGGCAAACTTGCTGAGGGCGCACTCAATCCCACTGTCCATGTCACCAACAAAGATGTTGAACAAGACCAGTCCCAACACCGATCCCTGGGGGACACCACTCGTTACTGGTCTCCAGCTGGACATTGCGCGATTGACCACAACTCTTTGCATGCGGCCATCCAGCCAGTTCTTTATCCACTGAGTGGTCCACCTGTCAAATTGATGTCTCTCCAACTTAGAGACAAGGATGTCATATGAGACAGTGTCAAACGCTTTGCACAAGTTCAGGTAGATGACATCAACTGCTCTGCCCCTGTCCATCAGTTCTGTAGCCCCTTCATAGAAGGCCACCAGATTGGTCAGGCAGGATTTCCCCTTAGTGAAGCCATAAATTATGCTGCTGCTTGATCACATGTTTAAGTCTTACACTGTTTAGTAAAAAGTCTCACTAGAAAGACTGAAAGAAACGGCATTGGTTAGTGTAGACAAGACAGCATTAATGTCTGCATATAACACTACACAAATGGACTAAAGGCTGCCAGAGAGAAAAAGATAGTAATTTACTTTTTGAGACCTCTTTATATAGGATAAGAGGTGATAAGGGTTGGTAGGAGGGAAGGAGTGAACTGCATTAGATACTGAAAAAGACCTTTTTCAATGGCAATAACAGCCCTGGAATATGTAGAGGCTATTATAACTGTACAGTTATTAATAATGGAGCTTCTTAAGAACATGGTAAATAAATATCTAATTGTGATAGGCTTAGAACATTTGATACTGCTATAGGTTAATATACATATCTGCAAGTGAGAGCATTTATTTTATTAATATTTTATAATGACAAATCCTCTTGTTCTACCAACAGGGTTCAGCAGATGCTGAAAGAGCCCTAGCAGTAGCTAAACTTGTGTAAGTCATCTTCTGTCACTCCTTCCTACCATGGGTTGGTTTGTTGTTTGTTTGATTTGGTCTTTTTTACAGAGGAATTGTTTTGGAAGACATTTTTTTATGAGAGGATCACAGTAGGTCTTGCTAGGACCCAGAAAAGTTCTAGAGGGGCTGCACAGTGAAGTGTAGCATCTCAAAAGGCCAGTGATATAACTACAACTTCTATTTAAAATTCTTGCTTAAAGCAGAAGCTTCCTAAGTTCTTTACTGGGATTGATGGTTTTATGTTGGTGCAGTGTGTCCTTGATGTCTCCAATATGAAATTTCCCTGGGTATTGTACAGCTGCAGGTAAGACAGATATGCCTGAAAATATCTCTTACTGCTTGTGGTTTTAAGTCCCCAGGAAAGTATTGTACAGAAATAAATGTGTGTCTCAAACCTTTTTAAAAGATGTTTTTAAGCCTCCATTTAAAATAGATGGACATATCAATAGGACTTGCTTTAGTGATAGTGGTGAATTTAGTGGTGGATATACTTATGCATACTTAATCCTGTATAAACATATTTAGGATGAGTTTTTGCAGCTTCTGCGCAACACTGATCATTGAAACCTGTGGACTACCTGATCTTTAGGCCACAGTTAAAATAAGTGTGTAACTCCTTATATAACTGAGAAGCTAAAAATTCAGAAGTCCAAATAAAAACCTTAAATTCTCATGTAAGCCTTCATGACAAGTTTCCAGGGAAGATGCCTATTTCCTGATTCTTGTTCTAATATGCCAAGAAATATTTTAATTGTTTCTTATTTTTGTTTCAGAGAGAATGATGTAGCTGGTATTGATGTCAACATGGGATGCCCAAAGGAATATTCTACTAAGGTTACTTTTACATAAGCTTTTTTGTTCTTGGGGATGCAGAATACGTGTTCTGGTTTTTTTTAGTTGAACAAATTTAAGCAGTAAAGTTTTCATGCAGATGAATGTGAGTTCATTTTTTGCAATAAACAGAAGATTCTTGAAGTTGTCATGGCTGTAAGACAGTAAAATAATACTCTATTAGTAATCTCCCTTGAGAATAGGTTTGGTCATATAATTAAACATACGATATCCTTAAGTGGGTAAGCATCTTTGTGGTTTGTAAGCTCAGGTTATTGTGGAGCAAACAGTGGTTGTATTTACTGTCAAAATGACCACTGAATTTTGAGAAAAACATAGTGAGGTTGCTGAATTGTATTACTATGCAAAGTTTAGAATTCTGAAAACGGTCAGGCTGTGTAAGGTGGAATAAAATAAAGGGTTTGTTAGGGTTTTTTAACACCTTTCTGAGGTCACTAATCTGTTGAATGAATGAAATATGTTTTGCTTAGCCTTAATAGAAGTCATAGTTTGTCATATGAGCAAATAAACATTGGCAGCTTATCAATCCTGAGTTCAATTATTGGTCAGTTTTAAGTGGGAAGAGGATAGATCAGTTAAAACATGATTTTTTTTGAGTTAAACACAGCAGTTCTTAATTAGTCTTATATTATCTATGACTAAACAGAGTAGTCAAGCTGTTTGCTAGCACTGTTAAGCTGGTTAACGTATAGGTAAAGGAACAATGAATTAGACCATGGATCTCCATTTTTATGTCATATATTCTTGCAGAATAAATATTGCTCTTATCATTTCAGTGCTTCTTAGTTTTGTAGGTTGGCTTTCACTCTGAAGAATAATTGCTTAAATTCTTCCAGTAGATTCCATCTAACTTGTGAATAATTTTACCCGCGTATGTTTCTAGGATTTTTCTGGTTTTAATTCCATTAACTTCTTTGTTTTGATGATAACTTATGAAAATGACAAGGTTAAGTGAGGTATGATAAAAATTAAAATTTTAATTCGAAAGAACGTGAAATACGTTTATTTCCCCTGTTCTGGAGTCTTTATGTATTTAGATTCTGTTGTTTCTGAACTTCCTCTTTTATTCTACAGATAGCTTTTGCGATAGTGGTATTATCAAGGAATCATAGTCATGCTGAGGACATGTGTTAAATTTATAATGGTCTCATGGTACTTCCATTAATGTTTTCTTTACCCTCTATTACTTTCTTCTCTTTTCTACCAAATTGCATGGAAGACTATTTTATCTTTCCAGAGAATGGTATTTAAGAACGAAACACCAAAACATCCTCCCTGTACTAGGATGAAAGATCAAAAATTCAAATGCTGGTGGTTAATCTCCAACAGTAGTTTTGGGTCAGAAAAATTTGTACAATTTTGAACTTATGTTTGCCTGTTGGCCTTCAGGTCTATGTATGCAAATGAAATAGTAGTGCAGAAAGAGCAGCTAAGATACTAAGTTGTTAAAGTGTTCATAATTTGTGTTCAGTACAGCTACTTAATTTGTCTTTGCCTGTTTTTCTAACTGTAATGTGTAGACAGAAACTTTGGACGTCAAGACCTCTCAAACATGGTGTATAATGTTAAAACAATAAATCTGTTCAGCTGTCACTTAATGAGTAGAAACTGGATGATTACAAACGCGAAAAATGGCTTTTTGAAATCGTGTCTACTCCATAAAGTAATGGGAGCAAGCTAGTGTCCTGAATTACTGTATAATTATTCTGATACAATTCTAGGCAATGTTTCACCAAAGCATTCACTAGTGCTCCTGCGTTTTAGGTTTTGTCATCTTCCCCACGCCCTTTTTGTTTCCCTCAGTATCACATAGTACTTTTGCTGTGGTCTCCTACTAGGCAAAATAATTGAGTTGAAAAATGTGCTTGCCTAATGTGTAACAAATTCTGTATGTTTCCCAGGGTGGTATGGGAGCAGCACTGCTATCTGATCCTGACAGAATAGAGTCTGTAAGTATCACCTTATGGGTTTTGAACTGCCTTGAAAAGTATTATATACTGTGGTGCTCTACTGGAAAGGGGAAAGAATACATAGAAGACAAATTCATTAAAGCTAGAATGGAATAATCAGTTTTAAATGCTGAAATTAAGGTCATGGATATATAATCCTGAGCTAGTTCTCCTTGTCATTGTCTGGACTATAAAATTGCTACCTTCCTCCTTTTCAGTTTGAAAACTTTTGAATGTGGTGCTGTATTTGCAGAGCGAGGAGTTTTATGTGCATATGCATTTAATTCTATATAAAACCCCATGTGGATCAGTATGAAAAAGGTTTATAAGTATGTATATATATTCACTTATATATATTTATACTCTCCCTGTATAAATATATATAAAAAAGATATATATATGCGCACATGTATGTATATGTAATACAGTTATATGTTTTTTTTTTTAATTTTTATTTTTTCCTGAGGACAGGCACAGCTACAGGTTGGGCAGGGAAGAGATTCAGAGCAGCCCTGCACAGAAGGACTTGGGGGTGTTGGTCGATGAAAAAATGAACTTAACATGAGCCGGCAGTGTGTGCTTGCAGCCCAGAAAGCCAACCATATCCTGGGCTGCATCTAAAGGAGCGTGACCAGCAGGTCGAGGGAGTTGATCCTGCTACTCTACTCTGCTCTTGTGAGACCTCGCTTGGAGTATTGTGTGCAGTTCTGGTGTCCTCAACATAAAAAGGACATGGAACTGTTGGAACAAGTCCAGAGGAGGGCCATGAGGATGATCAGGGGGCTGGAGCGCCTCCCTTGTGAAGAAAGGCTGAGAAAGTTGGGTCTGTTCAGCCTGGAGAAGAGAAGGCTGCATGGAGACCTCATAGCAGCCTTCCAATATCTGATGGGGGCCTATAGGGATGCTGGGGAGGGACTCTTCGTTAGGGACTGTAGTGATAGGACAAGGGGTAACGGGTTCAAACTTAAACAGGGGAAGTTTAGATTGGATCTGAGGAAGAAATTCTTTACTGTGAGGGTGGTGAGGCACTGGAATGGGTTGCCCAGGGAAGTTGTGAATGCTCAATCACTGATGGTGTTCAAGGCTGGGTTGAACAGAGCCTTGGGTGGCATAGTTTAGTGTGGGGTGTCCCTGCCCATGGCAGGGGGGTTGGAACTAGATGGTCTTAAGTTCCTTTCCACCCCTAACTATTGTATGATTCTATGACTTCTAAGCTTCCTGAGATTAAAAAGAGTCTAGACAGTGCTCTGGGTTGCCAGGAACTATCTTAGTATTTAGTTATTTTATTTTCTTTCTGTATAAAGACTAGCTTCTTCATAATTCAGATGAATTGACTGTGAGCTTTGTCTTGTTTCCCCTTAACTTTTAGTTGTTCACTGTATCTTCCTTCAGAGTTCCTGAGGGCAATTCTAGTTTACAATTTACTTCTCAGTAATAACTGAATCATGGTACACAGTAGCTAATGTTTTCATTCTTCATTTCTTGTACTATCAGAAGTATGCAGATCTAGACAAAAATACCAGAAGCATTGCTCTGCATTTTCCCATGTGACTCCTGAGTGTGTTTTGGTTTAAGGGTTCTTTGGTGTAGCTCAGTCTTTTGAAGTGACCAGACTTTCTTCACTCATCTGCATGACTCTTCTGAACCATAGCCAGTCTCTTTCTGATCCCTGCAGTTTCTGCTTTTTCCTTCTGTCTAAAATGTATGCTGAGTCAGTCCTTTGTAAGTCCTTCTTTTTGTTGTGGTAACATCATTCAGCTTTGTAGGCTAGTAAGACTTAAACAGTTTCCACAAGCTGATCCATTGGTTAGATACTGTTCTTTATGAGCTCAGATGTGAAAATAGGTTGTTTTGCATCATTTATTTCATTCTCTGAGGACGTGCCATTAGAAGGGCACATTATAACCATGATAGAAAGTTAGCCTTTTGCCAAATCCAAGAATCTCTTGGTGTGAAGAGCCACGTTAGCGAAACTGTGTAAACCGACCATTCAGCAGCTGAAAGCATTACTAATTGTGCCAAAGCAAGAGTTTAAGTGCAATATACTGGACCTGTTACTCTCTTTCATTAGCGGGTAGGAAAAGCAAAAGTATAAGTGATCTCTTCGTGATCTCAAAATATTCTTGGCAATTGCATTAGTCTCAATTTCCCAAAAGAGAACACAGAATCAAGTTAAGTATTGTCTGCATAAAGCTAACAATACAGAGCTGACGCCAGAACCAAATTTTTTAAGGCCTACATGGTGTTCACCTACATAGTGCGTTAGGTAAGGTGGGTGATATCATGCAGAATTAAATTTTAATTTATAAAGTATGAGGTGATGAAGGGTGGCAGAAAAAGAATTAGGAGTGGGAACTGAGAGTAAAACAACAGGCTAGAAGTAAATCTAGCAAAAATTTTGCTTAGGAATGAGTGGCAGTTGTAAATATACTTGGTAGCAGCTTCCCTTCCCCTCTACAACCATTACATTTTATTTCCGTCTTCAGAGGAGCAGGAAACTTGGTGTTCAAAAATTTGGAATTGTTCTTTTAAATTTAACATGTTAATAGGCAGCAAAATCTTACACATAAAAGTTATTCTTAGCTTGTTGCAAAGGGGTAACTAAACTCATAGCCTGCAAAAGGCATCCGTAATTACAGTTCCAAATCAAGCTTTCCATATGATTAAAAAGTGTAGGGTGTGGTTCTTGCACTGGAATCCGTCATGCGGCTGACATGGAAAGCTTGTAAGATTTGCTGGTGAAGTTATTGCAAGAAAAATGGTATAGTGATGATGTTTGGAAAATTATGTATTTCAGTTTCACTTATATGCAAATATAGTACATATTAAAAATACTGAAGAGGAGTTTTAGATATTTTTCTTGGACCTTACTGTTTTATTTGAGAGAATGCTACTTAGGAAAGATTTCAGTAGCCAGTGTGACACTTGCCAGTTGTTAAGGGCTTGTGAGTGCTAGCTGTAACAGGGTTTTTTGGTATTTAGAACCTAATAGTGCAGTAACTAAAATTTGAGTTTCACAGTATACAAAACTTTGAAGGAAATAATTTACCTGCAGTACCATCCGTTTTATAAAAGAGAAGTGTACTCGGGCTGGCACATGTGATAATCTATCAAAAAATGGTTGAAAACCAAATATTTTTCTGGTAACAGGATCAACTGATTTCCACTCTTTTATTTAGACAGCTATTGGATTTCTGGTACAACTTATTGTATAGTTATGCAGTGATTTAAACATGTATAGGCCATTACGTGGCCCTTTCAAGTATGGTCTATTGACCTTAAATTCAGCCTGGGAGGAGGAAATTTTGTGTAGCCTCGTTCTTAAATGGTTAAGCTAACAGCTGCTCATTTGTCTGCTTATTATAAGTTTGTTTTAATGAATAAAATGTGTTTTGTGTTAAGCATGGAATCGGTTTATAATTTTTGTTTCCTTTTAGAAAATTTAATGATGTTGTTTGAGACTTCCTTCTCATTTTTTTCATTTTGAAGACTTTCATTTTTTAAAAAAGAATCTCTGTTTATAGACTGTTATATTTAATTTTCATAAGAAGCTCACAACTCAAAAACTGTGAAAACAGCTTCATGAAAATTAAAAACTTTTGCACTTTATTTTGAAATTATCTGAGTTTAGTGGTTGTCTCATTCCAAAAGCAGTATTGAAACACCAGCAGCCAATAACAGTGCTATAAAAATCCAGTTAACATAAAATAAAAAAAAAGTAGAAATAAAAGTTACTTGGACTAGAAATTGCTTTGTATATTAATTGGATAAAATGATATATACTTAATTGACTGCATGTTTCTATCATGTAAGATTCTTTATAGAGGGACACTAACTAGTGTTACTTTGTTCTAATTTCTTTGTATCTTTGAGAGAGAAACAGAGAAACACTAGCTAGTATTGCATTGTGCTTATTTCTTTGTATCTTCAAGAGAGGAAGGAGAGCTTTTATAACTTCACTGTTCTGATCATGTTTTTGTTTCTTTCTTTTCCTTTTTCCAGATACTGACTACCCTTGTTAAAGGAATTTGTAAACCAGTAACCTGCAAAATCCGCATTTTGCCCTCAGTAAGAACAAATTGTTATGCTAAAGTGTTTAGCTGTTGCTTATTTCTGTGATTTGAAAGTAAATTAAGATGTATAGTACTCTAATAATATGCTGGCATTTCAGACCTGCTATTGTAAAATAGCACTTGGAGTTATAATTTCTGTATGGGATGCTGTCATGACCTGAAGGGTTATCTGGCCTGTGGGTGTATAGATATCATGATCGTGGGTTTGTCGGATTCCGTGATACACAAGAACTCAGAAACTTTTAGCCTCTAAATTCCTCAATTTTATTAGATTACAACAAATAGCAGCAAAATCATCGTAGTAACTATGATTAATAAACCAAGATACAAGTATATCTATCTCAAGCTATTGTATATTATTAGCAGCAACAAACAATAGTATGACAGCAGTGATTAATATGGCAGCAATCAGTTATAGCAACAATCAGTAACAGAAACAAGCGAGTAGGTATATTATTTTATAGGTTAGTGTAAATTTCCCACTAGTGAAGCAACTTTATCAATAATACAACAGCAGAATAGTATTCTTTATGCATATATATATATGAATGTTCATGGAATAAGACTGCTATGAGGTGCATTAGGCAGATCTCAGCAGAAAGCTAGATCATCCCAGACAGAAGGACTGACTGATCCCAGAAGGGAACCCAACCATCCCAGAAGTAGGAAGACAAACTGAACCAACTTCAAAAGTAGGCCTGGATGGGGACCAATAAAATAACAGACTCACTCCAAAGATTATCTGTGTCTTGGAGTTTGGAGTCAGCCAGGCATCAATGGCACAAGTCAGAGATCTCACAGAAACTTTATGTGGAGACTTTAACCTGTTTAGGAAAAGGAAAAGTATGTGCAGCATAGGAACTTGTCAGAGAGGCTCCATTTTTGGATAAAAATTAAATAATTTTCATGACCTAGAAACATAAGAGGGCATAGAACACCACCCCTTGATTAGAGCACCACCTAGTAGATGCTGTTAATTCCTGTTTTTCACCTGGGGCAGCCAATAGGTAAATGTTTTCTATTCTTTCAGATACTTTTTTTTCCCCAGACTTTTCCTGTTCTTGCCGTTTAAACAGCCAATGGTAATTACATATTGTTTCTTTCTCAGGATGTTTTTCCCTTTTTTCAGACTATTTTTACTTTTTCAGATGATAAGTTGCTGGTATGGTTCCTTAGGTTTACACTTACTGATGGTGTCTCAGGATGTGTCAAGTATCAGAGCTGCACTTACCAGGGATGCTTCAGGTTCAGAGGCCTAGTTCCCAGACTAATGGTTTTCCAGCTGGCAGGCATTTTCTCTCTCAGTATTTTTCAGAGAATGTTTTCTTCTGTTTGATAATTTTCCCCTTACAACCAGGTGCCGTTTCTGGCTGCTCACATCAGACGCCAAACTTTGTTTCTCCTCTCTAAAAAGTGGAGAAAATGCTAAACATTAGATGCATGCACATGTTTTTATTCCATTGAACTCCAAATGTGGATACTTCCGTTAAAGAAGTAGTTTAGTCCTGTTGATTGTAACCTATTGAGTTAATCCCAAAGCTTTTGCTGGTGGCTAAGCACTAAATGAAAATGAAAAGAAAAAATACGCTCTTATCTTAGAAGATGACTGACAAATGTGGAATTGTCTTGGCATAATATCATGTGTACCTCAGAAGAGTGCAATGAACTTTGAATTTCTTCAGTCTGCTTGAAGTTTTAACTTCAAGAGAAGACGGCTATGGTGTTACTTGTCCAAATTCCAACATTCAAATTAACAATGAAGATTTCAGTAAGGAAATTGTGTTTACAAAACAAACTGCCTGCACTTTATAAACTACTTGTATTCTATACTGCAAGGAAATTTTACATTTACGTCCAATGATACCCGAATTAAAAGCAACTTCTGTAGCCTTTTTAGAAACTATTTGATGGATTGAAGACTGAAATTGATAATTTATACAAGGAGGTTAAGAATCTTCCTTCTCAGGAACAGCATCTTCATTGCAATTACAATGATTATTTTTTTCTGGAGATTCTTGGGTATAATAATTAATTTCAAAGAAATTATGGTAAAACTGTTATATTGCTAAAGCTGTTATGTATTGTTTTGTCAGTATTTTGCTAGAATTTAATGAAGAGCACAGTGAAAATACAGTGGAGATTTTCTCTTTTTACAGCTGATGTAGCTTCCTTGCTGATTTTTTTTTTTCCCCCAGTTCAATTCCCTGTGTTTTTTAATCTCCAGGAGATGACGTGCCTTCTCTTTTAATGACTGGTTATTTTGCCATTCTGTATTTAATTACCTGCCTAGATACCATGATTGCGTATGACCCGAGTAGGTATTTCTGTAGATGGATGAACTGTAACTGAGCTAGCTATTGTCCAAAAGTCATTTATTTACATGTGCACTTAAAATGATAAAAGAATAAATGAAGCCTATGTGAAAAGAATCAGTAACTGTCTAAGATAGTTTTGATTCTGAAGGTACTAAATGAGAGAACTGGCACATCTCCACTTTATATTCTACAACTATCCTAGAGCCTTTTCCTTTTTGTTTCAGCCTGCTTTCACATAACATCGTCCATCAGAACAGCAGGTGGTCTGCTGTCATTCCATCTGTGCCAGCTGGAAGACATTGTATTTCTTAAAGTCTGAATATGCTGGTTTTGTGATGAGCCACAGATCATTCTCCAGCTTTTGAAAAGAAAATTTGCCTCTTTTTTATTTTCTCCCTTTCCACAAAGCTGCAGAAGGCAGGCTAATCCAGCATTGTGTCAAATTTCTTTCTGCCTTTTAACAGCATCTTAACTCTTTGAAGGTGCACTATGAGCTTCTCCTTTTTTCCCCTCTGTCTTTTGATTCGCTGATCATGTGTGAATGTCACTGGCATGTTTTAGATACTAGTTAACATTTTTAAGACACGTGAGAGGAATATTTATGAATATGTGATTACATGTTACATTGATTTCGGAAGAGATCCTCTTATTAATATGCATTTTAATTATAATTTGCAGAGTACTCATTAGATAGAACTTTCTAATTATGTGTTTTGTGTCATTTTCAAATGACAGTCTAAAAATCTGTTGGGTAATATTCTTGTATTACAAAATACTGTATTACCTGGTTTGAGAAAGTTTGTGATCTGTAGTTTCAAGGAAATATTGAAAACGATTTGTTAACTTTTGCCGTAATATTTAGCCCTTTGCTTGAGGGTATGAGGTTATGCACTTTGGGGTCTACTGCTGAAATACAAGAATCATAGCCCTCTGGTAAAAGCCTTTCAACATTTGTTTCTATAGCGGTCGTGTGATAGCTGTTCCTTTTTCTTTGAACTAAAATTATGTCATTCTCTCTTATCCCTCAGGTAGAGGATACTGTGAATCTGGTGAAGAGAATAGAAAAAACTGGTGTTGCAGCCATTGCAGTCCATGGAAGGTAAATCAATTTTAGGAAAGAGAGACTTTAATTTTTTTAGTTTTCTGATGAATGTAGCACAGTCAGATCTGACTAGAGTATACCGTACATGTAATATATTTTTCTGATTTCAACTGTTAATGAAATCGGTAATGTAAAAAATCAGGCCTGTAATTAGGGAACTGAGCTGCTTGCTGCTATTTTTCTTAAGTTTTTGTTTCAAAGACCAAAACAAACTAAAATTATCTTTCATCCTCTGTATCTAAAAATGCTGCTTATGTGGCTATGGAATTACAATAACAGTGTTTTGAAATGCATTTGATGTAAAATAATTTTGTGTTAAAAAAATAAATACATATTTATATAAAGTAAAAAAGCAGAAATAAGTATGTCTCAATAATCCTTAGTCATGTCTGCTGTGATTCAGATATCTACAAATTCCACAGGAAATCTTTGGTCTTCTCTTTTTTTTGTTTGTTGGAAAGGAAGAAAGAGGAGAGGCCTCAGCACCCTGTCCACTGTGATGTGATCAAAGCCATATCTGAAGCAGTCTCCATTCCAGTAATAGCAAAGTAAGTTCGACTGATGAGCTCATTACTGCCAAATGCCTATATCTAACTTAAGATTTGCAAATGCAGGAGAAAGTCCTTCACACAGGGCTAATCCAAGGTTACTTTCTACCAAGGATCAGATCTGAACAGAGATAGCAATCACAAAAGTTGGCCTTATGAAATATCACCATACATCAGGTTTTGGTTTAAAAATTTCATATGTTTTTCGAAAAGTATTGCTTTTGTGTGTCACAGTCTATCCTGGTTGCATCCAGCGCTCAAATTCTCTGTGTTTTTAAGCCCTGTGCAGTGTCTGGTTATATATAAGATGATCTTAAGGTGCTTTCCAACCCTAACTATTCTATGATTGTATGATTCTGTAACTCTGTCACTGTGTATCTTGGGCACTTGCACATCAGAGATCACCTGTCCCACTGCTCAAAACCAGTGTTATATCCTGTGGCCTTACATTTTTCCGAAGACCTTCTTAGTCCCCAGATACGTGGACATGATCCCGCTGAATCTCTGCTTGTATCGATAGATTCTTCAGTAACAATGTCACAATAGAATAAGTAACTTAGTCTTAGAAAAGTGTAGCTACAAACAGGTGAGTTTTAAGAGCAATTTTTGAAGCAGAGGTAATGAAAAGTATCAAGTTGTATCAGAATGTATCTGTTCTACCTGACCAACATCTTCAGATGTTTAACCTCTTTACAAGTGGCAGTAGGATATCGTTGGCCAGGGAAGCAGTGTCCTTAAGTGAAGTTCCCTCTTCACTGACCTTGATTTTTCATTGAAAAGCTGCATCTCTGCAAACTATATACTTGGATCAGGAATTTGAGAACTGTTTTCCTGTCCACATTTCTCTGTAGAAAGCACATCAAAAGTTACAGGATGTATTCCATGCTGATTATCTCTGTTGATGCACTTTTTGGTGGTTCACCCCCTTTCTAGTTTTCAGAATAATTTTTTAAACAGTATGGAATTAAAAGAGTAAGAAAAATTCACATTGTATATTGCCATGAATCCTTTGCCTGAGTAGGTGAGGCTAACAATTTTTCTTATTAGACTTTATGCATGTCACAGAAGTGTCAGCTCAGTTTGAGTACTTTCTGTGATGCAGTGTGCAAGGTGAAAAAATATCAGAGGTTTGCTGTTGATAAATTGCTTCCAATTAATCCTTATATCAGTATACTTCTTTGGAAGTGTCCCAAGGTGCTGTATTAACCTTAACAGTCCTATTTTTTTTAATGATTTCTTTGAAAAGGGTATGAACATTATTTTAAATCTGCTTAGTGAAACTTCCCTCTCTAAAGAAATGTAAGTGTGCAACTTGGAATCTTGCTTATTAATATACTTGATCCATGGTACTTGATCCCTGCTACAATTTTTTGCCTGGTGTTTTGAGAATTTTAACCCTTTGTGCCTCAAGCTTGGTCAGGAAATACACAGGAATGAATAAAAGAAGTAGATTGATCCTAGAAAAAGACAAGAAGTTTGAATTGATTCTATGATTTCTAGAATGTTACTGTGTTAATGAAATAATCTTTCATTAGTGCAGGAAACGTGCTTGTTCTGTCTTCACAGCATACATGTCTGGTTTTAAAGTACTTTATCATTCTATAGTTTTTATTTTGAGATTGAGAGTTTTGGCTTTTGAAGGGATAAAGATCCTACTTCATAGTTCAAAGTTCAACTTTTACATTTAAAAGATATAGTGGCAGGAAACATTCAAAGAAAGAAAAAGTGGTTTAAGTATTGTTTTCACTTTCTAACACATCTGTCTTGCTGACTTGAAAGCAAAGACAGTACAATAGATGCCGTGCAACCTTCTCTTGACGTTAAAGTGCTCCATGATTGATCCAGACATATTACCTGTAGTTACTCTGAGTATATTAGTTCCAGAGTGGAACTGAATGATGCTGCCCATACTTGTTTTCAGTATCCAACACAATTAATATGCACTTGAAGGTTACAGAACTGGCAATACAAGGTATCATTATCATCTACAATATGGAAATGATACTTTGTGAGCCTTAAATATTAAAAGTGCATGAAAACTCACAGTTTGTCTAAAACTCGAACTATTCTTTCCTCATAAAAAGTCGTCTACTTTCAAGAGAAGCATGCAGATAATGAAAAATGCTCTGACACACCACCCAAGTCTTGGAAGTCAAACACAGGGACTGTGAGAATGAAGACCTTAGGCCCACTGTAGGAGAGGATCTGGTTCAAGACCATCTTAAGAACCTGAACGTACACAAGTCCGTGGGACCTGGTGAAATCTGTCTGTGGGTCCTGAAGGAGCTGGCAAATGAAGTTGCTAAGCCACTGTCCATCATATTTGAAAAATCATGGCAGTCAGGTGAAGTTCCCGATGACTGGAAAAAGGGAAATATAAAACCCATTTTCAAGAAGGGGAAAATGGATGACCCAAGGAATTAGAGATGAATCAGTCTCACCTCTGTGCTTGGCAAAATCTTGGAGCAGATTCTCCTGGAAGGCATGCTGAGACACATGAAAAACAAGGAGGTGCTTGGTGACAGCCAGCATGGCTTCACTAAGGGGAAATCCTGCCTGACCAATCTGGTGGCCTTCTGTGATGTGGTTATGGAACTGATGGACAGGGGTAGAGCAGTTGATGTCATCTACCTGGCCTTGTGCAAAGCATTTGACACTCTCCTGTTTGACATCCTTCTCTCTAAGTTGGCGAGAGATCAATTTGATAGGTGGACCACTCGGTGGATAAAGAAGTGGCTGGATGGCCGCACGCAAAGAGTTGTGGTCAATGGTGCAATGTCCAGCTGGAAACCAGTAATGAGTGGTGTCCCTCAGGGATCGGTGTTGGGACTGGTCTTGTTCAACATCTCTGTTGGTGACATGGATGGTGGGATTGAGTGCGCCCTCAGCGAGTTTGCCGATGACACCAAGCTGTGTGGTTCAGTTGATACTCTGGAGGGAAGGAATGCCATCTAGAGGGACCTTGACGTGCTTGTGAGGTGGGCTGATGCCAACCTGATGAAGTCTAACCAAGCCAAGTGCAAGGTCCTACACCTGGGTCGGAGCAATGCCAGGCCCAGCTACAGGTTGGGCAGAGAAGAGATTCAGAGCAGCCCTGCGCAGAAGGACTTGGGGGTGTTGGTCGATGACAAAATGAACATGAGCTGGCAGTATGCGCTTGCAGCCCAGAAAGCCAACCATATCCTGGGCTGCATCAAAAGGAGCGTGACCAGCAGGTCGAGGGAGGTGACCCTGCCCCTCTACTCTGCTCTTGTGAGACCTCACTTGGAGTATTGTGCACAGTTCTGGTGTCCTCAACATAAAAAGGATATGGAACTGTTGGAGCAAGTCGAGAGGAGGGGCACGCGGATTATCAGGGGACTGGAGCACCTCCCTTGTGAAGAAAGGCTGAGAAAGTTGGGTCTGTTCAGCCTGGAGTAGAGAAGACTGCATGGAGACCTCATAGCAGCCTTCCAGTATCTCAAGGGGGCTATAGGGATGCTGAGGAGAGACTCTTCATTAGGGACTGTAGTGAGAGGACAAGGAGTAATGGGTTCAAACTTAAAGAGGGGAAGTTTAGATTGGATCTGAGGTAGAAGTTCTTTCCCGTAAGGGTGGTGAGGCGCTGGAATGGGTTGCCCAGGGAAGTTTGAATGCTTTATAGCTGGCGGTGCTCAAGGGTGGGTTGGACATAGCCTTGGGTGGCATGGTTTAGTGTGAGGTGTCCCTGCCCATGGCAGGGGGGTTGGAACTAGATGATCTTAAGGGCTTTTCCACCCCTAACTATTGTATGATTCTGTGATACTGAAAGTACTATATAAAATCAGTGGTTTAGTGAGCTATTGCTAATAAAGCTGTCAGACACATTTGTTCTCTTAAATTTGAAATTATGTCCTAAATAGACTTTGCCACCGTAAGTAATGTAATATCACATGGAAATACAAGGTTGTGTTGAAGTAGTAGCCAATAAAACTTGATGAAAACTTAATAATAAAACATGATTATAACAATGATCTTAATTTTCAGTGGAGGATCTCATGACTTCATCAAAGAATATACGGACATTGAGACCTTCCAGAAAGGAACAGCTGCTTCATCAGTAATGATAGCTCGTGCTGCCATGTGGAACCCATCTATCTTCAGAAAAGAGGGTTTTGTTCCTTTGAAGGACGTAATGCAAAATTACATCAAATATGTATGTTTTTTTGGAAGATCTTGTAGTTAGCATTGGTTAGATTTGTTAATCAAATTTTAATATGCTATCTTAACTCCTCTTAACTCCAAAGTCTTAGGCTCTGAAGATACTTTAACATACTGCATATGACATGAGTCTTACAAATCAACCACTGCCTCCTCTGTTGTATTTTGTTCAGGAAAAAGGTGTTCAGAAATCTGTATTCAGAAGACGGTCTTTCTGGATACTTCTTTTGTTATGTCCCATGCTTTTTAGCTCTGGTTTCTTGGAACTGTTTATGAGGCTTACATGGCTATCTGAAAATGTCTGGGAATATAAACCTAATGACATGTAGGAGAACTCTCTTGGTGTTAGAGTTGTGCAAATAATATCAAACAGAAAAGTGAAGGAATAGTAAGTACTGAGTTGCTGCTAGATTAAATTTTAGAAAATAACTGCTTTTCACAAATACTGCCAAGAATTTTTAACAGCAGGAAAGCAAAGGCAATAATTTGCCAATAAAGTAATGCTATAGATGATCTTAAGGTCCTTTCCAACCCTAACTATTCTATGATTCTATGATAGTAGTATAGTTCCATTCGCTGAGTCCTCTGTTATGGAAAGTTTTATCTATTATTCAAAATTTTAGTAACAATATGAAATTAATCAGAAATCTGTGGCTTTGATCATGCCATCAATTGAAATTTGGGGGGTTTTATAAATTTGAGTTGCTGTTAACTAGTTACGAAAATATCACAGCATTGCTAGTCCGTATGTAAACTGGTCTAGTCTTTCTTCTTAAGCATATGAAGAAGTTGAAATTTGGTTCATGAAGGCATGCCAGAATAATCAGATTATACTCATATTCAAGAGTAGTCTTGAATATGTTGCTGGTTTCTCTTTCAAAAATGATTTTGAAAGCTATCAAGACACATGGGCATTATATACGATAAATGTGTTTGGTATGTTTTTATATACTTTGTCTCTCTCCTTCAGGCAGTGAGGTATGATAATCACTATACCAACACAAAGTACTGTTTGTGTCAGATGTTAAGGGAGCAGTTGGAAACTACTCAGGGTAAGAAACTGCATGCTGCACAGTCCACGCAGGAGATCTGGTAAGCAAGTACTTCAGAAACAGGAAACAGGAATTGTACTCTCTGTCAGACTTGCACTTCTCTGTCTCTAATATTGCTTGGTATGTCATACTTTCAGAAGAATTTGCAAAAAAAACAAACAAACAAAAAAAAGTCCAGTTAGTGAGATGTGCAATAAACTTTCCAGCTTAAAATACAATGAACTTTTCTAGGGTTTTTTCTGTGCTCAGGTTTTAAAGCTTTAAGCCTCATGTTCATGTATTCAATGTGCCAATTTAAGTGGTGCTTCACTAAGTGAATATTTTTCCAATATTTGCATTAACTGATTAAGAAAAGTTTCAGCATTCTCTAGTGTTAGTCTGGAGCCTCAATAGTTTGGAGCTTTTCTTCTTCCAGGGATATTTATTTAACTTTTCCTTTTCCATTTTGTATTTTTAATGTTACTGGAATGTATATGACAAGATTTTTTTTTAAATGAACATTAAGAGATAAACTAAAACCAATGTATATAGGCCACCTATATGTCACTTAGATGTATTTCCTTTGTGCTACTTTTCACACCTGAAATATCCTAATGAATAATGACAACCTTTTGGAGGAAATACAGTAGCTTTAGTGAATCTCTTCGTCCTGGACATATGAAACAGTCTGGATGAAATTTCTTAGAGGGAGAGAAAAAAAGAAAGAAGGAAAAGTCTGAGAGAAACCATAAAATAAACATGATTAAAAATTCACACAGAATGGAGGGGCATTCAGGTTTTGGTCCATTCCAAACTGAACAGAATAAAGGTCTGAGCTTGCATGTTTCGTACCATGTTGTATGCTATAATTGTCCTTCTAATGGAAGGGAAGAGAGTCTCTCTCTTTTTTTTTTTTTTCTGGTTTAACAAACAGTTTGAAACTGTTTGTTATCTTACATGTATGAAAACGAATAGAAATGTTGAAAGCTTGAAATATTTTGCAAGTGGCGTTATTGTTTTCTAGCAAACCCTAATAAGCATTCTGTCCTTGTTCAAAATGAATGGAAATGCCTGCAATCCTTTTGCCAGTTTATTGTGATTTACCAGTTCTGTCTCTCTAGAAACGCTGCTGTTCATGATTATTACATTACAACACAGTGAAGGGAATTTGTATTTGACATATACGAGGAGCTAGCCTTCATTATTTGTAAAGGAACAGTGGAATCCAAGAGCAACATTTAAATTTTGCAAGTTGCTTTTCATTTTTACAATGTGAATAGTTAAACCATTTTTTAATACAGTACCTTACTATCCATTTTGCTTATAGTTTTCCAAATATGGTTGGAAGAGAGGTAGTGTAGCTTGAAATTGGAACAATCTTCTACAACTTCAAAAAAATCTTATCCAAAAGGGTGGTGGTGTTTTCTACAGAATGAATGGTAATGCATAGTATGCAAAGAAAAGAAATTGTGAAGTAAGAGTCAATCCTTTAAACAGGTAATTAGCAGAGTCACAGTTTATAGACATGAACACTGAACAGAGGTCTTGTGTAGAAGTTTTTGGTGGTGATGGGATGTTACACCCATTTGTGATTTTAACCTTGGTACTGAATGCAAGAGAACAGGCTGCTGCATTTCAGACAAAAAAAAATACATAACAGTACATGATAAATCGTCTTCTCTTAGAAGCATCAGTAAATACTATTCAGCTTCATTGCTTTTCTGCTTTAGAACACTGGAGATGGCTTTGTGCTCAGAATTCATTTTGTCCTTGAGCAGCCCTATACCAATGAGCATTCTTATAGCAGCTGGAAAGTAAGTTTTATTACACTGCAGGTTTTATTGTTATCACCTGTAGAAAACGAATAGCCTCAGTTTTTCAAAGTAGGTGCAGCCTGCCATGGATCTGAAATTTAAAAGGATTTGAGGCTCTTGCCTTTGACCCAAATCCTGATTGCTTTTTTCCTTGTATATGGGCTTGTGAATAATCCTGTGAAGTTAGAAAAACATAGATTTTGAGGTATTTGGATGTTAGTGTTTATTTCTTATGGTATTTTTAAATGCTAAAATTGGAAGAAGAACCAATTTCCTACTTTTTCCTCATACTGCCCTTATGTAGTTGAGTCACTCTTAAGATGTTCTTTTTTGATTAATTCACCTGCAAGTTATTAATTTAGCTAATAGCCTAAACATTGCAGGACTGTGTTTCTAATTGATTCTGCCTGGACTCTCAGGCTACAAATAGAATATACAGTGCTGGAAATGAGAATGTTCTTTTTCTACTTGTGGCTCAACATTATCCGGTAGGAAATGGAGGAGGAAACAATAAAATATCACTGTGCAGAATATAGCCACACTTCCATGTGATTCTCTGTACATATATACTCTACTTAAATACAATTGATCTTTCTATATTTCTCTATCATAATGTGATACAAAAATTTGCAAGCTGATCTCTAATACAAAGGAATTCTGTTTGAATAGTGAAGCCTTTGAAATGGCTGACTTTTATGAAAAATCAACAGCTATTTTTGAAGCAAAGAAAACATCTTCAGAAACTGAGACCCAAGATGAAGATGATCAACTGGAAGATCCAGATGTAATAAAAATGGCTGTTAGATTTGACAAGTAAGCATGCAAATTAAATTTTTCACTATCTTGCATGTGTACATAAAAACTGAATTTCAGTGCCTTATAGTTTTTTTTGTTAAGTAACAGGCTGCATATCAGAGCTTACTGAGCAAATTTTTATGAAGCTATTTATGTACATCATTACATAACCACTAGCATCACCACTTTTTCCTGTGCTATTTCGATGTCATAGCACATTCTTTAGCTCCAGGCTTCCTGAAACTCCTTAATTCTCTCAGTTAACTTATCAAAAATGCTGAATGATTAAAAAAAAAACCAAAACAAAACATCTGTATGTAGAAGAATGTGAGTGTACAAAAATATACAGTCCAGTTATTATTTTTAGTGAAATTTGACTAAAACATGATACCCTTTCTAGAAAAAGTTCTGCACAAGTTTCAGGATACTCTTTTCTAAGGAAATAACATATGTGCTCATCTGCAGTCTTATAAATGTGTTCCAGTTATAAGGAATTAATTGAAAAACTAATTCCTGATGTTATAAACAGTATTACTTTAAGTAACCTTGGATTATAATCCTGTGAAGTTTATAGAATTGCTGTTGCTTTCCATGTTTTATCTGTGTTTACTTTTTGCTATGTTTGCTAGTAAGTCATATCATATAGCTCAAGTAGAGTATGATACAAAATGCTACCTGACTCCCTGAATACAGTGGCTTTACAGTATTTCTTATTTTTTTCTGCTAAGTACAAGAGGCTGTAATTCCATGTCAGTATCTGAATCAATGCCTACCTTTCCTAACTTACTTTATTTGATAAATCTGCTGTCATAACAGAAGCAGCTTCTTTTATTTTTTCTAGTGTTTAATCTTATATCTCTGCTTCTAATAAGCAGTGTCAAACTGTATCTTTATTCTATGTCATATGTTTAATTAGAATCTCCTTTCTGGTATGTATTTTTTCTGTAGTTGTGTTACTACAGGATGTGAATATTTGGAAAGAATTAATCGAAAAGTTTAGATTTTATTTTAGATGTTATGTTAGACATACTGTTTTTCTAATAGACTAATAAGAAAGCAACATTTTTCTCATAGTTCAAGCTGTAAAATGAAACCACAAAGAATAACTGGTAATAAAATAAGCAGCACAATTTGTTTTAAAATAGAACTCTGCACAGTTGTTGACCACAAATTTTTCTGTCTAGGCGAGAATATCCACCACAGATTACTCCAAAAATGTATCTTCTGGAATGGTGTAGGAAAGAAAAGCATCCTCAGCCTGTTTATGAAACTGTGAGTTAATGGAGAAACCCTTTCAGACCTTTTCCTCTGCCTTGTCTATTAAATTAAGTATTTTAGAACTCAAGGTAGTGAGAAATTCTGCTTCCCATTCTGAGATAGCTCTTGAGTAAGCAGCTTCAGAAATGTTAGTACACATTTCTATGGAATATATGTATTGAAATATGGAAAATATGGAAATAACAGCTTATTTAATTAGAAAAGAAAAATCTAAAAGTCAGAGCTTCAGTCTGGTTTTAATTCACATGTGAAAGAAATTGCTTTAACTACAGGTCATTACATGGGAGTCCATGACTGACTGACTTTTACTTCCTCTGTGAAGTAAAGCAGTTGGATTCAGAATGTTTTCTCCGTTGTTGCATGCTGTTACAGGTAGGAACTATATGCAGCAGGAGTAACTGCTTCGTTAGGTGGGATATTTGTTTTGGGGTTTTTTTAAGCAAAAATATTTGCAGTTTGGCCAATTTCTTTTTATCTTTTAATCTTAAATATGCAAGTTTAAACTTGTGGTGTGATTTACAGTGTTTTTAAAGGTGGTACTTGATTGTGGTGTAAAGACAAGAGTAACAAGGGACTTGATGTTATTTGCTCTGTGGCATTGCTATTTTTTGACAGCCCACTCCCTTTTAATTCTTTTTTTATTCCAGGTTCAAAGACCACTGGATAGATTATTCTGTTCAATAGTGACAGTAGCTGAGCAAAAGTACAGATCAACTCTCTGGTAAGCAATTCTTAATGTTTTTTTCAGCTCTGTTGTAATTGTTTCTGAATTGTTGCTTAAAACTTGCAATGAAAAGGTACTGAAGTTTATCCCACTTGACTTAGATAGAAATCAGCTAAAAGCTACCTTCTAAAGGTACCTCTGGGAGAGAGAAAGGATTAAAAATTTCTGAGAATTGTCTGTGACAAGAGGGAGTAAGTGTTCGTATAATCAAGTAAACCGTTACAGATTTTAATTCATTTAGTGCCTTAGTCCACAAATTGTATTGGAAGGGGAGCAAACAGGTGATGTGGTTCAGTGTGTCTGTGAAGAGGTCAGAAACTAAACCAAGGGAGGCAGAAGGGAATGTTGGCAGAGGTAATGTCTTCAGCCACTACAGCAGTTCCAGTCTCAATAACAAGTCAGGATTAAGTGTCTATATGCAGCGAAGTGGGGGGCAGTTTAGTGGCTTCTCAGAGATCACAGTTAATCAACAGTTTCAACAGTATTTTATGCAGTTATCTGTTAACACTGGAGTTGACTTCAGGCATTTGCCACCTGCGTTGATCTTGGTTTAACTGCAAAGCTAGAGCTCGGCATTGAACATTTTTAAGAGGACAAATGCACACAGGAGTTACTGGTGCTTGCAGCATTCTGATTCAGAGACTTTAGGAAGCTCTTCTGATACAAAACTTTGAGAAGAAAATGTTTTCAAATAATGAATTTCACAAATATGTAATTTGCAGTCCCTCTCAGAAATGACGGAATTTTTATTATTATGGAACAGTTCCTGCTTGTGTCAGGGTCAGTGAACTTGTAGACTTACCAGAGGTTATATTTGGACCTGACTGTATTTCAAGAAAATTGATCTTTAAAAACTCAGTTATTTGTGTAGTAATCATATTTGTAAAAATAAACTTTCCGAGGATTGCAACCACTTGGGCCAAACACACGTTGACTTCATATCTTTGAAATGAGAGTTTGAGACACAGGATCTGGAAGAAACAGATTTTCTAGGAGTATTACATCAGGAGTGGAGCGTCAACATTGGCACCTAGCAAGACTCAAATAATTTCTGGAGCTAACCAATTTTGTTCTTCTGCTATGACATGACTGCAGATGCTGTTTATTTCACAAGGTTGCATCAGAGACTGATAATGGATTGTCTCTTGGCAGCGTAGTGACTTCAGTTTCTACTTTTACCTGTGCTTTCTCTGCTTTGCTCTTCAGGGACAAGTCAAAGAAACTAGCAGAACAGGCTGCAGCTATTGTCTGTCTGAGAACATTGGGTGTGCCAGAGGGAAAGCTGTGTGAGGGAGAAAATCACCTGATTAACAAACGCAAGAGGGAAGACCAGGAGCACTTGAATAATAGAGACCATGGAGAAGATCTTGCTGAGCCTTCCCATAAAAAAGCTAATTTTATTGAAGAAACTTCTGACAGGAATGTGCCTAAGATGCCGCAATAGAATGAAAAATAATGGTTTCACACCTGGGCAGCTGCAAATTAGCACCTGTTTGTATATCTTGCTCTTTACATTTCATTTGGATTCTCTTGGAGACAGATAAATTCCCCAGTTGTGAAAAATGCCAATGAGATGTTTACTGCTCACCACTCATAGTCCCTATGGTGCCTTTCAAACACAATAAATTAGCAGCTTGATTTTAAAGAACATTGATAAGATTATCCTAAATAATAAATTTTTTAAAAATACCAAATATTTTCACAGCAATTTTGTCTTTATTGCTTTTTATTTTTAAGTCATCTGTGGTTTCTTGGTAAACTGTGTATGAGTACATCGTCTGTAAGTAGATGGATTCATTGTGGAACTATGTAGTTATCAGCAAAATTAATATAGGAAAATATTAGTAGTCACGTAGATAGGATTTCGTCAAGTGAGTTTCATGAATGTCTTGGAAGCTTTATTTACAGCCATCATATATCAAGAAAAACATCCTTCAGAGAGGACTTAGAAGTGATAACTCTAAGCTTGAAAATAACCATCTTTCATAACTTTTACTACATTTTACCCTCTGGAAATATTACATTAGAATTAGCCATTTTTTCCTGCTCTTGGGTATTATAGTTCTGCCTTTCCGGTAAGGAATTCTTGTTTCTGTCAGGACTATTTGGAGCCATCACAGAATAAGAAAAATTCATTCTCAGTTTGTCTGTGCTGTAATTATGGATGGCCATAGCTAGGCCAAACAGAGCATGTGAAAACGAGAATGAGTTGTCGCTCTGTTGGAATGGGCATTCAAGGCTTAATATATCAGGGCTGTAGATTATGGCAAATGGCTATAAACATGTTGGACACCCTTGAATAGGTTGAAAAAGAACTAAAGTTACAACTGTATATAGGTGTGTGAGCATGTCAGAATGTTTTGGGTTAATGACTTTCTGTTAACTTGCTTTCATTCCTCTTCCCTCTGTTACAACTAATGTCACTTATTACCCTACTTTGATCATTCAGTATCTGAAGGGGAGCTATAGGGATGTTGGGGAGGGATTCTTCGTTAGGGACTGTAGTGATAGGACAAGGGGTAATGGGTTCAAACTTAAACAGGGGAAGTTTAGATTGGTTATAAGGAAGAAATTCTTTACTGTGAGGGTGGTGAGGCACTGGAATGGGTTGCCCAGGGAAGTTGTGAATGCTCCATCGCTGGCCGTGTTCAAGGCCAGGTTGGGCAGAGCGTTGGGTGGCATGATTTAGTGTGAGGTGGGGTTGGAACTAGATGATCTTAAGGTCCTTTCCAACCCTAACTATTCTATGATTCTATGATTCAGTTCATCCTAATCAGTTCTACAAGATAATGGCATTTACTGTGTATGTTCCCTTCTCAGTACTGCTTTTGAAGTAATTACTTCAGTGAGCAGTGATTTCCTTCTAAAAATTGTTTTATTCACATTAGTTTTAAAGAACAAACCACCCTGGTGACTCTGTACAAGTTTCTCCTGTGCTTCTCTTTTTGCTGTACCTTTCGTAAACAGAAGGTGGCAGATTTCCCCACCCCCACCCCACCCCCCGAAAAAAAAAATATTCTGACTTCTGCAGTATTTAACTATCAGCCGTTGCACTTCTGCATTCTTGCGTAGGGTGGCAATTGAGTCCGCAGTTGGCTTGGAGGATATCTAGCCTCACTCTTCAGAAATCTTAATCTTTTTTTATTTTACTTTTTTTAAATTTGGATGTAGTAAATATGTATGATACTTGGTCAATACTAACCAAAGCTGTGTTCTATTTTAAGTATTTGCTTAGTGAAAGTGTTTCACTATTAATCCTGTGGAACTCAGTGAAGCAACTGGGGTTTTTTTTTCTGTCACAAGGTTACAGCAAGCAAACAAAAAATCAGTTATATTTTGTTTCTTCGTACTGATGCTGCGAAAACAATACTTGCCCAATTGTAATCCATGGGTATAGGGAGAATGGTAATTTGTCCTCCCTGCAGTCTACGTGTACTCTGTGCGTTAGAAATGGGAATGGGAATGCAAAGATATTTTTTACTAGCCCTCCAGCATGGATGTGCTCACTGTGGGGCTACCTCTGGGGCCTTGCTGGTTGGAATGCTTTTTGGAATGTCCCAGGCTCTGAGCCCAACCTCGCCCTGGAATGTGAGGTTTAATGTTGGCGGTACTAATACAGAGTTTGAATATCAAAATCTTAAGAGTTCCCCGGTACTGCAATTTCAGAAAGCTGGCAAGTGAGCCACATGTCAGCTCAGCTGCTCTTTGATTCAAAGATTGAGCATGCCTTGGGTGGCTGGGGGAGGAGTGATGGGTTTTGTTTTGTTTTGGTTTTTACTTACCCGTTATGACCTGCAAAGGGTATGCTTTTCAAAGATGTTAACTGGCAAGATTGCAAGAAGTCCAAAGCAGGTGTTAGCTAGAAAGAAGTCTTCATTCACAGAAGCGTTTTATCACTTCTTTAAGCAAACCTACAAGCTTGACATACTTCAGAGCTGTTGCCTTTCTAAACAGGACTCTGCTTATATTTGGACTCCAAGTCCAGAAGCTGTGTTGATGAGATGGCCTGTAAGGTTCTATCCATAGCGCAGTACAGGAAGCTAATGTTTGAAGCTTTTATTCAGAGCTTGTGATGGAGAAGCTGATGAAAAACATTAAAAGTGAGACGTAAAGCCTTTGGTGAGGAGGGAGTGCCTCTTATATTGTCAAAAAGCAATTGCCTAGGTCAGTTAAGGGGAAGAATTCATGAGCTTCAGAGGGAATCTAGTCCACTCATCTTTACTCAAAGGAGCATTGACCTCAGTGTTTTTTATGAGAGGAGGCTTGAAAAATCTCCAGCCTTTGTGGTGTTCACTTAGCTCCCAAATGAAACTGTTTTAGGACTTAACTTGAATCTGTCTGTTAAATATCCACTAGATAAATAAATACTTTTCTCTTGCCCTGGCATGGTGGGAGAGTGTCTGTTTCCCATTTTTAGAAGTCATTGTCTGAGAGAGATCCTCTTGTGAGTTTACATAGGACTGTAGTACAAATCTGATACTTCACTCATTTTATTTTCACTTGACAGTCTCCATACGTTTGTTGATGCTTCAGTATGTCATTGTGTTTGATATGAAAAATGAGCTTCCTGTTTAAATGCCATTAAAAATTATTGAGTGGTGATTGTAACTGCAATGGCTATAATCTGTAGTTGTGAACATGGATTTTTGACTAGTATTCTGTTGTGAAGGGCTGACAGACCTGAATTCGAGTACAGATCTTCAATCTGTACTTTTTAGCTGTTTTAAAAGTGTACATACATTTTACCTTTCCTCATAAGGTTTTTTGTTGGTTTGTAAGATTATCAATGCACTATTAGGATGCTGCATGTGCCACATATGCCTTTGTACTTTCCACTGTCCATCCTGTGTGTGGGTGTTAGAAAGGATTGGTAGTATTTGGTCACAAGTCTTTATGTTAAATTTCTTGAACAAACTGATAAAATGGTTTCCCTCATTGTGGTCTGATAAAAGTGAGTATTACAAAGATGTTAAAACTAAAAGCTAAAATTTTTAAATGTTTTATTTGTGGGTTAGTTTGATGTTTGTTTTTTTTTAATTTCAAGTATTGGAAAACATTCTCCCTTCGATTAGAGCCTGATTTTTTTTTTCTAACTCAGACTTCATGAGAAACTTCCCAGTGACTTACGTGATTTGACATGGTGCTTGCTAATTTATTCAAGAAATTAATTACTGAATTTTCTTCAGGTTTTTCAGGCAGCAAAGACATGAATGCCTCTGAATACTTCACTGTTTCACTAGCTCTCTGAATCATTATAAAATTCAAATCAAATTTCCTGGCCATCTGTGAATTTGCTTTAGTTACATACTCATGTAAGTCCCATACCAGAAACAATTTAACAGCTGAAACCATTGATCATTGCTTTCTTCTCACTGTACCGAAATACAGACAAATCCTGAGCACCAGACAGAAGACAAGTAAACATGTCTGGGTAGAGGTACCTCTATGAACCACAAACCCCAGGAGATCTTAAGAATTTTGAAACCGATATGGGACACTTCCACATCAGCAGAAGAGTGCATTTTCCCTGTTTGACATGCAACCACTTGTTTTGTTGTTTTGCTTGAGTTTTTGTTTGGTTGGTTGTTGTTTGTTGTGTTTTCCAGAAGTTAAACATTCAATGTCCAGATCCTTTGTGGATTGTTTGTAGAGGCATCAGAATAATATGATTTCAGAAAGCTGGAATATTGAGACTGCAGGATTAAGCCAGTACATCACCGTACAGTTAGACTATGATGCCTGCCTGCTGAATTGGTGATATGGAAACTATGGTTTGCTGTCATGCTGCCCTGTGACATTCTCTTATTGCAGCTAATACAAGCTCTTCCTATTTTGCTCTGTCTGATCATGGAATTGTACTTACAGTATTTATACCCCTTAGGCTATATAAATACAGTGTTATGAATACTGAATTAATAGATATTTAATAAATTATCTTCTGTTCTATAAGGTTTGATCAGCATTCCAAATGTTCCAATGTAGACTGTAAAATCAGTAGTAATTTGTTCACTAGTAGTGACCTGAGATGTGTGCTTATCCTGTAATGGCAGTGATGCTGGGGTGAAGGGATAAATGCAGCCAAAAAATGAGAACTAGTCACTGAAATCTTTCTATACATAGTATTAGTTCAGCATTTACCCTTTTTTTCATGCTTGTATTCAGTATTTAAACTTGCCCATAGTAGAATGATTCTCCATTCTTTGTTGGAGACAAAATTTGTAACACTATTTATTTAAAGCAATGGTCTATGATGCTCTTGAGTTGTGGAAGCAAACACAGCTCAAAATATGAAGGACAGACTTGCCATTTCATTTCTTCTTATAGATAAACACTCTGAAGACAGAGATTTGTTCCACCCCCACTTTGTGGTTTGTTTTTTTTTTTTTTTTTTTTGTAGTTTTTCTTTTCATACATCTTAATTTTAAATGAAAGTAGTTTAGATGAAAAGGAGATTTTCCAGAAAGGGTTGATGTATTTCCATGAAAGGAAGAGCTAACCTCATCCTGTTAAAAACCATCTCGCATCTTCACCCATCACTGCCTGGCTGGCATTATGCATGTTATTTTCTCGTCAACCCAGCCTGTGAATTCACCAGATCACCTGGTCGGAGAGAACATTTCACCCACACTTCCTCTCACTTCCCCTGTGCTTTAGAACCCTGCGTGCACACTGATGCCCTAACAGCTCAACAGAGCAAGATAGCAGCGATGTTTCTGTGTAAACACATGTACAAAAAGTGAATGCTGTTATTCACAAATGTTACAGGGTTTATGGAAGCCAAACCTGATACTCAAGCAATGAAAACTTCCCCTCTGGGAAGAAGAGAGAGGTAACATAGTAGCTGTCTTGTTTTAGGACATTCTGATCCTCTAATTGTATTACAAACTGGGTACCTGAGGCCGGTGGAACATGCTTCTGTTCCAAGGCCAGAATTCTCACCTCGGTCTTGTTTGCAAATATGAAAGTAATCAGCAAATAGGAGGGATATTCCTCAGTTTAGTATGCTGTAACACTCCGTTTCTTGGGGGTCAGGGAGCTTAGTGGCTTTGGTGGTTTGATTTTTGTGGGTTTTTTTATTATTAGAGTTTTAGGATCCTGTACTCACAGAAAGCAGCTAATTGTATTCCTTCTTGCATGAGTAAGTTTGGTTAGCTTTTCTGTAACTGTGACTTAAACTGATTTTCACTAAATACAGCTTAGCATTTAGACTAGTTATCTGTAATGCTAATCTTAGTTTACTGAGGCTTCTCTCAGTAGATCTATGTGGATGGGGAAGAGAGGGTTTTCAGATGGTCAGTTTCTGCTCAGTTGCTTTCTTAGCCTTACTAAGTTAAAGTTAGCTTTTGTAAATACCATTCTTTTCTTCCATCTCAATATTTAGAGTAGGCATGTCAAGCTGATGAGTTTATCTAAACATAAATAGCCACCTTGTTATTCCCTGAATTTCTGTTGCAACCCTTTCTTGCATCCCTGGGTGAAGTAAAATGAATTTGAAATTCAGTTGTCACACGTGAGTTACTAGAACAGTATTGTGCAGGTGTTGACTTCCATTCAAAAAGGCATTTAGCTGGGATGACAAAAAAATGTCTGTTTTCTTCCTATCTTTGCTTGTCAACAATTGCTTTTGTAGGTAGAGATCATTAAACAGCACAAATATTTCTTTGACTTCTGTAGTGCACAATTAAACTGGTGTCAGTGTTGGGTTTTGTTATGTTACTTTCTCACACTCTAACTGGGGTCCTCAAGATCATGCACATATCCCTTCAGCAGGGGCGTCCAGCACAGGGGCAGAGCAGACAGCTGAGAGTGGCCACCAGCTTTGCTGGCCCCAACCAAATGTGTCACCAAATGTCAGTCAACAGCTGACGTGCCTTGCTTGACATGTAAAGACTGGCTGGAACAGCAACGCAGCAAGAATACCTCAGCTGAATCGTGAAGGTGGAAGACACAACTGGATAGGGAACCTTCTGCTCTGCTGCCTGCACTCATGATAATACCTGTGCAGGTAGTATGGATGTTTTAACTGAAGTGGAATGAGCTGCTGGTTACAGTCCAGTCTTGAGCATGAAACATCTTGTTGACAGCCTCGGCACAAGCATCAGGGCAGGAAAAGAAAAGGGAAGTTAAAATATTTTTTAGCCCTTTCAAGTACAGTATCTCCAGATCAAGACTTGGGGTCAGTGACACAGGTTTCTTGGAGTTTGTACTGTTACTGTCTATGATGTAGCTGATCTGAAAGAATGAAATAATATTCATTCTTTGACACTTCTGTGTGAATTAGCATGGAAATTAATGCAATGAGAAGATCCAGAGTGACTGGGTGCACAATTGTCTGATATGCTTCTTTGTGATTCAAGAAATAGAACTGTGAAAGGTCTGGCATATTCTGTCCAGTATGCTTCCCATCTATTGTCTGCTCAGTATTTTGTGGACAAATTCATAACCTTTGTGTAGCAGATAAAAGCAAATTTATTCCGCTAATTGTGTAACTGGTCAATTAATGAACAGTCTAGAGTATTGAGCTCTGTCAGAAATATGTGCATCTATATTGTAAATATACCCACAGTGCATCATGAACTGCTGTAGTTAAACATAAAGCTAGCACCAGGAGGATCTTCCTTGATAAGTGAGGAAGTGGCATGATCTGTCATTAGTTTCCTCCTAACGAGAAACAAGTATCTTCAACCACATCTTTAGACTCCCACGCCATTGTGGATATCAAGATGTTAAGCTTGGTTTATTTTAAAGGTCATCATGTGAGATCTAACACACTATTTCTAAACTAAAAACATAACTGCACAAAAGGAAAAAATTCAGATAATCAAAAGTGAGTGAAACTTAACACAATCTCTAAAAATAGACTCCAGCATTACTTTTATGATTTAAAAACACTAGCAATTATGCACAGGGTTTGGGGCTTCTATGTTGTTATGTTCGAGTCTGTGTGGAATATAGTTTTGTTATCTACGGTGTAGCAAAGCCAGAATAGGCAAGTGTTCAGACTATACGGAGCATCCACTATGAAGAATTTACCATGAAGACAACAAACATGAAAGGCAGGCACATGTGATATACAGTGTATACCAGGGGTGGAAAAGGTGAGGAGCTCAAAGCTGGCTGACCCATTTTTCACGAGAGTAGAGAAGAAGCTGGAATACATATTTTTGTGCTTTCCATGCTCTCTGTGACAAAGATGGATGTGGTAAAGGAGGAGGAAACTGAGGGACTTGGAGTGGACTCATATCACAAGACATGGGAGAACGAAAAACTTAATGTAAAGCAGCCAAAGAATATGTTGTTGGATGAACCAGTGTCAAGAAAGTTAAAATAGTGAGGGATCTGGAACTGGAGTTACAGGAAGAGATACCAATGCCAAAGTCAAATGATTTACCATCTCCCTGAGTGCTTGTGTTGGTGATTTAGATATGGTTCTGATATTTAGATTTAGATATGCTGGATAATGTCCTAAATTCAGATCTATCCACTACAGATATGGAAAGTAGCGACATGCTTTCTTGCATGTGATTTTGAGAGGATATTATTTAAAATGGAGATCAGCATTGTTTCAAGGTTTTGCTAGTTGCCTATGAAGCTTTAGACTGAATTACTTATAAATGACATTCTGGGTAAATTAGATAGATTAAAATTTTGTATTTTGGACCTAAGTTCGCACAAACTTAAAAGCTATTTAGGCAAGGAATTTTGTCTCAAGCCCTTTTCTGATTGATTTTTCTAAATTATGTGCTTAAAAAGAAGGAACTGGTATCCAGTGCTTCATAGGGACTGCAGGAGATATTTTGTGAAATGTCTACTGTGAGATGGGAGGTGAACTGAAGAAAGCCAGAAAGCTGTATTAAATGGCCATCGGTTGAGGAAGTTGCTACCTATGCTGGAGTCTCATCCTGTATTAGAATGACAGTGTATTTGAAGTGTGTTGCCAGGATATTCTTGGGAGTAATTATTCCTGAAACAAGTAACACACAATTCTCAGAAACACTCAAAGCTACTAAGTAAACTACTGTAGCATTCAATTCAAACATGTTAGACACTTTCTTTCTTGAAAAGTGTGGAGCGGTAGCTAAGGCAAGGGACTATGAAAGCTGACTTGATGTTTATTCTGGGCTATTTCATTGAGCTATTCATGCTCACCAATAATTTAATCCCTTTACTGTTAACAGTTCCTCTGTTATCATAGAGACATTTCATGTTATCAAGGCTCACATAATAGTCTGTGGTTCAAATCAAGTTACCAAGTCGTTGTCTCCTGCCTGTTGTTGCAACCTCCATGGTTCATTACCTCGCTTATTGTGCCAGCACAGACACGTGCTTACAGCTGCTTTTATTTTTCAGGTGAATCAATTCCCTGATCTGATTCACCCTGGGATCACACAAGTCTTAGTGTAATGCAACAGCAACATGGCACCTAGGCAAGACAGGGTATCTGGGAATGGAGAGTGCCTTGATGAAAGAGTGGAAAGAGGGACTGTTGAAGTCAGTATTCATCACCTACAAAAGGTCAGCGCAGCCACAGCCTCATAGCTTCAGGTCCAGAAAAGGACTTCCTGAGAGCTTAACCTTTGCGTTTGGAGATCTTGTTTATGGACAGGGTTCATAATAGTCAAATCAGAGTTGTAATTTTTTTGCATCAAATTATCCCTACAGATGGTGAGAATCATGGCAATAGACCCCTTCTGATTAACAACACTGTACATTGGGATGCAGTTTGCTTTGCAAGTTCTGTGATTTCTGGGAGCAGCTAAGGCAAATGTTATTTGTTTGTGAGTAAAGTTGTATTGTTAAAATACCAGTTGAAATTACCGACTACTGGCAGAACAAGCAGACCAAAACAGATCTTGGAGCTGGCTAAATTTCTCAGGTATTTATTCAGTTTTGTAGAACATAATGCATCCCTGCAATGAACTCAGTGCTGCAAGGGTTCTGTTAGTAACAGCTAATACAGCTGCTTTGTAGCCAGGCTGGCTGTGCCTGCATGAGCTGTAGCTCTAAAAACACGTACAGTGTACATACACTCTCAGTCACAGTGGGAGAAGTTGGTGGATAGCCTGGCTATCTAGCGTCTGCTTTAATGGTAAACCAGTTCTAAGTCTGATGGACTACCCATGGATTTTGGTGCATATGATAGCAATGTGAGTTTGTGATGGTAATCTTCCATTTCTAAGTATAGATTGTGACTGTAAGGAAAACTGTATCTTTTAAACCCTAGACATTTTATTGCTGCTTGCTAGTCCACAGTAGGAATCATGGCAGCTGATAAATACTTGAGTCAAATGTAGAATCTTTAGAAAGATTCTGTAGAATCTTTTTAGAAAGAATCTGTAGAAAAGTAAATACCTTATTGTACTTCTTTCGTCCTCCCACTATTGTTTCCTGAAAATGAAGAATATGTCAAAATAATTACTGAATCCACAGCATACTTCTAGATGTTTATCTAGGGAATTAGTGCTTTGGAAAAGGCTCAAATTAGTGTCTGCATAGGCTGAAGTCCTCTGCCTATTACTTGAATACAGCATGGTCAAGTCCCTTTTATAAGTATGTCTTGTGAAGTCAGTTTGAGGGAAGTAACCCTGGACATCTCTTCCTGCCCCTGCATCACCCTCTCAGTTCTGTGTGTACAGCTATTTGGCTAATTAGTCTGGAGAACTGATGCAGGGTAAAAACAAATAGAGTGGTTTGTTGCACAGAACATTTTGCTAACCAAGAGCCACTGCTGCGAGAAGTGAAACACTCTTGAAACACTCCTACCCGCATCTAGGATGACTTTGAACCAGGTTCTGTAGTTCCTGGCTATCCAGGGCTCCATAGTTCACATTACCAGATGCTTTGGACAGTGTCTCATTCCTAATGAAAGATGAAAATAGATACTTTTTCAACACAGAAGTGGCAGCCGTAAGTATTTAAAGGGTAGATATTGGCAAGTACAAATGAGCTGAAATGGAAGCTCAGTGGATTCCTGCATGGCTAACAGACAAACAGCATTCTTGTAAAAAGTGAGTTGTCTTTCCTGGCAGTAAGGCAGTCAGTCAAAGTTGTTTGCTGACTGTGTAACAGATGCTGTACCTCTTTTGTACATAAGATACCAGGTACTTAAGATATCGGCATTTAATGTTTGGAGAGGATTAGTCTGCAACAAACAAAAGTTGTTGCAATTCAAAACATGGACAAGAAATCAAATATATTTCGTCTTGCAGCAGTTTGAGTTAACTGGTTTTAATTGTGAAAGATTATTTTTAAACGAGAACTGCCAGAGGCTAAACTTTACACATCATTAAAATATAAAGGCCTTTTTCCAAATGGTCATCAGTTTCTCTCTTTAAAGAAACTGCTATACAGTTGCCTACTCAATGATATTGTTAGGGCTTCCTAACAAGATTTCACTCCTTTCTTCTGAATCATAGTATTCGTTCACTTTGTTTCAGGATATTAATAGTCATGGTAACCAACTGTCAGTGAGAACCTTGTCCAGTCCCCAGAGTAAAAGGAGCCAACAAAAAGGAACGTTTTTCTTTCATTCCTTTCCTTTGGTTCTCTGATCATTTGCCACAACAGGCAGACTATTTGGATAGAGCCATGTTAGGGAGTAGCTTCATATGTCAGACTGGCAGATCTGAGAGGACTGGCAACTACAGGAGGTGTGGAGGAGTTCACCTCTTAATATAGACCAGATGCACATGCCTGACTGTGTCCTCAAGTTCAGTAATGTTCCCTCTTAGATCAAGACAGGGAAGATGGAAACTCTATTCTTCAAAGTGCGCTTGTGATACTAGTTCTGATTGCTGTAGACAGGCAAATGAGCTTGATCCTTTACTTTATTTGGCTATGAGTGAAGCCAAGGTTTGCTGAGATATCCTCCATACGGGACTGGTCCTAAAGAATATAAGGGATGGAAAAATGTCAGGAGAAGGCAAAGGTTCAGGGGAAATACTTGAAAGAAAACTTGTTCCAGGATCCACATTAACCTTTTTTTAATAGTCTTTGATGCTGCTGCTGAGCATCTGCTATTTTCTAAATGAATGAGGTGATGAAATCTTTTACAGTGCATCTTCCTGATGAATCATAGAATCATAGAATCATAGAATAGTTAGGGTTGGAAAGGACCTCAAGATCATCGAGTTCCAACCCGCCTGCCATGGGCAGGGACACTTCCCACTAAACCATGCCATCCAAGGCTATGTCCAACCCCACCTTGAACGCCGCCAGGGATGAAGCATTCACAACTTCCTTGGGCAACCCATTGCAGGGCCTCCCCAGCATCCCTATAGGCCCCCTTCAGGTATTGGAAGGCTGCTATGAGGTCTCCACGCAGCCTTCTCTTCTCCAGGCTGAACAGCCCCAATTTTCTCAGCCTGCCTTCATACAGGAGGTGCTCCAGTCCCCTGATCATCCTCATGGCCCTCCTCTGCACTTGTTCTAACACTTCCATGTCCTTTTTATGTTGAGGACACCAGAACTGCACACAATACTCCAAGTGAGGTACTTCTTAGAGCTGCTGAGATAGGTGACAGACAAACTAGACATGGTTATCTGTGAGCCATGTAGCATGTGTGTGGGAAAGCATGTAAACTTTTTGACTATATTCACTCTTGAACTTTAAGACAGATTGCCATAAATAATAGAGTTGACTTTGGTCTCCGTATTCCTACCACTTCTGTATAAGCCTGTACAAGATAGAAGTTCTTTTAAAGAGGATTTATGCATTTTAGTCTTCATCTGATTCCTGGCTCCATTATTTATGTCCTCAGGTTAAAACACCCAAACATGCAGGATTACCAAGAGTCATTTCTGAAGTGAAAGATTTGGGAGTAGAAGAGCAAAAGAAAAATGTCCCTCTGTTCCTTAAAACAGAAGCATATTCTTTGGAATCTCTTTATAGGGAGTATATACACTGGTCAGTATGTGAAAGGTACTCAGTCTAGTAGCTTCAGAAAATTTACCAGGCTCTGGCAGTATCACTAGGGGGGCAGATATGACCTGTAAACAGACTAAGCATTAGGGATTATCTCTATTTCCCGCCTGATGCAAAAACAAGTACTTTATTATATGGAGTAATAACTCAGCCCTGTATTTGTAAAAGTGGGGAAAGAGCAGCTACTTAACAGTTCTTTTCTGAGTGTTACAGAGCCTTTAAAAATCTGTCTATGAATTTTTCCCTACAAATGCCTGTATTGTGTAATCTGGTTTGGGGGCAGGCGCACATATGGGATCTTGGAAGTCTGTAAATTTATGTGTGGTTATAAAATCGTCTGCATATTTTAATTTTTAATTTTCCAATAAACTGCAGGAGTCAGTAACAACCAGCTTGTTCATACAAAACCAGCATGCAACTGCAACAATATCTGGGGTGGGAGGGAGGAGGAGAGACCCCCCTTGAAGACTAAGCAGAGTAAGTTCGTTATAATGTGATCTTAACTGTGTGTGACCCTTTTTAAGTGGATATCTCTGTGGTCCTCATAAAGCAAGTCCAAATTATAGGTGGATGTTCTTTTTTGGAAGAAAAGGGTGATGTCATGTAGTTTGCGCACAGGCAAAATGCCAGCTGAACTGTGAGTTCTAAATACATAACACTGACAGATATGACCCTTTAAAAACTATGAAATTTTAATAAGAACTGACTCTGCCACACAAGCCCTGTGTAAATAGGCCCAGTTTTGCACATTTAGTAAATTTACTTTAGTATTGACTTACAAAGAAACAGCCAAAAGGGCATGTTTGCAAGGAAATCACTGGATTCTACTCACAATATTTAAATGGCATGCCTATGGTCTCTGTTTTAAAGGTAGTTTTGTTGTTTAAAGGACATATTTTATTGCCAACTCTGACACTTTTTTGCTTTCTGAGAATTCTCCTGTAATTGGCTGCTTAGATAAGTATCAGAAACATGCTATGCTCAAACAGGATGGCTGCTGTAGTTCGACAAACACCTTTCCTCATGTCAGTGCTCCTCGATCCTCAACTGTTCAGTCCCCACAGCTCAGCTGTACCCACTGCCTCAGCTGTGGCATGGGATTTTGTGCTGAAACAGATTAGGGAAGTGATGCACGTTAAAACCACCATCTTCTTCACATCCGTCCACCAAACCTCCAAACAGTTATCTGGGGGCAACAGGAGAGAAAGAAAGGAAGGGAACAACGAGCCTGAGGGCAAGGGTGGCTTAGGTCAGACTTTGCAGCAGAGCTATTCCAAGGAAGTATAAACCATACCCATATGTTTGAGGAAGAAACCTCAACTGAGCTGTCAGAATGGAGAATTGCTGTTATGGAAGGGACGTGCTGTTTTTCTAGCTGCCCTTGCTGAGGTAGAGCTCCAAAATGAAAATTTATGTGCACAGATACACCATAACCTGTCCCTACTGATATGTATTTCTCACATAAAGCTGTGGGTAAAATAATTTCGACAAGTCTAAGTAAGGTAAAAGATCAAGAATTAATAATGGAGACTACAGCCCACTGACTTAGTGAAAGACTGATCATTTTCTAAGGCATTTTGGAAATTAAATTTAGGTTTTGGAACTTATTTACAGTAGAACATTTACTTTGTCCATAGCTAAGGCACTGGAACAGGTTGCTAGAAGTAGTAAATGCCCCATCCCTAGCAGTGTTCAAGGCTAGGTTGGACAGAGCCTTGGGCAACATGGTCTAGTGTGAGGTGTCCCTGTCCGTGGCAGGAGGGTTGGGACTAGATGATCTTAAGGTCCTTTCCAACCCTAACTATTCTGTGATTCTAAGACCCTTGTCCTAGTGCTGTGTATAGTCAAACTTCATTTCAAGGCACTTCCATAAGAATTTGGTGATTGTCAGTTATTACTCAAGTTTCTTAAAAGAGGCAATTTTTATTTTGTGCTATGTAACTAAAATTCAGAAGTCATCTTTCAAGTTGAATATGTGGGGATTTTTTTAACTTGTAACATGAAAACAGTGATTTCTTCAACTGCATGCAACTTTCCAGTTTTCACCAAGATTTTACTTTAGTATCCCATTGTGTCTTTTAGTAACAAGAGGCAAAGACAGTTTACATGGGATAAGAGTCTCACCATAATCTTCTATTTTTAGAACTGAACTTTTTCCCTGCAACTCTTGAAGACAAAACACCATGTGAAAAGTTGACTACTCTCAACATATTCCAGCTGAGAGCAGAAATAAAAATACCAGCAACATCACAAAAAGCCTTTCACTCATCAGACTTTTCACACATTTTTTTTCTGAAAGAAAGCATTCAGATGAATTTCCAAACTCTTAGGTGTTTATCTGAGCTATACCCACATTTTTTAACCTTTTGTAGCTCTTACTTGTATTTGAGACTAAAAAATATATTTGTCGGGGTCATGGCTTAGAACAACAACCATCCCTAGTGGGTAGATTGTTTTCAGAGTTACTGAATTGTGGGAGGGGGATAAATTGATGAATTGTTGTCTAAGTGCTTTAAAGATTCTCTCTTACTTGAAGTAAGTTTCAGACCATTTTTTCCTGATGATTTGCTATTGCATATCACTTTTATCTGACAATGATACTTTGAAATTATTATTCTTCTCATTATAATATACATCTCTAGAACTAAGGTTAACAGGGAAGATCCCATAGCAAATAATTCAATAGTCCTGTCTTTATGACTTGCAATAAACCTCATTGTTTGCCTTGCAGAGTCACTTTCTCCAAGTTTCGGTATTGAACAGCCTCATCACAGGTTTTCTTTTGAAGTCAGTCTACATCAATGTATTTGCAGCATTTATCCTTGAGATATGTACTTGTTCACAGGCTTTTTACTGGCATTTGTAAAGAACATAGATCCAAAGGCAGTGTATCAGAGTGTTTCTCCGGCGCTGTTGCTCCTTGTGGGCATGCACGGTGGCTGGTACTGCTCTTGCACTTGTCTCATGACACAAAGCATTTGGAAGCAGTACTAACTTCAGATATCCTTGGTCTGTGTTGCTTATTGCAGCCACTACACCATTAGTGAACAGTTGTGCTGACACAGCTTCTTGTGGGGCCACACAATGGATCAGGCCCAGGAACTTCTCTGAGCTGAACAGTCCCCTCCCTCTTCCCCCATATCAAGCATGGGGCTGATTTAGTTCCCTGGGTCTTGCTTTCAGGGTGGTCTCACTAGTGGTCATGCCAAAACAGCTGAGCAGATGGCATGCTCCTGTGGTGCAGAGGGAAGGAAGAAATCATTAAGTTGGTATTGCCCAACACTGTATTCTTATTACTCTCAAAGTACAAACAGATGTAAATATTTCATTTATTTCCTACAACTTGTTGCTATAATTGCAATTTACCTTAAAGGCTAGGTTACACTAGGTTTAAGTGTAAATGAGTAAAGGAGGGGTTTTTGATACTTAGCTGTTATAATTTATCATGTAGTCTAAATTAATTAATTTTTTCAAATTGATTAAAGTGTTGTCAGATAAATATTTTTATTTAACATACCCAGTTGGCATTAATGGCAGTCTGACTAACTGGTGCAGATCAAAGCATTACTTCGTTTGCTGATAATTCTTTAATTGCTAAGTGAGTATCATCTTTGGTCTGTTATCTGGCACAGTAAAGAGACATGTTTAAAACAGCAGCAAAGGTCCTGCAAGTGGGGTCAGGTCTGGCTCTGTTCCCTAGATTAGTGTGTGCTCTGGCATTCAGTCAAGTTGAGCCAATTCCAGGGACTTCTGTACTGTACCTGGCTTGGTCTGGCTTTTCCTGCAAGTGTTGCAGGTCATAAACCTGGGATTGTGCATTTGCTGCCCTGCATTCATTCTCCATAGGTTGCTCTTTGATCCAACCTGCAGATATCCCTTGTTTTAAAAGCTTTTTTTTTATTCCTCTCTACGCTTTAGCACAAGGCTGGCAATTGACAATTTACATTGAGGCAGCAAAGTCATCCTTACCAGTACTTTTTTTCTTTTTTTTTTTTTTTTTTCTTTAATGAGTGTGCTCAGTTGACACAAGTTATTTTGTGTTTTATGGGGAAGGTGTGTAGCAGGCACGACAGCAGAGGAACAGAAAAGTGCTGTATGCAAAGCTCTGTCTTTCACATGTCTCATGACCTCATTGCAAAATAGGTGTATGTTCTGGGTTCAGCAGTAGCAGTCATTTCTCATTCTTAGTAGCTGGTGCAGTGCTGTGTTTTTGACTTTCAGCCTGGGAGCAGCGCTGATAACACTGATTGTTTAGTTGCTGCTCAGTAATGTTTACTCTGACCAAGGACTTTCTGAGTCTCATGCTCTGCCAGGGAGGAGGGGAAGGCAGGAGGAAGCAGAGACAGAAGACACCTGACCCAAACTAACCAAAGAGGTATTCCATGCCACAGCACGTCATGACCAGGATGTAAAAACTGGGGGCAGTTACGCAGAAGGGTTTGATCACTGCTCAGTTGGTCTGGGTATCTGTCAGCGGGTGGTGAGTGGCTGTATTCTCTTCCCTTGTTATTTCCCTTATCATTATTATTGGTGGTAGCAGCAGTGGTTTGTGCTATACCTTAGTTATTGGACTGTTCTTACCTCAACCCGTGGGAGTTACATTCTTTTGATTCTTCTCCCCATCCCTCCGGGAGCGGGAGGAGGAAAGGGAGGAAGTGAGCTAATGGTTGCGTGGTTCTGGATTGCCAGTTGGACATAAACCACAACAGTGCATAATGAGAGAGCTCTGATACACACTCATAAAATGCCTCAGAGAACTGGCTCTGGGGCATAGGCGAGTGGGTTGTTGGTGAAGAAAACTGTGGTGACAAAATTAGGACCAATATACAGGTTCCATCCTGATTTTCAAATGCAGGTAAGGAAGATCTGCTGTTTAAACTGTGTAGGTTAATGTGGCTTATTTTAACTGTCACTGAAAAGGGAGTGTTCAATACATCGCTGTGTAGGTGGCTGGCAGAGGTAACCTGTTCACTGATCACAGCATGTCAGACCAGGATGGGCATCCATAGCCATACATGCAAAGGTGACAGGCTGAGCAGAGCTGAAAATAACTCCTGCTTCTGAAAGAAGGCGATTCCATTCCCACTATAAACTGCCCCAGGCAGAGAATTTACACAGCAAAAGTGAGATGTTTCCATCTGGTTTAGTGAGTTAAGTCAGTTCTCTGAGGGTCTATATGAAAGGAAACATGCAGAAAACCTCCTTTCTGTAATGGGGAAGTGTGAGACCTGATTCAGCTATCTCACTGCACATTTCCTCCATTGGTTCTAGCTAACAATTTTAGCAAATCATGCTGGCTGATTCATGGCTTTCTGCTGAAAGATGTTACTGTTCCCTTGTCAGAAGTACCAGGTTTAGTGAAGTTTCATCTGTTTAATTTACTAGCTGCTGTATTAGTGGAACCTGGAGCTAATTATAGTTTAAGTCACTGTTTAGACTGTGAGCTATGGGCTTCATATAAAGACAGTTAACCACTGACTGTTGGACAGCTGATGGTCCCAGGGGTTCTTTAGGACCTTATATCAAATGTGCATGAAACTGAGCTTGCTGAGGTCCCTCCCTGGTGCCACTCATGCTACCATATAATGAGCCAGTTTAGAGAACTGAGACAGAATGTTGCTTTCTTTGGAGAGCTAGCTCTTAACGGGCTTAAATCCCCGAGCTTGCTTACTGCACAGTGCTCACACCAGCACAAATCACTGAGTACCCAAGGGTAGGGTGGAGGGCCAGACTATGGCAATTGTAAATTAGGTTGGCTTACGGTGTTACAGAAAAACACCCTAAATTGAAGCAGCCAAAATACAAAAACTTGCTTTTAAGAATACTTTTTTCTTGAGTGATTGAACCACTACTGAGAAACGTAGGGATACTAAGGAATTCCACACAATTCAAATTTAATTTTTGAGTCATATTTGGGCCACTTATAAATATTGAAGATGATTTCCCATAAAGGGATTATTCCCACACTTCTGTTTAAATACCTGTCATTCTGGTGATGTTATGGGTTAATTAGTTCATTTTCTGAAGTGTATTTCTGGGATATTTTCCCATTAACTACTTTGACCCGTAACCTCATGTTCTGAGAGTTACTTAACCTTTGGTCTTGTACTGGCAACCATTCTGTTCCTTTCAGGATCTTTCTTATTTGTGATTCTCTTAGTAGCTCTATGTGGTTTATATTGCTATTTCCTAAAATGAAGCCTCACACAGTGAATTGATGTTACATTTAATTAACAGAAGTGTTTTAGATATTTCACAAAGTTATTGATAACAGGAACACTACATTAATACCAAATGTTTGACATAGAATCATAGAATCATAGAATAGTAAGGGTTGGAAAGGACCTCAAGATCATAATTTACTGGAGTAATATTAAATATAAAAATGGACCAATTTTCTAACTAAAGGACTGCTACAGGAAAGAGTTAACAATGCTTGAAAATACTTTATGAGGTTCTATGCTTTAACAAGTTTGGATTTCTTTCAAGTTTTACTCAAACATTTCTTGGCTTACAATTGTTTCTACTTTCATTTTAAAGCTTAATTTTAATCTCTTGCAATCAATTTTATAACAGCCTCAGCATAATTTGTTAGGGCATTCCCAATGAGGAAAAGTCCAAGAAATCCAGTAAGACTGTTTTTAATGCTGCAAAGGTATATAAATACCAATGTTGAAATTGTTTTTAGTTTGAGTTTTTGTCTGATTCACTGGTACCAATTGTTTTGTACCAACCACAATCATAGCCTGGTAGCCAGTTGAACTGGGTTTACAACTTTGTAACTGTTAGACGAATAACTTTCATGTACTGTCTTGACTGGAAAAGATTCCCTTCCAGTTTATGGTCATGCTGTAGCAGACACACCCCTCCCTTTGTGATATTAGATATGAAGCAGTATTCTGTGATATGGATCCTTAATATATGGACTGGTTTTCGAAGGTGCTACTGTAAAGATTTTAAAAGCATAAGCCACACTTTGCCTTACTGTCGGTAAAACTCGAGTAAGCCATTTCCCATTTGGTGCCTCTGGTACTTTAGCAGGCTTTTCCTCTTAATGTTTCTTGAACAACTGTATAAACCCAGAGGATTAGTCTGCCTGCAGGAGGGCACCAAGAAGGGCAGCTGTTGTTCTCTTCAGCATTTTTCTGCTGAGCAAAAGCATGTCAAAGCCATCAGGACAGCTTAATGCTACTACATGCTAAAAAAGTCATGCGTTATAGTGATTGTGGATACATACAGTCCTGCTGAATACTTCCTGCTGAATCCATGGCCAGCAGAAACCACTTCATGGCTGATTGATTGTTACTTCTTTTTTAATTGAGCAAAACTGAAGAAGATGTATGTAGGTTTTAATTCAGATGGAAAGCTAAACAGCAGATTCCAGAGACCTCGCCTTTTCTTGTGTGTGAGTACATTTAGTTCAGCAGAGGAGCTTAAGTTAATGAAGAAATTTTCATGAAAGTAAGAACACTTCTTTGCATTTTATACTGTTTATAAACATTAAAATATTTCAGAAAAAAATAGTTACATCATTTTGTTTAGAAACCTGTCATTTTTGTGATTTCATGGGTTCATTAATTCCTTTTTTTCCTGCTGTATTAGATATTTTCACTTTCACTACTTCTACCCATAACATCCTGCTTTAAGACAAACTTAACCAAATGCATATTACTACCATACACACTATTGCTAAAACACGTGTTATTCCTCAGGATACTCTCCTTGGTTAAAATCTTCCTCTTTACATGTTTCAGAAAGCATTTTGGACTGTTCAGTTGCAGACTGAACAAGACGTGGAGAAAAGGCATGCATAGTTTTATTTAAACAGCAAGCAGGCTGGTATCATCCTGATATCTATTATTACCAGCTGGTGTGCCATGAGCATCTATTTACAGTGACAGTGTTGCAGACATACTACTGAAAGCTTTTGAAAACATGTCTTTTCTTTCTGGATCTCAGCCCAGTACCCTCGATTCCTGCTGTCTCAGTGGCTGACCAGGTAAGAGCCTGTATGTAAGACACCTATTTCCTTTAGTTTATTTGCTGTGGTTCTGTGGGGGGCACTGTCAGTGCTGATTACATGCAAGTGTATTTACTCATCTTTTTACATTACTCTCCTCTTATAACATTTTCCTCTTCCAGATGTTTACATTAAACCCCCTAAATCTACAATCTCCCTATTTTCTTTGTTTATAATCATAGAATTGTATTTTATAATACGATAAAAGTTAGATGTCATAGCAGCAATAGATATTTTACCTGGAAAAATTGTCCATCTTTTGGAGAATGTTTTGCTTGGCTTTTAGTCTGTAAAATTAGGAAGAGTAAAGGGAGACAGAATAGGCAAAACAATAGTCTTCAAGCTTTTTCCCCCTTTAATTACATTAATTCCCAGTTGGAGGATCTTTCTTGCTCTTCCTTGATTTATTTTTTTTCTTTCTCAAATGGTCATGAAACTCTTTCTTTTTGTGCATTTTCCTCCATTGTGTTATCTTTATAAAAATCTTATCTTTAAAACCTCATTATGTCCCCATGAAAGAGTATTTTACTCTGTGTCATGCAATAGTTCTGATTTCAGAACCCCTTATCTTCAGAGGTTTTGCATTCTTTTTCATCCAGATACTTGTCTCATAGCAGTCATTGCTAAAACTCTGGTTTGTTTTAGTCTTACATCTGTGGAATAGGCCTTGAAGATGGTCTGCAGAAGTCTGTGGCATCTTTTAATATTCAGGCTATCAGTTGAAGCCATACCAAACCAGTCCTGACATGAATCTATTTCCAACAAATAGTTTAGCTGTGTTTGATATAGTCTGCAGATGGCAATATACCACAGGCACCTCCATCTGTACATCTCTGGTATCATTATTGCAAATGTCAGTCTTCCTACTATGGCCCAAAGATCACTGGAGTGTACTCACTGCAGCTCATAATGTAAGGCACTAGTTTGTTTATAATTTGCTGCCTAAACCAGGTTTTATGCTAACTACTTTTCTTTGGAGTTCCCAACTCAGCATCTTTCACAAACCTTGTCTCCTTCTTGGGATTTTTGTTTCAGGAACTTAATTTTTCAAGGAGAAAACATAATTTTGCTCTGTTTCTATAACTTCATGGATATTACATATATAGTACATAGAGACTTTTGAATATACTTTTTGTCTTCCATTCTACTTTCTCCCTAAATAGCTTTGAACTTTGATATAGTGCCTTTCATTTAGGGATATTAAACTACTTATTACCAATCACTTACCTTTATCGTGGAGATGACTAGTTTCTATTACCTTGTGTTATTTCCCTCCCAGTTGTTACTACCATTCTGGATACAACTGCTATGCCATTTTTGCCTAACAAGGCCAGAAACTAGATGTAATTGACAGGAAGATAGGCTGAGAAAATTGGGGCTGTTCAGCCTGGAGAAGAGAAGGCTGCGTGGAGACCTCATAGCAGCCTTCCAATACCTGAAGGGGGCCTATAGGGATGCTGGGGAGGGACTCTTCATTAGGGACTGTAGTGAGAGGACAAGGGGTAATGGGTTCAAACTTAAACAGGGGAAGTTTAGATTGGATATGAGGAAGAAGTTCTTTACTGTGAGGGTGGTGAGGCACTGGAATGGGTTGCCCAGGGAAGTTGTGAATGCTCCATCACTGGCAGTGTTGAAGGCCAGGTTGGACATAGCCTTGGATGGCATGGTTTAGTGTGAGGTGTCCCTGCCCATGGCAAGGGGGTTGGAGCTAGATGATCTTAAGGTCCTTTCCAACCCTAACTATTCTCTGATTCTATGATTCTATGATTAGAAAGTAGCCTGCTGTCCTGGGTTCAGCAGCAGCAGTCATTTTTTTTCTCCTTGGTAGCTGGTGCAGCGCTGTGTTTTTGATTTTGGGCCTGGGAACAGTGCTGATAACACCAGTGTTTTCAGTTACTGCTTGGTGATGTTTAGGCTGGCCAAGGACTTTGTGAGTCTCATGCTCTGCCAGGGAGGAGGGGAAGCTGGGAGGAAGGAGAGGCAGGACACCTGACCCAGACTAACCAAAGAGGTTATTCCATACCACAGCACGTCATGTCCAGGATGTAAAGACAGAGAGGAGAGACCTGGAAGGGTGGGGAGGGTGCACGGTGGGGGGTGCACTGCTGGCTACTGGGTGGTGAGCAATTGTATCCTTCCCTTGTATTTGCCTTGTCATTATTGTTACTGGTGGGGGTGCACTGGGTGGTCGGGCTTGATATTTGATGGTGAGCTATTGTATTCTCCTTTTCCTTGTATCTGCCTTGTCATTATTATTATTGGTGGTAGCAGTAGTGATTTGTGTTATACCTTAGTTACTAAACTGTTCTTATCTCAACCTGTGGGAGTTGTATTCTTTCGATTCTCCTTCCCATCCCTCCAGGAGCGGAGGGAAGAAAGAGGGGGGAGTGAGTGAAAGAGCAACTGTATGGGTTTATAGCTTAAACCACGACACCTGCATGCTGAGCAATTTTCCAATTATACATTTTGCAATTGTAGGCTGGTTTTTAATCAGTCAACAGATTGTGAGCCTTGATATCAGCAAACACTTTATAAAAAAGACCAAACTAAGAATAAAATTAATAGTGTTTTTTTTTTTTTTGCCAGTAACCAGTGAGTCTCAAACACTTTAAATGTAAAGTGGACAACAGTTTAAGTAATAAAGGCACTCAACATATTGTACACTTAACCGTATCTTCAGTCTGTCAATTTCAAGCAATTTTAATGCTTCAAAAGGACATTATACAGTGAAGTACATGAGGAAAAAAAAAAAAAAGAATTTCAACCCTCAAAAGACTGTGTCATGCTTTAGAATGGATGTATTCTTAACATGAATCACTGTTAATGTCATGGCTTATACAATCGTTTCAGGCAAATTTCATTTTATAATAGGAAGATAATCTATTTAAGTTTGGTAAGGTCCTCATAGAATTATTTATTGATCAAATAAAGTCATGATGTTGAATTTAACAAGTTTAGTCTTTTCTTACTGGTTTTTTTCAACCTAAAAATATTTGTTCTATAGCTTATCATTAATTACCACATTGTGGCTTATTGGCATTACTTCTTTTTAATGTATGGGAGCAGCAAGCCTTGGTCTCTAAAGGAGTAGCAGCAGGTCAAGCATTTCATTTTGTATTTGTAAGCAGATAATTTGTTCATATTAACACATCTGTGGCCTTTCTTATAATGAAAGCAAAAGGACTGGCTGTGTGATATGAATCCTTGGGATAAAATGGATTTTTAACATATGTTCAAAACTGAAGTCTTCTGTGAGCATTCACTGAAACTCTGCTGTTTTGTTCAATATAAATTAACAGCTTAACCATTGTTTATACATCTCTGGTGAACTGATATATAGGATCTGCAAATACAGCAAAAATAAATTAATTTTAAGTGGGTGAGACATTACTGAGTGATACTTTCACAACTTGCTGTGATCACTTCATTAATGGAATCTCTCATTCTCCAACTTGGAAGAATACTTAGTTATTTCTTTCTGTGTTTTGTCTTTTCTACTTTCCATACATTTTTAATATATAGCAGTACCTTTATCCCAATCCAGTCTGACACATAAGGAGCCAGAGGTTGCAGCTAAGCCCATTCCTGGAAAGGGATTAGGGCAGAAAGATACAGACCCATACCAGTAGCATAATATCAGATGACACACTGATTTAGGATTGATTCTGTGACTGAATTAAACCTCCCAGGCTTTGCTCTGCCAAAGAAGAATCAACGCCCTTACACACAATCTGGACAGCAAGCCAGGCGGAAACTCAATCAACTAAACAACTGAGAGGCAGGAGCTGCTAATGAAAAATACTGCCCCTATTCCAATGCAAAGGGGAAAATAAATGCAAACCCCCTGGCTGGTCTGTTTCACTTTATACTGGAATGGATCACAGCAAAAAAGGCAGAAAAGCACCTGCCACAGCTGGGATATAGCAATCCTGCTCAACGCCTCTTGCCTCTCAGCTGAAACCTCTTGTATCCAAATTAAGAATTTGGGTCAGAAAGCTCATCAGGCAAGTGGCATGAGCGTATGTGATCTAATGACTACAACATGAATCCAGTTCCATGAAGAAAAGGTAGATGCTGAACATCCAAACTACCAGGGAGCCTTTAAAGTTTTCCACAGCATTAAAGGCTATTGTTTTATGTTAGCTCAGTCTGATCTGAGTCAAGGATGAAACAGTGACTTGATCAAGGCTGACAGACCTCCTGACTAAACAGTGAGCCCATCAGGCTTTGTACAGAAACTTGGAAATAAGCCTATCAAGAAAAGATTAGTAATAAATTTATTTTGGTTGCTTATTATGAATTACGGTGAAGAGCTGTAATGAGGGAAAAATGTTCTTTTGCTGCCCCTGAAGACAACTAATACATTGATAAAGAAATTTAATTTACTGATAAACAAGGGCTATGTATCATTTATTAAATTACAATTTAAAAGGAGGAATGATTTAAGCACATGAGATTGTGGTAATCTCTAAGCTAATCAAAGAACATCAAATATATATCTGAAATACAGAAAAACTGGTGCACCTTGAACTGCACAGGCATTACACTTGAAAGAAACAAAACCATATCACAGGAGTATCACAGTATGTATAGATCCTACAGTACAATAGCTAAAGGCTCAGAGTTCCATTTTTGCTCTAGTGAACAGTTGTGTGATGCTTCTCCTTTTCCAGTACAAAGAAAAATATTAGCCCATATCATCTAGCCAGGCTGCTTGACTTCAAACACAGTGTATAAGAAGTATTCCAGACTTGAGAGTCCTTACTTGGAGGCATTTCCAGTCTAAGTGAGAAGAGGAACAATAGACATTTTATTTCCCTCACCTTAAAGGGAAACAAAAGCAGTGTTTTCAGAGCCCATATAAATAGCAAGTTATTTGTGCTGCTTTGATAAAGTCTGAAAATTAGACTACAAGAAATTAAAAGCTTGGAATAGAATCTGTATTTTCTATATCCCAGTCCTGTACCAGGGGACTGTCTGCTGGCTAATGAACAGTCAAAAAAAGAAGTTAAAATCTGGAAAAGTAAGTAAAATGCCGCCTTAGTCTTTGTATCAAGCCTAAGAGCTTTTATGAAACCTCATTTGAGTTTCCACAAATATTTATCTTATGCAAACATCACTGTGCATTGAGGAGTTTGTTCTCCTTCTGGTAGCAATACAGATTGTCATCTGATTTCACTCACAAACCACTTTAGGCTTCGTAACAAGACTCTAAGGTATCTGTAAAAGCAATCATTTCAGAAGCAAATACTCATGCCTGAAAAGTCCTTATATATTGATATGAGTAATAATGTAGCTGATAACTTTACTTTGCTTTTACTTGATGATCTGACAGCAAAATACTATGAATGTAAGTTTGTGAAGAGAGCCATCCAGATAAATGCCAGATTTCTAGACCCTCTAGTCTTTTTAACATGTGTGATGGGGGGGATTCCAACCTGCTCTGTAAAACTATAGGAACATAAAGCAGCAGCAAACTTTATGAAGTAATGTCTGCTTTACATGGCAGAATTAAACAACCAATAAAGCAAAGATTGTGTAATGTACAAATATATTGAAGAAAAAGATATTAAAGTCTACAAATATGACTGCTGTTAAGTTTAGGAGAGCGATGAAACTTCTTGGGAAAACTGTAAAATGGTTAAATGAGACTGTAAGTGTGACCTCATTAAGTTTTTATGTAGGTATGGTTTTGTCAACACACACCTTGTAGGCAATCTTTTTCTCTTTTAGACTTTGTAATCTTGCTATTGCAAATGCCTCCTTGATTAAACACTGAGCATAAGATGTAGATAAGAGTGATGTAATTAACAGTCATGGCTCAGGAAGTCTGAAAATGATGACTGCAGATTTTCACTGGAAACATAAAATTCATCCATGTTCTGTCACATGACTCCCTTTTACTCTATCTTCTGTTACCATGTATTCTAATGCCTGAATTAGGACAACTCCTAGTTTTCCTATAGAGCTTTCCAATGCTATGCCATCTACTTCTGTTTTTGTTTTCCTTTTAATTCCCCCATGGCAGAAGTTTCATATTTCACCCAGGCACTGGTAATTAGCCAAAGAAATTATTTAAAATGCCAGGTGTCACATATTAAATATAAATAACCTATGACCCTGTGTGCAAAAAGCAAGCCCCTTTCCTATATGACTGCTCAATTTAACTTTTTTGAATGTACGCTGTATATGGAGGTAGTGTCTTTCTCCCATGTAATACCATCCAGCAAGCACAAAAAATGGATGTACCTTGTTAGCTGTAAGAGACATAAAGGAGTGATATTTTGTTTGTATGCTATTTGTAAATGAGTTCAAGTGTGTAAGTGTTCACACTGGTCAAAAAATTTCCCTTGTACTTTTGCTTTCTTCAATAGCAGCTGTAAAAGGCATGACCATAGATAGACACAAGCCAAGGAACAGTAGTGTCTGCTGATTCCAGGAGTCTTTCTCTGTGCTTTCTCATCTGCCCTTTCTATGCCACACTGGTGTGTGTGGCTTCTAAACTGGTCCAGATTCAATCACAAATAGGAATCAGATCAAGCACATGAAACACAACCTTACGCATTATATTCTTAATTTGAGGCTGTTTGGTTTATTGAATCATGTGGAACAAATGCCTGACCATGCTTCTTCCAAAGCCTACTCTGGCTACAATTGCACAGCTGGGTTTGATTTGCTGCCCATAGGAAAGGGGGAGGAATCCCTATTACTCCAAGACAAATACAGATCTGGGATGTGGCTGCAGATCCAGAATTCCTAGCTATCCAGCATAGGATGATGTGTGGAAAATAAAACACTGCACAATGGAGCCCTCAGGTTTTTGGAGCAGAAAGTAACAACACGCCTAGAAAATAGCCCCAGTTTGGAAAAGATTCAAATACCACAGGAAGCGCATTCCTTCCTTCTTGAGGCACATGCAATAACTCCAGCTTCTGACCAGATCAAGGTGTATCCCCATCTGGATGCAATAACGCAGCCTAAAAGCAGCTAGGACAGAAACCACCTATGCATATTAAATAAATGAATCAATACAAGCACCCCTGCTTACAAAACCACAAGTGAAATAAAGTTGCCCTCATTACTGCCACTGTTTCACCTCTCAATAGCAAGCAAAAGCCAAATCAGCCACCCATGGCACAGGCCTCAAGTACACAGCTTGACATAAGTCCCTGGAAATTGATGTAAGCTCACGTCAGTTGTTTCAGGGCTTCTGCCAACTCACTCTCAGTCATGCCCCACTTGCTCTTTAGCTGTATAGAAAGGGATTGAAGGTGGGTTTTTTTTACAAATTCAAACAGGAAGTATGTGTGTTTTGGTGCAGTGGGACAGAGACAGCAAAATGAAAAATAGGGTGAAGATGATAAAAAGAAAGGATATTACTGGCAAGAAATAGAAGTTCTGAACACAGAAAGATATATATGATTTCACTGTAAAAAGCTGAATGAAGATGACTGAATGACTTAATTGCTTACAATGCCACCTTAACTTCCACATATTCTGTAAATTCTTGTTAGACAGATGGTCATGACAATCGATTACTCTATTTTAGTATGTATAGTCCTTTTTCTTTTTAATTAACAACAGTGGGTAGCACAAAAACACTGCCTCATAACCTGCATGTATCATAGTTTCTGAATGAATTAATACCATCTCAAACAGGGGAGAGAACCTTTGTTTTACAGTTAAGGGAAAGGCACAAGACAATAATATACATATTTTTCATGTAGCCTACTGTTTAGAAATATCCTCAGAGCATCTTACCAAAGAACATTTATGTTCACATTTCCCCTTACGGAGAGAACAAGTTTGGTTGTATTTTTCTCAGGCATAACAACCAACCTACTGGTATAGCAGAACAGGAAACTGCTATGGTTACTCAACCTGATGTAATCTGACACAATAATTATTTAACAGTAGATGAATTCTAACATATCTGCTTTGAAAATATGAAAGATTAACCAAAAGTTTTTAGACAAAAATTAGCAGCATTTTATATAAAGTGTATTTGACTGAATTGTTCATTGTAGACCTATTTTCATTTAAGAATGCACAAGGGTTTTTCTTAACCACAGTTAATCCAATTACACATTCTTTTCCAGCTTCTCTTGCTACATGACCTTGGATTTAGAGGTGAAAAGAGGCTTCAGGCCCACAGGCTTCCTTCAGGAGAGAGAGCTGGCTACCCTAATAAGACCATCAACCTTTACATATTGTAGGAACAGCAGCTGTAGTTGCTCATGTGTTTTAGGTAAAGAAATAGTGGTGTGGGGGAAGTGACAGTTGAAAGGATGGTGTGTTAGAAGATAAACAAACAAATGGCTGCTTTGTATTGTGGGCACTAGAAGCAGCTTCCCGTTTTAGAATCATAGAATAGTTAGGCTTGGAAATGACCTTAAGATCATCTATTTCCAACTCCCCACTAAACCATGCCACCCAAGGCTCTGTCCAACCTGGACTTGAACACCACCAGGGATGGATCATTCACAGCTTCCCTGGGCAACCCATTCCAGGGCCTCACCACCCTCACAGTAAAGAATTTCTTCCTCATATCCAACCTAAACTTCCCCTGTTTAAGTTTGAACCCATTACCGCTTGTCCTCTCACTACAGTCCCTAATGAAGAGTCCCTCCCCAGCATCCCTATAGGCCCCCTTCAGATACTGGAAGGCTGCTATGAGGTCTCCATTAAGCCTTCTCTTCTCCAGGCTGAACTGCCACAGCTTTCTCAGCCTGTCTTCATACAGGAGGTGCTCCAGTCCCCTGAGCATCCTCATGGCCCTCCTCTGGACTTGCTCCAACAGTTCCATGTCCTTTTCATGCTGAGGACACCAGAACTGTATACAATACTCCCAAGTGAGGTCTCAGGAGTTTCACTTGAAGAAGCTCCTCCTTGTCCCAAGTTCTACACAGTATTTTTAATATGATGCTTTCTATTTCCACCAGAATTGCAGGGTCACAAAGTAGCTTTTCATTTAGGCTTGCTTTCTTCAGCATAGATTATCCATCTTCCTCAAGAAGTGCACACTTCGAATTAATTGAGCTCTTGTAAAAGCCTGCACTGTAGCCAATTTCTCTTCATGTGAGCCTTCTTTTCTCACTTTTGTTCAGTCTATAAAAAGAGCATCTGGATACAAATCCATGCATGGGATTATGATGTGCCTGAACAACAACAAATGCAAAAAGACCCTGTGCACAGAAACAATTTGCATTTATGACTCAAACCATATTAACAGGTAAATCTACAATTTCCACATGCCATACTCCAGTTAATTATTTAACCAAGTAATTAAATCTTATCTTTTGATGTTTAAATGATACAGCAACGAATCTTTGATTAGTACACCTTTAATTCTGTAACATAAATGGAACTGTGAATACCACATAACTATCTAGAAGCAAATGTGGCTGACTGCAAGTAGCTTAATTCCTGTCAATGCCCAGCTTTCAGCAGAAAGCTAGGATCTCCCTAAACTACAGAATTGAGGATTAATCTTTTACTTAATTCCACAGCACTCACTGATGATTTCACTAAGTTGTTCTGGGATTCCTTAGACTGCAAATTCCAGGCACATCAGGCCAGTCATGGTTTCTGCACCATCATCAGCTCTGGGAACAGGCGCTCCTGCTAGAAAAACAGTCTACTTTTTGTCCCTCCCCACTCTTCTCCCTTTTAGTTTTTCAACCTTAATGCAAAGCAAAAGAGTAGGTGATGGTATGTTATTGCACAGGCAGAGTATTGTGAAACACGTATGCCCTTCGTTATGCCTCCGTGGCTCCCTTTACTGATGCTACAAGTTGCTAAGGAGTATTATAATTCGTCTCCTCGCAGTTGCTGCATCGCTGCTGCTTCCAAGGAGCCTGGAAGATAAGCAGCCAGCATCTGTTATCCAAGCCGCATTCCTCAGCTCAAGACAACCTACCTACCTAATTACCCGAGTTGCTAACTGATGCCAAGCGCACCGCCTATTCACACGCGATGCTTTAGCAGACTAGCACGAAACCCGTGTTCCTTGGCTCTCAGGAGGCATCCTGCGCCTTGCGGGAGCGCTCGCGCACCGGCTCCCGCGGCACAGCAGCCTGAAGCACTCCGGCACGGCTCAGCGGCAGCGGAGTGACACGTGGCGTCCGCGCCCCGCTCCGCTGCCCCGCCCAGCTGGCTCCCGCGGATTGGGAGCCGGTTCCAGCCCGGCCAACCAGCTACAACCAATTACAGCCAACCGGAACCAACTACAACCAACCAACTACAGTCAACCGGAGCCAACTACAACCAACCAACTACAGCCTCCGGAGGCCCCCACGGCCCGCCTGTAGGCGGGCTCTCCTCACCACGTGACCTGCCGCGGCCGTGTCCCCCACCCCCTCCTCGGCGTCGGGCGTGGGTCACGAGGAGCCGCCGGTGTCGCCGACGTCACCTTGCGAGAGCGGCTGGGGGGAGTGACCGGCTGTAGGAAACGCCGGCTCGGGGCGGGGCACGACGGCGTGGAGGGAGGGGGAGCGTCCCGGGGCACGGCACGGCCTGGGGGCGGGGCCCGCCGGGGCGGGGCCAGCGGCCGCCCGTAGCAGGCGCCCTGGCCGCTGAGTGACAGAAGGCGCCCGGGTACGGGAGCTTGTGCTGGGGCTGCCGCTCGCGCCGCCGCCCGCGCCCCCGCTCCCGCTCCTGTCTTCCTCTGTTTCCCCTCAGGCCGCGGCGCCATCCTGTGTTATGAGGCGGCCCTGAGGGGCGGCGGCGGCGGCCAGCGCAGCCCGGCAGGGTGACGGCGTCTCGGTTCGCCTCGCCCGCCAAACCCATGACTACGGCAAACTGCGGCGCCGCCGATGAGTTCGACTTCAGGCTGATCTTCGGGGAGGACGGGCAGCCGGGCCCCGGGCCGCCGCTGGGGCCTGCAGGTGCGCTCCTCATCTGCAGCTTGGTCGCGGCCGCTCCCCTCCCGCCGGGCCGGGGAGCGGGGTCGGCTTTCGGTTTGCTATTTTCTTCAGGGCCAGAGCGGGGAGGGTTGGGCTGCCTCCTGTCCCGCTGACGCGGGAGGCGGGAGACCGGAGTGGGGTGGGGGAGGACGGAGCCGTCATTCCTCACTCAGGGTGCGACCGCCTCAGGGCGCCGGATTTGGAGCAACGGAGGGGCCGGGGCTCCCGGGCCGCCGCCGTCGGTACAGCTTATGTGGGAAAAGAGGCCCTCGGGCGGGCGTTGCGCCGGAGGAGCCTCCCCAGGCGCGGTGCCTTGGCGGGAGGACGTGTTGGATCGGGTGGACCTGGCCCCCTCCCCGTACAAGGACGGCCTCTCGTCCCGGCGCAGGTAGCGGCGGGGACCCGCCCGCGATCGCCCTCGGTGCCGGCTCCGGCGGCCTCGCAGGGTTTGAGGAGCGTGCCGTTAAACTTGGCACAAGGCACGGAGCGGCAAGACTAGTGTGGTTGCGCTAGAGACATGTCGGGGCTCTGAGATGGAAGGTTTCGACCGAGCTGTTCCCGGTACGAAAAGCGTGGTAGTTACTCCAGTGTGTGCTTACAAACTTTGTGTACGTGCGTGTGTATACGTGCGGATGGGCAAAACGCGGCGCGTGAGATGTGATGGCTATTCGCGTCCCTATGGACAGCTTTCTACACATATTTCAGAGGGTTTCCGTTTTATTCTGTTTTGTAGTATTGAAGCCTGAAAATCCCGTTTGAGCAACTCATATTTCTCTAAACCACAGAAAATAAAGTATTTTCTGCGGATCATGATGTGGAGAATCAGTAAGAGCCAGCTGTGCCGTCTGTAACTATACCAGAGCTCTGTGGCTGCATGCTGGTTTTTCTGACCTACTTGAAATAAGTATGAATCGGTAATGCACTATCTTAAGTCTAACAGGATAGATGATAAGGTAGCTCTGAAATACGACTATACAGGCTAAGTGTTGCAGCCATGTTGTTTTGTTCTCTGACTTGGTTGTCTGCGTAAGTTGGTTGGAAAACAAATTAGTTTGATACAGTCTGTGTGTAATCTAACGTGATCACTAGGGATGGATTTCTTACAAAATCTCTAACTGACTTGATGCTGTGATTTAGTTTACAGATTCCGTCAGATAAGGGGAGATTCCCTTTGCCTGTTTTCCAGCTTAGTAGATGGTGCTGTTGGGAAGAGCGGTTGAGTTCTGCTGGCCAAATAAATGCATTACAGGACTGCAGGAAAACAATGATGAATGTTAAGAAATCGCAACAAAAGTAATTCTGACACCCCTATTGCTATTGTTTTCATATAAAATCAGTGGTCTGAGCTATGCTTCTCTGTCAATGATAGATGAGAGTGAGAAAAAAAGTTGCCGAGGAAACTGGAAATACTAGTGATACTCAATTCGCTTCTTTAGTATTTGTATTTTGGTAGCATTCCTTAACAAGCAGTTCAGATACTACTCTGAATATAGGGAATTTTCCATGCTTGATAAATTTGAACAATTTTTAAGGCAAATTTGAAACTGTGATATTCAGGTCTGTTTGCTGGAGCTTTCAGTAATAAATCCATCGTCTGCGTCTCTAACTCAGTAATTCCACTGCTTTGCAGAATACTGGAGCTGGTCTCGCCTGCTGTGCACAGATGTGGCCTTCAGAGGCAAGGGTTAGAATAGATCTCTGCCTTCAAGTATTCTGTTAAAGGGATTGCCAGAGTTTAGCTGTTGATTCTGCCCATGTATTTTACATACGGAGAGCTAGACTGCATGTAAGAAAGGTCTTCTCCCTCTTTCAAGTGTATTAGTTAGATGAATGGAAGTTCCTGTGTGTCCCTAAAGCATATGTTGAATAATCGCCTATCACTTATTTCAGTGATGATGCCTGTTATGCAGCACAGTAAGCATAAGTGCATTTTTTTTTCCTCATGTATGCTAATAGTAAAACATGCAGGTCACAGAGGAAGTTGCTGAATTTGAAATAAATAATAGTAAAATTACCGAGTCTTCCATGATCATGCAGAACATTTGACACTTTCTCATGTTTCGTGCTGTATCTCTAGAAATTTGGAATTGGCATCCTTGTTGAAGAAGTGTCTAGTACAAAGTTTTTGTGTAAATAACACAGAAATCTACATTAATGCTTTCATTTATGCTTAGACTACTGCAGTGTTCTGAGAATTTTATTGGGTTTTGTATAAGCATATATAATATATACTTATATATTTTATCTTTAACTGATTTTTAATTAAAAGCAAGAAAAAGTGGGCTATTCTTTCATTTCCTTTACTATACTTTTGATTTCTGAACTACTAAGAAAATGGTAGTTGTAGGCAATAGATTACCTTTTTTATGACATTACAAGAACAATAAGAGAAATTAAATCAACTGGAATTCTGAGTTCGTATGCAGGACAATTTCAGATGGTTGTAGGATAGCAGAACTAACATACATAGTTTTGTGCTGAAAGGCAGAAATGGAGACTAATGTTCTGCAGTAGTGCTTGTGAGCTTGATCTGAAAGTTGTAGCTTGTGCTGCAGAGATGAACGCATGGAAGGTGGTTTAAATATGTTGAAAATCTGTACTTTAATGCTGCAATCTTTGCACAATGGTTTTCTAACAAAATAATTGAGGCCCTCAGTGCCCAAAGGTAGAATTTATTTGAGATGCCACCAAGTTTGGCCTTTCTAATGAAGAGATTTTGAAGATGTAGTATGTGACGTTGGAATAATTTAACTTGAATGATGCCCCCATCCTCTTTACACTCAGTTTTGCAATACTGCACAGTATTTTGGGAATTTGCCTAAGATTTAAGCGCTAAACAAACTGCATTAAGGTCTTCACACATAGTGTTAAAACCTATTGAAGATGCAGTACACTGTTTAATACCAAACTGTGCAAAAAAGGAGCAAATACAAGTTGCTGTGATTGTTTCTTTAGCTCAATTTTTATTTTAAGGGTTCATCTTCTAGTTCAGGAAATGAGTTTTTACAGGGTAAGGGCCTTTAAAGAACTTGGACTATGTAGTACTAAGCTGGGAATTCAGGATCTTTTAAGATTCTGTAACATCCAAAATCTAATTTTTGTTGGTGTGTAAAATGGGAACTGACTTAAAGTGAGAGGCTGCAAGCTGTTCAATATTCAGAAAATTAATTATTTAATTACTGGGGAAATTCTGAGTGATACATTATTGATACTGCTGTTTAAAATTCTGTCTAAAATGTGCCTTATTTCTGATAAAGTCTTCTAAGAGCGAAAGAGAGTAAAACAAGAGTACTGTGTAAAATTTCACCCTTTTGTTCTGGTGGAGTGAACGAGGAGAAATTCATATTATCTTTTAATATAAGTAATTATCCATGGTTTATTTTGTTTATTTGTTTTTCCATTACATGAGTGCTTTAAAAATACTGATGAAAGTACCCTCCTTGGACTTCTGGTTCATCATGTCTGGTTTATTTTCTTGGAAACTGTGGAAGAAGCTGAAAAAGGGGTTCTGCATATTTCCTGTGACTTAATATATTGTTAAGTAATACTATGTAGTAATCTTGTTAGAGATGAGCCTTACAATCTCTTACTTTTCTCCTGAACAGTATGGTATGAAAAGTATTAAGAATATCCTCATTCTGTAATGAATTTAATGACAGTTCAAAATATCTTTGTGATCTGGAGCCTCGCTCTTTTTAAGGACAGTGTTCCTGGCTTTGGATCTTTAGTTTATTTGAAAACTACTCATGTTCCCCTTCAATATTTTTTTTTTCTTCCTCCTAGCTTAGAGCCGTTAGCTTATTGGTTTGAGGCTGCTACTGAATATCAGGGTTGAAATACACATTTTACCGACTGTCAAAATAATATCTGATCTTTCTTTTGAAGGTTTCCATGCCAGACCTTCTCTCTCTATGAATATGTGAACTGTTGGGCTGCTCAGCAGTTGCCTCCTGCCAATGTGTTAAGCACTCTGAAGTGATAATGGGCACTGATCTTTTTTTTTATTAGTAGCTAGGGAGAGATCTCTTTAGTAAAACCTAGCACTATACAGGAGTAATTTAATTTAGATATGTAGTGAAAGTCTTAAACTCAATGATTTGTACTGAAATACCACCATGAAACTAGTCTTTGCAGATTTGCCTTGATCGTTAATATGTGAAGTATTCTTCACTTTTGAAATGTGTGTTCATGACAAGTATTGCTGGTGGGGATTGCTGGTAGAGAATAGAAAACAGCCTAAGCTGTTTACAAAAGTTTGCAGTATGCTTGTGCTTTTTGTTATTTTCCCTAAGATGGTGATTGAGGTAAGCAGTACTGAGAAAGCCAAGTTGTGGTAGGAAAGAGAGGCGGCTCATAATTGGACTGAGTGGAAAATCAAGGGCTGGATGCTGGCAGTAATTTTGGGCTTGAGGTGTGAGCTGAATGAGGGTTGCTTTTGGTGAAATTCATTTTTGTGATCACATACTTCTGATCCAGAACTGCTACAAAGTTTACTTTCCTTAACTGAGCAAAAAAAAAAACCTTGTGAGATGTGTTCAGCCAAAGTCTTTTTAATAGACCGCTTTGCACACTTATGTGGTTCACCTGGAGTATTATTCCTGTTTTTGAAGGCTTTTTATTCTGTTTTGATTTGGTTGGCTATATAAATGGGTAAGAGACAGTCTTTCCACAAAATGCTAACTCTGTGGTTAATATGTGTAATTTGAGCTATCCAGACAAATACAGCTGTCTGTGCTGATCTGTAGGCCTTTGCTATACAAAGAGTGCTCGCAAGGATCAACTGGTGCAACTATGAGAAAGGAATAAACAGACAAGTTGCTGGGGTTTCTTTTCTTTCTCCGTTAGACATAAATGATACTTTTCAACAGAAATGTTTGTTTATTCTTTAGATATTGAGATAGGAACCACCATGTCAGGGAAATCTAGTTGCTATCTTATTTTACGAGCTAGCGGATGCTGGTGTCTGTGCACTTAAAAGATTGACACAATACAAATCAGCACTGGAGTGTGGTTATGTAATCTGTTGATGAAGGGGAGGAGGCAAAACCAAACAGCTGCATTTGACCAAAAATAGAGGATCTGCGACAAGAACCTTGTGACTTCAGGATAGCTTGGACAGTCACTGAGGGGGAACCAGAGGAAAATGTGTGTTGAAGTAAAATCTGGTGTCAGTGGAGTCGGAGTTGCCTGGCCATTGGGGCTGACAGATTAAGGTGTAACTCTAGGAAGCTGATGTGTTTGAATATGTTGTGGTTTTTTTACACTGAATGAAGTTTTGCTTGTTTGGATAAAGCTTGGCCAGTGTGAGACCGTTTGGGAAAATACCAAATTCTCTTGTGTGCTCTTGTGAAGCAGTTGCACCTGACCTAATTTAATAACTTTTATGATTTGGCATAGGGCTCTTGGATCACTTACCTAGTGCCTCGAGAATTACTACAGTGAGTCTGTATGTAGTGCAGGAATTTGAAAGTGACCTCTAGTTTAACAAAATTTCACTTATTTTATGTTTAAATTTATAGTCACATCTCATTCTCTGTCCCCTTCTCTCCCATGTGAATTATGGGCACAGTGCAAATGAATCCTGAGCTGCGATGTGGGAGATGAGCAGGACACAAAAGCATTTGTGCTAATGCTTTTATCTACATACTTGTGAAAATTAGAAATAACATCTTTCTTTCTTCAAAGTAGCCCTCTGCTAAAGCTTGATGGTCTTTTTCCTATTGTGTTGTACAACTGAAAGCAGTTTATCATGTCCCACCTGAATAGTGGCCAAATAAGTCATGTTGCTGTGAATGAGAAGTGAGAGTAGAATGGGCCTAGGTCAATGGTAAGCAGCAGTTTGGCTGTGCACAGCTGTTTGGCTGTGCACAACAGTGATATAAGTATGGGAGTTGTTGCCCAAAGCTGCCCCAGTGGGCCAGGGAAATATGTGGAGCAGACTTGGCAGGAAGCCCAGCCTGTGAAACAACATCCAAGTCCTCGCATTTGTCCAGGCATGCCATGAGGGGTTCAAATGACAGTGGAATTTAAGATGAGTGATCAGTAAGGCTAAGTAGAATTGCAAAGCAGGAGTAAGCTTATTAACAAGGCAACATTCTCTTCTACCTTTAGTACAGCCATCTCTGCGTATTCTTGTGAAATACTGGCAAAATAGAACATTTCGAAAATTGTGGAACTGTTCATTCAGGGAAGACCAGTTTAAGTGTGAAGAACTTCAGAACTGATTGATAAGCAAGCATTTGGGCTGGGTTGTGGCCTGCACATCTCATGAGTTAACCGAACAGCTGACCTTAATCATTTACGTGGCTCTTCTGATTTAATGTGTTGGTTGCATCAAATGCTTATGGTTACTATTCTGACGAAGGACAATAGGTGTGATAAAAGAGAAGATACTTTTGTTGGTTTTCTTTGGGAGTCCCAGTCCTCATTTTCATGTGCCTGGGGGAAAGAGAAAGAATCAACTTTCTGGGGATCTGACTACAAACCCATGATCTAACAGCAATAAATTCATGAAAATAGAACTCTAGGCTTAGTTTGGGTTTGTGTTGTGTTACTGGTTTGTCTGTTTGGATTTTTGTTTGTTTGTTTTAAGAGAAACAAACTTCATTTAAAGCTGCATAAATGATGTTTGTAGGTAGAAATGTGAGCAGATACTTACAGCTAATTTATTACTCCCAGAAGTTTAGAATTATATTATTAATATTTAGATTAATAGGAATTACTTGTTTAAAAAATGGCTCTCAGACTGCATTTTGAAGATAGTCATCACTAGTAAAAATGAGAAATATTTTAATATAGCAAAATTGCTGGATGGCATTGAATTGTTCTGGGTTCTTTCTAACAGGTTGGTGGAGAGAGTAATCTTTGAAATCTCATAAATATTCCTCTTTGGTCTTAATTTATAGGTCCTTTCAAACTGTTATCTTTCCATTTTCTTTGAGGTTATTCAAGACTGCAGGAGGCAAATAATCTTCAGTTCACTGCTTATTGAGAGTCTTCATGTTTTAGTGGCTGATAACTTTGCTTTTTGGGAACAAGTACTGGAAGAAATATTTTTTTAATCCCAGGTTTTACTTTTTTTAAATGGCTTTGGTAAATAGAATTAATGGGATGACCACTTAAATGGAGTGATAGGCAGCATTTGTACTGTGCTGGAAGAGAATGGACTTGTGACTGTAGTTGGGGTAGGGCACAGACTGTTACGTTCTAAGTGAAGTTGCTTTGCAGAGTAACCTTTCATACCCAAAATGAAAGCATATGCTAAAAACAGAATGAGAAGCTGATAACACAGTCATGGTGCATTTATTAACCATTAGTGACAATGATTTGTTTTAAACTTAAACAGGGGAAGTTTAGATTGGATATGAGGAAGAAATTCTTTACTATGAGGGTGGTGAGGCCCTGGAATGGGTTGCCCAGGGAGGTTGTGGATGCTTCATCCCTGGCGGCGTTCAAGGTGGGGTTGGACATAGCCTTGGATGGCATGGTTTAGTGGGAGGTGTCCCTGCCCATGGCAGGGGGGCTGGAACTCGATGATCTTGAGGTCCTTTCCAACCCTTACTATTCTATGATTCTACGATTCTATGATTCGCTGCTCTTGGTATGGGCTGATATGTCTATAATAATTTATAACTACTCACGTTGATCTTAGATGCTTTCTAGTAGTTATTCCTTGCATCAGAAACACAAAGTTGATGAGATGGAATAACTCTGTGATTATAAAAGGCTTTAACAGTGTCATTTGGGATAACTGTACTCAAATGACAAGGCCACAAGAGAATGTGTGGTTTAATCCAAAGAACCACTAAGAAAATCTGTCAACATCTTGTGTGTTGCATAGCTTCTTTAAATTAGGTCAATAACTCTATTTTGTCAGTATAATTTGTCAAATTTATGCATTTGAGAGCAAATGCTAGCCTTTCAAACTGCGTAGCTTTTCTGGTTGGGGCAGGAAATTAGGCTGCTTAGGTACAGTATGTAGTGATACCTCCAATCCTGCTGGAATAAACTCAAGCTATTTAGGACACTGTGGAGAGATGCAAAGTTTCAGGACTTGCATGTGGCACAGTTGTGAGGCCTGCTAATATGGTCTACTTTATACTCTGGAGGATCATTCTGAAAGTTGCTGAAAACATGGTGTTAGGGCTCAGCTTCTCTTTCTCATTTGGCTGATTCCTGTTTCTCCCTGTTAACGCTTTCTGTGTCAATCTTAGCAAAGTGAATTCAAGGTGTTTCTGATTCTACACTCATGTGAGCAGCTGGGAAAACAATAAAGTTTGAGATTATCATTCTGGCTCATTTTAGTCCTTTGATGTACAGAGAGCCTCTGAGTTTCATGCACCTGAAGTATGCATTAAGGCTGTATTATGAAATATATTGGTGAAAGGTGTAATGCTAATGGTTTGAAGTACTGAGTTAACTGTATGGTAGAATTGCCTGCTGTGGAATGATTTGCCCTATGTCACCGTTGTAAGACGGTGGCAGAAGTACAGTGTAATTTTGCTGAAGTGTGAATAATTCCCCCTCTAGTTTGTTCAGACACTATCAATACCAGTTTCAGCCTCTGTGTCATGCTCTGTTTGGTAAACAGATAGAGGCATGCCTGTGTCCCCTCCTCTTGCTGTGTAAGCCTCTCCCCAGTCAAGCTTCTTGCCTTGGCTTATTGCATTCTTTGTCTACCAGTTTTCACAAAGACCTATGCCTATGTCACTGCACTGTCCTATAAACTAAAATACCCACTTTCTTGCACACTCTTATATTCTGTTTGCTATGGCCCTTCTTACACATTCCAATCTTGGAAACTTGGGTTCTGCTTAGTGCTTGGTTCAGGACTGGAGCAGACTGTAAACCTGGAGGTGTGTCTATAGAGCTACAGGTTGCATTAGCAAGCTCATTGGTGTTAGAAGTTGATCAGTAGCAAAGGCATTCATGTAGGTAGGTAGGTGAGGACTGCAGTTTATAGGTAAAGCATAAACCAGAATTTTAAATAACTGGAGAGCCTTTTATGGAGTCTTAGTTTTACCCCCACAAAGGACGAGTTAGATTGTAAATGATAAACTGGCCTGCAGTACCAAGAATCTAGATAAACCTTTGGCTGGCAGCTACAGCACGATTCCCTTATTCTCATCAATCAGTATTTGTCTAATGTCCTCACCTTCATGATCAGCCTTATTCCTGTGGGTCAGGTGCAACATGCCAGTTGTTTTGGAGCGCTCAGTCTTCTTTCAGTTCCCATGTCTATACATACCAGGTCCTCTGGGGTTGCAGGGCTGCAGTCCTTTCACAAATTCTAACAACTGATTGTATAAAATAATGTACTTCATCTACAGAATAGCAGTGACAAATAGACTGTTAATACTTTGTGTTGGTAACCTCTGCATGGATGTCTTGTGTCATTTTAAGAATCTAAGGCTGTAGTATATTTCTTAATATCTCTGAACTACTAGAGTCATGTTAAGCTGAGTGTCTAACACTGAATGGCAAATGAGGCTTTATCAAACTGGAGGGCACTGTCTTCCCTTTTGGCTACAAGGGTATTATGCAGTGAAATAATGAGCCCTCTTGAATGACATGTTCACAGAAAAAAAAGGAGGCGAAAACAAGCCTGTAGAGCTTACGGATTTTTTTAATTTAGAAAGTAAATATTTTTCTTTTTTAACCTGATAATGAATATTAAGGATTAATCCTTAAATACTGAACCACAAGCTGTGTGAAGTTTTCATTTACAGATGTGCTTCATAATCAAGCTAAAATATCAGCAGAGCTGGAAAAGGCACAGGTATAAACATTGCCTAGCACTTCCACTTGGTACTGCCTGTTCTTGTAACTGAACTTAGAATGACCAATTCTTGTTGAACCATACAGTTACAAGCTGGATTTTTTTACCTGTTTTGTACATAAGTTTTTATAGATGTATCTCAGGCACTCTGCTATGAAAAATTATGAGTACTTACATTTGTTTTAAAAAAGGAATAAACCTCAACTGAGTAACTGCCATTTGCTGTAACAAAAATACATAATTTTCTGAAACATGCTTTGTAGCTTAAGGAGATGCATTTGACTTTTCGTGTGTATTTTGTCTGTTTTTCTTACACACCAAATAAAATTTCATGACTGTTACTTCCCTGTTTGGAACTCAATTCTGTTGCTTCGACATGAAGCTGGATGTACACTGACAGCCATTCTGGTTTATATGCATACCAGGCCATGGCCTAGGAGTTTATTGCATGTTAGGTTTTTATTTGATAGTGAAAACACCTGCAGTTCCTAGTTTCTCCTTATGTCCCAGAGCTTGCCATTCTGTCAGTTGTATATATACAGGTGTTTACGTTAGTGCGCTGCAGATCTGATTGCCAGAATCATCTGGGTTAAAAATACCTGCCTTCTCATTTCCCCTTGTCCTTTGTGTGCAAGTGTGTCTGTGGGAGGGTAGTTGCTGCTAAAAAAAAAAGTAACACATAGTTACACCCTGAGAGCCAGTATGTTATTTTATTCCATGTCAGTTGTAAACATTTCTTATGCTGCATTATTCACTTGCTTAAACTGACGCAGCTTCATTATTCTTCTGCATTTCTACCAAGGACAATGAATTCTTATCCAGACTAGAATTTGGAAAAGACTCATTGATGAGCTTGCACTGTTGAGAAGGTTGTTTTTCTTGTACATTTTCAATATTCTTCCTTAACACAAGAAAATGAATGAAGTTCTGATGGGCACAACATAGCTGCCTGTTCTGTACATGATTGGCAGAAGTAAAATTTATTTTTATCCTTTCTGAGTAATCTGATATGCCCATGAAACAGAGCACAAGATCATCGAAGAGGGAGAACTGCTTCATTAAATGGCAGTTTTTCTAACTCATCTTTTTCTGAAAGCGTAAACTTGAACTACTGTTTTGTGTGTTACTAAACTTGGTGTGTAAGGATATATCTTCCTGTTCCACCTTGCTACCTAAATTTCTTTTCATAATTCATACATTTTCAGTACCATGTTTGGCCATTTACTAGCCAGTTACACTCTTATAAACAAATGGATTGCTGTGGTGTTTGTTTGTTTGTTTCTTGTTTTTTTGGTTGTTGTTTTTTTGTTTTGTCTGTTTTTGTTTTTGTTTGGGTTGGGTTTTATAAGTTGTATTTTTTATATTGCTGTTTAAGCTTGTAGGAAGTGTTTCTAGAGAATTTACGGCTTGCAATGGAAAACTGAAGTTAAATGTGTGTTTAGAGAGCTTTAATATGATAGCATACCGGCAAGAACTCTGGTTGGTTGTCTTTTTAAATGCAGAAAACTATAACTATTTGGTATTCTGGGTTCTTTGTGAAGATTTAGGCTCCTGTTTTCATCCTTAGAAGTATATGAACTGCTGCAAATCAGTAGGATACTGAAATAAAAAAATGGAGCTGCATATGCTTTTTGTTCTTATTTACTGGTATTTCTGTGGCATTCTTAATAATGAGATTGTGCTCAGAAAGAGATAGTGGTAACTGTCATGGCAACTGAAAAACAGAGGAGGTTGTCATTCTTTTTAAAGTTTGGGAGTGGAGACAGATTATATGACTTGCCTGAGAACACGCATGGTGTCTGTGGCAATGCTCAAGTCTTTCCTCCTGCTATTTAAAAGACTTGATTGATGATCCTGTTTTCACAGTAGTATTTTTATAAGACCTAGGTCATGTTGCACTTTCTTAGTACCTTATAACAACTCCTATTATCTGAACCTTTTTGTTTATGGACTTACAAACCTAGAATGTTAAAGTGGTTTGGATAATTTTGGCACAGGGCTCCTATTCAGACGTTTGATAGTAATTGACCTTCTGTCTGTGAAGAAGTCTGGCTCACTACACAGCTGCACATATGCATGTGCTAGTACATTGTTGAGGAGTGAACAACTGGTAGGCAAACTTCACAAGTCCTGAATGCGCAGTCTGATACAACTAGTGAGTAAAATGTTCTTTAGGAGCAGTTGTTCTGGATATTATTTAATTATGTTCTTCAGTTAGAAAGCTTATGTTGAAAGTGTAGTTAGCAGCTTAGTAAGGGATGAACCAGTGTTGTTTTAATGCTGAACAGGAGCTTCTGTAAACTAGTCTTTCCTGACTGCAGTAAATGTACATTCAAAATGACAGACTTCCTGGTTCTCGTGGATTAAGGATGACACAGATCCCTCATGTGAGGTTGGAGGTCTGCAGGTTTATATAGCTTATAGGTACTATGTGAACATAGAGCATCTGCTCACTTTAAGCAATAAACCTGATCTCAGCAGGATAGGACAGAAGGCTTTACAAAATTTCTAAAGACTCAATGATTTCTCCATGCATGGTAGTGTTTAAAGTCCTAAGTTAAAACAAAGCTTGGTTTCCTTTTAGCTATCCAGAAGACCTGCTTTGATAGTAAAACAAAATTTGTTTGACATGGTTTTCTTCTTAGCAAACATCTTGTTTTGTTTCTCTGTCTCCTTTTAAATGCTTCCTGGAACAAGTATACTATTAATATTACTTCTGAACCTGAAGTTAAACTTACTGGCCCATAATTTTTCAGTACTTTTTAACCTTTTATTTGTTACCGTTTTCTTGACTCTGCATTGCTTTTAATTTTCTATGCAATTTACTCAGTTGACTTTACTAAAAAAAAAAAATAAAGTGTTTAACACACCTGCCTTTTCAGGGTCATGGCAGGCTTTTGATGTGAATGGTGCTGCTTCTTTGATCTTTGTATTTTGCTGTGTCTGTTCTATCTAGCATCCCGCACCATGTGCTTGTGGTAGTTTTTATGCTCTACCTTAGTAATCTGACCTAGTTTCAGTTTCTTGAACCCTTATATTTTATGGTCAGTGAAGGCCTCATGAGTTGGCCAACTAGACTTCTTTACTGTCTTCACTCCCCAGTAGGATTGTTTGGATGTAATGGCCATCCTGCTCAGTAAGAGTTCCATAACTCCATTTTTTCCCTTGGGCTTCTCCGTAACTCTTTTTTTGCCTTGCCCTTGCCTATTGTGAGACTTGCCTGAATTTATTTACTCTCTGCTTTCTTGAAGACCTGTGTTGGATTTTTTTAAGCTATTCTCACTCCTTTCCCTTTTAAGGGTTATCAGCTAGTATGGGTTTGGTTTTGTTTCTTTTTCCCATTTCTTTCACCTAACTTATATTCATCTTTGTATGTTCACTAGTTCCTTCAAATGGCTTAGAGGGCTCTTCCAGATTGGATTCTCTCTACAGTCTTTAAAAGGGCAAAAATAATGATTGGTAAACAGTTGTGAATTAATGACATGAATTGTAGAGGTCGCAGTAGTTGGTGTTGTCCTTTATATGACCAACTAACAAGTTATTTTAACACATGACGGTAAGGGGGAGGTTTTGTGTGTGCAAACTGAAATAAATCTACCCATTTAATGATCGTGTCTAAAAATGGTTTGCATGATTTAGACTTCCAAATATATTGTTTCCACAGTCTTAAGCATGCTTTTGGGATTTGGTGTTCATTAGATGCATAGTTCTTACCCTAGATCTGTAGCTTCCTGTTTTTTGAGTATGCTGCTGGGGAGAGGTAATGGGAGAGCACAGTGCCAAACTCATTAGACATTGTTTGTCATGGAGAAGGACCAAAGAAGCCTGAGTCAGAAGAGCGCTCTCCTGCATTCTCCACCTCTTCCCCATCTCTTCCCAGGTGTTAATTCTGTGCTAGTCTGTTCTCTCCACCTCAGCTCTGTGAAACATTAAATTTTTGATGTACATCTGCTTTTTGTAAATCCCAAGGACATTGCAAGTGGACAAATTATCTTAAATATTTGAAGATTTCTTCAGTATTGCTGCAAGAGAGGTAGGACTCTGCAATGGTGAGAGTTTAAGCACAATGTGCTGCTACTGTTCCAGAAGCCATTAATGACAGTTAAGGATTATGCACAGGACTTGAAGACATCCAACTGTCGTTTTCCTGTCAGATTTTTAGTATTATGTCAAATTTTCTGTAGCCATAACCATTTTATTTCTAAGTTTTGAGTAGCTGGATAATTGCTGTTATTAGGGTTACCTTTTTCATCCCTTGACCTATACTTCTAATAATGAGTCAGGAAACATTTGTGATCTTGCACACAAATACTGATAGATGTGGAAAACCTGTAACTAACTACTATCTGCTTTTCATGTTTTGTAATAGAAAATGTCAAAAAGAATCCCAATTGAAGTTTTATAACCTGTTTGTTATCCTAGTGAAAGGATAGGGAAATGCAGTTTTGGTGGTGTTCAGTGTAGTGAGCTTGTGTTGATTGTTCAGTATACAATACACAAAAGACAATACACAAAAGAGTTCTTCCTGAGTATCCTGATCTTTTTACTGTATGCATATTTAGAAATTAACCTATATTGATTTTCTGTGCTCTTAAAACAGATCATCGTACCTAATGATATATAGTAAGGATAATTGTTAAATATGACTATATGCAACATATATAAAACCACACAATGCTTATAAAACTATTTAGTACTATGACTGTAATTTTGTGCCTCCTTTAATAGATAGACTGCTAATAGAGCTGTTCCCTGCCCATGAACCTATATCAGATTTTTATTTGAGGAACATAGTCATTCCTTGGTATCAGTACACTTTCTCTCCATTTGAAAATGCTCCCTTGTTGTCTCTGAGGAGATGCTGTTTTGCTTTGTTTCTGTTTTTGTTAATTTTAAGCTGATTGCTATGAAGTGAAACTGATAATAGAGTAACTTCATCAACATACTAACTTTTTCGTTGTGGAAGGATCTGAAATACGTGGCTTCCTGTCTGGATATTTTATCTGATTGTGAGAGAGACTAGATTTATTTTAAATACTCTACAGATACTCAGGATAAAAACTGTTTCAAAAAGAAAAAAAAGAGGTAATACCAGAGATGCAATTAATGCCATCCATTCTGGATTTATAGAAAATAATTGTGTGATTTTTCATCATCATATTTGACACAGGAGTCCTTTAGTTTGCAGAAGCATTTATGCTTCTGCATAATATTCCCCTACTGCTAAAAAACCACCAAAACAACCCACTTAGAAAGTAAAACTCCACATGCAGAACTTAGAAACTATATAGTTTTAATGATGAAGTTGAATGTTAGTGATGGGTCAAAAGTTCTCAAAGTGATTCAGCAAATTACTTTTGTTGTAGAGACAATATTGTTACCAGATTTTGAGGCTAGTTTCAGTGTCTAATGGAGATGGGCCAAGAACATTTAATTTCATCTGCTAAGAGATGATAGACTAGTGAACTACCAGAGGTCTCCTACGTAGTTGCTTTCTATAATTATAGAGGGAAGACTGTATTTTACAAGGGGAAAGAAACAGGGGTGGAAGCCTAATGGTTACAAAATAAGATAAAGACTGTATTTTCTACTCTTGTTTCAAAGATGTCTCATGCTAGCAGTTAATTCAATATTGACAAGTGGGGCAAGAAAATCTGCTTTGGTTCTGTGAGACAAAGATGCTGCTTACATTAACTGGACTTGCACTCCCTCTCAATTACTTGTTTTTCTTTGGAATATTTCCTGTGATTTGGATAAGTTAGTGAGATCTGCGAATATTTTGCGTTTTTTTTGTTGCCTTCCCCCCCCCCCCCCCCCCCCCCCGAACTTGTGCTCAAACTTTATGAAACTGTGCTCAAAAAAAGGTATTCTGTGGGATTGGCACTTGAGAGTTTCTAAGCAACAGAAGAAAGATCTTTGGGATAAGATTCTTCACAATATCTTTATTAACATTCTTTGTTAGGTCTCTTTTGGTTGAATGTTTGTAGTCTTCATTGAAGTTTGAGTCACTGTAAGATGCTTTCTGGTGTTAAAGGAGACAAATATTATGTATGCGATATTCCGGTGCTTTTAAGTGTTGCTTAGTGAGGTTTGAAGAAAGTATCATAGTCCTGTTCATGTCCAAAATATTATTTTTTTAATTGATTAGGATTGAAAATGTTTATTTAGGAATGGAATGTAGTTATGATACAGACAGTTTGAATTGAGTGTTCCAGCTTAGCTATTTCCAAGATTTTAAACCCATTTTCTGAGTGTATTATGTTTTCAGCCACTGAAGATGTGTATAAGCTTTGGAATCTGGTTGAAAGCAAGATTTATGACAGAAAACTATGTCATAATTGTATTTAGCTGTGAATATAGCTGGGGAAAATTTAAAATGAAGAATTAGCTTAATTTTTTGTGGCTAGTGTGGTGAACTTTCAACACCCAGGATGTTGAAAGCAGGCAATATCTGGGAAACAAAGGTTTTTGTTTATAACACTTTTCTGATGTTATATGCATTCTGATTCTGTTCCTTTTTTTTTTATTAATGTCGTTTTTAGATCTTGAGTCAGATGACTGTGCATCCATATACATCTTTAATGTAGACCAACCATCATCCTCTGTAAATCAGCCAATTTGTATTCCTCGCCATGGACTGCAGTCTCACTCCACTCCTCTCTCACCACCTACAAGACTTCAGAGTCATAAGAACTATGATGCAGCTTGTGAGTTACCAGAATCCAAATATAGTCCACTAGGTGGACCCAAACCATTTGAGTGCCCTAGTATTCAAATTACATCTATTTCACCTAACTGTCATCAAGGGATTGAAGCCAATGAAGATGAATTGCACACAAATGGCACAGAAAATGAATATATGGAAAGGCCTTCACGGGACCATCTCTATCTTCCTCTTGAGCCATCATACAGGGAATCATCCCTTAGTCCAAGCCCTGCCAGCAGCATTTCATCCAGAAGTTGGTTTTCAGATGCTTCCTCTTGTGAATCCATTTCCCACGTTTATGATGATGTAGACTCAGAGCTAAATGAAGCAGCTGCTCGATTTACCCTGGGCTCTCCATTGGCATCCCCTGGTGGTTCTCCAAGAGGCCCCAGTGATGAATCTTGGCAGCAGCCTTATGGATTTGGGCATGCTTTGTCACCTAGACAGTCTCCCTGTCATTCTCCTAGAACTAGTATTACAGATGAAAATTGGCTAAGTCCTAGACCAACATCAAGGCCCTCATCAAGACCTACATCCCCCTGTGGGAAGCGACGACACTCCAGTGCTGAGATATGCTATGCTGGTTCTCTCTCTCCTCACCATTCTCCAACTCCATCACCTGGCCATTCTCCCAGAGGAAGCATAACAGAAGACACTTGGCTAAACACTTCCGTCCATAACGTACAAGGCCTTAATTCTGGCCTTTCACCATTTCAGTGTTGTACAGAGACTGATATTCCTCTAAAAACAAGGAAGACCTCAGAGGATCAGACTGCTACTTTATCTGGAAAAATAGATGTCTGTCCTGAAGAACAGGGTAGCTTATTGTCATCCCTTGAAACTGCAGTAGATGACTGCTCTGGATCTCAGCACACCTTGAAAAAAGATTTGCCTGGAGACCAATTTCTTTCTGTTCCTTCGCACTTTACTTGGAACAAACCAAAGCCTGGTCATACACCTATATTTCGGTAAGTGATTTGAAAGTCCTTCCCTCCCATTTGTCCCCTCCTGTGAATCTTAAATAGACATGTAAATGTGCTAGTATTTTAGTGATGCATTAAGACTTCTTAAAGAAAACTAATTCTAGGCAGGTAGATGATATAATTAGGAAAAAATGAGTTGATCTTTTTCTTCTTTTAAGAATACAATAAATGCATTGTAACATCAGATTAGTTTTACTTAAAGTTAGTTTGTTTGCATACATGCATAGAGCCCAGATGAATCAAAGGTCTGCAGATTATGTGCACACTTTGCTGTTCCATCTGAGCAGTTAACATTTTAATATAGCTAAACAAATGTGACTTACATGAATTTATAAAACTGAAACGAGAGAAAAAGTGGGAAGTTTATTTGCTTTTGTTTTTACTTGCTTCTTTGTTAGAATTCTAGAAATAGAATAGAGGAAAAAAAAGTTGCATGCCATGCTGAATATCATCCAGAAAGAACTGATTGCTGGACTGTAGTTCCAAGGGTATTTCCACCGTTGCGGTGCCGAGTTAACTAGCTCTTTTCCTGTTGTAGTCCTGTCTACAGGAGGATTTATGGAGGTTCAGAAGAGGGAACTAGTTCACTTTGGGAAAAAATTCGCCCTCCTTCCCATTCTGTTGCCTTTTAGATGGAGCAGGTCTGTGGTCTGTCCAGCCATATAGCAATGGGTGGAGTAGAAATGAAAATTCCTTAAGCAACGTTGCTGCTGGATGGACAGATACTATGATTACTCTTTCAAGTTATCAGTTTGGTTCCTGAACCTTTTCCTTGCTCTACTGGGTTTTGAAAATAAGGGGTAGGGAGGTATTGGAAGCTGTGGGCATATTTTGTGTGGACATTTTGTAAGAAAAGTACATTCAGTTACTATCAGTAAAGCACAATCATCTGTATAAAAGCTGTATTATAAGTTTAAATGTCAGTGCTTCCATGCTGTCCTGTACTGATTGTTAAATAAATTTGATTAAAATTGTATCATTCTGTCCACAGGCAGTGCTTAAGATTTGCTCTTCAAGGATGTAGTGGATGAAGCAATTCCTCTTTCTTAAAGTGGGGGGCAGGGAATAGGGTAGGATTCTCCACATACATGCCTTAATTTGAAAAAGGCAAAGCTTAAATACCAAAAGTCAGTGACATAGTAGTTTTCTCATTGCGAACTCATCTTTGCAAAGCACTTGTTTTCACAGTATTTCTAATTTTAGAAGGCATGGCTTAGAAAATATTAAAGTCTTTGAAATTTTCCTCCCCTCTGTGACTTCCTCTCCCAAAGTAAGTGAAGCAAAATAAAGAGCAGTTTCTGACCAAGCTACAAAGATGTCATATAGGAGGTTGGGGTGTTCTGTTTGTTTGTTTTCCTGGCTCTCAGAGTTTTAAATTCTTAGCAGAAGAGCTGGAATTAACTACTGCCTGGTAAGCCAAGCTTACTGAAAAGATGTCTTTTTCAGAGACCTCCCTCAAAAGCACAACTTGTTGAAAAGAGGATGCTGGCTTTTGTGACAGCATGCTAGTTTTTATGTGATTTCCCTTTCTAGTGGCTTTTTCCAAATTCATGTATCATTTTTGCATAATTTTAACATCTTGCTGTATTATTTCCAGATAAACAAGCCTGTTTCAAAAAATGTTTTAAAATACCTGTTCCCATTCTCAGTTGAGTGCACAAATATTCTCAGGGGTGTCCATCTTGTGGAATACAGAAGCACTCAGTCATCTTGTAAAGATTGCTATAGCTGACCCTTTCCAAGCGTGCATTAGGCAGAGGAATAACGCAAAAAATTCAGCTCTGGTTTTTACTGTTGAGTATCTGAGAAGGAAGTTATGAACACAGATGAGTGAGATATAAACCAATACTTTCTAAGCTTCTAAAGCATACAAACAGATCTCAGTGTTTCTCTGTGTTCTAACAATGAGCATTTTATTTTTACTGCTGAACATATTCCTGTGTGTTGGTAAATCAGTGTCACAGAGAAGGCTCCATTTTAGTAATACAAAGCTTCTGTGAATTTTAACTGTTTTGTAGAAATTCTTTAGCAATTGTCAACTTAGATTGTTAACACCTAAATATATTTAAAATAGTGCTTATTCAGCTTCTTTCATTTTTTCATAATCATATAATCATATATTTTAATCTCTCAGAAATGTATTGATTTCACTGAGAAGTGATTTATTTCCGTTCTTTAATGTAATTCCACATATCTGTTTATGAACATGAAATTTAACATTAAAGACTCAAAACTGCTAGGTGGACAATTTTGTTTTATCAGATCTGAAACTACTGTGTTGATAGATATGCTAACTGTCTTGAAGTTAGTTTTTGTTTTTTTTTGGGTTTATTTCAGTTTTGTTGTAGTCTGCTCATTTGTTAATAAAAGGTGTTCAGTCTGTTGCTAGAATCTTTTCATTCTAACTAAAACAACAGTAACTATTTTTTTCTTGATTGTGTGGGTTTGAATTGTATTATAATTATGTAAGATACTCAGCAGTTTGAATTTGACATTTTTGTCAGCACACATGGTTTGTGAAAGGTGGGCAGCACTTAGGGTAAAAGCACACAAACATACAGGCATGTAGCAAGATGGGATGCGGATATAAGGTTCTTCTGTGGGATGACCAAAATAGTTGCAAAAATAGGTACTCAGTTAAACCTGCTTCCTCCTGTAGTGGAGAGAACTGAGCTCAGACTGAATAAAAATAATTTTTACTGTTTTCTTTAATAAATAAAAACATTTTTTTAAATGTCACAATTTATTTAGAAGTTAGCACTGAAGAACTTCTCTAAATGTAAAATGGGCAAACAGGCAGAATACAATAAAGATTTACGCCTATTTGCAAGTGTTCAGCCTGGAGAAGAGAAGGCTGTGTAGAGATCTCATAGCAGCCTCCCAGTATCTGAAGGGGGGCTATAGGGATGCTGGGGATGGACTCTTCATTAGGGACTGTAGTGATAGGACAAGGGGTAATGGGTTCAAACTTAAACAGGGGAAGTTTTGACTGGATTTAAGGAAGAAATTCTTTCCTCTAAGTGCGGTGAGGCACTGGAATGGGTTGCCCAGGGAAGTTGTGAATGCTCCATCCCTGGTGATGTTCAAGGCCAGGTTGGACAGAGCCTTGGGTGGCATGGTTTAGTGGGAGGTGTCCCTGTCTCTGGCAGGGGGGTTGGAACTAGATCATTTTAAGGTCCCTTTCCAACCCTAACTATTCTATGATTCTGTGTTTCTATGTTTAAGCTGTATACGTTTGCTGCCAAAAATGTAGTCTGACTATTGAATTAGTGGAAATGGCTGCACTGGCAGTTGTATCACATTGGTGAAATGTTGAATTACTTAACAGTTGGAGCCTGTTCCACAGGTGCTATGTGGGTATGCATCTTCAGTATGTTGAAACATTCAATTCTGCCATATAATATTTTATAACTGTGATGCTTATAAAGTAAAGGAGCTAAGTTGACTCTTATGTTTTATGAAAAAAATGAAATGCAAGGAGAACCACTGTTTTTCAGTTTGTGGCAGTGACCAAAAGTGAGCACCTCTGTTGTCATAGATATTAATTGTAATTTATATATTTATTACATATTTTATACAGTAGCATGTTAGTTGATATATAAATTGCAACATTATATTCAAGTCAATACACTTTTTAAATGTCTTGATTGTATTGCCAAGCACAAAGTAGTGCATGGAGTAAACTGGAGTATTGATCAAGCAGTGTGCACACTCAGCAGCTATAACCTGACCCCAGGTAGAAGTGGGAGTAACTAGCCTCCCATGTGACACAGTGTGAAGAGTGCAGATAGCACCTTCTTCTTTGAATGCTATCTGAAATTTTGTGAATCTGTAATCTAGTTTAGCTGTCAAGTCCTGACTATGTTTTTGTGCTTGCTTCTGTGTTCAGTATGTGTGCAATACTTAACAACATTTAAAAACGTGGAACATGCTTTTGAGCCGTCCAGACAATTTTGTTAGGTGACACGTTGTTATTTGGTCACAGAAACTCATAATCTGACAGCATGTAGTGGATGAAAAATGCGTGTGTATTATGTGCCCTGAGTCACTTTTCTGCTTCCTTGTCAAAGGTAAGTCTAGATAAGTGAGGATGGACTGAACCAGTGCTGCAACAATTTCTTTCAAATGGGGAAAAAGGAACTAGGTAGTGTCTCCTGTATCTAGGAATTGTGAGGGTGTCTGTCGATGATGTAATTAATCAAGTACCTGGTCAGATGATCACTCCTTCAGTGGCACATTAAATTGGTCATTTTCCAGAATATTTAGCAATGAATTTCTTTGATAATTTTATTTATTACATAGTTACTCTTGTTACTGTTATTTAAGGGACCTCTTTCTTCCACCCCCAGTCTCCCTCCAGGATGATGGATGAGAAATGGCTTTATCTCTGCATCTCTTGTTTGCCTCTCCTCCACTTGGAAAATCCATTTCTTTGGAGTATCTTGATGTAGTGATAGTAGATGTGATCTCATTTCATAAAGATGCTGATTTTACAACTTTTTCTTGCACATCTATTATTAGAGCTTGAGTTTTACTCACAGGAAAAAAATAATTGTTGCTATTGTTTCTCACTAGATCTCTTAGAGACGTATTTCTGGGCTTTCACATACGGTTATTTCAGATCGTTTTATTAATTGGATTCTCTTTTTCTTTCACTCTTTTCCCAAATTCTGTGTTGGCTATCAGAAGGGAAACATGCTCAAGTTCACTTTCTTGTTTAGATAGCCTGTGTCAATATAGGTTATAAATAGTGTGGAAGAATACCAGAGAAAGTGTTTCTTCCTAGAGTTTGTTCATATTCAAATATCTAAATTTGATCTGCTGCTCACACAGAGGCACCATCTGAATGGAGCTAGTATGCTTGTGTGAATTATCTTAAGTGTGCCCTTAAGTCTTCACAACTTTGTGAGATTTCTATTTAGAGGCTATTTCATAAATATTTATGGACCCGTGTAACACTGGGAAGCCCTTCAAGACTGATCACTTTTATTTAAATTTTCTTGTTCAGATTCTAGCCAGCCTTCTCAAGTACAAAGCTGCCATATGAGGAAGATGAGTAGCAGATAATATTTTGAATTTATATGCAGACTTGTTTTACCGAAGTTAATGTTCTCAGTCACAAATTATAAAGCTTCTGTGAGAAAATCTGTTTTACAGACTTGATCAAGGAGAATAAAAATAATATAGGAATGACCCAGAAACCTGTACTGAATGATCAGTATAATAAAATTCTTTTGGTGAGGACTTGTGACTAAAAGAACAATTCATAAGAGACGAGCAACATTTATAGTGTTAACAGCCGTGGTTGGGGTGTTCTGGAGTTAACAGCCATCACAGACATGGCCAGCACTGATGTAGGTAACATGGGGCATTTTGATAGAAGAGCAGGCAATAATGATGCAGTTGAAAATTATGGGATCTGTTATTTTTGCTTTTAGGCTTGTTGGTTTGTTTTCTGCTTTAAACTTAAATATGAATGGCTAGTGAAACAGTAAGTTTCAGGTTCTGTAAAACAGACAGTGAGGATCTAATTTCTGTCTCAAGCAAATAGGCACTTCGCAGGGTAGTAAATTGTTGTTGTTGTTCATCTTTTTCTTTCTTTCTTTAACCCCTGAAGGGAACAGATGGTGTTTATGTGTCTAGTAGATAACCAGGGAATATTCAGTAATGACCAAAGATCTTGAAAGAAAACCCAATTTCTTTTACTTTGTCTTTCCTCATGGAATTCTTAGACACACATTGATTTAAAAACTATTGTATAAACTGATGTTTGTCTTCAGACTGCTGTGTCACAAATTTAATCTAGAGCACTGAGAAATGATGGAATATCAAGTAGTTCCTTTGTTCCAGTGGTGATGAACAAACAGGCTTTGATGGATGTATCCACAGCCCAGGAATTTCTTGATGGATTTAAGTGATGGATACTTTATGCTACTTGAGAGTATGTTACCTGCAATTATCTGGCAGTTACCACTGGAAACTAGGATTGCTGGCAATGTTACTTACTCTGACAGAAAAAAAAGTTTAGATAAAACTGTTAGATGGTCAAATACTTGGAAAGGTTGGTTCTCTTGTCTGAATTATCTTGGAAGTCACGGAATAGGCACAGAATTAGGTTCTATTTTTAATATAACAGGATTTTGATTTTAATTTTAAGAAGACTTAATCTTTCAATGTGAGTGGACTATAGGCAAGCTTAGTCTGCTAAGTACTTATTTTGATGAATAGAAACAACACCAGCTATGCAACCTTAGCAAAGCTTTAAAGTGAAAATATTTGCAAATCTCTGACTTTGAAGATAAAGAACCACTTGAATGAGACAACAAGAGAACTTGAACCTCTTAGATTTTTAATAAGCTAGACTACTGCTGTAATGTTTACACTCCATTAATGAATTCAGAGAAATTCAGGCAGTGTTTAGTATGGGACCTTTGAGCTGTACATGTGATTCGCCTCTCTGCTTTGTTCTGAAATTATAGAATAAAGATTTTTACTTGGTGGTATACTCTATCAATACTCTGAAAGCACAGTTAACTGTGGGTCTGCTAGCAGCAGATCAGTGATGTTTTGAATGTAACCACTGTTTAAAAAGTCTGTTAATAAGCCACTGTGGCAACTGGAATGACCCAAAATTCTTAACCCTAAAGTTAATTCACCAGGGAAAAAGTTGCTTTGTTCTAGATAGCAAAGAGCATCTGCAGCAGTATTTTGGCTCTACATGTGTTCTTGAATAGTATTGGATCATGGTTATGGTTTGAGAATCTTGGGGGTTTGCTGTGTTGCCTCATTGATTTGTCACAGAATATGCTGTTAATCTCTGCAAAAAATTGGGAGGAGGAAAAGATGTGGCATGTCTGCTGTGTGGTCAGTGAGCTTTTTCCCTTTTGATGTGTTGGGAGGAGCCAAGCGGAAAAAGTTACTTTTGTTGAAACTAAGAAATAATAAAAGAATCACTGTAGAAGTGCATCTCAACCAGCAAAAGAAATAAGAACTAGAGTTAGTGACTACAGAGAGGCAGGAATATGTTCTCTGGCCACGGAGTGTCGAAAATGAGTTCTACCTGTGTTTAAAAGCTTTCTAAGCGAGGAGTCTAGGAGAGCATTTAACTTACTGAGCTAATTGCATATGTGCTTCGTCTGAGGTATCAGTGTTAGCAGTTTGTCTGCACAGAGCTTCAACGATTTGTCCCATGAATTACTTGGGAAGAGTGCTAAAAATGAAATACAAGTATTTTAATTTTGGAACTGAGTAATTTTTAATGGCTCTCATAGGCTTTGATTTTTGATTTTTCTTTCTGTCCCACTTGTACTGCTGTGGCGCCATGGTCAAATGCAAACAAGCAATCTTGTTTCTGGGGTTTGTTTCTTCCGGCATGAGGGAAGCATCGTCAGCCCGTGAGTTGGGCCTTGACTATTACAGGTCTGAATACTTAAGCCTACACATTTGGCTGTCCTTATGCTGTTTTAGAGATAATGGTTGCAGAGGAAAAGGTATCTGTTAAATTAATAGTAAAATTATCATTGAAGTGATAATTTTAAATGCAGTGGCTTCTGCTGAAGGGTTCTGTCGCTAAGTTCCCTTTAATAGCTACTGCTCTCTAAAGCCTTTAATATTGATGTGATAGGAGTATGAGCTTTTGGAGGCTTTCATTTATCACCTTATAAAACTTCTTTGGTATTAGTGGTAAAATACTTGTGTGTCTATAGATTGGTGCTGTTTCAACAACATCCTAAGATTGGATTTAATTTAAGTTTTGGAATGACTGTCACTCATTTCTTTATCCTGACATGATTTGATGCTGTACTAATAGGTTAGTGCATTGTTAACCAGGTTTTTACTCATTTACAGAAAACAAAAAATTAGAGAAACTTCTGTGAAAAACTAAGTCATAAGCTGTTGTAACAGTAACTTGATGAACTGGGTAGAATTTTGTAATGAAATGTGGAAGTGTCTACAAATGTGCTCCTCCACCGTCAAGTCTGAAAAATGAGGGGGCTTAAATAACAGGCATTCTTATTTCTTTTAATCTTTTGAAAAAAGCCCCACAGTTAGCAGCTGATCTGGATTCTGGTTTCTAAATGCAAAGTTAAGTGTTTTTTGTCAATAATGCTGCTGTGCTCTGTGTAAGCTGGGGGAGACAGAAACCTTTAACCTTTTTGCAACACCAAATTCTTGATCATTTCTGAAGCAGCTGAGCATCTTACTTTTAAACATGTTCCAGGTATTTTAGGAGTAATGCAGCACTAAACTTTGAACTTAGGTAAGTTCTGAACTGTCAGAGCTCATTGGAGTTCAGTGCACAGTTTACAACCAATAAAATGACTGTGGTGAGTCAAACTTAAGGCACTTTTACTGCTGATCCTCACCTAATAGAGCAGACTGAACAGTACTTTCTCGAGAACAGATCCATAAATGCAGTAAAGCTAGCAACTTTAGACTTATTTACCCATATTCAGTATCTCATACAAAAATAATGTTGCTTCATACTGAAAAGTGCTCAAAATATATGCATACTTGTTACCTCTTCCCCCCCTGTCGTGGTTTAAGCCCAGCCATAAATCAGCCACACAGTTCGTTAGCTCCCCCTTACTTCCCCTGGTTCCCGGAGGGATGGGGAGGAGAATAGAAAGAATGTAACTCCCACGGGTTGAGATACAAACAGTCCAGTAACTAAGGTATAGCACAAACCACTGCTGCTACCACCGATAGTAATAATGACAAGGGAAGAGAATACAACTGCTCACCACCTGCCGACTGATACACAGCCCGACCTGAGCAGTGATCTAACCCTTCCGGGTCCCTGCCCCCAGTTTTTACATCCTGCCCATGACGTGCTGTGGTATGGAATACCTCTTTGGTTAGTTTGGGTCAAGTGTCCTGTCTCTGCTTCCTCTCGGCTTCCCCTCCTTCCTGGGAGAACATGAGACTCAGAAAGGCCTTGGTCAGACCAAACATTCTGAGCAGTAACTGAAAACATCAGTGTTATCAGCGCTGTTCCCAGGCTGAAAGTCAAAACCACAGCACTGCACCAGCTACTTAGAAAAAAATGGCTGCTACTGCTGAACCCAGGATACCCCCAAACACTGACATGATTTTTCATGTTTGATATTGATTTCTACATAGAATTAAAAAACCCCAAGAGTTTGTAGACTTTATTCTGCTATTTTTTATTTATTTTTTTTTTTCAATTTACTGACCAAGCTTGCAGGTTCATGTGACTTTCAGAAGGTGACAATGCTGGCTGGGAAGTTTCCACCCTGTTCCCCTCCCACTGGTTCTGTTTGAAGAAAGCTGTGGCTCTGATAAATTAATAGAATTAAAAAATTTACCTTTCAAAATGAAATAGATCACTGATCCAGTTCAATGTGTATCTCTACAGCGTTTGTTAAAGAAGTGGAAGGGTGATGTGGAAGCAGGAACAGATTAAACTGGAATCCTCATAGGGCAGAAGGGTGCATGTCGGTGTGCCCTTAAACTTTTTAATAGTCCATGGCTGCTGAGAGGTTGAGGGTAATGAAGAGAGTAACTGAAATATTCAGAGAGACACAACAGTTTGGATATTCAACATCAAACTCCAAAGGGAAGCAGCTACATCTAGAAAACATGAGTTTGATGCAGCACAGCCCCAAAGGCTGTGTAATTTATTTGGAGAATTGTGTTTTGAAATCTTTCCAATTTTGTGATGTTTTAGGCATCTGTGTATGCACTGTGTGCTTGCTTGCTCTCTCATGCTGATATTTTCTGTTTGTTTTCAAAGAATGACAAAATCTTGAGACTCAGTTATTTTCCTGTCTCTGTGTTTGTTCTAATATTCCAAATATTTTTTCAGGAGATAATGAAAGTCTGATACAGCTTGTGCCATGTTTTTATTAGCTAATTGCAGAAGAGGTAAACCACATTTAGAGGCTGTATGGAGAGTGGTCACAAGCAACAAGTACCCTTTTATTTGATTGAGTTTAATAATAAACTTTCAGTAATACCTCCCAGTAATTCGTACATAGTCTGTGATGTGCATGTTACACAAAGTTCTCTTAGGGACCTTTATGTGTTCACTGTGTATACCAACTATTTTGACATAGAATATTTGGTTATATGGAGCGATTTCCAGGAATACTAAAGAAGAATTTCTCACATGCTACATTTCTTTTTTAAATTGTTTTTAGTATCTTCTAATCCTGACATTTTCTTTCCTTTTTTAGGCTGAAGAGTCTTTGACTCTTTCTCCTTCAGTAGTTACAAAAGTGAATGGAAAGGTCTAGTTGATAGTCAACAGTAGCATTTAGGCAGTATGTCTTGCCTTGTGGTAAGTATCTGGAAGGGCTAGGCTTACACTGCATTCCTGGTCGTTTCCTCTCTTATTGCTGACATTACTGGTCTTCTCCTACACAGTAATACTGTTGCTGTGGAAGGACTGGCCATCAGCAGTCCTTCCCGAACTGGGGGAAGAAACGTCCTTGCTGCCCACTGCGTGCTTGTGGAGATGATTTACTGTTCACATTTCTTCCTTTCAGTAAGAAGAAAGGGAAATACTCCTGTTTTCCAGTTGCTCTCAGAAAGATGCTTCAGGAGAGAAGGCTTCTATTACAATGTTAGCTCTCTCCTGAAGTGCACAGAACAGGTACTTCATGAAGCAGGAGGACAACAAACTTGGAGGTTGATCAGTAGGTAGAGACCAGCAAATGGTGCTGCTATTCTCTCTTCTTCCCATGCTCAGTGACTGATTTTTATAGTAAAAGGTAAATGTATGGTACTGCAGGCTGAGCCCAAGTCCATCCAGATACTTGCTGAAGGCAGAGCTTTCTTTTTGTTTTTATTCAGTCCAAAACTTACCTTTTTTCTTGACTGTAGATATGCTTTATAGGTCTTGGCTAAATTCTCCAGAAGCTATAATTTATCCTTCTTGGACCTGTGGTTATTCATGTTCGTGGAAATCTACAGGGTTTGGGGTGGGTGTTTTTCCTGACTTCCTTTGAAGTGCAAAGAAGTTGATTTGAGCTTTCTCAAATGACTATATTTGTCCATCTCTTTAAAACCTCATTTGCTTTCCCTATTGCTCAGAGTAAGGTAGTAGAAAACTATTTTAATAAAAGCTTATTATTACTGTAAATGTTCTTGTTCGGTACATAATGAAAAAATAAACATTCACTTTTAAATGTTTATAAATTCATTTGCTCTACCAGGTAATTACTGACTGGAATCTGACTGTTCATCTTATTAGAATCATAAGTCTATAAATCTGTGCAGGTAAAAGGGTAGGTATGAAAACACTGGTGATACAGTGTGGCTTATTTCCCTTTGAGATTCTTCCATTACTCCATTTTGTTCTCCTTCTTCCCTGGAGTGACCCTGCTTCTCTGTGTAAGGGTATATGGAATCCATGAATAAGCTAAGCAATGTACTGTAGGGGCTTTGTCGTCTGTTGCAGGAAGTCTTCATGCTTAGATAGGACTACTAGCTTAAAAATTTTCAATCATCATATAGGGCTCGTTTTAATGATAGTTAAAGTGCAGTGCTTACCAAGCTTAGGCAAGCAAAACCCAACAAGCTGGAAGATCATAGTGCAGAGAATTAAAACTCCATGACTTGCAGATTGATTTTAGACTATTCTCTCTAAATAACGGTTGAACTTGCTTGCTGATGTATAGGGGGATAAAAAAAGTAATATAAAGCCATTATAGAATAGCACTGGTAACATGGAGCAGGGGGTCATACAGTACTATTCTTTTAACTGGGTAGGAAGAAATTCCACTCTGTCATCCCCAAAAGAAATACTTAATTGAAGGTTTCAGTGCACTGGCAAAATCTGTGAATTTTCAAGTAACAGTTTTAGGCTAATAGGTATTCTTATTTGATCATCATTTGTTAGGAAAGTGACATCATTGCCTGTATTTTACGGTGAAGTTACTTTGTTTGTTCTGTGGCCAGACAGCATAGTTCATTTCATCATAGTGTGCTCATCTTGATTGCAGCACATCTTCATTGCCACCTCTTGACTGGCCTTTACCAAGTCATTACGGGCAGTGTGAACTGAAAATAGAAGTCCAGCCTAAAACTCATCACAGAGCTCACTATGAAACAGAAGGAAGCAGAGGAGCAGTAAAAGCGTCTACTGGAGGACACCCTGTAGTAAAGGTAGGAAGTCTGGCTTCCCTGAATAGAAGATAATTTTTTAACTACAATTATTGGTATTTATAATGCTATGAATTGTTACCTTATGTGAAGCTCACAGTCCTTCCTGAGATTTTCTTCCTTAAATATAACTTGTTCAATGCAAAAGTTAGTTTTAGATGTTTAAAAAATTACAGTTTGCTACAGTTACAGTGCCTGTCGTAGTTTTATATTGTATGTAGTTTTATGCTTATGAATGAATTCACTGTGCAATAATGTATTAACATATTCAACATGAACTTTAAGGAAGAAGGGGTATGCATGAGGGCAGGTAAGAGAAGTCACAATAGTAGTTTAGTTGGAGCTATACTGAAACATGATACAGCTTCATTTGAATCAGTAATAATCTGTCTTTTGGTGCTGAGACAGCTTCTGAATCCTATGAATGCCTTGTTTGTGTACTTGTTAGGTTATTTCTGTGAAATGGTACCAATAAATTTTGTTAACTTTCATTCAAATATTTGGAGTAAATTAAACTCGACTCTTCAGCATGAACCAAAAGTTATTACTCGCAGTTTAATGGTATGTGAATGTCATTTCCATTGTGCTAACAGAGTCCTGAAGCTTTATTGTCTCCTAGAACACTTTCAATCAGAATTGCAGAATGGTTTGGATTGGAAGGGACTTCAAAACTCATCCAGTTCCAAACCCCTGCCATGGGCAGAGACACCTTCCACTAGACCAGACTGCTCCAAGCTCTGTCCAACCTGGCCTTGGAGACTGCCAGGGATGGGGCAGTCACAGCTTCCCTGGGCAGCCTGTGCGAGGGCCTCACCACCCTCATAGTGAAGAATCTTTTCCCAATACCTAATCTAAATCTACCCTGCTGGATTTTGTAGCACAGTAGAGGCAAGGTAAAGTGTTTATCAGGGAAGTCTGTGCTGCAAACTAGAAAAGATTGAGGATGGCTGGACTGGGCTGGAATCTGAAAGTTGGCTGGGCACATTTCTTCATGTGGCATTGTGTTGCTTTAGTCAGTGGAGAAGTCAACACACCTTTCATGTGCCAAAGTGCTGGTGCTGCAATTTAACACATCATTAATGAGGGCAGAAACTTGAGAGATTCTGGCTGACAAAATAAATGTCTGCTGAGCTTTTCTGAGGTGCATTCAATTTTTTAACTTTTTTTTTTTCCCCTGTGTGTCTTGTGCTAGTGTTTGCGTTAAGGGAATTTAGAAAACTGGTGTTTGTAAGATTTGACAAATACATGTAAGCTTTTGTTTGCTTACAGAATTAGATGTTTCTAAGCTGCAGTACTAGAAAAAAACATCTGCAATTTATGAGGCTTACACCAGTGGTTTTAAAAGCTATTTATTTGCATTAGAATTGTGGAATACCTTGCTATGACAAGAATGCTGCTTTGAAAATGGGGGTGATCTTTATGTGTCTAACGGTCTCATGCTTAAACACATAGATTATACTATGTCTGTCTATTAAGTGGATACACATGCAAATCAGTATTCTTCTGCAATTTTGTCTCTCCCAGCTGAATTAGAAATTAAGTGCTGTGCTTGATGGGACAGAGGAAGTTATTAGGAAACAGACCATCCGTTTGTAATAGCTTTTTACTCAGTGCTGGAAAAAACAACATGCTAAGGGCCAAGTTTGGTGAAAGGTAAATATTCAATTGCTGTGAGCAATGAAGTGAAAATTACCTTATTTAAATACAAAAGTAAAATCTTCCCAGCACTTCCAGAAGCTTATTACACAAATCCAATTGCTATTGCAGTGTACATTACTATTTGTTCTTGACCTGACTTTTCTTTTTGGTGCTCTTAGTGTTTATACCAATCACCTCCATGTGTGCAATCACTGCAGTGAAGTACTAAGCATTTTCTTGTGTGAAATAATGGTATATTAACCAGTGTCAGAGACAAGAAGGGATGTGGGTGAATAGAGTATTTTGGTTGTAAGGGACCTACAATGAACATGAAGTCCAACTGCCACATCTTCAGGTGCCTGAAGGTCTTTGTGTGCTTTTGCCTCCTACACAGTTTGTTTTGCTCTTGAACAGTATATAGGTGGCTAGAATATTTGATTTCTGAACTGTTTAACTAGATTTTAAGATAGTACATAGCTTCAAGCCATTAATCTATTAGTGCCTGTCATTAGTCTATAAACTAATACTGTACCATACCTGTTGCTAGGAGACTAATCTCTGACAAATTTGGCATCATCTGTTGAGTACATTTAATCAGCTTATTTCCAAATGTGAGGAAATTAAATGTGTGAGGCATTATGTTTTGCTTTGTAAGTCCATTGACTTCAAGAAACAAAGTCTGTAATGAAATTCACTTCTTTTCAGCTATTTTAATGCAAAATGTTCTATATAGTAGGTAACTGTCATTTTAATCTCTGCTTTGTTGGTAGTATGTTCCAGCTAATCCGTGTCATCTGGAACAGCTTCTTTTACCTTTGTAGAGAATTTGCAAGATAATGTTGACAATTTTCGCAAGAAAGGAATAAATAACTTTGACAGAATGATTAGCAAAGAGAAAGGTGGCATATTGAATTTTTAGCATCCAAACTATGTGGAATTTTTGAGTTGCATTGTCAGGAGACATAGAAAGCCTCTGAGCACGGTCTACATTTACCATTCTAATTCAGTAGATTGGAGTACTTTACCCATCAATGAAGCTTTTAAACAAACAGCTGCCATGTTTCATCTGACTCTAAATGAATGATCATCATTGCTTGAATTTCCCACCCTTCCCATAGGGCAAATTGTATGTAATAAAATAATACTTACAATTTGTTAGAATGAGATTTTACTGTTACCTAAAACGGTTAGGGCTCTTCATGAGATTTCACTTGGATAATACTTACGATCAGAAACGTATAAGCATTGTAGAGCAGATGGGCACATGACAAGCATCTCTCAGGGATACATTGTGGGGGGTTTTTTTGTTTAGTTTTGTTTTTACTTTTGTATTTTGGCTTTCTGATCTGAAATGACTTTGTTTTAAAAGGAAAAAAATCTCATTTTGTACACTATTCCTGCTATTCATGTTGACTTTTGAGTTTTCTTTTAAAGTATTGAAGTTTTAAGTATTTTAAATTTAATGTGATCTTTTGATAGTAAATTCTGTAAGCTGTGCGGTGCACAACAAGAAGTATTTCCTTTTTATTTTTTGTCTTGTTACTGAAAGAAAGTGATCTACGTGATACTGTTCTTGATAACCACACAGTGTGATGTACTGAGGCATGGTTGAGCTAACCACTACTTGTTAGCACTGTTCTGTATGCAGGAAGGACTCTCTGTTCTGTGGCCATTTACCAGGGGTTGTAGATGTGACCTGCCATAAGAGCAATTTATTCTAAAACAGATGGTGTATCTGCAACAGATACTGTGTAGAAGCCATTTGGGCTCCATGCATGCAAAACAGATTTAGGGCACTGGTAGCCATTAAGAATTGGCCTGTACCAGAAATATTTTTCTGCCCTGCTACAAAGGGTCTAAGGATAGAATCATTCATGAATTCCTCTGCCATAAGCAAAATTTTTACTGTAGTTGATTCTGCAATAACAGAGGAGGGGAAGCATCATGTAATCCGTATGGACAACTCAGCACTGTTACAGATGAAGAAAGGGTTAAGATAAAAAATTAAGGAAAAGTTAAATAAAACCAAGTTTTTAAATGGTTATAAACTTCTAGTCACTGACAAGCGAACAGTAACGTACTTTGTGAGGTCTAATGGAGACCTGTGGAAGAGGGACTGGCCTGAATGTCAGCTCTATTTAAAGTGACAGCAGAGCTTGGAAGTCAGGACTGAAGAGCTGTAGTGGGAGAAAAAGTAAGCTAATTAAGCTAAAGTAAGCTAATTTTGAACTACTTTGAAAATTCTGAAACAGGAATGTGTTCTCAAAAAATCTGCCAGGTTCTGCCTGAGTTCTGGTGGAAGAAACTGTACCCTACAAGAGAGGATCTAACCAAGCAATTTCAGAGGTTATCTAATGAAAATAAATTAATGAAGGATTGTCTAAATGAATGTATGTTTCCTGGCCTGTAATTCTGAGGCTGTCACCTTTTCCCAGGTCTTCTGTCTGGCTGATTCATGTAACTACTGGAATAACAGGTATAATATCAGAGTTCTTCCTGTTCTCTAAACCCAACAAACAGCACACTTCTTCTGTGTTTCATGACCCTTCCCATTCTTCTTGCCTTTCACGTTTCAATTTTTATTTTTCTCTTGACTTCTTCCCTGTTCTGTACATCATCAGAAGGCAGGCTGTATCCCAGCTCTAATTGCCTGCTGTTGTTTGGTGAGAACAACCCCCAAATAAATTTAGAGGGCAGAAGATAAGTCTCAGCCAGTGTGAACCGTGTAGGGGGCTCTACTGAGAAAAACGCTGACCTTTGGTTGAGATTCTAAAAGTACGTATCTTTGAAGATCAGTTTGGTAATTATTTAGGCAGCTTCTGCTCCAGAATTCCTGAAATAGATAGTAAAAGCCAAATTGATGCATCTGTTATATGTTTGAATACTTAAGCTAGAAAATGCAGTAATTAACATGAAAAAAACACAACAGAAAACATTAAAAATGGCACACTGGATGGGACACAGTCATCTGTTTGTTTTTTTTTTTTTGTCCTGTCTTTACTATAATGTCAAAATGTAGTAATCAATTTATGGTGTTTTTTGTTTGTTTGTTTGTTTGTTTGTTTTTGGGGGGGGGGGGGCAGGGGGTAGTGAGCAGGGGTTTCTATAGGTTACGTGGTAATGACCTATTTCTATCCCAGAAATCATAGAATCATAGAATAGTTAGGGTTGGAAAGGACCTTAAGATCATCTAGTTCCAGCTCCCCTGCCATGGGCAGGGACACCTCCCACTAAACCATGCCATCCAAGGCTTTGTCAAATCCCACCTTGAACGCCACCAGGGATGAAGCATTCATAACTTCCCTGGGCAACCCATTCCAGTGCCTCACCACCCTTACAGTCAAGAATTTCTTCCTCATATCCAATCTAAACCTCCCCTGTTTAAGTTTGAACCCATTACCCCTTGTCCTATCACTACAGTCCCTCATGAGGAGTCCCTCCCCAGCATCCCTATAGGCCCCTTCAGATACTGGAAGGCTGCTATGAGGTCTCCATGCAGCCGCCTTTTCTGCAGGCCGAACAGACCCAACTTTCTCATCCTACCTTCATACAGGAGGTGCTCCAGTCCCCTGATCGTCCTTGTGGCCCTCCTCTGGACTTGTTCTAACAGTTCCATGTCCTTTTTGTGTTGAAGACACCAGAACTGCACACAATACTCCAACTGAGATCTCACGAGAGCAGAGTAGAGGGGCAGGGTCACCTCCCTCGGCCTGCTGGTCACGCTGCTTTTGATGCAGCCCAGGATACGGTTGGCTTTCTGGGCTGCCAATGCACATGCTTGTCTAAAAACCTGAGGTAGTGTAATTTAGCGCTGAGAGTTGTTGCTATTTCATGAATAGCGCATTTTTTTTTTTTCACAAGTCTGTAGAGCAAACTGCAGCCAGCAAGTGTATCGTGCTGGCTAGTTAGATGTGGCTGGCAGTTCTGCACTGTGTGAAGTAGTTAAACTATTAGTCTAACGCTATTTTAGCTATGAACTGATCTCCTTTTTTGGGTAGTGTAGAATGGGACAGGAATCTGAGCTAAAGCACTCTTCAAAATATGCCTGAAATTAGTATTTAAAATACTTTCAGTCCTGTCTGCAAGCCGGGGGTGAGCATGTAGAAGTGAGATTTCAGAAACGGAAGGTCCCAAGTTTTTAAACCTTCAAGGTTGTCTGTTCATTGTGTAAACTTATGGTGTCATGACCAATAATACACTAACATTTGCAATTGCTTGTTTGTTTTACTTTGTTTTCAGGACCCTTTTGTGATGACCTTTATTGAAGTTAGTTCCTTTTATGACACTTTTTTTCAAATTGCAGATGTCTGTACTATTTTAAATTTTTCAAGTCAGTCTGCTCAGTTATTTAGTAAAAGAGGAAGATGCTTTTTTTGATGTGCATGCTTTTCTTTCTGAGTACTCAGGTACATGAAATTATTAAGTGATAAAAATTAGTGCTGCCCCTCAGGATGCTAGAATAGATGTTTTGGTTTAACATATTTAACTTTGAAATTGGACATTTAGCTTTATATAACATTATAACCTTTGCAGAATCTAAATGAATAAGAAAATTCCTGTGTTAGGACTTTCTGAGCCAGAGGTTGGGGTGTTGCCTAGTACATCTGAATGGAGTTTTCTTCCATTAATTTCTCCAGCTTCTTTTAAACAGTGCACTGAAGATGGTAGGTCAGCACTCCCTGCACCGCTGTGAGCCACAGGGGGATAGCTATGGTCACTCTGACTCCAGTAACTTCCCTGAACTGATAATTTCTTGGTTTATACATATGGTTTGTTTCAAGCTTTTCCAAATGGGACTGTTGATAAATTAGTGATGAATTATACCACTGGTGTTAGTCATTGTGTGTCTTTTGTTTCAAACTGTGTCATCTTCATGCCTTCAAATCTTTGTCATCCATTGCTTTTATTCCCAGGTCATTGCTAATGGGCATGTTGTTCAGTTTGGCAGAGTAGCCCTTCAGGTTTAAACCAGTGTCCTTCACAGATCTTTAGGAAAGTTGCTGCACACCACTCAAAAATTAAATTTTTATGGAGAAATGTCTGAAGAAAAAGGGTCAGTTCTTCAAAGCCTTGAACCCTGTTATTGCTGTCCAAAAAAATTCCAGGCTTGTGGGTCTCATCTCTGTTGTCTCTCAGGGTAAACATTTCAAAGGCATGCTTTGCCTTTTTTATCTTCAAATGAAATAAAAAAGAAATTTACTTTAAATGTGGGCTAAAATTTAAGCAGTTCAAGTTATTTTCCTTTATGATTGCTTAGGTTTTGTGGTGAATTAGAGCATATCCTTACTCATAGTCTTCCAAAGTAAAAGTGGAAATACCTAATTCAAGAGAAAGCTATATCTTTCCTTTCCCCCCCCATGAAGGGGCCTCCATTCTCCTCTCCTGCCCTCCTTGCCTTGTCCCTTTAGGGTGTTCTAAGGAATACAAAAGTCACTGAAATGTATCCAGCTGCCGTGAAACTGTCAACGAGGAAATAACTAGTTACAGTATGCTTTTCATATCAAGGTATTGAAAAGCCTAGGAAATATCCATCTCTAGTAAATGCTTAGTATGTGCTTGTAGTTCTTCACACAGCTGTTCCCTTCTATGTTCTTCATGGAAGACTGAGGACTTTTATATGAATACTGGTGCATTTGGTGAAGACGTTTTTGTTAATAAAATCTTTTGTTCACTGAAGTTATCCCAAACTTTTCCCTTGACATGTCTTGTATTTCAAGACTTTGCCCTATACTTAGGGAAGCCTGCCTGCATATAAAAGCTTTCTTTTTAATCAGTCTATTGTACCAATCCAGTAATGCCCTAAGCAGTGAGTTAATTGCACAAAGGTGAAGGAGCACTAAAGCATTGATAGACTATTAATCTTCAACTAGCAAGCAAAGAAAAGGCACATGGAAGATAAAACATGAGTATTTTACAAAGCCTGGTGAAAATGTGATTAAGCATGGCAGTTTCCTAATAAATGGTAGAAAGTTTTGCAGGAAAAATGCTTTAAAAATAGTCAAATGGGTTTTGACTCTGTCTGAATGTCATTAATATCACAGTATTGCTTGATTGCTGAACATAAAACTTAACTGATTAATTAAATGGTTTTTCCTAACACACACAGAGGAGTTCTATTTTTTGCTTTAATTTTAGGCTGAAACAGTAGGCATGTGAAACCCTGGCATCACTTCTGGTTTCAGTGACACTATTAGGTATTGAGCTTTTTAAATAAGCAAAGGGGATATGGGTTTCAAAACCAGACTATTTCAAGTTATACTAGTATTGTCTGTTAAGGACCTCTTTACTGTGAAGTGTATATTTTCTGTTGGATATTTTTCCTAAATCTTGTTACGTGTCTTAAGAAATCATAAGTTGTGAATAAAGGTCACTTACATTTGCATCAAGATTGGTGATACTTGGCCTGTAACAAGAAATGGAAAATACAGACAGAATCTTCTGAATTTTTTAAAAAAGGCAGGTGGGGGAGATGAAATTTCAAAGTATTAGAGACTAAAAAACATCTTCTCACAAGCTTGTGGAGTGTTACAAGCTTTCCTTTAAAACTGATGAGATCTGAGCCATAATCTTCATCTAATTGGGAAAAATGCTAAAATTTTTTCAGGTTGAATGCTAACTTTTTTTAAGGTCGATGCCTCCCATTTAGCAAATAGGACCTATTCGCTTTCCTCAGCAATGAAGTTTTCCAAACTGCTGCAAAGTTCCAGGTTTAAATGTTGTGGTCTTCAGTGATAGAATCATTCTATGTAGTCTCTAGTGTTACACATTTTTTTTTATATTTTCCATATGTGCAATAAGAATTTCTGAATGTTTTTGTAATATAAAATACAGTTTCTTGATGATCCCAAAATTCTCTCACCAGCTTACTGTCTTTGTAGTTCCTTGATGAACCTTGTAAGCCAAGTATTGACATGTATGCGTGAGTTTACTGTATGCAGTATAGTAACACGACTGGAACTGCTTTGGCATGAAGCCCTTCTGGCTTATCCTGTGGTGACCTTCAGTCTTTAGCCTTCTAGCTTTAGTTTAACTTACGCATGCACTGACCTTTGCTATGGAAACTATATAGAAACACAAAAACAACTTGGCTGAGTTTCCTGGTTGGAGCAGTGGGTGGTGTTGTCAGTGTTCTGTTACAGAGGAAGGTTTCTAGAGGTCAGTAGTGACAGCTTGCAGTAACTTAGTAGCTGTCAGCAGCAGGCTGTTTGTTACTCCTGGGAAAGTTTTATATCTTTTAAAGTAAAATTAGTGAGGATTTGGGGGGGGGGGGGGGGATTTTGCCTTTTTTTTTTTTTTTTTTTTTTTTCCATAATGTGCAGCGGTAGGATTGCACATTAATAGAGTAAGTGCTGGAAGGTATACTTGAAAATATGCGTAGTGCTCCACCAGCAGTTCAAGTTGTTGTCTTCCTGTTAGTGACCCATGACTGAATCTTGGGCGCACTGATATTGCAGCAGTTTATTTTAATGCATCTGCTTCGTGGTGGTTCTGCAGCACTTACCAGTAGATTGTAAATGCTGTTAACTGCCTATGGTCTGTATGGAGACACTATGTTCTTATTTATATACACTATGTATTCTTTACAAAGGTGAACTAAAGGTACAGATACCATGGTTTCATTAGATTCTTTCAAGTTAATTATGTAGATATTTTCGTTGAAGAAAAGAAATTATTTTTTTACTAAGTTAAATGTTTGGGCTGCTCAGCATAGGGAATTGTGCATAAAACAGATGAGATGATAAATAAGTGTCACCCCAGTGTCAATGGTGAACAATCAACAAGTTGTGGGTGTTTTTTAACTAGAACAAAACTGTATTTAAGTGGAATGCATTTTTAATTTTTATTTTTAAACCTTGAATAAATGCAATAACTCCTCTGTAATGCAAAGTATTAATTTATGAAGTCTCTGCTACTTTGCCAATGTGTTACTACTCCATCTACTCATATAATATATATATCTATAGATACTGGAATATACTGTATATATACACACACCGTATGTTATAGTACCTTTGATATGGCTTCGTTGCAGAGCCTTTACAGCCTTTTATTTGTGACAAAGCTGTAGTGTAAGCTATAATATGGCTTTTTTGTTTGGAGTCTGCTTTATACAGTTACAGATTTTAAGTATATATGAATTTCATATATCAGGGGTTTGTCCTGATGTTATCACAGATAATTTTTAATTATGATATGCCTTATTTATATGCTTCTGTACTATATGCATGCATATATGTGTGTATATACTGTACTACCTACGTGCATAGGTTTCTTATAAATTAGTATAAAAATGTATTCTGTTACATTTTTTCTTGGTGTGCTGGATTTCTTGTTTGTTTTGATTTAATTTGATACATAACCCAACGGAGGGCAAGTAAAGCTGATGCTGCTGTTCAGGGTCTTGTTGGGGGGGTTATTATTTCTTCTGAAGCTGTACTAACATAGTTTTACATCTTTACTCTGATATGCTAATGTACTGCAGTGATGTGAGACAGTCAATAGGCTCAAGAGCTTATATTGCAAGAGCATTGTACAGGAAATGCACTTGTGAACCTACTGATACATAACTTATCTGCTGGGTGGGTGAGCATTTTTTGTAAGACTTCCTTTCCTGCCCCCCCCCGCCCCCCGCCCCCTGTGCTTTGCATATACCAAGCCCTAAACATCTCCCATCATAGCATATCTGGGTGAGCAGCAAGGAAAAATGGAAGCAAAACCTGCATGAGACATGACTTTGTGCAGTTCAAATGTAGCACATGGCCATACAGTCTCATAGGCAATACCATTTTAACTGCTGGCATGGGGTAGATTTTCTTCACAAAATTAGACTCCTGCTGTGTGTAGGCTTGTGTAGAGGACAGCTTCTCCACTGATTGCAGACACACCAACCTAGTTTTGCTAGTGTCATAGAATCATAGAATCATAGAATAGTTAGGGTTGGAAAGGACCTTCCTTACCCCTCACCCTCTTTTTCTTTCCCATATCACTAGTATCTCTTGGAACTATTGTGTGCACATCTATTGTTAAGGAAGGGGAAGATACCTTTAATAGGAAATTAGCTTTGTCACAGTGACCCTATTTGGAAGCTATTCAAATTTTTGATAGGGTTGTAATTTATATAATTCCCAGTATTAGAGTGAACATATTTAATGATGTCATTTAGGGTGTATTCCAGTGCGTTAAGATTTAATTTTAACTCTGAGAAAAATGGATGGTAGAGTCAGTGTTGAGAAGTTGGAACAAGATGGTTGCTGTGAGTGCTAAACTAATCCATATTCTTAAATTTTCTTTAAACTCCTAAAATAATTCAGACTTACGGAAAATATGAAAATGTTCATTTGGTATTTAAAAAAAAATACTTTTTGAGAGTTGTAGTTGGTGTTTAGTGTTGTATTTAAGAAAAGGAAAGATGCAGGATAAACATTGATCAACTTTTGGGTTTAAAAACATTTTATCTGCCAGAAATAAACCATACATGATCTCCTATTTATGAATTAGATTTTCTGTATCCTCACATGATACATTTGCATTCACCAGATCTCTTAATAAAACTCATTACTGCATTCTGTAGTAGAAAAACTAAACCTGAAAATATTTTTTGTATTTCTAGACACTAGGTGTATCTTAGTACAGTTGGTAATTTGGCTTTGATTTAAAACAGTATCAGAAACACACCTATAACATAGCATAGCTTTGATGTAGAAATCCTGTGCATAAGAATTGAGAAATGTAAAAGTAAAAAGGTAGTTAGGTTCTAGTTTGTTTTGGTAAATGTTGTTGATACTGTTGTTGTACTGGAGCACAGACAGATGCCTGTGTTTAGTTCTCTGAAGATATCGAAGTTTGTCAGTAAATGCTACTCTTTGACTCTTAAGTCTTTGTACTAGTTGTGTATTTATATTATGCACATACAAGTGCAGTAAGAGTCAACTATTACATTAATGTTACACCTACTTTTTCACCAGCTCCTGGGTTACAGCGAAAAGCCAGTAAACCTGCAGATGTTCATCGGCACAGCAGACGATCGGTACTTAAGACCTCATGCGTTCTACCAGGTGCACCGAATCACTGGAAAAACAGTTGCAACAGCTAGTCAGGAAATAATAATTGCCAGCACAAAAGTTCTGGAAATACCGCTTCTTCCTGAAAATAATATGTCAGCCAGGTATGTCGCAGCATAACTTAGCTTTGTATGTGCCTTTTTTCATTTGTGCAAAGGTGAAAGAAAATCTTGTAGAATATCATATTTTCCACAAGTATGGCTCATGACTGAGATAGACACATCTTTTTAAACATGCCAGTGTTCAGGTACTCAAAAGAAAAGGAGGAGACAGATAGAAGCTTGCAAGATTGACAGGGAGATAGATGAGCGCATCTGGGATTATTTTTCCCTGTACAATCCATACATACATCTGACTCCACATTTGTAGATTGCATGTGGGTTATTGGCAGTGGAGGTCGTTTGATTTTACAAAGACAGAAGACTTTTTTTTTTCTATGAAAATACTGTCATACAACTTAGCTATTTGTTCTTTGACTGAATGTGGCAATTTTTAACTTGTGGTATCATAGTAGGCCTTCTCCTTGTTTTGATTGTTTTATTTTTAGCGGTTGCATTAATCTGACTTTTCAGGTCTTGCTGGATCAAATGTGCTAAATAATAGTTTAATGGTAAATTACAGCAACAATTAAGTAGCTCCATTCTATCTGAAGGTTCAGTGAACAGAGCAAAGCACAATTATTTGTTTATATAGCACATTTATTTCTTATATAGTCTTCTGAAGTCAGTTTGCATTTTCCTAGATGCAGACTTCATGCTAGTTCCGTTGAAGGCTATGAAGCCATGGTGATGTGCAAGAGAACACTCCTCACCAGTTTGTCTATGGGTGTTACTTGATTAAACTATGTGTATGTCATATGAATAACAAGATCTGGGTGGAATAGTAGCTGGGATTTGATGGCTTTTGTCATTCTCTAGTCCTTCCTAAGGCAGAACTAAATATAGGTCTCTTGCTGCTATTGTTGATGATGTTCATTATATTAAATGATTTACTACAAAGGTTAAAACAATGTGCAATAACAACATAATCTTTCAAAGGTTCAGAAAAACAGCAGCTAGTTATTTATAAGACAAAATGTTTCAACAGAGTACTTGCCATTTTTGACACTAGCAGCTCTTTTAATATCAGACATTTAAAATAACATTTAAAATAGCATAACATGGGGTAAAACAGAATGCTATTCATTCTTTAACAAAAGAAAGGCTTACAGAGTGTACTTTGGCAATAGTTTGATTAATTTTCTTCCATTTCTCTTCTGCTTCATCTGTCCTCGCCTACCTCCAGTATTGATTGTGCTGGTATTTTGAAACTTCGCAATTCAGATATAGAGCTCCGTAAAGGAGAGACAGATATTGGAAGAAAGAATACCAGAGTGCGGCTTGTGTTTCGAGTTCACATCCCACAACCTAGCGGAAAAGTCTTATCCCTGCAGACTGCTTCCATACCTGTTGAATGCTGTAAGATTGCTTTAACTGTACATCATTTATACTCATGTTTTCTGCATGTGTTAGTAGTATTGTCATTCTGATAATATTTATTGTCAGAATTATGTGTAACAAGTGTGGGTAAAAAGCATTGTGTATAAAGAGCTAAATTACCAAAAAATAATATAGCTTTTTATAAAGATGGGACTTGCTAAGTGGCAGCCTGAAGATTTGGAGAAAAAACAGCATTACAGGCTTTAAACCTCATACTGCAGTCATGCAGCTAGCAGCTTCAGTGGTTCATCAATATGGGCAGAGGCAGCTGATACGTCTCAGTGAAAATAAATAAAATAAATATTCATTTCAGGAAGAACTAATACCCTTTCACTTTAAAGAGTCTATACCATTACTAGTCTCTATACAGTATTACCTAATGCACAGCTGAACTTCTAAAGAGTTGATTTGTTTAATGCTGGCACTGAGGAATCAAAACATGACCTTAAACAACCTGAATTTCTCCTGGAATTAATTTTCTTCGTAAAATACTGAAGTAATTTTTAAACCAATATTCCTAAACTATTTCATTTGCTGTAACACTAGAGACTGTTGGGATTCGTGGCTTCTTGGTGTTCCTTTTCTATATTTATATAATCTCAACATCATTTTAAAAACAAAGATAAATCATACAAAAACATTTTTTATATATGTAAGTAGATGGTCAGTTTGGTTTCACCCCTGATTCTTCAAGTTAGGGTCATAAAAGACACGTCACTATGATTAAAATTAAGAATAATGATTTTTGTCCCTTAATTGTCTTTTTTTAAAGCTCAGCGATCTGCTCAAGAACTCCCTCAGATTGAGAAGTACAGCATCAACAGTTGCTCAGTAAATGGAGGCCATGAAATGGTGGTGACAGGATCCAATTTTCTTCCAGAATCCAAAATTATATTTTTTGAAAAAGGACTAGGTAAGTACTCTTATTTTTTTTGCTTCAAAACAAAGCCAAAACCACAAGCCTGATCTTGATTTTAGGAAGTAAGGATGTTTCTAAAAGTAAAAAAAAAAACAGTCACAAGGAGTAATCTGAAACTTCAGGTTGACCATTGTTCTGTATCCTGCTTGGTAATTATTAATGAAGTTGTACTTGTGGTTCAGGAAGACAGTTACAGATTACCTAACTTGGAATTGTGTGTATTTGGGAGAGGCTGTTAACTGATCTTACTATGCATATTCTCAATCAAAAAAAAAAAAAAAAAAAGAACGAAAAAATAAAAAGGAAATGTACCATTTGGCATTGATGACATGTTACATCTGATTTAATTATTGTACAGGAACTGACTTACTCCTAAGCTAATGTAATATTAGTTAGACAATATGACTGATTTCCTCCCCCCTCCCACATTTGCATAGATTTTCTGTTCTTCAGGACTGCATTTAGTAACAAGTTTCAAGATTTGGCTCAGATTTGGGGTGCAGTGTATCCTTCAGGTTTATCTATGTCCAATTTGCGAACAGACAAGTGTGCATGTAGCTAAAATACTGGCAGTAGGCAGTAGTATGAACAGTAGTGACTTGTGTGTTAAATATGTGAGTTTGACACCCATCAATTACTTAATTGACAAGAAATCAGAAATGTTAGTTTATTACATGATTCTCATTCTCTGGAATCCAAATTCAGTCTCCTTGGCAGCATGTTAGCATGTAATCATAGGTGAGAACTGCAGGAGTTACACTTGTGTATTAGCACAGTAGAGTTCACAATGATATTGCAGGCATGTATTTCAGTTCAGGTGTGCTAAAGACATAGTGTATCTTTCATGCAGTGAAAGCAACAGAAAAATTCAACTGCTTCATGCTGATCTCATGAAATGAAAAAACAATATTAATTTTTTCACTTGAACATATAGGGCACAGAATCTCCAAAGTAAGCAAGAAACTTTCAGCTTTTGGATGAGTATTTCTAAAGCAACTTTCTTTAAATGCAAGTACAGGTTTGAAAGCTGGGATTTTTTTCCCCCTAAATCCATGTTCTTTTTCTATGACTTTTAATAGTTCAGCTCCATAAACTAGAGAATTTAAAACAAACAAAAAAAAAAACTATTAAATAGTTTACTACAACCAGATACAGTTGTGGTCAATGGCTCAATATCCAGCTGGAGACCAGTAACGAATGGTGTCCCTCAGGGATCTGTGTTGGGACCGGTCTTGTTCAGCATCTTTGTGGGTGACATGGACAGTGGGATTGAGTGCGCCCTCAGCAAGTTTGCCGATGACACCAAGCTGTGTGGTTCGGTTGATGTGTTGGAGGGAAGGAATGCCATCCAGAGGGACCTTGACATGCTTGTGAGGTGGGCTGATGCCAACCTGATGAAGTTTAACCATGCCAAGTGCAAGGTCCTACAGCTGGGTCAGAGCAATCCCAGGCACAGCTACAGGTTGGGCAGAGAAGAGATTCAGATCAGCCCTGTGCAGAAGGACTTGGGGGTGTTGGTCGATGAGAAAATGAACATGAGCCGGCAGTGTGCGCTTGCAGCCCAGAAAGCCAACCATATCCTGGGCTGCATCAAAAGGAGTGTGACCAGCAGGTTGAGGGAGGTGCTCCTGCCCCTCTACTCTGCTCTTGTGAGACCTCACTTGGAGTATTGTGTACAGTTCTGGTGTCCTCAACATAAAAAGGACATGGAACTGTTGGAACAAGTCCAGAGGAGGGTCATGAGGATGCTCAGGGGACTGGAGCACCTCCCTTATGAAGACAGGCTGAGAAAGTTGGGTCTGTTCAGCCTGGAGAAGAGAAGGCTGCGTGGAGACCTCATAGCAGCCTTCCAGTATCTGAAGGGGGCCTATTCATGAGGGACTGTAGTGACAGGACAAGGGGTAACGGGTTCAGACTTAAACAGGGGAAGTTTAGATTGGATATAAGGAAGAATTCTTTACTGTAAGGGTGGTGAGGCACTGGAATGGGTTTCCCAGGGAAGTTGTGAATGCTCCATCGCTGGCGGTGTTCAAGGCCAGGTTGGATGGAGTGTTGGGTGGCATAGAATCATAGAATAGTTAGGGTTGGAAAGGACCTTAAGATCATCTAGTTCCAACCCCCCTGCCATGGGCAGGGACACCTCCCACTAAACCATGCCACCCAAGGCTCTGTCCAACCCAGCCTTGAACACCTCCAGCGATGGAGCATTCACAACTTCCCTGGGCAACCCATTCCAGTGCCTCACCACCCTTACAGTCAAGAATTTTTTCCTCATATCCAATCTAAACTTCCCCTGTTTAAGTTTGAACCCGTTACCCCTTGTCCTCTCACTGCAGTCCCTAATGAAGAGTCACTCCCCAGCATCCCTATAGGGCCCCTTCAGATACTGGGAGGCTGCTATGAGGTCTCCATGCAGCCTCTTTAGCGTGAGATGTCCCTGCCCATGGCATGGGGGTTGGAATTAGATGATCTTAAGGTCCTTTCCAACCCTAGCTATTCTATGATTCTATAATTCTATGAATATATTGAATGTTTTCTTAGCTTTGTTTTGTATTATACACGCACTTGGGTACATACTTACATATTACTCAAAAGGTGTTCAGTTATTCAGCATTCCTTCCTGGTTCTGTAGCTCTTCTGGGATATGCACTTGATCTTAATATTTCTTACTTAAACTAAAAAGCAAGCAAAATCATCAAACACTTAGGACTAACTGCCTTAATACATAGAGTTCCTTTTCTTCCCTGATTGTCCCTTTAATATAGAGAGGATAAAATTTGAACAACTCAAATTATCATTGCTGTGACTTGAATACTTGATTTGAAATTCTGGGAAAGCAGTAGCAAAGTGAATCATTAAAAAGAAAAGTTGGCAACCATGTCTGATTCTTCTACATTGTTTCTTTAAATATTTAAGTAAAAGAGCTGGATCTTTTTTAATTAGCAAATACAAGGTAATTAGGAGGTTTAGGTAATGACGTATTTGAGCAGACAACATGAATGCCTGTTAAATAGGTATTACTGCTAAGTTGCCTGACAAACTTGTTCAAAAACCAGTGGCAAGAGCGCCGAGCATTACATTCAGGCTGAGGGGTTATGCAAAGTCAGACCAGGGAGACGGTCACTGGGCAGTTTACTTCCCTCACACCTCACAAGACAGATTGAGCCACACAGTCTTTCAGGTCAGGGGAGACTGTTTATTTTACATGTATAACCTGTGGATATGCAAATGAAGGTCTGTGTTATCTCTCACACGGTGACTTGACTTAGAAGTTATCAGAGTGTTTGTTGGATAATCGCAGGAGTTAGCAGTAATTTAGCTACCTTTCAGAAAGGTTTTTAGAAAAATGGGATAAAAAAATATCTTTGTACACTTACAGTGCACACTGCCTCCTTTGGAATTGACTCTTAACGTAAGCAGCAGCTTCTGTTCAAATGCAGAGTACTGTGCAGTAGTCAACTTGTGGACATGATAGAAATTCCTAAAGTATCTCTATATTTTACACTTTGTTTACAGTATCTCTGTCAGTTGAATGGCCTCTTTATGACTAAAAATAAATGCAGTTTTGTGTGAATTATTGAAGTATTTTTAAGGTTAAGTATTAAAGTATTTCAGAAAATGCTTTTTGCTTGAATTGCTTGTACATTTCTCTCAACAGATGGACGACCTCAATGGGAGGTAGAAGGGAAAATAATGAGGGAAAAGTGTCAAGGGGTGAGAAACTATTTTTCTTATTTTAGAAAGCTTCCTGTTTTAAAATGAGAAACTAGACATCTTGGTTGTTGTTCTGAAATTTAGACTTCATTTAGTGAAGTAGATCACTGGCTGTTTCAGACAGACAACTGGAGACTTCCAAATTGGCTTAATACTATAAAGTAGCCATTAAGATGATGCTGTGAAAGAACTGAAAATAGCATCCTTGCTGTGAATGCAGTGAAAAAAGAAATTGAAAAAGAAAATAGATGATAATTTTGTGAAGATGACAAACAATTTCCAGTGTATTGAAATTTTTCTCAAAGCTAAATGATCCAAAATGCAGTTTTTCGACTGCTAGAGTTTTTTATGTTCCGGCAGATAAAGCATCCTTTAGATGATGTGTCTGTTTTAACTAAAAGTATTACTTTCTGAACACTTGTGTTTAAATGAAGAAAAAAAGTCTCCAGATGAAAGTTCGCTTATAGTACTGTTTTACTCTGTAACGCACGAGCTTGCAGTTTACCAATTTGAGAATGTCAGTGTGCTCTAATTTTGCAATAAGTGTTCTAGTTTGTCTGTAATTAATAGCAGTTTCATTTGCATTTGATATATAAAACATTTGTGTTTCAACTTTCATACAGGCAAACATCATACTCGAAGTTCCTCCATACCATAACAAAGCCATTGCAGCCGCAGTTCAGGTGCAGTTTTATCTCTGCAATGGCAAGAGGAAAAAAAGCCAGTCTCAACGTTTTACTTACACACCAGGTATTGAATGAAAAGTTAAACAGCTGCGTTTTAATTTGTGTTTTAAAGTAGACATTTGAAAGTAATTGAGATAGTTTTGTACATTTGACAGGTAGATAAGATTAGTTTTGAATGGTTTGTAAAGCAACTTACTTAAGCTTGTCTAATTGAACTGCTGAATTCAGAGCAATAGACTACTGTGCTGTGGTTACAGCCCGGTATTTTTTTGTTAACGCTTTTTACAGAACAATTTGCATTCTACTTCTTTTTAAGAAAGATGATGAATCTCAGAAGCTGCCCTTTAAGTAATTCTAGTGATGACATGGAGGACAGTGAGATTGTAGAAGAATAGGTTTTACACATTCTTCCTCCCCAAATGTCTAAAAGAACCCAATACAAAACAGGTTTAGACACAAAGAAGATTAAAAAAAACCAAAACAAACCTGCTCCTTTGCCTGCCATGTACTTTCTTCTCAGAAATTCATACCTGTTTAGAGTAGTCAGAGTTCACAAGATCTCAGTAATGGGGCTAGACCCTGTAGTACTGCTTGAAGGATGTGCAGTGAGATATCTGAAGGAGTCTTTCAAGACAGATACAACTATTAATATAAACTTCCTGAAGCTAATGTATATGCTGGCAAAGCTAACTTCCATTAGTTTACATGATTTAAAATAGTTTTGCTCGCTTGTGCTCCAAAAATTACCTACTTACTTTAATGTGTAATTGAAGCATGTTAGCAAGGTATCTGGTACACTAAGTATATGTTAATTATGTTCTCAGGTTTATGGGTCTTTTTCAATCATTCTGAAGAATATCAGTTCCTATGATAGTTACAAAATACATCTTAAAACTGTATTTTTGTTTGAGAAATACGTATTTAGATTATTTAAATTATGGAATTAAGTAATGACACTGTTTAAATAAAAAGTAAATTTAATTATAACTGCAGCTATTATTACACAAACATTTTAAAATCCATTTAATCTATAAAGATACGTAACAATTCCTTCAACAGTGTATTTTGTAAAGTTGTAATTAGAGGAGTTTGGAGTGTTAGCATTTTTCTGCTATTTGTACTTAAAATCAGCATCTCTTCATGAGTCTTTGTTACAGTGTTACCAGCACTGTAATAAAGTGTGTCAGTTCATACCTGTATTATAAGAACAATTGTTGCCATCACTGAAATCAGGGATGTGCTGAAAGAGCTGCTGTAATTAAAACAACACACACAACTCAGCCTAGTGTTGCTGAAGTTCAGCAGTTTTGCTCTGAGGTTGAGGAGAGTTTGGAGCCTATTAGCAATTTCTGTGTATTTAGCACAGGGTACAAATGGTTTGGGTTTGTAATACAGTGTTTCTCTTTTTGCAGTTATAATGAAGCAAGAGCACAGGGATGAGGTGGATTTGTCTGCCGTTCCATCTTTGGCCCTGCCTCACGCAAGCAATGTCCAGGGCCTGCATTCTGTCCAAACTCAATTGCCTTCACCAGAGCAAGGGCATCCTCATGACAATTTACTGTCTACGTCACCCAGGAGCCTTGTGTGTCCTGTTCAACCACCATACACAGCCATGGTGACCTCAGCAGTATCCCACCTGCCACGTATGCAAGGCAGAAATCTTAGTCCAAGAGAAGAATGTCATGTTTTGGCTTCTGCTGTGGTTCCGTCTTTTCAGGTAACATCAGCACCTTCTGTGAGGCCTTCTTACCAGCCTATGCAGTCTAACGATGTATACAACGGACAGTCTGGTCTTCCTATGAACTCTGCCTCCAGCCAAGGATTTGATGCTGTTTCATTTCAGCAAGACACAGCTGTACCTCATTTGATAAATCTTAGCTGCCAAGCCCTACCAGCGATGCAGTTTCATTCTTCAGGCCCAGGTTCTATGTCAACACCAAGTACAGCAGGGCACCCACTAGCACACCCAGCTCATTCAGGACAATCATCTTCTCACCTGCCTTCGATGGGATACCACTGTCCAAGCACTGGGCAGGGCTCCATCCCATCTGCAATGAGTCGTTCCCTTGGGCAGTCTTCTCCCCAGCTGCAGCAAGTACCATATCATTCTACAAATCCAGCATCCACTTCATCCCCATCCCCAACAGCTTCCCACCCTTTGGTCCACTCACCGCTGTCTGGACCTTCTTCACCCCAGCTCCAGCCTATGCCTTATCAGTCTTCTAGCTCAGGACCTGGCTCGTCTCCCCCGCCAGCTGCTGTAAGTCACTCGGGACAGCACTCCCCTCAAGCACACAGTCCAGCGCTGGGTGGTCTGAATGCAGCGTCATCACTGGTACACCACCCCACACGCGATTCATCTCCATTCTCGCCAGATGGGGCAGCTATTAACATTAAACCAGAACCTGAAGATCGAGAATTGAATTTTCAAACAATAGGACTACAAGACATCACGCTAGATGATGGTAAGTGGATATAATGTTTTAATACTGGGATAATCCACATTAAAGTACAGAGTGGGTGTGGGAAGGTTGCTTTATTTAGAACACACTCCTCTACACAGCAGTAAATTTGTATTATTAAAATGGGATCATATTTTTCTGTCCAAAGCAGCAACTTATTTAAAACTGGTGTGAGTTTGTAGTTACACAGTTCAAGTACTTCAGTCTAATTTGCCTGTAGACTTTTTGTCATAAAACAGGGATTGAGGATTAACCCCTACACATTGACACCTTATGTATAGGAGCTAATTTGGAGCTTTTTTTGATTGTCTTGTTGGTAGGTTTCAGTAGGTTTCAGTGAGAGTCATAGTAATACATCTTAAGTTGCAATAAATGTAGTTTGGAGTCTTTTTTCTTGGAGAGGTCCCAGTTGTGACGGACAGGCTAGTTTTTTGAAAATATTTCACAGGTATTTTGGCATTATCTTAGTCTCTTCACGGACGTTCTGTAGATCTGCTGTCATCATTCAGCACCTCTGCTCACAGTAGCTGTTTGCTTTCTCCTTACCACTCGAGCCACCCTTTTGAGAAATTCACTTCTTTAACACCAGCAGAACAAGGGCATTCTAGTGCTGAAGGCCAGGCTGTAAAGTTTTCTACTTCAAATACTTGGACAGTGTTCACTTACAAACATGTCCAGCCAAGTGAAAAACAAAGAGAGATCAGATCCTAAACGTCAGACTGTTTGAGGCATAGATGCAAAGCAATTTAAAGAGCATGCCATGTTAGTAGGACTGGAAGAACAGACAGCTTGGCCTTAAAAGGTGTGTAAAAGCTGTTTGGTATTGATGATGGGAATCTTTCAAGTACCACTTTTTTAGGAGTGCTTTAACTGCTGTGGTTTGTCAGGTTTGGGGATTTTTTTTTTTTAATCATCCCTAGTAATTACTTAATTGCATCAACAGTAGTGTAAAGACATAAGCATAGGCCATCTGTTAAATGTCAGTCCCAGTCCTTGCTTAAATGGACTTTTGCTGTTATTGTCTCCAGTCAGTAAAAGAAAAATTAAGTAAGAAATGCTTTTAAAGGAACAGCTACTAGGAAGAAAATTGGAGAAATTAATACAGTTGGGCTTTCAGTTAAATGGCCACCCTAATTAAACAAAACTCTCTTTTTAGAAACATTGTTTATCAGTCAGCTTTATGTAGAAAGGAAGAAAGAGACCGGTTCCATCAAGGGCTTGCTGAGGGGAGATGAACAGGGCTTTGTGAAACAATGCAGTGGAAAAAGAAACAGCATTTTCTGCTTCTGTGCTAGAGAGTGAGGAAAAATGTAATGTTTCAAGAAGTCTCATGTTAGAACCTACCTTTTTTTCATCCTTCTTCACTCCACACCCACAAAAAAGAAAGATGTAGAAATAAATAAAATACAACTAAATGCAGTAGTTAAACTTTTCACAACATAAGCAGAAGTGTTTAGCATTTATGAGCTCTCTTGGCAGTTTGTTTGTACTGGTTCAAAAATTAAAATCAATGGACAGTAAAAAGAAAGCCATTTTTTTTTTCCTCATAGCGTAAATACTAGTTGCTTTTAGAAACTGTTGCCATTGCTTAACACTGTGAAGTGACCAAGTTGTTTCTGTGCTGACAAAGACATTGTATCATAGGAAAATCTGCAAGAGCCACACTTAGAGCATGACCAAGTTTAGAGACGTGTAGTACGTACACACACGAGTCAGATGGTCGCAGTTTCATTGGTTTCTTTTTGTAAATAACTCTGGCTATAGAAGTTTATATTTTAATCAGCAGTTATGAGACCTCCTTAAACTTTCTATATGGAAAACTGAACGAAGTTTAAACACTAAACTGGCAATTGGCGGCAGCAATATGTTTGCAGGCATAGAGATTACCTTCAGTTGGGTTTCACAGTACACCCACTTGGTAACTGCTCAGTGGGTTGGGTTTGGTTCGGTTTCTTCCTTTCCAATCTGCAAATACCAATCAGATGTCTAGCCTGAAACCTGCCATTCAAAAAATCTTAAAGGGTAGAGTGACAATGAACAAGCTGCTTAGTTCTCTCAACATAAGTAACTCCTTCTGCTTAATCAGCTTTAAGTAAAAACCACGTTTGGGCAGGAACTCTTTTTTATAATTTCTCTAATGATTACTGCACTTCAAAAAATAACTTCAAAATTTTTCTGATGTAACTAAATTTTAGTTTCTGTACAGATTGAGCTACACACAAACAGCAAATCAGTTACTCTGCATTAATGGCTTAACACTTAAGGAAAAAAATCTTAACATAATTGCATGCATAAATGAATGTTAATACAGTATGTTCTCCCAGCTAATAGATCAAACCTGAAGCTGTATTTAGTTGGAAAGTAGGTTTTAAAGGATTTTTTTAAGGATTAGCAATTAGGGCAAATAAACCTCTTAAAATACTAAGGCAAGGCCAACTGTGAACTGTATAAATCATGTCTGGATTACTGATCTTAAATATTTAAGTCAGTAGTCTTAAAAAAAAAGTAAACAAAAAAACTCAAAAAAAAAAACCACCCTTGCCAGCATAGTCTTTTCTTTTAAGTAACATGTACTGTTTCCAAATCAGCATACTAGATGTTGTATTTTTAAGAAAATAAAATATTTTAAGAAATTTTAACTAAATTTGAGTGTAGTATGGACGTGCTACCTCATGCTAAAGTTAGGCTTGGAGTTAAAGCTGTATGGCTTGATGGAGTAGGATTTAAAATTCTTTTTAGAAAGCAACCAACCAACGCATTCTCAGTAGTAGTTACCTAAATCCCTTTAAGCAAAACTCCTGAAAGTGAATCTTGCTGCCTCCTCAGGCTTTTTTTTTTTTTTTTCTAAACATGCCATTAACCCCATATCCACTACTTCATACATCAGTGCTCAAGGCAACAGCATCCGGATTAGTCTTGATCCAGCATCTCCTGCTGACATGTGAATTCACCACTTACAGCTCTTTGCAGAACCAGGCACGCTTGTCAATGACCAGCGTGGGCTAACTTTTTGTATTCTTTGCCCTTCATCAATCAGGGCAAGCTGGGCTCTGGTCAGACTAGGAATGAAAAAAGGTTAAATCATTTAAAGGCAGATCCTCTGCCTGGGTATCTACAGAAAGTACACTTTTTACCTTTTTTTCCCTTGGTGAAGTTGTATGTGGCTCTTTTTTTCTCTTGTTTTTCACTAGGATCTCATTGGAGACCTCATAGCAGCCTCCCAGTATCTGAACGGGGGCTATAGGGATGCTGGGAAGGGACTCTTCATTAGGGTCTGTAGTGATAGGACAAGGGGTAATGGGTTCAAACTTAAACAAGGGAAGTTTAGATTGGATATGAGGAAGAAATTCTTTACTGTAAGGGTGGTGAGGCACTGGAATGGGTTGCCCAGGGAAGTTGTGAATGCTCTATTGCTGGCAGTGTTCAAGGCCTGGTTGGACAGAGCCTTGAGTGACATGGTTTAGTGGGAGGTGTCCCTGCCTATGGCAGGGGGGTTGGAACTAGATGATCTTAAGGTCCTTTCCCACCCTAACTATTCTATGATTCGATGATGTCTTAAGGCTTTTCTCATCTCCACCTTGAATTTCGTTTGGCTTTTCCTCTTCCCATACTTGCTTCCTACAGGAAGCACTTTCTAGTTCACTTGAAGAAACAAGGGATCAAAATGCATGTGGACACCTAAATATGAAATTTCAGTGATACTTTAGAAAACATTTGAAATATAACACAATTTCTAAGTAAAGGTATTCTGTAAATCAGTACTTTTTTCTGCTTAGGTCTTTGCAGTAGTCAGTCTGCACAAGCTGGTAAACTTTTGGACTGGAACTACATAAAAGCAGGTTCTTGCCCTTTATTTGTTCCCTCTGCTTTTCTACCTCCTCCTGCTCTGACACACACACACACACACACACACCCCCCATGCTGGACCTTTTTTTTCTACTTACCGTCTCTCAGGAAGTCTGCCCTCTGCCCAGCTCCTCAAGCTAACAGCTCCCTGTATAGACAGGGAATATTTAGGGCTGCAAGTAGGTGTAAACAAGGCAATTGAAATTACTAGAGACGAGTTGGTGATCTCTGACCTTTTGCAAATCCATCAGCCATCCTCTGCTCTTCTGTTTTAAATTTCCCTAATATACACCTAGCTTGGTGCAATCCCAGGCACAGCTACAGGTTGGGCAGAGAAGAGATTCAGAGCAGCCTGAGGAAAAAGACTTGGGGGTGTTGGTTGATGAAAAGCTTAAGAGCTGGCTGTGTGTGCTCATAGGTCAGAAAGCCAACCATATCCTGGGCTGCACCAAAAGGAGTGTGACCAGCAGGTTGAAGGAGGCAATCCTGCCTCTCTACTCTGCTCTCGTGAGACCTCACTTGGAGTATTGTGTGCAGTTCTGGTGTCCTCACCATAAAAAGGACATGGAACTGTTGGAACAATTCCAGAAGAGGGCCATAAGGATGATCAGGGGCTGGAGCACCTCCCTTATGAAGATAGGCTGAGAAAGTTGGGTCTGTTCAGCCTGGAGAAGAGAAGGCTGCGTGGAGACCTCATAGCAGCCTTTCAGTATCTGAAGGGGGCCTATAAGGATGCTGGGGAGGGACTTCATCAGGGACTGTAGCCAGAGGACAAGGGGCAGTGTGTTTGAACTGAAAAAGGAGAAGTTCAGGTTAGATAAAAGGAAGAAGTTCTTTACTGTGAAGGTGGTAAGGCACTGGAACAGGATGCCCAAAGAAGCGGTAAATGCTCCATCCTTGGAAGTGTTCAAGGCCAGGTTGGACAGAGCCTTGGGTGACATGGTCTAGTGTGAGGCATCCCTGCCCATGACAGGTAGGGTGAAAGCAGATGATCTTAAGGTACTTTCCAGCCCAAACCATTGTATGATTCTGTGATAGATCCCATTTCTTCCCCACTTAAAAAAAATAGGCTAGTCAAAGTTGGACTCAGTCTAGTTATATGATTTTCTCCACACTGCTTTTCAGTAGTGTTCCTTGTGTGGTGCTTTACCTATCCTGCTGTCAAGTTTTAGATTTAAATCTGTTCTAATACTGTTGATCTAAAATGTAATCTCTTGTGGTTTGCAGTTTAGGAATGAGTTTACCTTGGATTTCATGGCTTTCTATGGTGATAAGATTTCTAACATGTACGATTGTTATTTAACCATTTTTAAGGTATTATGTTAGGCTGCATGCAGCAAATAAGGATAACCTTCTAATCCTCTTACATTTTATTACTCATTGCATCTCCTTTACATAAAGCTGAAGATTAGAAGTATGTGGATTTACTATAATTCATAACTAGAAATCCTCTAACAGTTTTGTGTACATAAAGCGGTAAGTCTGCTTTGTCAGATATACTCCATGTAGATAGAATTCTAAGCTATTTGCATTGATTCATTTTAGTAGTTCTGCGATAACTCTCCACTTGATGAATTTTCTTGCTGGAAAGCTCAGAGTTTATTCTGCTCTTTGCAAGAAAATTTGTGCGTCTTCACAGGTAGCTTTTTACTGTAGCTTCAGCTTAACTTGTGCAGATTTACTGTAGTAACTAATAAGAAAGTATTAGAGAAGGACTATATACTGTATTCCTCTCTATATTTTAAATTTATGCATTAACAAGTAATTTTTAATTAAGGCAGCATCCTGCCAAACAGAGCGTTGAAGGTCTACAGAAACAAAAAAAATACTGAATGCTAAAGTCTAGCTTAGTATGAAGGAGAGCAGCTCAAAAACTTGTATTCTTGCCAGTACAACTCCAACTTAAGATGTTTGTCTGCAACACCAGTTTTTGGTTTTTATTGTTTCCTAAGCATGGAACAGAATGTTGCATCTTGCGGCATGCCTGGAAGGATTTGTGTGACAAGAACTCCAGCCTACATTGTACACAGAACTGTCAGAATATTCCTATTTATAACAGGCATTCCCAAAATTACACTAGTATAAATTCTTTAGTAAGGTTGTAAGCATGAGGTCACCTCACTGAACCTCAACACAAAGCAGAACCTAAAACATAGTGGAAGAGAATTGGAATCTACTTTTAGAAATGGGTGGGTGTTATGAATGAACCAGAGAAAGCTCCAGCCTTTATCAGTAGATTAAAAAGAAAAGGTTGAAACAGTGAAGAAAGGTGAAGAGCTTATCCTCTGACAGCGGTTAAAGGATGCTACAATCATATCGTCCAGTAGATTCGTTCACTGTGTTCATAAAATGTGTGCCAGGAAGGCAGGCACCTGGTGAGAAGACCAGTTAGAGACTGCTGATGTGTAGAGAGCTTCAGATAACTTCTCAGCCATCTGTGACCAGCTAATGTATGAAACTTCCTATTGCCCTGAGAGCCATAGAACACCTCACAACTGATTCAAAGTAAGCTCAACTGGTTGCACCACTGCAAAAAGATTCCCATGTAAGACTTACGAGAGTAGAAGCTTACTCTGTGAATGCAGGTGGCATGTCTACATCATGGTGCAGACACTCGCAATTGTAGTGGAACTGGAAGGCAGCTAACGTATGCTTAGGTGCTTTCATGCTGCTTTCCACTGCGCAGCATGTGTCCTCCAGCTCCAAGGTTCATGCTTTATAATTACTATGTTTGACTGTCTATCTTCTTGCATGAGAGAAAGGGTAAATACATGACTGAAATGAGGTGGTTCACTATGATACATAAATTGGGTTTGGCAACATAATGATGACATGAAGAGGGATATTTATTACTAAGCCAAATACCTGCAGAGCTTGTGCTGTGACTCTGCAGGCAGATTCAGCCTATGTAGCTATATATATAATATGTACAGGAAAACTGCACTCCTCCTAACATTTCAAATAGCCTTATTTTATCAGTCAATTAAAAAAAAAAAAAACAACAACAAAAACAAACAAACACAAAAAAAAAAAAAAAAAAAAAAAAAAAAAAAAAAAACAAAAAACCACTTTTTAGTCAAGTTGGAGTTGAACCTGAAAATTCTCAAAGGAGCCCTGTCCTGTAGCTTGGGATGGTAAACTTGCAAGGCAGCTCACCACATCGTTGATAGCTTACCATTGCAAACACAGCCTGCCATATGACTGATTTTGATCACAGTCCAACAGAATGAGCTGGCAGCTCCACAGCAGAGAACACTGAGGGTTAATTATAGCTTGGCAGCGCCTGCTGGGTTTTTTTTTTTAGGGAAAGCTGACACTGTGCTAGTTGCTGGTCATGTGGAGTCAAAACCAGACTAAATATGCTGCACTAACCCTTGTGACGTAGCTGCAGGGATTCTTCACACGAATGCAGCTGATATAATTCCATCTGGAGTTGACAAATAAAGGCCTGTACCCAAGGAAGTGTACGCTGCAGTCTAGCCACAATGTTCTTTGAGAATAACTGATCCTCATTACCTGCAGATAGAGCAGTTCATTCACCTGTCCTCTAAACCACACAAACTCCAAGGTAGATGCAGCAATACTACGAAACATAGACAGTTGCTGTGATCAACTGCCATATGATTACATCAAACTTATTTTTGCAAAGCATATTAAAAAACCGTAGTGCCACTGCAAACAATCTTGCATTGGACATAGCCTTGGGTGGCATGGTTTAGTGGGAGGTGTCCCTGCCCATGGCAGGGGAGTTGGAACTAGATAATCTTAAGGTCCTTTCCAACCCTAACTGTTCTATGATTCTATGATTCTAGAATATTTTGGAGTCTTACTTTTCTAAAACCAGTACATCTTTTAGGCCAAGTCCCATTGCCCACACATCCTGTTTTAGTTCAGTATCAGTAAAGGATAGAAAAGCTAAGCTTTTATCAAAATAGTGCTACAAAAAAGTTAATTGGTTTCTGTAGGAATTGGTCCTGAAAACCAAATGGTGTAACTGCAGTAGTCTTTTGGTCTGACTGTATCCATAATAGAACTCTTTAATTTTAACTAGACTTACTGCTTTGACCCAAAACTAATACAGATAATGGAGTGATTGAAGTTTTTTCTTAACCTTTCTTTCTTTAAGGGAGAATCCAAGACAAAGAGGTGATTCATAAAAGCATGTATTTTTGACCAGTTAAGTAGACCTACAGGATGTCAGTTTTCTTCATTTCCAGTTCAGTGTAGTAGCTGTAATTATAATGTTAAATTCTTTGGGTACAAAACACATTATAGTATTGCTTAAGGAGGTAAAAAGCTTTCTCAAATATTCATGAAATGATGAGGTAGAAGGGTATTTTTAATTTGTACTTATCTGGTGCCTCCAGTTCTAGTAACTTCAGTGCATGTTGAACAAGATCTTTGTGCTGTATTGCATGTTTTTAAAAGACTGTTGCTTTATTTACCATTTTCACAAACAACAAATATTGGGTGCCTGAGGCCAGTGCATGCTTCATTGCAGAAGGTGCTGGCACGTTTTGTCAGGGATTTGTAAGAGGAAAACCTTAGTGCTGTCAGCAGGTTTGTTAGGATATACAAGAACCTCAGAACCCTTCTATTTACAAATCAGAAAAATTGCTTCAAAGCATATTTCTCTGCCAAAGTGACAGATAATCCTTATCGTCTAAGCTATACAGACTTTATGGTGCAGAGGTTGTTGCTTACAAGTGCTAAGTAATTCCACTATCCTCTCTAGAGGCTTTTTTGTCAGTGTTTGTTGTCTGCTCCTTTGAAAGCCTGAGATTTAAAGAGGATTGCCAGTAAAAGTTGATTTGTTTCATCCCAAGATAGTTTTCTGCTCATCTCCCTGGATTCATTAGATCTTTATTGAAATGTCATTTTCTTGCTGGTTGTATCTTAGTTGGTGGAAAAAACATTATTTTCTTAAACTCCTATTATTTGACAAGAATGTGTCCTTTATCTACTGCTTTGTTTCAAAATGGCGTGGACATTTGCATTGAAACCCAGATAATGCTTTCCACTTCCCGTTTAAATACATGTAACTTTACACTTTGAACAATTAAGTATAAGTCATCCAAAGAAGTAATTTGAACTGCTTGAATTTCATCAGGAAGTAAGAATAGTCTCTTTCATTCTCTCAGGAATCGCCTGTAAGCAGGGCCTAGAAATCATGCTGGCAAAGCAAGTGTATGGCTCTATCCAGAAGGCACAAATTTGTCAGCTTTCAGAGTAATTTTGTTAATTGTATTAAAACCAGTTGTACTAAACTTGCGGCTCTCTCTTCGGCAGAGAAAAAACTCAGACCCAAACCCAACCCAGTATACTGTTGCACGCTCTACATAGTCACTGATCACAACTGAACAAATGCGTCTGTTGGTTAAAGTAATAAATAAACTAGTCTACATTCATATTTCCTCCAGGAAAAACAGTGGAAGGGAGTAGAGTTCTCCACTTCCTCCCTGGTTTCTCACATTGCCTTGATCTGCCAGAGCCACCTCTACTAAGATCATGCTTAGGTTTCCAACACTTCAGCCTCTGTGTGGCCTGAGTGGAGATCAGTTCCTGGGGCGAAACGTGCAGACAGCCTGACAAGTAAGGGGGAAGCTAATGTGTTGTAGCACCGGTTTCCTCTGGTGAAAGGATAGCAAAAATGAAAATAAAGGTGTTATTTGCTAGTATTCTTTTGCCGGCCTTTTTCAGTGGATGTGTGGTCAAGGGGCATAAGCACTTTTAATTTGACCACAGTAAGTAAAACAGATTGAGAAAATTGCAGAAGGAATATTCTAAACTAACATGCAAACTAAAATGAAATTTATGTAGTATAAAATTCATCATGATACAACTAGGCAGACATCCAAAAATATTAACCATTACCTTTGTGGCTCTGGCTGCTAACAGAAAAGTAACTACATGTATGAGATAAGTGATATTGTTTTTAATAGGCACTCTGATAATTTATAAATAGTTACATATGTCGACATATGTAGTAGTTGTGAATTAAAGTGGGTATTTAAAGTTAGTGCTATTAAAAGAAAATCGAAAGTCACTTCCTGGTTGAGTGAACTGTAACATCTTGGTTTAGTCCAGTCAGTAGTTATGTCTGTCTTCTTCTCTGACACAGACAGTTTTATCTCTGACCTGGAATACCAGCCATCAGGTTCAACAGAGAAATGGACTCAACATTCAGCACTCATGTCCAACTCCTATGTGGAAAATCTAGAGGGTGAGTCTGCTTACTGAAATGCTTCAATGTTTTAAATTGGAGCACGAAGGCAAGGGGAAAGTGTTTTATTAGTTTTAACATCTAAAAGTGAACAGCACTCTGTAATACTTAAGTATTGCCATAATCACACACCTGTGTATTCTGAAATAGTTGGAAATTCAGAAGCTATGAACCAGGTGTATGCTTATTCGGTGAAAATCCCCACTAAAAGAATACCTAGCTGCAGCAGAACTTCCTGAGTGCTGTAGGATCTAGTACAACAGCAGAAGAGGATATGAAAATCTTAAGCCAGATATGTGCAAGGCTGTTGAGTGGCCAGATCAGTTAACTGTGAGAAATTTAGAAGGCTTCCCCTTTTTTAAAAAGAGGAAGCAATGTCAATTTAAGTAGATGGAATAAAGTGTCATGCACTGCCAATCCAAGTACTCGGGATACAGACTTATAAATAGATTTCTAGTTGAATGTGCATTTAAAGAGGACGGATTGTCTGGATTTATTTTAAGATGCTTTCAGCTTCACATTTCACATATAAAGGAGATACTTATGCAATGTGACTTTTAAGTAATGGTATTAGAAATTGATGCATGGTATATTGGTCGTGTTTGTGTTTATACTCATTCTTCTTAAGTGTTTTTCACTTTATTACAAACATGCCTAAAATGCCAAAGAACTATACTGACCCTTTTTCTCACCCCCATATGTAAGAACATGTAACACAATTTACTTTCCCTATAGATTTTTAAAGAGGAATACCTGTAAGTGTACAGTCTTTGGGATTGTTACCAGGAAGGTGACCAAGCTCTGTGTGTAGTCTTTATAAAACTCTCACACAGGGGTTGTGTAGACTGATCTTAAGTTTGCCCATGAAACTGAAATCGCCATGTTGGTCTTTTACCACCTTTCCAAAAAGTGACATAGTTCTGCTTTCCTTACATACCAAAATGTTACTAGTAAGGCAAGTAGCTGCTATTCAGAATGGCAAAACTAGTTGACATTTCTACATGTTGAAACAGCAAATCAATTAGTAAGATAGCAGTTATGGCTTAGATTATTTCGGTGTTCTGGGCTATGTCCTGTGCAACTCAGAATCTGATAAATACAGAATAATTGTTGAAGACCAGTTGTTCTGAAAAATGAAAACTCAATTTAATAATAAAATAACCCACAAATACCAGTATCCTCAACTAAAGAGTGACACACAGGTTGACAACCCCCAAATTCTGAATTATGAAACTTACACTGACAGGTCCTTTTCAAAAGAGCACACACACAGAAGATCAGACCCAGAGAGAAATGTGCTTACACATAACGGCTAGCATCTGAGAAACATAGTTGAGACACGTGGCACTATTAAAATATTTTAGGTATTTGATATAAGAAAAATAATCAAGATAGTCAGTGTGGTACTAATGCAAGAGATGTGTTCACTCAGGAATGTTAGTAGAGCAGTTCTGTACCTTGAAGAATGCTTAGCAACAAACAGACAAGCTGACTATATCAACTAGTTCAGAATGCTTACAGATTCAGCTTTCAGGCTTAAATTAGGATGAGCATAGCTTCTAAATTATACTGCTGAGCAGGAGAGCAACTGTAACTATCATGTGCGAGAAGAGATCAGCCAATCTGCAGACAGGAAATACAGTAATGGAATACTTGAGTCATCCTTTGTAGAATGGGTAAGTGTGATGAGTTCTTCATGGAGCACTAAGTCATGAGAAGAACCCACAAGGGGAAACGTCTCTTTGTTTGGTCCGAAGGAGCATACAGGAACTGCTTCCGAGAAAAAAGAAAAAAACCGAATTTAAAATTTTCCTTTGTTTGGTGGCAGTTTCAGCATTACAGGCTGTAGTGAACTTCAGAATGGGAACTATAGGAAAACAATAAAACTTACATAAGAAAAAACAGGTGATCAAAAGGGTAAAGTAGTTGTGAGCAGTATGAGAACTATTTATGAGGGTTCAGATTAGGTGTACAACTACTCTGCAGAGAGAGAGACTACAAACTGCCTCCAAATGGAGAGAACAGAAGAGAACATGAAAATTACTAGGTAGAACATGAAAATTACTACGTAGAACATGAAAATTACTACGTTAAACATGAAAATTACTAGGTTAATCTGTCCAACAGATAATGAATCAGTAATTCACTTAAAATTAAGTAGATCAACTTAGAAGGGTTTTTGTATTGATGTTTAGAGTTGAGGAACTAGAGATACTCATACCGAAGTCCTTTGAAAAAGGGACATGTTGCAGGATCTGTCAAGTTGAGAAGTCGTAGAATCCCAGGTTGGAAAGGACTTCGTGGGTCATCTGATCCAACCTTACTAGGCAAAGTATGGCCTAGACACTTAGACTGTATGTCCCAGCACCCTGTCCAGCCAAACCTTCAATATCCAGTGTTGAGGAATCCACTGTTTCCTTGGGGAGATTATTCCAGTGGTTGGTTGAAAAAATTTTCAACAGTGTGAAAAATTTTCCTCATGCGTGTAATTGGAATGTCCCCCGGAGTAACTTGTGCCCATTACCCCAAGTCTTTTCCATATGACTCCTTGTAAAAAAGGAATCTTCATCTTCTTTGTAGCCACCCTTTAAGTGTCAGTATAAAGGTTTCAGAGCAAACACATCAACAGACGGTGACAGTTCCCCTGAGCCAGATGATATGCCAGACAGCAGCTGAGTAAGGAACAGTTGAACTAGTAACTGTAATGTATAACCTCTTGCTTAAATCTCATTTGGAGCCAGGGGACTGGAATTTGGTAGATGTGACACTGCTGCTGCTCAGATATTGAAAGAAGTGAAAAAAAAAAACCCAAACTGTCTGGAAACCTCTATAGAAAACCTTGTGATTAAAGAAAATCAGTTAGTTAAAGGAGTGGAAGTCAGGGTAAGGGAAGGAGAAAACCCTGCCCTAATTCCATACATACAGCGATGAGCTCTGTGAACTGTTCTCATTTAAAGCTGTCTTGATTTAAAATGCACAATTCTATGAAAGCTTGCCTGAGTAGTGTTAAAAGCAGTTTCAGAAAGGTAAATAGATACTAGGAATATTGAGGAAGCAGAGAATGAGCAAATGCTACTGCTGTATAGCTCTGTTATATGCCCACATCTTGCCCCTGATGTGCGGAAGCATTAGGTACATGCATGCTGTCTTGTGGGGTGCTTTGGTTAAGGACACCTAGCGCAGCCAACGATTTGGTACAGAAGTTACGTTGAACACTCTAGGGCCCTGCAGCCAGAAAAATGAATGAGAATATGCCAAGTCTAATGAAGTTAATGGGTGGCATGAGAAAAGGTACAGTTCTTCTTGGGAAAGAAAATAGTAGAAGTGTCTACTACATACTCATGCAGCAAGCTCAACACATACAGAGCATTGCTACAGCAATCCCTAGTTAAACGTTGGAATTTACTGTCTCAGAATGTTGCAGGTGACAGAATTTTGCACAGACTTGAAAGACCCAAGGGAGAAAAATCCAACTGGAACCATTCGGTGCCAAAGATACTGTGTCTGGCTCAGAAATTCTCTACAACAAACACGTTTTGGAGGCTAGTGCAACATCCTGGGGAAGTTCCAGACACATCATGATCTGTTTTCATGAGGTGCCTGCTCTTGCCAGTTACATACCTAATGGTTTGTAATCTGAACTGTTTTGTTGTAGTACTCCATGAAGATTTTCAGGTAGTATTTTTGACCTACAAAAACCTAAAATGCGTCATAACTGCCTATTTCCAGTAGAAAGTATAAATGCTTATTATAGATTGCCAGATCCTGCATGGGAAAAGGGGTCACTTCTACCATTCCCAGAAAGGCCTGCAGGTTCAGGAGTTGCTTATATTTTCCTTTGTGGAAGTACAAAAAAGTATAAAATACTTTTCTCTTGGCGTTCTTAGAGATAGTGGGAGTTAAGTACTGAGCAGTTTAGAAGTATGCTGGTATTTAAAAATATTTGATTTAAAAAGATAAAGCCTTTACTTTGATGTTAGAACTTCAAACACCTATCTTGGAGATCATGCTGCATCCAATTTTTTTTTTATCCTACCGTAAAATATTCAGTGAGGCAGAACAGGTGTGCAAGTTGACTAAGAGATTATGGTCTCGCAGTGAGAGAATAAATTCAGGTGACACTGTAGAATTGACCAGTGGAAAAAAAGCATAGATTTTACAAACATATCAAAGCACCAATTCCTCTTTTAAGAACTTGCTACTCTAGATTTGTTGGGTTTTTTTAAACGTATCCGAAACACTCAGCAGCTTCTTGTATAAAGCGCCAGCTTTCATGCTACTGTCATGCTTCATAACACAAGAGCTTTGTTTTGTCTGAATCAGCTAACATGAGTAACTTGTGTAGGTGAGGCTGGTCAGTACTGCTCACAGGATGCATCTCTCTTTGAACAGCTGATAAGATCACTATTAGCTCTGTGCATTGCTCACTGCACAAATGTCTGATCTGTTCTACCTAATTTTAGTTTATCTTGAAAGTCTAGATTGCAAATTGCAAGTTTTCAGAGATCTTCTTGACCAGTCTGGCTGTTCATGCGGCAAACAGCTGGAACAGTAACTGTCAGCTGTCCCAAGAGAGCCTTCAGTGACCAAGAAGCAAAGCCCCTGGCTATGAGGATAAGGAGAGAGTGACAGGCCTCCAAAGAGCTGTAACCCAGCTTTCTGTCAAGCTCTGCCAGCTGGGCATGTGCAGTCAGTAAGGACATAAAAAGCAAACAGAACACTTACGTGAAATCAAAACAGTGGGAACAATCCCGTCAAGCAGAATTGGTGGTTGCTTCTATTTTACAAGCTTGACAGCAGGTCCAAAAGTAGGAGCTGGTTATCTTTACTCTGTTCTTCTGCTGGTACTGATGTTAGTGTGCCACTTCATTTTCCTGAGAGGTTATAGGGGCTTGAGCCTCCGACTGGCCTCCAAGGCTTTTCAGTACAGCACAGAAGAGGAAGAACAAAACGAAAGAGAAATGCCACAGAAAATCCGTTTGCAATACAAAACTACAGTATCAGTAGTATTGACAGGTCAAATCTAATCGGGCTGTAGCAGAAGATTTTCTCCCCACCATGTTCAATGCTGTTCTGCGCAATCTATTTTTAGCTATTGGTATAAATTTGCCAGCCAGCTTACACAATGTGTAAACACTGGGAAGAAAATGGTAAACCTATTGCAAATAAAGTAACAGCTGAAAATCTGAAATTTGGGATAACTGCCAGAGAAGTCAGTTAAATAGACATAAGAAAGTTGTTAAAATAATTTCAATTTCACAGTCCCATATAAGTAAAATAATAAAACACCCCTGTATTGCTGTTTGATCTGTGCCATTTCTGACAAACAGGTTCTCGAAGTGCAGTTACCACTTTTGTGGAGGAATCTGCCACACCCCTATGCAATCTTGTGTGTGCCACCCCTCTGTCTCTTGCTCTGTGATCCATTCGTTATTTCAAGATTAGCAACCTGGCCTCTGTTACCATGTAAAACATTTGATATCTTTTTCTATGTTATCCACTCACTTGACACTGATCATCCAAAACAATTGTAGGTGTGTAAAATTTAGTGTGTAACATATTTCTGGATCCTCATCACTTGACAGTAGAGCTCCATGGTGCGTGCAGTTAGCACTCAGACCACCTGGCACTAAGCACACCCAGCAGGCATGAACTTAATCCAGGGTCAGGAAGAAGGCAGTAGACTGAAGGAGTGAAGGTCCTTCCCACATGACTGTTCACCTCCATCTCAAGTCCCATGAGATAAGTTCGCTTTGAAGAGGCAACAGAATAAATTGCGCAACAAACACAAATTAACCAAGCAGACCATACAGAACTTTAACAACATGCTTGAGATATGCATTCCTGAATCCCAGACAAGCTCTGCAGCCTTTCCCTAGAAACTTGTGCTGAAGAGAGAAAGGAAATGCTATAAAAAAATAAGTGCATGTGTTGAAATCACTGTGCATCTTGGTTTCCCAGTATCTAGTTGCTAACTGAATGGCTTTTAAGGTTAAACAAAAAGACATGTGAAATCTTTCTATCTGTATTTCTAGGACAGCATATCCCGTGCACCCCACAGTAGAAAATAGGAAAGGTGGGGTAAATATTCTTCTGGAAGTACAGAATAGAAATTTTCTTTTGTTTCTAACACATTATTGGTGTAGCCTGAGCTCTGTCCTTGCTCAGGACTTTTGCAGTTGACTTCTCCCCGCAATGTCTCACCTAAAAACTTGGATTTTACTGGGCAACATTATAAAAACCTATGTTTATGCTCATAAGTTTTCAGCTTTAATCTCCGAGCACTAAATGTTCTGTGATTGACCCTTTGTGGAAGAAAGGAATATATCCTGCATTCAATTGCTAACCTTTGGATTTTTATCCAAGTCTTTAAACAAATGTGATTTTTCTCCATCACAAATTAGTACAAAAAGGAAAACATGGTAGGTATGGTTTCATCTTCAGTCTTGTACACTGCTGTGCAGGATTTTAACTCTTAAAACACGATTTGCATTTTAAACTTCTTTTATTTATGCTACTCCACAGTCAGAAAGACAAGTTAATTATGCCAATGCTGGTAAACATGGGATGTCCTTCATATAAAGCTAAATGTTTCCCAGTTAGATACATAGAGGCATCTCAGGATTTGGTGCCTTAAAGGCAAGTTGTACAGCCCTTCAGAGGGCTGTCCCAAAGGACTTCCAGGCTGATTAATTTTGGTAAATATCCAGTATGGCTACTTTACAATGTTTTTCTCAGGCTGTAAAAAACAGCCTTCTCTGGGAAAGGTGCTCTCCTGGTTTAAACACACGATCTCCATCTGCTAGCCTGCATGCTAGCTCAGAACTCTACAGGTTCTCTGTCATTTCTTCCACACCTCCCAGTCATGTTGGGCACAGCCTGTTGGGCAGCTGGCCCTTGCCCCCAGCCTGTCACTCCAGCACCCAGCACTGCCCTGCCCAGGAGCCAGGCTGCTGCTTTGCAAAGTTTGGAGTGCTTTGATACCAGCTGCTGCCTTCTGCAGGCAGGGCTTTCTTTGAAGACCTTTTACTATCATCTGTACATAATCTCAATCAGCGTATAGCCTTCTCAAGCCTGCAAGCTTCCCCCATCCATTTGTTGCTTACAGATTTCCAGACAGCTGAAATGGGCACACTTGGAAGGTACACCATAAGGAGGTGTGTTAGGCAGGTGGCTATGTCTGTGAAAAGTGGAAAAACAGCTTTGCCAGACACAGCAGAAAAAGGACTGTGGCCTTTTATATGGGCCTGCATGGTGATCTGACAAACACTCAGTGAGATACGGATTAAAATTATAAAAACAAAAAAACGCACACTGGAATACTGGTTGGGTTTACAAATGAGCAATCCTTACAAAATCACTGTGGCAAGTAAATACTTCAGTAGAATTTTCTGTTGGGAAGAAGGCCAGGTACTGCATTTCCCTTACAAGTGGTAGATGTTTCTAATGTAAATCTAAATAAATCCGATAGATCTATATTGGCCACATGCTAAAAATGTTGCCACAAAAAAGTTCTCCCAACTGCAAAAGGAAAGGTATGACAGAGCCATTGCACTAAGCTTCTTGTAAACAAATGGGTGATTATTTTAAAAACAAAACAACACAACACAAACTAACCTTTGACTTTAATTTCATACTCTCCTTAATGGATTATGCGGAACTTTGGCAAATAAAACACCACATGAGCAGCTGTTGTATTCCCAATGTAACGTGATGTAAGGAGGGTGTTTACCACCACGTAGCTTTGTGCTGATCAGTTAAACATTCTTGCCTCTGGAAACTACAAAGTGTTGCCACAGTATAGACCAGTTTGCCCTGACATTGCCAGTACAGATACATGTTCATCTATCAGAACTTAAAGGGGCTAACCATCCAATTACAAAACATAGAAAGTGGTTTTATTTAATGTTGGTTTTTTATTGTACCACTCATCAAAGTTTTAGTAGTGCTGAGCAGCTGCAATATTTGACTTGCACAAAGCAACTGTTCAGTCTCACAGAGTAGATTATAGTTGTGAGAGGTCCTGTGGTTAGAGCAAAATAAGAGTGCCTGATAGAAACCAATGGAACAAGAACTTGAAAGAGTATCCTATCTGCAGTCACACAATTTTCAGTGTCATAGTAACAAGTTAATTGAATGAAAGATTTTTTTAAACCAAATAGATTTTAAGTCTTCTGGTGCTCAAGGGATTTGGTTACTACATAGCTTGTCTGAACCATCTGAGCCTTTGGGCTGCAGTAATGTGCATTTTTAACAAGCTGTCCTTGCACTCATGCAAGAGAACACCATTGCCATTGATTACCTTTAGGTAACAAGTACCTCTTCCATGGTTACGTGCAGTTGTATGACATAAGGTGATTTTAAAGCTTTCCTAAGCAAACTAAAAGAATATAGACAAACCTTGGTATCAGAGTTGGATTTTATGTACATTATACATACCTCAGAGCATTCACAGTATTTACTACATTTTCTTTCAAACCCACTTATGCTAGTGCTGCAACAAAAGGTGAAGCTCAGACCGTTGAACAGTCTGTAAACATTGAGAGCAATTGACACTGCCTTTAGATTAATTTTGATCAATTAGATTTAGATTTTAATTAGATTTTAGATTTTTTTAATTAATTTAGATTAATTTTTGTTAATTTTCCCTCTGCCAAACCAGAGTGGTTAGTAGGAAACTAAATCCTGCTATGGGAAATGACGGAAGCATTAAGGATGGTGAAGTATATCAATATTGTTCTGTAAAGCTACCCAATGGAGAACGAAAGAGTGAAAGCCTAGGTTCCAAATCTACTAAGGTTTTAAACAGAAGCAGCTTACTAGCAAAACAAAAGTTCTTATTTTTACTAGGAGTAGTCCTTACTCAACAAAAGGATCCCATTAAACGCCTCTTTATAGAATGTCCAAACAAACTGTATTAGGGGGTTTCTTTTATTGCTGTAATTCATAGTCCTGCTGTATAAAAGATACTGTGTACCTACTGCCACACGGTTATGGAAAACAACAAGATTGACTGCCTCTTCTATTAAATAATTTTTATTTTGGTTATCATCTAATATATATCTGAAATTTGTTGTTGCTATTTAATGTGATTTTTTTTCATCTCCACTTGAAATATTAGTCTCTTTTCTTAACTTACTATTGCCCATTTTGTAAAATAGATATTTATATCTCTGTATTTAGAATCATAGAGTCATAGAATACTTAGGATTGGAAAGGACCTTAAGATCATCTAGCTCCAACCCCCCTGCAATGGGCAGGGACACCTCCCACTAAACCATGCCATCCAAGGCTCTGTCCAACCCAGCCTTGAACACTGCCAGCGATGGAGCATTCACAACTTCCCTGGGCAACCCATTCCAGTGCCTCACCACCCTCACAATAAAGAATTTCTTCCTCATATCCAATCTAAACTTCCCCTGTTTAAGTTTGAACCCGTTACCCCTTGTCCTCATGAAGAGTCCCTCCCCAGCATCCCTATAGGCCTCCTTCAGATATTGGAAGGCTGCTATGAGGTCTCCACGCAGCCTTCTCTTCTGCAGGCTGAACAGCCCCAATTTTCTCAGCCTATCTTCATACAGGAGGTGCTCCAGTCCCCTGATCATCCTTGTGGCCCTCCTCTGGACTTGTTCTAACAGTTCCATGTCCTTTTTATGTTGAGGACACCAGAACTGCACACAATACTCCAAGTGAGGTCTCACAAGAGCAGAGTAGAGGGGCAGGATCACCTCCCTCGACCTGCTGGTCACGCTCCTTTTGATGCAGCTCAGGATACGGTTGGCTTTCTGGGCTGCAAGCGCGCACTTCCAGCTCGTGTTCATTTTTTCATGTACCAGCACCCCCAAGTCCTTCTCCGCAGGGCTGCTCTGAATCTCTTCTCTGCCCAACCTGTAGCTGTGCCTGGGATTGCTCTGACCCAGCTGTAGGACCTTGCACTTGGCATGGTTGGTCTTCATCAAGTTGGCATCAGCCCACCTCACAAGCATGTCAAGGTCCCTCTGGATGGCATTCTTTCCCTCCAACATATCAACTGAACCACAGAGCTTGGTGTCATTGGCAAACTTGCTGAGGGCGCACTCAATCCCACTGTCCATGTCACCCACAAAGATGTTGAGCAAGACCGGTCCCAACACCGATCCCTGGGGGACACCACTCGTTACTGGTCTCCAGCTGGATATTGAGCCCTTGAGCACAACTCTTTGCATGCAGCCATCCAGCCAGTTCTTTATCCACTGGGTGGTCCACCTATCAAATTGATGTCTCTCCAACTTAGAGACAAGGATGTCATGTGAGGCAGTGTCAAACGCTTTGCACAAGTCCAGGTGGATGACATCAGCTGCTCTGCCCCTGTCCATCAGTTCCGTAGCCCCTTCACAGAAGGCCACCAGATTGGTCAGGCAGGATTTCCCCTTAGTGAAGCCATGCTGGCTGTCACCAAGCACCTTGTTGGTTTTCATGTGCCTTAGCATGCCTTCCAGGAGAATCCACTCCAAGATTTTGCCAGGCACAGAGGTGAGACTGACTGGTCTGTAATTCCCCGGCTCATCCGTTTTCCCCTTCTTGAAAATAGGGGTTATATTTCCCTTTTTCCAGTCATCAGGAACTTCACCTGACTGCCATGATTTTTCAAATATGATGGACAGTGGCTTAGCAACTTCATTTGCCAGCTCCTTCAGGACCCATTAAAATAATTGGGTTTTGTCGTCTTCTAAAGTCAATTGGACTGCAATCAATTACCCAGGCTTTAGCATATCACTTCAAAATTTCCTTCTATTAATAACTTAAGGGCTGCTTTGTCATATTCACCAGCTGTCTGTCACTTGTAAATAGTAACATTTGACTGATCTCTGCTGAATTTGATGCACGTACGTAGACACACAACCTGATGAGACCTGCTATTGGGCAATTCTTCACAAAAGAAAAGTTGACTGATAACTAAAGAACATTTTATTACTGCAGTTTCAGAAATGGAAGTATTCAGAAAACTTGCCAATTAAGTACCTATCTAGTATGAGAAAGAATATTCTATCAAACCAAATCCAAGTTCTGAGGATGTTCTGTAAGTAGCTTGAAAGAGCCAAGAATTACTGGAGTTATTTGTTGTGTCTGTAACGCCCTTGAACAGGAGGAGTTGTCTGGAGACGCCTGTGCTGTGCCTTTCAGTTACCTCATTGTCATTAATATGTATGTGCTTATGTATGTTTTTCAAGTGTTTTAGGGATTTTCCAACATGGATTATGGTATGTGCAAAGTGTAATACTAAGAGAAAACTGGACTTTCTCCCCCTCTCTTGCTCAGCTGTTACTGAAATTAAGTTCCTCATTAATCCTTGGTTACTTAACTGCATCAAGGCTTAGCACTGAAATATTTCTTTTTGAAAGAGATACACTGATGAGTTCTGCCTTTCAGAAAACATAAAAACAATTTATTTTTTTTTTCCTTTTTTTTCTAGTGAATGAGATTATAGGAAGGGATATGTCACAGATCTCAGTGTCACACGGAACAGCAGCGGCCAGCCAGTCTGCACATGCATGTCCTGCATCTCTGGAGGCAAGAATATCTGATGGAATCCAGTAATGGATAAGCTTGCAACTAAACGTCCATGAAAACATTACAGTTTCTCTGGATATTTCTTCATCCTTTTCCTCTTTAGACTTACTGTGCTTCCAACTCTGTGGCCTTTATGAACTGGAACAGTGGATCCTTGCAAAGCCCTTTTAGTGGGTTACATTTTTGATGTAGAGACAGAGCATTTTAATTATAGTTCCTCAAATGCTGTAAAAGAGACTTCTTAAAATGGACACACAAAATCTACACCAGATATTTTAACTCTTTTAAAGTTATAAACAAGCTTTGCTTTTTTGCATTTAAATAGAATACTTTTATATTGTAAGTGCTTCAGATGTGTGGAGATGTTAGTTTGCTCTTATATTATTCACAGTACTGAATGGGGAAAAAGATTTAATACACATCTTCAGTGTGCTGCTTTCCCTTAGCGGTAGTGTAGTTTGTAACTGATGATTTGTAACACCTTTCGGTCATTTTTGAAAGCCTTTAAAGCTTCTATTGTTTAATTATTTTTTTTTGCTACAATCTTCTAGTGGCAAATCATACCTGTCATCTGAAGCCAATGCCACGGAAGCCATTGTGTATACAAATACTGTAGTGTTTTCTGTCTTAGATTCATAGGAAGCAAAGCCAAATGTAGATCTGCACTTGTTTATAAACTGAAAATGTTACTTGATAGGCTGCAAAAAGACCATTCCATCATGAAAGTGTTGGGATAGAAATGACATTCCAAAATTTAACTTTTATAACTTTGTGGATAATCTTCCTGTTCTTTATTAGCACAGGCTCCTTCTTGAAATAGCTTTTTCTTAGAAAGTTACGTTTGTAATCAAATTTAAGCAGTAGGATTTTAGATTAAAGAATAGCAACATCAAAGCCATGATACAGGAGAAATTTCAATATTTGCTGAGGATCTAGGTGTTCCTGTTATCCCTGGAGAATGCAGTTTTGAAATCACCAATTCAGTGGCATTCAATTTTTCCATGCAATAAATGGTTTGATCACATCTATCTTTTATATGCTGTATGCCTGACCATGCCACTTGGAAGTGCCGAGGAGATGACAATTAGAGTTCCTTAAATTTAAGCTGTTTATAAAGATCAGTTTGCTAAAAAGTAATTTACTGTGAATTAGGGATTAGGGAGTGTAATTTCACCCTTGTTTAATTGTGAATGTGAAAAGCAGAAGCTACCAAAGAAACACACAAAATTCATAGCAGCAGTAAACTTTGTGATGTGCTCAAAGGGTGCATTTCCCTTACATGCATAATCTGATACATTTGAGACAATCTGTTTACATAGATATTAAAAATCTCAGGCCTCTATGATTAGAAACCTAGGAGAGGATCTGAAACTGACCATGCGGCCCACAAATGTTTCCGTCCCCCAGAAGACACTGTCATTTACAAAGCTTCCTGACATGGAACACACAGGGTACAGCAATCATGGCAAAGTAGAATTAGAAATACACTGAACATCCAACCTGAGGGTGTTAGTTCTAGTTCTCCATTTGGGTGAGCCATGATGCTCTAATGAAAATTAAGACCAAATACACTCAAAAATTTCCAAACGTAGAAAGTGTATTTGCATTGAAACTAGTTCAGACAATTGTGGACATATTAGCAGTTTAACACAAGGAGCACATGACTCTTTCTGTAGAAAATTTTACAGAGATTCTTAAAATGTCAGTAAAATGGTCTTAAAGTGGATACCGGAACTGCATTCTACCTGTGAGAGCAAACACAGATTCTACTGCTGTTGCGTTTTGGCAGACGGTCACAGGAAAACTTTCCATTGAGGCTTTTGCAGGCGCAACATTACACCTACATTGAAGTCAGCACCCAAGCAATACCATGAAAGTAGCTGTAACTGCATCTTCCTAATAACCCGAATCATGAACTTTTTAGAAGACCATGTATTAAGTGGGTGAAATGATAACTCTTTATTATATACTTTCTTTTAAGAGTGCAGCCTAAGGCTACTATCTTGATGTGTCAGAATAATTTCAGACAACTTAATGCAAGGCCACTATGTGCATGCTGGGAATCCTGAACATCCGCTTTGTGAATATATTGTTCAATGGTGCAAATCTTTAAATTTGCAGGAAAAAAAATGGGCAGGGTTGTAATCTGAAAAGTGTGATATTTTTATTGGTGCTTTATTCTGTCCTCTACTCATTTACATTTAAGATCCTAGAGAAGGATTCACGTGCTCAGACATACATCTATTTATGTTTTTAACACCTTCAAAACAAAACAAACCACACAACACTGTAATCAATGTTATTGTTTTCGGACTGTGTGCTGGTGGCAAGGCATGTTCCAGTTTTCATTCATGTATTGGGTCTTTTGCATTAACCATTGTTTGTAGAAGAATTCTAACTGAACAACTTTTCATACTGTATGGGATTTATGCTCCTTAATCCTGCTGGTACAGACTCTTATTGTAAGTTCTCCAAGTAGCTGGAATTCACACTGTACCTAAAATATGGGAGCCCAAACAATCCGGAGTTGCTATGCACTAAATTTTCTGATGCCTTTAAATACCTTGATGCCTGTAGACATAGAGATGCTTTCCTATTTAAAAATGAAATAATAAAAAAAAATAATATAGCTTTGGATACTAAAGCAGTTTTGTATTTGCCTTGTAAAAGCTTCAATATGAGGGTCTTAATTTTATTTTAGCTTGTGTGATAACATAGGAAAAGACTGTTAATCTTGTATAATTTTAGTGATATAAAAAGCACACAATCTCTATTGGACTATGCAAATTGAATTAAACCACAGAACCCAACAACTGTTGATATTTTGTTGGCATCCACTTCCTTACCCTTAAGTCCATTCTTCTCCCTGAATACTTTTCCAAAAGTTTTTAGTAATTTAGATTATCCTGAAGGAAAGCCTTAATGATGAAGTAGCTTTTCTATAAGGAGGGTCAAAGGTTAATATTAAAAACAAAAAGTTAAGGGGCAATATATTCATCCAGGAGGGAGAAGGGGTGGTTTCTGAAATCACCACAAACTAGCAATCTGAATTTCTGTAGCAAAACTTACTTATATGTTATCAGGGGAACTGCCATCCTTTTTAAACCAAAGAATGAAAATAACATCACAGTTTTGTTCTTATACAAACAAAGCTTTGAAACTCTATTTTTGATATTCATAATGGATGTCGTTCCTTGAGGTTCAGAAATCGTTCGAATTGAAGCTTTATATTTAAAAATGTGGGACAATAAAGATTAAGTTCTAGATGTTTACAGAGCCTTGTATTGTAATTTCATGTACATTTTGTATTTTAAACATTTTTGTAAGTTATGATTGCAGTGCTACTTGCAGAAATAAAGGGAAAAACTCGCATTTAGGCTCTTAAATCATAGTGTTCAAATAAATAAAAAGAATGCAAATGCATTGTCATTTATTTAAAATTCCCACCCAAACAGAGGGTGGGAAGAAGTTCCACATTTGCAATGCAGCGGTAAACAGCTGTGCATAGTTATGCCATAGGACGTGTAATATTCGCCCTAAAAGAGTGGAGATTCCAAAGCACTGAGAAGAGTTTGAGGCTCAGCTGGGAGCCAGCAGCAGTGAGCACATACGCATGTAATGAACAACCACCAGTGCTGACAGTGTACCAGTTTGCACAATAACTGGTGATCTCCTATTCGCATTTTTCACTGTTTCAATTAGATGATCAGAAAATTATTCTGAGAAATTACTCCAGAAATCACTGTTCAGACAGCACATCATAAACAGTAATTGTCATTCCTGAAAGATATTACCATAGAGAAGATGCAGTTAAATTGTTTCAGAAATAGATGTAAAATTCCTATTACTCTACATAATTTGCCAAATCTCAGCTGAACCAGCAGAGCTGAGGGAAATGCCTTTGGGAATGGTACAGTTGAGTCAGACCTTAAGAGCTCTCTCTCATCTCAGTGATATTAGTGCTACTGAAAAGACTATCTTTCTCATCTCCGTTGCAGCTCTGTTTACATTGTCTTTTACTTCTCTGTGGAAGTAAATGTTAATGTACCACAAGTGTTCTAAACTCAGCACTGAAGCAGAAGCTATGGCCTTTGGTTGGCAACACACAACTGCCCAAGCGCAAAAAGGAGCAGCGATCGCACAGTGATCTACTCACATTGCCCAGGGACAACACAGGCCAGTTTGGGGTTAGCCTCTTATTTAGAGTGCACATCCCAACTGATTACCTTCACCAATGTTTTTTATCTATAAATACAGCAGAAAGGGGTGGCTGCAGTGCCAGTAAATGAACACGAAGTAATTTTATCTGTTTTACTAAAAATAGCACAAGCTGTTCCACATGTTTTCTAGTATGATTATTCAGTGTATAATTAGCACATATCAGCACTGGTAATAATCCATGGATTGACAGCGTATACTTTAGTGTCAATTTAAGTCTTCTTTCAGATGTAAGTAGGCTGAAGGCTGACTCACCAAGATTGATAGGACAGAAGAGATGATAAGATGTGCAGTAACAACAGGGCATTTAAAGCAGAGTGTGGCTAATCCTGAGCATTCACACTGATGCATGGATCTGCAATACTTTATTCCAGGCATTGTAAAAACACCACTTCTACCTTGCAGAACAGTGTTTTGTAATTTCAGGTAACCAGAGAGGAGGGACATCAGTTCCTTTAGAAGAGTAGCCAGAAGTTCCTCTTCATTTAAGACCAAACCTGAAGGAAGTACAGGCAGAAATCAAGGCTTTTTACTACTCTTACTGCAGCTAGTATTTCTTTACAATATTCCACCTCATTACTTGTGCTGCCTACTCATGGTGTCACTGTATGCTCCAAATCCAGTGCTTGTTCTAGTGTAGGCAATTAAAGAAGACTGAGATATTTTCCAAATGGTTGTTCCCCCCCCCCCCCCCCCTTTTTATTTATTTGGCCTTTGGCATTAATTAATTTACAAGAAGAATATTCAGGAACTGGCTACTGCTGTAGTGATTAAAGTATTAAGGTACGTGAAAGGCCATTAAGAGTGTACTCAACATAGAAAAACAAAACACAAAAAGTATTTTAATACGTTTAAATTGCTGCATAGTTTTGCATACAGACTTCTCTGGTAATGGAAGTTCATTCTGCCTACTGGAAAGACTGATGTTTATCAGCCACACGGCACACAAAAAGCATTGTGGTTTGCCAAGATTTTCTAAGAAACAAATTATGATAACCTACTGTTACCCTTGTTGCCAGTAACATCAGCTACATGTAAAGAGAGCAGAAGGCTAAAAAAATGAGCAGACCTTCAGATTAAGGAGCAGTACAAATAGGATACTTGCTTTGCAAAGGCTTGTACATACCATGAATTTTATTTTAGAAAATATTGTCAAGTTATACAAGTTATCTGAGCTGTCTCTGAAAACAGAGTGATTTTTTTTGTTTGTTTATTAGTATTGACATTTATTATCTTTAAATATTGTCTGAAAACAGAAAAAAAAACAAGCCAACAGTTAACCAACTTGACCTCTTCCTTACTGTCACCGTTGTGACACCTGCTGGTAAAAGCTGGAAGACTGTTCGTAGTCCTCGTTCCCATCAGAAAAGCTCGCCTTGCACACACACACCACCCCACCCGAACCCCCCCACCCCCCGGAGCCATTCCATGGCATTTCTCATTTGACACCTTTATTCATAAAAATACCCAGTTAAGTGTTGACGCAGTTGTTGTATATCACAGAGAAGTGCCTACGCTTCTAGAAGGAAGACAGAAGAAAACTATGAATCATGCCAAAGTGAGCTGAAGAGAAGGCACCTCAAGCTGCCTGTGCATAACAGAGCTTGCCAACATGCTAAGCTAACTTAGTCCTGCCTGGCCTCTTAAAATACTGCAGGAGTTAACCTTCCATAGAGAAACACTCAGAACATCTCTCAGAAGCCCAGTCACAAATAGGTGGTGATAATGAGATGCAAGCACTTAGAAGGGTAATAAAACTGGGTGGGAAGATAAGCAATGAACAAAAATGTCTTAGTTACTATTTGTTTTGTTGACTAGGCTGTGTTTAGGTGCAAGGTCATTAATTAACCAACCCAGTCCTGTTAAAAGTATTGTGCACACATTTGTATCTTAAACGATGATTTGATGCCCAAAGCTCTCAGCCCCTCCAGATTTATTTTGAAAAAGACAATGCTGCCATTCAACTTCTCTTACAGAAAGATTCATCATGACAAAGCAAATAAAAAAGAAACATATTGATGATAATCACTGCTGCAAGCAGGAGCTGGGTTATCCATAGAGATAGAAGCGAACAATGAAAATCTAAAGAGTTGTGTCTAGAAAGAATCAAAAAATGTACAGCACAGAAAATTCCTGAAGATTGGACAGACTGATTCTAGGTAAGGGAGCAGAGAGCATGGGCTAAAGGGCGAGAAAATGGATAGGCAAGACAGCCTGAAAATAATACAAAGTAGTTCTGATCAGAGAGGTCTGACTGCTGCATCAAGAAGTTCAATGCCAAAAGATAACTCTGATTGATGATTCATATTGCAAATAATTGAGAGCAAGTATTTGAACCCCAGATGTTGTTTGTTGGGTGTTTGCATATTGGTTTTTTTCCCCACCAGTCGTAGTAATAAAACTCCAATTTTGTTCCTAGGATCAACGCAATTCTTTCCTGCCATGCACTCACACTCTTTCCTATCCACCTCTAGTATATGAGGAAAACTACCACTGGCATGTTTTTTTCTGTAATTTTTAATCCTGTCAATTTTCAAAGAAAAGTGATGCACCTAAAGAGGACTCTGACATTCCTGAAAATATTGCTTGGGAAGGCAGTGTTGGACAATCAGTGGTATCACATGGAATGAGAGGGAAAACGGAGCAATTACTTTTAGAAGTTCTCATGTCTGGGGAAGGAGAAATAACTGATGACTTGGGACGTACTTCTTTTAATGAGAATCAGAGAAGACAAGCAGACAGTTGGATGGGCCAATGTTTCTAGAAAACAGGCAGCTTCAAAAAACAATAAGGACCTCTATGCATTAACAACTGTAGCAGCTAGTATCAAATATGTGGGTCCCAAAGCCAAACTTCTTAGCATGCTAGATATTCTGTGAGCAGCATGAGTAAAGCTAGCACAGCACTGGCTTTGACACCAACATCAGCTTTTGGGATTTAACCTGGTATTCAACACTTTTTAGGCCAAGGCATGAAAGGTCAGGGTTGCCTTCCTAAATTTAATGTAGCTTGGTACAAAAGGTGTGATGGATTCTCTCTGCCAAGATGGCAACAGCACTGCAAGAAGCAACACAGAATAGCTGTTTCTTCTCCTGGTTCTCTTACATGCATGATAAATTTTTATCCACTGCAATAAAATGATCTGTTTGTAAATATTCCATTAATTCCCTGGTGTATCCACGAGCCAAGTCGTTCTTACAATGTGCTGGAAAAGGTCAAGACAAGCTTTCAGAAGTCAGTATGTCACTGTTCTCAAGTAGGAAATTCTGTGAGTGTGATGTAAGAACAGATTTTTCCAGTCTTCTGTCATTTGAACAAATGCTTTGAAAGGCTGCACAACCTTATCCAAAGCACTGGTTTTCTATGATTTCATGAGTTATGATTTAGTTTTAATGTCTGCCATTGTCAGAAATGCGTCATAATAAAGGTGCAACCATTTACAAATCAGAAACAGTTTCAGTTCACAGCAGATGTGCAGATTGCCAGTTTAACTGCCATTAGTTCAACACGTGCACTGCGTGCATTTCATGCAGTGTCCTTCTGTCCACTGGTCACTTGTAAGACATTAATCCTGGCAACTGCTGTTGTTACTTACAACAGGTCATATTCAGGTCTGTGCTGTGTGATCATCTCAAGTTCTTGTAGTAGTTGTTTCTGTCTCTACTGCGCTAACTGACACACTCACTGTTTTGCTGACACACACATCTGTGCAATTCCATGTTCCCATCACTTCTTCCCTTACCAGGAATAAAAGTTTGCCTATAAAATCTTGAACAGAAAACAAATATTAGAGGTCAAGGAAAACTTTATTCAAGTAACAGCAAATACCACCCTGTGACATTTGCCTGGCTGTAGTCAGTAGCTGGATGAGCAGTACAAGTCATCAAGCCAATAGGACAAATAAGGCAATACTGAAACTGAATTAAGTGGTACTATGGGATTCTTTTCTTTTAAGGATATGAAAAAAGAAGCTATGCCAAGAATGTCATCATTGCCATCTGACCTCACCACTGACAGAAATTATAATGGAAAAGTTGCACAAACAATGAAGGAAACAAGCAATCCAACAGTGGCCAAATACTGGGCTGAATGACACCATGGTTTGGAGAGACAGAGACAGACATACATTTTGTGGCTGTCAGCAGAGTTTCACTGAGAGTCTTAAATGCTGATTGTCTGAGCCTAAACACTTTGGAACTAATCCAGCTGTTGAAACCACACTGGAGCCAGTAAGGTTTCCTTACTTAGAAAGTATACAAAACATACAGAATAAAAAGGAAAAAAGAAAAAAAATATTTTGGTTGCTGAGAAGGTCTCTCTCCAGTTGCAGTCTTCCACTACTACGAAAGGTTAACCTCAACTCCTACTTAGTAGCAGGAAGCAGAAAACCTCTCACAAAATTCTTAGCAATTCTTTTTAGAGAGCAGTTAAGCTGTATAAAGCACCCTTTGGGTAAGCAATGGTTAAACATATCGCTGGCTAAACAGGATATGGTCTAGTGTCTGTTGTTCAATTTTCCTGTGCCATTTTTGCCCTCACTCCTCATTCCCCTGCAGGGACTGTGCCTTCATTGCTGTATATCACTAGCACATATATTACACAATGCTCAAGAATTTTTCCAACAGAATATTAACTCTTTGCAGTTCAAACAACATCCAGACTAGCCCAGTAAAATTCTATCAATTGTAACACAAAAAAATACCATTTGGTTAGAAGGACACATACTAAATAAGGTACAATGCTGAATGACATTAAATATTTAAGTTGCCCAAAGAAGTGGTAAATGCTCCATCCCTGGCAGTGTTTAAGGCCAACTTGGACAGAGCCTTGGCCAACATGGTCTAGTGTAAGGCATCCCTGCCCATGGCAGGGGGTTGGAGCTGGATGATCTTAAGGTCCTTTCCAACCTTAACAATTCTATGATTCTATGACTCCTCCATAAACAAGTAGCAAAAATGAAAATAGCAATTAAATTCTACCTTTCCACTCAGATTCTAAGGGAGCTTTTGAGCTACACTCTCTTTCTCTCATCCAAGACACTTTGGGTAGCTTACCCATTAAGGAAGGCCACTTGGTAGACCGTAGAGATCTGCTGTGGATGGACCCAAGCCAGCAAAATTAGAACTGGGTATCATGCAATATCAAAAATTGCTCAGTGGTGATGTTAAAACATAATCAATGGCATTATTGAGATATGTGGAGCTTGCTTGTTCAGCTTCTCAGGAAGCATTCCTATAGCTCTCAAATTCATTCAAATCAAGCAAGCGCCTTCAAATCTTCATTTGGTGTTGCTGGAACTCTACTGAACCAGATAGATGCAATCAAGTTTTCTACTCTCAACAGCAAGCTGACTTTTGTAGGATTACTTCTGAGGTATATTTAGAAGGTAAAGTGCAGTTAAGAGTGGGGGCAGGACTGCTACATCATTTAATCAACACAGAGACCCCATGTTCATGCCTGCTGTTCTAGTTCCCCCTAAGAAAAGTCAGAGGTAAAGAAAAGGTTCACAATGAGACACACCACACCTTTTCACTCCAGGACGCTTCTCTGGTGTCTCTTCTGTCTAGCAAATGAGATGCAAGAGCTCACAAAACACATTTCTGAATTCAGATTATGCTTCATGAGCTTTCCAAAGGCACAGACATTGGTCATAAAGTGAGAAAGCACTCCAGCTTGAGTTTTCTGCTTGCAACTAAGAGCAACCACACGCAGTTAATTTCTCCCCATTTGTGTATTCTGGGCCACTTTATTCTCAGTATGAATCCACAAAATAAACATAAGTAAGCAGGAAGAGATGAAATCTCACATGCAGAAAGGTCACTGAAGAAAGCAGAATTGGCTCACCTGCACTGAAACAAAGTCAATAAGGGGGCTCACACTTCTACAGTGTCCCTTTTGTACCAAGCTCCAGTGAAACCACTGCTGCTTTCACTTTTAATTAACTAAGGGCTGGACTATCCTACACCTTTTTCTGCCATAGACAGTGATAGAAAATAGCCTTTCCTAGAAAAGACTAATGGCATGTCAGCTAACCAGGATATAATGTCTCCAACTTCAAGTCCCAGTTTCTGGTACCACTGCTAATGAGGCAGTCATGTATACCTAATCACTGGGCTGGGGTGAACAAAGCACAAAAACATGCTAGGAAACCTACAAAGAGGAACAGTGAAAGTGTTCTATCCCTGAGTGGTGAGCAGTGTCTGGGATCTAGCAAAAGCCACTCATAACTACAGCATGTGGCCTTCAGTGCACAGACTGTTGTGAAATACAGGGCCCCAGTGAAACTGTGTTCTGCTGCAAGGGGCAGTGGCCACCAAATGAAAGCGAGAAACCCCACTGAGCAAAACCTAAGCAGTTAGTAAAAGAACTAATGCTTTATATGTGGAAACATTTACATACATACAGAAGGGAAATAGCCTTTATTCTAAAAGGGTAGCCCAACTGTCAAGAAAAAGATCTGGAACAAGGGAGGCAGCAGGAGAGATTAAACTGGTATAAATCCTCTAGAAGACTTAAAAGGGAAAAAGGGAATAACGGCTGTAAAAGCTAAAGATGCCCCACTAAAAAGGTGGAAGACACAAAGGCTAAACCTTTAACTAGCTCTTATCGGAAGGGGAAAGAGCAAAGCCGTTTACTGCCCAAAAGGAGAGTGCTTTCACATAGAAATAAAAAACCAACCAACCCCATGCTTAGTCTAGTTGCATTTATATTATGTCTTTTATTGAAAGAAAAAAATAAAAAAGATCAAATAAAAAAGACCACAAACATCAACATAGACTGTGGACTCGTTTGGGTTGGAAGGGACCTTGAAGCTCATCTAGTTCCAACCCTCCTGCCATGGACAGTGACACCTTCCACTAGATCAGTTTGCTCAATGTTCCATCCAAATTCAGCACACGTGCCTCAGGGAAGAGCTGACAGCATACGTGTTGGAGAGGAAAAACCAGCATTTAATAACTGTTTGCCATATTGCAGGGTCTGCTAGACAATTGATTACCAATAACCAACTGGTTGAACTTGAACCCCAAGGCTCTTGGGGAGCAGCACTGATTAAGCTTTTGTAAAATGGACAAATATGCCAGGATGTACTAATTTTTCAACATCACTGTATCACAGAATTTGTGCTATAATTTTGGGTTTAATCCACTTTCTATTATGAGATATTACAAATAAATGCAAAAAATCCCTGAAGTCACCAAGAAGACAACCTCCACTTAGCTGGAATGCAGCAAGTGTTTAATATTAATTACAGGAAGTCAAGAAAGAAGAAGTATCACAAGTGATAGCTAAAATACAGATAACTTTCAAGTAGGTGTTACATAGTTGTCCAAGTTTGTGCAGGTCACTAAAATAAATGTTTTCTTAAGCAATCTTCATTTGAATTCAAGTTATTTACCACCATGTCCCACAGAGATAACATAAAACCTCCGTTAAGTACTGCAATCACCAGTTCCCAGAACTCGGGGTATGTCTTTTGTTGACATTTCAGGTCACATATATAAAGCATTTTTGAGTCTTACCGGTTATAATGTGCATTTTTCAATCTCAGTATTTGTTAACATACCACATATTGATCATACGTTGTTCCATCACCAATCCTTCCTGTAACTCAAACTTTCAACCATTTGTAGCTTTATCAATTATTTCCCTCCCTACCCTCAGTGAGAGTCACCATTTAAAGTCATTCACAAACCAGAGGAAACTTTAAGTGCTACTGGAAGTACAGTTGCTTTTTCCCCCTCCATGCAACTGTGTGAACCCTTATCAGATTCATCCTCAGAGGATAAGAGGACCACCAGTGACCCTCCTGGTTAGGAACCCAAATTCAAAAGCCAGGATTAGAGAATTTCCAGTGATGGGCTTACAATACGTCCCCAGTTCTCACTGTATACATGAAGGAAGCAAGCTGCTAAGCAGCAAACACCTGGGGAGAGGGGCATGATACAACTATTCAAGTGCTTATATGATCTGCAACATACATCCACAATGGCAATAATGCCTCCTGTCAGCTTTTTATTACAGAGTGTTACCTCAGTCCATTTGGTTCCTATTATCTTGCACTTACAGTCCTTTTCAGCTCCAAAATTCTGCTTTTGCTCAAAGAAACCCAGGTTCATCTAATGCCTTATTTATGCCTGACATCAAATTCACTTAAGTAACTGATGGTGGCTGATGAACCCTAGAAATTTTTAACATGTAATTCTCTTCTCAGTTTCATTAATTTAAAAGTAATCAATAATTTATATATAAACAATTTATTCAATGTCCCTCTCTTGTTCCTACAACAGCACAGAACCATCCAAACCACAAGAAACTATTGCCTTAAACACCAGCCATGCTAAACAACTGCACAGAAAGTCTTCAGTCTCTCCCTCCTGCAAAAGGTACTCCCTGAAAGATAGTGTTACACATCTGGTGGTTTCCACAAAACAAATGCACAACTAAAGGAAAGGACACATGAAGGTGCATTTGTGAAAGATACTATTAAATCTTACAGAGCAGATTCCTGGTATTCCCAAATGCACCACAGTGCGTGTCTCAAAATATTGAGAAACAACAAAACCAAAACTCTACAGCCTTATTTTACCTAAAAAGTAGAGCAGAATTCTGCATGGAGGAATCTTCTTTTGCAAGACAAAAGATACTTGGCAAAAAAGGCTGGATTCAGAGTCACAGCCAGGTAGGACTGGTGGGTCAGTGACGGCTTTCAGGAAGAAAAGCCATTCTGAAAAGAAAAAACTCTTCCTTCAGGAAAAGCATTTTCTGCTATAGCAGGGTTAAGAGGAAATCTTTGTTGTTTGCTAAATGTTGGGAACTTTCAAGTTATTTTCTCTGAAAAGTCTGCATAATGAAGGCTGGCCTTGGTTGGCCTTCCAGCAAGTACTGTAGCCACTCAACTGGCTTCACGCAGCTGGAGCAATGTTTACAAGAGTGGAGGAGCTGAGCTCTTCTCAGAACATGGTGGGTGGGCTGGGAACAGTAGGCACAGAGTGTGCTCGCACTGTACAGCGGCAAACTGCCTGTTCACCAGCACCAAGACTCCTCTCTGTTCCCATCCCTCACTTAAAAGCCAAACCACGCACCTCAGTTTGTCAGGCACCCCTTGATACTTTCTATAAATATCTTCCCATCAGCATGTCCTCCCAGAAATGTCCATTAAGCTGCTCTTACAGCAGTGCAGAAAGAGTTATTTATAAAGCTCCACATTAGCAATCTTTTAGAGAATGCTGCAGTAAAATAAATGCAAAGGCTCTTGTTGAAAGAGAGGAATGCTTTCTCATCATGAAGCATCATCAAGAGGGCATTATCTTCAATATTTTAATACATTCAAGTCAAAAGGTTATGTGTGGTTGGGCTATTGGTCTGAAATGGACTGCAGCTACTGTATTCACCTAGAAAACTTTTTTTTTATGTTTCTTTGAGCTTCTAAAGGAAAGTCTGAACTATGGGGGTTATATTTAAAACAAAAAATCTTACTCGAAAGTTACAAATCTTATTCACTGCCATGATACCATGTGGAAAAGAGAGGTGCAATTCTAAACTAATTAAAAATCATGCTTAAAATGTACCCAAATATAACCAAAAGTAGGTGAGCATATTTCACAAAGTCTCAATTCAGGTCATATCAGAGGAGACCTGGGCAATGACGGCTGCTGCTTTGGGCAGATGGCTCACCTAGACTACTTGTGCAACCCATTCAGAGAAAGGTCCAAAGAAATCACACAACAGGTATCTTGATGCAAAAGGCTTGCTAAGCAGGGGTTATAAAGGGGGGTATATTCTGAAGAAGGAATATACAAAGAACAGGCCAGAGAAAAGCAAGACTCTTGGATCCAAAACAGTCTAGGCTGTGCCACAAGGCATTCTGGAAGCGCAATCTGAGAAGCTACCCATGAGCATTGAAAGGTAGGACAAAAGCTTTCCTTGCACAACAATTTTATTATGTCACTTGCAGTATAAATTGCCACTTCCATTTCCATACTAAACAAACTATGCTTTACACCTCTTAGCACAGCAAAGCCACCATGGTAACAGGGAATAATTTGAATTATTCTCCATAACATTCATGGTCGCCTATTTTTCAAACCTTCCCACTGGTGAAGAAGTTGCAAGGTTAAGATTCAGATACTAGAATTTATTTGTCATTCACAAAAAATCTTGTTGTAAATCTATAAAATATCTTCTTGTAAGTATATCAAATCTGGGTGATTGAAGGGCATGAAACTTTACTGTACAATTCCTAGAACACATCAGCAGAGCCTATTTAAGAGAGAAGGGAGAGTAACTGGTATTCTCTCCAACATTGTATCTTTAAATGAAGCAGGCCATCATACCAGTTACCCTTCTACACAGTACCATGAGTAGCCATGCTGTCTAAAGAATTTGGATCTGCAAAGCACTGTGTGCTACTTGCATTAAGAAAGGTACTGAAAAACCTTTCAGATATCAGTGCTCCACTGTTGATTTGGGGGACTAAGAACGGAGTGTTTTTAATAAGGAGATTAAAAAAACACCCTATGGTTTATGTGGGTAAAAAATAAAAATTAATTATAAGCCACAGAATCTTATGTTTCCTGGGTACACTGAACAATAGAGAAAAACATTCAAGTTGTGGGGGGAGGGCAGTGGTTTTGAGCATTCAGGAAAAAACGCAAGTCCTCTTGCACAAACAGTTTGCAGAGTTCAATTTTTAGTTGTACAGTCTGTTAAATACAAACAGATTTCTCCTGTATATCTCGCAAATGCTATATCTATACCTGATATGAAAAAGAATATTACTGAAAACAGTAACACATAGGAATGAGAAGAATTTCTGAAGAGAAGAACTGTGCTTGCTAAACAGAATTCAAAAATCAGCCTAATTCAGCAATATCTTTTCTGAAGAATTTCTGACTCAAAATGCCAGAGTTACAAATTCAAAGTTGCTAAGGTCCAAGGGTGCTACCTCATTACCAGCTCCATAATTATACCTCAAAGTTAAATGCTGTCTGCAGTGGCACGAATAAAAATGGCATGTTCCATCTTGCTAAATAAGCCTTGCTAAATAAGCCTTTTTTACAAGGATGAAAACTGAGGCGATGGCATTAGAGCAGCTCTTCCTTGTCCCTTCTGATTTCAAATCCAATTTTCTATTCCATACCTAAAGGCTAAACCTTCATTTATGCTCAATGACAGACATGCAACAAGCATTACAACTGTATTCACCAATGTTTCCCCCACTTTGGTTCATCTTAATGTCTTTAAAAAAACAAAAATCTAGAGTCCATCATTTTATTATCAGCTGAGACTCATGACCACAGCAGCTCATGAGACTGGCAACAGGAACAGAACAACCTCTATCATCCATCCCTCCTTGTCCAGCTTTTTGACATAACTATAGTCAGTGCTCCTGAGGCTGGGTTGATGGCAGTTTCAAAGCTACCCAGCTCAAAGCTGGTTTAGTTAAATCTGCAACATGCTTTGACTGATCCTCCTCCTCACTTTCACAGCTCTGTTTCTGGCTTGTCCAGAGTTACCCCAAGAACAGCCTGCCAGCATTAATGTTGTTTTCATCCAGCTCATCCCATTCATCCAGCTTATCCCATCCTATCCACAGTACTGGCTAATACCACAGTCTGCCTCCTCAGCATATTTCCAACATGCTTTTCCTGTTTGCAACCAGTCAGAAAATCATACCACTTAATAAATCCTTAGAAGAGCAATGTTAATCCCTATTCCACTAACCAGAACAGTCTAGTCATTATCAAGTACCCTTTGAAAGCCAAAATACCCAAAATTGAACTTGCCCTGTAGTTGGAAGATCATCAAGCCCACTTCAGTTTTGAGTTACTACACTACACTACCACTGTGCTATTTCCTCAGAGTGGTTATATTTCAAAAAGAACTGGATGATCTCCTGGTGCCAGTGAACAGAATAAGAAAAACTCAAACTGACAAACCCTCAATATTCCCTTCAGTGCCCTCACAATTCCCCTTGTTGTAGCACACTGACTCTGTGATGCCACTATCAGTGTCTGGGTCTGCGGCATCATAATTTAATTTCTTTCCCAAACAAGCTCCAAAACTGTCCCCACGACCTGAAAATTCAGAATCCTTCATTTCCTGGTCCTTACAAAGGAAGATCAGGTTACTGTAATAAAACCATTGATATGCTATTGTCCCTCAGCCACCAGTATCTTCTAGCTGAGTGAAAAAAAAAAAAAAAAAAAAAAAACCAACAAATTTTGAGACAAGAAGTCACATTTCTCTGAACACTTGGAAGCTGGCATCCTTGCAAGCCTTTTCCTCCTCAGAAGCAAGAGAAATAATCTATTATTCACATGAGCAATTATAGGCATAATTCAACCTTCTCACTTCTTGTTTAGGATGTACCTAGTTACAGCCTGCAGATCATCACCTAACCTGTGGTCCAGATCCCATCAGAAATGTCATATACTCAACTTCTGATAAGCCATTTTTAAAGGATTTAAGAGGTAAATACCACATACAAAGCATACAGCATTGTAAGCAGTCTCACAGCTTCTATTCATCAGGCATAGATTACTTCAGTGTCAGTAAGAAATAAGGAAAACTGATTACATTTTCAAGTTTCTGCATTGCTTTTCAAAAGAGGTTGTCCTGACATTCTCAAGGGCATTTTAAATTAATCCTGTTACTGCCATTAATATTCCATATAGTTGGTGTGGATTTTCACAGTAAAATTCCTGATTGCATAAGGACTGCATTGCATCAAACAAAAGAAAGACTCACCTAATCCAACGGGAACTAGTCCCACATTTTCAGGGCATGCTTAAAAAAGAATTCATGGGATTAAGTTGTAGCAACAAATGTTACGCTCAAGATGAGACTCAGACTACCTTTTCCTCACTTAACCTCTCACGCCTTTGCATGCTTTTAAAGATTTCTCTTCTCAAAGCTCCCTGAGTGAAATTTTGTACGCTTTTTGCATATGAATACACTTTTTAAAAGCTACATTCCCAGGAAATTTAAAGCATTCTAAGTGATTTTTAAAAGGACCTACATGCACGAGGAGACCATAGCAGTTGCACACTAACTTTTTGCCAACTCCAACAAGCAGACAATGAAGTGCTGATAAGAGGTTAAAACCAAAGAGCAAACAAAACAACTTACAAAATTTGCAACACTGTCACAGCCAAACCAGAAGGTAGAGATCACTACCTGAAATTGATGAAACCGGAGCAACGGCACATTCATCAGGTCTGTTCTAAAAGCTGCACTCCCAAAATAAAACCAGTGCAACATGTTGAGCAGTAAGTGAAAATGTGAACTAGGGAGGAATGCTCTTACAGGTCTACAAGCAATAAAGACCCCCTTGAATGTCCCCACGCTTCTGACCAAGGAGGGCTGCATTCTCATAAATCTATTCTATTGCTACTAGTCCAACCTTGCGAACTTGTCTCTAACCTGTCCTGTTTCCCACCATTCCATTGTACTTCCTGCTACCTCAACATTCTTAGTGCAAGGTCAGAAGTCTGAGTAAATAGATACTCATTATACCTACAGAAATAAGGAGAATGAAAAAAAGAGACAGAAAACTCTCTGGCATTTTAAAACTAGAATTTTTAAAATTCAGGGGTTATATATGCTTTCACTTAAAAATATACCTCAAAAATGAGCTTATTGTATTTTTTTAATGAAACACAAGCTTCTTTCACAAATTTCTCACTTCAAGAGGTAATAATTTTTCTTTATTATTCTATTGCTATGTTCATATTTTAAATGAGTTACAAATATCTCACTCGTTCTTGAACTGTGTGGGAAACATCATGACACTCAATACAGGGAATGCTTCAAAGCAACAAATATCTACAACGACAACTCATATGTTCGAAGGCTAAGGGTTGTGGGAGACTGTGTGTGTTTGTTTAATTTTTTAAATAGCAGAGCTATTGACATACAACTCCCCATCCCCCCAGTCGTTCCTAATTTCATGGAATTTGCTCAAACAAGACAGTCCCAAAATGTGGCAAGTGCTAGAGCAACACAAGATTTAATACTAAACATTAAAAATCCCTCCCCATTTTTATGAAAATTTTTTGCTGTACTATGTACACACTCTAGCTTGAGTGATTAATGTGCCATAAGATCCTTCTCAAAGAGAATTTCTGAAGACTGTCAGTTCATGGTGCTCAACATGACCAAAGGACAAGGGGAAAGTAACACACAGAGGATGATTCAGAATATCAGATGGAGGGGCAATGTAAATTTCAAGTCTAGTTCTTCTCATGCTGAGCTTCAGCCACCCCCTAGCCGTACACTCAGTCTGCTCTGCAAAGACAGCTTCAGGAGAAGGGCAAGTGCTGGTGTCCCTGTACATCTGACAACCATGCAGGGATATCCAGCAGCTGGGGATCTGGAGCGGGCTGGAAACAGGATTCAAAACAACAAGAACTCTGCCAACTGTAGCTTACAACCCCCCACAATGAAGAGCTGAACAAGTTACCACCTCTTTGAAAGAAATCCTGCCAATATTGAAGCCATTATACTGCACAAGGAAACCAAGAACCAACTGCCAGGCCAAGAGCAAGTAAATCAATCAGCAAAGCATGAACACCACACTCAGATCAAGCCACCAGTTGGGAGCAGAGAGCCATCACAATCAAGCATATGTCCAGCTCAGACAGGGTTTTGCTACCAAATTTAATCAATTGTAAACTCTTAACTTTATGCTATTGGTATAGATTTCTTTTTTTTTTTCTTAAAGCCAGAAGATGAAAGAATCATTCTGCTTTCATTCTTGGTTCCTTAGCCTCTTGTGTTCTAACATAGTGTGTTCACATCCAGGTCACACTTAAAAATGCTCGTTTTGTCCAACAATTTCCACTGGATTTGTAACATAATTTAATGGGTTTTTTTTTTTGTAGAGAAGCTTTTAAAAGTTTATTTTTCCAAATGGTGTCAGATACTACTGTAATTTTCACAATTTGAAATATATTTGTACATTTCAAAGCAATTCTATCAAACATCAATGCACCCCATTCTCTGGGGAGAACATTTAAAATAGAAAAATGAGAACAAAAAAAAAAAAAAAAACAAAAAAAAAAACACCAAACAACAAACCAACAAAACAAAACGACAACAAAAAAAACAACAGCTGTTTTACTGGAAACACAATGACCTCCAATTTTAAGGCTAACAGACACCAGATTACTTGCAGACATTTGTATGTATGCAGAAACTTCTACTGCAATTGCTAACTAATAGGCCTCTCAGCATTTCCAGCTCAAGCACGTACTCCCAAACCCTGATCAGAAGGAGACATCTACTGGTAGCAAAGATTAGTGTAGGCGGTAAATACCAAAAACTCCACTGATGCTCTAAATCTAAAGCCTTCTACTCCTGCCATTAAATAAAGATTACTAAAAAAACCCACTGCAAAAGATAGTCTATCAAAGACACAGCTAACATCAAATAGACAAAATTATAGAAGTACTTTAGTAATGTTTACAGAAAGGAAGGCATTTCATCTAAACTAGGCTTTTTATTATCAGCAAGCACACAGCACCCTCAAATAGCTAGTCAGTTGTTTTTTTGTTGTTTTTTTTTTTTTTGTTTGTTTGTTTGGTTTTTTTTTTTTTATATCACCAAATATATAAAGTAAAATAAGAAATGGCAATGGCCAAGTCTAGATTAACATGCCGTCTTTATTTGTGTGTATACATTTCCAACTGCTTATCCAGCTAAATAATACAGTGGCCCTCACCTGACTGTATTAAAAGAAAAAAAGAAAACAAACAAAATAAATAAAAAAAAAATCCAGCCTCTGGTTTATTTTGGGTTTGCTTTTAAAATAAAAGAATCCCAACATATAACAAGGCAAAATTTAAAATTGACTACAGGCAAACCTTGGCACACGGCAGGAGAGTTTTCTGCTTTAGATTGCTTAAGGTTAACCTCAGTTGCAATCACCTTTTAGGAGATACTGTTAGTGGTAAAAAACTCATTACCAGGGATGTTGTCAAATACAGATCAATACAGAACAGGATTCAACTGGCTTAGCAGCAGACCTTTTGCTTAATTTTAACTGACTGAAATTAAACAAACACTACTTGAAAAATTAAGGTTTTGAAAGAATTTAAAAAAAATTTTTTTCTTAATAAATCAGGAACTGATATTCACTATAAAAAGTTTGTTGCAAATATCTCATTCTACATGAAATAAGCAAAACTTGTGAGTCTGCCTATTGTGAGTCTGCTCTCTGCTAGTGAATAAATTAAAGCACGAAACACCTGATCAGAAAACACAGCTGCAACTATTAAAATAGCAAATTTCAAACTCTCCAGTCTCACCTCATCTCAAAAGTAATAAAAATAAACTATCTTCTCTTCAAACTGGGGAGGAGCACACTATGGAATAGACCAATGCACTAACAGTTCCTAGGCAAAAACTACCAGTATCAAGAGAATGAGAGCAGAAACACATGAGTTTCACCTCCAAACTAGTGTTATCAGAAGCATGAAACCAAGAGACAAAGTACAAACAATGTTGATTCTGCTCTTCAATTACTTTATATAGCAATAGAAGTGCAGGTAAGGCATTTTGTAAGCACAGAATAAGCTTCTTTTGGAGAAACAAGTTTTGTGGCTGATGACAGAGTGCAAGGACCTTTTTTTTAAGAACAGTAACAGCCAAATCACAGTTCTTTCCCAAACTCCACTTCTTCTTTGATGAAACAATTAAAACTTCACACTTTCTGTAATTATTTTTTTTTTATTTCATCAAACCACACACATGTAAAGACAGTAATACCTCTGATAAAGCTTCTGCAACACAGCACAGTCTAAAAAGACAATCACAAGGTATAAATGTATACGAAGAGAAGAAAAAATATTTAGGCCGTACCTCAAGCCCCCAGCCTTCTCCAGTGACGTAAGCCATCCTTCCAAGTTGTATAATGTGTTTATGTTCCACTTGTGAAGGAGAACTCTAGAATTTGAAAGTGATCTCACAGCTATAAAGCCACAACTGCCAAATTGCAGGTAAGCAGCTCCAACCTGACCCTGCTTCCGGAAGCGAAGCTGAGGTATAAATGTAAGCACGTCTTAACTTCCAGAAGTTACCTTGCTATGCCTGAACTTCCCAACACTGAAAATAGCCTCAACATGACCACTTCTCCTAATGGAGGGCTTAATTGCCTGGGGTTTTTCCTTAGCCTGTCGCAAGAAAACTTCAAATACCAGCTGCACATGCAGCCTAGCTGTGCAAATAGCTGGGGAAAACACAGTCAGATGTCTAAAATGACAGAGGGAAGATATAGATTTGACATTAGGAAGTTCTTCCCTGTGGGGGTGGTGAGGCTCTGGCACAGGTTGCCCAGAGGAGCTGTGTCTGCCCCATCCCTGGCAGTGTTCAAGGCCAGCTTATACAGCGCTTGGAGCAACCTGGCCTAGTGGAAGGTGTCCCTGCCTGTGGCCGGGAACTGGAACTGGATGAGTTTTAAGGTCGCTTCATACCCAAACTATTATATGACTCTATGCTGGGTTTTGGGACATGGTGGAGGGAGCCCCTGACATGGCAGGCAGGATGGCTATCCCAGGCCTCAGCCATCTGCCCAGCCTCCTGAGGGTTCCCCTGCTCCTCACCCTGGGGCCCCACCTCTCAGGGAAATTACTCTGGCACAGGCCCATTTTTCCTCAAGGAAGAGGGCAAAACACCTGTCAGCAGCAGCCACCTCCTTTGCCTCGGCCCTGTGGTGGCCTGAGGAGACTGGGCAGCACAAGCCGCCAGCACAGCCCCATGAGGAGAGCAAGGAGGGGCAGAGACACCTTTATTTACATATTTAAATATTGTACCGATGTGCATTGCTTATTCTTCTACTATCATTTTATTTCACAGTTCTTTCAGGCAAAGCCACGGAGTTTTCAATATAAGCAAGAAAGCTCAGGGTGAACACGTCTGCAGGTCTGACCTGGGGGTAGACACCCCCGTCCAGTCTCCCAGAGTCTCTGATCTAACCAAACTGCTACCACCTCCCTTGCCACCGTTTTTACAGATAACTGGTAAGATATGCACACTACTCCAATCCAACATGTGAGGTTTTGTACCAAACACACGGACTGAAACAGCCACGCTCAATTTCCATAACTGATTTCCATCATCTCATGCTAAACAGGGATTAAAATTGCAGTTGATGCCAGCCAGCCCTCTTTCTTACTGGACAGCTAAATACAGATTGCACATGGTGGAGTGGGTTAGTCATTACAGATCATGTTAACATGGGACTGCAATTGAAAGCTAATCTGTGACCACTCTGTGCCTAAAGGTGCTCAAAGAACATGGGGAATGTGTACATGTAAACATGTCTGGTGTGACACTGGAGGTGCTCCATTCCAGCCCTAGCTCAGCTCATCCAACCTGCCAAGGAAGGAGCAGAGCATGTATAAACAACACAAGAGCTGTAAAAAGACTAGATGTTTTAGTAGATCAGCTTTTACGTCACATTGCCTGAAAAGTGTTCCACTACAAGAGAAATATGTACCATACCACTTTCTGGCTTACCAGCATGTGTCAAAAAAATAAATAAAAAAATCATAACCCACTCTCATAACATACATATGCTTACCTCAATCTAGGAGAAAAAGAAAAATTAGTAAAAGGTTATTTATCAGACAATGATGCTCCATTAAAGTATATTAAAACAAAGCATAAGCCAATATACATCATAAGCATCTCTTTTATTTGTTGTAATATAAAGAAGCATACATCATTCCATTAAGTGCAACTCAAATTGTACACTAACAGAAAGATCAATTAAGACATCCATGAACATGTCACAACAGGTTTCATTACATTTTGCTCTGCTGGTATTGCACTTGGAATGGTTTTGAAGTAAGGCACAGTAAAAACAAAGTCATTTAGTGCTTCTACAGGAGATGTCTTTCTTTAAACACATGCTACATGACAAAAAAGTACTTTTATCTAATGTACATACACACAAAGAAGAAAGCATGCACTACAGGATTTAGATTTCAATAAGTCTTGTTTCATAATATACAAATAAAGTAGTTAAAGATGTAAACAAATTGCATGCACATAAACTACAGCAAAATATTTAATACAGTATCTGAAAGCTATTATGCTTAAATAGAAAATATAACTTATTAGTACTCAGGTTTATGTGCCATTTTTGTCCTGTAGAGATAAAAATTCTGAGGCTGGGGCAGGGATTTATGGGTGAGCAGGAAGGACTTTCCTGCTTTTAGTGGGTTTATTTTTTTCCTTAACACATTGGCAGCAGTACATTGGCAAGACAAATATGGCTTTTGTAAAAAAATATCTAATTAAAACATAAGAAAGCACAGTTGCATTTGGGGTCCAGCATCCTGGTATTTTCCAGTCAAGAACAAATCAGTATGATCTAAGCTTTGAACTGGGAAAGCTATGCACTTCAAAAGAACTTTCTAGAGATATTCAAACTCTACGAAACCCAGACAACTTTGTCAAGCGTAAACTCAAAAGCTACACACGGAAGAAACTGAATGACTCAAGCTTCGCTTTCCACTTCAAATGCTGCAGAACAGGTTTCTCTCACAGCCGCAATAGCTGAAGTGCTATTAGATTGTCTTCAGAATTAACTGGATGCCAGGAATGGGTTTGCTTATTTTCACACAAGCACATAAGAAATTAAGTAAATTAACTGCATAATTTTTGGTTTCACTTTATCTTAGGCATAGGATAAGCCATTTTTCAAATTGAACACAGGACATGCCTCACTGTATTATGCTGAAAAGGCACATTTGCTGCTGGCTAGGTAGCTAGGGAAAACTTGTTTTGCAAAAGGCACAGTGTTTAGTGTGACATTCTTTCTGTATCCCCAAAAAAAGTGTTTAATTAGATCAGAAACAGTTCTACATAGTGGCTTCCCAGGGGCTGTCCTTTTTTCTCAGCCACTGCTTTCATAGCTAGATCCAGGCTTGGAAAATTCACAAGTGCCTCCCCTCTGGGCTGGCCACTAAAGTCATGAAGCATAAGGATGGAATCTGGGTGGAGCTGCAGTGGTACAAGAACACAAAATAAAACCTATTAGGACCATAGACCACACCTGGAAACGCAGTTATTAATGCTGCACGTCTGGTTCACTCCACTGCTCTGTCTATTGCATAAAAAAAGATTGTGGATGTGAGAATGGGAAGGAGAAGGGACCAAAGAATTTCACTTTCAGTTTGGCAAACAGCAGCAGCTCTTACTCTGCTGCTCTGCTGAACACAATGTTGTAGACTTCATTCCACACACAGATTTTGCTAGAAGAGTAATTTAGATTAATGGCTGATAAGAATATAGAGACTTAGTGTTAACAAAGAGTAAATGGAGCAAGAAAGTCCAGGGATTCCATGAAAAATTCTTGTACTATGAAGATTACCGGCCAAGTAACAAAGGCATGTGAATACTCACACACAAAGTTTAAAAAAAAATAATTAAAAAATAATACAGCTGTACAAGACCTCTGTGTTAGGAGGAGGAAGTGAACTTAACACAGGTATAGGGTACAAGAGAGATTGTTCTGCAAAGCAAAGTAAAATTTGGTGCAGTCCAACTGGATTTAAATAGGTCTTTATTACAATTTTAACAAGGCTAAGAAAAAAGCAGGATAGCAAATGAGATCATTTAGTATTTGAAGTTGATTTACTTTGAAGTGCATTTGCCCTCAGATTCTTAAAAGACAGTTCCAAAATGTTGGGTTTACAGAAGACATCTATCTATCCTGGCACCAGGGTAGGCAGCCATTTCTTATGTTGGAAGCCCTTTCAAGCTAAGTTTGGAAGCCCTGTTTGTTGGATAGAAATGGATCTCTGAAGTTTCAAAACCAAAGGTTGAAGGATCAGAAGCTCAGAATACAAGGTTAGTTTGTTGGAGAAATCAGCACGAAACAAAACACATACTGAAAAAAACAACCAGTTTTATGCGTAATAATCCAAACCAGGTTAAGTTCATGTGACATGTTTTCACGAGTTTATAAAAGGTTAAAAAATTAAAGGGCTAAACTTTTTATAGAATATACGCATGCCAGGTATACTGCAAAGACTTCTTAGTTATTACGCATAGCATTTTCTGAGCAGCTTTACATTCAAAGATATGAAAATAAAGCAAGTACATGCCACCCAAACACTTGGCAGGCATTAGAAGTATTCTTTAGATATAAGCAACAGTACACTTTAGAAACTAAAAGCATGTATAAGACAGTTACTACAGATTTCCTATCCTTTCTTCTCACAGAACCATAGTCAGGAAATAGCATGCAGAAAGAAATTCAGACATGAAACACACCATGCCTGAAGCCCAGCTCAGCTTCGGAATTAATCTTGGTTTATTTTAGAATAACACTGTGCTCAGTGAGAAAGTTGCACACAGTTTGGGTTGAGCCACAGATCTGAGCTAAAATATGGTCTGCTTTCAACCAGCTCTTTGCTGTTAATCCATAGTGAGTCATTTACCATCAGTCCTGGACATAAATTAAATATTGCAGTTTAGAGTCAGCTGAAAACAGACATGGAGAACGGTTAGACCTGTACACACAGAGGGGAGCTTTAAAAAGTAGTTCAAATAGCAGCATTGGTGTAATACCAATACCAGGATTTGGAAATTCACATAATAAGAGTTCCATAGAAAGTTAGTAGAGAAGCCTACATGTTCTGCAAGCAACATACTTAAAGTAAAACAAAGCTCTGTGTGATACTACTGAGGACTGCTTAGAATTCAGGATGAGCTGCTCCATGCATTGTTTTCTAGTCAAAGACTGTTTTCATCGCAGGCAGTGTAGAGCCTGCTATGCTGATGATTTATTTTCCAGTTACTCTGAGTAAAACAAAAGAGCCAAACAGATTGCCCAAGGTCACATAAACATAGAAAATCTGAGTGATAATGGGTGTTCTGTATGCCACCAGATTATGCAGCCTCTGTATCTTTTCCCTAACAGATCTAATCATACCATGAGAGAACAACTCATTTGAAAACAACTGAAATGGTTGTGAGTATGTAAAGATAGCTCTATCAAGGACCAGTATCTGATTGCCATTTTTTGCACTGAAAGTTTGGTGTGTTTTTGTTTTTGTTGTTGTTGTTTTGTTTTGTCTTGTTCTGGGTTGGGTTTTTTTTTGGTCTTGTTTTGTTTTGTTTTTTAGGGGAAAAAAATAGTAACTGGTCAGTCGCATTTTGAGTAGAATAGAATAGTACTGGCACATCAGAAATTCCAAACTTTCTTTTGAGAATTTTCATACTATTTTTTTTTTAAATTACCTGTTAGTACCAAAAATGTAGGGAAATTTACCATTAGCAAATTTAGTCAGCTGCATTAGAAAGCCACTATACCAAAGAAACTTCTAAAAAAAGGAATATAATAGTTTACATTTTATCAGAGAGACCAAGAAACAGGCAGCTATACCATACAGGAAAGAAAGTTAGAGGGGACTTTTTACACACACACTTGTGTGTGCTTTGTAGCCATATACAGGAAAAAAAAAAATCATCATCTGCTATGCTAAAAATTAAATATTGCACTGAAAGCTTCACATGCAAATCAAGGACTAATAAATCCTTCTGGAAATTTAAACATATCATCTATGCTGAGCCAGGCAATCACGCTACCTCCACCACTACCATTCCATCACCTGCAGATCACAATTGGCCTATTTCCTTAGGTTAGTTGATTTTTTAACAGGATGAAAGCAGAAAGATTAAAGCAAGAATCCCAATGCAAGCTAAGAAAGGGAATAAGCCATAAACAGGAACTTTACCACTAAGCCCTTCTTTCCCTTCCCATTCAACACTGGAGAATCAGCTTCTGCCAGATGATCTTACCTTCTTCAGAAGTTACAAAGAGTTACAAACAGACCCACTCTTTAGGTGCTTGTAACACACTCCTTGCTTGATCGCTCAGCTGAACAAGGCCATTGTAGTCATCAGGTGCATACTGCAGTACAAGTGTGATATATGATAATCAGCAAGAGAAGGAACAGCTCTGGTGCAGCAAGCCACACAGACGATCATGTGCAACCATAATTAAGAGCATCATCTATAATAACTGGCAGGAGACAGTGAATTTGACAGATACTATTTTTATGCAAGATTCAAAAACTTCTGGAATTACTGATTGTAGAAACAGATTTAAAGTAAACACATACAGGGAATATTCTAAACTGTGTATTTGAATTGTTCCTTACCAAGGAAGGGAAATAGCTCAGACCACAAAGTGCTCCTTTTTCCCCTTCTACTTTATGAAACAGAAGCACCAGTACCAAAACTCTGAAGTTACAGGAAGCATGGTTATGCAAACAAGTCTCACTGGGACAGATGAGCACCTTCCAGCACAGGAATTGAAGTGGGGCATTACGGTTCTCATTCAGATCTTTCATGCAGTCATAGAAATAAACTGTAGCTTTCCTAGGGTAGAGTGATAAGCACTCTAGCTGCGTGTAAGACTTGCATTACATAGACTACACCTGCACACTTACAGAAAATCCCGGCATGAATACACTTTAAGATAAAATAGCATTTATGCTAATATAGGAAAAAGAAATCAACTGTACAGTGTAACTGCACTGTGATAGATTTGTAGCAGAATATTAAGATATAGTTACTGCAAAGTACAGTCACACCAGTAAATTTAAACAAAAGCCCCACGTGTGGATCAGTTTGAGATCCTGAATCTGGACAGTAATAAGGCATACTGCAGGGCCTGGTACAAATATGAAATCTATAGCCAGAATATAGGCCTTGGGGAATATGAAACACTGTTTTGCATCTATCTCATAATCTTTCCAAATTATATATCCTGGAAGGGGACTGAGCATTCTTGCACATAGTACAAAGACTACTGGAATGGCTCCTGTAATCCAGAAGACAAAGTATTTAGCCTAACACAAGTTACAGAATGTAACTTCAGTGGCAAGAAGTTCCCTGTCTCCCCCAGACTAGTGTTTTAAAGGATTGACAAATGCACACAATGTAGACATACTATGCTGTCTTTCTTTTCTATTTCTGTAATACAGTCTCCTGCCAGTTTAGGGAGAAAAAGGTTTTATATCCTGGCATACAAAACACATTGTATTCATCCAAAGTGAAGTTGAAAATTAAAAATACCAACCATCACAGTATACACCTTCCACAGAGACAATAACCAAGAGCCCAGAGTACATAAAAGAAAAGAACCTGTCAGAATTTTACTACTGGATTCTAGCCACCTTCACATCTAGACCCATGCCATTAAGTAAAAGACAAATATAAGAAGTACCTCCTAGATAGTCTCTGCCAGGGCAATCAGACCGTGCAAATATTAGATTTATCAGTTCCCAGACCTGCCCTTGAAACAAATCTACAAAATGTAAGTTTACTCTTTGGAAGGAATGTCTCAAGATAGTACATACTTTAGATTATCAGTAGATGTATAGTAGGCAAAGATCTATAGTCTCTTGTGAGGGACAATATTTAAAAGGTCGTACTTGAAATGCACAAACAATGTAGGAAGGAAGGAATGGAAGAAAAAAAATAAAAATAAAAATACCCATCAATAGAAGCAACTTCTGATCACAAGAAAGGTAAAAGACTGCAGTTAAATAGAAATTGTGGAAGAGTAAGTTCTTTAAACATGGGGATTTCAAAAAGTAGTACTGCAAACCAAGCTAGAAAATAGGGTGGGGGAATTCTTATTCCCTGTGTATGAAATGGAAACTACCCTAACTTGCCTGAGGAAGTACATAATCATGAATACTTCTGATTCTGTCTGCATTTCAGAAACCAATGAGAACAAAACAAAACATCCAACTGTGCAGGAAAAAGTGTACATCCAAGGGTAAATCTATAAGCTCATTGCTCAAAATAGAAATACAGTTTTGCTATAGCTTCACCTCCAATGCAATAGGCCCAGTATAATCAGCTGAAAGTTCACTAAGCTAGTAATCTTGTCATTCGTTTCCCATCCAAATACGAAAATACTGAGGTAATATAAAACTTCACATTGTATGTTCAGATACCTACACTTATCACACAAATAGCTAGTATAGCTAATGAAAGGTTACCAAGTACTGCAATAGTCCCCCTTAAATTTAGAGTGAATAAGGTTAAAGCAGGCCTCAATGTTAGTGCCTCTACCATCCTCTTCTTATCCCACTATCATCTCATTCCCACCTTCCTTTCTTCTCTGAACAGAAACACAGTCTCTTTCCTCAGAGCTGTTGCTTTCTTCCCTACTTCCTGTGAGCTCACAGCTCTTGGAGGGAGTTTGACTTCCATTACAACCTAGAAGTTTCTATTATTGTTTCTCACCCAGGGGTTTTCTCTTACTCTCAGTATGTCAACAGTAGCATTAAAATATAGTAGTTGAGATGATAAAAACGGGAACCAATTTCCTAGAATGACTGAAGAAGAATGCAGGAATAAATTCAGACAATAAAGCAATTTCTTTTAACTTTGAAGTATCCATCAAGTAGTCTGGCTTAGTCTAGTAAGGCAGATCTCACAAAATACCATTCAAATTGAGAGCTCCATCAGAAAAGTCACTGGCAGAGTGAAGGTCATTAAGGTATGGTTCTCAGCATACACTCTGGTTCTCAGCATATGCTGTAATGGCTTCTTCAAGTGATCAGAGATGGGAAGTAGGATCCAAGAAAGTTGGAAACTACATATGGGATAGGATTGGCATTTAGAATCAGAATTAGGAGATAGAAGCAAAACAGAACCTTTGCAAATAGTTACTAAGTAAAAGTCTGGGGTCAGCGATTAGCTCTACAGCAGACTGCAAGATTACAATAATATGCATATATATATATACATATATATACATATATATATATACACATATATATACACACATACACACACACATATATATATATATGGGGGGAAAAAGCCCACTGCTGAATGGAACAGAGATTCCAACAAATAGTGAAGAATGGCACTTTATGTTCCCTGCATTCTTCTTCGGTTATCTCCCTGTGACAATGGAGAACTTCATTGCTGAAGACAAAGGCAAAATGTCTTTTCCCAAAGGACATTCTTTACAGAATCAGCTCTTTACCTTACAAGCATAAGGTAAATAACTTTCTACATATTAACATTTGAAATGGCAGAGATATTTTAACTCCTGTATATTAATGTTGTAATATAGTCTATAATATTCACTAACATATGATAATAAGTGACAGATACATGTTAAATAACACTAATCCCCCTCTCTTAAAGGAGATGAACATTTATGACTGTAGCCAGTACAGTAGCATCTCCTAGGTAGACCATCTGCTATGCTTACTACAGTGTAAAACCATAGTTTTGTAAAAAACAAAAACAAAGGAAAAAAAAAAAAATAAAAAGATGCTAGGAATCAGAGACAGACTGGTTAAAAAAAAAAAAAAAGTTAGTATATTATATTGTCCTTATAACTGTTGTTTTTTTCTCCGTTCATGCTATTTCTTTCGGTACTACCTGCTATATTGAAAGGAACGTGGGACTGTCCTTGTCCCTCACAGACTGTATACAGATTTAAACAGGACACCAAACAGAAAGACACTGATTTCCATTTCATTTCTGTATCTCCTAGAATAATCATTCAAGGATCAGTCTAAAAAGGCATATGCAAAGCAACCTAGGGTAAAAATAAATAAATAAATAAAAAATCCATTGCTAAAACCAAAATTAAAATAGGAAAGCATATTTAAATGTGACACAAACGGGGGGGGGGGGGGGGGAAGGAAGGAAGAGTGAGAGAGGAGGAAAATGAAAGCTAAAAAGAAAAAATTATATATATACACACATATCTATCTCTCTCTCTCTATATATATATCTCCCTTGGAAGGGAAAACAGCACAGGCAAAGTGACATTTTCAGGATTACAGTTGCAATTCCAACCTAAACTACCAATAAACTCTGCTCCCAAGTGAAGAAATCCATCTCTCAGACTTCAGAAAAAAGTTTAGATACTGTAAGCCTGGAGCACAGAATCTGACCTAATGACCAGGTAATTAACCTTTGGCACAAGAGTGAGGAGATACACCCTAACGTGACTTTCCCATTGTCACTTGTACCTCAAGCATGCAGGTACAAGCGCTGGCCACCACCTGAATGCTCTGTGGAACAGTGAAATATGTAATACCTGTTCCCAGAAACACAGCTTGAAGATGGTGCCACTTAATCTCTTGCTTCAAGTGTGAAGGCAACAGAAGAAACAGTAACCACTACTTTACTACACTCAGTTCCATAGATGCTTTCGCTACACAAGTAACATTCCCAGGTGGGAGATAAATTTAGGAACAAAGCAAATAAAACAGATACTCTATTACAAATGCATAGTGAGAGCATATAATAGCCTCTATATTGCCAGATGACTTCAAATACCAGTGAGTGGGCATTCATCCTCTACCACATTCTCTTTCCCTTCCTTAGTCGGAAGGTGCTATGCCTGGAGCTGGCACACGGACATGGGGTATCCCTTTCAGACTATGAAGGGTCGGATTTCAAAAGGAGCCCATAGGAAACAGAATATTTCTTTGTTCAAGCATGCAATTTGGAAAAAAAAAAAAAAAAAAAAAAAAACCAAACAAAAAAAACCCAAACAAAAACAACCTAATCCCTAAAAAGTAACAATGAAGCCTGCTGCCCTGATACAACAGAAATGTTGCTAATGCCTTTGGAATTAAACCATCCATCCACTCCCCTTCACTTCCTTATTACTGTTTCAAGCACAAGCCACCCTTCTCCCCCATCAACTATAAGCCTTGAATTCTGGGTCTCTGAAGACTTGGAGGACTAATATATTGCAAAGGCTCTTTTTAGCTGCAGATAAAAAGCACCTAAGCCCAGTACAGGTTTAAGGAAAAGTATTTATTTTAAACTCCGCCTACAAAAAATCATGTACGAAAAGAAGTCCCTTCATTTCTATCTTTGACTTTTTCCACACATTCAGGAGGCTTTAAATAGTGCTCAGATGATGAGCATAGCCTCTAAGTCCTAGTCTTCTCCTAGTTCATTTTTTTCACTAGTTGAAGCACTACCATAATTACACACAACTTACCTAAATAGCAAGTCTGCTTTCTGAGAACTAATCCACACAGACTTTTTTTAGGCACACATGAGTTAACTTTACATGCCAACCTCCAAAAAAGTAGGCTACTAGTACTAAATGCATGCTGAATGCTAGCTAAGGTGACAGTTGTGAACTAGGTTTGGGTCAACTAAGACCATGGCCACAGTTAAATTGCACCTACTTGTACATAAACCTAACAGTTGTCAGAATAACAACTCTGTCAGTGGTGGCAATAAGCCTGCATTCCCATAATCAGTAAAACAAAACAAAACAAAAAAAAAAAAAAAAAAAAAAACACAAAACAAAAAAGCAAAAAAAAACACCAAACAAAAACAAAAAACATAAAATCAGCTCATTCTTTGGAGACTAGAAATATTTCTCACTGACTCATCTAAAAGTTGAAAAGTAAAGTCCATGGAGAATTTAGGCCAGTCAATAAAGAGAATGACTTTTTAGCAACACATTTCATTCTGATTTGTTTGTAAACAACTACATGTAAACCCATCATTCAGCTAGACCTGGTCCTTATTTAATTTCTTTCATTGTTTCTACATCTGTAGAGTGATGGCCTGAAGTAACGGAGCAGTATGTTGCATGTAATTACTATTTTTGCACCAACTCTTCCGTAAACTTTCCTCCATATGATCTGAAATATTAATTATTTTTCTTAATTCTAAAAGGGTCTCTTCACAATCACATTTGTTTTTTTTAATTATAATGGAAGTTCCCTGTAAACATCTACAAGTCCCTTACTTTAACATAATTCCCATAATGCTGAGTCACTTATACTCAGTGCCTGTCCGAGCAATGACTATCATCCCACTGTGCTATCCAAACTGAATGACAGGGTTTGTCGTTTTCGTGGTTTTGGTTGGCTGGGGGTTTGTTGTTAAGTATCTTTTATCTGTGTATCCGGTATAAGATTGGAGTCAAATCAATAGACCTGTTGCATTACAGTACAATTAAAAAGCAGTTTAACATGAATTACTAACTGAATCAGTGTACTAATATTAGCTCTTTTGAAGATTACAGTACAATACTATACAGGAAGATGATGGGGAAAATTAACATCTCCAAGATTTACTATTAAAATTCCTCACAGGTTTTTCGAGATTGTTTAATGCAAGATGCATTAAACACACGCAAGCTGGAAGGAATTCTCAACAATAAAAATAAGAAAGCAGAACTACAAGAAGAAATCAAACTGCTGAACCACTAAACAAGAGGCTTGATACAATTATATGAAAACTAAAATGCTGATCTACAGATTTTTACATTATTTATAAGAAGCATGTATGTACTGATGTTGAGACCAGCTTTTTGAAGCCCATGATAAGCAAAGTCTATCTCTTAAGAGGCAGGTCTGGTATGAAAGGTGCTTTCACTCTGAGTAGCAACATGTGCATACATGCAATATACAAAGCCCATCAAGACTGAAGGAAGAAAACAGAAGAGAATAAAGAAAGAATTGAAACTTAAAACCTGTTCCTTTCAGACAAGGACACAGGAAGACAAAAATCACCCTTCAATCTCAGCATCTCTGATCTGGTTCCCAGAATACCAGCATTGAAGCCCACTGAATACCAACATCGATTAGTTATACAGAGATTAAAACCATGCCCAAACCACTGATGATTGCTAGGGGCTCACTTTATAAGTGAGCAGGAACATCATGCAATAAATCCTTGGCAGCAGCAGAAAATGAAAAAATAATGTGATGAGAGGAAGAAAAAAAAAGATCAGTTACTGCTCCAGAGCCATAATATTGCCCCAGTATAGTAAGTCACCAACTCTTTTTCCCCTAAAGGAATGAGCGAGTATAAAACTAGAATTACCACATGCGGGATTCCAAGAAAATTCAAAATAATTCCTTGGCTCCTTTCTAAGATATTGAACCCGATCTCATTTGGACAACATCTTCTAAAGAAATCAAAGAGGTGACCAGTGTAATAACAGTAAATGATGATGACAAGAGGTTGCAGCAGAAGTATATAGTTTCCACCCTGTAGCAAAATTTCTATTAATTTGAAACACTGAACGGTGCAATACAAACACTGTGAACTGCTCTCCAAAAGCAGAAACAAAGAAAAGGGAAAACTCAGCACCAGACCCAAAGTCCACATTCACCAAACTGAAGATCTAGTAGAAGACAGTGCTACTAGACATTGTCACTGACCTGTTCCAAGCAAGGACAGGTTCAGGTCACATTTTTCAATGGCGCACTTACAGTTCTGGCTGAATTTCCATTAGAAAACAGGCTTCTCCACTTTAGGTTTTAATCAACCACCATCCATCCACCAAAATGCCCAGTAAGTTAAAATAAAACAAAACCAAAAAGTAAAATATCAATGGCTAAACAACAGATGAATAATTACTACTGTTTATCTGGAAACAATGAAAGCCACATGTAATTGTATTTGTTTAGAACTCTGGAAATACCTGTTGAAGAAAAAGCTCTGAAATACAACATTTTATTTATTTTTAATTACTATCAAAATTCAATGCATTTTTCATAAGCGAACTTTCAAATTTTCCACCGAAAAGCCAAGCATGTGAAACTATATTCAAACACAAATGTACCATTGGAAAAGAAGCCACAACAGGTAGAGCACTGCATCTTCCAAAACTCAAAAATGCATGTCTAAGCATCGGTTCGCAGTCCACCTTCATTTACATAGCAGACATCTGGCTCTACCAATTAAAGCCCATTGTTCACTTAGAGTATTAAAGAAAAGACTTGTAATATGCCTGAATGTTTCACACTAACTGCTGCTGTGCATTAAAAAGAACTCATCTGCATCTTACCCTTTAGCAATATCACTGTTACAGAACTTACAGAATTCTGAAGGACAAACATGCAAATATTGTCTTTTTTTCTACACACATCACTTGAATGGGTCATGTAAGACCCGTCAAAAGGACATTAAGTCAAGGCTTTGGCAGTAGTACCAGCAGGGTATTTCTGCTATGTGTGCAACTGCTGTCATCCACAGAAGCTAAATACTCACCAGAATGTAACAATATCCAATTATCTTCCCTTTTAGCTAACATGCGATCACAAAACATAGGGATAGGTACAATATCCATCGAGAAAAAAGGCAGAAGACAAGGAAAGACCCATTCCATTAATGTAAGTAAGTACTGCTGGAAAAAAACATTTGTACATGGTGCTTTGCTTTCTGCTCCCCCCCCCCCCCCCTTTTTTTTTTTTTTGGATTTGTTTTATTTTAAATGTTGCTCAAGTTTCTATGTGTTTGCTCACTGATAGAACACTGAATCAGCACATAGTGGCTAAAGTTACCCACAGCACATAAAAATTTTGTGATCAGTAGAAAATGGTCTGATGAATACAGTTTTCCTTTAGGTTACAATGTAGTGCAGTCTTAGTGCAAAATGTTCCTGCAGGTAACCTAAATAATTAGTCCTTGAAAGGGTGTCCAACAGAGGGGTCTGTCCCCCTCCTTTTGCAAGCAAGTCACCACACATATGCCACAGTCTTTTGTGCTAAAAGTTTGTCCCCAGCAGGCTTTAACACCAAGTCTTGAAGGTCAAACACTGCCACTACATAGGGCTTTCACCAAAAATAGGCCAGAGCTGAGAGCTCTTGGCAGCCCCCACTTTCCTCTGGCAGCCGCACTCACACTGGGGCTTTATGCCTTCTCCCTCTCCAAGCTCAAGCCCTAACTCTCAGACACTAAACGACTGCCGTCAAATTAGGATTTATTTATTACACAAGAAATAAGGCAAATTGTGTATTAGACTTTGGTCTGCCAGTTAAATATGCAACATTGACCTTGCACACTTGTTCAGTAGTTTCCAGCAGCACCCACTTGCTCAGTTTGATCCCCACTGATCATTACTCAGGGGTCCAAATACAATACCAAGGAGACTGGAGGGGCTGCATACTGACCTGGTACCCCTGGAAGAAACTGAGAATCTCCTTTATTCCTGTATTATATGGCAAGCCCTGCATACGGACTAATGCTCCAGGCTGGGGCAGAATCGGAGTGTGGGTGGCAGTGGCAGCAGCAGCTACAGCTCCTGGAGGAGCTGTAAGATACCCCACTGTGGTGGGGGATACTGGAGGACTGAAAGAGAAAGAGACGAAATTGTTATGAAAACTAAAAACTTGCTTTAGTACTTGAAATAGGCAAAGACGAAAATGAAAACTTACATAAGCCCAAAACCCACAGAAATTCAAGCAGCGCTTATGTGGACTTCTAAAATTTTTCTTCAGTTTCTTTTATTTTTAGATAAGGGAAGTAAAGGAACATAGCTAACATTTTTAGTTGAAGGCAAAGAGCGGCATTTGTAAGTTCACAGGGGAGAAGAAAAATAGCAGCTGCAGGTGACTTGTTCTAAGGCTGTTAATAAAACCATGAGGAAAAAGAAAGTGGGGAAAAGAGAGAAAGTCATGGAATAAAAATCAGGCAAGCCTAAATCTGGTACTTCCGAGCCACAAAATAGTGAGTAAAGTAGAAACTCTGGTCAGAGCCCACCTAACAATTTACCAGATGCTCAGGCTAGCAAGTGCCAGAAGCTTAAGAGCCATCAATGAACAAGCTAATTCCAGACTTCTGTGAGCAATGTTGATACCAACTGTGGGAAGGGAAAAAGCAGAGATCTTCTGCTCTGCTTACACACATAAAGGGTTCTTTGGTCTCACTGATATAAGAAATCAAACCTAGTACACACCTATGATGAGTCTTCTAGTATGGAAACAGTATTTGAAGCACAAGACCAAACTTGAGGGTAGAGGCATGTATTGACACAGCCTCTCATTTGTCCAAGAAATAGAATCACCTTGATGACATTGCCCCGATGCCAAAAACACTGTTAAATATTAGACCAACATTATCACAAAACTCAAACAGAACCTACAGAAAAGCCAAACTCATTACAAGGCCACAGAGAATCAGGCAAAATGGCTACTGCCTCTGTTGACGAACATCAAGTTCCCAGGATTATCTACACCAGAAAAACAAGTTTAAGAGCTGTTCACAGGTGACCACACACGTCACCTGCTCCACTGAGATGAAATGTGAGGAGAAGCAGCTAAGTCTAGGGGTTACCTGGGATAGTAAGTAGTGTAATTCATATAAAGCTGAGCAGCCTGAGCTGGGTAGTAGGTAACAGTTTGAGGAGCAGCTGCAGAGGCTTGGGGCGTCCTGGTGGCTGGTAAAAGGGCTTGTGGCTGATAAATTGCTGCTTCTGCTGGGATCACAGCTGCTGCTTGGAAAGCAGCATAGGCTGGTGGAGAGAGACCTAAACACAAACAAGGACACAGAAACAAAAAAGTATCAGAATGGGGATCTTTGCAATATGAAAGGAATCGTTCATCCCAATGTGATTAATACCGTCTGGGTGTGAGCACTTGTGCAAAGACTGCTCTCTAGCCTCTCCCCTTGACACCCCTGCTACATCATCATGAGTGACAATGAGGACATTAAAAATAAGCAATTCCTTAAGAGCTCACAACTCTTAGAGCTGAACAACCTTGTCCATATGTAAAAGGAAAGTAGGGAACTGCAGAGTTAATTGAAGAAAGCATAAAGCCATGTGCATAGAGAAAGCAGGCGTGCACACCAACACATCCTCTCTTCTTCCTAACAGAAGTTGTACTCTGTGGGACAAAAGAACCATCAGATTAGCTACACATGGGCATCCACAGTTGCTGACACCAGGATCCTCATGTGTATGCCCCCTGCAACTTCAAAAACTATTTTTGGGGATCTAGCAAATGGAAAAAATAATGCCCCACTAGATCACTAGTCGAATGCGTTTTCATGAACAAATACCTGATTTGTGTCAAGACAGTACATTTGGCTTCATGTGTAGTCAAATTTTTTTATATACTATATTTGGAAGTTTTTTACTATTCTGCAAATACACTTTGATATCTGCTTTGTTATTTGGTATTGAAATTAATTAGAATGGTACAGTAAGGTTACATTGCAGTGCCACAATAAGGCTCACTGTAATCTCAAATTAAAAAAAAAAAAAAAAAAAAAAAAAATATCAATCCAACTTCACAACTACGGTCTGTTAACATACCATCTCTGTGGGTGCTTTCGTTCAAAAGTAAGCCCAAAGAGTACCTTCTGAATGCTCTAAGGCAAGATAGCAAGAGCACTCATCGGCAGCTAGAATACAGAATTTCTCCCCATTTTAATAATCCCTTTAATTCCAAGTAGGTTACACTACAGGCAAGTCTACTGCAGAGCTCAGAAGAACAGTACACCCACAAAAAGCAAAGTGTGCCACAATTTCACTGGTAAGGCCTTGCTGCCCCCTACTCATCACCAAAAATACAAAATGCCTCTGATCAGTCCCATTATTGACCAAAGGGAGCAATTTCAATCTCAGCATGTACACAGATGGATGATTATTGATCATGGCAAAACCCAAGTCAAAAGGTGAAAGACCACAAAGCTTCAGCACCTACCACATATCAGCCTTTAGCAGCAAAGAGCAGAAGAATTGGAGACTTACATGGTAACTTACATGGCGGTGGGGATAAGCCACTACGATTTAAAGTGCCACCCATTAAAACAAAGTTCATCTCCTCTCCTGAACACTGGAATACTTCCACATAACGGTCCTTCATCATTTTTTTGTGACATTTTTGAGCTACCATATAGGCTTTATCAGCAGATTTCATCTGGATAAAAGCATCACCTGATGGTCGTCCCTATGGGATGGGGAAATAATCTGTTATTAAAACAGCCAGGACACAAGAAACGCAGAAAGAATGGAGATCAACTGTCTACTGAAAACCTGTATTGTTCTTTCTCATCTGGCACCAATGACTAATAACTCAACAATTATTTTTAGGAACAGAAAGGCAAGACTCATGTAATCACCAGACAGTTAACACAACTCTACTTCCATCTTTTGCAGGAAGAGAGTAATTCAGCATGGAGACAAAGTTTGGAGGCCTCTAATTCAAAAGATATTCAAAGCAGGGCTAACTTTGAAGTTACATCAGGCCACTCATGGCCTTCTATACTTGAAATTTAGACATCGCCAGAGGCTAGGATTACAGAGTATCTCTGGGAACCTGTTCTAGTATCTAAATAACTTCTATTTATGATAATTTTACTGTCTTTTCTTTTCACCTAATTGGAGTTTTCCTTGATGCAGGTTATAAACACTATCTCTTATTCTGTAAGCTGCAGGAAGAGTCTGCCTTTGCCTTCCCTGTAACTGCTTTGTAGGTAATAGTACAAAAATGTAAAGCTCCAGACATGATTTAGTAAGGTCCATAACTACTTGAGAAATTGATTTCCAGGTCTGATTTGCTGTGATCTGCCCGACATTATATGTAAAATATTTAAAACTTTCTTGACAAAAACCAAAACAAATACATCAAATCTGTCATTTATTTTAATACCTCAATATTTCTGTGGCTAATAGAGCTTATTTTTAAACAAAAAACAACAGGGAAATCTACCCTTGTGATTATGTCATTGAAGTATATCCAAAGCACAGTTTTAAATTATCAACTTTCTTTAAAGCCTGATAAGTGTCTAATCAAGTTAGAAGTTAGAAAACTGCATTTTTCCACAGTTACTGCTGAGCAGAATCCCTGAAGTTGACAGAGCAGCTGTGCTATCAAACATGAGACATTTCCATCTTGTGCGTTACCAGCACTTGCCTGAAACACAAGAGACTATTTAAGACAGCCTCCAGGATAAAGCTATCTTTAAAGAGCCAACTTCATCCTCCCCAGTCTTATGCATACATATATAGAAAAAAAAAGTCTGTATGTAAAAGTGGAAGAGAAATGAGGAAAAGTCACAAACAATAGTATTTTCTCAAGGTTGCAGAAGACAAAGCACAACCAATAACAGGCGAGCTACCCTGACTACTAATCCTGTTCAGTAACAGGAAAGTTAGCTCTCCTGTGCAAAATGCTGTTACCTGTTGATTAAAGACCATGTGAATCCCATGGGGCTTGATATCCCCTGTGGCGTCTCCCATGAATTCCAGGATGTCATCGATACCAGCAGCGTAAGGAAGGCCTCTGAGCCGGACACAGTCACGTACACTACCCGTGGCAATGGTGTATGGGGAGGGTATGACAGGAATGATGGGAGTTGGGAGAGTGGGAATAAGAGGTGTTGACATATATCGATTAAGTACCTGTTGGCAAAAAAGCGCATGGAGATTAACACATCATCTTGCTGAACACAAATCAATTCTCACAATACTATTTCACATATTTAATTAAATCCACTTCCAACACCAGAGGGAAAAAAAAAAAATCAAAAAAAACAAAACCTTCTCAAAGCAAATGATTTCTGGCTGTTTCCTTTTGGGCATCTACTTTCAAAATCAGAAGCGGAGAGGGGAAGTCTAAGAAATTTAATTTGCTAAACCCTAATAACATACCTTTCTAGTATCTAATAACACATTAAAAGCAGATTACAGTTCATTTTAAAATATCCCAAAAAGGAACATCTGAAAACCACATTTGTCCTAATAAACCAGTATTGTCACAGGCAGTTCTTACTTAAATTAGGGTAAATTAAAACCAGTCATTTCAGAAGAACTGAGACCTTAAATAACTAACAAGTAAAAACAGGGGCTCTAATTAATTAATAAAACTTGACCAGTTAGTGAGGGTGCTTGTTTTTTTAAGTTGAGTGCTCATCCCCAAATCGGGGCAGGGGGGAATAGTATTTAAAAACAGGGATAAAGAGCTATAGGAGACCTTGATCTCAACATTTTATTTTCTCTTGACTCACTACCAAATGACAAAGGAAACATAACTTGCTGTTAGGATGTAATGCTGAAAAGCATATTTAGTGATGATTAGCAGAAATAAAGAGATTTCACTCTTTTGAAAGAAGTACTAAACAAGAGGTTTAGTTTTGTCAATACTGATTTAGCCTAGGGAGGTTGTCTCAACAGAAGCCTCTTTTCAGGAATCTACTTGTAGCACATTTCAGGCCAGAAAGCTTCTCTCTTATTTGCAAATAGACTATTGCAATTAATTTGTATTAACACTAAATAGATGGGAGCTGGCTTTACCTCTCATAATTACTCAAACAAGGAGCCTGCAGTTCCCTAAAAATCATCCCTTGCTCAAGAAGGAAGAAAAACAAACAAACAAAACAAAAAAAAGAAAGCAACAAACCAAAACTGTCATAGGGAAGAAGTAATAGTAGAATAAAAGCTTTATCCTGGTCTCCATAACAAAAGTGAGAGCACACTTGGTCACTGTGGCAGAAAAACACAGCATGGGATGGTTTTCACAAGCTTGAGTTGCTGGTGCCAATACAAAATGGTTGTACCAGTTTAAGAAGGTGATGACAGGAACTGGTGAAGTGAGGAAGAAATTCTTTACTGTGAGGGTGGTGGGGCCCTGGAGTGGGTTGCCCAGGGAGGTTGTGGATGCTTCATCCCTGGCGGCGTTCAAGGTGGGGTTGGACATAGCCTTGAATGGCATGATTTAGTGGGAGGTGTCCCTGCCCATGGCAGGGGGGTTGGAACTCGATGATCTTGAGGTCCTTTCCAACCCTTACTATTCTATGATTCTATGATTCTATATTACCTGTTTTACTAAGATATTTCACTTCCTTTCACCAAAACTCAGATACATCCTGGTAATTCTTTGTTTCCAACAAAGCAGTTGGAGAAAAAGCTGATTTAATGCATCTATATTTGAATTTCATGTGAGAAATTCTGTACAGAGAGACCAGAATTTAAAGACAGCACTTCAGATTTTCGAGAAGCATTACTACAGTACTATCAATCTAGCACATTTTTGAAATTATTGATGTAATTTCAGTCAACCTCGAAGAAGTAGAAAAAAACTATCCCATCATTTTTACTTCAGAATCTGAGGAATGTTAAAAAAAAAAAAAAAGAAAAGTGGCAGTAGGAAAAACAAACAGCAGAAACCAAAAACAATGCTGGACAATTTTCAACAGCCTTCAGGAAGCACATACTGCCTTTTCTAAAACTTGGCATAATTAATGTAATAGACTTTCATGGTTGTCTACAACATATTTATGTGCAAGTGTTAGAAGAAAAGCTTTAACTGTTGAGTTTCAAGTCTCACTCCCAATAGCTACAACCTGTTGGACTTCTGCTGCTGTGCTCCTGAAGAGTTCAATGTAACGTTTCCCAAGTATTTCTTTGTGTTTTTTAAGTGCATTCTGTGCATATTCTTCACAGGAAAATAACACAAATGCATCTCCTGTGGGCCTGCCATCTGGGTATTTAACAAAGAGAAGTCCCTCTTTGCCTCCTGTGACTGGACATTCTGGTCCCAGGAACCCTAAGACATCCTCCTGAGTAGCAGTGAAGGGAAGGCCTCTCATCCGGATGATAACTTGATTCTCCTTAGATAAGAACTGGGCCACTTCATTGGAGGTGCCTGGTAGAAAGATAACAACATATGCTCAGTCAATTCCATAGGATGCAGGAGCAGCAAAGCATTAAGGAGAAAAAACAGGAGACTACTAGCTAGCAACAAACCCACAGAAGACCTGAGACAATACTAATACCCAGCAATCTATTTTGAAATGAAAATCCCTTACCCTGAAAGTATCTTGTACTTTAACGAAATTGTAACAAAGATGGGGTGAATGTGAACTTACACAAGATACACAGATGCTTCTACTGCAAAGCTTCATCTTCCTCCCTAACAGCAAGATCTGGCTGTGAGCATCACAGCCCAAATGCTCACAACTCAAATTCAACCATGTGAAACCAGAACTTGACAGGGTCAAGTATTCTTGGAAGGCAAAACAGGGAAAGCTACTTTATTATCTACTTGTGTCCTCAGTCAACAACAAAGAAAAAGTAAGATTTAGTACTTTAGTATAGTACATGAGTACCATACTCCTATGAACTTAAGTACTCACATTGAACTCCAGAATTACTTACCTCCTGCAATTTTTAAGAATTCTTCCCCAGTTGCTTTGTAAACCTTAAAGAGAAAGAGATTTTTAAAACCTCGCAGGAAAATTGCAACATTCAACTCCAAAACACACTTTTCCACATGTCAGAGAATTCTATTTTGCCCAAAGTACCAAAATGCAAGTGCAGTTTTTTCTCATTTAGAACTGTAGTCTAAAATATCCAGGTTGCTCCCCAGAGATTTATTTCAGGTCACTGCTTCTTACCTCGATGTATCTGCTACCCATGTGGTGCTTATGTCTTTCCAGTGCGAGATCTCTCTGCTCAGAATTGACAAACCGAACTAATGCTTCCCCATTTCTCCTTCCTTGAGCATTCAGACAAAGAGCCACACCACCTCTGGAAGGTAAAGCCAACAAAAACAAACTTAGTCTGAATCTTTAATACATTTAATAAAAATTGTGTCTAAGAACAGTAGGGAAATCAGACTTTGACATGGAGTTCACAGATTACAAAAGAAAATGCTACTACACATAATTTAGTTTTATTTTTAATGTAACACAATTATACTGCAGAACCCCCTTCAGTGCGATCCTGGATCTCATGCTGTTCACCACTTTCTCAGCTTCCATGCTGATGTAAATTTGCAAGACCCTCCTATCCTCTCAGAAATGCAGATTTGAATTTCCTTATGCCTCTAAACAGAAGAAAAAAAGGCTCTCTCAGTGTTAAGAAACTGGAACTTTTATTAATTGACAGGTATGCTAAACTAAACTCACTCTCTCTATATAATATATATACATACATGCACACACAGAAAGGTATACACACATCAGTCATATGAAAATTTCTTCCAAACAGCACTTGGATGTTTCTGAATCCAGCCTGTTTAGGAGGTACAGCAAGCATCGAAGAGTTGACAAAAAATTCAATCTTCTTCCACATCTTGGACTCTACCTTGATTAATGCAGAAGGAGTTTCTCCCTTTCAGTACCAGCAAAAAAATGAAAGGATTTTGGTTTTAAACTAACAAGTCTCTTTTCTTCTCCACTTCACTCATAATTCCTTCTTTCAGTTATCATGACCACTGGGTGCAAAGGGGCCTTGCTGGGGAAAGATAGAAGTGAGGGGTCTAGTGGGGATGTGTGTTAAACAAATACTAAAAAAAACTTGCTATAAAGACAAAGCGATAGAGCAAGACAAGTTCTTGTTATCTCACTTGGCAATGTTGAGTCCTTTGAAAAACCGAGCAATATCTTGATCTGAAGACTGCCATGGCAAACCCCTGGCACGTATTACCGTCTCACTGTTCACCATTTCAGATTTACTACTGCACAGAAAGGAGAAAAATGTCAAAGTAAGATTTAATCTAGGTTTTACTTACTTTAGCAGATTTCAGTTTGCTACTAATTTAGCTTGCAAATCTGTGTATTTGCTGTTAAGACTCTAATTCTGTTAATCATTTCAATGAAGAAAGAAAAGATAACTTGGGTGATCCTTTTATATACACAATGCCTAAGATACACTATGTTGTTAGCACATTGCAGTTCCTTTAAAAAAAAAAAGTAGAGAGACCGTCTCAAAGTGAAATAATAAAGAACTGGATTAATCTTTTTTGGAAAAAAAAAATAATCAAACAATCCAGCACAGATTATTAAAAAGGCACTCCTTATTATGAATACATAGAATATGGATTATTTATTCTTAAGATGCTCCATTCTCAAAAAACTCGTCTGTTTCTTCTCTCCCTAAATCCAATATGCAATACACAGCATATTAGATCACTCTTCAGAAATACCATGTAGTTCAGCAGCATGCACTAGATATTACCCCATTGACTTAGGGAAAGTTCAGTAATATTTCTTCACCACTGGGTAAGATAAGTCAGCCTGGCTGCCATGCTAAACAGAAACTAAAGAACAAAGAGCATTCAACTTGCAGAGACTTTAAAGAGATGGACTAAAGTACGCTGTTCAACATAAAAGCTATAGTCTGTCTGCATTAGGAGGCTGAATACCCTGTTATTGTTCTCAGGGATAACCTACTTTGACAGTGACAATGGGAAAATATCCATAAGCTTTCCCGGCTGAAGACAAGTTTCATCTTTGGTTGTAAACAACCATGACAAAGGTACTTACCAAGGACCTGTTTCATACTTGTGTTTCACATTTTCAGGCTCAGTAAATATGTGACCTGCAACAAAACAGGAAGTTTAAATATAACCAGGGTCAGAGATCACTTAAGAATGACAGTACAACTGCCAATTCTTAAAAAAAAAAAAAAAAAAAAAAAAAAAGAAAAAGACTTCAGCAGTCCATATTAATAGTTCACTTACTACAACTTTCAGAGAGCATGGTGAAAATTATAGCCACCATGGTTTTCACTTGCCACACACCAAAGTCTTCCTCTGCTTCATCTGTTTCCAAGCCTAGATCTAAACAGGTGATTAAAGAAAATAACAGACTTGCACAATCGTTTGTAAACAAGCCATAAGGCTTTTCTGACATTAACGCAGAACTGGTAATCAAATTCACTGGTCTTAGCTGAGACACATGACCATTAGGTGCATTTCTCTGCTCATAAACCAGCTAATATTCACTTTAATGGTCAACAGTTTAAAAACTACTTATAGCTTTCATCATTTTAGCATTAACAGTTAAAAAAAAAAATAAAAAAAATGGCAGAGTAAGTTCCTTTCACTTCAAACATAACTGAAATTTAACCGCATTCAGCTGGGCCACAGCAATCCTCCTTAAATTTAGAAATAAGGTTTTTAACTTGTTTTATTGTTGCTGGTTTGAGTTTTGGGGCTTTTTTTAAGCATCATGCTAGACAACTCTTACTATCTGCAAGCAGTAGAAGCTTACAGGCAACTGGTACTGAAAAGTCTCGCTGATAGCTAGGCCACTTTTTTAAGATCAACTATCAGTGTGATATTTTTCCTTGGTAGATTTGCTAAATACAGTTTAGAACTCAGTGTCAGACTCAAATTGAAAACAAAAAAGCATTACAAGCAGAGCTACTCCTCCCAACCCACACTTAAGTGAACGTCCTTCTATTTTACCTGTCAATTTTTAAAATCCACATCTTGGATTAGAAGAATAAAACCTGTGATGACCACAGGGATAAAAACCTAAGGATGCAGAACTGATTCTGGCACAGAAGCTGAAGCGAAAGGATACATTCTGCCATGGTCTTGATAGTCTGATCTTTCACGGCGGCTGAACTAGGGTAGCAAGCGTGAAATTCTTTGCGCAGATCATAAAAGGAATAGAAGCAGTCTGACAGCACGAAATTCTACAAGGAAGGCAAAAAGTTTGTTTTCTACACACCATTCCTTTAAATTCTGATTAATATCTTTGGACTGAATGAGGCAGTATTAAAAATCACATGGTTGCATGTCACCAGCTTGTCTGGTAGACCAGTTTAGTTCCTTTGAGACACAGTTCAAATTCCATAGCCTGACAGAATTAGAGCTCCAGATGAGCAAACCCAAAAAGCTTCTCAGAGGCAGACTTGTGCAAAACAGCTGGACAAGACAGCTGGGAAGATAAAAAAAAAGAAAATCTACATTGTGCTGTTTTATAACCACTCCCATTTAGAATACTGTACTTTCTCTTTTGTGGCTACCCTGAAAAGCAATATTGAACCAAAACATGATAACAGTGTACAAAATATATTCCAGCAAGTTAAAGACATTTCTTCATTAGTGTCCTATACTGGATAATAACTTTAATTAATGTTTTATCTATTATTAATTAAAAATACTTACCATTGTTAAGCAAACATTGAAACAACACTTCACACCAACCTTAGCTTGTTTTTCAAGGAATAAACCAGATAATTCTGGCTTAATTCACTACTTTCTCACCCTCCAACTCTTTCACTACATAGAAGTTTGACTTCAGTCTAGTCAAACGGCACTCACCTTTGTAAATAAAGAATTAAAAAAAGTCACAAGGTAATGCTTCTTATAACAGTAGGAAAAGCAAGAGCCAAGGTCTGAGGCTTATTAACATTTCTGGAGGGAGAAATACATTTTTGCAAATGAAAAAGTATTGTAGGAGGGAAAAAAAAAAAAAAGAAAAAAGAGAAAGCAATGCTCTAATAAAAGACTCAATTCTTGATCAGATCCATTCCTTAATCTCGTATGGACAATTATTTCTTCCACAGCATTACAGTGTTAGTTTTGTTTCAGTCCGTTCGATTTGATAGAGAAGTACAAAGAATTACCCACAAAAACCAGCATTATCATGTCTGAATGTTAAATATCATTCCTTTTTCCTTGCTTGCTTCATCCCTACACAAACAGGTGCTTTTCATAAAAAGTCAGTGTTATGTTTTAATATAACACAAGTACCAAATGAATATTTGTAGAAACTGAGCATGAACCAGTACCCTCATACATACAGGAAAAAAAAACAACTGATCAGTCAACTCCTTCCATGTCAGCATCTCCCATTCCTGTGGGGTTCTTGCAGACCCTGCCAAGCAGGTTAACCCATGAGCCACCACCACGCACAAAGGCAAGATTCCTCTCCCTGTGCAAGACAGTCTGCTCTAAGCCATTGCAGCAACATAGAAAATCCTGCTTCGTGTGGGAGTAGCGAAAAAAGCTGTAGGAATACTTCCCACTGAATAAACACAGATGGGGAACCACTGCCATTCTCCAGGGCAAGTCACTGCCTGTGTGTTTAAACAAGGCAGTAGCTCTCCATCACCACTGCTGAGGTTAACCCTGTACCTTTGCTTCCATTTCCCAAGACCCAAAATTCAAAGTACTTGTATTGTTCCAGTCTCTATCCTCTTTCCTAATTTTCCTCTTTGTTACGTTCATTAGGAGTCCTCAAGTACTGTAGCTGGCTTCTAAGTACAAATGCCAAGAACTAACTACTTCTCTACTACTCATGTCTGAGACAGGGTGGGGATCATCTTAAATATTCTTGGAACACCACAGTTCTCAAGGTTGAATTATGTTGCTCAGAAGTTATCTTCTTTGATGTCCTTAAAACACAGTACTGCCCTTCTACAGCAGTTCTCATCTCATACCTTCTTGGAAGTTTCTGGGTGGAGGACTTGTCGAATGAGTAACTGGCCATCACTGCAGAGTGTGTAATTGCTCCTTCCAAGTACTTTCAAATCACTGGATACCAGCTGGCTAAACTGAAAAATAAAGCAATAAACTTTATTGTACTGACTGATATAGATAATTGCATAAAATGAGCACTTAGCACTACTGAAACACTTTTTTAAGAAGATAAAATAATTCGGCACATTTTGTTTTTTCCCCTCCAAAAGCTGTTGTAAACATGCTGAAGAGCAAATGAGGGGTCCTGAAAAAGGTAGGCAAATAAACTATATGCATTTGTGGGATAGAAAATAAGAACACCAACAGTATGGTGAAAAGAACCATTAGGACAATATGGCAGAATTATGAGTTCATATGAAAAGTCATGCTATTATATTGGTAATGTTCAAGTCTGAACCAACTATAACAAAAGCTATGAAATATTTGAAAGGAAAAAACTGTAAGATCAATCACGATACTGAGTTTGTAATAGCCACCCATCAGCATTTATTAAAATTTTGAAAATAATATGCTAAGAAAAGCCAAACAAATGTAGTCTAATACTTTCAAAAGTGAAATTATCAAAGTGGATCCAAACCAATGAAAGTCATTGGTAGAGAACAGCATTACGAACACTAGCTAATAGCGAATAACTATCCTATTTCCTACCTGTAGGATGGATAACCCCCAATAGTTAATTCTCAAGAGGAAAGGACTTAATTTCACTTGTTCAATGTTGTTTTCGATCCTTTTATTACTCCATACTAGTGTTAAATTCCTTGCTCAGAATAGTCACCTAATGTATTATAGTACCTACATGAATTGAATCAGTAAGTAGTAGCTTGTTAGCTAACTTTCCAAGGGACAGATATAATTATTCTAAGCTTCCCTCTTGATGCAACTCCCTCCCAGGAAAGCCTCACCTGACAAAGCAAGCAGTAATTAACCTCATGATGCAGAAGCCACCTACTGCTCTCAGCAGTAGTCTGCAACTCCAAAACAACCACCCCCAAAACCAAATTACAAGTTGACTTGAAACTCAGACAATATCTTTACGCTGTCTGTTAATCTGCATTGGGGCAAAGAGGATTTGTTTAATTTATCATCGACACTTTACATAGTTACATTCTCTGCTCAGAAAAAGAGTATTTTCCAATGATCTGATCCCTTGGCTACCCTGTATTCACTGTGTGAAAATGTCACAGGTTTGTGTCCCAAAGGTAAGGCTCCTCAATGGAAAAATCATGCACTGGACATGAGGAGCAGAGACATGATTACCCACACTTTACTCCAAAACAGTGGCTCAAATACAGTTCTGGCCCCCTTCTAGGCTTGGACAGCTAACCAGTATTCCACTGCAATTAGAGTTCAGAAATGCTGTAGTAGTGGCTACTACATATGCAGACAGAGAGCGGAGACACAGAGTAGGGCAAGGAGAAACGCTTACAACATAAGCATCTTGTATAAGTTGCTTAATTTGCAGACAGATAGATAAATATAGGTGTAGATAGAAATCTATAAACCAAAGTTATTTTATATGAAGCAGAATGTTATTTAAACCTTAATAAGGGTGAAATATCCTTCCAAACAAAGCCTCTAAAATGCAATTCTTCGTTTCTGTGTGCTGTGGTAGAGTGCAAACACTAAAAAATCAAACAACCAACCCGAACCCTTACAGATTCAGAAAGCCAGTTTCTTTCTGACTGCTAGGTTCAGGTTGTGTTCCTACCAAAAGTTGAAGTCTTGAAGAACCTGAGGCTATATGGCAAGTCCTTGTTTAAGGGTAGCTGAAAGTCAGAGAATTGAGATCTGAGAGTGCTCAAAATACTTCTGCTAATGTGTAAATACCAAAAAAAGATGAAAATTCCAGAGGACTCAAAAGGAACCACTTCAGAATTGCAGTTCTGGGGACTGACACCATCACAGACCAACAACAAATGAGAATGTGAACAAATATTCACACCACAAACATGAGAATTCAATAAGAACTGAATACAGGACCATCTTACTTTCTGTTTTAACTTCTGGGCACAGTAAAGAGCAAATATTTGTAAAAACAGGTTGGAAATGTTGATAGGAATTAACCTCCAGAAGGTGTACAGGGATTCTTGCCAAAAGGAAGCAAAGTCTTACTGATGGAACAGCAATAAAACACTCCCCAAACCTTCAACTTTGTACCCTGTGCTTCTTGTTTCTGAAGGTGCACAAGAGCCTATATAAAGAGTGCAATTAGGGAGCTATTTTGGTCAGCAACAAGAAGAAATCCAACACACACAATGTCATGGAAGTAACAAGTGTATGCAGGCACCTGCTTTAGTAACAAAACAGAAGAACTGTAGTTTGAGAAGTCTTCAAGTTAGAAAACGAGGAGAAAAATGTTTGGACAATGGACAAAATGCTCAGGTCAAACGGTTTAAGTTATATGGGTAAAAATCAGTTCTGTTGCATTGAAATAGTAACATTTTTTTCAGATGGTGCATCCCACACAATGTACAGCTGAAAAGACAGATAGACAATGCAGCTGTTTTCAGAAGGCCCGAGAAGATACCAAGAAGAGTGAAATACTGCATAAGGACACCAATAAGCCAAATATTCCAAGTGTATTATGGTTTAAAGAAGGCATGAGAGGCAGCATTCGTTTTTATTTTCAACTGAGCTGAAGTATTTGCACTGCATATTTATTACATGTCAGTGCTAACATTCAACACTGCAAACTCCTTTCCAGTGGAAAAATCACCACATCAAAACTATTCTTTACTTTTCTTAGTAGAGGCTAGCAGCTTACAGTTGCCACATGGTTGGCAGGCCCTGTTCAGCACTTATTTAGGAACTTCTATTTTAAAAGCCAGCCTTTTTCAAACTTAGGAGCATACTGCTCCAGAAGAGGGCAAAAGGAGTGTGGGAAGAATAGTCAGAAGACATAAGCAATGCTTCCTATCCAAAACAGCCTAACTCACATGGGTTAACTGAGGAGGGGAATGGGGTAGCAGAGTGTGAATACGAAGAATCACTCCAAAGAAGAGCATGGGGCAAAATAGTGAATGAAGCACCACCACATAGATGACAGATATTTGAGATTACCCTGAACCAAGTTCTTTCAGCTACATGAGATATCTCCAAATTCTGGAAAAGCCAAGTATAAAAGCATAGCTGCTCTCATTACTATAGATTACACTGGACCCCAAAGTCTCTCAGGCAATAAATACAGCCTATCACATGTATCAGAAGGAGTTAAAGCAACCAGTGAAGATATATTTCATTGTGGGTTTATGAATATAAGTTAAGCAATCTAGTGTTCCTGAGGAAAAGCCATCTTCAGCCTCCTTTTTCCCCCCTGTAAATTTCAGGCGGCGTCTCAAAAATCAGCCTCAAACCGGCACACACCCAAATGTAGCATGCTAAGGACAAGTTAAGACCAGTGCCAGATTTACATTACATTTTTGTTTCTCACATGTTGAACAACCTGTCCACAACTCTGTCATTTTGTAAATTCCATACACATCTCCTTCACTCCACTAATAAAAAACATCTGTTATATACGCCCTGTCATTCACCTTCAAACTGCCCTCCATTACACTCCCCCAACTTTAGCATGCAAAGCTGCCCCACCTTAAGATTTCCTCCACCAAGCTCACACACCCTGTGTCTCCCCTATTAATCTACTCATTTCATAGCAACAGAGTTAGAGCGCGTTAATTACCACTGTTCACATCTTGCAACCAGCCCTCCCTTCAACTACAAGAACCACAGTGTATTGGCATTACCCTCCACCTTTTATTGCTTATTCCAGCAGATCAGCCTTTCTTTCTAGGAAAGCTCTGATGAATCATTCTATATTTAAAGGAATGTATTCAACAATTCAATACTGAGATTAAAAACTGAAGAGAGAAGAGGAAGAATCAAACAACCTGCTCTGTACATTTACTTACACGAAACTCAAAACAGTTCTTGGAGAAGAGGTGGTGAGAGGGAAGGGCAGAGTTTGAGCACCAGTTTGAAGAACTGGCTGAACAGGATTTTGGTGGTGTAGCTGAGAGTACAAAGAGAGTGAAGAGACATGTTTCGCCAGCAGCAAAGCTGGATGACAGCCAGCATAAGCTGATGTGTTGTCTGCAAATGAATCCCAAGTGGCTGAAATGATACACCCCCTTCAAGTTGCCTTAACTACAACTGAGCAAAGCTGTGGATCTTAGAGAAAACAAGATTATTTCTCATTAAGCTCTTTATATAGTTACGATGAACAAAGCACTAAAATAAACCTCTGGCTATTTGGATATTCCCATTTCCCTAAATAAAAATAGCTCACATCCTTGAGAAAGGCCACTGCATCTGTCCTGTATCTGTGCATAGCTTGGTAATGAAATACTAAAATAATCCAGTTACAGAATGCATTCACACTATCAATTGAACCATTTCTAGAACACCAACATGCTCTAGGGGATAGTCTCTTTAATTCACCTCTGAGAAGTAACAGAAAATCTGGCTGCTGCTTCCTCAGTCTTCCAACAGCTACTAGTGTGTCTTTAAAATGGAATCCTTTCCTTTACCAGTGCACAAAGCTTCACTGTGTTTGCCTCTTTTAGCCTCACTGAGCTGTCACAGCTAATGGCACAAAACAAGACTAATTATTCACATAACTTCAGAATTAAAGGCATCCTTGTAATATAACCAGGTCTGGAATGTTACGGTAAAGCATTACGTAAAAACCAGAAAGAAACTTAGCTTGTAGTCCACATTTCAGCTAAACACACTTCTATTCTGAAATAGGAAGATACAAGTTACTGATCAATAATCTTTGAAAAAAGGATGGTCCTCACAGCATGGGGACTTGATTTCTAATCAGTGGTACTGACAAGTATGTTACTAAACTGCCAAGAGATAACAATTTAATGATTACACGATAAAGTTTCTGCCAAATTAGCATATGAAAACCTAATTTTGACTTCTATGCCATCTTTATACCAAGGCGGGAGGACAAATCACACCTGTTTCAGTCAAAAATTAAGACATAAGACAGACAAATGTTACTTGACTAGGAATAAAGAAAACATGTCAGAAGTATATGATCATGCTTAGCATTCTAGATCAGTATTTTGAAAAGAAAAAAAAAAAAACAAAAAACAAAACAAAACAAAAAAAAAACAAACAAATCAAAAGATAACTTTATTCAGGGATTACATCTTTCAGTTATTATTAAAATGAAAACTTTCAGGGATTATTTAGAAGAAAAGTTGTTTCAGCTCACCTAGGCTTGCATATTCCAATGTATTCCCCTTATCTTAAAGGATCTCTTATTATTAATAAAATGTAACTGCTCTAGAGAGAGTGAAAATATACTCAACATATCTGTAAAATACATTGTTTGAGACCAAGATATATCTGAGTCACATAAACGAGCTCTCAAACCTGGAACACCAGCTATGTGTGATCTTTTTGTTCCATAAACTTCCACTCCGACTAGCACACAAGACCATGCAAAGCAGAAACAGAACTTAGATTTTAGATCTCTTTCACAAATTATTTTACCTACATAAGAGACTTCCTCCAGTAACGAATTATTAGAAGAAAGGTAGAGGGCAGCTTAGAAACCACTACAGGCAGTTAGCTCTAACACACATACATGTATCTCTGTGTACACATGCATATGTTTTTATGCATAAAATGATATATTGTGACGGAAATTATATTAAAAATCTCATCAGACCAGCTAAGATTTCGTGTTTGTATGTCTAACACAGTTTCTAAATTTAGAAGATTATTTCTAAATTTCAATTCATTACACTTCTGAATGTTTTAAGTCCTGAAATTTGTTACATTTTATTAACATAATGAAGTGAAAGAACTACATCTTTTATTCCATTAGATTATCTAACAATTTACCAAAACAAAGCAGTAATACTGTAAGGTCTATACAGGCTCACACACACAGTGCAAATTTTAGAAACAACTTCAATTACAATCACATAGAGCACTTCATTTTCAATCCAGAAATGCCAGAGTTCACTTCCATGCATACTTTCACACTTCACCATATGTGAATTGTCAACTGAAAAAGAGATGTTAAACTAATTGCAGCTTTTCTAGGAATAAGATCCCATACATGCACTTTAACATCACGTTACCACTTTGCAACAAATATCATGTGCTTTGACAAAAGCCATACTGTTTGTAGCCATGTATGATATCAAGTCTTGTGTTTTAAAGAAGAAAAATCATTACTTATTAGACATTACTGCTATTCCCTACATTAGTTTTAGACTGCCTTTTAAGCATTTGATGTGGGTCATTCTTTGCTGGTAGCACAGAGAATATAAAAATGACCTGTCTTGTTTCAGCTATGAGAAACAGAAAACAATCTCCAAAAAGGTGTCTCTGAATATTCTCTACTCCAAGTGTTGCTTCAACAGGCAAGAACATTTCAGTTCTTGCCTAAAAGGCTGGTTTTATGGGAAGTCCTCTACAATTTATTGACAGAAAACACCACAAAACAATTATATAGTTACAGGTGCAGCTCCTAAAAGGAAATGTCCAGCGGTCAGACACTGAAACAGGCTGCCCAGAGAAGTTGTAGAGTCTCCATCCTTGGAGATATTCAAGACCTAATTGGACATGGTCCTTGGCAGCCAGCTCTGGCTGACCCTGCTTTCAGGGGTTGGACTAAATATCTATAGTACCCTTCCAACCTCAGCTCTTCAGTGATTCTTTGATCAATTTCTGCTCTGTTTACCTATTCTGCAGCTAGGGTAAAGATCATTATATCAATGTCATCATATTGTACACTTGGGAGTGTGGGTGTGTGTTTGGGGAAGGATGTGTTGTCTGCTGGGGGGGAGGGAAGCAGAGAGAAAGAAATAAAAAGGTGAGATGTACCCAATTTGTGCCACCAAATCATAAGCAAGGCTGTAGCACCACTGAAAAAAAAGTACTCAGCAACCCTAATGTCTCCCTTAAGACTTTAAAGCTCTAATGGAGCATGAGAAATCTCAAGAGTAACAAGCTACAGGTTTGGTACACAAAGCTTGGACACACACAACATACCATGACACACCAGCTTTGGGAAATATTTTCAACTGGACTTTGTACCTCAGTTCCTACATCCAATGAGGGTTTCACATTTATTTACAATACTCTCCATGGGCAGTTTTCTGCTCCTTCACTCTTCAAACCATGGTGATAATGTCAGCTTTATCCATGCTATGGAGGAATTTAAGGCATGTCAATACTACTGGGAGGTGCACAGACTACATTTCAGCAGTATTTACAAATATGATAACCCTTTATTGTGCTAAGTAACTTTTTAAACAGAGAATCCCATAGCAAGCCCTTGCCTTTGTTCACTGCTTAACTTCACTGTTACCTGCTATTCCACATGGCTGATAATGGTTACACGGTGACCTTGTACTGAAATTGCTAAAAGGAAAAAAAATAAGTGCAAGCCACAGCGCAGCCACAAGCTGCGGCTGATTTTTTTCCCCTTCTAGCAAAATAGGAAAAATTACTATACTTAAATACTATTCAGACACAAACATGAAAAAGAAATTGCTGCTTTGTTTTATTTCTTTGCAGGGGAAACTTGCAGAAGATGACACAATGAGATCAGGCCCACTCACTAAGAATGTTCAAAACCAATATTGCCAGTCTGATTTCTCCTATTAAGAAGAAAGCATTTTTTTGCTCTGTTAAACACTGATGCCCAAAACTTTTAGGGACTGAAGACAAGCCTGAACAGAAGCATGTTTTTTATTTCTGGCACACCACAGGCATTACAACTGTGCTCAATATGACCAGTCAAGTTATATATCACCTTATGCCTCTTAAGGTACTATAAACCTTAATTATTTATTAAATAACTGAGCAATCAGTCACAATGACCATAAAAAGATGTACGTGAGATAAACATACATACTACCCCAAACCAGTTATTTCCATCCAACTTCAGAATTTGCAAGTGTAAGAGCAGGTGTGTTCCCCTCAGTCTCCAGGAGACGCAGGATGTGACACTGAGCTTCAGACACTGTAAGACACTGTAGACTGTCTTCTCCTCAGGTATGTTACATTGCTTATTACTACCTACTAATCTTGTCATTTTGTATTCTTTCCTGAATAGAGATCCAATAACTGCAAAGCAGGTACCACACATCCTGCTGGTTTTCCAAAACAGTTTCACCTGAACTGGGTGCCTATATAGACATAAACTCATGCTCTTACCTCTCATCAAAAGAAACTAATTCTTCTCCACCCATGGCATGAGCTAACAAAGGTAACAGGGTTAAGGTTTCAACTAACCTATGCTCTGCATTCTGTCGTAAGATTCCAGTCAAAGAAGCAGTAGTTAAAAAAAATACAGTAGTTAAAAAAAAAAAAAAAAATATATATATATCTTTTTTTAAAGCTATTTTAGATGTCCACTTTTCTCTTCTACTTTGTTAGGAAGCTGAACTACCAGGAAGGAATACCACCTTGTCTTCTTCCTCACTGTCATCACACAGGCCACACAGAGCTCTCAAGTCAGGAAGACACACAGCCTGCATATACCTTTCATATTGACTGCAAGAGTCAAGGGAGAAAAAAAAAAAAACCACGGAAGTTTATCACATCCTTCCATTCCACAAAACATATTCCTTCAGAATTACATAGATGCCCTGTAAACTTTCACCTTACATGAGGGCAGACTACAGCTAACTTTCTGAGTTGAAATAGGTTTGTTTAGCACAGTTCAAGAACAGGTAGAATATGAAATACAGAAATGGAACAACAGCTGTTGTGCTTTGTCCAGCAACAGTTTGTAGAGCATAGAAAACAGACCATTGTGATTCAGGACTGTGATAAACTATCTCAAGGGTTAAATTTCCTCATTATTTCTTTCTTTGACTCTTTTTAATTAGGCCTGGGTCTTTGTGTGACAAAGTAAACACTAGCTAACTATAAGTATTAATTTGTCCTAGGAAAGAATGCAAAAATCTAACTTTTTGCCAAGACAAAGGTCTGTCCAAGCCATGCCATTTGAGCATTATATGCCCATTTTTGATTAATTATTTCTTAGATGGAAATTGCAGCACCAGATTATTTGCAAACTTTCCAGCATGGTATCTACAGCATCAAATTTAGGTAATGCATTAGGCGTAAAAGGTAAGACCATGGCTCAGGCCATCTAAATGTCATGGCAATCAGATTACAGCTTTTATCTTCAAAAGCACAACCTGTTTTAATGAAAGAGTGTTGAAATATGCGCAGTGCTCCACAAATAAGCTACTTGAAGTTAGTCTTGTGAAAGATAAAGCACCTCATTCCAGCAACATAAGAATTTCACAGTTCTTGGGACTTACTTTACTACTATATTATGTGTCAGGAAACTGCTAAATAAGGAAATACTGCGATAAGTTTTCATCTTTAAATTAACCTGTACGAAAAGGCCACTAGGTACCAAATACAGCAAAATAATGCAGAATAGATACATAGCTTGCAGAATGCCTTGGCATTTGTTAACATTGGTTATTTATGGGTCTGTCTTTAAGCAAAAGGAAACTCTGAATATTAGTAGTGCAAAAAAATCCATACTGCCAACCTTTTACCTACATTTCAAGCAGGATTACATGGTGGCTCACAATCCTCACAGGCTGCTTGCTATCAGCTCAACTCACAGAGCAAGTCATTACAGCCTGAAAGATAAGGTTGAACATACTTTTCCAAACCATAGGTTTGAATTAATGCCATTGCTGCAATGTTTCCTAAAGCCTTGATTTAAGCACAGGCTCTCTCTTACAGTGTTCTTTCTATAGCTCGGTTTCCACTTACCTCTGTTTCAAGGACAAACTTTCACTAGCAATGTGATCTTTGGCACTGGCTCTATTGACTGTAATGCATGGTACTATATTTACTCAACACTACCTCACTGTTTGTAGTGCAAGTGTAACCACTTGTAGAAGAATAGCCAATATCTGCAAAATTTCAGCTTTTTTTTTTTTTTTTTTCTGTTGGGGTCTTTTTCAAGTTGTTTTTGCATTAATATCCAGGGAAAGTAAAAAGAAGTAGAGACACAAAGAAAGAAGACATACATATTATCCACAAGTCAGTGTTTCCTTCAAGATTCTCTCATATTCCTGCCTGTCCTTTAAACTTATGCTACAAATAAGAATATCACAGGCATGGATATTCCTGAATAAGAGCTGAGACCCATGCAGAATCTGAGCAACTTTTGTTAAAACCCTTACAAACATCAACAAAAAAGCAGAACTTTTATTAACTCACTCTTCTTGGCTTCAGAAATGGAGAGTTCCCCCTTTCCTATTCAACATGCTTTCACAAAAACATAATGCAGAAGTGGAAGTAGATGTCTAAACCAGCTTGCCTTTAATTTCTGAAATTTTAAAGTCACAGATTTGGGCAGTGACCTCATGCATCAGAAATTAATTATGTTTGATTGTTATAAAGTAAAAATGAGAATAAGAGATTATTACCTCCTAACTTTTAGCAGTTCCTAACTGAGTAAGATCATAATCTACATTTGGCCTTCCAAATGATTCAGACTTGTCCAATACAGATCAAGGACATTAATGATGACATTATAATGGTGACATTATTTAGATGTTGCTTCCTCTCACAGCTTTTTTGTTCAGACAGCTTCTTGGTTCCAAAGTGAAAGACTTGGTATGAGTTGTCTGGAATATGAAACAAGTCACACAGATTCCAGTGGTCAGTTCTCAATGTCTGAGACTTACTGGGAGAGGGGGATTGATTTATGCTTTCTTTTGTTTCTTTAAGCATACCATGAGATGAGCAGTTTCTTCTCCTGCGCTTCATATTTACATAGTGCCATTTTACATTCTTTACAGTATGCACAAGTCCATCCTGTAACCATTTAATTCTGCTATAAGAAAGAACACTGGCTAATACACTCAAATAATCAAAAAGCATACCCCAAAACTCTGTCATAGCAATATTTTTGTGACTGCTATATATTTTCCAGTTCTCAGTCTCTTACATCCCCCTCCATTCCAATAATTATTAAATTCAAGAGGTTTGATGTGCTATACACTGTTTTGTGTCTCTCTTTAGATGCAAAGGATTCCTAAGTCAACTTTTAGGCACACAGCTGCAATAAGATCTACTCACAAAGCACAGTGATTTTTGCGCTTTTGTTTTCCAAGTTGCATGCTATAGCTCTACTTTAGTCTTAGTTCTATTCACTGCAACAAATTCACTTATTAGGAGAGCCATTTTACCACAATTTCTGTAAAGGCATATAATTTTACACACTGCCAATGTTTACACGATCTATTATAATGTTAAAGAACATACTTAAATTTCAGGTGTCCAAAACCATTATAGGAGCCAAGTTTTTGCAAAAGAGAATGAAGCTGTTTCTTAACTTTCAAATTAAGTTTCTTTCCCATGTTTCAGTTCTAACCCAGTATCTATTTCTTAGCACCTTTTTCCCTCTCTGCCCACTGTAGCTCTACAAAGAAAGGTAGTTAGGGGAAGGAGAAATTAAAATATTTTTAAATGGAAGTTTCGGAGAAGTGGCAGGGCTGTTTTTTTTGTTTGTTTGTTTGTTTTGTCACTCATCACAAGTGGTGAGCATTTAAATTTCAATTGCCAATACCTTTTGCATAATATACATCTTAAAACTCACATCTACCTTCAGGGCACCTGGATTTAATGAATGAGGGACAAATTAGTAAAGCAGCTGTTTGCAAACAGAGCCCAAACAGAGGTTATTGTGTAAAAGTCTACTGGAGTAAGTTGTGAACAGCTTAAAGAATATCAACACATATTTATCAGAGCAACATACTAAAGTTTTACAGGGCAAACATGACTTCTGATTCAGTACCTCCTTAGGACATACAGATGAAGATGTCTTTCAGAGTATCATTACTGCCCTTATTTCCTGAAATAAGGTTGTAGCTAACAGAAATCGATCATGAACTAAAACAACATGATATTTCTGTGCTTTTGAAGCAAAACAGCAGCTATCATAAAGGGAAAAAAAGCTTTTACAGAGCAGAAGAGATGGCAAAGACAAAAAAATTGCTGTTTCTAATTGAGACATAAAAATTCCAATTTTAACCACATAAATAACAAAACAGGGCTGACACATTGCTAATAAATAAGTAAATAAATCTTTTACAATCAGCATTTTCACTTTTTGGCCACCACACTGCTTTGCTGGAAGGAGCTATTCCAACATCCGTGCATTGGCCTTTAACCTAACTGTTCAGCAGCAAGTACCGCAACATGTTGTCAGAGATGTTGCTCTTGTTTGGCAACACTTGGCTACCCAAGGCCTTTAGCAGACGCAACTGCAGAGCTTCAGCAGGGTGATTTTTGATTGGTTTTGGTTTTTTTTTGGGTTGGTTGTTTTTTTTTTTTATTTTCTTTTCTTTTTTTTCTTTTTCTCTGGAGGGTTGTTGTTTTGGATTTGTGGTTGGTTGTTTTTTGTGGGTTTGGTTTTTGTTGTGTTTTCTTGGCGTGTTTGTTTTGGGCTTTTTTTTTTTAATCCAAGTAAACCAACACAGAGATGCATGAACTATGAAGCCTTTCAAAAGCTGTAATGAGAACAAGATAAAATGTTACCATAGGAGCAAAAAACAGAAACAGTGGAGGTTTGCAGATGAACCACAGTATCCACACACAGTTTTCCAAGCTACTTCTGTGTTAACATGTGAGAACTGATATAAGCATTGAATTTATTGTCAAAGTGGTTGAAAACAAATCCTTCACTCATTTATTATTCCTCAGCCACTTTTGAGGACACTGACAATTGCTCATTAACACATCCCAAGTGACTTTTTCGGTAGCTACTTACAGCAGTTTAGAAGAAAGAACAGTCTTTGACGACCATGTAATCTAGTAATCTCTGTACTAAAAGGCTTCTACCCTGTTTTGCTATCTTCCAATGACTTGCTTAAAGCCACAAGTACAATTTCAAGAGAAACTCAAGTATTCAGATATATTATAGCCGAGTGAGGACAGGCATTTCAAGTTATTCCAGACAAGCCACTGTAAAGTCATACCCCTCTATCTGCTCCTGTGAGACCCTATTTGGAGCACTGTGTACAATTCTGGTGTCCTCAACATAAGAAGCACATGGAGCTGCGGCAGCAAGTCCAGAGGACACCTCAAGGATGATCAGGGGCTGGAGCATCTCCTTTATGAAGATGGGCTGAGAAAATTGGGGCTGTTCAGCCTGGAGAAGAGAAGGCTGCGTGGAGACCTCATAGCAGCCTTTCAGAGTCTGAAGGAGGCCTACAAGAATGCTGGGAAGGGGCTCTTCATGAGGGACTGTAGTGATAGGACAAGGGGCAATGGATTTAAACTGAAACAGGGGAAGTTCAGGTTAGATATAATGAAGAAGTTCTTTACTGTGAGAGTGGTGAGGCACTGACCAAGTTGCCTAAAAAAGTGGTAAATGCTCCATTCCTGGCAATGCTCAACACCAATTTGAACAGAGCCTTGGGCAACATGGTCTAGTGTGAGGTGTCCCTGCCCATGGCAGTGGGTTGGAACTGGATGAGCTTTAAGCTCCTTTCCAACCCAAACCGTTCTCTGATTCTATAGTTTATTATTCTATATATGCTAATCCACCCAGACATGGTAAGGGATTGAATATTACTGTTTAACTTCACCAGAAGAAGTCACAGCATCTGCTGTCATATAAAGTCTGCTCAGGCTCATTCTCAAAGCACTGGGCCAAATTATTCACTTCTACTGAATATTGGCACTTTCAGCTTAAAGAGCAGAGAGCCCAGCCAGCCAGGACTACCACATTTTTATGCTTACAAAGATAAGTATATGCAGCTTCGGACAAATTACTTTATCTAATTCTCTGATCATTTTGAATTGAAATGCATTTAAAATGTAGAAACAAAGCAAGTTTTAAGGGAACTATTGAGGAATTCAGATGAAAGTATTGCAGCCTTCAGAGAAGCTACGGTTATTGCTTTTCTACAGAAGCTAGCAGAACATAAATAGTGCCAACAATAAATGCATTCACATGATCCACAAATGTATATTCATGTATACATACATATTATATACATAAAACATATTAAATCTTTCTGCTATTAACTATTCCCTGGGTTTGAGGGAACAGATTTGAGTGTTTCAGTAATAATACAGTGGCAGCTGGTAGCACAGTGGATTTGTAAAAGGGAAAATTGTTCACATATACTGTCAGCAAGAGGATAACAACCAGGGTTCTGAAACAAAAGTTAGCCATCCATTTTCACTAAGGGAAAAAAAGAAGAAACAACAAAAAAAAAAAAAAAAAAAAAAGAAACCACACTTTAGCAGCCTGTAGCTACAGGAAGCATTAGCACACCTTACTTCCCCACAGCAAAGACAGGATATTTCAGTATTACATATCAAACACAAATTAACCAATGCACATTGAAGTTCACCAAGGGAAATAACAAGCTAGTAGATGCCAATGTATATTAAGAACCCTGCATACTACATGCAAACAGTTCACTCTGTCCTCCTGCAAAAGCAGGATTTTATCACTGACCCACCCTGACAAACCTGAAGGTCGCTTTGTACGTATCAGGGAATCCTTCCCACTCACTGCAGATCCCAAACCAAGGCCACAGTTTCACAATACCAACTGCTTGCTGGCCAGCCTGTCTTAAAAGAGTTCTCTCCTTTCACCCACACTGCTTGTCCATACCTCAGTGCCATGGGTGCCCTTAGAAAAGCTACCTAATCTTCCACACTATACATCAGAAGAACCACTCCAGACCAGCACTGTATTTCACTCAGAACAGTGCTCTACTCCACTTTAATATGCAGCCCCCTGAACCTTTGTATTAGCAGAATAAAATTGTTGAGGGAGGTCCACGTAGCAGCACCTACCTAAGTAAATGGTGCCACTAAAAACTTTTCATTCAACTGCAGCTTGAGAACGTGATGCGGGGGCAGAAATACCTTAAGTAGGTATCACCATCAAACGTGTTGGATCATGAAAATACAACCAAAGGGTGTAGTTTCATGGGATGTAAGCTTGGACAGCAAAGCACCTTAGAAGTTCCCACCCTACCTGCTTATTTCAGTCATCCTGTTTACAGCACGGCTTCAAAAAGAGTTTTACTGACACAACAAAAAAAGATGGCAAAGTACTGTGCAGGGGCAAGAAAGAAGCTAGCCTCACTGCTGAAGCCAAATCTTGTGAAACTACACCCTAAGTATCTGTTGCGGAGAGAGCAACTTGCTCAGTAACACTCGCCAAAAGTTTGCCAAGCACCTGCTCCAAAACTTCTGAACTCAGACCCAGTAAATATTCCAAAACACAGACTCTGTTAGGAGGTTTACTGAGGTGGTGCAGTCACCAAATAATCTGAAGTTGTAAGACCAACCACAAGACTCAAAACCAAACAGAAAAATATCATCCTGCATTTTCAGGCTTTTTTCTGCAGACTGAAGATTAAGAGGTGCATTAAAAATAATTTTTTAAGAAATCTTTTATCCAAAATGCATTTGTGACAGCTGGCAAGTGAGCCAAGAAAACTGCTAGCTGGTGCTTTGTGAAGAAGAGGCTGCAGAACAAGTTTCTCTAAAAAAAAAGTTGCAACCGGTTTATCAGGTTAGAGGAATTCACTGGCTCTTCCGCCTCTCTCCTCATCCCATTTGTTTCCAACTGCTGATCTAACAAGCTTGGTTCTTGCTGAATTTGTTGATATGTGAGAAAATAAATTGTGCCTGCAGCTCAGCTGGATGATCAATAGACATCCAAACATGCTTCAGAGAACTGGTAATTTGCAACCACCTGATGAATTGGCAACCCCTCAAGATTTCCAGTTTGTGCATCGTTTTCTTAGAAGAGTGGGGGGGAAAGGCCCAGCTTTGTCTTTCTGTGTTTAAGAATATGAATTGAATCTGTCTGTCATTGATGTACTTGACTCAAGGCACAATGCAACAAAAATTGAGCATCTTTCAAACCATTTTTTAATACTTAAATGTCAATCCATAGATGAAATGTGGATGCTTTCAACAGGTACAAAAGCAGACCCAGTTCTCATGAGAACCTCTCCCTTTTTATGTATATCATTCAAAGTATGATGGTAATTACAGCTAAATACTGCAAACAGGTCTTTAAAATTATTAGCTCTTCTTAAGACATATCCTTTGTCAGGGAGACATGCAAATATTGCCTTGCAAAAGTAAAGTAACATGTCTTAAGGCAAATCATGCTGATTCAGCCAGGTTTTTTTGTATGGGAAGGATTAAGAAATCCACAACACTTTCAAATTACTATTCAATTGTCAACTTAGAACCCCGATGGCTAGAATCAGAAAAGCATATTAAGATGTCAGCTTTTTGATGCTGAAGTAATGGGGCTGAGAGAAGGGCAAACTTCACTTTGGTTTGGCTCTTGAAAAGCAGCCTTTCACTCCTGCAAGGTTTCAAAGAGCAACCTGAAAATAATTCTCTCCCTTAAAAGCTTGAAAGTGGAAAATCCTTAAATTCCAGCAGTTATTTAGAAAAAAATAATATGCTAAATAAGCCAGTTCTGTGATTTGAGGATGTGAACAATAAGCCTAGCAAGAATGTCCCAGTAATGCAGGAAGAAACTGTTCCCTTTAGTAAGCAGTGTAGGTAATGGATATTTAGAGGCTTGCATCACAGGCTCAAGACAGTTCCAAATACACACTTGAATAAGAGAACACCTACTTTCCTTGTTAAAAAAAAAAAAAAAAAAAAAGAGAGAGAGAAAAAACCCTCATATTTTTCTACTCAGAAGCATTCTGCAACTATAATGACATACCTCAGTCAGCAGCTGCAAGTTATTGGTCCAACAACAGGTAAGTTATTAATGTCATTATGAATTAAATACATCAAGCAGACTGTCCCAAAGGGCACACGTTTTATGACTTCAGGTAACTATTTGTACATTACCAGGATCTCTCTCCCCTCCCCATCTCAAGCATAGCTACTGAAATATTGCACATCACCTATCAGAAAACACAGCCAGATCCCATAAATGCACTAGCATCTGTGGAATCAAATGCTTGTTACCCTGCACAAGCACGGTATGTAACAACTTGCAGCAAAATGTGTAGAGCATACACTGTGGCAAACAGCTTGGTTATTCAGGGGCACTGCACTTCAGAACCTCACTTTGTAAAATTACTCAGCAAAAATATGTCAGCGGGGAACCCTATTTTAGACTATTAAGACAAACTCAAGTAGTATGTTGTACCATATGTAACATTGTAAGGATACAAGGCAAAATTGAAATGATACATCATTTGTTTAAGTGCCTTGCGACAAGCAGAGTAAACACTTCACTACAAACTTATGGTAGACCCTATCATTGCTGGAAAGGGAACTAAACAGTAAGAGAAGGAGGCTTTCTGTGGTGAGTGGAAAAACTCCAGACCCACAGAAGCTGATCTACTGTTTACCAATTACAAATCTCAGAATCAGAATCACAGAACAGCAGAGGTTATGAGAAACCTCTGAAGCACAGATAAAAATTACAATGGATTTGTGCTTAGAGATTCTTACTTCCTTCTGCATGTATAGGCTGAGTACCCAAGGCAAAAGCCAGAAGCAGGCACTGAAATTTTCATTTAGATGATTGAGATGTGTGCTAAACTGAGCAATTTTCAGCTGCATCATCAAACTTTCTACCACCATCCAACCAGGGTGTGGAAAGCTAATCTCACATACTCTATGATGCTATCTCCAATCCAGGTACAAGTTTCATTCCTTTTCTTCCTTCTTTCGAAATAACCACTTCTTTCACCCAGGTGTGCTTTTGCTAATAAAAACATTCAACTGAAAAAAAAAATGTGTTGACAAATACCTGAATCAATCTTAAAATACATGACAATAAAAATATTTGATGGAGTTATCTTTGAAGTTGCAGAAAATGGTCTACTGTTAGAGAATATAGAATTTTGCTTTTTGCCACCATTGCAAGAGGATTAATTATTTCTCTCCTAACTTGCATGGTGTCAGGACACATAGAGGGGAAGAGAGGTAAGAGAGGTGAAGTACGCTCCAGAAAACCTGGGACAGAACTGGCCACATCACAACTGGCATCCAACAACTAACTGCAAAATCATTATTTAGTTGCATAGATAATACAAAAAAAAAAAAAAAAAAAAAAAAAAGTTGTTTTTCAAAAGTCTCTACCCACCTACACACAAAGGTAGTATTTCCTTTTATTTGCTAAAGCAGACCCACCTACAGGGCAATTTACAGCAATAAGATACAATCTCTCATAAAGTATTGAGTATAATTAAAGTGTGTCTGTTATAAAGGTAAACAGAGTGTACTAGGCTAAGCTGATGTCTTTAGCGCAAGATCTGGGGCAAGATCAAACCTGCAGCTGCACATTTTCTCAGGGGTTATTTTGAAGCTTTTTTAAAAAAAAGAAATCACCTCTTGGTCTTGGACTAACAAAACTAGTGTAGGTACAGTAAATGCCATCTGCAGTTCATGCTGACAAATTTGAAAACACATGAAAGTTACACATTTCTATTTTTCAAGATACTAACGCAAGTGAAATGTTAACTAGTCAGTATCAAAAAGGGTTAGGACCTAGTCTGCCAAGTTATCTGTGTCACCAGAAGTTACAGCAATATGAACCTGTTCTACTGCCTAAGCAAGTTTCTTGCTAAAACACACCTATGAATGATTCAGACAAGGTGTGGAAAGCCAGTTTTATATGTTACACAAAAATGCACTATTGTATTTTTCCATTCAAGTACATTTCATACAAAGAAGACACAGAGAAGGCAAACAAACTTTCAGGAACTGCACAGGTGTACTCTACTTGCATTAAAATCTTCTAGGTATCTTAGGACTCTTGAATGGCAAGGATCAAATAAATTTACAGAATTACTATCTTAGTGCAATATTAAAAGAGCCAAAGAGCATAATACAGAAGGGGGGGGGTGTATAAAATAAATAAATACATAAAAGAAAACCAACAAAAAACCAAATCACTTTATAATCCACTAAACTAATTAAGCTCATCTGGAAATGAGTGAGATAAAGCAAACACAGCTGATGTTTTGTGAAAGCATAGTTTTGGAGTTTTCAACTCACTCTTAGAATAACAAATTAGGGCAAGGTCTTTAATACACATTGGATCAGTGAACCTGTAGATTAAAATACACAAACTGAATTTTGAAAGTTTTATTAGCGCTACTTAATTAAGTAGTGCACTTACCACCCTACCCTTTTTAAGGTTTGAGTAAGAGAAATTTGGACTAAAACTAGACCTATAGAAATAATCAGAAGCCAGATCTTCCAAGGGCTAAGTGCACCAGCTCAAATACTCTGGTATTGTATGTAACTGTTTCAGAATTACAGGGTTCCCATTTCAAATAGTTAAGGTCTCTTTTGGGTTGGCTTTAAAATCAGCACAAATCCTGCCAGTGGTTTAAAAGTGAAAGGCAAAATAAAGCCCATTAATTTCACCAAATCAATTGAATCTAGTCCCCATACTTAACCCTGAGCAGCCCCTGCTCTCAAGAGCAGGGCCTCACCTGCTGAAGAACCCGGTCCAGTGGTTCGGCTTTGTCCAATCCCTCTGGAGTTAAGCCGCTCACTTCACGACACTGATCACTTAAGTCCAAATTGTCTGCTTTCACCAGGGATTTGTGTAGAGTCCCTACCTAAAATTATTTAAGAAATTATGGACAAAAGTGAGGAACAATAGAACTGGCTATTTTTAACATACTGAGGCAGCAGAAAAAATCAGCAAGTTGCACTATCACCATCCCGATAACAACCGCAATGAGGAGAAGCGTTTGTTGATCGAAACCTTGCACCTGGGTTTCCTCCCCTCCCACCAGGAGGGCCACACTCTCAGCTCCCCTGAATCGGAGCCGGTTTTCATGCAACACCTTTTGCAGTTAGCACCGATTTTTGCAAGAGTTGTTAACTGCAAAGGGAAAATCACATAACATTAAAGCAGCTTCCTGAATCTATAAATGAAATTGATAGTGGTGCTTGTTTTAGCAATGCCCTTCATCTCTAGGGGCATTGTTTATTATTGTTTATGGTAGGGCTTCCAGAAACAAAAATTAGAGCTTACTTTCAGGTTAGTTTAAAAATTAAATGGTGTCAATATTCTCTTGAAGATTATCCAAATAGTGGATGGGAAAAATCCCAGCCTCCCAAAGTAGGCCGCAGAAGGTCCAACGGTTACCCTGCGCCAGCTCCGGGAAAGCATGCTCACATGGAGCTCACGGAGGCAGCTTTATGTTTCAAACCTTCAAAAGCCCGTAGCCATCTTCAGATTTGAAGCTACAGACGTTTTACAGGGGACGGGACAGGGGGGTGAAAGCGACCAAACTTTCTTGAAAGTTACTTTTTTTCCCTTTGAAAGGAAAGCAAAAAAGGCGCTTCTGGAGGGAATGACCCCGCTGTCGAGTCCCGCTCCCCCTATTCTCTCCCCTCAGCGCTTTCGGAGATGAAGAACCGGCTCCAGGGAGGGGGCGAAGGGCCGGGCGCCTGCCCGCCCCGCGCCCTCGGAACGCACCCTCGGCCCGGGGGTCGAAGCCATACCTTCTTGCTGCGTAGGTCCACAACTTGCCACACCAACAGAATTAGCTCCCTCTCATCCGAACCCAGTTTAGCCCCATATGCACCAGCGGTTGCCCCAAACAACACCACCAAAGAGTCACTGTGCGAAGCCGTCATGACCACAGGGGAAAACAACTACAATCAAAAGCAGAGGTCAAAAAAAAAAAAAAAAAAAAGGAAGAAAAAAAAAGGACAGAAAAAGAAAACAAAACAAAAAAAGACACGCGAGCAAACAAGAATAAAAAAATCCCACGAGGCTCACCCCCTATCGCTAAGTAATCAAAGGAGAAAGGAGCAAACGAGGAGTCACAATATCGAAAGGAAAGAGCTGGTGAGGATGTTGGGAGGCAACAACAACGGAGAAAGCTCCCATTTCTACCTGTTCCCGGTGATCTCCTTCCCGGGGCTGATCAGGAGGTGAAATTAGCAAGCTGTGGGCCGCTTCCCTCCTGACATCATGGCAGGAATCCAGCCCAGGATGGAGCAGTTTTCTTTTTTTTTTCCCCATTACCCTTCCCCTCGTCCAAGTTACCTGCCCGCGGTGCAGCTCACGTGACTCTAGTCAATCTCCCAGGGGGCCGAGGCCATTGGGCCTTTGAGAAAGGTGTAGGAGGGACAGAGGGAGAATCAGCGCGCAGCTGAGCCGGCCTGATTGGGTTTTGAGAGAGATCACAGGAAAGCTCCCTTCCCCTCCCTTTCATCTTGCCTGCAGGAAGTGCCTCTACCTGTGTTCAGTTCTGCGGGGTCCCGCCCGGCTCTGCCGCGGACCATGCGAGCTCCAGTGCTCGCTCGTGAGGGGACAACGGGGTGTCTGTGCGCTCACACCGGGACCCTTCTTTTAGCAATGTGAAGGATATGATCGAGCAGTCGCTAAAACACCCTCTACAACTTCGCTTTCAACAGTGCTCACCTGCTGGTGGCCGATCGCCATTTGTGGCGGTGGTAACTGTGCCGGAGGACAGGGGGATGTTTAAGGGCTACTCAGACAGAAAGTACTTAGTGCTTTAGGCCCTGTACGGTACCTGGTTTGCAAAGGTGGATCTTAGTAATACAATTTTCGTTTTGGAGAAAAGGTATATCTGGGATGCCTTGCAAAACAGAAATGCAAGCCCTATATTTTCTACTAAGCACTCAGTCAGGAACTGCCTCCTGGACATTAGCTGCAGTCCAAGACCCACAGTTTCTCTCTACCTCTCTTCTGTTTCACAGGTGAGACTCTACAATGGGAAAACACCATCTAGTTTAGCTACTACAAAAATACTGCTCTAAGCATTTCTGCTCAATTGGAGCAGCACTAATATTTGAAACATCAAAGGGGCTGAGACCATTTTTGCAAACACCGTCAAACTCATATTTACTTTAAAGCAAAAACGAAAATCAAAAAGCATCTAAGCTGTTTTGCCCATGTTACTATTTTTCCTGTTGTCACCACTGCTAAGTTACTAACGATTGCTAAAGGCAAAATGATGCAAGTTAGATTAGTCATGATTTTTCTTTAATTACATCTTCAGTTTGTACTCCAGTATTAGTATGGTATTGAAATACAGTTTTCACTGAATGAAAACTGGTGCTGCTATTTCACTGCTGATGTCTATCACGGAAGAATGCAGAGCTGGACATTTAACTGAATATCTGATGGATTTAAATATTAACAGCACATTTTCTCTTCTTTAAACATGCTAATTCTGTAATTGGTTAATTTTAGCAGTGATTGTGGACCTCATTCAGCAAACACCAATTCATATGCTAACACCATCACCAAGACTATTTCCATTTATTTCAATGAAAATAAACTGCAGTTCAAGGATGCTGTCTTAGAATTCATGTGTTGCACGCGTATCTCTGGCATAGGCCATGCAGAGAACTGTGCAGGGCACATGTGTATCTCACTGAACATTACAAGGTAATTGTGAAATGCCTCTCAGCTGTTGTTTCTTCTGCTCACAGGTGCAACTGCCTGAAAAGCAGTCCTGAAGATAGAGCATTGCTACAGAAAGGGCACATTCCCAGACACTCAGAGATGAAAACTTTGACCAATAAGTAACATACACATGATTGCATGCTCAAAATGTTTTCAGCAGTATATTTTCTGGCATTGCTGAATTTACCCAGCCAACTGTATTTTCTTCCATCAATACAAGTCTAGAAGTCCTTGGCAGAACAAAAAATACATTCATGCTCATTTTGTTTGGCTATGTCCTTTGGATATGGTGGTAACAGCCAGTTCATTGTGTATGGGATAATTTTGAGCACTTAAATCTGTAATAAGAACCATAAAAATACACTGACTTCAAGTGTGAGAACTGCTGCTCTTGTCCCAGAGTATTTCCTCTCCTACTGAATACACATATATCATGGGGATGTTTGGGGAGAGGCTGTATCTATACACATAAATGTACATATTTTACCTCTAGCTATGTTCACAGAAAAAAAGTCTGCTACAATTTATCTGCTATTTCATAGCCCTAACATGTAACCACTTCATACAAAATGGGGCTGTAATTAGCACATTTCTGGAGAAGATCACACACATGATATATTCTTGCCCAGCTTCATATATAGGCTCACAGACTTCAGTGAATTGGCATGGAGAATGCCAATGCATATGTAATCGGCTTTTAGAATCTAATGTGAAAGAAAAAGTAGTGTAAATCACGTATAGTGTGTCAAATTAAAGCAGACCTATTCATATCAATGCCAAACACCCTTGAAAACTTCCTTGAATCAGAGAGGCTAGTGAGCCCAAATGCTCATCTGCTTTTCACCATTATATTAGCTCAGCTAATAAAACAGTATCACTCCCTAGAAAAACAATCTGGTTTCTATTCTTAGACTCTCTTGACTCATATAGTTCTACTGTTACTAAGCTGTCTAAACTGTTCTAGCTAAACGGACTTCAAACATACTCCAAAATATTTTTTTTTTTTTTAAATTAAAATAAACGCTGGTCTTTCTAAGTTTTCAGGCATTTTCAATATCAGATTATGCAACTGGTTTCCCATTCACCTCCTGTCCACAACCCCCTGTCTCTCTGCATACCAATCCTTAGTTATACCAGTCTCTGCATTGTCATTGATCTAAAAAAGTTAAATGAATGACATCTCATGTCTCCACAGAACAGCAACAGGATTGATCCACTTCCTGAAACAACGCGTGGGACAAGCCCTTGTACACTGACCATTAGCAAAGTTAATTTGTAACCAACATCTTAATGAAGAGTTACTGCTCTCCCTTGGCTTTAATCCTGGCATGCATATTTATAGGTTCTTGTTTGTAGGATCCATACAAGGATAATGTCTCATAAATGTAACTGAGTGGAGAATGAAAGTTTTTAAAAATGGATGCTAAATGCATTGTGCTTGCAATGAACAAATCTGTACTGACAATTTTACTCTTACTATACACACTATACAGTTTAATGAATCTAGACTAAAAAAAAAAAAAAACAAACAAAAAAAAACCACTCCTCTTTCTACCTTTACTACATTGTTATTAAACATCACGATCACTGAAGTCCTTTTGCTATAGCCTTGTGAAGGGAGTATGAAACTTAGAGACATAAGATCTGAAGCAATTATGATGACCACATTCAGATCTACAGCAACACTTCAATTACTTTTCAGGGAAGCTAAAAGTCAATCCTCTGTTCCAAACCTGTATGATACTGAAAAGATATTTATCTTCCTTATGAATATTTTACTCATCAGTTAAAAGGAAGACAATTATGATGATGTTAACCCTTGTAAAATGGTTTGAAATGCCCTGAGAAAAGTGAGCTAACTTTGAAGTTGAGTCTAACTTCAAAATTGGCCATGCTGGTGGGGCAGGGAAGTTAGATCAAATGATCTCCAGAAGTCTCTCCAGCTGAAATTATTCTGTAGTTCTGAGAAACAGCTGTTAAATTAAGTATGTATGGAGCCTTGGGTTCTATATGCACCATAAGGATACTAGTAAATTCTATGTGTGCCTCAGCATCTCCAAACTGCACTGGCACAGGAAGTAAAAGACACAGCTACAGTTTGGGTGGAGAAGTAATTCATAGCAGCCCTGTGGGGAAGGACTTGGGGGTGTTGATTGATGAGAAACTGAATATGAGCCGGCTTCAGTGTGCATTCAAAGCCCAGAAACCAACCGTATCCTGGGCAGCATCAAAAGGAGCGTGACCAGCAAGTCAAAGGAGTTGATCCTGCCCCTCTACTCTGCTTTTGTGAGACTCCACTTGGAGCACTGTGTGCAGTTCTGGTGTCCTCAACATAAGAAGCACATGGAGCTGTTGGAACAAGTCCAGAGGAGGGCCACAAGGATGACCAGGGCCTGGAGCAGCTCCCATATGAAGACAGGCTGAGAAAGCTGGGGCAGTTCAGCCTGGACACCTCAGAGCAGCCTTCCAGTATCAAGAGGTGGCTTAGAAGGATGCTGGAGAGGGACTCTTCATGAGGGACTGTAGCAACAGGACAAGGGTAATGGACTTAAACTTGAACAGGGGAAATTCAGGTTAGATATAAGGAAGAAGTTTGTTACTGTGATTGTGGTGAGGCACTGAACAGGTTGCCCAAAGAAGTGGTAACTGCACTACCCCTGGCAGCGCTCAAGGTCAGGTTGAACAGAGGCTTGAGCGGCATGGTCTAGCGTGAGGCATCTCTGTCCATGGCAGGGGGTGGAACTAAATGGGTCTTAAGGTCCTTTCCAACCCAAACCATTCTATAATTCTATGTAGGTGATCTGTAAGTAAATGTGAAAAGACATTTAGATTTCATACTCATTCAGCCCTTGGTTCCCAGGTGGGATTTTAAGTAACTGTAGCAACGTTTTCTGAAGGAGGAGCTTTAGTAACTCCTGAAACATAAACTCATACGTAAAACACTTTTTGGCATCCTTTAACAGCAAATGAGTGGGAAAGGGCATGGGAACAACTGCTTAACAGTGTTCTTTGATTGCTGTCCAGATGTTTGGAGAGATCTGCTTTTTTTGGTCTGCCAGGTAGGTCTGTCATGATTACAATGCAGTATAAAAGCCTTGAAATAATTTCCAGTGGAATATTCACAAAAGCTCTGCAATATGCAAAAGCACTTCAGAACGGTGGTTTCCTATGGATTGTTCCCATGCAGATACTAGCCTTATCAAGCCATACTGAAAGCATTTTCTTAGAATCCCCTATCAGTTGGAATTCAATTTCTATTGACTGAATGATAAACTAAAAAACATAAAATTGGTGACTTAGCAAGATAAATAAAAATGAAATTACTGTCCCTATTATTTTACATAGGTTCTCTCCTTTATGGAATGACAACCAATCCAGTGTGTTAATCCTACACAAAATCCCACTGAAATGTAGGTGTACACTGTTCAGGCAAATTTATAATGATTATAGGTATCAAGCTTCTGATCTATGTCTTTATTTTTCTGTCGAATGTATGGCCAGATCAAACATGCATGCATAGTAGTGTCTTTCATTGATATTACTGTAGATTTGCAGTTAACAGTTTACAACAAATACATAGTGAATTTAGATTTTTCTTCCATTGGAAATAATGCTTTCCTTCAATTAATTTACTAAACAGTTTTCTGGAATTAGAATCATTGAACTGTTAGTTGATGGGGACCTCTGGAAGCGCCCTTGTCCAACACTGAGACCACAGCTGGACTGCAGTCAACACTAGATAGAGCCAGCTAATGCTTTGCTTCGCAGTGTGGTGAAAACCTCCATGCCTAACCTGCTCCACTGCTACACTATCTTGCTGATGAGAAATTTTCTCCTAGTGGCCAATCTGATCTCACTGCTGAATTTTTAAATAACTCACTGCAACTAGTTGAGACAGGACCTTTAAGCTGTGGTAAATGAGGCAAGCCATGTGATAGGATTTCTCTTACCTAATGAGATGAACATGCAAGTACTTCCTGAACCTTTCAATCTACCTTACCCATGATTGAAAATTCACTTTGTGTGAAGTTTTATTGTAACTAGAACCTGCCTAAATAAACTTCCACAGCAATTGGGCGTGTTTTTACTAGTCTCAGATATAATATGAAAATGGAAATTCAATAGAAAATACTACTTCTGTGGCAGGTTTTTAAGCAAATTGATGGTCAGCCTTAGATTTCAACACTTCGATTACTCACCCACCCTCTCTTTGCCCACTGAATGGATACAAAAGTTTGCAAGTCTGTCAGTGCGGCTGCATATCTAACAGTAAAAAAATTGGTTTTTAATAATGAGATTTAATATAATAAGTTGTTTGTTGAATCAGCTATGAGGGACCACCCCTTCCCCCCCAACCCCCCACCCCACTAAAACCACCCTTGCTACCACCACTACCATGCTTTGGTGAAAAGAGCAAATACACCGACTGATAATACAATTCACTGCAATAGCTAAAAGCAAAAATGATGGCTTCCATTGATTACTATTTAAATGAAATTTAATAGAATAACCTTATTCATATAAAACAATAAAATCTGAATCATTTTGCATGCTTGCAATTCAAAAGGATAAACCTTTTATCCTCTTGTAAAAAGATCAGTTGGTTAACTCCTCATAACAGGAAATGGGGATGACCTGAAGTCAATATGAAGCATTTAGTTTGGGTCATTTTATACTTTAGATACTTTGTATTTAACAGACCAACTCAGGGACTTCCAGCCATTGGAACAGCAAGACAGGCCATGAAACCCAGTAGCCTTTTAACTTTTTCAGAACAATTTTTGTATTCACTCCTTCAATTAATTGATTGTATTCTTCCCACCATATTCCCATACACAAATGCCTTCACACCTTAGATCTAGAAAGTTCTCAGAAGTTCACTGAAACACAAAATCACTTATGTTTCCAAGTGAGACAGCCAAAGCCACCTGCAACTTCAGGTATCCAACTCAAGTCACCTTGCGTGCAAACATAAAAAACAATTAGGCAACATAAGAAATGTAAATGTCACTACATGCATCAAAAAGTCTGCATGCTATACTCTGTTCTCACTCACTGAGAGCTGATAATTCTGCAATATTGCAGTGATGAAAGAACTGATCACTGAGTGAATACAGAGACTGTGTACTGGAAGTCCAAATTGCTCCATGAAAAATAACTGTATGAATTACATAATTAATGAGAAATTTATGCAAGTTATATTTTCTCAAGCTTTACTGACATCTGGCTGATACTGGCCTCATGAGAGTATCTTAGCAGTAATTATTAAGTTCTTGCTTTTTATTTAGATTGTACCACAAGCTCCCAGCTGACTTAAATACCCTGTTAAAAAAGGAGGGTGTGTTCCTATAATACTTCTTTCCCATTTGGTTTAGCTACTCTGATATTTAACCCGTTTCTTCATTATAATTTAATTAAACTTATTCCACACACAGATATGCTAATACACATAATTTTCTCACCACAGTATAAACAGAAGTAAAATATAAATACAAAACTTGAGCAAAACTTAACCACCTGTTGCAGTACTTACACTTTAAAAACATTTCATTGAATTATTTTGTATAATAAACTGATGGATGCAATTCTGTTCATCCCAAATAGGCATTAAGGGAGACTTATCACTCAATGGTTTCCTTTTCTTTCATCTTGATTATTTTGCTGCCGTTCATTTCTACCACCAATTATTACATCCATAGTATCTGCCAGGGAATCTCAAACATGCTGTGTCCTATTCTATCCAATTACAAGGATGGAAAAATTTCCCCAGAGGATCAGGCCTGTCACATAATGTTTTTGTTTTTATCACCTTTATTTTGAAAGTACATGGCCTTTAAAAAGTCTTGTCCGACTTGTTACTACCAGACTCTAGCAGAATTAACATGTCAATTTCTAGGAAGATTAGATGAGTTTATTTTCTACTCTATCATTTCTAACTTGATAAGATAACAACAGGTTTTGGAAAGAGACCTCATTTTTAATACAGCACCTCTATATAAAATTGCTTGCATGGAATACTCCAGTTTACACTGAACTCTATTACGCATAGTTACAGTTAAGTCAGTAGAATCATCAGATTCTCACTCAAATAAATTTCCTTGTTTCTATTCAACAAATCCTCTCTTCACCTTAACCTCTGAGTCTGGTTGAGCAAATATCTTTCCTCCTTTGGCCTGATGATGGTTTCATATGCTATTGAATATACAGTGGAGGATAGAGGTAGTGTCCTTACCGATACACCTGGCTGATATTAGAGAGTTATCTGAATTCCTGAGAAGAAACATTCTCAAAGAAACACACTGCACAGCCTACAAATGTGTTGAAGAAAAAAATAAAAATAGCACACACACAAAAAAAGAGGAGAGCTTTACCTAGATTCTTCCCTTTGGCATTCTGCAGAAATTTTAAACTTGAGATGGTGTATGATGCAATTCGGTGCATTTTATTACTTAATAGCCACTTTATAAACACAGATAATAACTAAGCACATGGCAAGCAGGCGCAATGGGTTCTGACTTTTCACTTCCCAGTAAGTTGGACTTGTGATAACGCACCATGACAGAGCTGTTTTACAAGTGCCAGTACTACCACACCTCCTTTCCACAACTCTCTGCTAATATGGCACACCCTTGTTTGACAGGAAATGCCATCTTGTGTTCAGTCATTTATTGGTTTTCTAAAGTAATAATTTCAATCAGAGTGTGACGCAGTTAACATACATTAAAATTTTGTCTTTTCTACACTGAAATCATAGAATCGTAAAATAGTTAGGGTTGGAAAGGACCTTAAGATCATCTAGTTCCAACCCCCCTGCCATGGGCAGGGACACCTCCCAGTAAACCATGCCACCCAAGGCTCTGTCCAACCTGGCCTTGAACACCGCCAGCAATGGAGCATTCACAACTTCCCTGAGCAACCCATTCCAGGGCCTCACCACCCTTACAATAAAGAATTTCTTCCTTATATCCAATCTAAACCTCCCCTATTTAAGTTTGAACCTGTTACCCCTTGTCCTCTCACTACTCCCCAGCATCCCTATAGGCCCCCTTCAGATATTGGAAGGCTGCTATGAGGTCTCCACACAGCCTTCTCTTCTGCAGGCTGAACAGCCCCAACTTTCCCACCTTATCTTCATACAGGAGGTGATCCAGTCCCCTGATCAACCTCGTGGCCCTCCTTTGAGAGCAGAGTAGAGGGGCAGGATCACCTCCCTTGACCTGCTGGTCACGCTCCTTTTGATATATGCTGGTCAGGAAAAGAAAAAGAGCCTTGGGGCATACACATCCTGGGAGCAGCTACACAGTGACTAGAGCAAATATACTGATGATGCTCTGGGTGAAGCAGGTGTCTAGGATATAACTTTAACTTTCAACCACTCCTTTCCATCCTCTAGTGCTTTCTTTGTGTGAGCAGGGAGGCAGTGAAGTCCAGTCTATCCCCCCATTATTTTTTTCAGGTAGATTAAGTCATAGTATGCACTATAAACAAACATACCCCCAGTGATGAAATGGGAATAGTAAGGAGTTGGTTGGGCCTGCCACATATGACAAATTGTGTTCTTAAGTTGTGGGTTTCACAATCAAGTATTTTTGACATAAATATAAATTTCAGGCATAGCTTGTTCATCCACCCTCTGCTCATTGTCCTTTGAAGGCCCCTTTAAAGCCAAACTATTCTATGATTGTCCCCTCTGATACTTCAGGGCTATTGTTTGCGGGCTACATTGTGAATCAGCTTTGAAGTAATAACCTACTTTGGAAAATTAAGATCTGATTCAGTTAAAACCAAACAGAACACCACACCACCTCATTTTGATAGGGTTCCTTAAGATGGATCCGTTTTCTCATTTGGTTCAGAGGTTGGTCCCACAAACAGTTATTCTGGAAAACCAAGACAATGGCTCATGGGAATGGGAAAACAAGAAGGGTACTGCTGCTGTATCAGGAATGCATGGCTTTAGGGCACATCAAGCTTTTCTATGGCTAGTTACTACTGAACACCTCCAGCTGTCACTGCAGCAATCAGGGTAGCTATCACTGTTACAGGTGAGTCATGTTGGGCAGCATTTTACACCTACTTTGTACAGAAGTAAGTGAAGACTGTGAAGATTGGGTCTTCTTGTCTCTTCAGATCTCTGGATTATTTTCCATATATGCAGGAATCCCCATCTGAGGGTGTAGCTACAGTAGGAAAAAAGTGCTTTTGCCATGTAGATTCCTGAAGAAGGGAATATTGTTCTAGAAATTAAATTCTTGCCAGCCAGATGAAAGTACTACCAATTTGTTTTGCCTTGTGTAATAGTTGAACTTGTGTTGGTCAACCTTTGGTAGGAGGACATAATTTCCCTTGGGGAAGACAAGGCAAAAAGTCTCAATAACAAAGGGTAGAACCTTTTTTTCAGTATCATGGGTTGTGCTCTGTACCTCTCAGTGTAAGATGAACATTCTGCATAAGGTGATGAGATTTTTAATATACAATACCAGGGTTTTCCTCTTAACATTACGTTTGTGATAAAATAACATATATATTTAATCTTTTATTCTCACATCTCCCAAAAATTACTTTAAAAACATTCATTTGCATTGGCGTTGAAAGCACAAGGCTTAATCTAGTCAACTCTTGTGAACCTGTTGGGTGTAGGAAAACAAGGTGGATCCTACCACCTTCAATCAAGGATTAGCTGCTTTAATTAGAGATGTGAACAGCTTGCATTCTCAACTTTTGATTTCCACAAAGCCTGTTTGTTTTACTAAAGGCTAGTTTACTACGCTGCTGTTACCACAGAACTGCTAGGGAGCTAAGCCACACCTTTATGAACATACTTAGCACTTCCTGCACAGTGCAGTCTTAAAAGCAGTCTCCTGCTCTCCAGAGAGATAATTAGAGGTAAAAAAAGCATAAACAGCTACATCTTAAGATCTTGGCCTGCTGGCAAAGCCAGTGCACGTCACCTGCCTTTGCACTCCTATTAAATAGTTCACACAAGGATTGGGACAAGTGTTTACCACAAGATACATTTTTATTTATTTTTTTTTTTTAAGTATTTGATGTTGAGAGTACTGATAATATGTTTCTTGCCCTTTCATCAGTTGGAATCCAGCTCTTCCATTGGTGGCAGCTTTGTGACTAGAAGCAAATGAATTGGTGGGTTCCTCTCAAATCCCTCTGGGTTGCTACATAGGCTGTATTAGAGTAATGGTACGCTGAGTGGCAGTTGCAGCAGAAAAGATAGGGGTTCATTATATGTAAACAACCCTCTCAGTGCTCTGAGGCAGCAGCGTGGTATGATTGCCAGATCAGTTGCATCCTTTTTTTCTGGTTCATCTGTAATTGAAATTATTATTTAAAAATATTTGTCAGTCCTGTTGATGCTCAGTATTTATGCAAATCTGTGATTTTTTTTTTTTTGTTTATTTTGCTCATTGCTGTTTAAGCTTTTTTTTTTTTTTAACCACAGTATACTTAAAGAATCAATTTTTAAACGTACGCATTTAATAATATTAAAAAAATACAGCGCAGAACTCTCTGCTGAAACCTAAGCTGCCTAAAAATGCCTAAAGCATACAGAACATTCACATTAGAAACCTTCTTACTGGTGAATCATTCCCTTAGTTTCACAGACTTCCTCCATTACTCTTCCTCCTGATTCAGGATATAAAACTATCTTTTCTTTTATTGCCACTGCATACTACAAACAGAACTTCAGGCTACCACTAGAGTACTTCTTAGAGTTTTTGTGACATGTTACAAATTATAGTAGCTTCTAAGGCTTGGATGGATAGTAACGATCATTAATAAGATACAGTCAGCACAAGACAGCACAGCAATAAGGCAGAGTAGGTGTGAGTAATTGTGTGCTGCGGGAAATTAACCAGCTCATAGACATGAAAATGTTTTGTAATCACAACCATTAAAAGAAAGGACAGAAAATCAACATGCATGTTTCCTTCAGGATTTCTTTAAAGAAGGAAATATTTACAGGCAGACAGCTACAGGAAAGTAAAAATTGGGAGTCAATTTCTTTATTGTTACTTCTGCTTTTCTGAGAATGAAACCTGAAGTACACGATTATGATATAGGCTCAAATGCAATGGGAAAGGACTCACACTTTAAGAGTTATGATCTGGTTGCACAAGCCTAAAAACAGTAGAAGAGACAGACAGTGCATTTAAGGATGCATCTGCGTTACTTCAAAAGAACAGTATCCATAATAGTCACCATATACTGAGAGATGGAAAAGGAGGTTGTGAGCATATATACATAATGAAGTAGATCTAGTGGGTGTTAAACAACAGCCAGTTTCATTTATTTGAACAGTTTATCTATAGTAGCCACCAAAGCCCCAGTGTGCAAATAGCCTGGGCAACCAGGGTGGAGGAATGTATTCCACAGCTCTGCAAAGATTTCATATGAAGCAATACCTTTTTACTGGGATTAGCTGCTTTTGTCAATACTAGGCTCAAAGATATTTACAAAACCACTAGATACACACAGAGTCACAGAGTAACTTCTTCATTGTTATATGGACAATATGTTGCATAAGATATACTTGCTTTTTCTCCCATGTAAAAAGGAAAACATCCTTTTCTTAAAAGAATCTTAAGGGACAGGCAATACACGGGTTATGTAGGCAGGATTATACAGTCTCAGCTGAAAAAAAAAATTGTATAACCACTGACAAGAATTGTTAAGTCTGTTTCAGGAACAGAGATAATTAAGCAAGCAGTTCTTCAAGTCCACAGTTCCTGCTTCTTTGGCAACAAGTATTTGTTGTCAAGTGCTGCTATTTAACGTAAAATTTGCTCTTCAGTCTTCATTTGTCTTGAATACAATCAAGACGAGATGATGAAAAACATTTGTCACATTACAACAGCGAACTGGGCTTGGCAATGGGCATGATGGTTTGTGCAACAGCTGAGAAACAGAGGCAAAGGATGTTTATCGGAATGCTCTCAAACTTATAAAGCTCCAGTTGCTCCCTTCATTTTTAATGTGAAATAAAAACTTCAGTATGTGGGTGAAGCAGTCAGGAGTCTATCTGATCCACTTTCCTTGAGTAATTTCAAGAGCATTGTGTATACACAAAGGAAAATCAGAGTTCAGGGATCTATCTGTTTCATTCCTTTAGCCCTTTAGAAGGTAATGAGATACAGGGTTTGAACCACTTCCATGACCTCAATATCTAATTTTAAATTATAAAAATATGACAGTTCAGTTTCCTAATCTATTTCCTAGATCAAAATACATCTTATTTCAACCAAGGTAACATTAATGTTTGGATAGCAAGCTCACCGAAATGCATTATCCCATATTTTCATTCCTCACTCTTCTGTGCCCTCAAAGTCTTTAAGTGCAGGCTGAAGGCTGGCACTTAATCTGTTCCCTTTAAGCATTTCTGTCTTCCTCTTCTTTTAGCTCATATTTTTCTATACTTTCCCTAAGGTATCTGAAAATGCATATATTAGCTGAGCATATAGCAACACAGAATGCTCAAACATCTGTAGAGATCACAGGTTTCTCACAATAGTATTACAAATATAAATTGAATGCATATTTCACATGTCGTTCATGACACGTAATTATTACTGTCTCCCCCTTGCCTCAAATGAAAGAAAGTGACACTTCAAAGAAAAACACCCTTAATAGGGTGAAATTCACACCTGCCATAATGCCATTATACACTTAATATTTTTACATTTGATTTGAATGTACCTCATATTTCTACCAGCATTATATAGGACCCTTTTCTAGAATGACTGCCTGGGAGAGACATGCTCCTTTATGATACCATTCCTCCACCCCTCCCAGAAATGCCTTCATGTTTCATGAAGCACCCTCAGTCTGAAGTTACTATATCTATGCAACTGTTGTTCCTTGTGCAGCCCTTCATAATTGCTTTCCATCTGGATTATGCTGTTGTCATGTAGTCTGCATAAAGTTGCACATTAAAAACCTAATAAAATGAAGTTCATGTCAGTACAGCAAGGACTTCAGAACTGCTTGACTCCTAGCATTTACTTTTTTTTTTTATATGTTGGTTATGAACTACAAGTACTTCATAGAATAAGCGTATAATCTCTGCATATAATTGCTCCTTTCTGTGTTTACACACATGCCAACACATGGCCACAGTTGCAATCCATATGCCCCAATTCGATATCCTTGATATGGCATGACTGGCAGAATGCATATGACTAAAAGACATGACTGGCAGAATTCTTTGTGAGGATTCAGAAACTCAGGATATCTGCTCCTACTTGGAAACAGTGTGAAACCATATTTTAGCTACAATTCAAAAGGCTGGACAGGGCCTTTGGAAGGTGATGAAGATATGCTTACAACAACTAAGAATGCAGAAAAGAACTCTCAAGTCAACTCCAACGGCAGGCTCCAATGGCTTAACTCCAATGACTGAGTTTTTCCTAGGTCATGCAAAGGTCCCAGATGTGATGTAAACCACACTCCTGCAAAAGGTCTCTTATTTCTTACCATTTATGCAGTTGGCACAGATGGCAGTTCTGAAGGCAGCATTCGGGACACAGATGATCTATTGCATTCAACTATTGCTTCTTGCTAAGCAGACTCAATAGATGTCAGCAGATAAAAAACTCCAGCAGGGCCTGTAAAAATTCATTTACTAGTCCTGAGTAGTACAGGGGTTAATTCCTCTTGGAATTTAAAGCAAAGAAGGAAATGCTTTATTGGCATTATTTTTATAGAAATCAGTTATACTTCCTGGACTCTGGACCAATTCAGAATAAAGAATGCATTTCCAGTGTCATGTTTAGTGCTTTGTACTACTACATAGATGTGTCTTATTCCATCATGGTAAGATATGCAGTGAATGCAGGTTTTATGGTTCTCTGTAATACTTGCCTTCATTTTCATTTTGAAAATTCTGAGACTGTGTCCTCTGCACATGGCAAATTATAGTAACAGAAGATAATTATCATTCAATTTCTGCACCACCACACATTGGCTTAGTGTGGAAAATTAGTGTGTGAGGCCTTTAAGTATAAATAAACCATGATGCATTTTTATTCAGTCCTGAAACTATGAACCTTTTAAGAGAAATGCTCTGGAAGACAGTAGTGGCACAGTATCCCATACCAGTGCTCTACAGTGACTGTCTTACCTTCAAATCAAATGTTAACTGCTATCAACTGAACCAACATCTCATAATGGATTTTCTCCTATGGACTCATTCAAATAATAATCCATACTAATTTGTACATTTTCAGGAAATAGTAGAAGGATGAATATTAAGCTGTACTGACTACTTTCATGGTTGGATCACTGTGCTGATAAATACTATTCAGATTTGCAAATTCATATATTGACTGACTTCACATGAAGAGATTCTTGCTTTTGCTTGTTTTACAAAGCATTATAGAAGAAATCTCTGCTTAACAGTGCATATCTTTTGCCTTCTCCTTCTCTTTGCTTCCTTCAACTTAATTCTAATAATTCTCCTTAATGTCTTGGGAAGATGACAGTCAAATTCTACCCAATGATTAGACTTTTTCCCCAGGGTTGTGTGCTCTCTGGACCAATTTGAATTTTTTACCCTGAAGAAAAGTATCAAAACAAGTAGATGTATCTAAAAAATATAGAAGGCATGCTCAAACAGTAGAAAGTCTCACAGTTCATTTGCACTACAAAGGAAACCACAGGATAACAGACACATCCAATTTTAAATATAAAATATGTTTATATACATATAATAATGACATGCGGGAATCAGATAGGAGACTTTCATAATACAGAGGTGATAGAAGCCTTGAAGAATTCATAGATATTCTTTCCCTTTTCCTTTTTAAACAGGCATTTTTCTCCATATATCACCCAGAACTAGGTCACCTTTGAAAATGTTCTTAGGCAGTGACTGCTCAACACACCCGAGGCAAGAGGACAAACAAACTGCTGTTGCAATTGCACTGCCGTAAAATTTGTCTCAGGGAGGCAGGAGGAGAAAAGAAGTATTTCAACCTGTTAGAAAAATAGAAATCTGAGCCTTTTGTTTTGCATTGTGGCTCAAAAAAGCTGAGAAGAAAATATACAGTCCATAGGAACATTCAGCAGTAGCAGTGTTTGTTAATAGAAACACTACTTCACACGTGTCGAAGAGTAAATGTCCACTTATTCTCTCTGTTTAGCTTTCATCATTACTGCATTAACTCTTACAGCCTTACATACAGCATCCTCTGTTTGAACACTTACTGTTATGTAGGTTAGGGTAGTCAAGCTATGATCTAGAAGGTAAATACAATCAACTTAATTCAGCTCTCATGTGGCCTACAGCCAATTATTTTTCATATTCTGTATGAATTTTGACTAGTTAATACAGAGGTATATACTGATAGTTGGCCTGCCAAAAGCATTTCAAAGATATGTTCAGTCTCAGATTAAGAAAAATGTTTTTAGACAGGAAACAAAAAATCCCCAGTTTATGTCTGTTAGAACACTGAACAGTGCCAGCAGCATTGCTAAAAGAATGCTGGATTAGGGTTTAAGAAACCGCTAAAATCATAGTAAACTGATATGCTGTTCTGCCACTTTTCATGTTAGTGGGCGTGGTAAGATTACTGCAAAACTGACTGAGGGTATTTAAGTCTCTGTATTTTCTTCTATTGTATTGCATTACAAAGGGAAGGTTTTAAAACTGTAATATAGAGATGATACCCAAGTCTATAACTTCAATGGTTTGAACAGTTAATAGACAACAAGATCATATGACCACCTTCAAGTTTGAACTGAATTCTGAACTTACACGCTGTTCAGAAAAATCCTTAATTCAACACTTGGTTTTCAAGCAAAACTTCTCAACACAATTTTTGAAGTCAAACAGTACAGCTAAGCTGGTTTGACAGCTTGCCATGGCCAGAAGTGGGAGGTCCTTCTTGTTTCCCCACTCTTCTCTTTCCCAGCCTCATGTATCCCATCTCTTTGTACCTGCTGTGGTTGTGGTCAGACTCTATCTGAGCCAGTGCAGCTTCTTAATTCACCAGTAAAACACCTTTTAGTCAGCAGGCTTTGTTCTACACAGTGTGTTACAGCCAGAGCCTTCATAAATAGGGGTCCTACAGTCAGCAGGGAGAGTAAAGAGTCTCCCCCTTTCAGCAAACCGTGAGACCTGGCCAAAGCCATGATGCAACATCCCTCTCTTTACTTGCACACTGTAAAAAGCTAATTTGGTGTTTGTAAGCAGGAGCTTAAAACTTGTTTTGGCAAGTAAATTTTTCAGGGAACCTTCAGGAGTCTTAACTCCCTAACTATTCTTTAGTTAAATTAAGTTGCAGTTTCGCAACCTTTTTATTTATGGGGGTTGGCTGGGGCTGGAAATAATGTTTTAACTATAAGTTGCTTTAGCAGGTACTGCCTCTTATTCCTTTGAATCTGTCTCTAGACTCTGATAAACACAATTCATTTCTATCATGCAGTTCATTCTGATTATCAGAACTCATGAAACTAATGACATCTCTATGTAGTTTTTGTTCTAGCTGGAAAGGTCCTAGGTACTGTTTTTGAAGTTTAGTTATTCAGGGTTTAGTACAATACCTTCAGTGATTCCCTGTGTAATCTTACTAAACATCAAAATAAAATATTCTGTTGGCAGAGCCCCTGAAGAAATGGCAGTGCCAGCGAACAGAAGACAATTTCTTTTTTTCATCTGAGCTTAAAAAGAAACTCCAGAGGATGACGGAAACAAGAGGACAGAAGATCAGTGGATTTGTTTGGAACCCTCTCCTCAATACCATGCACATGTATTTATATATACACACACATATATTTAAAAGGTATATTATAAAAGTTTATGCACACACACACACTTTTTCCCCAAGCAGTTTTTCAGAAGGATGACTAACCATGAAATTCCATGGTGTTTTCTCTTGAGTTTTACGTTGTCCTTGAGCATACATTTTTTTGTTTTCCCCTCTATTTCATCAAACAGAATGGCCTATATGTCACAGAAATGGCATCAGCCAGCAAGATCTTGTCTTTAACTGTTAAAGCTTATAACCAACAAATAAAATCAGAAAAGGAACTCTCCACCTTTTTTTTTGTTTGTTTTTTTTTTTTTAATATATATATATTTTCTATTCTTGTAATTCCTCACTACCCCAACCAGGAAGAACGTGTTTTCTTTTATGCAACTGCTCTAGTGCTCTAGTAATGTTTTTCTTCAGTCGCACATATGATCTCATCCACCTTGCTCAAGGGGTGAGGCTGTGGGATGCATTTACTGAGCAGCCTCTAGTAGTTCTCCATAGGAGCTACCTGAGGCTACAACTCCATGTGCTGCAGTTGCAGCAGGTACTTACTCATACCTTACACAGTGCTGTACAGGATGCTCTTGACCACATGCTGGCCTATGAACGGGGATAAAGAAAGACAGTAGAAAGACAATAAACCAGTAACATTGATCTTTGTGCCATAGAAGTTGATGTGATTTTGAAACATTTGTGTTCTGGTAATGACTTACATTGAATACATAAAAACAAAGAAAAGAAAGAATAAATAGCCACAGGATGTTTGATTTGTCCCAAGTGCAGTATGTGAGGGAAATAGAAAAGTAAATTTCTGACAATGGTATTTTTCTTGGGCCTTATGCATTCATTCTTCAGGGTTGATACAAATTTCCCATACTAAATAGATGCAAAATTTCCAAGGTATCTCATATCTTCTAGGAATTCCTATTCCATTCAAAATTTCAAAAATCTACAATTTGTGATCCTCCAGCGATCTGGGGCTTCCAGGTAACTCCCCCCAGTTTACGTACTGGGCATGACTCACTGCGGTATGGTCATGTATGGTCAACTACCATACCACTGTGGTATGGTCAACTACCCTTTGGCTAATTTGGGTCAGGTGTTCTGTCTCTGCTTCCTCCTGGCTTTCTCTCCTTCCTGGCAGAGCATGAGACTGAGAAAGTCCTTGGTCAGAATGAACATTACTTAGCCACAACTAAAAACATCAGTGTTATGAGCGTTGTTCCCAGGCTGAAAGTCAAAAACACAGCACTGCACCAGCTACTAAGACGGAGGTATCACAGACCTCCACAGCTCCCTCCCAACCTATACTATTCTATAATGTTTCTATTAGTAAAATCCATAAGAATGATTATATGCAATAATCTCTGAAGACTGCCACTTGATTAACATTAAATTCAAAGAGAAAGCAACATACATATCCATTTTCTTGAAGCACCTTTTTTTTTTTAATTCCAAAATACAACAGAAATCTTATTTATGTGTATAATTGTCTGGATTCTGAATGAAACTGAAACTCAGACTTACAAGGTACAGAAAAAAATATCTTCCAGTGTACAATTGGTGCTGCTCTCTTGTGAGGTAGAAGATTACTAGAATTCATCATCTGGCCACAGCCGTACCAGTGTAACTGGTTTACCCAGTATTTCTGGTTTTAGTTCATATGTAGCACTACACAGAGGTCAAGGGTAACAATCAATGTGATTATTTCCAGCAGGTACAAATGACTTGGTCATGTTGGCATATGAGAATAAAACTTTTGAGAGAAGTTAAAGATGACTGCTACATTTTATGGTGAAGATATCAGTTTATTTTTCTGTCTTCTCTTTTGTGAGGGAGCCAGGTAAATTTCAGCAGAAGTCTTGGAGAACTGCTGTCACAGGCACTCAGACTCTGAAACAAATCATAAGCTGTAAAAAAAAGTAAGATGAAGGCTTCATAGAGATGAGATTTCAATGGCAGCAATGTATCTTTCAGTTTCCTAAACTTCAGGATTCCTCTTCAACAGATGTCACTGAAGTATTAACATACAGGGATACAAAAACAATCAGACCTTGCTTTTAGTTGAGGCCAACCTTGGAAGCACAAAGTCAGTAACTTTTCTACTTTAGGGAACCTTTTATAAATCTTGGGTTTTGTTTGCATGTTTGGAATGTACAAACAAAAGGAGAAAAACCCCACATTTTTTTGGACTGGTGAGATAAAGAGGGGGACATCATTAAATATACCAGCTGCTTCAGACCCAAATTCAGTTCTCATGAGGAAGCCACAATTCTTACTTGGTTTCTGTAGGTCAAACATGTCATGAACCACCCATACTCTTTATGTCATAGAAAGTAATCCTGAGACGCTCTTGCTACTGTAAAAACCCTGCTACTATAACTGTTACTATATTGTATTTACACTGGGCAATTTTGAGCAAGCTGCAAGGGGAAATATATTTTACGTGTCTTTACCTGAAGTTTCCTTGAACTTCAGTGAAGTTACAGAAGGGATTAATTCAAATTTCCCTTATCTGATTAGGAAAGGAAAGGAAAGAAACAAGACAATCTGCATACACCCCAAGTACCAGCACAGTGATCACCCAGCTTACCTTTGAGCTTCCTAAAACCATTGCAACTACTTCCACTCTCCTTCCTGTCTTACTCCTCTCTTACAAAGGATCCCTCTACCTTTTCCTTCATGGGCCCAAGGACAGAGCTACTTCCTGTATTGGTGGTAGCAGAATAAGCCCTCTGGATATCCAGATAGGTGATGGTGCAGTAATTGGAGACAAGGCCATTCAAAAGGAAGGCACTGCTGCTTGCTGCATTGATAACAGCATGTACCAAAATCATATCATTTAATCTCTCAGTTTTAATTGAGCTGTATAGGAAAAATGCTTCCAGGTGATTTCAGATTCTCCAGAAACATTGATTGGTACAGAAGAACAGAGAGATTCACAATCTGAAGTACTCATCTATATATTTTTTGAGTATGATAAGATTAGTGTAATCGTGATATTTGGTACTTTGTTACAGGTAAGGTCTGAATTACTTTGTAATTACCCTTGTGGCCTTCCTATTGATGGTTTAGAAAACTGAACCCTGATAGAGCAGCTGTGTGTACACATAGACAGTCCTTCTGTTACGTTAATTGGAATTACATCTATTTATTTGGTCCCGATCTTCTGAGATTCTTCCATCTTAAGTCTGTGATGTAAAAACAAAGAACCTGTTTCTTCTCAAAGTATTATCCAGTATAACCGAGTGTAATGTAGATTGCTTTTCAAAATTCCTCACAATCCAGTGTGTATGTTCACCCACACTTCAACAAAATTGGAAACCATCCTCTTCTATCATAGCACATCTTACATTTTGCCTTGTTTCCTGGTTAATCTCTCAACTAATAGTTCATCACACCCCAAAAATGCTGTACTCCAATTTTTTCTTGAAGGAGCCAATAAAAATGAAAAATGGATTCTTTGTTTTTCCCCACCATTGCAACTCTCTCCAAGTTCTTATAGAACCATTTTTCTCACTGAAATCTTATGCTGCACATGAGTTTCACATTTAAACAGATGGTAAGACTGGAAACCTGGAACACAGAGAGTGTTCTTAACTCTGAGATCTTTTCTCACCTGTCTCCCTTTGGTTTGGTGAGTTTTGTAAACAAGGTTTTGGCAATGACACCTGGATCAACATTCTTCTTTCACAGAGAATCAGGAATTTTTGATGACTGCAGGGTTTGCCTTTTCCCAAAAAGCTGCCACATTCATCAGAAGACTGATCCAGTATTTTAAAAAAGATTTTTGACTCCAAACTAAAATTTACATGCAAATAGAAAAACAAAACAATTGTTTTTTTTTAATTAAAATACAAATTGAAAAAATAAGTCTATGTAATTCTATCAAAGCCATTGTTACAAAGTTTACAAACCATCTATCGTTTATTTTTCCTTTGTTTTTACATAAAGCTAGAGTAGTTCAGAAATAGTCCACAAAATGTTTTGGTAAAAAATTAATTTTCATTAAGATTCTTTTAAAAAGCTTGTAAGACTTGATTGGCTTTAACAGAGCTTAACACTTGAAGAAATTTCCACATTTCTTGTATATTACAGGAAAAGAGCCTCTTACTGCTCCTCAAGCTTCCCTTTCTCCATCATCTGCTATAGTTCCCTTTCCACTTAGTAGATCACATCATGACTTGAAACTACTTTAATACCAATCACTGAAATTCTTTCTCCAGAAAACTACTGCTACATAAAAAGATTACTTGGATATTTGAAGTAAGAATGCCCAAATCAATGATAAAAATGGGAGAAAATCTGACTCAGCTGACCTTGACAGGGTCAGATAAGAGCAAATATCATCCCCAAATCAGGTAATGAACAGTTGTTGGCGGGGAGAGGATGTCCTGGAGACAGAGATCTCTATTAGTGCCCTACAGAAAACTAGATCAGACACTTTACGCAGCTGAATAATTGCATACATACTTGAGGTCCTTTCCAACCCTTACTATTCTATGATTCTATGATAATCAATATATGAAAGATTGAATATATATTAATAATGTAAAAATATAATTATAAAATTCATTATAGGGGCCTTTTAATTGTTATCACTGTTTATGTTTACGTATGTAAACTTGGTGCTCTAACTTCTTATATTAACTTGGAAATTTAATAAAAAGGACTTCAGGTTTACACAGAAAAGTTGGTTTCTGAAATTTCAAAACCCATTATTTTGTGATGATAGACTGCTGTAAATGAATATGACTCAACTATTTTTTTTTTTTTACCACGATTTTTTTCCACCAATGATTAAAATAACAAAGCAAGAGTCAGGCAGCAGGGGTTTGGACTCAAGGACAGGCTTTACATTCTGTCCTGCATTGCTCAGGAATGTATGGATCACCATGTATGGCTTAAAGAATAGGGATCTTGTCTTTTAGTGCCATACATAAGATGTCATTATTTGCTTAGGGAAAAATATCAGTTATGTAAAGTAGAGAGCATTTTTATTTGGGAATATTCCCTGAACATCCCACCAATATTTTGTGACCCCGGTACCATGTCAGTGTGACAGTGAGGGCATGACACCCAGCATCATCACAGAATGAGGATTATATGTCTAGTCTTCTTTTCTAAACTGAGATTACTTGACGTGTTTCTTTCCTAAACCCATGTCACATATGAGACATTTGAAGTTAACTGAATTGACAGGCGGCAACCAAATAGTCAGAGGGAGGCACAAGCTTAGGATGCTGATGAAAATACTGTTCCTAGGTACATACCTCATTTCTGCTGCATGGAGGTTCATCTGCTTATAGATAAGCCCCTGACATACCATAGTTTCAGAACACCTTGCTACAAACTGTGGTCTAGGGGTGATCTGGAAGTGGCTTTCCAGGTCTCACTAACAAAGAAGCTAAGCTTGATATGCATCTGCTTCTACGATCTTTGTAGAGGTTCAGCACAGTTCCTTGTGAAGCAGTTGTGAAGCTTGTGAAGCAGTAGCTGTACTTCTACAATTCACAGTCCAACACACTGAAGATGCCACAGATTTTGATGTTTTTCCAAATGACAGGCTGTAAAATACAGAAAAGTACATTTAAAAATACGTAAAAATTCAGTAACCACTGTGTGAATGGCTGCAGCATCCCCAAATGTGGAGAGTATAGGTGTGAAGAACTGCAAACATGCAACTCAAAGTGTCTCTGCTCGTGAATCTGAGCTCTCAGTCATCCTTTGAGTGGAGACAGGAGCACATACACAGGTCTAGAGATCTCATGAGCCAGCTGAAGCTAGACCGGACCAGATCCTCAAACCAAGTCTTAAGGCAAAGCAAAAAACAGAACCAAGTAATTTTCTTTTCATTGTATGCTCACATAGAATCACAGAATCATAGAATAGTTAGGGTTGGAAAGGACCTTAAGATCATCTAGTTCCAACCCCCCTGCCATGGGCAGGGACACCTCACACTACACCATGCCACCCAAGGCTATGTCCAACCTGGCCTTGAACACCACCAGCGATGGAGCATTCACAACTTCCCTGGGAAACCCATTCCAGGGCCCCACCACCCTCACAGTAAAGAATTTCTTCCTCAGATCCAATCTAAACTTCCCCTGTTTAAGTTTGAACCCATTACCCCTTGTCCTCTCACTACAGTCCCTAATGAATTGCCCATCCCCAGCATCCTTATAGCCCCCCTTCATATACTGGAAGGATGCTATAAGGTCTCCATGCAGCCTTCTCTTCTCCAGGCTGAAAAGCCCCAACTTTCTCATCCTATCGCCATATGGGAGGTGCTGCAGTCCCCTGATCATCCTCGTGGCCTCCTCTGGACCTGGTCCAACAGTTCCATGTCCTTTTTATGTTGAGGACACCAGAATTGCACACAATACTCCAAATGAGGTCTCACGAGAGCAGAGTAGAGGGGCAGGATCACCTCCCTCGACCTGCTGGTCACGCTCCTTTTGATGCAGCTCAGGGTACGGTTGGCTTTCTGGGCTGCAAGCTCACACTGCCGGCTCATGTTCATTTTCTCATCGACCAACACCCCCAAGTCCTTCTCTGCAGGGCTGCTCTCAATCTCTTCTCTGCCCAACCTGTAGCTGTGCCTGGCATTGCTCCGACCCAGGTGGAGGACCTTGCACTTGGCATGGTTAAACTTCATCAGGTTGGCATCAGCCCACCTCACAAGCGTGTCAAGGTCCCTCTGGATGGCATTCCTTCCCTCCAATGTATCAACCGAACCACACAGCTTAGTGTCATCGGCAAACTTGCTGAGGGCGCACTCAATCCCACTGTCCATGTCACCCACAAAGATGTTGAACAAGACCGGTCCCAACACCGATCCCTGGGGGACACCACTCGTTACTGGTCTCCAGCTGGACATTGAGCCATTGAGCACTACTCTTTGCGTGCGGCCATCCAGCCGTATGCTCTATTTCACATGTAAAAACTAGTGATAATCACAGTGAGAAAGGAAAGCTGTATTTAAAGTATCTACTTATAATCATTTGGCAACCTGAAACTTTAAGCTCTGAAAACCTCCAACCATTTTGTTCAGTCTGGTTAGGATTCTGACAAAAGATTTTTCAGCTGATTCTCTTAATTTACATCCTAAATTGACACAAAGGGAAGAGCCAGCTTCATTGCTAGCCTGGTTGAAACTACTGTTGAAGCAAGCACTTCCCAGCTGCAATTGCTCACTGACAAGGACATAGAATCATAGAATCATAGAATAGTAAGGGTTGGAAAGGACCTCAAGATCATTGAGTTCCAACCCCCCTGCCATGGGCAGGGACACCTCCCACTAAACCATGCCATCCAAGGCTATGTCCAACCCCACCTTGAACGCCGCCAGGGATGAAGCATTCACAACCTCCCTGGGCAACCCATTCCAGGGCCCCACCACCCTCACAGTAAAGAATTTCTTCCTCAGATCCAATCTAAACTTCCCCTGTTTAAGTTTAAACCCGTTACCCCTTGTCCTCTCACCACAGTCCCTAATGAAGAGTCCCTCCCCAGCATCCCTATAGGCCCCCTTCAGGTATTGGAAGGCCGCTATGAGGTCTCCACTCAGCCTTTTCTTCTCCAGGCTGAACAGCCCCAATTTTCTTAGCCTATCTTCATACGAGAGGTGCTCCAGTCCCCTGATCATCCTCGTGGCACATGTTTTTTTATTCACAACCTAAGATCCACCAACCCTGCCTAAGGGGAAAACAGCTACCCCACCTGTCAGCATGCAAATATGTGTGGTATGTTCAGTCACATTCACTGGAAAGCACGTGATCCCACTAACAAAAAAGATGAAGGTTTCCTATTATTTTGAGACACATTTTCAAGAGATCAAAACAGTGGACCAAAGAGATATTCTAAAACTGGGAAACCAAATTTGCAAGATTTTACACTTCTATAAAAGATATACGGAAGCCATATTAAAAAAAAAAAAAAAAGAAAAAAAAAAAGTCTTTTTTGAGCTTCTGAAATCCAGTGTGGCCTCAGGCTGTTCAGTCAGTCTCATCGAAAATACAAAATTGCTTTCAGGTGACACAAGTTTCATGTTCTTAGATTATTTCATAACGTTCTGAAATGATCTCTCATCAATCCAGAATTATTAAATATCTTCAAAAATAGTATTTGTGCTAAGTTAAGGAGCATTTCTGTTGTCATTGTTTTGTTCTTATTTCTTGATATCCCAAGCTAGTAGGCTGGGATATTCTCCCAAGCTAGGAAGTGATAGGAAAGTCTGTCATCCAAGATCTGGGAAACGAAATTATTAAATACCTGGACTTTCATGATACTGTAGAATGCAAATGGGATAATGGAACAGAAAACTGTTCAATAGTCTTTTCTGCAGAGTGATGTTACCACATGTTTGCATCCTTCTAATCTGGGAAATACAAGACTTCACCCACCAGACCTGTGTGCTCTGGAAGAGCAATCCAATGAGCTCACCTCCATTCTTCTCCCTTTCTTCCCAAATAAAGATGAGGGGGTACAGTGATGGAGTAAAATAACACATGCTGTGACTGTAAACATTACCCTTGTTCTTACTATCACATAGTAATCATGCCTCCCAACTATAGCAAAGCTTGGTTTGTGTATCAAAAGAATACAACTATCAAAAGAATACAACATAATTTTATCATACATATTTTTGATCCTACCTTGGAGACCTAAATAAGGAAGTTATTTTAAAAGGCATAAAATTTTCAAGGCCGAAAGTGTGTATAGAGGAAATAAAACATAATCTGTAACAGTCCAGGCCAGAGTTAAATTTCACATCCTTTAAGCTACATCTCTCTCTGCTGCTGATGAAAATAGAAGGGCTGGTTAAGAAAGATTTTAATTTGCAGCAAGAACATGTAAGAATAAGCATTATCTATTAAAAACTTCTAGTGACACAAACCAGATTGTAATCTACTTCCTATTTGAAGACTGACCAGCAAATTTCCAGTTAGTGAAACTCTCTCATTAGCAATGATTTGCTCTTGCAGAAAAGAACACCATGCCTTTCAAACTGGTGAACTGTTCTTTATGATGACAGTTAAGCACTTGCTTAAACTTGTGAATGGAATAGATGTATTTTTGAAGGTCACTGAAAAGAAATAACCTGTAAAAGTACATGTGAAAATGCGTACTGTCTATTTGCAATTGTACCAAGAAAACAAGGCAAGTCGTGTCCCAGTTCTACATTTTTGCTATAATTACCTAACTGATCATCTTGATGTCAATTTACTGGTTACATTAACAACTGACCACTCGTGAAATAATTGCTGTAGCCAAGTCTGTTTAAAGGGTTCCCGACCCTACTCTGGGGTTTGGTACAGTGGTTCATACAACTGTGGAGCTGCACGATGAAATATATCAAGTAACTGCTCTGTGTTAAAAATAACCCTTTTCCTTAGAATGTTGAGGGTTAAGATAACCCTGAAAAAAGGGGTTATTTTTAACATGGATAATTTCCCTGATCTGCTTAACCATGTAGGCTCACAAACAGTTGTACTATCAGCACCAAGGACCACACATAAGGACAGAGATTCAAGGTGAGAAAACTTCGTAAACTGCCACTGAGAGATGTGCATCCATGGTCCCAAATCCCAATTTCTTAATGTCATGGTTTAAGCCTCTATAAACTCACACAGTCTCTCTCTCACTCACTCCCCACTCTTTCTTCCCCCAGTCCCGGGGGAATGGGGAGGAGAATCAAAAGAATAAACTCCCACAGGTTGAGATAAGAACAGTTTAGTAACTAAGGTATAACACAAATCACTACTGCTACCACCAATAATAATAATGACAAGAGAAAATACAAGGGAAAAGAATACAACTGCTCACCACCAGTTCCCAGCCCGATCAAACAGTACACCCCCCACAGTGCACCCCCACCCTTCCGGGTCTCTGCCCTGCATTTTTACCTCCAGGACACGACATGCTGTGATATGGAATAACCTCTTTGGTTAGTCTGGGTCAGGTGTCCTGTCTCTCCTTCCTCCCAGCTTCCCCTCCTCCCTAGCAGAGCATGAGACTCAGCAAGTCCTTGGTCAGACCAAAACATTACCAAGCAGTAACTACAAACACTGGTGTTATCAGTGCTGCTCCCAGGCCCAAAATCAAAAACACAGCGCTGCACCAGCTACCGAAAAGGAGAAAAATGACTGCTACTGCTGAACCCAGGACACTTAAACATTGCTACGTACTGACTGTGCACAATCATGTCCTGCTTTGGCAATAATCAGAACACCACCAAACCTAATCAGAATGTATGCAAACCAGATTTATACACTAGTCTTACATGTATGATGTTTTCAATTACATCTTTCATAAATCTCTTAAAATCAGTCCAAGGTTCTGCTAAAATCTTCCTTTTTTGCCCTCACCTCATCCTTATATTTTACAGGCCTCAATCAGGTTAGTCCTCCAGTGGTTTTCCTGTCCTCCCAGTATTTCCAGCTAGACTCCAGTTTTTGATGCTTGTTTATTTGCTTATGCTAAAACCCACCTTTCTCACTAACCATTAAACCTAGAAAGGCCCTTGCTCAAATTAATTAGTTTTCAGCTTAAAATCCGACCTCAAAACATGCATTTACTTTGATGCTTACAGTAAACTGCCAGTTAAGAGTGGACAGGAAGATTGCACGCAGGGAATTTTGATACCATAAACACTGTTTACTTTCAGCTTTAGAAGTCTACTAAGTATGCAAATAACTAGACTTGTTGGTATGTGCTGTTTCTTATTTCTTCCAATAAACTGATTGCTACAGCTATTGCAGCATACTAAATGAAATAAATCTTTGGGCATTGTATTAAGAACATGAGACAGAAAGCTGGCTATTGTTGTATCTCTTCTGGTTGATACTGTGGTTGTATTAAGTAATACCCATGTGCCAGGAGCAAAGTTACCTAACGTACATTTAAAGTCATGGTAATTTTTTTTACAGCCACACCGATTTTACCTATATGTAGAACCGAAGTTGTTGTTTCCTTAAACCTGTTAGTGAGGTACAGTAAATTTTACTTTTATCTGCCTCACTTTGCAAAAGGAGTTGAAGGACCAAAGTCTGCCCTCCTTCTTCAGTCCTCACTCTATGCCCCAAGTGGAAAATTCACTCATCTGTAAAACAGGAAAGGAAATGTAATAGACCAAACTTTATCAGATCAACTAAGCTTCACCATAATAAACTAAACTGATTCTGTATTACACTGTATAAGAAAGGAAATCACCTATCCGTGAATTTTATAAGCAGAACTCAGTTTATTCCTGATTTCTAATATATTTTCTGTGCAAACAAATATGTACACACACTGGGAAAGGACTGCTCCTTATCCTGTGAATATATGACATTTTTGCATGTTTCCAGGGGAATCTATAGACTTCCAGAGCCTGGCATGTTAGCAGATGAAAACTGTTCTGAATGGTCAGAGATCAAAACAATTCTTCTAGCACTACTCTGTTAAAGATTAACAATGTAAGCATTACCTATGCACAGGTAACACTGGCCCCAAAGGGAAGGTAACTCTCTATGGCTTGTTAAATGAATAATACCTTGATAAATAGCCTGTTAGGAGATTTTTTGGAATTCCTGTCTTATTATGCCAGGGATGTACAGGATGTGTTAAAGGGCAATTCACAGACAGTCACAAAGAAGATTCATTTTGTAGTTAGATTATTCAACTGGTGCATGATGTCATGCATTTATGAAGTCAAAAGGTAAGAAAATAGACATACAAAGTACTGAATAGAATTAACGGCTCTGTGTCATAGTATAGCCTCTGTTGTCAAATACTATGTGAGACTGCTTTCATTCAAAAGTTCAGGTTACGACAGAAGGGAAATTTATGGGGTAGTTTTACAAGACACAGGCTTAGCAGGACTTGTATAAACGCCTCACTGATACAAGAGCTCAAACCCATCTTTTTATCCCTCTTCCAATATTTTATATTGTGAGCTTCCTTCTTTTAGCACCAATATGACAATGCCACTATAAAATCTCTCTCAGGGAGAACTTGGTTGACTGAAAGATGGAAACAAGGAGGAGAGGAAACAAGAGGATAGAAGCAGAGAAAAAAATGGTTAAAAATAATTAGGTATGTTGAAAGAGAACACACTGATAGAAAGAACAAGTACACCAAAAAGTACCAGTGGAGTAGTACGCTGTACCTGACAAAGACAAGCTAATGGGAAAAGTGCTGCTGTGGAATCAGAAAGTCTTGATTCTATTTCTGTGGTTCTAAAAAAAATCCTAAAGAGGTTACTTAATCTATTACATTTTCTGTCCGTAAAGTCACAAACAATGAGTATCTGATAGGCAACACAGGAATATATGTAAGCAATCTTCAGAACTCGGAAGTTTCGTGCACCGAAAATGAGATTTACACAACTGTTTCCAAACGAGTGCTTTTACAGCCAGCCCCCCATACATTTGCTGAGCAGTGCTGCAGCTTCCCTTTTCTTCCCTCATCACACTGGAAGACAGACATCTCTCAGTCACAGTCCCAACAGGAAACCTTCCAGCCTAGAGTCCTAGCACTTCCCCACAACATCTAAACTGAGGCACCAGTGCTATGTTATCTATTGTGTGGGGCCTGTTCATTTGAGGGGGTCTCCCATTGTGCAGCTATAGATGCAAGAGGCTATGGAACCAGAGAAATTCAAATCAAAGACGGAAGCATCTTCCGAAACAAATATTTGGCTAGATCTGTAACACCAGGAAGAAGTCAAATCTCTGACTCAGCCTCTTTGTCAGGAGTTAAACAAATGAGTGAACAAGTCTGGCTTAAAAAAAAGTGCTGTCTCCTACCTTTTCCTGAGGCTTGTTTCCTGTTTCCTAGAAATGTTACAACCCCCTGTGTTTTTCTGCTGGGAAGCAAAAGACTGAAATACAAAAAAGCCCTCCATAATTGGAAGAACACCCCAAATTAAGTGCTATACAGAAAGTAAGCAACTGGAGAAATACGTTGTCCAACAGTAAACAGCATTCATAGCAGAAAATTCAAACAGATGTGGTCAAAGCAGCTACAAAAGAATGTAAACACAGTTACAGAGCTAGAAGAGGAGCCATAATGAGAACAAAAGATATATTGTTAATACAAAGGATAGAGTGGGAAGAATCATAAACAAAGTCACACGCTGAGAGGAAACATCAAAATAAGTACTGACTGAATGACTTCAATACAAAATAAAATTAAATTTAAAAAGCCTCATGCCTGGAAATGCAAATAAAAGGAGTACTGAGAGGAGAAAACGTCACCAGAAAGATAGGAGAAACGCCAAACAGAAAAGATTAACAATGGAAAAAAGTCACTGAGGGCCAAAGAGTATTTGCCAGCTTACTCTGGAGGTTGGACTTGGAATAAGGAAGATGAAGATGGGGTATTTGTATCCCATAATATTAAATCTTAAGCTGAAGAAGATAAATTGGGACAGAAATCTCCCTATTTTTTAACATAGTTGATAGACAAATAAGCTCTTCCTCTAAATTGCTTCAGGTGCCACTTCTTTCTACAGGCTAAACAGGTAGGCCAGAGGGTAAGAAGTGACTGAGTCAAATCAACAGTTCTTGGAGGCAGCAGTCTCCCCTTTCCAGCTTCTTTTTCTTTTCTCCCACATCTTTCTTATGTTGCCTCTGGACTTTATCTGATTAATCTCAAGGTGAGGCAACAACACTCACTAACCTGGCAAAAATGTATACCTTTGGAAGATGGGCAAGAGTATTTTTTTGCCGTTTTATCAGGTTGAACAGCCTGCTATCAGATGAGCTCCTGAGGTGGCTCAAGGTAAGCAGTGGCATCATGTAGGCAAGAGCAGAGAGGGTTAACAACAGAAGGGCGGAGGGAAAGGAGAAGTAATTTTTGCAGGATCAAGCTTTTAATTTAATTTAAGACATCTCCTGAAGTCACCAGAAGCCAGTTTTGTAACTTAACCACATTAGTTAAACATATTCAGTTAGATGGTGAGAACTGTGCCACTACCATCATTTCTGTACACAGAAGAGGGGCTATTGGTATTCTGAGGCACTTTTCAAACTTGCATCTTCAGATTCTCATGTGTTTGCTATTTATGTTAGTCAAACCTTGCCCCCAAAAGTTTAAACAAAGTAAAATAAGTACTATCCTCAACTGCCAGCCTTTCCTTTTCTATTTTGCTCACAGCACTGTTTTTTTTTTTTTTTTATTACAGTACTTGAAGTATTACATGCTTTCAAGGGGAAGCTAGCATCAGATTGGCACACTTGTGGTTTTTATTGCAAGTCTCATTATGCCTGCTGGGGTTTATTTTTAGCTTCAAAACCTTACATTATGCAAACAGATCAGAATCTGCATATTCACATTTCTCAGTGGTGTTCACTGCTTTCTTCTTTGTAGATGTTTTGGTTATATATTAAAAATTTCCCTGCTTCTTTGATATATCTTATACATACTTCAATACCCTTTAGGAAGGCTTTGTGTAGTATTCAGACTAAATTTAGCCAATTTCATAACTTTTTTTTTTTTTTCTACTGTCCTGGCTGCTTACACATATTAAATGAAGTTTGAGCAGAAGGTGAAACAAGGATTCTACTGCCTATAGGTACAGCTGTACAAACAAGCTAATACAGGGCATACCAGGGTGTGAACATGCAGCATATCACATGTTTTGCAGAAGCTCTCTGCAGCCTGTTCTCTCTCTAGTTTCTGATATGCTATTACAACACATTACCGGACTTTCTGATACTTTGTTAGCTAGTAGAAGCTTGTATATATATATGTTCAGGCTGGGTGACCATGTTGGGCCTTGCTTTCTTAATACATAGAATTATTTCCCTCTGGGAGTTACAACTTCTAAATATTTTTAGATGGTAAATGCATCTCATATTTCAAACGTGTGCACATGGCAATAGACTACATACATGAAGAAACTGTTGTAGGTATCAGAAAAAATCATAGAATCATAGAATAGTTACGGTTGGAAAGAACCTTAAGATCATCTAGTTCCAACCCCCCTGCCATGGGCAGGAACACCTCCCACTAAACCATGCCATCCAAGGCTATGTCCAGCCCCACCTTGAACGCCGCCAGGGATGAAGCATTCACAACTTCCATGGGCAGAGTAAAATACATCTAAGGAAGTTCTTCCAAAAAAAAAATTCCTTGGAGCTAGTTTTCTGTTTAGGAAGATTTTTATACCTCGGTTCTTCTGCAAACCCATCCCTGCCAGTGTTCAAGGCCAGGCTGGACAAAGCCTTGGGCAACATGATCTAGTGTGAGGTGTCCCTGCCCTTGGCAGTTGGGTGGGAACTAGATGATCTTAAGGTGTTTTCCAACTCAAACCATTCTATGATTTGATGATTCTATAACATCAAAACATTCAACACATACTTAGTTTTAAGTTTGGGAGTGGTCATATTAAAGTCAATGAGACTAAATAATGCATGCAACAGTTATGCAGGAACAAACTCCCTTGCACAGTTAGGGATTTTCTTGCTTTTGCAACCAATAAATTTGATTGACTTATAACGTTAATAAAAACAATTTATTTATCCTGTGAAAAGACATGACACTGTCCCTATACACAATCTCTCCCTATGTACAACAGCGTATGTGTGTTTGTACATTGACTGGGTCCTTGGGTTGCTTGAGTAAAAGGTAAAATGACAATTCATTAGCTCATTATCCTTTTTTTTAATATGTATCACCTTCTCCATGTTCCAGTGACTATGTGAATATTGTAGGTTATAAAAGAAACAAATGCCAGAGGCAATGAGATAGGTGTGTTGCATAAACCTGCAAGCTGTGAAAGAGCTGTGTGTCATCTGCAGCATCCACCCAGTTCAACATTCTGAGAACAGGGTGGAAAATGGACAGCAGTGAAGGTATGAATAATACTTCAGCAAAACTTCCTTCCCATTGGATTGGGTTTTCTAACTGCAATGATTCAAAATGGGCACTCCACCTTGGAGACAGTGTTTAAACTCTGGAAGAAAGCTGTCCATAATAAATATCTGAAACCAAGGTAATACCCGAGATAAATAAACTGCAGGCTGAGAAGGAAATCCATTTTAGATGGATATATAAGGGATGTAGCTTTCATCTTATTTGGCTTTCCTAAATAAAATAAAACGCATCTACAAAAAATCTGTCCTATACCATAGTGTTCATTACAGCCAAATGTAAAATATACAACTGATTTGAAACATAATTTTAGAGGTCTGGTGTTAAAACTATAAATCAGGACAAAGCGTATCGGAAAATATACTTTCAGAAAGTAAAAATGAGGGATGTTACAACAGAGGTCTTTATTAATAATTTTTAAAATCAAAGTTTGTATTATTATTGAAAAATGCTAGGTTTCAGAGTGCATTTCTGATTTGTTACAAGCCTGAGTCTACAATGTTTTTTCCTGGTTCTAGTCTGCAACTAGAAAAAAAACAGTCCTTTTGTTCTGTGGGCTTCTAAGGCATCTTAAGGCAGCCTCTGGGCTCATTTCCAGAAGGAGGGATTATATGTGATGGACATAAACAACTATTTACATATGTTAATCTCTGTAAATGTAAGAAGTAATAACCTGGGGTTCCAGTGTGACCTCTAAGACATGTTGAAATCAAATCCCTGAAGAGTAGGTGTTCACTCTGAAGACTGTTATTTTTTAGTTTCTGAAAAACAATTTTTCCAGATTAAAATTGGTGTTTGAGATGGCTTTGGGATGATTCATGCCTTGCTTTTGACTAAAATTTTTTTAGAGACTTTTGCAATCAAAACCTAAAGCTTCTGCTTTAATTAGGATGTGGGAAACTGTAGAGGCAATTATTTATATACTTAATATATACTCTCTCTATATACATATAACTCCGTTTATTCTAAGTATACTCTGAGAAAATGGTAATTTTAAAATTTTAATGCATTATTTTAATGTAACTTTCTCTGTTATTATTTCTCCCTTACTCTCAGTCCAGGAAGCCACTTGCAAAACCTTACTAAGTTTAATTCCATATGAGTTTAAGAAGTCTATCTTCCTGAAATACCAGTTTAATGAAAAGCCAGCAAAGTCTTTCAATAATAAAATTAAAAGTAGTATTAATAATAGTAATAAAATTTATTATACTAAAATTATTAGTATTTCATATTTTGCCTATCTATGCAGTATGTTGATAGTTTTGTTAGACTTATATTTAACTACGGTAATATATTATTATATTTTTCTAACTCTTTCCCTGACCCTTGTGTACCCTTGGGTACCTCCCTTCACCTTCCATTTTCCTGCCTGTAAACTGGGAGTGACAACAGCACAGATTAGTATCACAGATAGTACAGCCTCTACAACAGCAGGTTGTGCAGGGGGTTTTTGCTTGCATGCAGGTCTTCGAGGTAGCATCCGTATCCATTCTTACCTTTGGCTTGCCTTTGGAAGCATGATGGAATTTCTAAAGAAATGTTTCATATTAAATACAAAACTGAACTCTTTGTCCAGAATCATCAATCCTCTAAAGTTTCTAGGAAAGTGAATTCTACTCAGAAAAAACACAAACAAAATTCTTCTTCTGAGGTATAGGTACTGTCGGTGCATTAAAGGGAGCGCCCTCCTGACCTCCACCTTATATCCTGGGGCAGTAGATAGGGTTACTTCATATCCTTGCCTTAGCTTGTGTAACTGGTCACAAACATATAGAGTTTTAAAATTCCTGCAACATTACCTATTTCCATGAAAACCTGCAGCTCTGCTTCCCACAGGCCAGTTACAGATTCAGTAGACAAATTTTTTTTTTTTACTTTCACTGCCTTACTATGGTATCCCCCTATTTTCTTGTTGAAAGTTTTCTATTAACCACTACAAAGAGGCAATTTTCCATTCCCTGAGCCTCTTTTTATATCAGTTAAACCCCTTCTTCCTTAAGGAGAAAATACTTTCAATCCGTGTTGGTTTATTTGCTATCATGTAATCACTAATTACACATCCAGAGTTAGTGTTTAAACAACAGATTTGAGAGATACATAATTAACTGTTCAAAGCAGTTCATGATGCTACAGAAAAAAATCCTTAGGTTTGCTTGCCACTGGATTTTTTAGTAATTAATATAGCTGTTTGAAGAATTGAATAAACTACAATAATCAGGGAAGTTTCTAGCTTAAGAGGCTAATATTTATCTTCTCATTCAGACAAATCAAATCGGCTTTCCCTTTTTTTTTTTTTGTTTTACAGAAAAACTGCTTTCAGGCATGTTTCCCTGCCTGTGGCAAGAGGATTGGAATGAGATGATCTTTAAGTTCCCTTCCAAACCAAAACTGTCCAGGATCCTACGATTCTGTGATTCCACACCAGAGTTACAGCCTATACAAGGATTCAGAGACACCCTAGTACTTCTCCTCAAACATGAATGACGGTGAGTGACATTGTGTAAGAAAAGAGGAAGAGTAGAAGGAAAAAAAAGTGGTTTTGGCTTAAGTAGCTAAGGTGAAAAGTAAGCCTGTGTTTACATTTAGTGTGAAAGTATGAAACTTAACTTCCCAAGCTTATTAATGCCACACTGTGTGTTTAATTTGGCCTGTAAATGTAGAAAACAAGAAGGGATTTCTTTGGCATACAAAAAACAATGGCAAAGTTGGGACATTTGGAGGGATATTTATTTGCAGTTGTCTCCTTATGCTGAAAAAAGAGCTAGAAATGGGTACATCTGCAATCAAACTCACTACTGCAGAGCAGGAAGGTCTGGCACAGGGGGAAACCACATGGGCAGGTCCCTGGCCAGGGTGAGCCGGGACCCAGCTCCTTGAGAAATGGTGTTTCCAAGTTGTCATCAATATTTAGGCACAGAGCAACTATAACAGCAGCTGAAGTAATGTAGCAAGAAGGAGGAAAACTGTGTGTGAGGAAAGTGTAAAGCAGACCATGCTGTGGGGTCAGTTTGGGCTGCAGGCTTGCTCACCTCCTGCAGCTCCCTCACCTACTAATACTTGTGGATAACACCAGTAATTTAAAACATTAAAAATAACACCACTACCTCTATGTGAAAGTAGCAGTCTGCCTAAAATATCTATGTGTGTAAAAATAGATAGCAACAAGGAATCAAGTATTTCACAGCTAATGCAATATGAGTTTAAGGCCTGGGAAATGCATCATTGTTTTTTTAAACACATAGCAAGCATTTCTTCTTTTTTGTTTTTGTGCTCAGGATGCTAAATATTTAACTTGATTCAACAAATGCCATTCATCTAAATGAAATGAAAGATCATATCACATGGCCAATCTGACAGGTACATTGGGCTACTTAATCATCTGGTTAACCCCAGTCAAAGTTCAGTGACCCAAAGCAGGTGAAATTCCCTGGCAACATATTTGTGATCAGAACAGCGTATGCTTTCCTAGCTCCTTCATTCACAAAATTTCCATTTACAACTTTTAAATGGTGAAAAGTTAAGACTTAATTTTCTGTATGTGAGGGGAAGCAAAGTATCATTGTGTGTTTCCTTATGTCAGAGGCTGAAGGAAAGAAAAAGTGTTAGATGTAAGGAAAAAGACTCTCAAGTTCTTACATTAAAATTCTTCTTCAGATATAATGTTAAATTTACAAGGAACATAAATATCACTGAAAAAGCAACAACCTTGATGTTTTAAATAGCAAGCCCAACATAATTTTTATTTTTGAAATTCCCCCCCTTTATACAAAGTTCCCCAACTTAAGGCATTACACAAAAAGGCAATTTGGGCTTGCGAGCATTATTCCATGAATAATTTGCATTATACTGCTCTTATTTTTTTGTGTTTCCCTTGCTGTTGAGAATCCATCAGGTCCCTGAGATCACTAATAACCCTTGATGACTCCGATTAGCTCTATCTGAGGTTTTTATGCCACAGACACTGCCTGTAGGTCCTGGAGTCCATATAAGCTCAGGCCTGTCCTCCGCCTTGACTAAGTTGTTAGAATGTCTGTTCTGAGTTCTGCTACAGCCATGATTGTGCTTGGCCATGTACCTTGCTAATATAGGCCCTGACCTATGGACTGACTTCCTGGCTTGACCTCTGTGGTCCTGATTGGTGCTCACTGGGCTGTATCTGATGCTGGTTATTTTTTAAGGAGCCAATCCTGACTGTCACATACAGATTGACTTCCTGGCTTGACCCTTGGACTAGTCCTGACTACATAACAACAAACAACAGGAGCCTTGAATGAACCCCCAGAGAAAGAAAATCTTCAATTTTCATGTTACTTCAGCCATCACAGAGCAATGTAAGGTGTTTAATGTAAAATGGCTGGGTTTTAGCGCAAGACACAATGCAAGTCTTACAGTGGAATGGATAATTAAGTAAAGACATAAAGACTTCAACTCATGAGCTCTTCTTCCTAGAAGTGCTTCAGCAAAATCAGTTTTTTCTAATCATTTCTAAAAGTAGGATTAATCAATTAGTGTAATGCTATTCAGTGTGACAAATGTAAGAAGATTAAGCCAAGACTTGTGCATAGACAGACTCTAAAATCATTATATACAGATAATAAACACTGCAATAGAGAGAAAGGGAACTTGGAATAAAACCTCAGTTTCTGGTTTCTGCTGCACTCTAACACTTCCCTTTTTTTCTTAAAGGCAAAGGTTTTGTGATTTTCTTATCATGGACATCTTTAAGACTATTCCTAATTTTATCACAATGAAGTTAAGGCCTCTTGAAAGTTTTTGAGAACACCTCAAAACTACCAAGCACCTTGAAATCAATATTATCACCTGGGATGACAGGTGAGCTACTCAAGTTCAAGAGTCAGGGTGTAGCCCAACATGCTTATTTAAGGCTGTGCTCGAGAGAAAAAGTAGTTTTCAACATAGGCGTTTCACAAACTGTCATGGGCAGGAGGTAATTACATGCATGAATATTCTCAGCCTGCTTTACTTATGCAATGTTTGAAATAATGCGGGCTTGGGTTCTATAACAGCAAGAAAAGAACAAAGTACATCACTCTTGAGATCAATAGGACTTAAATGCTTAAAATACTGCTGTGCTTTCTTTGCTTTTTTGTTTGTGAACCTTTCTGTTTCAATTATCTGAACTACACAATATGGTTCATGATTGAAACAGCGAGCAAAACACCTCACCAGTGGTTTCATCGACTTTAGGAGCACTGTTAACTAGGCCGAACTGCTTTAAACGGAAGAGCCACATGGTGGCAGGAGAGAACAAGGCATACAAAAAAATTGTTCTGCTGAAAGCTTCCCCCTTTTTTAACTACATGATAGATGCTCCCTTCTAAAGGGTAATTGAAGCTTTGTGGCTATATTTCTAAACCTAATGGGCACAAACATAATTCATTAGTTACAAAGTCTAAAAAAGAAAGTCTGCTTCTAAGCTTCTGATACTACTCACCAAGTTCAATAGGGAATTTATAAAGTAAATGTTACTATTACAATAACTGTTGAAGTTCCATAGTACAGTTCAGATATGGAATCTGAAACACATTAATTCCATCACTTAAATCACTGACTTCACACATTCCATAAAAATTATTTTCTTCTAATCTGAACCTTTTATCAAATGTTTAGCTATCTAGTTTAAAATGTTGAATCCTTACTATGAACCACCAATACGATTTTTTTAAGTAATAGATTTAAGGGGAAGAAGGCATGAATGAATCCAATAGCATAGCATTCTATCATCTCCATACTTATCAGTGCAAGAATTTTCTTAGTACTGTAAATAATGCTGCAAAGTTTCTGGAATTCTAGTGGCCATCACCATAGTCTTGGTTACATCCAACTCTTAATGATCACAAGAGCAGCATAAGCTCCTCACCCTCACCAAGGACACAATTACGTCTCTCTAAACTGTTTTATTGATTATTTTTTTTTTAACCTATTTAAAACTAGTAAAGATCTAGCTGAGGAGTTTTCTAATGAAATGTTTTAGTGGTCAAGTGATCTGACAAGAAAGCCTTCACAAAAACCTCAAACAGCCTTGCAAAACAATAGTTCTCACTTCCCTCTCTGTTCACTTTGTACGCTCAGCTTTCACAGCTGAAATTGTCAATTTCATTCTAAGGCCATATTCTTCTTAATAATCTTAACTGACTTATTTCTCACTTTTTCACTCAAATATATTTTTTCGTTACTCTTCCTTTTTCCCTACATATGTAGAAAAGGGAGTAATACAAAAGTTGTAGGATGCAAAACCAGAGAGAAACTTCATCATTGTTCATTTTCTCTAATTTTGCATCTTCTAAAATATTTATTATGGAACAGACTCTCGCCTGAATGTGAAAGAATTTGCATGCCCATGTAGTCTTCATGCCATCTGTTAGCTTCCAGTTCCATAACTGAAGTCTTAACTGTATTTAAAATGTCTCTAACTTTCACTCCTTTCTGGTTTTGTTAAAAAAGAAATAAAAAATTCTTTAGTATAATGTAGTCCCCCCTGTTTCTGCCTGCAAATAAGGATCTCTCTGATTTCCCTAGTGTTAGATCTCAAATTACAAGTTTTCTCTAAGTATTCACAAAGCTCCACTGTTTTACTCTGGACCTCTGTAATAGCTATTTTACCATGATATTTACAGAAAACTTTTGATGTCAGCAAGCAACAAAAGGTGGAAGACTGAATGATACCTTTTCTTTGTGTTCTTTTTTTTATCCTTAATGTATATTGGCTATGTATGAACTAAAATTACTTCAGATTCTCCTTCAATTCTGCTAATAAAGCACAAAGCAGGTTAAGGGAGGGGATTCTACCTCTATTCTCCAGCCTAATGAGACCTGCCCTGCAGTCTTGTGTCCAGCTCTTGAACAACAACACGAGGGATGAGGAGCTGCTGGAGTGAATCCAGAGAAGGCCACAGAGATAATGCAAGGGCTGGAGCAACTCTGCTTGGAGACAAGCCGAGACAGCTGGGCTTGTCCAGCCTGGAGACGAGAAGGCTCTGGGAAGACCCTAGAGTAGCTTCAAGTGCTTGAAGGGGCTGACAAAAAATCTGGAGAGGGGATTTTGACAAGCACCTGTAAGAACAGGAGAAGGGGAATGGCTTTAACCTGACAGAGGGGAGATTTAGATTAGACATGAGGAAGAAGTTCTTCCCTGTGAGGGTGGTGAGGCCCTGGCTCAGGTTGCCCAGAGAAGCTGTGGCTCTCCCATCCCTGGCAGTGTTCAAGGCCAGGTTAGTCAGTGCTTGGAGCAACCTGGTCTAGTGGAGGGTGTCCCTGCCCATGGCAAGGATTGGAACTGGATGAGCTTTAAGGTCCCTTCCAACCCAAATCATTCTAGGATACTGTGAATTTACTTTATTCAGCTCGATCCTACTATTGAAATGTGATACATGCCTGATGGGCATACACATGAAATACCATGGCAAATTTCTGCCTAGGTAAGATTTTAGTGTTAGATTATTACTCTTCATAAACATGCGAAATTCAAACCAGCTGGTCACCTCCTAGTACTCAGTGTTCTAAGCAGTGTTGTATTGATTCCACATAATGTTCTCTGTGCTTCAGTGTAACCTGAGGTAATTTGGCTCAGGTGACTGAAGCGGCCTTCTCAGCTCAGCCTTCTTTGCTGTGTCATGAGAAAACAGCTGAATACTGAAACAGAGACAGAATTCATAAACAAGGACAGAAGATAAAAGAAGCAAGAAAAATAAGGGGAACTCATATGAGATGAAACCTCATTGTTCTCAGGAGGGTCTGAGTGACTCAAGAATTACTAGTAGGACTGCTTCCACCTCTGAGCCACAGCTTTGAACTAGCTTGAGCAATCAAGGAGAGTCTGTTTTCTGTCAGTTTTCGAATATAATCCATATGATGTGTAAGGTAGTCAACAAGAAGCATGAACTATCACTGTCATATGATGCAGCATTTTGGACCAAATCTACACTAGGTCTTAGGTTGGCTGTGATTCAGCACTTTTGGAGACAAGAATAGTCACTGTCCATTGGCTGAATGGGCCTTTTGGAATACATGTGGTTTTATGATAGATCATGTTAGCACAGACAAAGTGGTAATTCTTGAAACATTGAGATGCCTGGCATACCTGCTAAAGGAAGAAGAGTCAACCGTATCATCGGCTTATACTTCTACACTAGAAGATTAGAATCATGGATGTGTTGCCTAAAATATTAAACCAGTGATTTTTTTTTATCAGTGCATACCAACATATGCGAGAACTAACTCTATTTGCTCGGTAGAAAAGTGAAATTACCCTTCAAAAGAAACACAGTTCTTAAAGATGGCTGACTACTGGAGGCAGCCATCTAAGGCCATTAATATAAGAAGATGGTTCTAGCTTTTTGATGGACTGTGTGTTTTGCAAGTACCTCAGTACTTCAGTTGTGTGTAGAAAGCAGTGGAGAAAATGTGAGAACTGAATACTGAAACAGAAAACCTATGCTACCTACTGTCAAAGCACAGAAGTAGGATCTAGCTAATGTGCTGCTCTTTGGTCTGTTGACCACAAGAAACATTATCATTGTTTGGTTAACTTAGTTTAGGTCCCTGTACTAAGTAGTGTAATTTCAGTGGAAGCGCAGCACCTGATACTAAATGATTCAGAGTAACAGCTTTCAGTTCAAAACTGCCTTAACTAATCATTTCATTGTTCCCTTGATCACATTACCTGATCTGTGGATGTTATTAGTTTCCTTTTTAAGATTCCTAGCTTCTGGACAGGATGCCTGAGCAGTGAGCAGTGAGGTTCACTCATCTGTGAGTGATAGGATCAAAAGAGAACAATAGGTCTGACTCACTATTCCTTACTGACTGATTTAAAAAAAAAACTAAACAAAACCAAGATACTGCTGCAGTACGCAGTATTGCACAGTTCATATATTTGGCCACGGGTCCTTTTAGAGTCTGTTCTAGGTTAGGCGTAGCTGGCCATATGGCACTTAATATGCAGTCAATGCTCCCAAAAGCTTGTTGAATAGAAAATGCCACAAAAAACCCCATTGGTTCATTCATGAGTTGAATGATACACACAGGGAGATGCTTAGCAGGTTAACCCGATTCTTAATAAGAAGACTGCTTATAGCTAGGCATAGGCACAGACTGATAAAAAGGGAAATTCTGGTCAGGTAGCTTGTACCAAAGTTTGTCATAGTCTTTTCCCAACCTGCAAATTGTGAAATGCTTAGCTCTTTGTGGCCTAGAACTCCATTTCAGTTGCAGCGCTCATGTGCTTATTATCTCCTCATCTGTTCTCTGCTGTTGTTGAATAGTGAGTGACTCCTATCTCAAGAACATATTGAGAAACTCAGCTTCACTTTTTAGTGCAGTAGATAACTGAAGTTGCTGCTTTAGTTGTGAGATAGTGCTACATTGGGTATACTAATATATATTGGATATCCTAACAGCAATTAAAGAGTCATTAGTGGGGTGGAAAAAGAATAGTAGGTGGATAGGGCAAAGTCTTACAGGATTTCATTTGCTAACTCTCTGCTGCAAATAAAGTCTTGCTAAAGTTTTGTTTACTTGAACTTCAGTGAAGGAGTCCTATTGATGGAAAGCCCTCTGTGGTGTGGACTTTCCTCCTGTTGAGAAGAAAAAAATGACTTTTTCATAACAAGCAAGAACAACAAATATGTATTCAAAGCTTAGAGAAATATTCTTCCATTAACAGGTGAGGATTTTACTTCCCCATGTTTATTTATGAGTTAAATTAATACAACTTGAATATCCTTGGCTGCTACATAATCAGATTTTGAAAATTAAGTTCTAGTTAGTATTTGTAATGTCTTTGTAAAGACTAGTAACAGCTACTTAGCAGCTGTCCAGATCAATGTACAGGAAATTACAACGTTTCTTAGTAATCACTAGTTGTCTTTACCTATCTACAAGTTACTGCCTTAAAAATAAGCAAGAATAAGCATAAAGAATGCTAGGCACAACCAAAATAAAAAAAAACCTTCAGAAGCCACCACTTGATGCCATGTTTTTCCACAATGAGCTTGCACACATTCACAAAACTAAAACAAGGTCCTCGCCAGTGCTAAATTTATTGGTTTCTTATTCACTCTATTTCACAAGAGAAGAAAAAATAATGCTTTTATTTGCAAGGTGAAGTTCGTATGATATTTGACACTTTGTGCTGCTGCCATAATTTTGTGACCCAGAAAAAATAGTATCATGAAGTCTATAAATCTGTTCGCCATACAACACAGAATTCTTGTACCTGTTTTTTTTCTGAAAAGTCACATCACACTTCACATTATACCTGTTAAAACCTATTAAGACAACATAATTCAGTAAATGAGCTTGACTGTGTAAATAATCCTTACCACTTTCAAACCTAAATTAAGCAATGAATAAAAATAACGCTATTTTCCATCTACCCAAAATTTTTGTGTGCCATTAATATACTCTAAAACCATTCTCACACATAACAGTACAGTCTCTTAAGACTTTAGATTATATAAGCATTTTTGATGATCTAACTTTTTTTTTTTTTTTAGAAAGAAAACTTAGTTTTAAACTTCAAAACTTCTGTTTTCCACCCACAGTCCTTTTCCCTTTCCTGCACACAGGTTTCTAGAAATCACAGACAATTTTAATGGAAAGTAAAAATTCTGTATTCCTTACACTCTGAGCTTTTAGCCACCTTGCTGAGATTCTCAGCACCAGTGCTAACTTCAGGATGCAGACATTAACTTAAGAACTGAACTAGGTTGTCAATGCCAATTCTTTTATAACACACAGAATAAACTCTAATAACTTTTACCTGTCTCTAGCTTTGCCTACACTGCTTAGCAAAGGAAACTGAGAGTATGAGGAGAAAGGACTACTGAGGGAAGGATGCAGAATCACATTATGCATTAGGGTTCTATGTTCCTTGTTAGAGATTTTCTGTGCTTACTAAAGCATCTTCTTGCCTGGTTAAAACCACACTTTTTCTCTTGTCTTCCTCTGTTACAGTCTGACTCATCTGTTCAAACAGCTTTGATATCTTGACAAACCTCAGGTGACTCTGAAATCTTCGTGCAGCAAAAGCATAAAGTAGAGGGTTAATACAGCTACTGATGAATACAAGTGCTCCAGAGATGTACACTCCTCTGTCTACAATTTCATCCAATGCCAAAGACATTTCCTTATTAGAGAGTTCTACGCGAACTGAAACAATATCTAGGATGTTAAAGAGATGATGAGGGAACCAGCACAAAATGAATGCCACCACAACGCTGGCAATGAGCCGCTCTGATCGCTGCTTAGATTGGTAAGTCATTCTGCTTATTCTTCTTGCAACACACATGTAACAAGTGCAAATAATTAAAAAAGGGATTACAAAACCTGCAAGAGTCTCCAGCAAAAGATATAACATTTTCTGTCCATTAGAAGAGTAGTTGCGACATGTGCATAGTAGTTGACCGTTCATTTCTTCTGTCTCTTGAAATGGAATAACAGAAATGCCGAAAGTAATAGACAGGAACCAAATCAGGAACATGATTAAAGCAATCTTTCGTTTTGTTTTGTATCTTTGAATGGTGAAAGGATAGAAGACAGCCATTAACCGCTCCAAGCTCAGTGCTGTAATTAGAAATATACTAGCATACATGCTGCAGTAAATTATGAAAACCAGTATTTTGCAGATGACAACTCCAAAAATCCATGAGTCAGCGAAGGAGTAAATCCAAATTGGTAAAGTAATCAGTACAAGGACATCTGCAATGGCTAGGTTCAAGATTAGCAGGACTGAAGGAGATGCTTGCTTCATTTTGGTACAAACAGTCCAGATGACGATACAATTTCCAGGAGTCCCAATAATAAATGATAAGCTCAGTATTACGCAGACTACTGACCTCACAATATTCCACATCGAGTGCATACTGCTTTCCTCAGCTTGATTCATGCTGGAAATCCTTCAGTTCTTCTTGGTTGTTAATATCTTTGGCACTTTGTGCCCTGCTTTTATTCAGTAGGTGTTAGTGAACTACTTCTCTAACTGGTCTTCTGAAGACTAATACAGCACACCAGCTCACGTCTTAATGCTCACACTTGCAAACATTTGACTGCATATGGCAGTTCCTGTTGTTCAGGAAGACTGTGCACTTCTGCATACAAAGCGAAAACAAAGATACAGCGCAGCACCTGCCTTTGTTATACACCCATCATATGTCAGCAGATTTTACTGTATGCTGGTGGTCTTCCAAAAGAAGCTTGCTACTTTGTTAAACTTACTGATCTAATCAACAGCTATGAGAAGAAAGCAGCCCTCTTTATGCTATTCTACTAATTTATATGAATGAATAACACTTCATGAAAGTCAGAAAAGAGGGGTGGCAGATAAATCATGAATGTGCATTATGTTTGACATGAAATTCTACCCCAAAGCATGAAAAATTGTGCTTACTGCTTTCATGTCATCTTTTTTAATTCAGCAGAAAACAGTTGAACACGCTTTAGAAATATGCTGGCATAAAGTAAAACAACATTTTCTTATAGTGAGACACTGCTGGTAGAATAAAGCTGGTGGGAGTTGTATCTCTAATGCTCTGGGAAACTGCAGTCATTTAGCCAAACAATAACCAACAGAATAGTCTGTATATAGGGTTATAGGAGGAAATGCTCTATGTCTGAGAAAAAATGCATTATTATGTTGTCCTCCCCCTGCACCAGCAATGGGTGGTTATCTCTAAAGTAACTTGCTGAGTCCTGTGTGAATCCTATGTTCTTCAGTGTCTGGCTACAGAAAATGAAAATATTTTGTTATCCTGATGTCAAAACATCTTCTTTTGAAGTTCATTTCTAAACAGTTAAAGGAGGAACTAAACCAGCCGCATGGAAACGGCCAAGAGTCACAGAAGTGAAACTGGATGGGTATTTTCCATCAAAAAGATTCACGGAAGAAGTTATGTGCAGTGCTCTTAAATTTAAGATTGTGTTACAGATTATTTCCCTAAGTGCTGAGGTAGAATTTTACAAACCTGGCAAATGTGGAGCACGACATTAAGTTGGAAAGTATCTCTCACCATGGAAAAAGGGTTGCACCACCACTCCCCCCCACCCCAAATCAGCTTAGCTAGTTTTGATCTCATAAGAGTATAATGAGATCAAAAGCAAATCCAGAATGGCTCCACTAAAGTCAAGTATTATCTCTTCAAAATGCTATTTGTGTAATAAATACTTTAATTTGGATGTAATCTGTTATACGATTCTGGTTCCTTTTATTTTTAACTGCATTTAATACAGATTGGGTGCGGTAAAAAACCCAAACCAGTAGTTTGTACTCTAAAGGGAATTTCAGAAAACCACTTGTGAAAATCAACTAACGAAGGGAAGTGACGGGCAATGTCTTTTCTTCTAAGGAAATCACCTTTATACATTTCATTATTTCTCCAGAAGTAACTTCGGAAGAGCTCTGTATTAATTTATTGGCAGTGGAAAACAGAGATTGAACAAAGTTACAGATTTTTGTTAGAAAAAAATAAAATCAAGGAGAGATGCCCAGCATCTCTTGTCCCCCAGTGTTACAGGACAGGAGGTTCTTTTAGGTAAATTTTCAATCTAGTTTATTATTATTATTATTGTATCACACACTTGTTATTAAGAATTTGACCTAGTTTGCAGAGGGCCTTGGTAACTTTAGATTGTAAGACATTCTGTTTAACTTAAAGCCATAATTGATCAAAATTTTGTGTAGCAGTAAGCTGTGCTATCTGCTAGAAACTGTAGATAACAATCAGCTATTATGTAATTAAATCTTTCATGTCATGGTAGTGCTCTAATTGTAACTACAACCCTCATGCTACCAAGGATCCCCAAGAAAACTTGTACTTTCCTGTGACACCTCTAAGATTTTCCTCTAAAAAACGTTCTTTTTGGTGGTAAAGAGCATTTGCCTGTACACCTATTGGTGTCGGTATTAGTATAGTTCTAATTCAGTGGTGTATGGATCTGGCTGAACTTCTGAAGCATCTGTCCTTCCATTTTTCAGAAACGTGTTTCTCCCCTTCATCAAAGTTTGCTTGCCAGAAGACCTCTGCTTCTGGCTGTTATCTTTAATTTAAACAAGAAAACAAAGGAATAGCACAATTTCAGCAACAGCCTGGGAGAGTGTTTAAAAAAAAAATCCCAGACAGGTGTTGAAATGCTAAGACTTTCTTGCGTAAGACTCTGAAGACAGGCTATGAGACTTAATATCACAGGTATTAGAGTCAATATTAGCTAGAGAGTATGTCTCTGAAAAGCTCTGACTGTTGGATCTCTGTGAAAACTATGGACTGTTTGTAGGCTGTCCTTAACATTCTCTAGAAGTGCCTGACCATTACCTGTCAAATTTGCACTAGTAGTACATGAACTTTGTGGCAAATTTAATAAATATTTCCATTAACAATGGGAGCAGTGTAGTATGTTCAGTAACATGCTGAACATGCCGAACATGCCGAACATGTCAGTGGCTGAACAACTCAGTCTCTTCCTCATTCTAGTGAGCAAATGTGGGTGGGGCTTTTAATGCATGAACACTTAGTTGAACTTGGACTTTTGACCACATAAGCTCTGATCTAATTCTATTAACAGCAGTGAAATTAGGGGGCATTTCTGTGTTTATAAACAAAAAGGTCTAAACCTGAAGTTTTTTGTGTTCACACATATGTGTAGTGTAACAATTCAGCCATTAACATAACAAACTTTGAATCTGTTACCTTGAGATTGGTGAATAACTTCTGAAAACTTCCCAAGCTCAAGAAGTCTGTGCTACTGCTAACAAAACATTTTAAACAGAATTTGATTTTTATATATTAGAGGCATGTTTCAGACATCCTTCTAATGATTTATTTTTTTTTGTATGCATGCATGAGCTTCCCTCTGGTGGATGGTCTGTAATTTACACTACTACTAAGCATATTCAGACAGCTGTATTTGGATCACTAAATGTAAATTACAACTGATACTTCCAGCTCTTGCATATTCACTCTGAGAATCAGAATTTCACTTCAAGATGCTGAGAATCTTCGGGCTAGCAGCCTCTGCTCAAATTGCATCATCCCTCCCTGCAGTAAGAGCATATCTGTAACAATTTACAGAGTAGCTGATGCATGGGAAACCTGCGTTGCATACCTTGTGTGAATATCTCTACCAAAAAGACTTGATAAATCCTCTCCAATCTCTTCTTCAGAAGGATCTCCTGGATGTTTGTGAATGTAGGATAGTGATCACCAAGTACCACATATCTGCTGAGATGCTGGAAACTGGTGTTAGTAACCTTGTTTGCCTGCTAATGCTGAAGGGAGGAAGTGACTAGTCTCAACCCCTTTGCTCTTCAGTCATTGAAACAAGGTAGTATCTGCAGAATTGGCAGAGCTGGCTTGCAATGAACTTGACTCAATGGTGTGAAAGTGGCACACTTTGCTCTCCTCAGAAAATTATGGTCTAGTACATAGCCCATGTAAATGTTGCTTTCTTGACTACAGGAAGGTCCCCTGTATACATGGGATCTCATGATGTTTTGCAGCAGCTAATAATGTCATTGCTCTGTGACTACTGAGAAGGAAAGTGCAGTGTGGGAAAAGGCATGTACCATACATTTCTAAGGTCTTGCAAACACTGCTTGTGACACCAGCCCATGAGGCAGCAAGTACAAACGAGAACACTCTCAGCGCTGCTTTATCATCAGAGAAAATAACTTAGTGAAGAGCTACCCTGGGATCAGTTCCAGGACATAATAAAAGGTGTGCAGTTCTGGTGTCCTCAACATAAAAAGGACATGGAACTGTTAGAACAAGTCCAGAGGAGGGCCACGAGGATGATCAGGGGACTGGAGCACCTCTCGTATGAAGATAGGCTGAGAAAATTGGGGCTGTTCAGCCTGGAGAAGAGAAGGCTGTGTGGAGACCTCATAGCAGCCTTCCAATACCTGAAGGGGGCCTATAGGGATGCTGGGGAGGGACTCTTCATTAGGGACTGTGGTGAGAGGACAAGGGGTAATGGGTTTAAACTTAAACAGGGGAAGTTTAGATTGGATCTGAGGAAGAAATTCTTTACTGTGAGGGTGGTGAGGCCCTGGAATGGGTTGCCCAGGGAGGCTGTGGATGCTTCATCCCTGGCGGCGTTCAAGGTGGGGTTGGACGTAGCCTTGGATGGCATGGTTTAGTGAGAGGTGTCCCTGCCCATGGCAGGGGGGTTGGAACTCGATGATCTTGAGGTCCTTTCCAATCCTTACTATTCTATGATTCTATGATTCTATGTGTACCTTGCATTATAAATAGAAAGTCTGGAAGATTCTGTCCCATGCGCATTATTACTAATCAATCATCTAATATTACAAAATTATTCCCCTTAGTCAGCTCAATAGCAAATACTGATAGCTTTATAGTTTATAGACTGGCCAGAGAAAAGATCTCCTGCTTGTTATGTTCAGGGAAAACTGCTTTAGAACTTGTGATAGGAGGAGTGCTTACAAGGCAACTGAGGTACGTGCATCAGCACATGATTACATAATGGTACCTTTCTTATTCTAACAGAATGATCACAGACAACCAGAACAGGTTTACCAGCAGCTGTGAAACTATTCAAGCGTATGGTGAAATATTCTCCTTGCACAGACATACCAGGCTCATGAGAGGTGCTAATTAAGATAGTGGAAAAATGTATTTACAATTCTGACTATAGGCAGGAATATGAACAGCAATGATGCAGAGATTATGGGAAAATTTAAATATCTTTTCAACATTATTATGAATGTATATAGTTAAACTTTCCTTTTATTTATAGTTCAAACAGTAAATGCACAAATTTGTTACAATTTAAGGAAAAACTCTGGTCTTTGTAAACCAGCTATAACTAAGTTATTTGTATATATACAAACTGTTGCTAGCCAATACCCTTATCTACACAAGCATATCTGGCATGACAATCGCTATTGGGTAAATCAAATACATTGTTTACCTACTCTTCCTTTTGAGTAATAAATTACTGATGATAAATACTGCTTGGATGATTTGCTGCCAAATGTTACTTGCTTTTTCCTTATTCTTTGGCTAAGTCTCCTGCCGTTCCTACCTCATTTGCTGGGATTGCATGTAAATATCATAGTACCACAGGATCAACACCTCTTTTTGTTATCCAGCAGTGCAATGAAAGTCTTTAGCAGTCTATCTCTTAGTAAAGAACCTGTGATTAAAAAAACCCAAACCCATACTTTGCTGTTCATGAACTGCAGCAATGGATAGTAGCTGTCATTTTGCACGTAAACGAGGCATACACTATTTCCTACGGCATACCCTTATGTAAAAGGATTTGTCCATGTAGTAATGTGTTTTCAACACAGGGCGGCACTGGGTAACCACCTGTGGTTTTTTGGCCGGGTCAGTAGGCTATGGAGGTACAGCCTTTCTATGCACATGGTGCACAGTGATCAAGGCTGAGACCTTCTTTTGAATAAGCAGTTTAGAAGTTTGTGACTTAAATTTCAATATTGTTTCTGATTTATTGCCAACTTCATAGATAAAAATCACAATGTCTTTTCTGTCTTATAGATGATGTTATTTTGTACATGCTCATAGTTGTAGCTTTTTTAGTGCTGTTTTGATATATGTCCATTTCCAATATTACATTTGGCTGCAACTAATACAGTAGCAGCAGCTCCCTCTGCAACGAAAGTAGCTTGGAATCTGATTTAATTTTCTACACCCTTGAAGTACCAAAATTTTGAAAGTTTGGCAATGATAAGAACAATTGGTTCTCCATTGTAGTTTCCATTAGCGTGATTCCGTAGTCTCTTTGAAAAGCAGATCAAGCTGCAAGCTCTCATGTTGCGAAACAATCCTGCTCAGCAGATTAGAGCTGCTTCCGAGACTTATTTAATTCCTTTAATACATGAGAATTAAGCCACCCGCTTGGGCCCTACTGCGACAGTCTTGGTTTTGTGTCCCTAATCGTAAGGCTGGTTAACTGTGCTGAAAATTGAAAGACTGTACTAATTTTATGAGGAATATAGAGATTTTCTTCTGCTCTAATTGTGAATGCTTCATCCCTGGTGGCGTTCAAGGTGGGGTTGGACATAGCCTTGGGTGGCATGGTTTAGTGGGAGGTGTCCCTGCCCATGGCAGGGGGGTTGGAACTCGATGATCTTGAGGTCCTTTCCAACCCTAACTATTCTATGATTCTATGATTCTATAGCAGCCACATGGGTGTGTTAGCAAAAGAAACTTGCAGACAAATGTTTCCACCCTCAGTCACTCAGTAATTACCATACTTGGTATGTTGCTCTGCACAGCTGGAGAAGTTTTCACGTTGTACCATGCTGGTCTTCAGAATGATCTTGTCTAAGCATTCTTAATCTGAAATAAAAAGTAGTCAGAATTGGTTCTGTGATGTCATGCACAGCTACAGTAACAGCTATTTACTAAACACATAATACATTGTATGGGAAAACTGTGAGACATGCAGTCTTCAGGCACAGGTAACTTTCTGTCATTATGTAAAGTGAGCTATTGCTTCTGTAGAATTTATATGTAATATTAAAAATGGCTGAATAATGATAACTTCATTAAATGAAGCAAGTGTTTTCACTAGCAGAAAGTGCTAGCACCATTTTCTTAGTTAAAAATCTTTTTATTTACAGATTTTAACAGAATATAAAGCTAATAAACACTAAAGTAATGCCATCTCATATTATTCCTACATTTAACTCTTGCGCCGAACAACATGATCTAGGTTTAGGCATTCTTATTTTTTATGTGGTTGAGTCAGAACAGAAAGTCCTTGTAGGCCAGCGTCTTCTTTCTGCTGAAAGCCTAGGGGTGAACAACCTATGTGTGACTATACTTGCTGCACATGTTCTCTGACATTTAGCCAATTACAGCTGAGGAGTTTCCTGAGCTGGGTATGGTCTCTGCGCGCACAATAAAGCATTGTGGACACTTACTGTGTAGAATTCCTAAGTCTATCCTGTAAGTTTACTCATGTAAACTTACAGCAATGCAGCTTTAATAGATGCTGTGTGAAGAATCACCTCCTCTTGTTGTACAGTAGTCTCCTGTTAGCTTCATCTGGCTTTCCACAATTCATATGTTGGAAAAAACAGTGAACAGTTGATTCCTGTTCATCCCTTCCTAGTCTTTATTTGATTAAACCCTACCTGACCTGTCAGACATTTTTTATTTCCAGACTGAAGAGTTCTTGCATACATGATCAATCCCTACATAGAATCCATTCCGCATCCTTCATCACCACTGCTGCCTTCTCTCTTCGTTTAGTTCTTTTATATTCTCTGAGATGGAAAAACAGACAAGCTCTGAAGTTCAACAGTTCAGTTAAACTTCAGTGTGCTGCACAGGGAGAGCAAAAGAAACCAAGTCACAGGGAGGTCTCAAGTCTGTTTCACCCTGCTGTGGTGTAAAAAGGAGAACAGCTTTGTTGACCATCCTTAAACTGCTCCCAAAAATGTCTATTTTTTTTTTTTTAATTGGGATTAATTTAGTTTACATTTGAGCCATGAAAATAATAATGAGGGTTGTCTTTTATTTTTTTTCTCAACACAAGTCTCCGCTTTAGAATTTAGAAGATGTTTCAAAGGTCACTGTGTCATACTTCCTTCATTTACTCCAGATGCTCCACAATCATGGAAATCCTCATGTGATGCAATTACCTTGTAATCCTTAAACCACAGGCTGCCCTCTGTCTGATAAAGCTTTGTATCTGCCTGCTGTGTGCCCTATTCTGTGCATAAACCATTAAAAGTCAAGTATCATTTAAATATGCGGTTATTTGGTATTGTATGAAAGGCAGGTTTAACTGTGTATGTTTTTGTTTTCTTGCTATCTTTGTGTCTTGTTATGCTCACCCGTGTGACAAGCACTAAGTGTCCAATGGTGTTGAATGGTATCTCTTTTAATATCTGCTCTTTCCTTAGACAGCATCTCTACGACTGCTTTTTTCATGACTGCTGTTTTCCTGTCCTTTGAGTTGCTACACACTGGCCAAGTTGTGTGGTATGTGACCACAACATTAATAAAACTATTGCTATAGCTTTACAGCCTTGGTTCCCCTCTGCAGTAGCTGGATGTACTTCATGTTGTCATAGCAAAATGTTTGCGGTGTGCAATAAATCCTGATAGAGTGCTGGCTTTGGGCACATTTTGAGGTCTGCTACTGGGTGAAAACCAGACTGACCACACTGTAGACAAAACATGGCTAGGGTTCTTGCTAGGCACTGCTGCTGAGAATCAGTTGACCATATTATTAGGGGTCCTCCCCCACGACAAATCACAGATCCAGTCACAAGCCTTTCCCAAATTCTAGTCCTTTGGATCAGGTTTTGAACAATGCTAGGCTGAATTTCTAGTTTAGGAGGTACACTAGGTTAAACTTGGGTCCTGTCACCAGGACATTGCTTATCATCCTGTAATACCATATTCTATACAAGGTTATACAGATGTCAAGAAGACAACTGTAAATCACATAAAATATATCACATAAAACCAGAACTGAAACAGACATTTAAACAGAAGTTCAATTTTATAAATTAGCCTTTCTACGTTATATGAGAAGAGTTATCTTCTGTAAACACAACAGAAAATAATCAGCACTATCAGCTTGCCAAAATGAGGAAATGGAGTAAGGCAGAAGCTTTGAGAATTCTTTTCTCCAGCTAATCCAGGCATCTTTGTAGCCCACAAGCACAGCAAAACTATTTTCACAAGTTATGCTAGGATGAGATCCAAGTAGAAGAGTTGAAAATTGTCTCATGATGGTATATCCGTTAACAGGAAATCATATGAGACCAATTCATCTGCCACATGAAAGCTCATAGATTTCTCGCTTTCAGCAGAAAATTGTTTTTTCGCATGGTAGCAGTATCCCTTCCCTACCACTTCTTTGGCTTGTAATCTGAGCAATTTCCCTTCCAGCTGCCAAATTACCTTCACCATACCATGAAGAAACTCTTAATAGCGTTACTCTAGTAATATATTGGCAATGTAGCATGGTAGCAATGTTTTCATCACCTCAAGGTGTTTATAGCATACTAAATAAAAAAAAAAAAAAAAAAAGAAAAAAAAGAAAAAATTGTTCCACTGAATCTATTTTCTCAAAGTACTATGTCCAGCCAGTGTTCAGCAAGTTTTGTTTTCTAACATGTCCACAAATGACTCTGAATTACTGTTTTTTTAGTTTAAAACATGACAGGTTAGTTCATTGCCCCCTGTTCAACTCTCTTCACTCAGTGTTAATCCCATAAATGGGTTTAATGACATGGTGGAATTTTAGTAGAATTGTCATTTTATATTTTCCTTACATTATTTGCCCAATAGAGCTATCAGAATAACTGTTTTAAGTTTGATCCTAGCTATGATTTGAACAAAAGGATTAGAATAATGGCCTTCAAAAGTCCCTTCCAACCTTAATTTTCCTGTAATTATATTTTTGCACTGACATGTTTGACACAGCCTGACATAATGCTACTCACAATGCTGCTGATTAAAGCATTTTCCCATGACATTATTTCCTATTAACCATTCCCGACTGCCTGTGTCCCTCAGCCTAGAAAGGAACCATGTCCTTACAGGAATGATCAAGCAATACTTTCTAACTTAACGTACCAAGTCGATGGGATAGTAAGTATCTGTACACAATTTAGATGCATTTGTAGGCTATCTACCTCTTTCTTTGGAAAGTGGTATCAGCCAAACAGCAGACAAGGCTTTTATTCTTACGCGCACTGACAGTCAAAACTCAGATCTGAGTGGGTCTTTCTTCTTGGTTCTTAGCTGTAGTCAGTTTTCCTACTCACATCTAATTTTTAATGGAATAATCTAAATTTGAAGGATAGAAAATGAATAGGGGGTCTATGTACATTACAGCTCCACATCCAAGAAGACCGTTTGCTTTACAGATGCATCTTTTAGTGGGATAGAATACGTTTCAGATCCAAAGAACCACATTTATAAAATGAGGAAAAAAATATTTCCATATTCCTTAAATTCAGTTGAACTGTTCTCAGTTCTTTTTTTAAATGCACTCAGTAAAGAGGAACTCTCAGATTGTTTATCAACTCAAGTCTCCCAACAAATACGATCTGTCAGATGTTTTTCCATCCTTCTGTGTTGGAATAATCCAGCAGCAGTTTCAGTTCTTCTGAACACACTTGTGTTTCTATAAATGGGCTCACTCTTGCCAGTGATCAGCTGGATCTAGTAGCAGCAGTGTTGTGTCTTTTCACAAGTAACTTTGAGCTAGCAAGTTTCTTAATCCCTGCATTTCTCAGCAACTTCCCTGACAGTCTGCCCAACTGGGATATCAAACAGGTCTGACACTGAATGGAATTGGTTATTAAGCAGAAGACTAGTGGTCTCCTTGCCCTTTCATTATATGTGGGCTACAACCCTGAAACGCTGCTGCTTGACTCATGCCACATGACAAACAAAATTTCTTGTGCTTTCTTTGACAAGTATGTCACTGTGTCCTTACTACTCTGGCACTCTTGTAAGACATGTTAGCCTTACAATACCAGCACATCAAGTTCTGCTTTTTCTTCAAAACTTCTCTCCACCTGAATACTACCTTGTCTGCAGGCCAAAACCCCCTTGTTAGCTCTCTGCCTCAGAGGGTGCAAACAGTTGCTCTGCCCAGCAGAAAAATGTCAGGTTCTACCACTCACGCAATGTGCTGGGAAGTTGCTGTAATTTACGGTAACTTGTGCAAGACTAAAGCTGTCCCTGAGGGTTCAACCTACTCAGTTTTCATCACAACACAGATTATATTTTCAACTCTTTTGCTCATATATTCTTCCTACACAAAATTGCATCTCCTCTTTCCATCTTCCTGAATGGCCTTTTATTATTAATTCCATATTTTGCCTAGCTTACATTTTAAAATTCTTCACTGGTCCAACCCAGAACACCAACCCTCTGGAATAAAACTCCCCATACCTTAAGTACCAGCATTCTTGCTAAGAATTTTGCACTCATAGAGTTGAACAAAATTCTCTTTAAGCAAGTCAGCTTGTTAGCTGTTAGATCTTCATAATTTACTATGAAGTTCTATTATGTGGATGGTTTACAAGGATGAATTGATTTGCTTCAGCAAAACATGAGCCAAAGGAGATTGAAGTTTTGAAGATAGGAGAGATGACAGTGCCAGGATCCGTTAATTGTGGCTATCCTACCTTGGCAAATGGCTAGGTTCTGCTCTTCTAGGTTGATGCTCATGTCAGGCGGCACTTCCATACTCCCACTAGCCAATTGCCCTCTTCCCTTCCTTCTGGCCCTGTTCTGCACTGTAACCAAATCTAGCCTGAAAGACACTGAGTTTTGGTTACTGTCCTAATGCAACTGAGCACTTCCTCACACTGAGCAGTGTGAGGAACAATATGGAAGTGAATGTGAAGTACTGAGGAAGCATGGAGAAGAGAATAGAAGGGAAGCATTTTTACAGACTTGCTTCAGCCTGTCAGAGTCTGTTTTCGGACTGTGCTGCTGTGCTTACATGGAAGTACAGCTGGGGCATTAACAAGTGTTGTTTAGCAAGCGCAGTGACTTTTTAGAACATCTGCTGACCTGTCCAACAGTGGATTTAAAAAAAAATAAAACACCATCTTTGCTAAAGGTAAGAATCAACACCTTCCTCAGGCAGTCCAGAAGTGGAACCGTCCTCTGGCTAGTTTAGCAAACCTGGGCTATAAATTGAACTGAATCTCTGGTATATTTACGGAACCTTCTATATTTAAAGTTTTACCCTGAAGAAATACTATTGCATAACTCTGTGCTGCTATTTAAAAAAAAAAAAAGGGGGTGGCAAAAAAAGCCTCCTTAAAATGCACACTCAGCTCTTAAGAAAAACATACGTTCATGACTGTCCTCCTTTCAGGTCAGCTGCCACGTGTGTTATTACAGGCCAGTCACAACTGTACTAAAGCCAAAACAGATTGTACAGGCATGACTGACTTCAACTGGGCCTTAAACAATTCTTGAGAAGGAAGGGATTAAACTTGCTTTTTCACTCCTGAGTTGACTTTTAAGAGCTGACATTTGTTGTTCAAAACACCCTAAACAATTATCTTGATCTGTAGACAGTGAAGAAAGATTATATTGGTGCTGTATGATTCTAGTGCTGCTTTTTTGACAGAAAGTTATGCTTAAACAATGGCCAGGATTCCTACTGATGCACGAAAACTCAGAATGGCAGATCGGCTGTCAAGGAGCACTGGAAACCCTTGTGGTACAGGTAGAAGAATTATTGGGGGTGGGAGTGGGAGGAAATCCCATCTTCTTCAAAAAAATCTATATTCTGTAACAAAGCTTAAAACTGAACAAGCGGACTATTTTGAATTTGAATGTTATGGAATTGGACTACTTGTGGCAAACTAAAAATGTATCACTGCAGTCTTCCTAAGTTCCTTACGCCTCTGTATATGTTATTTTTTATCAATGCATAGGTTTATGGAGATTCCTGGATAGGCTGGACTTCTCACCTGTTAATTCCTTCCTGGCCTTGGGAACGAGTTCAAAATTGTGCATATGAACATAACTTATTTAAAGCTGAACACAGGCTTGCCTGTGATGCTTGGGGTTTGGAAGACAAGAAAAGTCACAGGTTTGGTTTATAAAATTTTCCAAAGACAAAGAGAATTCTGGGGAATTCAAGAGGAGGTGTCATAGTGACATGTCCAGGAAAAAATGAAATGGGCAGCAGATGCTGTCTACACACTCAGTAACAAGAAAGATGATGAAAACAAACCACTGCAAATCGACCCAAATATTATTTTTGTATACATAATAACAAACATCTTATTAAATCTTTTACTTTCTTTCTTGTTTAAAAGGCTTCTGCAAGTGTCTGTATTTCACTGTTTTCATTTTCATTAAGGTTGGATTCTGGGTCTCAGGGATAATTTTGTTGGTGCAAATTCAAATGCAAAAAACTGGGATGACTGGTAAAGTCTTGTGAGGTGCTGAAGACAAAATAGCATATTTCTGAAAGATATGACTGGTGATGATCGTGTTAACATATTCTGAAATTAGGAAATTCCTGAATGAAACACAGTAACAGTGGGAAAAGTGCTGATATGGGCTTCTGCCCACACTGTAGACCTGTGCCGAGGCTTGGGTTCTCTTATCATCTTTCTTTGAAACTTGCTGGTTTTCTACTAGTGTGTCCAGCTCAGCACAATCATGTTGGGGGATATTTGAGCCAATACAAGCACTACTTAAATGGCAAGGTTCAGAAGCAAACAGAGAACTCTGTTCAACCAAATAAAAGATGTTTAAGCAAACAGTGATTTCTGGAAGAGATTGTTTCTTTTAAATAACGAGCGTGTAAACTCACACCCAGTTCATGGGTTTTGTCAAGGTGGCAGTGCAAGCACCCAAGGAGTCTTGAACAAGAGTCTTGAACAGTTCAAATCCAGCAACTATCAAATTACTGATATTATAGTTTCAGGTGCTTAGAAACAGTATATTTCTGGTGTGCTTTTTTGAAAGAATAATATTATTTTAGAAGACTGTTTATGCATATTAAAGAAATCACAGTGGTAACAAACTGGCCTCTGGAGTATGGATAATGATTGTTTTCACTTGATATGTAAGTGAAAAAGGAGTAGTACTGCTTTCATCAGCAGTTTCAACTTTTGTAACTTCCTTTTTCATTTCTAGCCAGCTTCGGATACAAAACATGAGGAGGAAGCAGCACACAGCATGTACTTTGTGTAATAATAGCTTGCTGGTATTTTACCGGTAGTTTAGACCTGTAGTTGGTTGTTATTTCCTGAATTTGGGTTGGAAGATGACTAGTAGAAAGAATTGTCGTGTGGCTACACATGGTCATGTTCCCGAATTACTGCTCTGCTGTCAAGTCATTCATTGTGGAGAAAGAGCTGGATTGCCTTTCTGACAAAAAAACATTTAGAAGTTACATAGACTGTATTCATATCAGGATACCTACTGTAAAGCAATGCTAAAGAACGCTTCAGTGTGTCAAGGTTCCTGGTGTTTATTGGTGTAAGAGGTAACAGGCACTCAGCTGAAAACAGACATTTGCTGTGCATATTTAAACAACCTTATGAAGGAAAAGGGCTTAATTTACTTTAGTTTTGGATGTGAATGGTCTTGATCTCAAAAGGAGACAACAAAAGAAATAACTTACACTACTTATCACCTGAATGACAGTTACCTAAAATGCCTGGACTTGCAGAGCAGGAGGAATAGCAATTACCCGCTTAGCAGGCTTTTCCTGGAGAAGCATAAGATGGAAAAGCTTCTCTTGAAGTGTGAAGATATTTCCAGATGCCAGAACAGCAGAGGGACTTGTAAAAGAAATATTAAGATTGGTCTGAATTGAGTATGGAAATGTCTCTTTGTTATATCTTGAGTAGGACCAATAAGGCAATGCTTACAAAAGAGATGTGATAATCAAGGATACAAAGAGCAATCAAACTGGTAAACACAGAAAAATGCTTACATCAAGACAAAGAGGCCTGTGCTTCAAGAGCCCTGCAGCAGAAATACCTATAAGCAGAAGACCTGCCTTCTGGTACAGGAAGACGAAAGTTACTCAGGCCATTCCTCTTTCTGTTAGCTAACTTGGAAGAAAGACAGATTACTTTGAAAGGAGGCACAAAGACAACAGGCAGTGAACCTGCCCAAGATTTACAGAAGGTGAAATAAAAGACTGCAACCCCCTCCAAAAAAAAAAAAAAAAAAAATGTATCATAATAACTCATTCCTAAAAGGCATAGAAAATCTGCCCAAAACCTGTTTTGATGCTACCGAAGCAAACCCATGAGATGTAGTAAGGACTTGACAGTTGTCATTTCTTGAATCTTTTATCATAGCACAAGTGATCCTGGCCTTCGGACAAGTGGATTTTGAGGCTTTTGAGTACAGGGGTATAAGACAATGACTATGACTGAAATCAGTTTTCTTTAAATATAGTTCTACCCTTCCATAAGGTCTTTTGCTGCATTTTGTAATACTTAATTCCTACACCAGGATCGATGTTGCAATCAGTTTTATTCAGTCATACTTGCACAGCCTGTAGTTTGTTTCAGTAGGAGGTCATTTCAAGCCAACACTTGTGTGGTGACTAAGCACCTGTCTTTGGGGCAGGCCTTTGGGTCTAGTGGATGTCAACACCTTTCCACTAATTGTAAGTATACAAGGTGTGGCAGCTGCCTTGAAAAAGGCAAGTCTAGGTGTAGCCTTAGCTGCCTGGTGTAATCTGTTGCATCTTCTTCCTATGTAATATTTCAGGAGGAAGACGTGTCCTCCTCCTCCTTTTGTGTCAATGCCAAACCACTCCCATCATGCTTCTGAACTCCTGTCAATAGGTTGTGTATCTGCTCTACCAGATTCTGCACTCATGCACAGATCTTTTTGTCATGTCCTTCTCTAGAAATTACAAACGTTGTTGAACACTCTATTCAGTGAGGCAAGAACAGCTTCCACTTTATACCTTACAGTGTGTATAGCTGGTAGGAGTTCCTAAGTCAATGAGTGGTCTTCTACCTGTTTCTCACGCCCAGGCCTTCATTTGTGATCATGTTCATTCTAGTCTATTAACCATTCAAGGTAGGAATATTTCTGAAAATTTGTAGATGGGAGATGCCAGAAGCTGTGCCCCTGCTGCAAAGTAGCCCTATCAGAAATAGCAGGGATTGATAACACCCAAGCAAGTCTGTGTCCACTGCAAGAGTGAACCAAGGACACCTTGTCTTTGCCCATCAGCACAACCATGACTGATCATAGGATGTGATGACACACGTTCCAAATGCCACTTTCTTCTCTGTTTAGTGTCTAATTCTTCCTCCTCTCCTGAACCAGGCACATACCAAACCACACGTACTTCAACTGAGCACGTAACTCCTAGTACCCAGTATAAAGGGTTATATCCCTTCTGGTTTTAAATTACTGTAATTACAAGTCTACCTGTTCCTGTAACATGTATAAAGGTCTAATGACTCTTTCTTAGTATTGACAAATTCCTGACCTCAATGATACTCTGTACCAATTAACTGTCACATTAGTCAGACATTGCTGAAGCACAGCTATGCCCTAAGCTTTTATAGCAGACGCCCTTGACTGTGTAATACCGTATTTCCCAGCTCTGCTAAGTATCATCGTTTTTCCTTCAGCCATTCTGACCACGGCCCTTATGTGCTACCGATTTTGATGCATGAGTTTTGCAGCAAACGCTCCTTACTTCATTTTGATAAGTCATCACGGCCACACATCTGTAGGTGCAGCAATGCGGGGCAAACGCGCTCCTCCCGCAGCACGCTGCGTCCTTCCCTGAACGCCAGCCGGGACCAGTGGCCCCGGGCCGGCCTGCAGGGTGCCCTACCTGTCTGCTCTGCCGCACGGCCTGCGCCGGGGCCGCGGCAGCCGGGGGTCTCCAGAAGTTGGGAGAAGTTGGGGTCCAGCACATTTACAGAGGTCTGCGGGGCTGCGGAGGGGAGCACGGACTCCGACCGCCAGCCCCCGCCCGAGCTCAGCTGCTCGGATTCTCCGCAATCGGCTGGCGACGCCTGCGGGGCGGGGCCGGCTGCCGGCGGGACGGACCGGGGCGTTTTCTGGCCGGGCCGGGCGGCGGGGCTGTACTCTGGCATCTCAGACGGAGCGCGGTGTCCGGCTCCCGGCCCCGGGGTTATGCGCTGGGGTCATGGTTCCGCCGGCTGGCGCCAGGCTCCTCCCGCGCTCGGGAGGGAGCCCTTTCCTCAGCCTGCTCCTCCTGCTGCTGCTCTGCGCCGGCGGTGGGTCCCTGCCTCGCAGCCGGCCCGCGGGGCCGCCCGTGGTGCTGGGTAAGAGCCGGGGGGCGGCAGTTGCGTGCATCTGGCGCCGTGGAACCGGGTCACACCCGCCGTGCCCGCTGTCGCGCCGTGGGTGGGGAGGCGGTGGGAGGCCTGGGCGCCCGCAAAGCGCGGCGGGCGCGGCCGTGGGGTGCGCTGCCCTCCCGGCTGCAGCGCCGCTGCCCGGGGTGCTTCGCTGAGCGAACCCGCGTAGGGAGGGCTCGCGTCGCTGCGGGTACCGCGGGACGCCGCCAGTGGGTACGGAGCGTCTTCTCCGTAACTGTCCCGCCCGGTCGCAACGGCGAGAAACGCGGACCCGGAGCGGAGCGGGGCGGGGGGCCGGGGGCAAAAGCGCTGCCAATGTTGGGTTTTGTTCGGTTGTCAGCGAGTACGGGGAAAATAAGGCTCGTGTAAACGCTTGTTAAGCTCGTTAACTACAAGCAGACCTTCGGCTCTCAAGTTTTCACTCTATACGACCCTTCCGTCAAGGGTGTTGGAACGGGATGTGGGAAGAGCAGCAAGTGCGTGTTCTAGCAGTCAGGCCACAAGCGTTTATAAACATCACAGGCCTGTTTCATTGCGCAGCATGCAAAATGGATATTTATTACTTGACTGTGGTTTCACCTGTTAAGGCAAAATAACTTGTAATGAATATGTAGACATATATTTCTATAATGGTTACTACGTACTGTTTGTTACATGCTGTTTGTATGAATTGATAAGAAAAATTGTAAATAAATGCTTTAATAACACCTACCTAAATTCTAAATCCTAAGGGTTCCAATATGGTAAGTGCATTTGGTGATACTAATGTTAGCAGTCAGGCCTGTGAGCATATTCCCTATGCTGTGTGGTTTTATGCAGTTAACTTTTTTGATAAAGGGGGAAGAAAAGTAGGAGCATGAGGGAAATAGTGAGAAAAGGTTAATCAGTGGCATGTTGTTCAGCTTATATGTGATAATTCAGGCCCTATTGCTGGCTTTTACTCTTAACAAACTTCTGACCTGAAAGTGTACATGCTAAATGGGAGCTTCATAAGGTCCTGTGTGTCTTGGGATCACCATGAACAAACTCACCATCCTCAACAGGCAGCTAAACTGAGAGGATGTAGAGGTAGAGATAGAACTGCAGAAGGCTGTTCTGACCGGCTGGAGTTAAAGCGTGCACAGAAGTTCTGTGCGTTCTGCCTGTGGTGGTTAGAAGCAATCTTTCATCCCATCTTCCCACTCTGTGGTGCTGGGGCTTAGCAATAAGCTTTGGTGCTTATTCCAGTGCAAGCTTCTTGATGACAAGGTGATAGTGTTTTATAGTTGCTGAGCTGCTGTTGAACTCTAGTGATGAAGGAATCAAAGAAGATTTAAAAGCAACGGGGATAAAGGGATACTGATTATAGAAGCGTGCAGTTGCCACTCTTGGATCTACTGCAAGTATGTACGCTTCCCGAGGATGCTTTTAGAAACCAAGGCTGACCTACATTTAGTTTTCCTGAGAGCTTTCTGGTAAACACTGCCTGCCTAAGCACATGCTCATCAGTGAGAGCTTTAAAACACAGACTTCCTTGCCATTAAGATGAATCTTCTTTGAATGCTACAGAACTTGCATCTCTCCCCATTCTAGTTAGTGTCTGTGTTTTAAAACTTGAAGTTTCCTGCTGCCCCACTCTGAGCTTGCCAGAAAATGAGGATTGAATGGGTCTGAACATATACAGACTACCCCAAAAAAATAGCTGTTTGAAAAAGTAGGTGCCCTTAGGGAGTGATTAGCTGTAACTTCCCATTGTAAAATACCATCATTTTTTGATGTATAGAAACGTTTGTTGTCTTAAAACCACCTGCACTAAGACCTTCGCTTCAGTTAGACATGACATGGGCAGTGAAGGTTGACCAAATAAAGGAGAGGAAGGAGTAACTGTTGATCATTTGCTGGTTCTGTATGAAAAGTTCCCATCTTGATTCTAGTTAACATTTCATGACCTTTTCTTCACCCTTCTTGCATATGTGACATGTTAAGATAAGCTTTTAAGGAATGAGTTCAATGAGGATGGTAGAAGGATTTAGGAGAATCATTTAGGGAGGCATTCTAAGTGCTGGCTTAACACAGGTGTTTGGGAGAGGGAAGAAAAACACAGCTCACTGAAATGCTCACAAATGCAAGAAGATGTTGAGAGGTGGGTGCAAGACTGCAGTATACAGACCTCTCTACACCCCTAAGGTAGGTTTGGAGCCCCTATAAGAGGGGGATACATAGTTGATTCTCCTGATTTATCAGGCTGGCATCTGTACCCTTAATTCCTCATATGTGTTCAGTTTTCTGATATGCCTTTTATCTTGTGGCAAATGTGGTCTTGTGATCTCTGCATTCACTCTTGGTCTGTTCCACAGTTAAAGCTCTTAAGTAGAGTTAATAGGTTTGGTCTTACTCTGTACCTGGCAGGTTGGGCATCTGATCTTAAGGAACAAAGAAAGAAAGAATGCTGTTTGAAGGAATGTTGTTAACATAATGATCGCTTCGTAAATGTTTTTGAGCAGTGATGGTCACAAGACCCAGGGTAACTTGCTCTCAATTTTTTTTGTAATGACCCCACTGGCCGTTGCAACCTGCGCTTACCCACGTAACAGCAGAGGAAGTAAGCAGTAGTTTGCAAATATGGGGAGTTACTTGTGCAAGGGTGACTCTGTTCTGTTCCCCAGGTACTACTGAATATACTGCTTCTAGGAATCTCAAATCTGAAAACAGATGAGCTGCAGCTATTGGCTGTAGTTGTGGTGGCAGCAGATCTCGGACTTGGAGAGCCCCTTAAGTGGTTTGGTGAGATGGCTAAGTCAATGTAATAGCGCATTAGTGCTCCCCCAGCTTGCCCTGTGACTGCTTATTGAACACTTTGTGGAGTCCTGTTCTTGCTAAAGTATGAGAAAATCAACCTGAGGAAGAAGTAATTAATTTTGAGGTTGAACTACCTTAACAAAGGAGCTGGCATAAGGAATGTGGAGGGAAGCACTGGTCCATTTGGATTAGGTTGTATTCTAAGATGGTGTATGCATCATCATATGGTGCCTTAGTAGCAGGAGCTACTATTCCCAAAGATTGTGTCTGTACATGCCAAGGAAGCAAGACCAGGGACTAAACCAACGTGGATAGTAACTGACAGCAAAATACTGCACTGCACTTCCTCAGTTCTCCCTGAGCTTTAAATAAGGAAACATCAAAGGGTATTCATGTAATAGTGGTACTAATGAAGAAAAAACGTGAGGTATAAGTCAAAACCTTACTTCCAGAGTCCTCCTGAAGGCCTGGTATCGAAGATGCAATGCTCATTAAAATGTAAGGTGATTGTCCTGGAGTTCTCTGTCAAGAGTTTTTTGGGAAAAAGGAGCTACTTAAGGCATTAAAAAAAAAAAAAAAAAAGCTTCCTGTTCAGCCAGAACAGTATACAGGAAAATCTCCTTTAAGAACCTCGATAACCTATTGAATACCTCTGCTCTACTGAGAGTACCTATTAAAAATAGAGCTCTATATGTTCTGTGCAAGTGCTTCTGGATATCTGTATGTTTACACAAGTCATAATATTTTTGCACTTCTCTTATCAGCTGGTTGAATATTCAACACTCTTGTCTTCTAATGCTCACAATAATAAGTTATTTTGTTCCTGATCTTCCTCCTTCATTTTCTCATGTAGTCCATCAGTAATCACTATGTACTATCTATCTCATGTCTTATCAATTTTGGGAGCCGATAACCTGTCTTTCTAAGATCAGCAGTGGATTCACTGAACTCTTAACCTTTTAGAGCTGACTCAATGCATTTACTATATCAATGTTCTGATATCTTCTGCAAACAATTTGTTAGGTACTTAGCTAAAGTTTTCTAGAAAGACACCTAAGTGAAGTTTGTTAATAACTGATTTACATGCAAAAGAGGTTTGTCTGTGAATTCCTGCTGACTGCCAGTTGAGGTGTGTTTGTATGGTCAGCTGGCTAGATGTCAAGAGTGGTTTAAATGTTTATGCCTCATGTGATCTGAGGTATCTAGAAGTATCATGTGAGGCGTTGTTTGCTTTCTTGTTCCTAATTTTAAACACAAGCCTTTTCCATGGCAGTCTGTTACTGACTCTGTGAGCTACTTTGAGACATTCTCCTTAGGGAACTGTGGTCAGAGTTTAAAATTAATCTTCCAGAAAACTTGGTTCGTTCTGCAGGAAGGCTAATTTATAGAACCCAAAAGATGACAGATACCTGAGAAAATTATACCAGTTAAAAAGTTATGGTAGTTGATATATAGCCAAAGGCATTTGCATTTAAAGTAAAAGTGGGAAAAAAAGCAGTTGATGGCCTCATTCCCACACAGACTATAGTTTCCCCTCTCCCTAGTGATTGTATAGGTAGTATTTTTTTTTTCTTCCAAATGAAATTTGAGATCACCCTATTCATGGCTGTTGTTGAATGTTCTTTTCTATTTATTTCCTGACTGTTAAGGCCAGTCACTTTCCAGGGTGCAGTTTGCTTATTGTCTTCTGCTGAGAACTGTGCATCAGTCATTAAGATTAGTGATAAGCAGGAGTATCAATGTATCCTAAAGCTGGGTATCGTAGTTCTCAGAAAAGTCTGTAACCTCTTTTAAATACAGTCTCAAATGAAACTTGTAGATGTGCTTTCCATAAAGTTTAGTCAAACAAGAACACATCCCAGAAGGAGATCTAGTTTTGTCAGGGTAGTTCAGAAAAAAAAAACCAGCAAAGGATGCTATAATATTTGAAGTGAATTGGGCTCATTGATACATTAGAATGAGTTCTGCTGGGATTACTGCCTTTGTGAAAAGAGAGAATATGCTAGAGCTGAGAGATCATCAAATGTGTTGGAAGCACTTTTTTCTGCTGAATATGAAATCTCATTTTATGTCCAAATGTTGCAGTTCAGAAGTCAATTCATGTATTGCACAACTGTGAATTGGGGAAGTGAGGGTACTACTTGAGGTCTTGTCTTGGACATCCAGTTTTAACTAGTGCTGATTTATTTTGCAGAGCTTCACTTGCCCGTTTATTTTGTGCATTTATGGGGTCAGTCTGGAGGCTTTAGAAAGTAAGAACTTTCTATAATGTTTCCAGCAAAAAGGCTTGGAAACTACGGATATTGGTAGGTGAGAGGATGAGGACAAAAACTGCTTACCAGATTACTCTGCCCACAGATGCTTTCTGTGTATGGCCTGCAAGCAAAGGGAAGTGTGTTTTTTCTACTGCTTTCAAATTCATCATGGAAAATTCAGAATGGTATGTCGTTAGCCTACAGAATTAATCTTCAGTAGGATCTTTTTTAACCTGTCACTTATCAAAAAGCCACAAAGTAGTTCTCCAGCCAAAATGTAAGTCATTAACACTGTTAAATTGTGTGGAGAACTGAAACTTGCATGTTTCTTTCCACAATCTGAAAAATTTGCATTTTGTTCCCTGTGGCTTCATTCTGAGCCCTTTTCAGCTTGTTGAATATACTTTAGAAAAGAAGTTGTGAATTGCAGTGATTAGGAGTTTCACTGTTAGAAGGGAAATGTAAACCTAAAAAAAAAAAAAGTCCCTTTTTGTTCGACCTGCTTTATGCTTTCTAAACAAAGGCATCACACCTGTACATGAGACTTCATATTTTAACTCCACTATTGTATCTTGTCACAGATGCAACTTGCCCCTTATCTTTTGTTTAGAATTACATGAAATTATCACTTTTCAATTTGTTCCTGATCAGCCCTTGAGTAAAAATTAGTATGTAATGTTTCTCATCTTCTGTTGTGAATTGGAGCAGAAGCCTCTATCCTTAGGAAGCTTGAGAATAAGGTGTCTTAACCAAATCAAATTTTCAGTTAACTAAGATCACTCCATTAAGTTCAAGTAAGACTTTGTACAGCTTTCTGCTTTCATTATTCTTCTCGATAAATGTATCTTGATGATAATCTTCTTCAGTTGTGGGTCTTTCTACTCTAAGTAGGAGTGCTTATGATTATTAGAGTGCTGTTTGGAAATCTCAGCAAGTTCTTGAAACATCTGATACTCTAGATGTTTGTGTAAGTCTTTTGAAAGATGTCTTTGCTGGAATAACTTTATTTTTCCCAAGGAAATGAGATTGCAGGATAGAACAGAATGTCACTCTCCTACTTTATTTTGCATTGAAACTAAAGACTAAATTAACCTGTTCTGTCCTTGGCAGGTTTGCTGTTGAAACTGGCTAGTCATGAATGATTGATATAAATAGAATTACATTCTGTTCTTTTTCTAATTAAAAGCACTGATACAGCTCAGGCATGAGTCTGTGGAGCAAGCTGTTGGCTTATAGTTCAGTAAGCAATAACTAAACAGCATTTTGTGAGGTTACAGGACTGAATTGCAGTAAACTCTTTCTAGGGTGTGATGCAATACTGTAATCTCCCTTACTATGCTTTCCAATATATCAGGAGTCCTTGAAGTATGACCTAAAATAAACTGTGGTCAGCTACTGGGTCTTTTAACGTTTCACTTCAGACTGCAGATATAAAAGCACTACAAACCTAATGAGAAAGAAGGGGTAGTTAATAAGGGAATCTTGAGATGTATCTTTTGTGGTGGGGCATAACCTGCAGTGGTTCAAGTTGCAAGAGTGTGGTTGTCCAGGTCTGTGTTCTGAAGTCCTGTCCTTTTTCAGGTCTGCAGTATTTCTCTGAAAGCATCTCTGGCTTTCCAGTTAATTTAAGTGTTCCATTAAAAATATTATCTCTTTCTTTAAACCATTACTAAGAATCAGTGCTGTATAGCACTTCAGCTTTTTTGATTAAATAATTTACTGAAGTAGGGGAAAAAAAAGCAACTCTGGGGGTAGGCCTGCATTAAAAAACTTCAAAATGAAACACTGACAAGTAAATAGGAGGAAGCGATGCACACCCCAAAAAGGCGGAGGGTTGTGGAGCTGAAAGGAATGGGGGGAGCCCTTAAAAAGTACCTCACTCCTGAATTTTTCTAATCATAGAATCATAGAATAGTTCGGGTTGGAAAGGACCTGAAGATCATTCAGTTCCAACCCCCCTGCCATGGGCAGGGACACCTCCCACTAAACCATGCCACCCAAGGCTATGTCCAACCCCACCTTGAACGCCGACAGGGATGGAGCATTCACAGCTTCCCTGGGCAACCCATTCCAGGGCCTCACCACCCTTACAGTAAAGAATTTCTTCCTCATATCCAGTCTAAACTTCCCCTGTTTAAGTTTGAACCCATTACCCCTTGTCCTATCACTACAGTCCCTAATGAAGAGTCCCTCCCCAGCATCCCTATAGGCCCCCTTCAGATATTGGAAGGCTGCTACGAGGTCTCCACGCAGCCTTCTCTTCTCCAGGCTGAACAGCCCCAATTTTCTCAGCCTATCTTCATACGAGAGGTGCTCCAGTCCCCTGATCGTCCTCGTGGCCCTCCTCTGCACTTGTTCCAACAGTTCCATGTCCTTTATATGTTGAGGACACCAGAGCTGCATACAGTACTCCAAGTGAGGTCTCACGAGAGCAGAGTAGAGGGGCAGGATCACCTCCCTCAACCTGCTGGTCACGCTCCTTTAGATGCAGCCCAGGACACGGTTGGCTTTCTGGGCTGCAAGCGCACACTGCCAGCTCATGTTCATTTTTTCATCAACCCACACCCCCAAGTCCTTCTGCGCAGGGCTGCTCTGAATCTCTTCCCTGCCCAACGTGTAGCTGTGCCTGGGATTGCTCTGACCCAGGTGTAGGACCTAATACAGAGAACATTTTCAGTGTGTGAAGTATCTTTGCCTTTTTGGTTCTTGAGGGAAAAAATGAACCATAGCAGAATGTAGGAAATTTCTCTGGAAACTTGCTGCTGAAATAAGACCATTTTTAATGCTTAGTTCTAATACAGAAATGGTATTCCTATCTTAATCTAGTTTTTAAAATGAATAAAGGAAAATGAAACTGTGTCAAAGGAATACTGGCTTTTAGTACGTCGCTCAAGCAGTGCACTTCAGAGAAGGTGCAGATAACAAGATCCTTCCCTCCAAGTATTACTAATGTAAAGTATTAAAAACAAAAGAAGAAAAAAAAGGGTGAAGGCTGAAACTAGTGTTACATCCAAACCTGAATGGAAAAGATATGAAACTATGTATTTGGGTTAAATGCTAGCCAAGTAAATCGTGTGTAGCACACGCACAGTTGGAGCTAAGAACTAAAAATAAAAAACACAAACGGAGCTGCTCTCTCTCACTTTTGACTTTTTTTAACATCAGATTGGTAGTTTATAGGCGGCCATTTAAAGAGAACAGAAGGAGTTGCATGTGCAGTTGCGAAACTCTGAAGAAAAAAACCTTTCAGAAAGACTGAGTTTGCACTTTAAAACACAGATAACTTTGATAACATCTGAGACCAGCTGTTTTCATACCCATGGCCTAACATGACCTGACACTACATAGTTTGCTCTTTGAAGTTACAACTGTTGATCCAGAATTATTCTATGTGGTAGTTCCTCGGCTACTGATTTTTTGAAAAGGAAATATTTTTAATTTATGGAAAATATGCATGCAGTATATTGTTTTTATGTAATATGTTTTTCTTTTTTATGCAGTTATGAAGCTTTATGGTATTTCTGAAGGCAATGATACCACGAGGGCTACAGTATTAAGATGTATATATTATAACGTAAAATGTTATACACTTCAAAATTAAAATGTCTCCTTCTTCTGTCTTTCAGTTCCAGGAGACTTGGGCAATCAGTTGGAAGCAAAGTTAGATAAACCATCAGTAGTGCACTATCTCTGCTCTAAGAAGACAGACAGTTATTTTACACTGTGGCTGAATTTAGAATTGCTTCTTCCTGTCATCATTGACTGCTGGATTGATAATATCAGGTAAGACCAGAAATGTTGCTCTTTGCAGTTATCTGCTTTTCTTAGACTGACAGGCTTTGTATAGAATGGCTGCTTAAAACTTTCTTGTCTGATTCAAGACCAGTGAAAAAAATTGCTTGCAATTCTGCTAGGTGGAGTGACGTGATGCATTAGAAGATACAGCTCTGTTGCACTAAGGTAGCTGTTCACTGATGAAAAACAGAGTGGTCTCTGCCACTTTATCTCCTGCTAGTTAACTGGTGCTGGTTTGAGCACTTATCAGATGCCTCTGCAGGCTTATCTAAAGCAGAAAGGTTTCCGCTGTTTTGATAAATACATTTTGATGAGGCAAGGGGAAGGAGGTTTATTGGGCAGCTCAGAGGGACAGGCAGGGGGAATGTGAGCTTACACTTGTGCTGGCAGTGTGTCATTAGAGAGCAGTCTCATAGGCAGCTGAGACACATGAGGTTCTTTAAGGGCAGTCTGGAAGTCTTTCCAGAATTATTTTGGTTTTAAAAAAGTTGGCCAACTTAATGCTTCCAGACTATTTCATCATTCAGTCTGCTTTTCTAAGGTTGCTGTAAAACTCGTATAAATACTCTAAACAGGAAAAACTTAGCTTGTGCAATTTAAAACGTGGTATTTTACGTGACTGTACTGAGCTGTTATGTAGCTGTACCTCTGCTTAAAGTCTTGCTATAAGCCTTACAGACTACAGATTTTTCATGTGTGCAGGTTTGAGTATCAGTTCAGATTCTACGGTTCCATCAGGTACCAACTGTTACTTGTCAAGAAATGCAGAGTACTCCCTTTTGCTGATATGGGTGTTCTAGTTAAACAGCAATGAATTATTTTGATCTGGGAGATTTTTTTCTGGTATCTAATCTTACAGGTATTTTATCTTCTACTGTCACATTTTTCCCTTTCTGACAAGTTTCCTCCGTTATGTGGCTTGATGCAAAGTGAAATAGTATAGAACAGTATAAAGTAGCTTATATTCTGAAGGTCAGCCACAATTCTGCATGCTCAGTTTTGTAGAGAAGTCTGAGATTCTGCACATAAAGTACTAAACTAATCAAAATAACTGCTGGCATTGTATAACCTCTTATCTAGAGCTAGAGTACTCTTATCATGTCTACCTGTTTGTGGTTTTTCTTTTTATTTGTTCCTGCTAATAGTACTTTAATTTCTTGTTACTGCACTCAGAATGTAAGACCCAATGTAGTTGAGAGTTGTCATGTGGTAATACGACATGTTTCATGTGTTTTCTCTCTCTCCAGGCTGGTATACAATCGAACAAGTAAGATTACAGAACCACCAGATGGGGTGGATATCAGGGTCCCAGGTTTTGGGCAGACATTTTCTTTGGAGTTCCTTGACCCAAGTAAAAGAAGCGTTGGTATGTACAAGCTGTGTCTGAAGTGCTGTATCACGTGTAGGATTTTTCTAGTGTGTCTACAAGCTACTGATAAGTGATTTTAAATTACAGTTCTGTTTAGAAGTAGAAAAAACTGGTGGTTTTTTTGGTGGTAGGGTAGCATACGACTCACTCTGCTTTTAAGAGTTTTCATTGCATTATATCATTTTGTTTGTTGTTTGGCCTGATAGATTGAGACAAGAAGATTCCATGTTATTTATTCTTGTGCCAAATTGAAGTTTTTTGGATGAAACTCAAATAGGTACTTTAGGAATAGATAGCTTTGGAAAATGAGATAGGTCAAGTAAAAAATGCTGTGACTGAAGCTTAACAAACAAAACCAAAATATAACTACTTCATTTAAGCTTGGTTCTGAGTAAGATACTTTTTGGCCTTAGGAGTGAGTTAATAGGCTTGGGAGATCTAGGACCATACTCCGTAGTTCCCTGTCTTTTGTCAGTGTCAGAATAATTCCTTAATTACATTTGTGCTGCAGAAAGTTTTTGCAGTAATGTGTTTGCAGGGATTTTTATTTTATTTTTTTTTTTTTTTTTTTTTTAATTTTTGTGTTTTTATAGAAATTGTCTTCTGGAAATTGCTGAATCTCATTAGCTTTTGTGAGTTGTTAGCTGTGGCTGAAGAGTAATTTAAATCAGTAATGCACTGAGCTTTACATACTTCATGGATTTCTTTTTCTTTAGGAAGCAATCTCCAAAGGGGTGGTAATGTGCTTACTGAACTTCACTAGATAACTCTCGTAACTAGAACAGGCCCATATTTAAAATTGTCTCTGTTCACTTCAGGGATTATATGATAAGCGTTCAAGACTAACAAGTGAGGGTCTGCTCAAACCTTAATTATGAGTATGATCGACAGGATGTTTTGACTCTTAATTTTTTAAACTGTTACTAGATGCATTTAATTGTGGTAATACTTACATCCTGTGTGCCCAAGCTTGCAGTATGTAACATCTTCCAATATCTGATATGAGCCAGTCTGTAGATGTTTCCCTTCTTTCCTAATAAAGCATTATGTTCAGTCACTTAAGTCTTAGCCCACTACCTGATAGATAGGAAAACATTCTTCCTGTAGTTGCCATAACTTTGCCTTGGAGGTATGCTGTAAGCATTTGCTTCCAAGAATAGCTGTTGGCCAATCTTTATGAATGTATTAGCTACTCTACCTGAAGTTAATCTGCAGTTAACGAAAGCTAGGACTCTTAACATAGTAACTTCCATGACGCATTCTTTACAGTTCAAGGGTAAGACATTTCTGCCAAAGAAAATTTATCCATTTTGTGTATACCACATTTTTCTGCCACATTTGTTTGATAGATCAGCCAACTAGTAAAAAGTTTTAATAATGTTATTCTCTCACTTTTGGGGATAGTGAGCACAACTCCTTTTGTTTGATATACAGCTTTCTAGATTGCCAGAGGCTACAGTTTAATGTCTGTATATATGGTATCGGAGATAATGCCTCCAGAACTTCGTTGTGGAATAGTGTCTGACAGCTGCTTCTAATGCTAATCTTTTCATTGTTGTGCTTCTGTCTTCTGTCCACAGGCAGTTACTTTTATATGCTGGTGCAGAGTTTAGTAGACTGGGGCTATAAACGTGATGAAGACATAAGAGGAGCACCTTATGACTGGCGGAAGGCACCAAGTAAGTAACGTTGTTAGTTGAACACAACTTTGACTCTCCCAGCCAGCAAATACCACTCTGTGTCTCTTCTCCTCTCCCACCTTTACAGTTATACTTAATTTTGGCTAGTTCTTGGGGTCTGCATATCCCTGGACCCAGATGCAAGCCCTGTGGTGTAGTTTCTTTTTTGCTTTAAACAATTTGCCTGACTTGCTACTTAAGACTTGCTTAAAAAAACAAATCAACAGCAGAAAACCCCACACCAGCAAAATGCTTCCCCACAAAACACCACTTCTTCCACTGGGATTTCTAAGCTCTGCATTATTAATTCCACAGGCAGTGGAATTTGCACATCTTTTCGTCAAAAGTACAATTCGTTAAAAGTTTTTTTTGGTTGGTTGGTTTTTGTTTGTGTTTTTTTGTTTGTTTTTTTTTGTTTTTAAGTTAAGCATTCACACTTTATACCTATGTAACCCATATATGTTTATTTTAGATGAGAACAGAGACTATTTTGTGGCTCTTCGTAAGATGATAGAGTTAATGTATGAGCAGTATGGAAGTCCAGTTGTCTTAATTGCCCACAGTATGGGTAACATGTACACCCTCTACTTCCTCAACAATCAGACTCAAGATTGGAAAGACAAGTACATAAAGGATTATGTGTCATTAGGCGCTCCATGGGGAGGAGTGGCTAAAACTCTCCGTGTGCTGGCTTCAGGTAGGTAATTGAGAGTTTGCAATGTATGTTGTTAGCAGTGCAAGATACTAACTAGACTGTTATCTCTTAAGACTGGAGGATGAGAGTTTAAGATAATATGAAGTTAAAAATAATTTTTTTCATAAGTGATGGCAATTTGATGTTGCAATCCCTGTGACCAGATTGTCATTCCCTATGTTCATGGAAGTGGACTGAAATTTTTTGCATCCCTTAAGTGGGAGCTGCGTCCCTTCTTGACTTCTTCTAACCCCTTTTCTCCAGATCACTGCATCATCTGCTGTTTGATGCGGTCTCTTCTACTTCTGTCACTTCTGCCTCCAGCCTGATTGCTGTCTGTTCAGTATTACAAGGCTAACAAGGAGTCCAGAGCATTCAGTAGTTTCCTTTGATTAAAGATAACATGGATGCTTCAGGTTAACATTAAGGAAAACCTGCAGACATGGTGGTGCCCACTGCACAAATGCGTGTCCAAGGTTATAACTCTACAGATAAGAAAAGTGAATCTTTGACATCCAGTGTTTAACATACTGGATAAACCCCAGTCTAAACAAAACTGAATAAAGAAGCATAATGTATTTCACTAAATAGCTGCAAATGACTGATAGAAAAAGTATTTTACTCCATCATGAGATACCATGATTATTTCATGTGCCTTGGCACATACTACATGATGTTTCTGGCTTGTTTTTTTTTCGTTTGTTTCTGACTTGTTAGCTTTGGATATCACTATCTTCTTCAACAAAGCCAACATCCAAAACTGGACTTCATCAAAATGCAGAACACACAGCAAGTGCCAGCCATGCATGGACAGATCAAAGAATGCCTTTGCTTAGCAAAGGCATTTGATTCTGAATAGTAGTGCACAGCTCAGTTAATAATTAGAGAACTTGAACTGAATGTTTGTATTGAGTTATACACTGTTAAATCTATTGCAGTGTAAAAATTCACTTTTCTCACAGGCTTCATCTACAAGTTTGCATGCTACAGAAAAGGCAGGATGTGAGCAATGCTAGTATCACCTTCATAAAATTCCATGGTTATGTAAAATTCCACAGTCCCAGATTTCTATTGGATTAAACTTTCTTGTATCACATCTTTTATCCTTTATAATGCATCTCATTCAAAGTGATTAGTTATACAAATGCATAATGAATAGTTAAATTTGTACCAAAATGAGAATCATTAAGAATCATGTAGGAAAGTTAAATGGGCAGAATACAATATCAGAATATACATTTTTAGGTTAATTCTGTCTCAGATACCTGTAGTAAATCACCGCCATCAGGCATGGCAGGGGGGTTGGAACTCGATGATCTTGAGGTCCTTTCCAACCCTAACTATTCTATGATTCTATGATTAACACTGGGATTACAAGTGTTAGAAACTACATGGAGTTTTAAAATTGGCCTTATCAGTATGTTCATATGCAGAAGAACTGTTGCTTTAAAGAAAAATACTACATTGCTGCAGGAAAGACAAGGCAAGCTGTGAATGCATTCTTTCTGATCCTGTTCCTATTTATAATATGATTATGGCTAGGCACTTCATGTCAAATCCACAGTTGTGTTATCAAAGTGGTAAACAGTGCACAGGTGGCATTACTTTCTCTAGATCATATGTGATACTTTCTGCTACTTATTCATGCACTTTGGAAGATCAACACAATCCTTACAAAGCCAGTGCCAATAAAGTGAGGATGTTGTTCCCACTGCAGTGGGCTAAGACCCAAAGTTTACTGTGGAGGTTGATTAGTTTTTTTTGTCAACTTGTGATGCTAGCAGGGTCTTAGACCTAGTATTTTGTTCACTATAATGTCAATGAGTGTTGTGCTTGCTGACTTGAGCGTGGTCTTGGCCATACAGTACTTCTGCACTTCAGAGAAAAGTAAAGGATTTGATAAGCCCTTCGTGACAGTTCTGTGAGAGAAGGCTGGAACAGTCAGGTTCTGTGTTTGGTTATTCTACTGGAAATAAATTTTGTACACACCCGTTTCACTGTTCAATTCAAAACTCAGGTTTTCTTTGCTGAAAGCTGCCAAGTCGTATTCAGTAACTTAGTGGTGAGTGTGCACAGTCAAGTATTTATACCACACAGTAATATGAAACACGTTTCAGGACTTTTGTGATTCTTGCTGTGGTCTTTGGAGTCTCTTTTTTATCTGTTTCAGAGTTAATGCTAGTCAATGTTTCCATACAGTCTTTCTCAGGGTGGCATTAAAGGCTGTGGTTTATGTCTCCGTGCTAAAGCAACAGTGCCACCTTATGGAACTGAAAACTCTACTTCAGGGCTGTTACAAAAATAGCGGTTTTGGTTTCAGTATTTCAGTTTTTATGGTGTGGCTGACCTGGATCACTGTGTGTTGAAACCACCGGAACCAAATAAAGGCAAATTCAAAGTTCAGCTGACAGAAGAATTGAAGTGTGCCGGCCTTGGTGATTATGAAAAATAGATCTGATGAGATGGCCACCATGAAAACAAACTGATCTCAGGGCTCTTTATTTATTTATTTATTTATTTTTACAATAATGTATATTAGTTTCTACTAATGACTATATTTGCCATTTATTAAGCAGCTTCTAGTTTTGTGGAGATGGAAGAACAGCAGTTAAAATATGAAGAAAGGTGCATATAAATTATAATGTAGTCATGTGTTAGAGCCATCTCTGTAACATACTGCTGAGAAAACAATGGATTTGATATCTCCAAAAAAATTCTAAAAATGTTTTGGTCGAACACTATTTCTGTAATAACAGTAAGTCTAAATTTGGTAAAATGTAACAATAGTGTGGGGTTTTGGGTATCTGATAATTTAAGACCTGTATTGATAATAAGTTCTATCTCTCTAGGTTTGTTCTGAGCAATACAATTATTTCAGTGTCTTGAAATGCTTACTGGAAGGGAAGATGCTGATACTGGCAGTTTTGCATGGTTCCCACCAGAAGCCAACAAGCTCCAGCATATCTTTTGCTGAATTACTATGCCTGGAGACTGAATAGGTTACAGAGTGCAGCATTCTTATTTGATAACATAAGCAGAGACGGTTACACTTGCTTTGCTTCTGTTGCCTTGTATGATGGTTAATTTTTTTAGGTACTTATTAACAGTCTGCCATTTTCTCTCAGTTGTAGGCATGTTCTGATAGGTTTCATTACAAAGGGAACACATGAACTGGTAAAACATTATGTCAAATGGTAAATAAACCATATAGTAATTTTTATAGCTATTCTGAATGAAATACTGCTGCTCTGCTTGTTTTGAACATATAAAATTTTAAATTTTTTTTAAGCCCATAAAGTCTCTTCATGAGTTCTTAAATGTGTATGTACAGTAGTATTTATCTATTCTTTCAGCAATAACTTCATCTAGGTAGTGAAATCACTGTAAACCAGGTTTCCAGAAGAGCATGTAAGACAAAACTTGCAAATGGTATAAATAATGCGTAATAAAAGCTGATTTCTTCCTTTGCTGCTGCAGGAAATACTTGCTTCTTTCACAAGGAACATGTTGTAAAGGCAGCAGTGTTCTTGGTTTGTCAGTCATTCGTCAACTTGTATTTACATTTTAAAGTTATGAGGTAGTTTACAGAAGTTAATTAGCAAGATTAAATAAATAAAAACTTTTCAAGGTGTCACTAAGCAAAAGGAATGATCTTTTTTCATGTTATCACTGAGAGTGTTAGTAATTGCTGCTGGTTGAGAATCCTGCTTTGCATTGTGTATAATGAAATTCCACTTTTTTTTTTTTTTTTTTTGAAGGGGACAACAACAGAATACCTGTTATCAGTCCACTCAAGATCAGAGACCAGCAGAGATCAGCGGTTTCCACAAATTGGATGCTCCCGTACAACTACACATGGCCTCCAGATAAGGTCTTTGTAAGAACACCTACTGCTAACTACACTCTTAGAGATTACCAGAAATTCTACAGGGACATCAATTTTGAAGATGGCTGGCTCATGAGACAAGACACTGAACCCTTGGTGTACCAGATGACACCACCTGGTGTGCGCATACACTGTCTTTATGGTACTGGCGTGGAAACACCTGATTCCTTCCATTATGAAAGTTTTCCAGACAAAGAACCCAAGATCTTTTACAGCAATGGGGATGGTACAGTAAACTTACAGAGTGCCTTGCAGTGTCAAAAGTGGGTGAACATGCAAAAACAGAAAGTGGTGGTATTTGAGCTTTCAGGAAATGAGCATATTCAAATGCTATCCAATGATACTACTATCTCCTATGTGAAAAAGCTGCTTTTTGATTTGTGACACCTTGTGTTATTTTCCTCACCTGTGATGCCTTCCCTTAAATATGAGGAAAATGCCTTTTAATCTCTTGATATTTAGATATTTGAATTATTTATTTTGTGGGGATTTTTTTTAAGGCTGTGTTCAAGAAGTTGTTTGGTGTCCTAAATGATTGTTTGTCTCTGATTTGTGTTTATGATGCTTCATGGTATTTTCACATTCTGCAGATTTGGTCAAATACGCATTTTGGTGCCTCTAGTGTTTGTGTCCCGTATCATACAGCCTTTCACTTGGAGATTGTGCAGCCTGTGCATATACTACATTGTATCAGATGCCTGAGTTCCTTCATGTGACTGTGTATTTGCAGGGTTTGGAGTGGGAGGGCTAGGAAAGGTTGTAGTTTCAGATGCCCATAAAACAAGGTAATGGTACGAACAATTGAGAAGCACAGTAAACTTTTAAAAAGGTCTTCCATATTCTCATTCACAGTTTCCAGTACTTTAGTTTGTAAATGTGCACATCTACTAGGAAAGACCTCTGCCTGGTATTGTGCTACCTTTGTTGTAATCCATACTTGCTTTTATTACAATTTTTGGGAAGAGAGAGAGATGTGTCAATTACTTCAATTTCTTAAATACCTTTAATTTTTTTTTCTTCTTTTTAAGAAGAAGTTGTTTGCTCATGAACTTCTAGAATCCGATTACATAAAATCTGGAGCCTGAGGAATTCTCACCTTGTGCTTTATTTATCATTGAGGGAAAGAAGCTGAACAGTGGTTGGTGCTTTCAGTAGCCTTAGCTGTGTGTAGTAGTAGATAAACTAAAGCTAAGTGAATACTGTCAAACAATCCCTGAGGTGCAGAATTGCATTTCTGAGTGAAAGATGATCTCATGTAGTGGAAATGATAATGGATGGTGGGTGTTAGTTCAAAAAGAAAAGTGAACTTCCTGAAATGGGATGAGGAATGGAAGCCAGCATAAGAAAGAATGAAGTGTATAAACCTTGTTCTCAGTCAAATACTTAGGCTCTGATCCACTTATTGACCAAGTAGTAATTGGACCAACATTGCATTCAGCTGAAAATAAACTTTACATTTTAAGACAGAAATTCATTTCCCATAGGTTACAAGTTTCATTATTGCTGCTTCAAGAAGTTGGAATACACTGTTTCTTAAATCATAGAATGGTTAGGATTGAAAAGGACCTCAATATCATCTATTTCCCATGCTCCTGCCATGGGCAGGGACACCTAACACTAGCTCTTGTTGTCCAAGGCTCTGTCCAACCTGGCCTTGAATGTGTCCAGGGATGGAGCATTCACCACTTCTTTGGGCAACCTGTTCTAGTGCCTTACCACCCTCACAGTAAAGAACTTCTTCCTGGTATCTAACCTGAACTTCCCCTGGTTAAGTTTAAACCTGTTACCTCATGTTATTGGCATTGTCCCACCTCTCAAATGTGTCAAGGTCCCCCTGGATGGCATCCCTTCCCTCCAGCATATCAACCGAACCACACAGTTTAGTGTCATTGCCAAATGTTTCTATAAGTTGCTGAACATGCAATTCTGGTAATCCCTACAGTACCATTTTACTAAATATTAAAAAAAAAAAAAAAATACTCCAACCCTGAACTCCACAGAAATGATAGCCTAAAGGCCATCATATTTACAGCCTTGATTACAGAAGTTCTGTTGGACAAATAGTTGCATTCAAAGATTCTCTTTTGCTTGCTTTAAAACCAGTCACCCAGATAAACTGTGCTTAGTTTCTGAAAACATAATTCTGAATGCTTCCAAAATGCTAAGTCCTCCAAGGAAGATGCTCTAAGAGTTTCAGGAACTCATCAGAACTATTGAGGATTTCTTACTTAAGAAACTGAAGTTGTCTAAATGGTAAAGTTTTTAACTATTTTAGTAACATGCATTAAATGTTTGCTGACATCAAATGCATGATATGTTGAAGTGACAGGCTTGAAATTCTGTTACTGTAGCCTGCTTGTAAATCCAGAGAAACTTGAACTAGGATCATTGAAAAGCTAATTGTCTTCTTAGGTTTTTAACTTCCTTCATTTTCCCCTTGCATTTTCCCTATTACTTTTGTTTGTCTTGTCCTCGGTTACCCAGGAACTTACAGTTCAGCACCAGTGTTACCCAGGCTTTTCCAGAATGAGAACTTGGCTGCTGTAAGCCACTTGTAACTGTTGAAAACAAAACTCCTCAAACCCCCAAACTAAAAAGCACAACAACAGAAAACCCACATAAGAAAGTTCTTTAGCCAAGTATTCTAGTTGATGTAGGGCTGTCAGCTGGATATGCATTGTGTTCTCAGACTGCTCAAATATGATAAACTTCCTCCTGTGGTTTGACTCAATTGTTAAATACATCACTATGTTACTGGTTTGCAATGGGAAGAAATTACAGAAGACAGCTTATCACAATCTCTATTTCTTGCTGAAGTAGAGTGCCTGTTAATAAGCACTGGGATGAGTGGAGCTGGAGGCTGTATAGCAGAATACTAACATGGACATGAAGGGCTGAGAAAATGAAAACAAAATGTAAATAGTTCTTAACCTGATCTGGAGACCGTTTTCTAAGCTTCCATTAGTTGGTGTCATTGTCAATCTTATACTGAGAGTTTAGCTTCAGGGTTTTTTGTGATTTGAAGTTCCAAAATACGTGGTTCCAAAAGATGCTCTTTCTTTTTTAATTATTTTTCTTTTTAACTAATTTTTAATACTACTTTGCATCCCAAAAGAGGTGGGGAAAAAAAAAAATCTTCTTACCAATTCTGGCAGCCTGGTACGGTGTTTTTTCAGATCACTTGACTGCATCTTTTAACCTAAAGATTTGTCAATCAGTGTTCCATTAATGGACAAGCCCTGAAGTGTGTCTCTGTAAATAAACTTAGAATCATAGAATCATAGAATAGTAAGGGTTGGAAAGGACCTCAAGATCATCGAGTTCCAACCCCCCCGCCATAGGCAGGGACACCTCCCACTAAACCATGCCATCCAAGGCTATGTCCAACCCCACCTTGAACGCCGCCAGGGATGAAGCATTCACAACTTCCCTGGGCAACCCATTCCAGGGCCCCACCACCCTCACAGTAAAGAATTTCTTCCTCAGATCCAATCTAAACCTCCCCTGTTTAAGTTTAAACCCATTACCCCTTGTCCTCTCACCACAGTCCCTAATGAAGAGTCCCTCCCCAGCATCCCCATAGGCCCCCTTCAGGTATTGGAAGGCTGCTATGAGGTCTCCACGCAGCCTTCTCTTCTCCAGGCTGAACAGCCCCAATTTTCTCAGCCTATCTTCATACGAGAGGTGCTCCAGTCCCCTGATCATCTTTGTGGCCCTCCTCTGCACTTGTTCTAACAGTTCCATGTCCTTTTTCTGTTGAGGACACCAGAACTGCACACAATACTCCAAGTGAGGTCTCACGAGAGCAGAGTAAAGGGGCAGGAGCACCTCCCTCGACCTGCTGGTCACACTCCTTTTGATGCAGCCCAGGATACGGTTGGCCTTCTGGGCTGCAAGCGCACACTGCTGGCTCACGTTCATTTTTTCATCAACCCACGCCCCCAAGTCCTTCTGCGCAGGGCTGCTCTCAATCTCCTCCCCGCCCAACCTGTAGCTGTGCCTGGCATTGCTCCGACCCAGGTGTAGGACCTTGCACTTGGCATGGTTAAACTTCATCAGGTTGGCATCAGCCCACCTCACAAGCGTGTCAAGGTCCCTCTGGACGGCATTCCTTCCCTCCAATGTATCAACCGAACCACACAGCTTGGTGTCATCGGCAAACTTGCTGAGGGCGCACTCAATCCCACTGTCCATGTCACCCACAAAGATGTTGAACAAGACCGGTCCCTTGTGTTAGTTAACCTGGTAAAATTAAGCTCAAAATTTTACAGGGTGTTTTTTTTTTGTTTTGTTTGTGGGTTTTTTTTTTTTGTTTTGTTTGTTTTGCTTTGGTTTTGTTTTTTTTGTGGGGTTTTTGTGGTTTTTGTTTGGTTTGTGGATTTTTTTGTTGTTGTTTTGGTTTTGGGTGGGTTTTTTTTGTGCTTTTTCATTTTGTTTTTAATGTTGTTTGTAACTATATAACCTTGTGTAAGAGTGTGTGTACCTAAGTACTGTGTTAGAGCAAGCATGGTGCTTCTGGGGAGATATGGTTTTTATGTGAAGGTTTTGCAGTTTTTTGTCTGGAAGTTGTGATTTTTCTACCAAATCATCTTCAGCCTTTTCGTTTTCAGTTTCTTGCATATTAGGATAAAGTTCTCATTGAAAAGTGAATGCAGCAAGTAAACTCCAATTCTAGTAATTGAAAGTGAACCACTTCAGTCAACAAGTTGAGAAGTGGTTACACACTATGGCATGCTTCTCTACAAGGCAAGAGTCTTTAGCAGTACTGTTACAGGCCTGCTAGAGCTATGTGCACTTGAGCACTGTAGATTCTTGTGGGGCAGAGGTCTAAAGAAGTAAATCTTTATGAGAGGAGAATGTCTTTCTTAAGAGGAGTAACTCGGGTGCTTTGCCACACTACGCAGCTGAAATGTTTGACTTTACTGACATTTCTTTGTTATACCTAACATGTATTGATGATGTGTCTCTCTCTTTCCATAGTTCTTACTTGGTTTTATTCTTCCAGGGTATTTTCAGAAACCAAAAATAGTCGTGAGGACCAAATGTGTTTCTTATTTTTGACTAAATGTATAGAAAATACTGAGGAAGCTTTCATTGTAACACTTCTGAGGAGGTTCAGAGTCACTGTGTGATTCTATTTAAAAACAGAAGGCTTCAATAACTAGCAATAATTGCAAAGGACTTGCAGACCAAAGGAAGGAATGTTAGGTATTAAGGTAGTTCTTGGAGCACAGTGTGTTCGAGGCCCTCTTAAATTCAGGGAATGTTTGGCTATGACTTTGCTGCTCTACACTTAACAGTATTTTGTATGGAACATATTCTGAGACCTAGCATTTTATATGCTCTTTTTGTGTATGAATGTCTTAAGTAGATTTTGAATATTTTATTGTCAAACTTTGATAACATAATAAAGTTGATCTGATATAGTTTGTCTCCTGTTGTGAATAACATGTTGTCTCACTGCTTGGATGGAATGTCAGCTTGCTGGTATTCTTTCCCCACAGATTTTTGGTGTCTCACTTTTCTCTCAGTAGTCGCTTCTTGATTCATCTTCCAGATGTGTCTGCTGTCTTGTGATACATTTGGAGTTTCCTGTTAATTGTTCTTGAATTTATGGAGATGTGGGACTGCGATTATTTCTTTTGTTTGCTTCCTTCTTGCTCATCTTATGGAGAAAAAAGAAGTTCTTGAGATGCCTCACACTTATGTTCATTTAATCATTCATAATAATTTTGAAATTAGTCCCTCAATCCTGAAGTGTCCCAAATGCTTACAGTTGCCTTTATACTGTTGGTTTCCAAACTGATCCACAAGTCCCATGCATGTAGACCATACAGTTTTATGATTGTAATAATCCTTCTGCAATTAAAAATAGTGCATTGTGGCTCTGAAGAAACTCTTAATTGTAGACAGTTATTCTGTAGGGGAAAAAAACCCAACCTGGATGTGATCTCCCTTATCAAAGCAATCTTGAAGCCTGTTGGGCAAGTGTAAGTCCTCTTGTGGCTGTCCTGGATGCTTCACTAACTGCGAGTACAAATGATTGCTTATGACTCTTGAGAAAGAAGAAAAAGTAGCAAGGCTGAAACTTGCCTTGTGGGAGTTTCCCCCTGCCCCCGGCCTCCATGTGGTAAGGACTGTAATACAAGATGAGTGTTAGTGGCTGCTGCTCCTCTCTGTGACCTAAATCCCTTTAATTGGACATCTTGTCCCAGTACAGTTCTTGTTTATGCCTTCCACAAGGTTCATTGATCCCTTATGATTGCAGGAGAAAAGGGAATATGGCCTTCTTCCAGCTCCTACTAAATTCCTACTAAAGCAAATTAGTCCTGCACTGTGCCAATTCGTGGAAGAAGTTGGGAAGGCTGAGAGCTTAGGGAAGGTGCGACAGACTGATAATGAAGCCTGGCTAGAGTGGTGCCAAGCCATGTGAAAGACTGCTGTCCTTTGCAATTCTAGAATACTGATGTAATGCTGATGCTAGCTTGGGTTGTGCATCTTTCAAATAACAACATTATAGTTGCATATAGTCTGATGCTATTTTGCTGTGGTATCTTAAATCCTTTCCTTAATTATGGGATCACAGTTCTGAGAACTGACTTTGACTTTCTCTTTTGCTTGAATTAGTTTTCCTCCAAACTTCTAGCTTAATTGTTTCCTTTGAAGACTAATTTACTTTGTGGTCATTCAGACCAACAAACAAGAATTAAATGCAATGTTTAGTTCCCAAATCAGCATTTTTCAGGCAAAAGCAGAGTGTAACCCAAGCCCAGGAAATCAAGGAAATTAATACACAGTGTTTTCCTCAAAATACTGATGTTAAGTTTGTCGTAACAGTTTGTCTGCATTGATGTTGCTTTCCAAGTTCTTGTTCTATACTATGCAGCATCTGAGAATAATATCCTAATCCTGAACTCTTTTCCTTCTCATAACATGTGATAACTGATTTTGTGTGAATAGTTTAGCAAGATACCTTCATTTCAGTTTTTAGGGCCTATTTTGCAAATAGTTGAAGTTTCAGTTGTTGCCCCTACCTCAGTCGATTTAGAAGCAATAGTACTTGGTAATCTTGAATCTTCAATTTTTTTACCAGTACTGCATGCACCTAAAAAGTGCTTGATGTGGATCATTTTCATTCTTAGATAACAATCATAAAAATATAATCTGTTCTTTCTACAATAATCTCTGTGGACTGGAGCAAATTTTTAAATTCAGGTTTTGACCGAAACCCGCACAACATGTTATCAGGCAGAGCTACTGCTGAAAATCCAGAAAGCAGATAATTTAAGGTATTGGACAGCCAAAGTATAAATAAAGTATTTCTGTAGGCTTGTAAACTAGCTAGTGAACTGATGAACGTCTGTACTTATGTTACCTGGATACATAAATCCTTGGCCTAGTTACAAAATTACCTCTTTTATGTGAAGGAAAGCAATTTTGTGTTGCAAAAGAAAATGAGCTGTCTCTTTTTGAAGAAAGAATGTTTAGCATCAAAAACGTGAAAAAAGGCTCAGAAGCTGGAAAAGATGTAAAAGTACAGTAAGGTAAAATAAGATGAACAGCAGTAACATGCAGTTTTTAATGAAATTTAAAAACTGAATCACTTTAGAAGACTAAAAATGTGAATAGAAAATATAATTTGATGCCTTTGACAAAGACTCTAACTAGAAACTCTCGCTGACAGTTCTTCAACAGCCCAGTTTGTGTAGTGACTAATTAGTTTCAATGGACTTAGTGAATTTGAGGAAGTCACATACTATATCAGCCTGAGATTGCTGCTGTTACTTGAGAAACTCGGATATCTAGGCTTTTGCTAAGCAGGGCTGTCTGACAGAGTTTGCTTGTTTGTGCGTGCACCGTTGAACCTTAATAGTTAAAACTACTCAATTGTTTTGCTACTCTCTGACAAGCAAAACTGGCAAAAAACCCAAAACCATAAAACATGCCCCTGCTCCGTTCCTCAACATCTGACCACATTTTGAATGTCTTTTGATACGTATTAAGGGAATCAGAAATGAGTTATAATTTTCCTATCTATCTGTTGCACTTCAACACTCTTCCTATCATATGCACCAAAGTCTAGCTGCCTCAGTGGAAAAAGCGCTGAATCCAGTTGCTGTTTCTTACCCAGGCTTCACAGCCGCCATGAGCCCCACACTCCTGCAGTGCAGTAAGGATGACTGAGCCTATGTGACGGTGCTAGATCTTTTCTTTGTGCTCAGTTGTTTCCGTTCCTCATCCTGCCTTGACAGCAAGCTACTCTATGTCAAACATGGATATGGAGGTAACTAATGCAATGGATGGCCAAAGGCACAAACTTTCAAGACAAACAGGTTTTATGAACCTATATAAATATTAATGTTCACCTGGACCTTCAGAGGCTCTGATTGATAGCTATCAAGGACAAAATAAAAAATAACTGTTTTGAACATTAAAGCCAAATCAAAACAATCCTTGATTTTTTGCCTGTAAAAAGCTCAGGAGGAGAGGGCGCAAGATGTTGCTTCTACCACTTCTCATAGTATTTGTAATCCTGTCTTTCTGGTAACTTGCTGCATTGCCTTGAGCAGAACTTTATAATCAGTTTTACTTTTTCCGATCTTCTGTTAATTCCAGGGCTACTTTCTTAATGGTCAGTGACTTCTGAGCTTTTTGTGTTTGTTCATTTAAATCTGTCTCAAAAGGTGAGGGCTTAGAAGGTAATGGACTAAAATGGATTGGTAATGGATTAAAATGGGGAGGAATTACTGAAGACTCAGTGGCACCATGATCTTGAGGCTGCAACTCCTTCATCAATTTCTTATGAAAGTTTTTAGAAAGCATACATTGACTTTGTCTAGAAATACCTAGGCAAATAGGTATATAGGGAAGTTAGGAATTCAAACACTGGCAATAGTAGCTAAAATCATAGCTTCCTTCCTGGGACACGCTGCTGTTTGGGTTAGAATTCTGTGTGCCAGGGGCTCTTATTGCCATTGAAATCAGTATTTATTTAACTTCTGGGAAACAACCGTAGGACTGCAAGAACATTTTTGTAAAGAGGAGCACTGTTTCAGGCAAACTTTTGCTCTGGCTTCGCAGTACAGCTAACAAAGGATCCACTAGAGGGAGGAAGATCTCAACAAATGCTCAGGTGTGCCCTGGAAATCAGTGGCAAAGCTTGATCGTGGCATTGAAAGTTAACGGGGAAGAAAAACTTAACCTTAGAACGATGGCATAATGGAAATCTATTTACCGGACCTTAATCCAATATATTTTAATGATAAATATGCGGCACTGTTTGTCTACTTCAGTCTGCCCAATCTCCTTTAGAAAGGGGTGATTTAAAGTATGCAGAACGAATTGTAAATGAGACTAAGTTAAGTCTCCTGCAGAAATGTCTTTGCTGAAACAAAACATGAGTTCCTGGAGAGCTAAATTAAGAGGATTAACATCTAGTTTGTTCTGATGCCATTTATTCCCAGACATATCCTGGATGTGAAATAAATTCAATAATAAAACCCCCTCTACTCTTTGGGCAAGAAATATGTTTGTGTAGTCTTTTGTACTAGCAGAGATCTTCAGCAGCCCATAGCATCAGAGATTTGTGAACCTCAGACAATTTGAAGGCATTAATATTACATGTTTCACATCTCCTATAGGTTTTGTCTTTGGGTTGTTGGTTTGTTTTTTTTTTTTTTTTTTCAACTTGTATGTGACCAGCCAGAACTGACTGGAGGGTCCTCTTAATTCTACAATGACTGTGATGCTGTATTTTTCTTGGGAGATGAAAAACAGGAGACTTAATGAATACAAGTATACAAACCCTTATCATGTCTTTGGTTCTCCTTGTTCAGATATACTACAATTTTCTTCCCCAAAACTCTGAATACTTTTTGGTTTATAGCTCTGCTGTGTGAGTGAGCTGGTTAAACAATGACATGAATGACTCTCATAAACCTGACAAGAACTGACAAGAACAATGGTTTCAGTTGACATAGCGCATACTTTAATGTCCTATGTTAAAAATGCAGTAGGGGGCAACAGTATGTAAATTGGAGTTTTTTGTAACATTGAATGGCATCTGTGTTAATTTCACTCGAGAAATCCAAGATTACAAGGAAATTAACACCTAACGTTGATATCCACAAGATGTTTCCTGTCCTGAAGCAATTGTTGATAAAGCAGATTCTGCTTTTGGAGGAACTTTAAATATTAAGGCAAAGATTGCTCTATCTGACATAAATAGCAAGAAACATCAGCTTAATTCAACCTCTGAGTAAAAGAATTAGAAGTGTGAATTATATACCCACTCTCCCCCTAATGCTCAGGTTAAAGCACATGCTGGATGTTCGTGTCTGAAGTCTGAGCATTAAGTGCAGTGACTGGGTACCAACAATGAAGCATTGAATTTTACAGGTCTGTAACATGTAATTCAAACATGTTATTTAACAACTTCATAGGGTCGATGTATAAATATACTCAGTGTACAGCACTATGATGTACAAAACAAATTATGTATTTTTATGAAAGTACTGCAAATGTGGCTGCATCTGTGTTTTTAACTGCACTGCTGAACAAGGGACAAATCTTGTCCCTCAGAGTTTTCACTTTGCTGCAACCACTGACTTAGACCTAGTAACCTTTCTGGGAAGAAAGAATTATTGATCATGCTTCAATTGCATGTGAAACTACAAAGGTCACCTTAGGTCTCCACGCAGCCTTCTCTTCTCCAGGCTGAACAGCCCCAATTTTCTCAGCCTATCTTCATATGAGAGGTGCTCCAGTCCCCTGATCATCCTCGTGGCCCTCCTCTGCACTTGTTCGAACAGTTCCATGTCCTTTTTCTGGTGTCCTCAACATAAAAAGGACATGGAACTGTTAGAACAAGTCCAGAGCAGGGCCACGAGGATGATCAGGGGACTGGAGCACCTCTCGTATGAAGATAGGCTGAGAAAATTGGGGCTGTTCAGCCTGGAGAAGAGAAGGCTGCGTGGAGACCTCATAGCAGCCTTCCAATACCTGAAGGGGGCCTATAGGGATGCTGGGGAGGGACTCTTCATTAGGGACTGTGGTGAGAGGACAAGGGGTAATGGGTTCAAACTTAAACAGGGGAGGTTTAGATTGGATCTGAGGAAGAAATTCTTTACTGTGAGGGTGGTGGGGCCCTGGAATGGGTTGCCCAGGGAGGTTGTGGATGCTTCATCCCTGTCGGCTTTCAAGGTGGGGTTGGACATAGCCTTGGATGGCATGGTTTAGTGGGAGGTGTCCCTGCCCATGGCAGGGGGGTTGGAACTCGATGATCTTGAGGTCCTTTCCAACCCTTACTATTCTATGATTCTATTCTATGATTCTATGTGAGTAAAGTATAAATATCCACAGTAATCAAGCCAGATGATAAATTCAGCTGCATGAAAATACTGTGCCTACAGGCTAAGTGTTTTCATCAATACTATTATTATTGAAATTGTGCTGTGTCTGAGGTAGTCAAAGAGATTCTAGCACAGGTCTAAGCAGTTTGATTAAGATGAGCTAGGAATATTGCTGTTATTTCAGCTGTGCCAACAGATTCTTTGTACCTGTATAAAAAAAAAACAAGATGAGAGTACAGGAAATCTCATGAGATACTTAAACTACCATGACCAGAGCAGATTAAAGAGGACAGTGTGTCCTGGGTTCAGCAGTAACAGTTATTTTCCTCCCTCCTAGTAGCTGGTGCAGTGCTGTGTTTCGGCTTTAGTCTGAGAACAATGCTGATAACACACCAATGTTTTAGTTATTGTGAAGTGATGCTTACCCTGAAAAAGGACTTCTCAGTCTCTCATGCTCTGCCAGTGATGCGAGGCAGAGTGTCTGGGGTGCCATGTCACCATAAGACTTGTTTCTCAAGGCCCAGGATAGTGTTCCCGGCAGTGGCGTGGGGCACAGCATATGTTTCCTGCCATCCGGTGGTTGCTTCCATCATGGTAAGCACATGGTGCTTGCCTTGGCAGATTGGTGGGAGTGTGATATAATCAATCTGCCAGGCCTCCCCATATTTGTATTTCAGCTATCGTCCTTCATACCAGAGAGGCTTTAACTTCTTGGCTTGCCTAAATGCAGCACGTTTCACATTCATGAATAACCTGGGCAATAGTGTCCATTGTTAAGTCCACCCCTCTCTCATGAGCCCATCTGTATGTTGCATTTCTGCCCTGATGGCTTGAGGTGTTACAGGCCTACTGGGCCAAAAATAATTTGCCTTTATGTTGCCAATCTAAGTCCATCTGAGCCACTTCAATCTTAGCAGCTTTATCCACCTGTTGGTTGTCCTGGTGTTCCTCAGTGGCCCGACTCCTGGGTACATGAGCATCTACACGGGTATCTTCACCACCAGGTTCTGCACCAGGGCAGTGACATCTTGCCACAATGCAGCAGCCCAGATAAGCTCTGTGTTGCCAGTTGCTCCGCTTCCATTGCTGCAACCATACCCACAGGGCATTTGCCAGCATCCATGGGTCAGTATACAGTACTGGCCATTTCTCTCATTCAGCAGTGTCCATTGCCAGCTGGCTGGCTTTCACCTCTGCAAACTTACTTGACTTGCCTTCTCCATCAACAGTTTCTGCAACGTGTCATAAGTGACTCCCTACATATAACTCATATTGTTATACATGAATTTCAGTAGAATCTGAAAACAGATCTGAAAAAAAAAGGCTGGCAAGGAGCCGTAATAAGGGGTTCCTGCCTATCCACATGTCAAAGGCATACTTTTAGGGACCAAACCAAAACATGTACCTGTAGGTTCCAAAACATGGATTGGTCACCACTGCTTTATACAGTTCAGGTGTTTGGAAGGATCTTTGCAAGTTGAAATTGTGTGGTGAAGAGTTATGAAGGTTTTGGTGAGGATAAAATTATAAAGAAAAAATGTACTAATCTGTGGTATGTGTGTGAAATCCTCACTTTTATTGTACCTGCTTCAGCCTTGAGCTCTTACAGTATCTCTAGATGAAGGCAACTACTGTTGCCCGTTTGACATAAAGACACAGATAACTTGTTCAAATTGCTTTAGGCAGAATCTAATTGTGTACTTTTAACTCCGAAGTTAATGACAAGAGCACTAAACCACCTTCAATCTACAGCAGAAATTACTTTCTAGTAAGGGCAAAGCCCGCATGCTATTCTTTGGGAGAGGAAAGAATACTTGAGGAAAGTGTCATGTGTGAATGAATTAATTTTCCACACAACACATTCCTTGTTAGTAATTTCACCTTCTGAATGAACTCTGGATTCCAAAGCAGTTCATTCCCTGCTTCATCTTTGTGTGTGAAAATGGCACATCCTTGATTTCTCATCTACTGGCAAGTATTGCAGTGCATGCCACTTCACATTTTCTATGTTTCTATTATGTCCATTTGTACTTCTATGCTAGACTATGATACAATGAAGAAAACCATAATTGAAATATAATACAGAACATACAAGATAAATCAAGCAAAAAGCATTCAATTAAAAATCCCTCAGTCTAGTCTCAATTTCTAATCCAATGACTCAAACTCTCCTCCCTGCCTTTGGTTCAAGTCTTTCAAAGCTTGTTCCTATCACTGAGCCCAAGCTTTTTTTCCCCTGCTTAAATGATTAGCAAAATTTCAGGATTTAAGCTGAATACCTTAAGCTCTAATAAAGCTCCCAAGACCAAACACTGCATGAAAATCTTCCATACACATAGAAGCAAATTGATAACTATCAAATGTTATGCACAGTTTCTTTTTGGAAAGAGGCCAATTGCTTCAATGATGGCAAGATAAGTTGAAGAAACCTATGTTTCTTAGCAGAGATGCCTATGTAAAGACAGAATTTAGCTCAGAGCTTAAGGGTGCCAGGAAATCGGAGAACAAAGAACTGAAATGTCAAAAAGGCAGCAGGAGGAAGTGGGAGGCTGAGCTGTTAGAATAATGTCTGTCAGGCTATCTTGTATTTGTATTTGTTTTTCTAGCAAATCTACTTCCAAGCAGAAGCAAAATTCTGACTCTGGGGAGATGAGGTAAAACCAAGCAGCTGGTTGGACTATTCTGCATCAAAATCTGCTTAGCAAGTGCAAATTTTAAGTTCCCTGGGCTCTCAATGAGAGAGGTCTGGCCAGCAGAAATTGATGTTGGATTGCTGAGCAGTAAAGACTGCAGCTGCCTGGAAATCTTGAAGATATTAAGTATTTGCACAAGATACTTGCATAGATTGTGTGTCGTAGTAGCATATTTCCTGTGAGAACCAGCAAAGAATATGGATTTGCATATGGAGAAAGATAAACTTAATGAGACATAATGTTTGCTCTCTCCATCTAGCTAAAAGTAATTTTAATAGAAGGCCCTGAACTGTGCATGACCACCATATTTCAGAGACCTCTGGTATTGCCTAGCTCTAGTCTCTAGGCTTCAGCTCTGAAGATATCTCAGATTCCTAGCTAAGAGGTGAGACTCACTTAAGGGCCGCATGCCTCAGTGTATTTTCACAATCTTTTCATGTCTTCCATTATAAGAGCACAGACCACAGTTTATTTCACCTCCCTGTTCAGACCAGCCTGTGCAATAAATTCAAGGCCATCATCTTATTCAGCTGTCTAACTTTCTGAGGATGATCACTGATATACTACCACCGAGTACATATGTGACAGTAGTATGCATCTCTAAAAAAGGAGTATCTCCTAATTTAAATACAGATTTGTTTCTGTTGCAGCTGACCATTAGAATAAAAGCAATAAAAGACAAGACACATCATCTGTACTTCAGATGTTTAATATCAGTCTAGAAGGATTTGATTTGTAAAGTAAAACCTATTTTTTCAGAATTACATCTCATAGTTCAGGTGAAGAAACAGTTTGATCCACAGAAGAAGTTAGAGATTGTTTTAGATAATCAATTTCTAAAAAAAAAAAAAACAACCAAAAGAAAACCCAACACAGGTTATGGCAATCCATGAAATGATTCCATTTTTTCAAGGAAATAATGACACCTGTCAGAAGCACATCCAAGTATGACAAAGTAATAGCAATGTTTGTTTTCATCCAAAAGCACAAACCAATGAGGTGCATGAGTAGAAACACTGCTGCTATAATTTTCCACCCCCAGACCTTGTTGGGTAGATTAGAAAAGGATCCAGTTTTCCAGCTAGATACAGTTTCTGTAATAGTTAAGGTTTAACATAAACATATTACTGCACTATGAAGCAGCCAGAATTTGGGATCAAAAACTTGATCTACTTGAAAAAGTCTTCTTAGCCTTCATGTCAGGTTGTTCATGGGGATAACTATTTAGCATGAGGCCCTTGAGAAGCAACGCATGTTAATGGAATAAAGTGTGTTAATATGCACTCATTCTTTTCACAGAGATTTTTGTAAATGCTCAGTATACATTTAATCACTATTTTTTTCTAAGTGCTTTTGATCAAAAGAAGAAACAATTTAATTTGTCACTTTTTGTTTTTTTTTTTTTTTTTGTTTCTATTTTCTGTACTCCAATCAGTAAATTGAGAAATTAAACTGATATGTCTGATTTCGCTTATCAGTAGAAGGTATGTGCTGGCTAAGATTGACTTGTTAAAAACGTACAAATACATGATCCATTAAACGTTTTCTTCTTTTTTTTTTTGTAGATAAGGGGCAGGTTGAAAACAGAAAATGCTATATTTTATCTGCTGAAATTAGTCAAGTTGTGATAAATGATAAAAGCTGTAGGGTTGAGCCCCAAGCTTTACATTCTGTCTGTTTTGTTGTAACAGCTCTGAGCTCTAGTTGGGAACTGGAATGGAAAGCTCTGGCTGCCTTCAGCAAAGAGCAGGAGAGGATGTTAGTTTCCTATAAGGCAGAAAACTGACTGAAGCAGCCCAAAGTATGCATGTCACTGAAAGCTGATGAGACTTGCAACCGAGTTTTACTGATAAATTGTCAATTACTTCTTTGGTGTTGGCTTATGTCATCTTTACCATACTACTGTTACGAACTAGCTGTAGAGAAATCTGTTTTCTCTGAGCTCTGTGTGTGTCATCAATGCAAGCAGTGAATCAACATTTGAGCACGTTTACTCCACCGAACAGCATCCTCTGCAAGGTACTTGATTCATGATACAGCAACTAGCTTTCCAGTCCTTGGACCAATACCACCTTTCTCCACATTACCGATGGCTCATATTTGATGCACAATCTTAACTTAGTAATAAAGTTAAAAATTATGAAATGCCAAGTAATTAAAAATGGATGTACCAGGTAATTTTCAACCCACTGCATTTATAGTTTGGGACACAGCTATAGTACTCATTAACTTTTCTAAATAAGGGACCCTACTTCAAAAGGTGTGTAGGAAGCTATGCACAAATGCAGTCAGTAGGAATTTGTATGCTAACCTCCCACGTTGCATTAAAATGTCCTGTACCACAGGAGGTCGTATATAGGAGTGGGTGGGCAAACTTCAGAACAGGGGAAGGTACAGAATCAGTTGAAAAATTCTCCTTGCTCTTTGTTTATGTATTCAATTACTTGTTCCAGTTTTTACCTCCTAAGCACGCTTACTTCACAGGGTTATTTCAAGGCTGAATAGAAGTGCTACATTCTTGATGCAAACCTGTCTTTACTCCCACTTCCTCTTCTCTTTAAATTTAACAAGCAGAATTCTACTGAAAGATCATGAACCAGCTCCCAAAGCAAGTTTCAAACCTAGTTTGCCATTGTCAGTTACTATCCAGGGTTCACAAAGATACACAACTGTATTACAATCAAATTTAAAAGACATTTCTGTTTTATGGTAGACCAACAATTACTGTTGTGTTACAGATCACAAGAAACAGGATTGATAATCAAGAGTATGACGTGCTTATATATTTGAAAAACAAGTGAAACTGAGAAGGTAAGGGTCAATGCAGAAAAATGTAATTCTATGTAGAAAAATGGGCGTGGCTTTTTTGTCTTAAAACAAGCTGTAACAACTGGAGTTGGGAAATCTCTAGTTATGACAAAGAGGGTTGAAACAAGAGCACTATAGCAAAGGTGAGTCTTGAGGTCACAACAATACTTTAGACATTGTCAGTGAGATTTTCCAATGAGGGCTGGAGCGCAGTGTAGAGCTTTAAAAATCCCATGATTCTCTTAGAAAAGCAGTAACAAATTAACATCTTCACTAATATATCACAAACATAGTACATATTGTAATATAAACTTCCAGTGGATGAAGCAAGAAATGCACCTCTTCTTCTTAGTTCATTCAGGTGCTAGAACTGCCCAAGAGTTGGCAAAGGATTAATTGGTTAAAAAGCTATCATAGAATCATAGAATCATAGAATAGTAAGGGTTGGAAAGAGACCTTAAGATCATCTAGTTCCAACACCCCTGCCATGGGCAGGGACACCTCACACTAAACCATGCCACACAAGGCTATGTCCAACCTGGCCTTGAACACCGCCAGCGATGGAGCATTCACAACTTCCCTGGGCAACCCATTCCAGTGCCTCACCACCCTTACAGTAAAGAATTTCTTCCTCATATCCAATCTAAACCTCCCCTGTTTAAGTTTGAACCTGTTACCCCTTGTCCTCTCACCACAGTCCCTAATGAAGAGTCCCTCCCCAGCATCCCTATAGGCCCCCTTCAGATACTGTAGCAAAATAGTTGCATTTAAATCCTATCACTGCACGGCTATTAAAGTGAAGGTAGCTCTGTGTCTACCTGATGCTAGACACATCAGCATCAAAGCTAGCTGTTTGGACAGATTGTATTTGTACCCTTGACCAATGACTGTATTTTTAAGTAGTCACAATTGACTCCAAATCAGTGTGCTTAATCTTTTCTCCTTTAACACAAAATTTGGACTAAGCTTACTGCTTTTAGAAGTCTTATTAAGCTTTACTGTCAATGCTGTTCTGAGTTTGACTTGTACTGAAATAACAGGCCAACTAGAGAAGAAAGAATTCAGAAACAAATTAAAAGACATGCTCTATTTCTAGTAATCTGCAAAACTTCTGCCTGAAAGTACTGTATTTATTCCAGAGATATATTAGCTGATGCTTTAAAATAGGCTTGTATCTTCAAACTGCAGTTCTAGAATGCCAGGGTGTCATTATGGAAGTTTCCAGAAGTAGTAATTACCCCTTTAATGAGCCCTTGATGATATTGTTCATAATTAGATGTACAGGGGAGACTCAATTAGATCAAACACAGCTGGGTGCATGTGTGCTGGCTGAAGCAGTCAATCGGTTTGAATGTACAGTCAGACACAATTGCCTTTTGACAAAGATCATTGACCACTGAGGATTGGCATCTTAAAATCTGCAAAGCTAAATGAGAATATTGCTGCTTTTCATATTTCACTATAAAAATGGTGATTCTCTGCTAGAACAGAGTTTGCTGTTTGTTTGTTTTGTTGTTTGGGGGGAAAGGGGTGGGTTGTTGGTTTTCTCTTTAAATCAAGCTGTCCCTCAACTGTGTTGCTGCTGAGTTCAACAGTATTTTTGATTAGCTGGGATTCTGGGGGGAAGATGGTGTCTTAACCAGGAAAACCACTTACTGAGGTACTTAGCCCAAGGAGGAAACGAAGTGATGCTCTTCTACTCCTATTTTTTCATTCAGAATTGTTAGAACCAGGTATAAGAGCCCATGAGGTGATAGAAACTTTCTTACCCTACCCTGACGGCTAGCTCAGAAATAATGGAGCAGAATACAGCACCAGTTAAACACAAAACTACAAAACACGAAAGAATGACAGAGGAATTCCTGTTGTTTCATTTCTATGTTGCTGATAATATGCCACGTCTTTGAGTCTTCACAAATAAAATCCAGAGAGGTTAAGGTGACAGAAATATTTATATATCAGACAAGGTAATCTGATGATACTTTGACTCTTGTAGAAGTGCCTACTGCTAAATATCCTTTACTGTTTAATTTCTTTCTTCTTTAAAATGTTTTTACACAGCCTTTCTGCTGCTCATTTATTTCCATGCTGCTTTTTCTACCTGCAGTACAGTTCTAACCTAGAAACATGTCCACAAAGGCTGGAGTAGCTCCATGGAAACTAAGATTTTCCTTTTCAGACTGGCTAATTTTTCCTCATTTTCCTCTAACTGCCAGCTAGAAGATGATCTGGCATAGCTAATGCATTGATTAGGACGGGTTGGATATACAGTCAAGAATGTGTTTATAAAGATTGATGTTTGCTACTCTGCTTTACAAAGTGTGTTCTATATTTAAGTGCTACTCTTACCTTCTGCAGTTGGAAACTAAAACAGTAGAGCTATATATTTTTTCTGTTACAGCAAACATGCTCACCAAGCTTACAAGGTTACTACTTTTGCTGCAGAATAGAAAGCAAAGTTATGAAATTCTTACTTATGTTCTAATTTGCTCTAGAATTTAACACAGGATTCCTAAGGCTGACTGATGATCATATTTTCCCCTTCATTTTAAGATAAAAACCAACTTATTCTGAAAGGACAGTCTTTAAGAAAGAATACACTCAATTGCTCAAAGAGTATTGATTTTCAGGGAATAGATGTTCTTTATTACTAGAGTCCTAAACATCTTGCCTTTTGACATCTCCAGCAACACTGGCAGGTGAAAAAATTACCATCATTTATATGATGGTAATTTTAGTTTTTTTCTCTACAAACCCCCAAGTCATATTTTGTCATTTAGCAGAGAATTATTTATGACATGCAAAGGATGAAAGACAAATAAGTTAACTTGAAATAGGCAGTTCATTGTATATAGGCTTTCATATTGACAGTTAACAGACCTCACATGCATGTTTTTGTTGTTTTTTTTTTTTTTTTATTTTAATGTGGAGCATCATTACTGTAAAATCAACTTTGCTGCCTTTGAACACCAGTCATACAAAGAATTGTATTAAACTGTTCATGAAATAGTATATCAGCTTTCAGTATTCAAGAGTTTGACAATAAACCCACAACCTGTGGGTTTATTTTTTCAGCAGCTTTATTTATAAACACACCATAGGCAAGTTTGAAGCTTGCCAAAGTGGATTTCCAACAACTGAAAATATTAGAAGGAAAAAAATGGTTCATGGCTATCAATTTTTTAAGGAAAAAGTACAGTAGATATGTTCTAAAAAATGAAAATGTGTATCATGGATCTTAGACTTTATATTTGTCACAGAGCTGAAACAGCATGTTAACATTCAATAGTCTCCATTGCCATAGCAACGCATGCTTGTCAGAGCAGGGCTGATTTGATGGAGGCATCTCCCTGCAAGAACAATCTGCTAATGTTTCAATATATATATCTAAAATTCAGTAGGATTTTCATGTGATTTCTTTTAGAAAGGTAATTATACAATACAAATTTACATCTCAATATAACTTACCTGATCTGAATCTATGCAACTTGCTCTCTACTAAGCCAAAGTTCTGAGTATTTAATGCAGCTAGACACAGAAGTAATGAAGCAGGCTACATTGTTTTTCATGTAGGAAATTATAAATGAAAATAATCAGACTTGGATGTCTGTTAGCATTTATATAATAGTATACAAGCACAGGATGTCATTCTGTTCCCTTTGGCGTCAACAGAGACACTCTCCCCTGTTTTCATTAGACATAACAATTTGTTCAGTTTTGACCTATAGTCAGTCATACAGCACTCAAGAGCCTTGTTGTCACAACAGCTGGATTAAAGGGAGAGTTAAGTGATCTGTGGAAGTTTACGTAAAAAGTTGGCATAAGAAAGACTGTTTTGCAGCTTTGGATCAGTTATTACTACATTATTGTTGTTACATATGCTACCATTTGTATTTTCATCGTTACCTGATTAAAAGAAAAAAAAAAAGCAATATAAGAAATCTCTCAGTTGATGCTCCATACTTTACCAGGTTCTGGGAATTCATCATACAAACTACCAACCTGATTTTTACTGTGCTGGGTTGTGGTTTAGAACTGTGGTATATTTTAAATCAATCAAGTGCTGATACATTCAAAAATACATGCAGATTGAAATGTTAATGTCCCTAGAAACTAAGGATTGAAAAATGCTGAAGTATAACCACAAGTTATGCTCAATACAGCATTATTCATGCTTTTTGGTTTCACTTTTTTCTACCACAATTGGATGAACTCCACTAGTGCAGGGCAAGTAAAGAGATTTCTATAGAAATGTTGCATCAGACTTACAACTACCTGTTGAAGAATTGATATAATTAACTTATATATACTTTATTCTGTATTGGTAGAGCAAATTATTAAAAGGACTGGGTAATTTACTTGTTATAATTTATGTAATAAAAGAACCTACCAAGAAGCTGAGTTTAACTTTATACTAAGTAGCACAATTTGCTTTATATGTATTTAAATTATTACTATAAAACTCATGATGCGCTTGAACGTAGAATGACCTTAAAAAATTGCCAATGTTTATTCATATCATAGAATCATAGAATCATAGAATAGTTAGGGTTGGAAAGGACCTCAAGATCATCAAGTTCCAACCACCCCGCCATAGGCAGGGACACCTCCCACTAAACCATGCCATCCAAGGCTATGTCCAACCCCACCTTGAACGCTGCCAGGGATGAAACATCCACAACCTCCCTGGGCAACCCATTCCAGGGCCTCACCACCCTCACAGTAAAGAATTTCTTCCTCATATCCAATCTAAACTTCCCCTGTTTAAGTTTAAACCCATTACCCCTTGTCCTCTCACCACAATCCCTAATGAAGAGTCCCTCCCCAGCATCCCTATAGGCCCTCTTCAGGTATTGGAAGGCTGCTATGAGGTCTCCAAGCAGCCTTCTCTCAGGTGGTTTAAAAGAGTATCCTAAGTATTGGTAGCTCAGGGCAATGTTATATAAAAAAAGATTCTAGTCAGATCAGAGTAATTCCCACACCCAGTGTTTTCTATATCGCACTTCAGTAATATTTGCCAGCCATATCTTTTTTCTTTTAAATAAGGCACTAGACAGAAGCAGAATTCAAACTAGCCATGCTTTTTAATCTAAGTTTTTAAAAATCTAGGCTAATATTTGGAAGAGTGGCTCATCATGTATTTCAATTTATGACCCAACTGTCATACCTAAAAATGTGTTGCTTTTCTGTATTCCTTAAACTTGGAAATAAGCTGTTAAAGAAGGAGTCTCTTACCATAGTCTACAATTACATATTTTTTAGAAATGTTGATAAATTACCTTGAATAGGTTTTTCAACACCAGTTCCTTTTCCTTTATTCCTTTTTCTGACGTATTTCCTCTTTCTCTGTCAATGGCTAACAAAAAAATAAAAATATATATATACAGTTAAAAAAACCTTCCTCTACCACATGTATCTCTTGGATCAAGTAATAATTCTTTCTAGAAAAAGGAAATTCATTAAAATGTTACCATCTCCCTCCCTTCAAAGAAAAGCACTTCGTTACAGAGTAATATTACATCAGCAGCTATTGTGGATGGCACTAAAATGTAGGGTTTAGATACAATCTGAAAGTGCATTTCAGGAAATACGTCAGAATAATGGAAAACCAGGAAAGTGACAGGAAATGCTCATCTGTATTCTATTGGCTGTGAAGCTCCATCACATGTACTCAAACTACCTGCAGCAGCTATTTACCTAATTTGGTTTTTATAAGTCTCTGTCAATAGAGGTTCCAGTTCTTTCAAGAGTCTGTTATAACGCTTAGATACAAAAAAAGAAAAAGCCTTATAACCACTCATACGTCTACAAAAGGACACAGAAGTTGTCTACTCTTCAGCAGATACATACACCCAACCTATTACTATTGCCTTGTACATATCAAAACAATGTTAGCACATCTAAAGCAAAGGAAAATTATTTCCTATTATTGATAGTTTTCTTTATGACAGTGCAATTCCTTAAATGATACTGATGATGGGGAAAAAGAGGCAGAGGATTACCAGTCAGGGAGCCTCTTAATCTGCTAAATGTGTATTAGCATGACTGCTATCAGTCATAACACTCAGCACTGATTAGATACAGAAAGGCTTAAGCCTTAATATATTCACACATACATACTGTGATTTTGTAGTATTATCATATTCTTCTACAAATATAACACATAGTAGACTTCAAAGTGCTGCATGAAGTGTGGAACATGCAAAGTGTCCAAAGCTGTTATGTAAGATCACATAAAGCCACATTAATGATTAGTTTATTACTCCACTCAATTCACCTGTGAGAAAATAAAGCACTCCTTTTGCTGCAGCTGCTGAAAAACAACTTCCTGGTACAACTGAGGCTTAGCTCCTGGGCAGCTGCTATACTTACATGAAAACACTTGGTAGCTTTTTGGAAGAGCTGGAAAAAGATGTGGAACTTCAGCTGCAGTATGTTCAAGTGGATTCAAGTATAAGATGACTGCAGCATCTTCTTTCCTACTATTGCATGCTACCATTACATTTCCTACTAATATACGAAGAAAGAAAGCTGGTATAAAGTTTATTTTTCCTTCTATGCTTAGTGTGGTTTTACTTCATTACTTTCTCACTTGCTGGTTTTGCTGCCAGTATTTGGACCAGGAATTGTTAAACATACTTTGCATTCTCAGTAACAAGAAAACCTCTCATTAGAATTCTAGCTCCACAACTCAGTCACTGTAATTACCTTTGAAAATACCCAATTTAACTCTCGCAGCTAAGTTAAATGACAATGGTTTCTATAACTTCCCTAGAGGGAACCCTGATTATTTAGAAAAAAGCACAATATCAATGTTTACAAGGTGTGATTACAGAACACTGGAGTCCTCCATTAAAAGAATCCAATCAAGAACTGTACAAGGCTGAAACTGGGTTATCACAACATTTGTAACTCAAGATGTAACACACACACAAGTTAAATGTCAATCTTTAAAACAGAATTTCAGGTTTGCAATATGTAACTGACTTGCATAGAACATTCTTCATTTTTAAAAATACCTTTTTAAACCTTCCAAAATATACAGGTAATTATGAAATTAATCTATAGTTTAAGGCTTTCCAGCTCTGGGGTCTGTGGTATTATTTAAATGCATTTCTTCATGAAGGACACCTTTATTTCCTAACCAAGCATCCTCGGCTCCAAAAGAGACATACAGCATGCCATCTGAATACCCGCACCATATGTGTGTGTTTATTCAGGCAAAAAAAGGTATCTGCATACATACAAATGTGAATTTAATTTGCTACACTTACATACCTAGGCTATAATGCAATAGAATGTTGCCATGGGAACATATTCTCAACAAAAGTAGGAAGTAGGAGATCGTACATGACAGGCAGCACAGTTCTGGATGGGTTTTTTACATGTTATGTCAGGGTGTATAGCAAACATGCCAAAGCATAAGGCTAACTTAAAGTCTTATGCTCCCTATGCTTTAATGAGGTTTCATTGATAATTTTGCATGACGCTTAAAAAGAAAAAAAAATAAAAATCTACAAAGCACTACTTCCTTCCAGGTGTGCAAGAACTCTTCCCCTCACCTTTTGTATTCTTTAGTTTTTACTTGTAATTTCCTATCTGTTATCACATCCTTTCTTTTTGTTTTGTTTCCCCCTAAATGTATCCATAATGCTCATTTGATTATTCGTTCTTCCTGTCCATTGGACACCTCTCCCTTACTGTATAATTTTTTTTCAGGACTTTTCATAATACTCTTCAATGTATTTTGCATTTTACCTTCTCTTATAGTGTTACCCCCTGAAAACACACAGCACTATACACATTTCCTCCAGTAAGGAGGACCTACAGACATACAGAGCCACTGTAACAATACTTGGAGTGGTATTTTCAATTCAACGTTCAACAAAGCTGAATGCGTATTTCTTTCATTTCCTCAAAAGGCAGTATATGAGAATGAAGTCACTTCTCTCATGAAAAGAGGCCTTTGGGAATCCTCAAGCAAAATGTGCCCTGAAGAGTTAATTTTGCTCTTCCTGGTTCAGCTTCTGCATGGCTGGCAGAGGACGATTCCTGCCCAGGAGACCACATTACCTTAGTCAGTACTTTATCAATAATGCAGGTAGCACATGAAATTATACCAAAATAATTTTAGGCGCTCTACAGAGAAAGTAAAACTACGTATTCAAAGATGATAACCTAATCCAAGTTTGGTTGGGAAACATTTATAAGACTTGTAAGCTAATTTTGTCAGTTTAATGTGCATGTCAAGTGAACTCAGAGAACTATTTGTTCTTCCAAAATCCCTCAACACATCCATTTTTTTTGCATTTTTGTTCCTACTGTGCAGTAGCAGATAGGATGTTTTCTGTAAACTGATACAATATAACCTTTACATCCTAGTACAGTGTTTCAAAAGCTTACACCCCTGAAAGCTTTGAAACCAAAAGGTACACAAGCAGCCAGGTCAAGAATAGCTAAGGACTGTGCCAGCGTAGCAGCAAAAAAAGACTACTACAGATGGAACCTGTTTTGTTAATTCTTTCTTTTTATATGTCCATGAAAATTTTATTAAAGGTTTTTGTAGTTCTTAACACAAAAATGGCATTTCATGTCTTCATAAGACTTACTACTCATTGAAGAACTCTATAAACTCAGAACTTGCATGAATAGCATTCTGTCTTTAGGTATAGAAGCCATATTGTACTCTATTGACCATTTCAAGCTGTTAGTCAGACATTGGCAGCATCAAGAAAATGTTATCTGAAGTGGAAGGTAATATCACATCAGCTCTATTTTTCCAGTTTTCTGATTTCTTCTTCTTTAATGATTTTTTCCCTGCATCAACATTTGCAGGAATTTGTAAGTCAAGTATAGAATTTTTAAACTTCCAGCAGCTCAAGTTCCATCTGGGATCTGAACAGGCAAGCTGAGCCCCTTCTGCTACACACAATACTTACACCATCACAACCAGTATTGTGAAATTAGAATTCTGCAGACAGATTTTCCTAACGAACAGAACAATTTGCTCTTTCACACTTTACTTATAATTCCCATAAAAACTAATTTTGTAAGGTAACATCTTTAAACCTCCGTGAATCAGAATTTTAGTCAGATAACTATAAATTCATGTGCATACTTAGTATTTAAAAACTGTGAGTATGAATGGCATGTATATATGAATATCCACTGAACAGGTGCATAACATCCATCTGGTTGAATGATAGTGAATTGTATTAATCACTTTCCAGCTTTGCTCTAAGAAGCAAATCATAGCTTTTTATGTGATAGCAAAATTCACTTTCCCAAGACTTACAGGCACTCAGTTCTCAGTGCCTATCTGGGCTGGTGTGCTGTATAAGTGGAACACTACCTTCTTCTTAAGGGAAGAGTCATACTCTTTTTTTTTTGTAAGGAAATAAAATTTATGACTTCCAGTGAGGTTGGCCAGGGCTGCCTTTCACCTATAATTATGAAAGGCCTAAGCTGGATCAATGAAAACTGACATCCCCTGATTCACATCCTGCTGTGTACAAAGGTCTACTAGGGGTATAGCACAGTTTACAGAAACACAGAGGACTCACAGCTCAAGTTTTTACAAAATTTAACATGCAACAAGAATAATGTTATAATTGGCTTATACATAAACAGAAAATATTTCTGAATTATTCTGTTTATATTTAATGCAACCAATTAATTAAAAAAAACCAAGATCTGCAGTTTTCCACAGTATTTTAACTGACATTAATTTTCAAATAAAATAATGTATTGCATTTTTCTAAGAGATACCATTTAATCTTTTCCATTTATACCCTATTACTTCAACTGCTGCTAATTGTAAATACAGTGGTTCTAAAGTTTGCCACCATAGTGAGATTACTCACTACAAAAGCATTTCTCTTCAACTAGAATCAAGAGAAATATATATTTGTCTGACAAGTGCTTTAAATAGTTCACGTTTAACCTTATCTGCCTGCAAGACCATAAAACAAGCTGCTTCTACACTATTCCACCTGAAACTGTTAAAAAATGAGGCTAATTTAGAAAACTGACACAACACAGAAAATAAAAATTGGAAGCACAAAGAGCTCGGATATAGCGAGTTCCTACATTGCTCCTTCTTGTTCTGACTAAAAAAAAAAAAAAGACATATCCTTATATGAGTTACTGTGTGAGGAGGGAAAAAAAGTACCAGGTATTAATTAAATCAACTTTGTAAAAGGACTTGAACACCAAAATAGCTCTGAACTGTGTTTCAAGATGCCAACAACAGCCTGACATACCCAATTATCTATCAATGTCCATTCCTGTAGTAAATTCAGATTCCTTGAGAAGTATTAATTTCCTGTTGTTTTGAAGATCAGGCTTACTAAGCAAAAATATGTTACTTTTAAAATATCGAGGCCCTGTTTCATTTTATTAAAATAATGTTTTGAGTACTTTTATGCATTTTAACAGTATTATTTAAGAAGCTCGTATGAGTTCAGAAGTTTTCAACCTGAAAGTTCTAGTTTACCATTGCTTACATACTAGCACTGCTCTTAGACAAAAATGTTGGCTTTTAGAAGGAAGGGTCAGTTCATTTCAAAGCAAGACTGATTTTAAGGTCAATCTGTCAACCAGAGGAGCACATCATCACCTGGTTGCTCCGATGCTGGGACAATGGAGCTGACAGTCACAAACAGGAAGGTAGGGAAGCCAAGCAGCTAGGATCACTTGCTAGAGAAGGGAGAACTGACAAAGCATCAGAGATGGAAGGCAGCTGTATGGAGTCCCTGACGACAAGTTGCAGAAACTGCTGAAGGAGAGGGACAAATCATGGCAACGTGCTGGGCCTTGGCTTATGCTTACAGAGCCAGCTCCTTCAAAGGAAAAAAAATGTCTCTGGATCTAATGGCAAAGCATACTGCTCTGGGCTCAGCAGCAGCAGTCATTTTTCTCCTTCTTAGTAGCTGGTGCAGTGCTGTGTTTTTGACATTCAGCCTGGGAGAAGCGCTGATAACACCCATGTTTTAGTTGTTGCTTAGAATGTTTAGTCTGACCAAGGACTTTCTGAGTCTCATGCTCTGCCAGGGAGGAGGGGAAGCCAGGAGGAAGCAGAAACAGGACACCTGACCCAAACTAACCAAAGAGGTATTTCATACCACAGCACGTCATGACCAGGATGTAAAAACTGGGGGCAGTTACCTGGAAGGGCGAGATCACTGCTCAGGTCAGGCTGGGTATCGGTCGGTGGGTGCTGAGTGGTTGTATTCTTTTCCCTTGTTATTTCCCTCATCATTATTATTATTGGTGGTAGCAGCAGTGGTTTGTGTTATACCTTAGTTACTGGACTTTTCTTATCTCAGCCGGTGGGAGTTACATTCTTTCGATTCTCCTCCCCATCCCTCCTGGAGCAGGGGGAGGAACGGTGGGGAGTGAGCGAGTGGCTGCATGGTTCTGGGTTGCCGGCTGGAATTAAACCATGACAGTTGTTTTTGGTGCCCAACGTGGGGCACAGCATATGTTTCCTGCCATCCAGTGGTTGCTTTCACCACGGTAAGCACATGGTGCTTGCCTTGGCGGGTTGGTGAGAGTGTGATATTATCAATCTGCCAGGCCTCCCCATATTTGTACTTCAGCCATCATCCTCCATACCAAAGAAGCTTTACCCATCCAGCTTGCTTAATCACAGCACATGTTTCACACTCATGAATAACCTGGGCAATAGCGTCCATTGTTAAGTCTACCCCTCGATCACGAGCTCATCTGTGTGTTGCATCTCTGCCCTGATGGCCTGAAGTGTCATGGGCCCACCAGGCCAAAAATAATTCACCCTTATGTTGCCAATCTAAGTCCATCTGAGCCACTTCAATCTTAGCAGCTTTACCCACCTGTTGGTCGTTCTGGTGTTCCTCAGTTGCCCGACTCTTGGGTACATCAGCATATACACGGCGTACCTCCACCACCAGGTTGTGCAGCCAGGCAGCAATATCTTGCCACAGTGCAGCAGCCCAGATGGGTTTATCTCAGTGTTGCCAGTTGCTCTGCTTCCATTGCTGCAATCACCCCCACAAGGCATTAATAACTAAGGTATAACAAACCAATACTGCTACCACCAATAATAATAATGATAAGGGAAATAACAAGGGAAGAGAATACAACTGCTCACCACCTACTAATCAATACCTAGCCTGACCTGAGTAGTGATCTCACCTTTCCAGGTAACTGCCCCCAGTTTATATACGGGGCATGACGTGCTGTGGGATAGAATACCTCTTCGGCTAGTTTGGGTCAGGTATCCTGTCTCTGCTTCCTCCTGGCTTCCCCTCCTCCCTGGCAGAGCGTGAGACTCAGAAAGCCCTTGGTCAGACTAAACATTCTAAAAAAACATGGATGTTATCAGCACTGTTCCCAGGCTGAATGTCAAAAACACAGCACTGCACCAGCTACTAAGAAGGAGAAAAATGACTGCTACTGCTGAACCCAGGACAATGTTAAGTGAGTTCTTTTCCAGTTTCAGTCAGAATCCTAAGACTACTGAAGAACATCACTATGAGGCTCTATTTCAATCCATCTCTCTTGAGTATATCAACATTTAATCTCTTCAACACATTATCCTTGTTCTTAAAAAATGAAATTCTTACGTAATTTGAAATGGGTGCTCACTAAATTACATTTTTTTTAGTTGAATCTATTATGTGGACTGGTGACAAAATCTGTATGTTTAAAATAAACTTACAGTGCTCTATTCATTGAACACTTTGAGGATACATAGCATAGCATCAAGGTAAAAAGCCACTTATGGCTCTGATTCAGCAAAGCAAATAAACATGTTTAAAACCTTTACTGAATTAGGACTTCAGAAATACTTTTTAACTTTATTTTTGCTTAAATCTCAACTCAGAGACAGAACCATGCCCCCCATTTTTTGTTGCCTTATTGAGAGAAAATTAACCCATCTGCACCATTTGCTCATGAGTTTTGAACATTTCAGCTAAGGAAAGGAAAGAAAATTGCTCACAGTGGCACTGTTAGCTTTAGGTTTTCTAATGTTTTTATACCCCTTTTCCCCTCCCCAGATACAGAAGCCTTTTTTTCCTTATTAAAACACACTTTTAAGCAATATTTTACTTGAATGTATGAAAACTCACCTCTTCTAGTATGACAGAAGCTGAGTAAGTCAATGTTGTCATATTCAGCTTATTGCAAGGATTTTCCATTACATGGCAAAATGCATCCTGTGAGTATTCCTTACAAAATCTCTCAGGTTATTCAATTTTTTCCATACTCAGCTAGATGCATTTAGAAGCCCTTAGAAAACTGTTTCTCTTTGCAATTTAACTTCTTTGTAAATACAATAAAAAGCAGGCACTCTTGCAAAGGGCACTGCAGGTATCAACATTACCTCAGGCATAAACATCAAACTGCATGGCTATAGCTGGGAAGAAAGTTTTTCAACAGATATGTACCCACAGGCAACAAAGATTATTGAACATAGTACTTGATAGTAAACAGTAAAATAAAATCAGTAAAAACAGAGTAAATACTGTTTCTTCAATCTACTGTTTACACACAGTATATTCCTGAAAACCTAACATTTCAGGAAATACAGTAACTCCCAAGGTGAACTGTTGACAAAGCTAGAACCAGAATTTTGCAGTGTTCTGCTCCTTTTGGGAATTTAACACTAGATGGCATATTACACCTGAAAAGTGTTATAAAGCATAGGCAAACACTGCTTGCACTAGACCAGACTAGTAATTTAAAAAGCTCCTTAAATCAATAAATCAACACTTCTATATCAGCTCCTTCTCTTATTTTTGTAAGATATGCTCCATTTCTCTTTTTCATGGGTGGCTGAAGGACACAGAGGTGCTGCAACAACGTTAAATATACTAGGTCAACTTCAGAAAAGGGCCCTTGAAGAATAGATTTCATAGTAGTTTCTCTTTAAATTACTACTGAATAAATCTACAACATTAGTTGATTTTAAAATATAGTTCAATATCCACAGGAGAGTCATAAGTATGAAGTTATGCTTTTCTTTCACAACTTTTTGCAAAATAATACCACCATGTTTCAGTTTCACTACTGAGGCATCCCTGTATGAAAAATTATTTTAATTCAGCATTCATAGCACCAAATGGAATTACCAGATTTGGAACTTGTAAGTGATAGCAACACAGTGATTTTTCGCATAAAAAATTAGTAAGACTACAAAGTTGAGCTGCAGTTCTCCAGACCTCACTTTTTTTCGTAAGTAATGTCAGGTCACTTACTAAAAAACAAACCACAAAGCTCGTAAGCTAAGCAAACATTATCTTCAATTCATGCTTCAATCAAATAACAGAAATACAGAAAGCAATTTCTAAAGATGTTGTTTCTTGTCTAAGATTTTATTACACTGGAGCTATTTACATCATGTTCTGGTCTTGATTTAATGATTCTAAAAGATTTTATTTTCTTTAAAATAGAACTGCTTGCAGAACTCCTATATATTTTTTGTGTGAGATATCCAGTTGTCAAAGGAAGAATTTACACAAAAAAATAAAACTAAACCTTCACCTTCACATGCAGCTTTCACTTCCCAGCTTCCCCACAGTCCTTGGCAGCACAGTTAGACTTCAAGATTATGGCAAAAAATGACTATAAAGAAGAAACTCTGGTTTAAGTATATGTTAATAATTGGTTTTACTTTTGCATGAGTAGTCCTTAATAATTTTCAAGCTTGTCTTGTTCTTCAGATACAACTACTGTGATTGAACAATACAGATAAGGAAGAGACACAAGGGTACTGCTGAACTAGTATTATATAGAACTGTAACACTGGCCCAACAAACACAAGAGCGATATTGTTTTAAAGCTCAGTAATCATGGACCAATCATGGACAATCATGGAACCGACTAACATCTACCTTGAACACTGAGACATTTTACATGCATTGTGTCCCTCACAGAGTTCATACTTCCATAGACTGTACTTCCCAATCTGCAGTGAGGGACAAAATTCAGATATTTAAATATTTATCTGCGAAAACAAATGTTATGATAAGACATATCAGTTAAATGCACCAGACATGGACCATAATAAACATACAGTGATTCCTTCTGTGCAGCCATAAAGTAATGTCAACTCCATAACTTACTGGTCTTTTCTCTCTTTTACCTTCTTTCTCATCAAAGAGCCAAGATTCTACTCCCAAAAATGCAGACTGATTTGTGCAGTTGTACTACCCATATCATGAGTGGACACTGTAAGCATGGTTTTTAACAGTAACCTTGGTGAAAGCTTTACCACTCAAGGTTTGGAGCTTTGTAGGCAACCAGTAAGTTTTATTCACAAGGCAATTACTAAGTATATTTTTAGATCTTTAAATAAATATCTGCGATTCACCTAGGTATATATTTGTGATGCATGTTTGCACAAAAACTTCAAATTAGACCTGTATTTCATATGCCTTGTAACAGCTTGAGAGCATTTAAGTAGGAATCTAGCCGGTAGAGCATTTTTAAGATACACTGATTTCTGACTTATGAATCCTGTAATAAAACATAAAATAACCTTTGAGTAAGAATAGGCACACGCTTATTTTAAACTCTACCCCTAAGAATAAAAAAAGAGAGCCTCTCCTTTCAAAATGCGAGATAAATCGAGATCTTGCAGGGAAATAATTCAGTCAGTGGAAAAGAATGATTATTTGTTTCCTTCATGTAAAGGGAAGAAAATACAAGTTAGGAAATGAGACAAACCATAATTTTTTCTGGAAAAGAAAAATAATTTTACAACTTAATTTCATCTAAACTGAGACCAAAACCTAAAATGTTTTAAATAACAAGCTAATTGCAAGATGGAGAAGTTACATGGTTGCCATGGCTGCCTTCAAATGCCTTGATATACTTCCCTTTCTTTTATTCAGTCTCAACTCTGTACTAACTCCAAATTCATCTCTGTTACTGCCATATCAGCTGTTTTTCTTCAGATAGTCTAATCTGCGGCTTAATCTCTTAAACTGGTGCAGCCAGACAACCTTGAGATAAAAATAACTCACTGTTGAACATTTCAATTCAACATTTTGCCCGTTAAAAACAAGACTGGGAAAGAGTACTTCAACATCTAGTTCCTGTGCTATGCAAAAATAAGTGTGGTTAAACAGTTACAGACTTACATATTTTCTTAACATGATTTTTCTTCTTTCTGGGTAGATACCCTGCCTAGAATAAGACTTCCTAGCTGGGTAACATTATTTTCTCCACTAATGTAAGAAAAAAGTCCATGGTGCTCTAAGCACAGTTCAGCAACCAACATACTAATCATAACTATTTTGGTTACATCATCTTACAAAGATGTGGGCTCCACAAAGATAGCATGGTTCAAACTGTATCACCCAAGGAGGTCAAATTGTCAAAAATAGCTTTCCTTCAAACACCATAATCAGGCTTGTATTTGTATGTTGAAATTACAGGCAGTTTTGCATTGCAAATAACTTTGTGGTAAACCAAATTTACAGGCTTTTTCTTTCCCCTTCCCAATACACACATGAGAATTCATGTTGTCCTTTTGGTAGAAGAAAGTAAGTTTCCTATGTCTTTAAAATAAAGCAATCCTTAAGTAAAATGTATTAGGAGTCTGAAATGACAAAACTAGCTGGGATCATGTTGCCTAAAGATGACCTCTCTCCTGTCACACTGCTATGGCTGTAACCAGCATAATCTCTTGAGCTCCACTATTTTTAAAGAAAGATGCTGGGCTGTACTACACATCAATGGGATTCAGTTTCCAACAGAACTACCCTCTTATTCAGACAGTTTAGTGTACGCCATTGCTTCCCTGTAACATAAGGAGCAAAATGGAAGCTGTAAAACTAGTCAGCTTCTTTACAAGTAATGGATGGTAACACACTATTAATAAAGAGCCAGGTTCACTGTTGTGTTGTCACAGTGTTAGAGAGTGCTTTTAACAAATTTCATATAGAAATTATGTTTTAATTACACCATTATGTCCTAGGATTGCACAAATCAAATAATAAGCATTAGGGAGTTCTATCTCTAATCTTAGTCAGCATCCAGATACATTTGGCGACATATGGTGATAATTATCAGTTAGTGAGGGAAGACTTCATTTTACTTGTGTTATTCTAGTTAGTGATTGTGTTAAAAGCAGAAAATCTAAAGACGCAAAAAGAGTCAGAGATAATAACATAGCCCTGGACAAATGATACACTACTGTACTACAAGGACAAGCAGACTTTCAGGATAACTACTAGTAACTATTCTAGGGTCACTGTAGTATCACACAGTAGCATAACCATAAGTGCAAACTTTAAATAGCAAGAAGAACAAAGAACATGAAACCCAACAACCAGATTAAAAAACCACTCTTTTCAAAATTCACTGGAACTGTGTGCTTTGTATTTTACCATTTCAAGCTGAGATTTTCAGCCTTCTGTTAGCAATCAAAGTATACTATTATACACATAGAGTATTAAAGAAGCCAGCAGTTCTAATTTACGATAGAAAAGGAAGTAGCTAAAATAATCAATCAGCAAGTTCCAATCAGTTTATATATTTTTTAAATATCACTATTTAATTTCAGGTTTAAACACGAATTAAGCTCTTTTGAAATCTGATCCTTGATGTGGTATGGAGAACAGCTGTTTGAAAAACATTTCCCTTTAATACATATTTGTGAAAAAGCATTAGAACCTAGAACCACTCTGAGCAAGCTGTCATCTAGTCTTTCACTACAACCACAGTATTGCAATGGATGTACTGCAGTACTACCTTGTTTGCAGCAACAAAAGCCCTACAGATTTGCCAATGTAAAAGTAGATATTTGTGGCATGCTAGTTAGGTGCACTCATTAGCTTTCCATGCTTAATAAGCACTAGGTAGCTAAAGAGCAGGTGGATTTATCCTGGCAATACTGATTTCTGTCTTTCATCGTAAGGAAGTATTTCTTTTTAACACACCAAGTGTATAACTCAACAAAAAGCAACAGCTGGAATATTGACCATGGCAAAACACTGGTTAAGGAGGAAATAAAAGAAGACACTATGCACGCTTTATTAGAAATCTGCTCACAGTAGTAGACAGAATATTGTTCAATGAATAAGCCTCGTACCCAAAACTGCTTCTTATGCATCACCCATTCTTTGCACAAGAAACTCAAATGAAGCTTCATTGCAAAATGCTACGGAACCAAAAAGCAGATCTCAGGTGAATATATTTTCAGAAGGTATATGATCATCATGAATAATCAATAAGCATGATCATCAGATGAATAATAAGTATTTGGATAAATTGTAAAAATTCTTTACCTTTTAGAGGAAAACAATCTTCCCCCTACTTAGTTATAAAGCACCATAAATACTGCAAACAAATTAACCCAAAAAAAGACACCACTTACCAAATAAAAACACTTGAAGTACAACCTGAAGCCTCCCAAAATGAATACCTGAAAAGCCTTTTGCTATATCACATTATATGGATGCTGAGGTCCCAAAGATTTTGCCTAGATCAAAAGGTCTCAAACTCATGGTATTAGTTTCAAACTTCTTACTAATTCTATGCTGAACAATGCAGTTTTAATTTGAACAGATCTCCTCTACCCTATCTGAATTTATCTTGCTCTTCTGAGGAAATAATGCTAAGCCTGCTATCACTCAAGAGTGCAGTTCATGTAGTTATGAAATTACCAAATACTTTCAGTGTATTTCAATTTAACTTCATAAAAGATGTTCTCCATTTTTTGCATACATTGCAGACTACATATTTAAAACACATTATACTCCCCCACCAAAGAATTATTTGTTCTCATTCCTTTTCCTAAAATAAATTCATTATTATGGATGTCTAGGAAATTAGAGCACGTACATCTAGAACTTTTAAGTACACTTTCCCTAATTAAGTTATTCAAGCTAAGTTAAAAACTTTCGCATAGGAATTTGCAGAATGATATTGCTATGGCAACGTTAGAGAAAGGAGTAGAACTTTTGGAAAGCCTTGCTATCCAGACTTTTTGCAGTACGACAAGTTAGCAGTTCAATTCTGGGTCCCAGTATTGCTTATCACAATCAAGAATGAGGGATTAAAAGAACTATGTGAAGCGCTCTGCTGGACACTGCAGACGTTCACACATTGAATACTGGCTGCAAACAAACTCAAAATCAAAGGTAAAGCATTTAAGACTAGAATGAGCAGAATACCAATATCTTTTTTCAAAAGAATGGCTGTGAACTCCTCCAGTACAGAACAGCATGCAATGTCAGGAGAAGAGGAAGACACTGTAAAGCCTGCTGTTCTTTAGATGCCACGAATTTATGGACCAGAACCTACAAAACTAAAAGACCAGTGAAGATCGGCAGAGTAAGTCAGATTGACCACCAGTTTATTAGAAGTTGAACTGATTAGCAACAGTGGAGACCTGGGGTCTTTATTCTGAATAGCAAAAATTTTCAAGTAACTCTCTTGTAAGGTTTCAATCTCTGCAAGGGCCATAAACACCCAATGCCACCTTATCCACAGCAAAATGCAAATGAATAAATTTACATATCTAATACCAAAAAGAGATTTACTTAGACATATGTCAACTATGCCAGGCTTAACTGAACACCATATGTCATGTAGCCATGACTTGCATTCATATGCATATGCAAGTAGTGTGACATTTTGGTTTTATATCAAATTAATATTTGAAAGTATGTTGAAGAAATGATGGAGCAAGGGCAAAAAACAGATTATTAATTAGACTAGCATTTGGCATTCTTATTACTTAAATCTAAAAATATTTTCCTCTTTTATAGGTCTGTATAATACAATCCTTATAAATAGAAGACAAATGCATCAGAAATACTTAGAAACAGATTCCATTTAATGAAATCCTACCAGATCAAAGCCACCTTAGACCTCATTTGAAATTCATATGTTTAAAACCACAGACTGGAAACTTCCAGACACATTGAAAGCTAGGCAATCCAATGGCTACAGGGACTGAAAGGAGACTGTAAATTTCTGCTTTTCCATGTACTTTTCAGAAGCTGGCACAGCTGTTGTGGATATAGCCTGTCCCTCCTAAAATTTTGGAAACTGGAACCACAGTCTTGCACTTTATTTACTGAATTTTCTCTGTACTTGCTCATCACTGAAGGCTATCATTATAGGCTCTCCCTCCTCATAGTTCCATGCCAAAAGGCAGAACTATTTATGAACCTTTGTAGCAGCGGAGGTTAAACAGGGATACTAATAGTAATTCAAAGTGTGTGCTAACATTCAGGATCTTGAACACAATTCTTCAGGCAAACAAGAATGAACTGCAAATATTATGTATGTTAATCCTAGATGATCATACTCAGAAGAATAAAATGAGCTGCGATTCATTCACTTCTATTTATTTTTAATTTCCAAACAGACACCTAGTTTGAAGAGGATCTTCTTTCCTGATCCTCTGTATGATTTTTTAATCCTAAACTCTTCTCTGAGGTGTTTTCATGAAGAGAAGTGTAGTTTAATTTTTTCAGTAGTGTTTGTTTTTGAAGCATCAGTAAATAAACAACGACATATATTTGCATATCCAGCAATGTGGGTGTTCTGGGTTCAGCAGTAGCAGCCATTTTTCTCCTTCTTAGTAGCTGGTGCAGTGCTGTGTTTTTGACTTTCAGCCTGGGAACAGTGCTGATAACACCCATGTTTTTTTAGAATGTTTAGTCTGACCAAGGACTTTCTGAGTCTCATACTCTGCCAGGGAGGAGGGGAAGCCAGGAGGAAGCAGAGACAGGATACCTGACCCAAACTAACCAAAGAGGTATTCTATCCCACAGCACGTCATGCCCAGTATATAAACTGGGGGCAGTTACCCGGAAGGGTGAGTCCACTGCTCTGTCGGGCTGGGTATCGGTCGGCAGGTGGTGAGCGGCTGTATTCTCTTCCCTTGTTATTTCCCTTGTCATTATTATTATTGGTGTTAGCAGCAGTGGTTTGTGTTATACCTTAGTTACTGGACAGTTCTTATCTCAGCCCGTGGGAGTCACATTCTTTTGATTCTCCTCCCCATTGCTCAGGGAGTGGGTAGAGGAACAGGGTGGGGGGGTGTGAGCTAACGACGTCGTGGCAGATTTACAGCTGGGCTTAAACCACGACAGTGGGGAAGAAACCTGGAAGATTTATTAATGACGGTATTATAGCTGTGATGATGCAGGGATTAAGACGGAATGATTTTACAGACTAAAAACTGAATGAACAAGAAGATGGTCAGCAAATCATCTTTTTGTCAATTCTCCAGGATACAGGGCAGGACCTTGAAAAGGCTAGGAGGATTGGGCAGGTTAATAAATGGTTAGAAGGGTGGTGCTATAGTCAGGGGTTTGGGTACCTTGAACATGGGACTCAGTATAGTAGGCCAGGTCTACCGGGGGCTGGTGGAGCTGGTCTGACAAAGAAGGGGAAGAGTGGATTTGGTAGCAGGCTTGCCAGACTGGTCAAGGATGCTTTAAACTAGATGTGTTGGGGGAGGGGGGCATCATTCCATCCCAACACAGCCAGTCGGTTGGTAGCACCTATAGTAAACGTTTGGAGCAATGTAGAGATATTCCAGCTGCTCCAGCCAATGAGCCGGCTTCAATTGGATCTCGGCTCAAATGCCTCTATACAAATGCCCGTAGTATGGGGAACAAACAAGAGGAATTAGAGATGTGTGCACAACTACGGGGGTATGATATCATAGGCATCATGGAAACATGGTGGGATGGCTCCTATGACTGGTGTGTTGGAATGGAAGGTTACCGGCTCTTTAGGAAAGACAGGCCCGGTAGGTGGGGAGGGGGAGTTGTCATTTATGTTAGGGATAGGCTGGAGAGTATGGAACTCTGTCTGGGGACAGGTGAGCAGTCGACAGAGAGTTTGTGGGTCAGGGTTAAAGGGAAAACAGCAATGGGTGATATTATTGTGGGGATCTGTTACAGACCACCTGACCAAGGGGACTCTGTGGACGAAGCGCTCTATAGACACATAGAAGCAGCCTCACGCTTGCAGGCCCTTGTTCTCATGGGAGACTTCAACCACCCTGATATCTGTTGGAGGGATGGTACAGCCCGGCACAAGCAATCCAGAAGGTTCCTCGATTGTGTGGAAGACAACTTCCTTCTGCAAGTAATAGAGGAGCCGACAAGGAGAGGTGCCATGCTTGACCTCGTGCTCACCAACAGGAAAGGGCTGGTTGGGAATGTGACGCTCCAGGGCAGCCTTGATTGCAGCAATCATGAGATGGTTGAGTTTGAGATCCTCAGGACAGTGAGAAGAGTGTGCAGCAAGCTCACTGCTCTGGACCTCTAGAGAGCAGATTTTGGCCTCTTCAGGAACCTGCTCAGTAAGATTCCATGGGATACAGCCCTAGAGGGCAGGGGGGCCCAAGACTGTTGGTTGCTATTCAAGGATCACCTGCTGCAAGCTCAGGAGCGATGCATCCCAACTAGAAGGAAGTTCAGCAGGAGGGCCAGGAGACCTCCTTGGATGGATAAGGACCTGCTGAGCAAAATTCGAAGGAGAAAAGAGGCTTATAAAAGGTGGAAGCAAGGTCAGGCGGCCTGGGAAGGATACAGGAATGTTGTCCAGGAAGCTAGAGATCAGGTTAGGAAAGCTAAGGCCCAGTTAGAAGTAAAATTGGCTACGGATGTTAAGGATAACAGGAAGGGATTTTATAGGTACATTGCAAATAAACGACAGGTTAGGGACAACGTGGGCCCTCTCCAGAAGCAATCGGGAGAACTGGCTACCCTGGATTTGGAGAAGGCTGAGGTTCTTAATGACTTCTTTGCCTCAGTCTTTACAGGCAAATGCTCTGACCACACCACCCAAGTCTTGGAAGGCAGACACAGTGACAGTGAGAATGAAGACCCTGGGCCCACTGTAGGAGAGGATCTTGTTCGGGACCACCTTAGGAACCTGAATGCATACAAGTCCATGGGACCGGATGAAATCCATCCACGGGTCCTGAAGGAGCTGGCAAATGTAGTTGCTAAGCCACTGTCCATCATATTTGAGAAATCATGGCAGTCAGGTGAAGTTCCCGATGACTGGAAAAAGGGAAATATAACCCCTATTTTCAAGAAGGGGAAAATGGATGATCCAGGGAATTACAGACCAGTCAGTCTCACCTCTGTGCCTGGCAAAATCTTGGAGCAGATTCTCCTGGAAGGCATGCTAAGGCACATGAAAACCAACAAGGTGCTTGGTGACAGCCAGCATGGCTTGACTAAGGGGAAATCCTGCCTGACCAATCTGGTGGCCTTCTATGAAGGGGCTACAGAACTGATGGACAGGGGCAGAGCAGTTGATGTCATCTACCTGGACTTGTGTAAAGCCTTTGACACTGTCTCACATGACATCCTTCTCTCTAAGTTGGAGAGACATCAATTTGATAGGTGGACCACTCGGTGGATAAAGAACTGGCTGGATGGCTGCACGCAAAGAGTAGTGCTCAACGGCTCAATGTCCAGCTGGAGACCAGTAACGAGTGGTGTCCCTCAGGGATTGGTGTTGGGACCAGTCCTGTTCAACATCTTTGTTGGTGACATGGACAGTGGGATTGAGCGCGCCCTCAGCAAGTTTGCAGATGACACTAAGCTGTGCGGTTCGGTTGATACTCTGGAGGGAAGGAATGCCATCCAGAGGGACCTTGATATGCTTGTGAGGTGGGCTGATGCCAACCTGATGAAGTTTAACCATGCCAAGTGCAAGGTCCTACACCTGGGTCGGAGCACTGCCAGGCACAGCTACAGGTTGGGCAGGGAAGAGATTCAGAGCAGCCCTGCGCAGAAGGACTTGGGGGTGTGGGTTGATGAAAAAATGAACATGACCCGGCTTCAGTGTCCGCTCGCAGCCCAGAAAGCCAACAGTATCCTGGTCTGCATCAAAAGGAGCATGACCAGCAAGTCGAGGGAGGTGCTCCTGCCCCTCTACTCTGCTCTCGTGAGACTTCATTTGGAGTATTGTGTGCAATTCTGGTGTCCTCAACATAAAACTGACATGGAACTGTTGGAACAAGTCCAAAGGAGGGCCACGAGGATGATCGGGGGACTGGAGCACCTCCCATATGAAGATAGGCTGAGAAAGTTGGGGCTGTTCAGCCTGCAGAAGAGAAAGCTGCGTGGAGACCTCATAGCAACCTTCCAATATCTGAAGGGGGCCTATAGGGATGCTGGGGAGGGACTCTTCATCAGGGACTGTAGCCAGAGGACAAGGGGTAATGGGTTCATACCTAAACAGGGGAAGTTTAGATTGGATACGAGGAAGAAATTCTTTACTGTAAGGGTGGTGAGGCCCTGGAATGGGTTGCCCAGGGAAGTTATGAATGCTCCATCGCTGGCAGTGTTCAAGGCCAGGTTGGACATAGCCTTGGGTGGCATGGTTTAGTGTGAGGTGTCCCTGCCCATGGCAGGGGTGCTGGAACGAGATGATCTTCAGGTCCTTTCCAACCCTAACTATTCTATGATTCTTTGATTAAACACCAAAGTAATTAGGAAATACAAGATGGTTTGAGTAGGATATACCAGCTTTTGTGATTACAAAAAACCCCCAGAAAAGTACAAATGAACATTTCTACACATTTTCTATAAACAAACAACCAAAAATAAATGAAATAACTATGTAACTATGCAAACATAATCATAGAATCATAGAATAGTTAGGGTTGGAAAGGACCTCAAGATCATCGAGTTCCAACCCCCCTGCCATGGGCAGGGACACCTCCCACTAAACCATGCCATCCAAGGCTATGTCCAACCAGGCCTTGAACGTCACCAGGGATGAAGCATTCACAACTTCCCTGGGCAACCCATTCCAATGCCTCACCACCCTTACAGTAAAGAATTTCTCCCTCATATCCAATCTAAACTTCCCCTGTTTAAGTTTAAACCCATTACCCCTTGTCCTCTCACCACAGTCCCTAATGAAGAGTCCCTCCCCAGCATCCCTATAGGCCCCCTTCAGGTATTGGAAGGCTGCTATGAGGTCTCCACGCAGCCTTCCTATCACTGGAATTCCAAAAACAGCATAAGCAACACTAGACAAGGTAAAGCAGAAGCATATTGACTTTCCTGGTGTTCTTTGCCCCCAAGTTCTGCTCCATGGACATGTTTGCTTTAACTTGACAATGTTGTCACAGGGAGAGAAGCAGAAGTGGTGCTAGAGAAGTGGGCTGGCAGTGGCACTTCCTCCCAGCTGGGATGATTTCCTTATGAATCACCCGTCTCCAGAACGAAAGCACCCATCCTCCACTCAGAAGGTAGGGAGGTAGAAGGAAAGACAACGAGCTCCTTGCTACTGCCTCTCACACTGGGAACAATTTGTGAATTATTTCAACTAGTTGGTGACCTAAGGAAAGGGTATTCTCTCTGATCATAGGGGTTTTATGTGCTATTCTGCTCATGGTCATTTTTCATGGGCATTGACACAAAGGCAAGCTACACATTGAGGACTTTGGAGATTTCCCTGGGGAAATGACTGTGCTTCATGCACATTTGTTTTTCAATTATTCAGTAAGGGGATGCCTCAGAAGAGTTGTTTCTTGCTTATACCTCCTATGATCATGTTCCTGAGACTGCAGAAGAAGAGCAGCAGCAGAGCGCAGTGCTTGGTGGGTCTTTGATCACACCCTGTTTACCCCTTCCTGTGTGTCATCTGCAGTTCCCTACCCCCTGGCTCCCTGAGATCAAAGCAATGCTGAACTGAAAAGCCTGTGGTTTATCTGTATATTGTGCTGGTGTAAATAATAGAATAAATTTTGGAGAAGCAGAGAACTACTCTTGGAGATGCTACCGGCTTGGGGAAGAGTGGCTGGAAAGCTGCTCAGCCAAAAAGGACCTGGGAATGCTGATTGATGGAGCTGAACATGAGCCAGCTTGTGCCCAAGCAGCCAAGAAGGCCAACGGCATCCTGGCCTATATCAGCAACAGCGTGGCCAGCAGGGCCAGGGCAGTGATCATCCCCCTATATTCTGCACTGGTGAGGCTGCACCTTGAATCCTGTGTTCCGTTCTGGGCCCCTCACTACAAGAAAGACATTGAGGTGCTAAAGCAGGTTAACAGAAGGGCAGTGGAGCTGGTGAAGGGCCTGGAGAGCAAGTCTGATGAGGAACAGCTAAGGGAACGGGGCAGGGCCTAAGTTCGGAGAAGAGAAGGCTCAGGGGCGACCTTATCACTGTATATACAACAACCTGAAAGGAGGTTGTAGTGAGGTGTAGGTCGGTCTCTTCTCCCAGGTAACAAGTGATAGGACAATAGGAAATGGCCTCAATCTACAAAGGGGAGGTTTAGGTTGTGTATTTGGAATAATTTCACAGAGAGGGTGCTCAGGCATTGGAACAGGCTGCCCAGGGAAGTGGTGGAATCACTGCCCCTGGAAGTGTTCAAAAACTGTGTAAATGAGGCCCTCAGTGACATGGTTTACTGGTGGACTTGGCAGTACTGAGTAAAGGTTGGACTCGATGATCTTAAAGGTCTTTTCCTCTATGATTCTGTGATTTCAACACACATTATTTTTTTCTCCATTTCACACAAATTCTCTTGCTAATCTTCCATGATATTTCCATCTACAAATGAACTGTCACAGGAATATAGAACATACAAACATCAGATTCATCAAAATCAGAACGAAGAATGTACAGCTAAGAGTAACAAGATTTTTCCATTTTTCAGACCACACTTGATCTCACCAAGTTAGAAACTAAAGTGCCATTATCTGCCTTAAACAGAATTCTTTATTCCATTTGTGCTTCAGACAAGGAACTGTGTTGGGTGGATTTAAAGTATTGCTCCTTTTATATCAACAAAAGCGGTCTTCTTCATTCTTCCTGTTCCATTTAAGTAGTTGCCTTTCTTGCTCTGATGACAATAACATAATCTCCTAATTCACATGTGATGTATGATCTGGCTCATGAGCGACAAGATTTATTTTCGTAAAACTGAAACTATATATTTAATATGTAAATCTAGATGCTAAAAATATTCAGCATTTTTACACTTTTCTGATAAGATCAATTTAATCCTCTTAGGAATGGAGATAATATTACTTGAATATTTCACATTTTGAAAGAAATGCTTGCTTAAAATTAAATTATTTGCAGTTTTCAAAGAAAAATGTGTTTATTAGTATAACTGCAGGTACAGAAAAGACCTATTTCTAAGTTTACAATGCATAATAGAAACATATTTAAACATCCATACATTAAAAAATGCAGCTGAATCAGTACTCTAAGCCTCGGCTTAGAAAGGCTTGTTAAGATACAGCATGATGTCACATTTTATGGTCTACAGCAGTGAAACAAATTTAAAAAAGAGGATGGAAGTTAAAAACTTCTCTAAAACACATGGTTGTAGAGACCTCTAGAATGACAATTAACAATAATCATTAAACTTAATTAAAACAAATCCTATAAATTTATGGTAATGATTAATTACTACATCTAAAGAAAGAATACCAAGTGATTGGATAGGACATTTTAGCACAAAGGTAGAATTAAGTTCTTTCTTTATCCGATCATCTCTGCTATGTGCAAGGAAAGACCAACAGATGTGGATTACTGTCATGCTCCTGAAGCTTTAGGTAGCTTGAAGAGACATTCCATAATCCTTTACTCATAGCAGAGATCATCCTAGCTCCAGAGTTGCTCACAGAAGCACTCTGCACAAAATAAGGAAAGAAGTTTTGGGCAAGACAAGTAGGTAGGGAGATGGAGAACTGTAAATTATTAAAGGCTTCAAGAATTATGGCTGCTACTAAATGACTGCACAGTTAAACTTGCTATACCTTTTGTAAAGGGAAGTGATTTTGAAACAAAGCAATATTCAAACAGAATGTGGAAATCAGTCTAAAGAGCTCATTAGCTGTACTCTGTTGATAGGTCCACACTATTGTATTCTACTTCACTAGTATTAATAAAGATACATGCTCCAAATCTCAGCAAGGATTGTTCAACATTTCACCACAGCTTTCCTGCTACTAATAAACAAACTAACTAGATTAATGCTAGCTTGGAGAGGCTTAAAAATACAGCAACATAATAAATCATAAAGTATTCTCTTGTAGAGTTTTGATACCTCAACCTACTTCTGAAAACAAAAGCTCAGAATGTAAGCCTGTTTTTTCATATGATACTTAAAGTCAGACCAGATGGTAAAACAGTTTAAAAATCTTGGCATAATAAAGCCCTTACTTTCTTACTCATGATTTTTTGTAAAGATTTCACCTAAGATTATCTATAATAAAGAGAAAAAGAAGAATCTTCTTCAACCAGCAGTGAACTGGGTATGTTTCTAAGTAACAGAATACTTAACAGTCAAAATCAAGGCTTCCACTTGAATGTATGTTGTGCATCTTTTTGTTACTGGTAAAGGATATATTGCCTTTATTGTCAGTTATGTGCATCATCTTGAACAATTTTCTCCGCAAATTGCCACTCCTTATAAAATTTCAAAAATAATAAAAAAAAAAAAATGGTCACATTCTACTTTCTTAAGGTCATCACATAAATTTACACTCCTGTTACTATAGAAACAGAGTGGAATTTATCATTCTAATGCATGCATCGATCATTGTTTTTATTTCAGTCTAGGGACAGGTAGTTAATGGTGCCAGCCGTTGTTAGCACAGACAAAGACTATTGTCATATAAGCACAAAGCCGATGTCTCCTGTTCTATCGCTGTGAGCTTTCCTGACCATCAGCAATTCAAAGGGGAACATTCAGGCAGAAAGAAGAGCTGTTCACCAGCCTTCATTCTGTGGCTGAAATACAGTTCCCTGCAGGAATTATATTTTCATATGAAATACAAATAAATAAGGCACAGCACAGAGTGCTTCTTCAGCTTATCCAGTCAGGTCATTGCAGAAAAATTGGTTTCTACCTGGCAGCTTACATAATCTGCATTTTATTAAGAAAAGGTTCAGCTGACATCCTATCCATAGAATCATGGAATCAACTAGAAAGTACAGCTAGATATCATAGAGTTTACAATTAACATAGGTCTCTGTACAACGGCATATTTTAACCTTGATATTATAAACAGATCAACAGATATTAAGTAAATGCAAATTCTTGATTAGGGCCTTTGGCATAATGTCTCATTAAAGCCTTAGAGACAAAACGGCAAGATATGGGCTAGTAAACTATGAGGAAAGCAGAAAAACAGAAAACTGGCTTGTCCATTTGGCTTAAAAGGTTGTGATCACCAGTACTAATTCCAACTAGTGGCCAGTTACAAGTCCTTCAAACAAATACCAGGGCCAGTACTGTTCAAGGTCTTGATTAGTGATCTGAATAGGTAAGACAGAATGCAATTTGGACAATATATAACCAGGGGGAATGGCTGATAGGCTGGAGGTAAAAGCCACTATTCAGACATACCTCATCAGGCTGAGGAAATGAGCTTCCAAGGATCTTGTGAAGTTGAACAAATGCAAGTAACAATGGTATAGAGTGTGGAATGATTACACTGGAAGATCCTTTGCAGTAAAGAGAGGACAGTAAGCTGAACACGAGTCAGCAGTGTTTTCTTGCAGTGAAGAATGATGATTGCATGCCATGCAAAAGCAGATTGAGGAAAGTGATTACTTCACTTTGACCGTCACTTTTCAGATCACTGCCGGAGCACTGCGTCCTATTTTTGTCTACTCTGCATTGAAAGACATGACAGGCTGTAGGAACCTCAATGGAGACTACCAGGATGATCAAGGGACTGAAGAACATGACATAGAAGGAGAAGCTGGGATTACATAATTTATCCAGCATTGAGAAGAGAAGGCTAAGGGGACACTTCAACTACCCAGTGGCAATGAATGAAGAAAAAGCAGCCAGACTTTTCTGGGAGGACAAGGGGCAACAGACTCAGCTTGGAACATGAAAAATTTCAGCCAGAGCAAAAAACTTTCTTTGTAGCAAAAAGGGGCAAAAAAGTAGAACACAATTTTATTTTTTTTTTCCTGAGAACGTGACAGGATACTGGAACAGTTGCCCAGAAAGTTGTGCATCATTCACTCGTGGAGATAATTAGGAGTCTTCTGGCTATGATCTAGGTAACCCTGTCTCAACAGGGGTTTGCACAAGATGACCTTCAGCAGTCCCTTCCAATCTAAACCATCCAATGATTCTCTGGCAGTCTGTACACCTTTGGATTGACATGTTGTCATGGGTTCAGCAGCAGCAGTCATTTTTGTTCTCCTACTTGGTAGCTGGTGCAGCTCTGTGTTTTTGATTTTGGGCCTGAGAACAGCGCTGATAACACCAGTGTTTTCAGTTAGTGCTTGGCGATGTTTAGGCTGGCCAAGGACTTTGTGAGCCTCATGCTCTGCCAGGGAGGAGGGGAAGCTGGGAGGAAGGAGAGACAGGGCACCTGACCCAGACTAACCAAAGAGATTATTCCATACCACAGCACGTCATGTCCAGGATGTAGAAACGGAGGGCAGAGACCCAGAAGATGGTGAGGGTGCATGGTGGGGGGTGCAGCCGGTGGGGGGTGCACCGGTGGGGGTGCACTGTTTGTTTGAGATTGACGGTGAGCTGTTGTATTCTTTCCTTGTATTTCTCTTATTATTATTATTGGTGGTAGCAGTAGTGATTTGTGTTATACCTTAGTTACTAAACTGTTCTTATCTCAACCCGTGGGAGTTGCATTCTTTCGATTCTCCTTCCCATCCCTCCAGGAGCGGAGGGAAGAAAGAGGGGGAAGTGAGTGAGAGAGCGGCTGTATGGGTTTATAGAAGCTTAAACCACGACAGTTCTTTTTGGCGCCCAACGTGGGGCTCGAACCCACGACCCTGAGATTGAGAGTTTCATGCTCTACTGACTGAGCTAGCTGGGCCCAAAATCAAAAAGACATCCTCTGAATCAATTCTTGAAAACATGCATGGAAGAGGCATGTGTACAATATGCATGCTCATATGCCATGCAAAAAGACCATTCCATATGTATATCAGAGAAATACCCAGGTACATAGCCAGGGAGAATATAACCAGGGAAATCCCAAGTCAGGCAGGCTAAATCTATTTTGCTTTAGACCAGACTATGGCTCCTGTATATGAAAAAAGAACTGTCATGGTTTAAGCTTCTATAAACCCATAGAGCCGCTCTCTCACTCACTTTAACAGGGGAAGTTTAGATTGGACATAAGGAAGAAATTCTTTACTCTTAGGTTGGTGAGGCATTGGAATGGGTTGCCCAGGGAAGTTGTGAATGTTCCACCGCTGGCAGTGTTCAAGGCCTGGTTGGACAGAGCCTTGGGTGGCATGGTTTAGTATGAGGTGTCCCTGTACATGGCAGGGGTGTTGGAACGAGATGATCTGAAGGTCCTTTCCAGCCCTACCTATTCTATGATTCTATGATTATATGCTCTTTGACAGGATGACAGAATGTTGTTTTCTTAATAACTTCTTGTTAATTCTCTAAAATGGTTCTTTTCAGGATTATTTGAAGAACACAAAATCACACGTGAATGGGTATTATACAGGTATTGTCATTGTACTAATTTACTTTAGATATGTTCTACAATTTGCTGAGCAGAGCAACATGAGTGGCGTGCTCTATTGTAGTGTACATTCAATAATGAATAACTATCATGACTGTTACTTGTATTAAAAGTATTCTTATACATTTGCTAAGATTTGTCTTGAGCCATGAAAGATCTACTGCCAATCAGTTATTCTCAGTTCACGTTAATTTGGTTATTAATTATGGAAGTTATGGGGAATATTATCCCCTTGAAAGAGATGCAGCTAATGTGTAGTTTAAATATTAATGAGCTTATTCTTTATAAGGATTACTGCAATGCTTAATGTAGATAAGCCAAGCAGACAGTTGTTTTTCCTAAAATTAAACTGTTTCACATCGATAGGTTTACAGGTTAAATAAAGCACTGTTTTCTGTACTTAGCCTTCCTGGCTTAACACCATGCACATAAAGCATAAAAGGGATCGCACTTCCCTCTGAGTTATGTCTGTGCATTTGGTTCCAAAAATCTTCCAGAAACTAATAATATTATATGAAAAGCAACTGGCTTTTCTTGTCAGTTTGCCCAATCTAGAACTGACAAAAATGCTGTAATGAATTACAGCAGTGTATCATCAGTAATAGACATTTATGCAAAGTACTAAGAAAACTGAAATGTGACTAGAATTACACTTGAAAATGCCTGTTTAGAGGTCCTATCTGTGAACACAGCAAATTATAACAGAAAAAAATGTTGATGGTGGTATAATTTCTGAATACCTATTATGACATTAGCTGTTTCTGGACAGATAATACAGTCACCGAGTCACATAACACCTGTACAGTTCTTTCATTAATCATTTCTCCTCAGATCCCAAGAACTGTAACATACAGATTCTTAGTCATGAGGATGTACATAGTATATCCCTGCATCTCTCTGACTACTAAGGTTTTCCCAATTCCCCTGGGATTCCTCACTCTGTTATTTATATGTATGTACATATATACCCTACTTAATTTCGTATTTAGGTCACATCAGCTGTGCACACACAGCAGCACCAAACAGGTCACCATATGTCAAAAAATTCCACGTTTGTTATACATGTACATTCTGAAACGTATTTGATTTACTACAATAAGTGTTTACATTTGTTCAGAAATGCAGAAATTGCAATTATAATTTTAACAAGATATTAGCAACACAGTAAGCACAGTCTTTTGGGTAAACATAAGGCTTATGTGGGCTTCAAAGTGCATATACACATACAACTTCCTAGTAAATCTCAGGAAAATACGACAGCCCTATATTTTCTGAACTTTTTTTTTTTTTTTTTTTTTTTTTGTGGGGGAGACTTGAAAGATTCTGCTGCAGCCCTATAAACTGCATTTAGTACTAACTTGCTCCCAGGCAAGTACATCTAAAACTATGTGAGAGGAAAAACAAGGTACTAATTCTCACCCATTTGAAAAGAACCCAGTGGAAAGAAAACCAGCAGTGTTCTTTGCACATGTGACTTGCTGCATACAGCTGGAAAGGCTGTGACTACGATTCCTATTCTTCAGGCCCTGGCATATTTGCCCACGACCTGGCTCATTTTCTCAGGCCAGGCACTGAACTGTCACTTGGAACAGAAACAAGGTATGATCAGTGAAGTGCATTGGCTGGTGATCTTTTTTTTTGTGTTTATTGGTTTGTTTTTTTAATAAGTATCTGCTTTAGGACAGGCATAGCTAAAATAAATAGACCATAATAGGAAAAGAGGAATTTAGGCATATTTCAGCAGTCAACTTGACTCCGATAATACCTACCTATAGATAAATGTTAAATACTTCACCTTCTTTTTTAATTCTACAGCATATCACACTATACTGTTTTAGTAGCTGAGCTTAATGAGAATGCACTGTGTGACAAAAAGACATGAAAGCTAAGCAGGAACAGATAACATACAGTGATCAAAGCACAACAGTACAATTAAGAGTTTGGACAGCAACGGTACATCAAAAATGTCATTCTTTTTACATTGCAAATATCAGGTAGTGAGATCAGTACCTTGTGCTTCACTAGGACTGTAGCAGCACCAGTAACCAGGCACGCATATAAGATTTACAGCTATCAATGTAAGAACAGCAGGAAAAGTGCCCTTCCTCCAAAAAGGAGCGAAACTGAAACATGTAAAAACCACCTGTAACATTTCTTGACAAGTAATCTACGCAATTACAGGGTTGTTTTTTTTTTTTTTTTCTTGTGAACTATAAAATTATACCAGGCTGAATAAACTCGAAGACAAATCACTTGGAAAACAATGCACTATAAAACACTTCTCATATTTTAACTACTTATATGGGGTTACAGCTCACTAATTTCAGGGAAAGTAGGTGAGACAATCTTTCCCTTGCACAGGGTTAACTAAATATATAACCTTTGAGTGACTATCCTGACATAGGTTGTTGGTTCCTTCCTGCTACATGAAACATGCCTGAAGAGATGTAGAATTTCAGCCGCAAGCACATCTGCAATTAAAAAAAAAAAATGTTTACAATAAAACTTTTACTGTAAGTATTCACAAAGAACTTAATTACAGCACAGAATTACAGTATTCCTGTATTAGGCATGTTTGTAGAGTTCCTATCCCAAATTTCTGCCCCATGTGCTTCATAAAGCTCAGTGAGACATGTTGCCACTAGGACAGACAACATGCAGAAGTTACAAAATAATGAAACAAGGATGCCTGATGGACTGGAGCTGACAGTCTATCAGCTTAACTGAGCATGCAATATTATCTGCAACAATCCTAATGGAGGGTGCAGAGATAAATCTTTTGCTCACAGAATAAGTGAATGGCTGAGGTTGGAAGAGACCTCAGGAGATCATCTTGTTCGACCCTCCTGCTCAAGCAGGGTCAATCTATCTTGCTGCTCAGGATCATGTTTAGATAGCTTTTGAGCATCTCCATGAATGGAGACTTCACCTCTGGCCAACTTGTTCCAGTGCTCAGTCACCTGCACAGTTAAGAGTCTTTCCTCAGAAGAGAGATGCTCCAGTCTCTTAACCATCTTTGGGGCTGTTTGTTGCACTCTCTCCAGCAGCTTACTCTTTTTTGTAGTGGGCAGCCCAGAACTGGACACAGTACACTTGGCACGGCTTCACTAGTGCTGAGTATAGGCACTCTGTAATCATTAATTTCTCAACACACAGTTAAATGGGAGATAAATAGTCTATACATCCTTCACTCATTTCTATTCTGTATTTCTAGAGCTCATAGTACAGTTAATAGAACTTTTTAGACACTAACATGGAACACGTCCAAGAAACTCTCCCTTAGGATACACACACAGCTATTAGAGAGGGGGTTGAGAGACAGGATATTACTTATTAACAACATTTTAATGTAGGCTGCCTTGTACAGGAAAGTAAATTCCATCTGGAAAGAAACCCTTCTCCATCAGCTCTTAAAATGATTCAGGTAATATTCTGTCTGATAAAAGACTAGCCAGTTTCCTCCTGACCGCATCCTTCTCTGCTCTGACAGTGAATGTAATGAAATACAAGCCTCCAGGCACACGCTGGAGTAAAAATATTTTTAGATTTTTAATCCCCTGGCTGGATACAGCCATATTAAAAATAGATTACATTTTATGACTAGAGATAAAACTGAATGAAAGAAGAAAAAATGTCACTGAATAAGAAAGAAGTGTGGCAATGAAGGTATGTCATTTACTGTAGATAATATAAAGCTAATTATAAGTTCATCATATGAAGCAGAACAATTAAGACAGTATTTCTAGTATACATAATTTAATATTATTAATCTATAAATATATGCTTACTCTAATTCCATAAGTGAACCATCCTTGAATTTACACAAGGACTTTGTAAAAGTCCTCTATACAAAATGAGATTTGAACCATGCAACCTCCATTTTTAGAGCCATATTTTGGGATATAGAGAATATGGAACAATTTTGCATTTAAAAACATTTAAAAAACTCAGTGATATTTGCACTGACTACGCAAAACTTCAGTTCCCTTGGTTAACTCTGCAACATGAAAACAGCGCTATTTTGATAAGGGATTCAAAGTACAGCTTATTATTATAAATAGCATGACAAGTTGAACTTTCAATCAGGTTTTCACTGTACTAGTACAGTCAGCAAATTAGAATCTTCCTGTTACACTTTCAAATAGGTTTATTTGGCTTTGCATTGAGGCATCAGGATACCTCCCTTTGTTATGGATAAAACTTATATTTTCTTGAAGTGCACTTGCCTTTAGTATGGTACTACAGATCAAGCAAACAATTCAGTCCTCATTGTGACATAGCTGGTCAGCCATATGCCATGAGTTAAGGGAGATTGAATTGTTCAGTTGTAGTGAACAAGTGATTGCTGGGAAGAACTACTGTGAAAATTGTTCGACTACACACTAAATACTTGAGCAGTAGACAATGAGGAAAAAAAATAAACTCAAAACATTAAATCCTGCAGTTTAAAAGATTACCTCTGATTCATCCCATTTATTCCAAGATTAATTTAGCCAAATATTTCTGCCTGGAGCAGACTGTACACAGGATGGACTGAGCAAAATGAACGTGTTCCAAAAAACAGCTCACAAGATTCATGTTACTTTCAACACAAGTATCAAGCCTTTCCTGTGAAACTGCTTCTTTGACTAGTCCATAGTCCAAATTTACTGAGCTAATCTGGAAGCTTTCTTTCACTGATAAACCTAAAATTTTTTTTTTTTTGGTATATCTTAATGACATATATTAAAACCCAAGGGCAGAGACAAAGAAAAAGAAAAACCACAAATCGAGTCCCCACCCCTTGCCCACATTCTTCTGATCCGGTCTACATATATCAGTCATCTGTTTCAGGAAAGAAGAACTATTGCTTTTACTTCCAACACAGCACTAATAACAAGGTACTTAACTAGACAGTCAGTGGGATGGTAAAATACCCCTTTTTTAAAAAAAGAAAGCATTCTTTGATTTCTTTCAAAAGAACCTTATTTTGTGGTTTTTTTCGCAGAAATAGCTCTTTTCCCAAAATGGCATGGCAGACATTCGAAACTCAGCTCAACTGGGAGCCTGGAAAAGTTCTTAGTGGACAGAGCTCTGGCCACAGTTTTCTGCAGAATAAACACTAACACTTAGCAGCGACTGAATTTAAGGGCTCTGCTCCAAAATCAACGCAGAACTCTGGCTCTGCCTGTTGCACAGAAGTGGAAGACAGATGAAAAAGGACTATTCAGGTTGAAACTGTATTAAAGTGGAATATGCATTTCTGTAAAGTAAAAATCATTAAGTAGGACTGAAGCATCTATTACTGAAGTCACCAGCACCACAGTGTTCAAAACACATAACTCAGTTCTATTTCTGGATACTTCTTTTTCCCTGCGTGAAATTTTGAGATTGCTCACAGCTGAATGAGGAAACTGAAGCCAGCCTTTAAATAATTGTCTATGTAGATGAGAGATGGCTAAATTTTGAAGATAAGTATATAAAGCCCATTTGATTACAGAGGGTCAGAGTGGCCTGTGTTTGATCAAGTGCCATACATTCCCCTAAAAAACCTCTTTAAACTTGTGGAAACTTTCAATACAGTATACAGAATATAAAGCATAGTCCTTCACCTCTTATACTGAGCTGCCTTTGCAGAATTCCTCCCTCAAAATGTCTTCTATTAAGACTTCATGTGAGCTAAAGAAGCATGCTGGAAGAATCACCCTCGATTCACCATTCTTCCTAATAAACAGGTCTCAGCATAGCAAAATTATTTGTATCCAATGGTCCCTGCCTAACTCTGACGTCTTGATTAGTTTTCCAAATACTGCTATTTTATCCCTTCTCATATTGTTAGATCATCTGCTACCAATGTCTGCCTGAAGGGAGGTTCATTTTAAAACCTTACCAGTTGTGAGAGACATAATTGCTTCCATATTCAACACTGGTATAAATCAGCTGGAGTCAGTAAACAGGCACTGGCTCATTCCAGAACTGAATTTGGTACTTTGTGTTTACATTAATTGTTTCACCATTTGGAACAAATGTTTATTTAAAGCTGATTGAGGTAAGAGCTGACACAGTGTGCCATTTATATCATCAGTGCCTTTGGCACTCCATCTCAGCAGGTTTTACTTTGAAGAAGCAAAAATAGCTTCATCAGACCCAGAAAGAAAATCTTAAAGCTCGAGTTAATCAGCAGCAGTCTGTGAAGAATACGGCAAAGTAATGAAATCTCCACTTCTGAATAATTTTACTTGGGAAGCAGTGAGATTCCAGCATTAATTAACTCTGAGCATCCAGCTCAGTTTTCAGCTAGAATGAAGCTCTCAAGTACTGAAGCTGAATTCACAGCTTTTAATTGAAAATGCTTTAGGGAAGGGTGCAAAAACATTAAAAAAAACTCAAACCCAACAAACCACCACCACCAAAAATGACAACAAAACAAAAAAAAACCCCACAACTCATTCTTCTTTTTTTTTTTTTTTTTTTTTTTAGGCACTAAATCAGTTACCGACATAGGGACTTCTAATAACCTAATGTTCTCAATATTTCAAACACAAGTAACTAACACATTGAAAGGCATAAAGAGACACATTCAGACATTCTTCGCCTTCCCCCAACCTTGATCTAGTGAGCACAGCTGCCAGAACCTACAGCACCAGAGTATTCCTGGGATTACATGTCTGCTTTACCCAAAATAGCAATGCAGATATGAAAAAAAATTGTAAATTGCAATCTGTTAAAAAAGAATCTTAATTAGATTACAAAAGCCATTTATGCTAACAGTAAATTCAGTATTATTTAAGAAGACGGACAATTAGCACAGTGATGCAATGTTATATGCTCATCAGTGCACTGTAGGCAAGTTTATCAGTACCTGCTTTTACAGGTTTCTAGAATAACTACAGCTTTTAGGTTTGTTGGACTTCTGTTTGTTTGGTTGGTTGGTTTTTTTGGCATTCTCCCCCCTCTTCCCTCAAATCTCACAAGAACAAACCAGATTCTAAAACCTGTATGTACTGCAATAAAGCAAGGTTTTAGAAACTCTTCATTAGCCTGATCCCAAAGAGTTATTCTTAAACACCCTGGATCAGGAATGCTATTTTGAAAGACTGTTTTATAACTAGTAGAAATTATTTTCATTTAGAAAGTCTTAAGTATACGTTAAATTAAAAAACAAAACAACAAAAACCACCCAACAAGTCAACCGTAGAGTGGTTTTGGAATACTTTTGAAGTTTTGGTAGTATTTTATTATTTTGAAGTATTTTTGTAAATACAAAATATTTCTCTTAAAACTCAACACATTTTAAATGTGCCATTAATGAAAAATATTTACAGATTTATCTGTCTGAAAACACAAACTACGAGTTTTTTAAATGCAAATGTGTAACTACAAAGTACCTAATGACAATTCTGGAAGATTAAGAAGAGACAAATGAGTAAGTAGAGAGAAACACATAAAAAATAGGTGATGAAAAGAACATCTGCCTAAAGGTGACATACAGACACCTAATAATTTTGATATCATAAGTAGATGTGACAGAAACAATATAATTTTTAACAGATTTTGATCACATACAGAAGTAGGGAGGAAAAGGTCATAGTTAAATATACAAAGTATTATTTTATATACAAAGTATTATTTTATCAACAACATGAGTTGGGGTTGGTAGGGGTGTTATTCAATGCAGGAAAGTGATTTAAGTTTTTTGAAATAACTCTTAATCTGTATTCATATATGCCTGATATGAACTATCACCTGTCCACAAAGAAGCCAAATGTAAAATAAAATGCTTATGGAATTTATAGTCTAGCAAAACCTCTGAGTTTTATCTATCAGCAGCCCTGGGGGATTCCTGCTGCTGACCTCCTAGGTGCCATTTCCATTACCACAGTTAAATGAAAATATTCTTGGAGAAAACACAGGCCCCAAGGGAATTACAAAACACAGGCTTTTAAGCCAGGTACAAGTCATGCACCAGACAGGCTTTGTCACTCAGATGACACACATTACTCAGCATAGCTTAAAAAAAAATGTACTTCTCTTCATGATCATTGCTGCCCTCAAATGCCACCAGTGAATGTGAAATCAAGTCAGCCACTGAGAAAAAAATGGCCTGTTCTTTAATCAATTTTAGCTAAGTAACTCTTTCCACAACAAATACTTGACAATTACTTTCAGATCAAAGTGCAAAAGTAGTATTTGGTTTAAATCGGGATCTTCCATTTGCACAATATTAAATATTTACTGTGAGAACATTTTAAGAATATCTACATTTACATCTTCTGCAAACAAATATTTATTTGCCTGAGCAGTTCAGTAGCATGTCTTCAGTTCAGTATGAGAATATTGTAAATCTACAGCCTCAAACCTGGGGACAAGAACACACAGTCTCTATGAAGTAATATACGCAGTAAATTGCATGAATAATACTATATTTACACAATTCTTGCATCTTTTCTGAACTGTTTTATTGAACAACCGTTGATCCTCCCTTCTAAGTCACCTAAGAAATACTGGTTTAATCCAGTATAGTTAATTCCTACGCAATTACTGATTGGTAAGGAGTAATGTCAACTTTAATGCATATATGTAGTTAAAATTTACAATATATTTCTTAGTGTGAATTACTGAGGCTAACCCACTTGAGTAACCTGATTCTTTAAATAGAGAAGGAGTGGAAAAAGTATGGCAGCACCAACAATATGAGTTCTTATTGCAGTGAGGTTGGTCAAAGGGTGTAATTTTTGTAACTTCAAGTATTTCTAATATAATGTAGAAAATGCATTCTTTGTTTCAAAACTCATATTTCTGCCATAGTATCTATTCTACTAAGTGCAGAATCACTTAAGTTCCAAAATGAACAGCCATTGCAAGATCAAAATTATTTGGGTCTGAATTGGGAAAAAAGCCAAAGAAACCTGAAATTGACTGAAAAGTCTGAAATATGGATTAGTTTCTACTGCGTATTACCGCTCCAGTTATTTCCTTTGCAGGAGAATGACAGCTACCTGAAGTGCTACTATTCTCTTATGGTATTTTGAGGTTTTGGTGTTTTAGTGGGGGGAGGGTTATTTGTTTTTCCTCGGGGTTTTGCGTGTTTTGTTTAAAATTCAAGAGACAAAGATTTAGAAGTTGTGGAGCTCCTTGGCCAGCACTGCTGAAGTTGTGAGCTGGTTCTTAAGAGTTCTGTTCCTGTACTCTGATGGCACCATGCCTTCCAGCAGCACAAATCAGAGCAGAGACTACCCTCATGGAAGTAAAAGTCCCCTACATTAATTTATTCTGACCTCTGGAAAATCCAGCTAAACAATGGCCTCTCTGTACAACATATTATGAGCATGGTACATATGTAAACTTACTTACATGGGAAGTCAAGAAAGGATTTTCAGTGCAAATTCAAACTGCCAGAGTTCTGATATTTCATCTTTTCCTTATTTGCAAACAGTTCAGATTTTCAAAAGATGCCTTCTGTTTTGCCCTTCTTTTTAGGCATCCTTTGGGACATTAGCATGCCTTCCTTGGATTTTCTCAAGTAATTTTTTACAACTGATAGGTATTCACTATCATAACCTTCAAAGATTTTTTTTTTCACAGAGAAGACTGAAATATTTCCTCGATAGTGTATATTAATAATCTAACATCTGTCATTATGAGTAGCTCTATTCAAGGCAGTGAGACCAGTCATAGGGTAAGGCAGATTTCTCATAACAAAAGAAAATAAAAATCCTAAATATAGTATAGAAAAGTTATTGTGTTGAATCTATATCTGGTTTAGAATTTAAATTGAGGGCTTGGTAGCAACTTCATTTACTATCTGGTAAACTTACTAGATAGGTTACTACCTAATACAAAGACAGATATGCTTTTGCTGCTGCATTCCAAAACTTAATGAGAACATTCAAATCTTAATAGTCTAGTTACCCATTTTTGAAAGTATGATATTCCACAGCAAAGTTCCAGAACGATTATCCAGAATGATTATTTTATTACTTTTTTCCCAGAATTCTACCTGAATCACTCATACTTCATGGAAGCATAATGAAGAGAAAGCACTAAAAGTGTTATTTAAGATATACCATAAAACTGCAGGTCTTTATAAGCTTGGGAGTGGCAGCGAGGAGAAGGAGACAGTACAAGCTAATATTGAGGACAAACTTTTTTCTATCTCAAGTACCCATCACAGAAAATGAGGATCAGGTAAATAGTAAGTAAGAGAAAGAAATAAAAATTCCATCCCAGCTTAGAAGCAGGCTTGTTATCAGTGAGCCAAATGTTGCTCTAAGATCATTCCACCTTAGATAATCAGAACTTACAATCTGATCCAATTTAGGTGACTGAAGTGGTTGTAAATAACTTTTTGTAATTTCATTCCACCACTGCACACATCTGTCTTAAATAATATGTGTCCTTCAATCCATAAATATAACACATGCTACTCATTCCATTCCTTTGGGTACTTGACCAGTCTTCCAGAGAGCAACAATATTTAAAAGGCATAGGAGAAATTCCACACCAATTAAAAAGCTGATAAAGTATAAAGCTGCTGTGGAAAAAAAACCTTCCTGTGACCAGCATGAGCTAGAAAATGTCTCCATTATTCTGCTGTATTCTGAGGCAAAAGCCTAAACCTTTAAAATCCCACCTAAGTTTTTAGCAGTTCAACATCTGGAATTATCAGAATTTTCTTTTAGTATGAAACTCATCACTTATTTAAGTTGTAACTTATGTAGTTCCTAGAACCTGTAACATTGGCAAAAAGAGGGTCAGGAGGCTGGAATCAAGAGAGGGCAAGGAGCAGAGAGGGAACAAAAAAAGACAACCAAACAGTTAGAACAAGGTGTATTTAAGTTATAAATGCATGCTCAAGTACCCATGCTTAACTGCCTGGACAGAAGGAAGACAGGTATTTTGGCAGGCATTTCAGTAGGTCTGTAACTACTAAAATAGTTAATTTTGACAATTAACAACAGAAGCATTCCTCCTTTTGTAAGAATATTCCATTATTCCTCAGATTGGCATCTCCATCGCTGGCGGTGTTCAAGGCCAAGTTGGACACAGCCTTGGGTGGCATGGTTTAGTGGGAGGTGTCCCTGTCCATGGCAGGGGGGGTGGAACTAAATGATCTTAAGGTCCTTTCCAACCCTAACTATTCTATGATTCTATGATTTTTGCGAAGTGGGTTTCTTATCTGAAGAAAGACTCACTGTACTTTATCGTCAGACTACAACTGGTTTCTGCTAGAGGATCTGTGATGAGGGAATTGGTCAGTCTCTGTGGTAAGGAACAGTTCACCCTAGAAATCAGTAATAATACCACAAATAATTTTAATATATATAATTCCAACCACTAAAAAAGGACCCTGACAAAGGAATATAAGCTGCTCCTTACTCATCAGGACTGTGTTTTCAGCTAGGTGAGAAAAAAATTGAAGCTGGAAAGGTTTAAGTTTTATAAAAATACTGTCCTTAGAACAAGTGAACAAGTATTAGAACTTATTTCCTTAATATAAGCTGTCATTTCATACTGGAAACCCAAGTAATTTCTCAATTAAGGCACTTCCCACTGCATAGAAATCTCTGCATCTCAAATGATTCATCTCCTCAACACTTACCAAATTACTGAACTAATTCTCATATGCTTTAAAACAGTTTATAATAAAAACCTTGCAAAAGCGTGTGCGCAATGCCTCTAAAATTACAACCTCAACTCCAGCCTCCTATGTACTCAAGAGTGACTTTTGCTGACCTGTGGTGGCAGGCAAATAATCTCTCTCTCTTCCATCCTTTGTTGTGAGAAAAGAATAATGTGCACAATCCTTTGTTGTAACCTATGCTCAGATACTTTATTCAGAGTTAGAGATGGTTTAAATTCCTTAAGGTATTTCAGAATCTATTTCAGCAAATATGTTCTGTCACAGGAACTCCTTTATTTTCATTTTTTCAGTATCTGTACAAAGATCATCATCTCCCTCCCATTGTCCTGGGTGTATCATACAGAACAGAAGAACCATGAAACACCTAAGTTGGTGTGTATCATCCAGACAGAGACAAAAATGTGCAAATGCCAACTACTAGATGAGCTACATCCTTTACTGTATGCAAAAGGGATTTCTAGGAGTGCTTCCCGACATTCTAGGAGTGCTTACTGGCACAAACTTGGACACTGAATACAGAAAACTAAAGGAGCCACTTTATTTCCAGGGAATGTTAGAGCATCACAACCCAGATGAACTTTCCGTGTTGCTTCTGGAAGACAGACAGAAGGCAGGCATTTTAGTGTTATATAGATAAATTAAAAAATAACTTTCCAGAAACTTGTCCTATGTTCCATTAAGAGTACCTCCATTTTCTTACACTGCTGAAGCAGTCCCAGCAGAAAAAGCCTTGAGTTTTGATAATGGATCTTTTGGGTGTTAGAAAAGCAAAGCATAAGACCTTAAACACAGTGACACTGATGTCATCACACAGCTCGCTAACAGTTTCAGCTAAAAAGGAAATAATTCACGCGGGACCAAATCTAAAATTATCACATCAAAGGAACTGATCTGAGAGTTAACAGTATATTAAACAGTTGTATTTTCTTCAAAGTTAATTGGAATTACTATCCATAAATGAGCACCTTCTTGAGACTTGCTTCTGAGAAAGACAGCAATTAGAAGCTCACCAATAAATCAATACCTTTAGAAAGATAAACAGCACATAAATCTGAGAAGGACGTTGGGTCTGCAACATTAGAATAAGAGATATATTAGTAAGCTTTCTTCTGCTTATCTCAATATTGACAGTCTTCTGCTGTAACTGTTTCTAAAACACATAAACCTAGAAGTTGACAGAGTATTAACTGAAAGCTCAATGGTGTAAAACAGAGTACAGTTTCCTCATTTCTCATTGCTCGCCACAGGATGATGATTCTTCTTTCCTCCTGTTTCACAAGCCGAAAGCTCTCTGTTCATTTGTTATGATTTCCCAGGAGATCAAGGAAGACAGAAATTACACTGTCATGACCACAGCTCTCAATGTTTTCTCTGTGACCAGAGCATCTCAGATTTCAGATTTGTTTTTCAGTGCTTGCTAGTGACCCGCATCAATGCAGTTCAAAGAGAACATAATTACATAAAAGTCACTGCAGAGTCCAAATTAAAGATCTCATAATGGATCTGAATGATAGGTCTATCTATAGCAGAAGGCTTGAATTGCAAGGCTTGCTTCTCCTTAAACTAATGGCAGACTCCTCAGCAGTCTCAATTTCACTCTTTATTGCTTAAACTAGAAGATCAAAATATACGAGTTAGCAAGGATATTTTGGACAACATTCATCTCTGAAATTACAACCTTAACTTGATAAATTAAGAGTAAACATTTTTGCTTAAAAAAATACATAAATAAAACCCACACAGTAATTCCAGTGTTTTATTATGAGAAGCACTAGCTGTTATTATACAGACAGGCAATAAATGCAGAATTAGAAAAATAAAGTTTAAGCAATTGCAAGAAATTACGGATTTAAAACAGTCTTGATAGCTGCTGGCTGCACTGACGCCACAACCCAAAAAATACCACTGGCTTAAGCTAGTACATCATAGTCACTAGACTTTAATTTCCATGGTTTGGGAAAACTTTCAACCTTGCTTCTGTGTGACAACACTCAACTAATAATCGCAAAGATGGTGACAATTACCATGAGCACAAGAAACCAGAGCAGTAAAACCACTTTTGCATACTAAAGTAAAATTTCACAAAGTAGCATAGAAGTGTTTTCCTCAGCAGTAGTTAACCACATGTTAACTACTAGTTCATTTCAAACTAGATTTTGGTGCCTTGAGTGCAACATAGCCACTGCAGTTGCTACTCAAACTCCATTTAATTTCAGTGAATAAATGATTTTAAAAGCTGGAACTACTCAATATCATAACCTAAGCAGAACTTTGGCCCTTCTGCTTTAATCATTACTGGACCTCATACTACAAGAAGACATTGTCATATTACAGCTGTTAACCAGAACAGTTAGCAACATCCTGTGAATGAGCAAGGTTGGCAACCTGTAGCAGCCAGCCATGAGATACTGCACAGCAAACAAGAACGTAATAAACTTCTTCCAGAAAGAAACATTTGGCATCTTTGCAAGACATAGAGTAAGAAATCTATTTCATCTGAACAGAGTAGCTCAGCAAGAAAGTGTAACTCTCATCCATGCCGCTTGACTGATTTCTGATATCCTCTAGGATTTAAAGCACATTATATCTATAGAAATCAATGCAGTATCATACCAAAATATCTCATCTACCTCAGTTACTTCAAGTTAGAGATGTGTTAGCTGAAGGAAAATGCCATGCTAATGCAGATCAAAAGCTGTCAGTATCCAAGCCAGTCAGAACAGCCCAGGCACTTGTACCCAAGGATGGCATCCACTTATGACAAGTCAAACAGAATACAAATGCATAATCCCTAAATTAACATGGAAATTCACCCTCAAAGTGAGCTAAACATGGGCTTCTGCATTCTTGCTCTCTCTCTTTTGTAAGGGAAGTTTATTTCAGCCCCTTCCCTTCAATCACCACAGGCACATGCTTAACTAATTTGAGAATGGAAAACCACCAAACGAGCCCAGTTTTCTGAAAAGCACAATTGTAGTACTGCATATTCATCTGTGTCAGACCGGCAGCAGGTTGGAAACTTCTGATTACAAATGTCTGGGTTTTGCCTTCAGCTTCCTAGGAAGTATAGCTTTCATTCTTACTGGCTTGTGTGTTTTATAGTCCACTTATACTTTGGTAAAACTAAAACCCATTTCTGTGTAGTGTTCTCCATGGTTTTAAAATACATTAGTGAATCCCACAGATTCTCTGGTCAAAAATCACTAAATCTTTTTAATAGGTCATGTTTAGTACATGTGGAAAGTTCCTAATTTGCTAAGTGGACATATTATGCAAATTGTTACTACAAAACCTAACTAAGCTTTCTCTGGCTAGTGAATGCTTATAACAGTTTACAAAAATCCTTTAACATTAACCTCAAGAAAACAGTCACTGTAGTTCACTCAGGCAGAATTCTTACCTACTACAGCTGCTTGTCTACACATTCAAGAAATCTCATACTACTGAGCCACTATAAAACCTCTCCTGGAAATTACTCCGGCTGACAAAAAAGCAAACAAAAGCCAAAACTCAAATCTGAATTGTTTATTGTCTTCTCAAAAAAAGCCAGCATATAAAGATTAAAAAGGTTCATGTGAATGACAAAAGTAAGAATTCCATTTCTGCCTTATTTTCAGCCTCCTGTCAAAGCTTTTTGGCTGTTTATTGAGGAAGATTTCATCCTTAGGTCTGTAGCTTTACTACTATATTTAATCCTGTTGTCAGATAACGTATGGAATATTCATTTGCCTTTCACCCATAAATTAATCAAACTTAAGAACTGAAACAGTTTTGCATTCTCACATGTGAACATTTGTGAGCTCTAGCTGGTAAAACTGAAGAAATTAAATTATTACCTTTTATGTTGTTTTCTCATTTCCATTATATAATTGCATAGATCAGAATTAGGCCAAGTGATGCAAAGAAAGTTATTTCAATGCCATACAAATACATATCACTTACGTCTAATACATTTGCATATACACTTCAGAACTGAAAAAGAGAAAGAGGATGATGATGGGACCGGTCTTGTTCAACATCTTTGTGGGTGACATGGACAGTGGGATTGAGTGCGCCCTCAGCAAGTTTGCCGATGACACCAAGCTGTGTGGTTCGGTTGATACATTGGAGGGAAGGAATGCCATCCAGAGGGACCTTGACACGCTTGTGAGGTGGGCTGATGCCAACCTGATGAAGTTCAACCATGCTAAGTGCAAAGTCCTCCACCTGGGTCGGAGCAATGCCAGGCACAGCTACACGTTGGGCGGGGAGGAGATTGAGAGCAGCCCTGCGCAGAAGGACTTGGGGGTGTGGGTTGATGAAAAAATGAACATGAGCCGGCAGTGTGCGCTTGCAGCCCAGAAGGCCAACCGTATCCTGGGCTGCATCAAAAGGAGTGTGACCAGCAGGTCGAGGGAGGTGATCCTGCCCCTCTACTCTGCTCTCGTGAGACCTCACTTGGAGTATTGTCTGCAGTTCTGGTGTCCTCAACATAAAAAGGACATGGAAGTGTTAGAACAAGTCCAGAGGAGGGCCACGAAGATGATCAGGGGACTGGAGCACCTCTCGTATGAAGATAGGCTGAGAAAATTGGGGCTGTTCAGCCTGGAGAAGAGAAGGCTGCGTGGAGACCTCATAGCAGCCTTCCAATACCTGAAGGGGGCCTATAGGGATGCTGGGGAGGGACTCTTCATTAGGGACTGTGGTGAGAGGACAAGGGGTAATGGGTTTAAACTTAAACAGGGGAGGTTTAGATTGGATCTGAGGAAGAAGTAATATACTGTGAGGGTGGTGGGGCCCTGGAATGGGTTGCCCAGGGAAGTTGTGAATGCTTCATCCCTGGCGGCGTTCAAGGTAGGGTTGGAGATAGCCTTGGATGGCATGGTTTAGTGGGAGGTGTCCCTGCCCATGGCGGGGGGGTTGGAACTCGATGATCTTGAGGTCCTTTCCAGCCCTTACTATTCTGTGATTCTGTGATTCTGTGATGCATTCAAAGACTACTTGCTTATTCTCTCTCCTTATGCTGTCTTGCTCTATTCAGGGTGACTGATGTTTTAGCAACTTTAATTTTACATTTCTTAGGACTAAAAATTGTTCAACTGATATTTTATGTGCAGAGGATTAAGTTATCTGCTTGAGCAAAGACCTCAAAATCATGCCTTTCTGATGATATTTTTACTATACTGAGCAAGAGCCTAGAAATAAAAGAATTCAGATATTAGCTATTAGGTACTGGGTGCAATATTTTACAGATGAGAAGATGAAGTAGGAGCCTACTGAAGAGAGAAAGTAAAATGGCAGAAGAGGAGAGACACCCAGTCTGCCAACAAGAAGGCTTAAAAGAACTGAGAAAAGCTCCAGAGAAGACTGTTCATAGGAATTATGTGTATTAGAAAAGGCAGTCCTTTCTAAACCAAAATGTGGAGCTGTATGACACTCTTGTGAATATTTTGGAGCATCCTCTATGCTTTAGCCACAGTAACACACAAATAATGAGCTCTCGGACCCAACTTAAGAGAAAGATATTTACATTACCGTCTTGGTGAAGTCAGTGCTAGGAACTCAAATAATGAACTTTTTCCAAAAGTGCTTTAAGTACTACTTTCTGTAAAAGCCACTGTGCTGTGAAGACTGTCCTTTTCCATGGGGCTTGTAGGTTGCTCCCACATGTAGGCTGTTCCCCATGTGTAGGTTGTTCCTACACATGAATTTCCTGCAAAGACATGGCCCCATTTTAAGACATCAGAGCAACTGAATTTCAGTTTTCTACTTGTAGTTGTAGTTTGAGCTACACTAGATTTCATGAGACATTGTATCATACTGTATCTGGATATAATTACCATGCTCTGTAACTTCGTATTTCAGCTCGACAAAACAGACAGAAGATCACAGAATAGGAAAAAATGCATTGATCTACCAGGCGAATATAGAGTGCACATGAGCAAAAAGGATGTTAAGGCAAAACACAACAAAGGTGAACATCTTAATTATTTGAAAAAGATGCTAGCTCACCATAATAATGTAACCACTTACACATTTAAAGTGAGGTGCTTCTCAAAAATTCTTGTGGCAGACAGAAAGAGCCCTGCTGCAGGTCATGCAAACCAGTACAAAAAGTAAATAAAACTAGGCATAGCTTGTCCTAGTGAAAGGAGATGGGAACATTTTGCACAGAGATTGTGGGGGTTTTGATTAAAACTTCGACAGTGCTCATGGCATTAAACAATTACATTATTTTACTGGAGGATTAGTTCCAATGCCATGCCTTTTAATAGAAACATTACCTGTAAGCCAGAATTTCTGAAATGAGCAAAACAACTAGCATATTTAAAATATCAAATTAACTTTTATTTAATGAAGCATACGCATAAGTCTAAAACAATCCCAAAAAGCTACTGAAAGCAGGGACACTATATTAGCCAGTAGGAGCTCCCGTTAAAAGTAAAGCTGACAGAGAAATGTTTTTCATATTCTTCAATCTTCTGACATAAAACCCAAATCCATTGCAGATCACAATGAAATCAAGCACTCTGTGGGTGTTCATGGAAGTATAAGGAGAGGGAACTCTTGTCCCAGAAACACACGGTCCAAAGCTAAGGTATTCAGAGACCAATTCAGACGCAAATCCTCGGTTTAGTTAATTCAAACCTAGCTCCTAACATCTAAGCTACTGGCAATCCGGACTGCACACTTGCCTCAGCACTTCCTTATTGAAAGGATTTCATACATTAACAACCAAATACTCATGAAGCAATGAATACTAGGAACTTCACCTTGAAACTGAATCACTTACAGATCAGAGCTCAGATGCAAAATAGCAAAGTTCAGGAAAGCGATCATATTTCTCAATGTGCGGCTCTTTTTGTTTTTTGGCTCACAGACAGTAGTTTTCAAGAAATAAGAATTGTGCCGTACCCCACCATGGCTTTTGCACTGAGAAGTCATGCAAAATACACTGTTGTCAAGACGCACAGACTAAGAAGGAATGAAAAGAAATACATTTGACAGAAAGTCTCTCTCATTTGCAGGAGAAGTTATGTGTTCACTTCACGTTCTCTTAGTAAACACAAAGAGACTTGACAGATGTGCAGGGTTACCTTTCAGTGGGTGGAGGGCATATGAGAACATACCTCTATTTCAAATTTTCTGTCTGAGAAAATGCACAGAATATCAAGTCTTTGTACTTGCTAGCTCATTCTTAAATATTTTAATGTAACTAGGTATGGAATGTAGAGTCAAAGGAAAGAAAAGAAAAAACAACCAAACTTTAATGCTGTTCAGTATCTATGTCCAAAAAGCATTTAAAGAAGACTACAAGTATTTTTTATCACTTTTTATTTCAGTCTCTTGCCTGAAAATTTCATTTCTCTTGGCCCTGTGATATCTGCCTTGGCAGATGATGCCTAATGACAACATTCTGATGCTAAGAAAACAAAACCCCTGAGATTTAATAACAACACTAAGAACAGCTATCTTATTTCATATCATAACCTGTGATTAGATCTACACCTCTTCTGTATTTCAGAATAAACAGTTAGTAAACATTTAGATTAAATAGTAGGTAAATGTATTTCCTTAGAAGTTTTAATGACAAGCAACAGCTGGATGATAAACAAATAATGCCAGCAAGTCTTAACCTACTATGCAAACAGTTTACCAGTGCCACAGCATACAGCTGCTGCTAATGGCAATTATTATTGCATAATACACAAGCACAGTAAAAAAAAAGAAAACAAAAAATATCCATATCCAGCTCACTACATTCAGAAAATAAGGTAAGGTTTAGATACTATGTTCAGTTTCCCATCCAGCTTAGCAGAACCACTGTCACTGTTGCATGGTAACTTACGTCAGAAGAGCACCTTTAGTATCAGAAGGAAGACAGAATAAGGTACAAAGAAAAATTTTTGTTAGATGAGGAAATAAATATTCAAAGCAGAATAAATATAATGTTAAGCTAGTTTAGGTGTGAAATGAAAATCAGATAATTCTATGTTATGATTTCTGCAATTGGAAATTGCATTTCCCCATCTTGATCTCAAGACTGGAAAGCATCTGCTTGCAAGTTTCATAGTGAACAGATGAGCAACTTATGCTCTAAAACCCACCTGTGAACTCATAAAACATAAGACCATATTATGTCTTTTGTTTGCTGAACTTTGCTGGGATGCAGAGGAGAATGAAACCAGCTCTTAAGCTAGTATGACTTAATTCAGTTTGAGTATTTATCCCACTGTAACCTTTTGTTTAGACGAGCTCTTGAAGGCCCAGACTCTTCTCTTCCTGGGTAAGTAAGTACTGTGCATTAATATAAAGTGATCTTCTAGGGCAAAGTCTTTGAGTGTGTTTGGTATTTGTACAAAGAGATGCTTGTAGAATGGGAGGGTTTTGTGCGTCTTGCTTTGCTCAAAACCTATGCTCTGTTCAGCCCTGAGGAAGTGACCTGGAAAAAAGTGAACTTGCAAGTATGGGAAGTAAGATTTTTATGAAGCAAAGCACATAGTGCTCATAAAAGCAGAACTGCCAAGCAGTAAATAAACTTAATGAGGAAATCATACATGTATCTTGACAATATCTTCTCGACATAATGTACAAAAATGGATAATGAAAAATCCCAACAGTCAGTCCATCATTTTTGGGTAATATTGAGCCTGCTCTCATGAAGAACAAACCTTTAAAGCAAACTCTACACTAAAAGTTTTAAAGTTAACTTAGATGAACTATTTTGTTTTTCCAGTTCTCACTCACTATCCTTCCTAAAAATCTGGATAAATTAACTTCATATTGTGTTCAACAAATATACATAAGGATGATCAAAAGACTCTATTTTAGTTCTGCACAAGATGCATAATTCCCTCAATCACTTGAGCATTTCAAAATGAAAGATTCACCCACCTGCCCAAATAGGTGACAGAACCTTTGACATCAATGATCTAGGCAAGTACATAACATAAATTAGGCAGGCCTGTTCCAATGAACTGACTAATTCTTTTTACAAACTGCTCAGCCCAAACTACTTTTTTTCTTAAATGTGCATCTTGCTGCTTGAATGAATACCCCTACTTTGTACTCAATGAGACAATTGCCATTCACTCTTTTCAAACTAATATAATGTCTTCCACCTTAATTCCACTTCCTCTAGTTGTCTTTTTTCCAGACTAAATGGTAATAACCTAGTAAGCCTTCACAATATAAGTTGGAAAAAAGTAGGATGTACAAAGCTTGTCATAAATAAGCTATTTAATACTGTAGTTCTTTGGGGATTAAAATCAGGGGTCTTCATGCTAGAAAACTCTACAGCTTCAAGACTACTGTTATATCTAGGAAACAGTCACCCAATTAAATAGCAGCCTACCTAAAATGTAACTGAAAAATTAGTGCAGAACATAAACTTTTAAAACATCTGTTAAAACACTTTGAGCGTACACATATAAACATCACATCTTTGTATTTGGTTGACTTAGGCAAATTTCTTAAAGCAATTAGGAAAGGTCTCAGTTCTTACTAAAGTAATTATTGAAGGTTGACAAGCTTCTCTGCCTGTTAAAGCAGAGGGTAAGTAATAATTTCTAAGATTGTATAATTGTATTATAAGAACTTCTGGACTTTAAATAGACAACTTGAGTATTGGAAAGCTTGGTTTTAGCAGGAAGTATTCCGATAACAATGCTGATTAAACAGAAGGCAATTTTTGGCACTTTTGCTGTCATATTGCTTTGAACTGCTGACTTGTTATTTTTCTAGAGTGTATGCCTTTATGAAATCCATTAGCAATATACCAGGGAAAATTTTCCTTGAAGTAATATCCTGCCCCCTTCCCAGTGTAATTTTTGATTCAGGATTCAGTAAAGATACAATTTCAAAATAGGAAGTGGTGTTCAGAAGAAATAAGGAGTTATCTACATGGTTTTAAATTAAAACACATTTCTGTTCATTCTCAATTTCACAACTAAATGGCTTGTGTCAAATGCTCAGCAGAGATAAAAGTTCATAATCCTTTTAACAGCAATTTACCTGCTGCTCAAATGCATTTTATTTTTTGGTTAACTGAAGATACATTTTGGAAAGCATCGTAAAATCATAAGAAACTAATTACACTGTTTTGTTGAAACAATCCATTTCTGATGTCACAGGGTGTGATACTGCTAAAATACCCAAACTGAAAATTCAAGGAGGATGTCACACAGAAGAATACATTGGAAAAATAAAGTAGGGCATTCAATATAATTTTTACATCCTTTTAGTTAGCACTGGGAAAAGGAAACATTTAGCACAGAAGTCCAGTCTGGAACAACTTTTTAGTCTTCAGTTAGAATTTAACCTGAACAATATTTCGCAGCTGAGATGATCTTACACCTACCGTACAACTGGAGATAGTTTTGCACCTATCACATCAAAAAAAGGTCTGCAAGTGTCTGCAGGAGCTTGGCAGTTTATCATTTGAAAACCAAATCTCTCTCAGAGAGTACAAATGAAAAATGTTTCACTGAAGATAATACTATGTCATATCAGAAAACAAAAATAGTTTCTCTGAAATTCTGAGTCAGCAAGTCCCTGAGATTTCAAACAAATGTAGAAGTTAACATTCATTGTACCTCCTTGATTATCTTGTTGAATTATGTCCTGAGGAATTAGGATTAAATAATCACATAATAGGAACATCTTAAATAAAAAATTTATAGAACATACAGATTTAGAGGCTGAAATCTTTCTTCCGAAAAAGAAAGAATCATATGATAGAGAGTATTTGGGTGGTAGAGGACAGTGTGTAGTTTTAACTAAACTTTTTTTGATCTTCAATAAACAAACAAATCTGCAAGAAACCCAACTAGTAAGACCAGCCAAAACAAAGAAAAGTAACCTCAAATATCTTCAAATTGTTTGGGTGCTTTTTTTTTTTTTTTTTTTTTTTTTTTGTGGGTTTGGTTGGTTGGTTGGTTTTCTTTTTGTTTTTTTTGTTTTGTTTTGTTTTGTTTTAAGAAAATTGGAAGGAAAGAGAAAAGCTGCTCAATTCTAGATTTTGGTCTCATCTTTTGATTTGCCTCATGCAATGTGTTAACTGCATCCCATCTATCTAACATTATCTTTTTCAGAGGTTTCTGGTTTGGCAGATAGAATCATAGAATAGTTAGGGTTGGAAAGGACCTTCAGATCACGTGGTTCCAAACCCCCTGCCATGGGCAGGGACACCTCCCACTAAACCATGCCACCCAAGGCTATGTCCAACCTAACCTTGAACACCGCCAGCAATGGAGCATTCACAACTTCCCTGGGAAACCCATTTCAGGGTCTCACCACCCTTACAGTAAAGAATTTCTTCCTCATATCCAATCTAAACTTTCCCTGTTCAAGGTTGAACCCATTACCCCTTGTCCTCTTACCACAGTCCCTAATGAAGAGTCCCTCCCCAGCATCCCTATAGGCCCGCTTCAGATACTGGAATGCTGCTATAAGGTCTCCACGCAGCCTTCTCTTCTCCAGGCTGAGCAGCCCCAATTGGATACCCAAATACAGGCAGCTTGATCCATGCTTAGATACCTAAATTAATGGCCTGGTTTTTCAAATATGCCAAGTAAAATTATTTTACTGCCTAATCATGCTTAATTAATTAAATCTTGCACAAACTTAATATTTTTGAAAGGTTATGAAAGTGGAAAATATTTGGTTTAATTTCCCAGATACCTTACAAAAAGAATTATATTTTAATGTTCTTGTACTAAAAATTAACAGAAGTGTTTTATTGCCCAACATAAATAAAACATTAAACAAAACAGTAAATCCACCCATAATATCAATGAAGTTGTCTTCTAAAAACCAAAACATCAAATTCAAATGAATAATGGAAGGCTTCAGCACAGTTTTTACGCTTACAATATTTTCTTATAGATCATTTGATTTCCTCCTAGGGCTAATGTGGAAACTGGAAGCTGCTACCATACACAATCAATAACCCTCCTACAAGCTTAGTGTGAGACAGAAGTCACTGCCGAAAGTACTCAGCCAGAAATTAAATTCATTTGGGTTTTTGGTAGCTGGTTTGTTTGTTTGCTTGTTTGTTTTAAGGAGAAGCATTACAAACATTTCCCAGCAACCCTCAATTAGCTTACTGACTTTTCCTAGTGAAGGATGATGTTCAAATCCTCTAAAGCTTTGTTTGACTGGCCGGATCTTGTTAACACTATCCACAGTTAGAGAAAAAGCAAAAAACATTTTGGAGCTTATGATTTCTGTGAAATGTTTGTAACAACACTGAGGGCAAGTTCACCTTACCAGTATTTACTGCTATTAAACATGTCTTGGGCCCAGAAGAAGGTTGAGTCATTCTGTCTGCAGGGAAGAAAATATCTGGTTGTGTTAGAAAGCAGCATTCCCATAAAAGATCACATCTGATAAAAGGTACACACACATTTTTCCCAGAAACAGGAAGAATCAGGCACAAGAAGATCCAAATATACAAGATGTTGCACATGTAACAAGTGATGTTTTTTGACAATATGACAAACACCTGATTGTGTAAAGCAATTTAACTGCTCCTCTGAAATACTATAGAGTTCATCTAATATTTTCCAGTTTGTGTTTTTGAAGTCAAGCCTAGAATGCTACACTTCCAGAAGTGATTGAGCTGGACTCATTAAAAAGATAGCATTTTAAGACAGTAAAAATGTTGCATCAGGTACCCCCAAGAACGGAAGCATGCAAAACTCAGAAACTACAACTGGGAATTTAGTTCAAATTCCATTTTTAGGTACACTAATAAAACTGATCTAGGCTTTCAAATAAAAGCAGTTTTCAGAGGTGAAAACAGGCAAAACCCAAAAATAAGTATTCACACTGAATTTTCAGCCTCTGTTAGCATCAAGCACTGTTGACATCTGATGGAAAAGCTGCATTTCAGTAATAATTACTTCCCTGTTTTTCTATGGATTACTTTAGTTCAATGGTATTAGATCTTTGCCCTTCTAAAAGCTAGTGACAGAGTAAACCTTTTCCTCGGTACTTTAAAAAGTTGCATTTAAACCTTAGGATACTCTTTTTAGATCTCATGTTTACTTACATAGTATTTGCATAGCATGTTCAGACTGTTTGTTCTCTGACAGACAAATCACTTTGATACAGTCATTGTTAAGGGTTTATTCTGGAACCAATTTTTCCCTTTAAAGTATTTCTCCATTCATGGCCCTTTTGCCTAACTTATGCTGAGTTGTTGCGATAATCTTTTTTTCCTCCCCTGTGTTCCAAATCATTAATTATGTCTATCCAGCATGGACAGCACTGCGTATCAAGTGCAGAATAGTTTGTCTTTCCTCTCCTATCTGCCTATGTGACCTTTTCTCTTTTTCTCAAAAGCAATACTGATGCAAACACGCATCTGCTCATAAACTCAGTTTACAGGGAAGGCCCACTCACTTGGAATGGTTTCACTGACAAGTCACAAACTGAATCTTATAATTTTTAATTTCTCTGAGGAAAAGCCAAAAATCTCTTTTGGAGTCCAAATGTATTTCATATTGTTCTTGGATACTGGCACTATCAAAACCTCTTTATAAAATCGGTCATTCATCCAGTTTAACTGGAAAGCTTCCCATCTGGTTACTCATGTTACAGCACATCACCTATATTGAACTTTGAGACATTTAAAACATTTTACCTCTACGATGTCTTCTTAAGTAAAACACTTGGCCAAACATCAAAATTTTTCTTATGATTTTCTAAATTAAATCTCTAGCTTATTGGAAGTGAGTAACCTTTCATGAAGACTTTTAGTGGAGTTTTTGCTGAACCACTTGAGAAAACAGTTTCAGAATGAACACTCACTATTTCTGTGGCAACCCAGCATTTATGTGATTGACCAGAGAGTATTTTAAACATCTCACAGAGCTGGTAATGTGTTCCAAAACAAGAAGCTTTTTACTAATAGCTGTCAGTAAATTGTGTACCTTGATTCCTATTTCAGCATCTATAAAAATAAACTTTATAAAACACTGAAAGTAACAATCCAACTCACAAATCCACCATGTTCAAAGAATTCAGAACAATTTCTCAGCAGGTTTAAAAAGCCACAGAGCTCCTACCTTACATTAAAGTACCTGACCCGTTAATACACTTCATTTATTAAAAAAAAAATCATCACATCTTTGTTTTATACCTGAATTTTCCACTTTCAGTCACTTAAATTTCCAAATTACTGAAGTATATATCTTAACTGTCAAGTGATAGATCTGTAGACAAACGTACATTCCCTCACCACTGGGCTATCCAGAAAAAAAAAGTTAAGCATCCTTTGGGGAGCTTTAAATCCAAACACAAGGACAAATTTTTAGATTTGCTGACAAATTGTTACTTTAGTGTAGTAATTTTTGCCATTCTCTCTGCAAGGGAAACTCATGTACTAAAAGGAGGGAAATAATAAAATTTGAGCCAAGAACCAGGTAGCCTATTATCTTGAAACAGATACAATCCTCAAAACTCAGCAATACTTACAAGAGGAGAGGACTGGCAAAATCAAGTCAGGAGACTACATCTACTACTTTATTACTTATTTAAATTTTTATTAAATTGCAAGACTGAAAATCAAGAAGTGACAAGAATTTTAAAACTGCATAAACTAGTAATCACACTCAAAAGTATAAAGGGTTAACCAGAAAAAAACTTAAATCTAGTTACTGAGATGTAAGAGTGTTCCGTGCACTGTGCTAATTCTGGTTTGCTTGGATTTTTCTTTTTTTTCTTTTTTCTTCCCCCCCCTTTTTTTTTTTCTTCAATAAAGGGGAATGGTCCCCTTTACTGGGGGCCTTTATATGTTATATAAATCCAATAATGCAGGAATCTGTCTGCACTCTCACGGATGGACAGTGAACAGAGAGGAATACAGATGTACAGCTCTGAACAGGAGGATCAAAAATTGGAGACATTTTTATTTATCCAATGAAACTAACTTTGTATCTATTACACTTCATTAAAACTGTTTACAGCACAAGAACACGAGGCGCCCTGCTGTTTCTGATTATTGGGATAAGGCTAATAGCTATCTTCATCTCCTTTTGCTCACTTGGATGCGGCAATTACCCAGGCCAACAGAACCCGAAAAGGGATACCCATTCTTTCAGTAATCTGAAGCATAGTCTACTAGTCTGGATGAGTACGCTGATTAAAAATTCTCAGATCCAACCATATTTTTTTCAATTATTTGCTGAGCAATAAAAATATCTGAAACTGAAAATAAACATTTGACTTTGGCTTCACTGTCTTTTGTACACTTTAACAAGCAATACAAGAACAGACAGTGTGCCCTTAACCTAAGCTTATGTGGTTTCCTACTATTACTCTCTAACTTTAATCCTTCACTTTTACTTGTTTTTTTTTCCACTACAATCTAGAAAGATCTATGACATTTGTCGGCTGTGCTTTAAAATGAGATTGCTTAGGTTTCTAATGAACAAATAAGACAAATAAAGTTTAAGAGAGAAATAAAAAGAAAAAAAAAGACTGCTTTCCAGCACTGATGAGGTAAAAACCAGCCCACCTACAAACCTCAAAACATCTTGTTCCCTAAAGATATCATCTGCATAATGGATAAATCACCCCACCCACCCCAGTCACCTCTTAAGAGGTAATAAAACCTCTTCTGATTTTGAACTTACTTTTAGCACTAGGTATTTGTCCACAGCTAACTAAATTAAGAGTGGTAGTGTTGTCTTGAATATATAGTCTGAGTGTTGACATATCAAAAGAAAAAAGTGCAAGTCGCTTTAATGATGCTATTTTTAATTTTCAAAATTTTCTAAATACAATCTACTCTATACAGCTAATTTAACTGCAATTTGTATTAATGAATCATTTCAACAACATACTGCTTTTCGATTAAAAAAGAAGTAACTAAGAGCATAAAAGTGATTAAAATGGAGTTTCCCGTAATGGCCTCAAGAAAGCTTTGTTGAGCTGCATGCAATAACAACACAGAGGTTTTTCTTTTTTTCCCCTTACACTGCAATAGATATAACCTGTCACAGTCAAAAATGTCCTTAGATATAAGTATTGCTTTCTTCTTTTTCCCTGCTAAAGAAAGCTAATTCTCATCCATGCCAATAAAAAGTAAATTATGGGCAGTCTCAAGCTAACTTCATGGACTTCATAGCAAATGAGAATATTAACTGTCAAGCACTAGACGTCTTCGTGTCTTAATCTATGGTAATTTGCCTTCCGGTTGTATGGTCCATTAAGTGATCTAAAATCAGTTTTATAAGGTTGCAATAGTGGTTTTGAACACTACAGGCTTTCAGTTCTTGCTGATAAGCTGAATTTAGAAGCAATTGCTACTCTCCTGTCACGCAAATCCAAGCAACATTGAAATCCAGAGTTTATAGGCATTGTTTTGACAGTGTATTTAGGAAGACAAATTAAACAATATTTTTAATGATTTGGTATTTAATTAACACATACCTTTTAATAAATTTAATTATAGGGCCCTGCCATGTTTGCCTGCCTTTCAGAAACTGAGACTTGAAATGCCGCCCCACTAGAGAAGTTAAACTAGAGGTGTAGCAGAAGATTAAGCAAACTTGGTTTTTACTTTGCCAGTAAAAGACTTTTCTTTATCAACACAATGCTATTAATGGAAAACCAATCCAACTTTATTCTCTTGATCAACTTTTACCTCCTGCTAGCTTCAGATAGAGTTCAGTCATTAGGAGACTCTTTATCCTTCCTTGCTGACAGCAGGACAGTTAGACTAATGAATTCTCTTTTCTTTACTTAAAGGACAGCTACCTTATCACAAACAAGGCAGATATTTTTCTCACTTATAAAAAATTACTGACTCAATTTTTTCAGTCCTCACTTAGGCTCTACAAAGAAGGCGTCAGAAACCACAGCAGTTAGACTAAAAAAAATTATTTCCCACTGTGGATACTAATAAATGAAAGTATTTAGAAAATCGTACAATAACTAAAAAAAAATATTTCCATAGCAGCAACAGAACAGAACTTGCAGGCAATAATTCCAAAACCTAACCCATTGCCTTAGTCTTCACAATACCTTTCCCTCTCAGCTTCGTTCATTCTCTAATTCCCTGACCTGACTGCTTTCCAACAACACAGCACAGTAAGAGGTACTGCATAATGCTCCGTTTCATTTCTATTAACACACGAGCTATAGTCACCTTCTGTGAAGCCAACCTGACAACCTCCTTGGATTTCCCAAATCTTTGAGAATTACGAGAAAAGGTTGGTCTTTCTAATTAACACCTTTTAGCATTACTGTCTGGCATTTGCCCTTTCATAACTCTGAAATCTTGCACACCTACAATTATTTCATGTTTTTTTGCTCCTGGTTTGTTAACTGATACTCTAAAATCAAGTGCTTTTTTCTGTGTATTTGGTATCTACACCTGAACAGTGACAAACAAATCATTACCTGTGTAGAATACTGTGCCATGGTATCTCTTACTGATAAAACATTCAACTTCAAATGGCAGAATCATTAAAGAGTCATGCAGGGCATCTCAAATCAGTTTTCAGTACTCTCTCTGTAAACTGGAAAGCCTAAAAATAATTTAAAAAACATGTTTAGGTAGTGACAACTTAAGGTCAGACCAAGGTTGTCTCTAGGAAGGATTTTTTAAAATGTTTCTGCATTTTTTAGTACATACCTTGAATTTATTCTTCCATATATCCTTTCAATGGTATGAGGCTCTCACAGTATATGTCTGTTTCATTTATTTTAGCCACACCATTTGGTGTAATATCTGCTTCTCTATTCTGCTATCAACTAGACAGAAATTTTTCTTCCTGTGTATTAATTTGTCAGTTTATTTCTTTGCAAGGCAAAAAGAGTGCTGACCCCTTTAGGGTTATAATTTACAGAGGATGAGAAAATGCAAGTAGTGAGGATGAATCATGACATATGCTATTATTTCATTTAATAAGAGAAAACCTTTAGAAGCATAATTGGGCAATCCTTAGACAGAATGATCAGTGATCCTTCAGTATGTCTAATTAAATGTTTACTAAGCCCATCAATAAGAAATTTGGATGTACAACAAACTGAAAAGAAGCAACACATTGAGATATCTATAGAAAATAGCATTAGTAACCTTTTCTTGCTTTCTTTCATAAGATAGATAAGCTACTGAGAAAAATGCAGGAATTTCACTGAAATTGGGAAGAAATTTGATCTTCTATCTGAGTTTCCCTGAATCTGTTTTATGCATGCAGAAAAATGGGAGTCAGTGTCTGCAGGGTAAGCAGGCTAGTTGTTGCTGACAACAGCACACTACAGCTGCTAACAGTAACCAATATCCATGAATTCAGCTATTTAGCTGTGCTTGAATGGCTGACAACTGTTTGCGTAAGATCTTAGCGAACCTTTTGTATGCGATCTGAAAGAGATATTCCACTTTTCCTTCTGTTGGAACCATGTGTAAAGGCAACAAACTTAACCTAGGCAGACCTAACTCCAGTTTCAAACGGAATGTGAATTATTATGTCTCAGGAATTTCTATGAGTTTGGAAGCAAAAGGACAGGGATTTTTTGTATTTTGGTGCCCAAAAAGTTATAGTTCAGAGCTGAAGGTACAAAAGAGAAAAGGGTAGGAAAGATGTGAGTTCTGAGGTTTGGATTAAGCAATATACCTGCAACTTGTACAAAAATGCATTAATCACTAAATCCTTTAATTGAAGATAATCTGAGGTGTGCTACTGTTTGAATGAATATATTTAGACTATTCACAAATATTTTGAAATTATTTGTGTCTCTATTTCAATTTTTCTGCTTTGCAAAGCACGAAATAGTTACTGCTTTAGTAGGACCCTTTCAGCTAACAAAGAACAAACTTAGCTTCATTAAGATAAATGGGGTGGGGAAACAACGGGCAACAAAAGCAGGGAGTTGTAGTGACACTCCTCCACATAGCACCAAAAGATTTGCTTATTTGTGGTCTGGTAATTTAGGCATGCCCTAAAGCTACATATACTACTGCAGGCTTTCTTCAACTACTGCTTACCTCAGTGAGGCTTTTTATCAGTACAACATACAGTTCCTGGAGAGGGAGCTCAAACAAGACACCAAAGCTCCAGCTTGAATGTGGAGGAAATCACAAAAGGAAGAAACTGTTCTTCATTATTTGTTCTTTACTATACCAATAACTCATTTTTAATACCTCAAGAGTCACTATTCAAAGTGAAGCATTTGCCTTATAGTTCCATAAATGCTCTCCATGCCTACAAATAAAAGTTGTAATAAATTCAATATTGTTTTAAACTTATGTCCTATACTACAACTGCATAATGCTGAAAAGTTCAGGTAGAGAACTGAGAATATGAAATTCTGATCTAAGTGAGTCTTCTGAAAACACTGGGGAAGGTACTTCAGGAAGTAATTCAGTAATCATGTAGCAAAGATGAGAATAATTATGAAACAGCTGTATGTATTCTACAGATTTTACTTACACTGTGATCAAGTTAGTATGCTGGTGGCATATAATGTAGTATCAGAGCAGCCACCTGTAACAATACAAATCTGACTACTTCAAATCCAAGAATCACTACACAACGTGTAACATCAGGGCCAGTGCCAACTTCTTACCTCTTTAGGACAACAGCAGAGGTGAACTTGCTCAGTGCCTGTGACTACATGATACAGTTGGTATCAAGGGCACTTGTTACATGTAAGAATTATCCAAGAAAGCACCAGAAAGGGGATGTGAAATCATTACAATACCTACCCATTGAAAAAATGAACAATTAAAACCTAAGTTTGCTTGTATCACTAGTTTAGAATAAACCACATAGGGATCAAGACAACCCAAGGAAGGTTTTGCTAACCTACTGTAAATAAAACATATTGCTTAGTTTAATGTGGTTGCACTAGCTTTCTGTCATGGGCTTGCATGCTTGCAGAACAGTTGCTTAGAGTCTTCTCCCAGATGAGAGTGAGGGCTGGACATGAGGGTTGCAAGGAGCAGTAGCAGGGGCACACATGCGATCCTAACATACAGGGCAGTATCTGCAAGCCTTCAGTGCCTTTCAACAGCTCCTAGTTCAGGGTGAGAGATGGGCTAGTGCTCAAACTTTTAAATTGACTTGTTAACTTAATCTCTTTTCTTCAAACAGTTCTTTAAAGATTCTTCTATGTAGTCCTTACCAAAAGTACAAATTAACTTCTAATTCAAACTACATTGAATAATGTCTTCTTCATTTGATAAGCAAGTAAATAGAAAATGTTTGGAAATAACATATCAGTTCATGTGAAAGTTAACTAATAAATAACACACCCTGCTTCATAAAATGCTTAGCAACTATCTCAAGAGCCGTGTATAAACATTGGTATTGGAGATGCCTTTCTGAAAGCAAGCTGCAATTGGGCTACAGCATTTTTGCTACATTTTTTGTAGCTCTTTGCTTTTGAGTAGCAAGGCAGAACCCTCACTTTGTTTCGCTGCTTACATGTATCTTCTAGTTTCCAAATCTTGGTGAGAGGGAGAACAGCTTTCAGGACTTCCTCAAAGACCACTGTTGTGGTTTAAGCCCAGTCGGCAGCTCAGTCATGCAGCCTTTGCTCACTCCCCCCTGACCCCCCCTGCCCTGCTCCTGGAGGGATGGGGAGGAGAACTGAAAGAACGTAACTCCCACGGGCTGAGATAAGAACTGTCCAGTAACTAAGGTATAACACAAACCACTGCTGCTACCACCAATAGTAATAATGATAAGGGAAATAACAAGGGAAGAGAATACAACTGCTCACCACCTGCCAACCGATACCCAGCCCGACTGAGCAGTGATCTCGCTCTTCCAGGTAACTGCCCCCAACTTATATAGTGGGCATGACGTGCTGTGGTATGGAATACCTCTTTGGTTAATTTGGGTCAGGTGTCCTCTCTCTGCTTCCTCCCGGCTTCCCTTCCTCCCTGGCAGAGTATGAGGCTCAGAAAGTCCTTGGTCAGAGTAAACATTACTGAGCGACAACTAAAAACATGGGTGTTATCAGTGCTGCTCCCAGGCTAAAAGTCAAAAACACAGCACTGCACCAGCTACTAAGGAGGAGAAAAATGACTGCTACTGCTGAACCCAGGATAGCCATGCAAGCTGTAACACCGCCTTGTGTTTCTCCCCTAACACTGCGGAAGAACTGTAGGTGAACATTTTTAAAGTCTCCCCAACATTGCGCAGCCACTTCCCGACAACGCAACCGTGCGGGGCACCCTGGGCGCCGCCAGGCGTCACGCGGGCGGCGCCCCACTGCAGACAGAGAGCGGAACACAATTGGTTCGCCCGCGGCCGGGCTCACACAGGGGCAGAGGGTCCAGGCCGCGTGCTCCCGGGCGGGCCGCCAGTTCGCCCCGCTCACGGCACCGCCCAACCAAGCCCCAGACGTCAATTGCACAAGCGACGGGACTACAGCTCCCGGCTGCCCCGCGAGCACAGCCGGCTGCTCCCGCCGCGGGGGCGGCTGGGAACTGTGGTCATTCCCGCCCTTTCTGCTCGGCGGCCGCCGCCCGCGGGCCGGCTGCCCGCCTGCCGAGGAAGCGGGGAGGGGCGGTGGCAGCGGCAGCGCCGCGCTGGGAGGCGGGAGGCGGTGCGGCCCTACCGCGCCCAGGGGCGGGGAGCGCGGCACCGGCCCCGCCTGTGGCGCTCCGTGGAGCTGTTCAGCGCCCAGGTGCTGAGTCTCCCCGCGGCTGTCGGAGGCTCCGGCAGCGCTACCTTCCCACCGCTCTCGGGCGCGGCGATGGCGCTAACGCGCAGCCGCCTCCTCCAGGCACTCTGAGCGCCCACCCGCCCGCCGCGGATGCAGCAGATCCAGGCGCCCCTGGCTCCGCGGGGTAACACGGCAGGTAAATCTTCCCTCTTCCCTCCCATCCGCATTGCACTCCCCGCCAGACCCTCGGCCCCCAGCTGCTGGCGGGGTCCGGCTCGGGGGCTTTTGGCACCCAGGCGCCGGAGGCTGATGAAGATTGGAGTTATCTGGCAAGGAGCGTGGACCGCGAGGAACAAAGCGGTGCAGCGCATAGGCTCTTTTAAGTAGTTTCGTTGCTTTAATTTCCGGGGGGTGGGGAAGGGAAGAGAATAGAAGGATGACTGGTTAACTGCAAATATCTGCGCTTAGTTATATATAGGAAAAAAAAATCTAAATATATTAATTTGCTTTTGGAATATTGATCCCATTCTCTTGGTTTAGCAGTGAAAGAGATAAGGGCAGTGTTTGTCATACAGGTAAGGTAGTGCTATAGTCAAGACTGCAAAATGGTTTCCTCGAGTACCCTCCTTATCTGTAGTGCTTGTGTAGATTTGCACAGCAGTAATTTCTTATTTTTGCGTGGATTACTACCCCACAACCCCCAAGAGCCAAGACAAACAGCAGAGAGAGACTAGCCGGCACAGTGTTCCTATGAATAGGTGTCACAGAAGAGTGGACAAAATTCCACTATATTTAAGGCCAAATGACAAGTTCTATCCTACATGAAGTCATTGACAGCCCAGTGTTGCACTGCTGTATCTGATGCTTCAGGCTTCCCCTCGGTGCTGGGTGATGAACAGGGAATTGAGCAAGCGTATTAAACACGCATAATCAAGCAGCAAGTGTTCTTAAATGCTTCTATGTGTGGTAGCTTCTGTTGTCAGAGGTTGCTTAGCTGTCAAAAGACTATGCTTTACCCTAGAGTAAGCTGCAGCTGTATTTTATTTTTTTCTTTACTGGTAATACAGGTTGACTTACAATTTCTCAGTGTGGCAAGGGAAGTGGGAGGCTGGCAAAACAAACTCAGCACTCCTCTTGGGTGCTGACAGAAAAGTTTAGCCTAGGAGACTGCCTGCAGCCAGACCAGTAACTTGCACAGCTTCTATGTGGATTTTGACAAGAAACCGAAGAAACAAACTAAGATTAAAAATATTGTTTCCTTAAGAAAACCAAATGCAGTCTATTTAGCAGACTTGTAACACTTTTGCCCTGTATCCAGAAATAATTTCATTGCGTATAAGGCATCCACCACTCCTCACATTGCTATGTCATGTATTAAAGCAGGAAGAGAGCCAGAAGGGCAATTGCTGGAATCAGTAAGGCAGGTATTTAAAAGCAAGTTGATCAGTTCCCATGTTATTAAAGCTTCTCCAGTCTGGATAAAAGCTTAGTACTGCTCATATTTCATTGACTTGACTTTTTTTTTTTTTTCATCTAATGATTTTAAGAGTTATGTATGCAATTCATTACAAGGATAACATATGTTACATTTATCTTATACAGGCTACAGTTTGACAGTTTTTGTGCTTTACTGTAATAAAAAAGTTGAACAGGTTGGGTACCATGCCACTGCCATTGCGCATCCAAAAACTCCTTCTGATGGTACCTTGGACATGCAGGGGCATAACATCAGGCCCTCAAAAGTAGCCTTTTAGGAACAGAGTTAATAGCACATTACTGTAAAATTAAAATCAATTTGTGCATGACTGCATGCAAGGCAAGCTTCCCCCCTGCCAGTAGAATTAAAGATTTTCTGACAGAACTCCTCCCTACCTCTCTGCCTTTTAGTCTCGGCATCATAGAAGCCTCCAAGCATGTGATCAGCTATGTGTGATTTAAGCTATATTATTGAATTTTTTCCCCAGGGAACAATTACTATAGAGTGACAAGTCAACCATTTTGATCTAGCTCTGTTTAGTGATGGTAACCATAGCATACACTGCCTAACCCAGCCTGAATCTCTCACAGTAGCAATTTGTTTCTAATTTAAAAGGACTCTTAAACCTTAAATAGGTTCTAATTTTTGGGTAGGAATGAAAAAGCTTAATACCAGAAGGGCACTGTAGGTATTTCAGTTGTACATCTTCAGTTGCTGCTGCCTGCAAAAGCCCTTAAGAAGCCACTAAAATTACCAGAAAAGCTAAGCTCTGACCACACCCCTGCATTGCCATAATTCATAAACTGAGTCTCAGTGCCTACTGCCACATTCACATTTTCACCTGGTCAGTTAGGACAAAGACAAAGCTGCTTTGTGAGAATGAAGCTAGTGTGGCATGCTTTTAATAGAGCCAGCAATCTGGTCGTCCCAAACTCTTTTTAATAGGATACTCCTGTTACCCTGACATTGTTTATGCTAAAGGCTATTGCAAATAGAATATTTACATTAATTGCTTACATGTCAGTTCAGGCAATAAACAATCAATATTTTCCTGATGTAGGATCCATGACAACTTTCCCAGCCCAGCTATAATGCATTCGGCACAGTAAATCTCAAGTTGCAATCTTTTTGTGAAAATGTTTATTTTAACTTCTATAGTAGATTGCTGAAGTAATGGAAATGTTTCCATTACACTTAAGTCAAAGTCTACTTTTTGAAAAAACTTGCACAAAAAACACTGACCTGGAAATATTTTTTACATGAGAGCCACAGTTATGATCCCACTACATAGCAATGCACCAAGGATTTTTTTTATTATTATTATTTTAAAGATTAAAAAAATCCTTACAAGCACAATCTGTACAAAAATGCTGCAGTTAAAAATCAATGTGCTATTGAAAAGCAGAGATTAGTGCTTTTTTATTGCTATCTATATAAGGGAGAGTGACAAGACGTAAACATGTATGAAGAAGAACCAAAGTACCCTATATTACCAAAAAATTCTTCTAATATGGTGTTCTGTTACCTGTGGTTTGTGGATTGTGGTTGAGATGACCTAAGCATTTTCTACAACTCTAAAAAGAGAAAGAATAATTTATGTATGGTATAGTACTGTTTTTCTGCTTGAATTCTAGCAATGCTTGGCATTAAATATAACTTATCCACATAAATGTCTTTAAATTTAGTATGATGCTCCCAAATCTACCCTTCCAAGAACGTATTTAAATGCACAATGCAATAAGTGGTTACTGAATGGCTTCCTCCTACAAGAGAGGGCCTGCTGACTTAAAAGGAGCAATCCTGGTCACTCACTCCAAGTGGCGGGTAATATTCTCAGTAATTTGTGAAGGTATAGCTCCCAACTTGTGAATCTTTAACTATAGATTTTAAGCATTTATATTAAGTTCTCTGCTATACTCAAGAGTAAACATAAGAAAACTGTCACTGCTCTCCAAGTATGATTGATACAGTCACGTACTTTCATGTACTGCAGGTCAAACTCACTACAAAATCTGGGAAAACATTAAACTGCAGTTGAATTGTGCCATTGTTGTAAAAAGGAATAGTCCATAATTTGGGCTGAGAATACAATGCTGTCAAAGATTTGTGCAGAAGTGTTCACTTCCATTTTATTTTGTCTTGAACAAGTAGTTTAAGAAACATGTAGAATTGCAATGAATACAACATTTTGTTTCTTGATTAAGTCCTGCTCAACTTTGTTTCTAGTGCTTGGGCTGGGGATAAGAAGAGGAAGAAGATGGGATAGAGAGCAAGCCCTGCACATAAGGTTTTATTTATCCACTGGGAAGTCACCAGATTTTGAAGATTCCTGACTTAGTCACGCAAATACTGCCCTTTGATGGTTACACTGTCAGGGCCACTCAGCTTTTACTCTAAAACCAGCAGGCAGAGTGGTGCCATACTTAATGAAGTGAGCAGCAAGTATCCCCTAAAGTCAAAGCAGGAGCAAGCAACTTCATGATTATAGAAAATCCCAGTGAAGCGAGACAGAGGCATCTCTGTCTTGAATCTTGCTTTACAAGTCTGAGGTTTAACAAGTATATTTAAGGAACAGAAAGAAAGCACTCTGTCGGTGAACTGACCCCAGTCTCCTCAATGGGAGTGGATACCTGGGCAGCATGCCTGCTGTTCTGTGTGATGTTTATTCCCTCTGGCTTCTGGCCTACTAGGTTTCAGGTTAAATGCTTCTATGTAGGTTTGTATTCTTCACTCACCTGCTATTCTACAGCTAGCACAGATGATGTGAACCAGTGCTAGTCCAAGTACAAGAACTGCACAGAACTTATTCTGTCATTCTTTCATTCTTCAGGTTTCTTTTTTGCCTTTTTCTGAGATTTGTCTTAGGCTGCTATAAAAAAGTGGGTGTTTTTTGTCGTGTTTAGTTGGGTTTTTTTTTGCCGGCCCCCCCCCCCCCCCTTTTTTTTTAAACCTCCTGCTACTTGTCCTCAAAAAAATACAACTTCACAAAATCTGCAAATACAGACTCTTAGGAGTTCAGTGTTCACACAGGACCAAATTCTTCAAAAATTCTCAAACAGCCAGAATTTCCATTAGCTTCAGAATTCTCATTAGCTTCAGTTTAAGATGACCATATAGTCTTCTTTAGATCTGAACCCAAGATGTCTCAGACATTACAAAATAAAAGTCATCTATGCACAACCAATGTTCAACTCATAAGTTTAGCTTCTGCCTGTCCTCTTAGTTTTATGCCTACAGATAGAGAGCGTCCCTGATGACATGCTTTGGTATCTGCTTTGAAAGTGCATTGAAAATTTCAGCATCACATATACAGAGTAGATAAACATTAAACTGGCATCTCAAAAATATGGGAAACAATTATTTAAGGTGATCTTCGTTAACATTTCCACAGCATCTGTTGAAAACCGAATCTTGAAACTGGCATGTGACCTATGGCACAGCTCAACTACACAATTAGAAAAACATTTAACAACTCTGTTCAGTTTTCGGATCATTCAGACTGTATATTCTTCAGCTAATCAAGAGGATGTTTACTCCAGAAGTATGCTGCTAGAGAATATGTTACAATTAGACAACATAAGCTAAGAAGTTCTGATTTAAGTATGAAATACACATCAAGGCTTAGACTTGAATCACTGTCTCATGGGAAAAATACCCCAAGATGCGCTACCAATGTAATGTGAACTGCAGAGAGAGTGTCCTGGACACTGCTCTGAGTAGCTGAATACTGTCCTAAAGAATTCATCTAAGGAAAAAGTTTAATATTTGTTTACTGTACTATCACACCAGCTCCCACCCCCTTTCCTGCTAAAAGGCATCATTTTGAACAGCATTCTATTACTGTTACACAATTTCAAGGTTTAACCACATAAATGCAAGATGAGTATTTGCTTTGTGGTACTTAAGACTTCTGTCAACTACTGTAACTCAAGCACAATCTATTTCAGTACTAAGAATAGCAAAAATAACTTCTGACAAGCCACACTTGCCACTGAAGAGTACACAAGCTTTCAATATATTTTAAAAACTGTCTCAAGGAGAAGAGAGAACCACAGGATTCCATCTGTCCCTGCTGACTATTTCTAACCAAATTACCATTTGATTAATAGTTTTGCTTCAAATCAGGCTTCAGGTTTTTTTTTTTTTTTTTTTTGTTCTTTCCCACCTATACTGTGCTTCAAGTACAGTAGAAGCTATTCACTTTTAAGCAGGATGTCTTGCTTTAATCTTCTGTCTGACAAAAGAGGAGTTAGACAGTCACTTTACTCCCTCCACTTACTGAAAGCTATGTTGGAAGAAGTGGTAAAAATCCATGGGCTCCTTTAGAGTATTTGCAAAAAAGCCAGCAGAAAGACTCACAATCACTTGCCTCAGGGAGTTGTGAAACTTTGTTTTACTTCATTACCAAGCAGTTAATGGGTGGAGAAAAGGCAGAATTTAACCCTGCCTGGGAAGAGATAATATTATTTCTAAAATAATTTAGCAGCTATGAGTTGAGAGGTTGTAGCTTTCTATACAGGCTACTCCACCCTTCCCATACTGCTAAGCAGAACTGTCTGCCACTGATACTGACAATAACGAGAAATTCTGTCTCAGTGAGAAATTACAAGTGAAGATACATTAAAATACTGGTTATCACCTGAAACACTTCAAATATCACAGACTGAAAGAAGAAGTCATCAGTTCCTGACTCCTTAGCACAGTTACTTCTGTAAAACAGCACTGCCATACAGAAGGGAGATCAAAGTCTCGAAGCTTTTTCTATAGAAATGCTTCATCCAGCTCAAGAGCTTACCTCCACTGATGACCCTACCAGCAGAATGAAAAGACAGGGAGAGTCTAGAAAACACAACAAAGACAGGAGTCTCTTATCCAAGCTAAAGAACTGGCAGAGACCAATGAAGATAAGAATCTTGTTAATCTTACTATTTCTGTGTGGGACTGGGATATGTTAGTAAAATCTGCTCAGAGGGTAGAGAGAAGTTTGTGTCCTCATGAGTGAGAGTAAAGAAGGATATAATCCATGTTGGAATCCCTTAGTGCCTCTTTGAAAAAGAGAGGGAGGAAGAAACCCTGACAATTAGTGCCCATAATTAATTCCTTACCATAAGTATACGTATTTTTCTGACACACATTAGGGATGAGGATTCTTGCTAGTCATAGAGGATGCACATATCACTTTTTCATGATGAAACAAAGGTCTGTGGAGCTTTAACTTTAAACTAAATGTACCCTTCAAGCATAGCAAGACAATGCAAAAGTGAAGATGAGTGTATAGTCTAAAAACAGCACTTCATTGTTTCTAGTCCTGGGGAAACTTTTCTTACTCCCACACCAAAGGTGGAAAAATTACTGAAAAAAACCCATCCTGATAAAGTGTAATTATGTATATTACTCTAGTTGCTGACAGGGTATCTATCAGCTGTATGATAAGCATTCCTTTCAAAGAGCAATGTACAATGGAAGCAAAGCACAAGATGTTGGCTACCACAGAGTGGCAGACCCAATTCAATTGTATACTGCTGTTAATGTATGGGCACGTCTTGGGTATAAAATGATTTTTGTTCACTGAGAGAAGGCCCTGAATTTGTCCTTTCAGCTTCCTAGCTAAACTCTTAATTTTCAAACAACATGAGTGACAGAGCTAGAAAACTAAAAAGCCAGCCTTCTGATCACTTCTCAAACTCCAGCTTTAGCCCGATATTCTGCTCTTTATATTTTCCAAAGCAAAACAGTCATGTATTCAAGATACATAAGGTGAAAAAGTACAGGCACAGCTAAATCTTCATTGAACATATGAACCTTTATTGAAAGTTTCTCTGAAACACAGTACACAGGCTGCTGATGCACACATCTACTTATACTAGTCTGTGTTTTGGTACTGCAAGAAAAGGCTATGGAACACGGGAGTCAATCTATAGGTGCAGAAGATTACCTTACAGATCACTAGGTCAGCACAAAGTAAGTATTCCTTCAGTATGTTTTGACTTTCCAAGACAGTCTGCACAAGTAACTTATAGCAAATATGGAGAGTTGATCTCTGCCATCTAATGTGATGCTTGATTTCATTATTTCACAAAGGTAAAGTCTTGCAAGTTTAGTTTATACATTACCCTTGCAGACTTGGCACACCAGAAGAAAAAGCAAATTCCTATCCTAAAAGAAAACCCCACATAGGCTTCCATTCAGGTAAATCATTCCCCTCAGGTCTTAATGCTTTTGACTGTTATTTTTTCTCACTAATTTCTCTCACACAAACAAGTTTCAAGTGTCACACAGAAGAGGGGAAAAAAGGATTTTTAATTTGTTTAATTACTGTAAATAACTACTTCCATTACATCCATTCAGTCCTTTACCTGATGGTCTGCCAGCAGCTACCTACAATTCTTACAAAGGGTTCTGTAACATACCCACAAAGAAAGCTTTCCTCTATGCAATCTCAGTTCCAAATGTATGTATGCATTTCCCATGGAACTTAGGAAAATCCTGACAGATGGAAGAAACAGTAAACAGCTTCAGCCCTGGAAAAGCTGCATATTAACTCTATGTCAAGTAGAGATTACAGTTCTAATTTCATAATCTGCCCCTGAAGAGCTACTTCTGACAATGCCGTATGGCCCTGCTCCAGATTTCTCCATTCAGAATTTACCTATACACAGTCATTAGGTCTGCACCACAACACAAGTTATACCATCTTATATTATATTATTAACTTTTACAGAATATGGAAAGTTACTCAATCTAACTTCTTATTGAATCAACTTACAGTCTGCCTTGTTTAAGAAAGAGTGGGAAGTTTAATAAGCCCTACATAGTGATGTTTCTGTTACTTTAGGATGTTACAGATGAGCATGTCTTGGCAACTGAAGTGTGACTTATTCAGATGGTTTTAATAAAATGTAAATCTAATTAGAATACAATGTCAAAACCCTGATGAAGCTAAAGCCTCTATTTTCCATGATGGAAAGATTGCATTAATGTAATGCAGAAGTTGATTTTTTTTTTATTTTTCTTTTTTTATTCACTTCACTTCCTGAACTATATTGGTTCAAATTTTGACTGGTTTGTTAGCAGGAATTCTCTTTAGTAACAGTGATTATTTAAAGCAAAAAATTTGAAATCTTGTGAAGCCTAATGATTTATTTTTTTTCCAGATTTTCCAGAAAGCTTTAGTTGAGAGTTGCCTTCTAGTTAGTAGGATGCAAGTAGCAGACAGTTCGTTCTACCCTGGCATGTAAGTGGATTTTGTCTGCTCTTAAAATACCTTTCCAACCACATTCTGTTGAATAGTTTTATTCTTCTGGACAGAGATGACTTGTTTTTTCCGGCACAGCAAATTAACATAGGCAGTGTGTTCACCTAACAGTGATGACATTCCTTAATAGTAATGGCATAACGCTTAGTTTGAGCCCAGAGTATGTCCTAGTGACAATGAGGGAAGGTAAGTTGTAGCTTACCAGCTTCTGTCTGCAGTTTTCTTGGATTTGACTACTTCCTTTTTTTTAGTATAAGATATCTACAGCTTCACTCAATGAGAGGAAAAGTTTATCAGTTGCCAGTTCACAGTTGCCGAATTCTGGACATTTTCAAGTTTATCTGCCTCTCGCAGCCATACTTGATCACAGGGCTTGTCAGGAACACAGGAGAACCTCACTTAATAGGGTTTTGGAGGCAGCTTCTGCCGTCCCAAATGCTACCACTAGGCTACCTTCCTATTGAAGGTCAGGAATCCAATTTCCTACTGGGTGCAGGAATTTGACTTGCTTGAAAGAAAGAAAATAAATCAATTTATACTCTCACACTCCTCTATTCTGTTACCTTACTTGACTGTTTTCACTTCCTGTGCACAAAGACTACACAAAAAAAGTCTAGGCAATACCAGAAAGACACTGTGTAACTTTTAGTAAGATGACAAGATTTTCCATACCACTGGAATTACTATACCAGCATAAAGTCTGTTACCAATATAGCAATACTGCTTTAACTTTGTAGCCAAGAACACACCAAGCTATTATGAGCACATCTTTACCAGCATAACATCATCACAATGGGAGAAGACCTGTTTCAGCTGCAATAGCTTAGTTTGGAAACAAACCTTCCTCACACAGACAGTCCCTCACTGGAGACATTACAAGACAGGTCTGAATTTACCCTGGAGATCATAAGTACAAAATATATAAAATAAAAATCCAGCTTACTAATTATTAGTTACTAACTACTAAGCACACTTGGTTTTCTTTATCATTAAGAAACAATATATATGTGAAAGACACTCAGAAAATGACAAACAGTAACATCCAGCATGCAAATCAGTGTCTCAGGAGTTTTAATCTCATGGGGCTTTCTTCACGAGGACAGCTGCCAGCTACAGATGCTTGGCTGACTAATTGGCACTGGCAATAAACAGTATTTGAATTTGTCCAGGAAAGGGGCAGAGGGTCTGAGAAAGGCTTATCAACATTCATTAAAAAAGCCTGGTATGCCCGTATCTTTATTAAAACATTCATTTGTACCCCTGATAATTGCACTAACACCAAGTAGCAGTTTATAATGCTCTGAACACTAACTAAATGAACCTTTACTATTGCCAGATTATAAAACTAGTAGAGTGTACAAAAATAAAACAAACTGCTACTATAATAGGGGATACTATACACTTGGGGCTTCATAAAGCAATTTTGCATCCTGGCCTGACTGGCTTACAAGCAAATAGAACTTTTCATAAAAAAGATGGCTAGACTGTTTAGCAATATGCCAGCTACAAGGGCATCTATCCTATCTGTAATGCTACAAAGTTGTTCTCTACTTCTTAACAAAAGATATTGATCTTATGTTTCTCAGGAGCTATTACCTGATTTATGTAGTATTTGAAAGTATTTAGATGCCTTGTTCAGTGATTTTTAAAGAACAGAGTTACTGGTAAACAACAAACAGAGCTGGATTAGACTTTCCTTGCATTTGGACGTTGGCTTTCCACATAGAATTCAGGGCAAGCTAGGTTGTCAAACTGAAGAAAATTACTCTGAAAATTTCAGGAAAATGAATGAAGTGATAGAAAAACAAACTGCAAAAGAACCCAGAAAAAAAAAGAGGAGGCTGTAGAAAGAAACCGTAAGCGCCAAGGACTGAATAGAGAGGATTGAAATATGGGATATTTGTGTGCAGCAACAATTGTTTTAAAAGCTTCTGAATAAAAAAATAACAGAATAACAGCTGATGGTGTACTCTCTAGGACTTGCATCTAGTCTGAGAAGAAGAGCTGTTAAGATAGTGAGTGAGCCAGCAAGACAGATGGCTGGTGAAGGAACTGACATTGCAAGCTAGAACATTCAGTAGAGAGGAAAAACAACAGCTATACCCATGAAGGAACTGCTGCCAAGCACTTAAATGAAGTGAAAGGAATTGTGCAATTTCAACAATTTCCATAAAAATTTGGATGATATGCTGAACTGCAGGCAGCAAGCCTGACAGTTCACCACCAGTACAGGAACAGAAAGATGATAGAATGATTAAAAGGTCATGCATCACCTGACAAAACCACAGCAAACAGTTCAGGAATGTGTAGTGCTCAATAGACATAGCACTGAAAAGACAAATCTATCACCTACTATCCATTTGCAAAAAGCTACCTCTTGGTATTCAATATGAAAAAGTGTCAGAAGCTAAGAATTGTGCCCTCCTTCCCACCCAGCTTTGTAGTCTGTCTGCTAAGAAGAAAACAGTTTCCATGAAGTTTGCATTTCTCACAGCTACAGGTTTACTATCAGCAGGATTGCAGAAATTCTTAACAGTCAACTGCAATACCTGTATCTTGAGACCCGCTTAGTATCTGCAACCAAGTTTCCACATGCTTTCAAATACTTGTAGTACAAACCACACAATTCTGTGCATAATTCAAACAAACAAACAAACAAACAAAAAACAGAAACAACAAACCACCACACACAAAAAAGTGGGGATTGCAGGAAGAACAAGTTTGAGAACTGAACAGTTGTGCATTCACAGTTAGGTGTCCTGAGGTCTCATTAAAATTGATCTCAAATTTTATTAGCACTTGATACCATCATAGGAAGCTATAGCTCTGACAAAAAAGAAGATGCATAATACTCTCAATAATAGGCACCTAAATAAAGAGGTTCTATGTTGACTACTGATTAGCCAATCTACTTTTTACTACTTTTGCAGCCCGTTACTATTGCCAATCATCAAGAACAAGAGGAAAACCACATTCTTCTTTTGAGTCCTGTGATGGTGCTTATGTATTTGGAGTTGCATTACTACATAGATACACACTTCAGTATATGCTGTTTTCATGAAACATGAAAATTAAGAAGTTTTGAGCTATATGGTTCAAGTGGGGGGGGGGGAATAAAAATCTTACTGCTTAAGACAAGTCTTCCAAAATTCAAAATTCTTTAAGATATGCCAAGATTTTACCACTACTGCAGAAGAAATATGGCTGTGACTTGGCAAAGTAGAATATTAAAAATCCTGCCAAATTTCTTAAAAAATAAGATTATCTTTCTGATATTCAGACAATTAGGTTACTTTCCAAGATGCTGAAAGACTTTTAACACACAGGCCAAGCAACCTAATTAAATAAATGCATGGGATGGCTCCAAAACATTATAGATCACACATTAATGCAAAAAGCCAACATAATTATGAAGTACCCATCCCAGACTCTTGGGTATATAAAACAGAGTTGAACAAGCCACTAATGTAATAATGAATATAAGAATAATCATCAGAATGACAAAAATAAGCCAGTGTGACTCACAAAAATTAATTAATATGTTTATGTTCAGGAAAAAATAAAAACCAAAACCAACCTGAAGTCATCAGCAGTCATCCCCCTAACTCCACACCCTGCTATCTAACTATCTATGCAGATATTTCAGAAATTAAAATGTCCTTTCGTGATATTTCCCTTCTTCAGGCCATTTCAAGATTCCCTTTCCTAACTTACTCCTGCATTTTAGTTCTGCTAGGAGGCAGCAGCAACATGAAACAATAGGGAAAGGTCAGGAAAGCCATTGCTGCGAGAGTATGCCAGGAGGGACTAAGTAACAAAAATCCCTGAAGGCCAAACAGGTAACATGAACAGCTCTCCAACATCCCAGAGAAGAATACGATCTCTCTGACACAGCACTCACTTAAAGCAATCAGCTTCTGCCAGATTTACACTCAATCCTCTAATTTTGTACCTGAGTCACTTCCCAGTTTAGGAAGTGATAGAACTGGGCTAATAGCAAGCAAGCCAGCCAGTTCAGCATCAATAAAGATGTCAGGGTTTATTAATCATAATCAGTTGAGGCACCTTTTCCCTGGTTTAAAAGGTGACTGTGGTGTTAAAAGAGTTTGTTGCATAGTACTGGGAAGACACAGGTTAGGTAAAAAACAAGGCCATACCTCAAGAGGGCACTGACACTTTACCTCTGAAGCTAACTATAGCTCCAAACAAATGTAAGATTGAGAAGCATAACATACAGATTATACTTCACCTAGAGAACACCAACTGATGTTTCACTCCTCACCAAAGGCAAGCACCTGGCTCCCAGCAACGAGATAAGCCCACCTCCCACCGACGCATTCTCTGCTCTCAACCCCGCAACCGTCACGCGGGGCCTCTGGTTTGTGCTTTCCCGCCGTGTCTCCGCCTCCCCTGCCGAGCAACCAATTAGAGCGAGGGTAGTGGGAGCGCGGGTTTTTCTCTCCCTTACCTGCTGGAGCCTGTGGGTGCTATTACAGTGCTATCAGGGCAAGTGAGGTTTGATACTTTTGTGGACGTGCTGCCTCCTCTGGGAAGGTAAGTCCGCAGGCAGTAACCAAAACGGGCTTTTTTCGTTTATCTTTTCCTCGGCCTTACCTCGCTAGCCTGGCAAAGAAGGAGGAAAAAATAAAAGAGGGAAAAAAAGTGTGGGTAAGCGCTGGAGAAGGGGCAGCTGAGAGAGGGTGAGGAGGACCGGGAGGGCTGACGAGGCCCAGTGAGGCGAGGGCGTGGCCTGCCGCTGCTGTGTGTGCCGGGTCTCCCTGCTCCTCAGACTGTGGATTTATGTTTGTAAAGCTCTCCTAATTCTGTCTCTCCAGTGTAGTTGTTGGAAATTGACCCTGCTAAGCAGCATGGGGCAAAGATGTTTAAATGGCAGCAGTTTTATTAAGTGATTATGTTATTAGATAATTTGTTGGTAAATAAACGAAGTTTTAATAGGCGGATTGTCTGAAACACTAAAGCTTCATGGTTTTTATCTGTGTGCTGTTCCTTACCCAGACTGTACCAACCTGAGATCAAAGCCACCTGGTTACTGATTTTGTTGGAAGGGGAGGTCTGAGGTGAGGACGAGGGCAGATGTGCCCATCTGCATTGTGCCTCATGAAAGACCAGGCCATCTCACAAAACATAGAGTTATTCAAAAGAAGCAACAGATGGTACGCAAGTCTTACAGGACCATTTTTTTCTGCTGAGTGATGAAGGAAGCACAGGTTATCTGCCATCCTCTCTTATTAAGTCAACCTTTAAGTTGGGTAAGTTCACTTGATGCTTGAGGGTAGGCTGAGGTGGATCTCTTCTGTGAGTCTCTGTGTCAGATTTTATTGACAGTGGATTTAGGAGCTTGGGATCAAATTGATTAACTATTCCATGTTGTGCTTGCTCAAGGGCCAGGAAGGAAACATTAAATTACCCTCACTTGAAGTTACTTGCTAATGAATAACGTAATTATACGCTAGGGTATTAGAAGGTTTTTACATTTAGTCCCTGGTGTTTTTGTTGTCTCATAAGAATTGTCTATGTTTAGATAAACTTGAATTAATGTTGCCTCTTTAAAAGGCCTGTATTTGTGACTGTGGTGAAGAGAGTTTGTGTTAAGAAAATAAAGTGTTGACATTACCAGGGCAGGTGGTAGCAGTAAAAAGCCAAACACTTCTACATTAAATGTCATGTATATTTTTTAAAGGCAAGATTTCCTTAACAGATGCTTGGAGACTTCTCCTTACAGTCCTAATCACAGCATGCAAAAAAGTCTGATGATTCTGCATTTTCTGTATGGCAGTTCAGGGAACTGACGAAAGCTGACTTTGTAGTGTAACAACTGTATGAATTGGCCAAATTGAACTTCCCATTTGAACCTAAAAGTGAAAGTAACTACTGCTGTGCTGCTAAATTTAAATATCTTCGAAGAAACTCCAGTAACAAAACAGCTTTTATTCCTGTCTTTGGGACAAGTAATTGTGCTGAAGGCAGAAATTTGGCCTCTGTATTCCATATTAAAGTTCAAAGCTGTGAGAGCTTCAGAATGTATAATCCAATCTCATTTTGCATAGCAGTTTCTTTTAGGAAGTGATTTCTGGAGCGTGTGTTTAAGCTAAGTGGTACCATCCTAATGCACTTAAATAGCAAAAGCTATGTTCTCTTTTGCAATTGTATTAATTACCAGTTGGATTAATGTTCTATTTTGTCTTTTTTTTTCCCATGTTGTGTAAACTCAATTCATTTGCATAAATTCAACCAATTTTGGTTACAGGAAAAGAGAGTGAGGAATTGCTGCTTTTTCTTTCAAGCCAGCTTATCTACTGTCACTAGCAATATTGTAGGTTCACATGAGTGAGGAACTAGCAAAAGGTAGAGGTGCTCAGTTCTGGCTCAGAAAGACTAATATATAAATAAAAGAGGGGCTAACCCCAAAACCAGCCCATGGACAGTGTCAGTAAATGTAGTAGTAAGTTTTGTCATTTAAAATAGATATATTTGGTAGGTTTACTCAGTCTGTTTTAGATTACCTCTTCACTTGCTCCTTCTCTGGTAGAAATACTGTGTCAGAAGTTCCAAAACTGGCTGCAGTATTGGTTTTGAGCATATGAAAACAGATTTTTAAAAGCTCAGAGCCAGGTTTTCAAGTACTTGGCATCTATAATTGGGGACAGATTTTCAAGAGAGGCTAGCACTGGCTGTTCTGAGCTCTTATGAAGATTTGTCCATTTTGATTTTGTGTCTAACTGAACTGATCTGTTGAAAATCTGGTCCCTATTGCTAAGGATGACATTCTTAGAAAGCCGTGAGGGCAGTAATAACACATACAAACCCCCCAAAAGCTATACAGCAGCCCCCACAAAATTCGGTACCCCAGAGCTACTACCCAGCACAGAGTAAAACAGGGTTGGGCTTTATGGCATGGGGAGCCAAATAATTTTCTAGGTTGAGACACAACTTGGCAGTGAAGTGTTTTGCTACCTCTATTCTGGCTGTGTGTTCATTTTAAGCATAAGCTTTTCTGAAAGGGGGGCTGCTAGCTATGAGTCCAAAATGATATATGTGTTTGGGAAAGTACAGGACTGAAATGTTTTGATTAAAATTTGCCCAAGTAACCATCTATAATACTGTGAGTTCTGAGATAACCACCTGCTTCTAGAGTTGTGCTACCTTCTGTCCTGGAGGCCAGGATAAACATTTGATTCCCTTTCCATATAATCAATGGTGCAATTGCTACTTATTTTGATTTAACATTGTTGAGTCCCGCACTAAAATAGTTGCAGTACAAACAAAATTAATAATTTGTATTAGAAGAAAACTTTTTTTTTTTTTTTTTTACTGGCAGAGCTATTACAGGGGAGTAATATTTATTCAGGTAGTCTTTCTGGCTAGTTATGTGGTGATTTATTGCAGATTCAGGCACTGTAGAGGATTTTTATTTCTGGTTTTGAGTAATTCTTTTAATTTTAGGTTAATTTAGTTGTCCGTTGGTACAATATTTTGGCCTTGTTGTTGGTCCCTTAAAAATCACTATGTCTGATTAGATATTGACTATTTAAACAAATTTTACATGATTGGAGATTAGCTTGCATTTATGAGAAGTACTATAGCTATGTGAATTCTGCATAAGGATTTATCATTTTATTATCAGGACACAAATTTTTAATATGCAAAGTTTTTGTAAATTGATTTGGAAGAATTTCTGTGCCAAGTCAAGCCACAGAAAGATAGTTTCCTTAAGCTTAGGTGTATGTATGTGTATATATATATTTTTTTTTTATTTTTTTTTTTTCCTTAGTTTGCAGTCCCACAAACTTTGTGGTGTCTTAATGGTGAATAGAACCTGGTCAGGATGTGCCTGTTTAGCCAAGTGGGAATGTAGTGCAAGATTCCTCAGAAAATTTTACTAGTCCTGCTCCCATAGAAGCAGAAATGAAAGACTGATCAACTTCATTTAATAGAAAATGATATGCTAGGAAGAAAGTAAATCATCTGTTTTAAATGCAGGAGATACTAACATGGCTGGTTTATAATAATTTGGTATGCCTTTGGACAAAACTTTTCATATGCAATCACCATCAGTTGATGCCGTTCAGCCTGGAGAAGAGAAGGCTGCGTGGAGACCTCATAGCAGCCTTCCAATACCTGAAGGGGGCCTATAGGGATGCTGGGGAGGGACTCTTCATTAGGGTACTGTAGTGATAGGACAAGGGGTAATGGGTTCAAACTTAAACAGGGGAAGTTTAGATTGGATATGAGGAAGAAATTCTTTTCTGTAAGGGTGGTGGGGCCCTGGAATGGGTTTCCCAGGGAGGTTGTGAATGCTTCATCCCTGGCGGCGTTCAAGGTGGGGTTGGACATAGCCTTGGATGGCATGGTTTAGTGTGAGGTGTCCCTGCCCATGGCAGGGGGGTTGGAACTCGATGATCTTGAGGTCCTTTCCAACCCTAACTATTCTATGATTCTATGCCAACATAAACCCTGAAGAAATGGATAATTAATTGTTGCATCTGAAGAAACAAACCAATAATTTTCTGTGGATTTTTAAGGGGGAAAAGACAAAACAATACAGCTGTGTTTTTTAAATGCATTGTGCTTCTTTCATGCTGTGCTTGCACGGATTAAATATGGGTTTTGAATAATCCAGATTAAGCAGACTCTAATACGGTAATTCTTGCGTAGGAAGCATGGAATACCCGTCTATATGCTAGTGTTACACTCACAGAATAGCTATGTAAACCTCGGATAAACAAATGAAAGTAAACTCAAAGTGGTAAATTTAAGATAATAACTCTCAGAGTGATTCACAGCAGTCACAGCCTCATTTTGGACAAAGAATATATCGTGTGCTTATAATGATATTCAGCTTCATTTGTCACAGTTTTGGGGGAGGATCACTTAGCTCTCTTTTACATGTGTATTCCTTGAATGTCCTTCTGCAAATGAAGATTTAATTTGGTGAGGCTAGTGCAGTGAATCTGACTCAGCTCACACTTCGCTGACATTGTGGGCCCATTATGGCATTATTACTCTTAAATTAGAGGCTTGAAGATAAGAAATGGCCTAGTAATGAAAGGTACACACCCAGAGCAGTGTAGCAAAAATTTTAAATGGGGCAAAAGGAAGACAAAATTAAAAATACACTGATATCTCTCAAAAGGACCTTTTTCATAAGCTGCTATTTTAAAAGAATCCTGAAGAAGTGTTAATGCTAAATGTTACTGTGCCATCTTCTGTTCGTCCAGGCTGCAGATGGGAATTTGTCTCTGATGCAGATACCTGTCTTTGTAGTTCTATGTATTGCATAACACTTGTACTGAAACAAGGTCAAGCTGTTCGGTATGAGGATGTTTATTCAATTTGTGAGAATAATATCTAAGCTACACTTAAAAATAGAATCATAGAATGATTTGGATTAGGAAAAGACAATGTCGTCTAGTTCCAGCCCCCTACTGTGGGCCGGGACACCTCACACTAGACTGTGTCACCCAAGGCTCTGTCCGCCCTGGCCTTGAATACTGACAAAAAATATCTAGCATGAAAGTGTATTTTCTGCTGTAATGTGTAATGTGCTTTCAGTTTTGAAAATCAAATACTTAATGTAAAATGATTTATTTGTGCTTCAAAAACCAAATATTTAGTAGCATTGATATAAAATCAGTGTAACTGTCTTGTGTTCTCTAAGATATTAGAAACTAACTTTGTGTGCCTTTCAAAAATGTCCTTTCTCTCTTGTGACTAGAATTTTGTGAGACTGTTACGTGATCCTACAGGATTGTTAGAGAAACTCCTGCCTGCTGTAGGATCACTTCACTGGGGCTGATCTGAATTTTGCACACTAAACTAAAAGGATTAGAGGAAGCAGAGGTACAATAGGGGACAGAGTCCATATAAGTTACATGTGCATTATCAAATGATTCAGTACTGCTTCAGAAGTATGCATATTTCTATTCTGAAGAAGAAACAGTCCCACAGAGGCCTCGTGGCCGGAGAAAATGTAATCAACCTGAGCAGCAAGGACTTAACTTTTGTTGGTTCAGTTAAGAGTGAAATCTAAGAAAAAATGATGGAAGTGGAGGTAGAAGCTGGTGTTTTTTTTTTTTTTTTTTTTTTTTCTTTTCCCCCAGAGAAAGTGTGTCAAACTTAAGGTACTTCTGAACAAAGGTCCAGTGCAGTAGGAATATTAAGGCTACTGACTGAGAGAATTGCAAGTAATAGTGAGTTTCATTTAGCTACTCTTTTTGCCCTCTTTACCAATTTGTCTGCAAATAGTCATAGAATCATAGAATAGTTAGGGTTGGAAAGGACCTCAAGATCATCGAGTTCCAACCCCCCTGCCATGGGCAGGGGCACCTCCCACTAAACCATGCCATCCAAGGCTATGTCCAACCCCACCTTGAACGCCACCAGGGATGAAGCAATATAAAGTCATATAAAGTCATATAAAGATTTCAAAGTTGCCAGCTGCAGTGTTACATGCTGTGATACAAGACAGTACTTTGGTCATGCAGATCCGTGCTCAGTTTCAAGATGATGTAGAGCAGTGCTACTGCACACAGGTTTTAGCTGCAGCGATCGATTCCTTGGTTCAGTTGACTGTACAGGGCTGCTTGAGGTGCCTGTGTCAGTGTGAAAATGCATACAGAAGGAAGGCAGAAGAGCAAAACCGTCTTTACTGGTGGCTGCATAGGTTCATACTGGCTAAGTCAAAATTTCTGTGAACATATGAATAAAGGATTTGCACGAAGTTCAGTTACTCCTTGCTGTTTGGAGTAGTTTATTGAATTATTAATTGTCATCTTGCATTTAAATCTCTCCAATTTTCTGTTCTGCTTTGCTTAAAAAACGGAAAAATTCACTTAAGTGTTCTAGGTATGGAGACGGTGCTGATGTCAGAAGCGTTTCCAGTAGGGGCCTGGAAAAGGGAAACAGATGGCTACAGTTACTGTTAAACATGGTTACTGGTTGGTGCATAACCTAGAGCCATGGAGCCTGGTGCAGAATTGCTGAGCTAGCAGCAGATGTGGCAGACTGTTAGGAAGGTACCAGGGCTTGGGGGAGGCAGAGGTGGTTAGCTTACCCCCAGTGCTGCGTTAGTGAAATGCAATTTTGATGTGTCCATGCAGGGCTGAGCCATACCATATGGCTGCTTTAGTTTGATTTGATGCCAGCTCAGGTGTCTGTATTATTTGTGGACCTCGGCCACATTACACTGCATGTCCAACTCTGGCTTTTCTTCTGTTCCAGTATGTGATGAAGTATCTTTTTTGTACTTGGGTGGTCCTGACCTTCGTGGATGTTTATCTTCTAGGTGACTTCCAAAGTCAGGGGTTTTATGAGAACTGAGGAGCCAGGGTTGAAAAATAGTACAGGTGTAGCTTGAGTGCCACGGTTAATTGAATAAATGCTTGGGTTTTCTTAAGCGTTAAACTCTTGGGTAATGTTAAATACTCTTGCCTGTAATAGCTTGTCACAGTATCTTGTATTGAACTGGAGCAAAACCAGAGACTCAATCTCCAAAAAAGCTTTCAAAATCCTGGACTTCTCCTTCATGCTGAGAAAAAGCCATCTCCCCTATGGACCTTGAATCCAATTTTTTCCACTTAACAACAGTGCAGAACTCTGCTGTTGAGGTCACTTGCTTGGTTCTTGGTTTAGCCACCCTGAATGGTTCCCCTGCATGCCTCTAAAGTGTACTTGTGATCAGATGTTTCCAACTACTTCCAAGCAAAGTTGCTTAGTTGTGCTCTACTCTGCCTTATCTGTTGCCTCACTTGCTGTTAGTTTTTATTCTGAAATACAAATGAACAATCAAAATGTCTTGGTTGTTTATTTCTCAAGCTTTCTAACAGCCTCTTTTGTTTTACCTTCCTTTGCATTAAGAAGAAGCTGCCTCTAAATATCCCTTGAGGTCACTTTCCTTCCTTTCAAGTTGTCTAAAATAAAATGAAAGATTCTGTAAGCTCTTCAGGGCAGAGATTGTCTCTTTGTAGAAGTGTTTAACTCAGCTGGTCCCAGGAATCCTTGCAGGGGCCTATAGTAACAGCTCAAGAGGGAAGAAAAAATAGTATTTCCAAGTATAAATTATTTTTTGATGGGAAGGTAAGTGTAAGGTGCCTTCCGGGGTCACTTCTTTGTAATGAAATGTGCATTAATGCTAACAATATGCAATCATTTTTAATCAGGCTGACGTGTCTACAATGCCAAGAACAATTTTTTTTTTTTTTATTAGTGGTGTTTAGGGCACCAGTAGCGTTTTCGTGAACTAGAATGGCCTATGTGACAGAACGATTCTGTGCTCAAAAGCTACAATTATTCTGTAGACTTCAAAAACCAGAATTGAAGATTAGAAGAGGCTGAAAATTTCTGTGTATGATTGGCTCAGGCTGAAAGCTGGAGAAGAGGCGGTTTGCCTTTTAGGCGTTCTGTCAGCTATACAATGCTATCCAAGGAAAGTGTCATCTCCTTAGAGTCTCTTTTCAAACAAAAGTACTATAGGGCAATAATAAATCTCAAAAGAAATTAATGATTGGAAAAAGCAGTGTTTTGCATATAAATGTTTCTAATGGAACTATAAGCATCAGTCTTGTGCTCTATCACTTTGAAGAATACCATGTGAATCCATGTAGCTTTCAGTGACTTAAGATACAAAAGGTGTTATTTATTTTACTTTGTATTATGTTCCTTATAAAATATTAAATAATTCTTTGGCATCCGAGAGTACTGTTAGATCTTTAAGACTGTACAGAAATATTGTTCATAACTTCGGAAGCTTAAGTTGCTAATGCCGTAAGCCTTGATCAGCAAAGGAGGAGTCCTGCTGGCCTTGGAGATCTAAGTATGTGCAGGTGTGTATATTGAAATTTGTAAGAAATACATACTTTACCAGTATTTTTGACCTGACAGAATTCTCAAAAACAAAGTCATACTTCACAGTTCCAACTGAGTGGCTTAGTTTTTTTAATGTTGTCTATTTTTTCTTTATATCTCATCTGTCACTCTCAGGAGCTATACAGTGCAGATTTCTAGATCGTCTCTTCAGCCTTGGAGTGTAGACTTCCTGTGTATATTTTATTTTACGAGAAATAAGATCTATATCATTTGCTGCAACCTTAAAGAAAAAAAAATACACCTATGTTAGGGGCTGTTAATCTTATGTGTATTACATTAGTGTGAAATTTAAAAGAATATTGGACCTTTTCCTGTTGTATTGCATGGGAAATTGATGAGTGTTTTGATAGTCCATTTTCATGCCATAGCTGTCCTCAAACTCTGCCCACAAAGTTTGCCATCATAAAAATGAAGCTGTACTGAGATTCCTCTGCCTCATATGAATGGCAAATTCAACATTTGAAAATGTGGACATTTCTTGGAAATTTCAGAAATGCATGTATAAGATGAGTTTTGTGCATAGATTTTTCAAACAAAGGAAATATTTTAGTGCTTTTTTTATTTTTTTTTTTTTTTTTTTTTTTTCAAATTCTGCTGTTACAAATCCCTAAAAAGTAGCTTATGCAATACATGTGAAGGATGCTGCATGCTACAAGGAAGGACTGCTGAGAGTAAAATAGCAAGAACTGACCATTGAAGAATCTGTTGTGTTCCATTAGGACTTCAGTAGAAGTAGCCATTCAGCCTATTTTGCCAGTAGGAACATCATCCCTTCATCTTGTCTTTGTGTTCCAGTGGTGTTGCCTGAATAATCTGTGACAAAATGTAGTGGGATTCGAGTCCTAATGAATGGGCATACTCCTGTGTCCTATTGCCACAGGTTGTTTTCTGTGGTTCTGGAAAATATTGGCAACATGTAGTTTCATTTCAACTTGGGCATTTACTGTGACCTCATTGCATTGTGCATAACAGATTTTTTATTTCTTTTTCCGTCCTCAGAGTTTTTCATTGGAAATAAACTTGTAAAATTTGAGTCCTTCAGGCATCCATAGCAGTTGCAACAGTCAGGGGTTGAGGAACTTACGTGAAAAGCACTAATTGCATTCTGCAGTATACTTTTTTCCTTGTTATTAGAAAGTGCTGTAGCAATGCTTGCATTTTTCTAAGGGTTTTACTCAGCTGTTCTCTTTCCCTGAGATAGTTGTGCTCCAGTGGAAACTGCAAATGTTTTTTGCCTGAAGATAGAGCTGATTTGGATGTGGCTTACGTTATTTAGTGCTTATTTTGCTGGTGTTTGGCAGCAAACAGTATCTAGTTACTAGGTAAAAAATAATGTAGAATCCTTTGGGATGATAGTACTGATTTAAAACTAAGAAGACTGATTTAAAGTTTTAATTCAAGTCTAAAACTGAAGAAAGTACATCTGGTGGGTAAGATGAGCAGCTAGTTCTAATTATTTCAGTGTGCAGATATCATCTGCTGTGCTATATGCAACTTGTTTATCAGATACCTGGATTCCAAAATAAGAGTTTCTTTTGTCTGGCTTTCTATCCTGGACTGTGTCAATGACTTCTTTATGTGAAGTTTTAAATAAAGGAAATAATAAATTGGCATCTGACCTAAATCTGCTGTTTACTTTTGAAGTCAAATAGTCAGCCAATTAAAAACCTGCATCTAAGCTGGAATTGCACTCCAGCTTTTGAAACTAGAAGAATTTACAGAAGCTTGAAGGTCATAAGCTTGTAAAACTGTTTGTTGCTAGACTACACTTATGGCCTCTAAGATTTAGGTGTTCTTTGAAATGTCTGTGGCTCTCCAGTATAATTGGGAGCCCCATTTGCGTGATGAGTGTTTCATGTTTTTATCAGAAAATTGAGAACGGATAGCAAACCCTCTAGAGAGAGGGAAAAGAATGCATGGAGAAACAAGACACATGGTTAATTTTTAGTAGACTTTTTTTTTTTTTTTCCCTGAGTATTAGGAGATTAGTTATGGCATTGTCTCAAACATCAACAGTGTTTAATGTTCCTCAATTTTTGTCTGATGATAATCACCATAGGATCAACTTTAAGTTCATCAAGTCCAGCCATTGTGTCCTTTATTCTTTACTTCTGGACATTGAAGAAGAACAAAATTGCATAACATTTAAACTGTCATTGATTCTAATGCCTGCAGTGTGCTGTTTTAGAATCAGAAATTCAAGTATTTCCAACTGTCAAACCACCACAGGACTACTTTTCCCTATGAAATACTGTACCTTTTGTCACTTTAATGGTGACCTCTCATACAGCTGCCGTATTTCTGGTTATTGTTCAGTCTGTCTCTGTAGAAAAGAATTTACTTGACAGCTTCCTGTTTCTAATCCCTATTTGAGATACCATTTTATGTAGCATTCTTTCTTTTCCCTAGTAAAGCCTGTTTGAAAGATTTTGCTGGTTTCAGAAAGTCGACTCTACTGTTCACTTCACAATTCCTCATTTTTCTTTGCTATAAATCTGACTACTGAAAATACCTATTGTTTTTCAGAGAGAGGTAGAATCACTTTTTCTCTTCTTTTTTGTATGGAACCTTCATTCTAACTCTAAGTCCTTGCCGTGTAAAAAACAAAACAAAACAAAAAAAAAAAAAGAAAACAAACAAAAAAAACACACAAAATTGAAAATTAATGAAGTTTGGAGGTGGATGAAATTCACATAATTTAGAGTGTCTTCATGTTAAACTGTGCTTCCTGAAAAAAAACTGAAGAGGCTTAATGGGATGAATGTAAGATTTAGGAACTGGAAGACTTGGATTCTTTCCCTGATGCTACTGCATATTTTTCCTGTGTAATATTTTGAAATCTTGTTTCCTTCTGTCTTCAGAAATGCTGAAGAATTATCTATGAGAAAAGTATCAATTTAGGGATTGTAGCTAGAAAGCATGCACATTGTTTATCTTTAAGTGTTAAGTTGTACAAGGCCTTGTGCTATCCTCTTATATGAAAACTTGGAATATGGGGTAGAGCAGTTGATGTCATCTGCCTGGACTTGTGCAAAGCGTTTGACACTGTCCCACACGACATCCTTGTCTCTAAGTTGGAGAGACATCAATCTGATAGGTGGACCACTCAGTGGATAAAGAACTGGCTGGATGGCTGCGCGCAAAGAGTTGTGCTCAATGGCTCAATGTCCAGCTGGAGATCAGTAACAAGTGGTGTCCCTCAGGGATCAGTGTTGGGACTGGACCGATCTTGTTCAACATCTTTGTGCGTGACATGGACAGTGGGATTGGGTGCACCCTCAGCAAGTTTGCTGATGACACCAAGCTGTGTGGTTTGCTTGATATGTTGGAAGAAAGGAATGCCATCCAGAGGGACCTTGACACGCTTGTGAGGTGGGCTGATGCCAACCTGATGAAGTTTAACCATGCCAAGTGCAAGGTCCTAAACCTGGGTGGGAGCAATCCCAGGCACAGCTACAGGTTGGGCAGAGAAGAGATTCAGAGCAGCCATGTGCAGAAGGACTTGGGATGTTGGTCGATGAGGAAATGAACGTGAGCTGGCTTCAGTGTGCACTCACAGAAAGCCAACCATATTCTGGTCTGCGTCAAAAGAAGCGTGACCAGCAGGTCGAGGGAGGTGATCCTGCCCCTCTACTCTGCTCTCGTGAGACCTCACTTGGAGTATTGTGTGCAGTTCTGGTGTCCTCAACATAAAAAGGACATGGAACTGTTGAAACAAGTCCAGAGGAGGGCTGTGAGAATGATCAGGGGACTGGAGCACCTCTCGTATGAAGATAGGCTGAGAAAGTTGGGGCTGTTCAGCCTGGAGAAGAGAGGGCTGCGTGGAGACCTCATAGCAACCTTCCAGTACCTGAAGGGGGCCTATAGGGATGCTGGGGAGGGACTCTTCATTAGGGACTGTAGTGATAGGACAACTGGTCGTGGGTTCAAACTTAAACAGGGGAGGTTTAGATTGGATATGAGGAAGAAATTCTTTCCTGTGAGGGTGCTGAGGCACTGGAATGGGTTTCCCAGGGAAGTTGTGAATGCTTCATCGCTGGCGGTGTTAAAAACTAGGTTGGACAGAGATTTGGGTGGCATGGTTTAGTGTGAGGTGTCCCTGCCCATGGCAGGGGTGTTGGAACTCGATGATCTTAAGGTCCTTTCCAACCCTAACTGTTCTATGGTTCTATTCTATGTTTAACTACCAGTACATTCTGGAAGTATGAAGCCATTTGTTAAATACTTAGACATTTCTCTGTTCATGGTAGTGTTTTTCTGCAGTTTAATTATGGTTAAAATTTTAAAACTGACATGGTTTTATTAATGCAAGTGACCTTTTCTGCTAGTATCTTCAAGAGAACAAAGACAAAGAAACAGGTGTTCTGGCAGAAAGTTCATAACAGAGTAGTTCGAAGTATTCTCAGAGCCCAAGGAAGACACTTCCGTGAGGGGTATTCAACTTATCTAGCTTTGTGAACTACAGTATAAGCATTGTCTACACAGCAGCTGTGCTAATCATTTATACAACCTCTTTTGTTAGTGGGAAAACATAAGCACTTAATTGTGCAGTACATTTCGGCTTTGTAAATCTGAAAGTATCTGCTATACAGAGATCAGAGCAGTCTGTTACACGCGTAAAACTTCTTGGATACATTTGTTAGGGAGGAAGAGCACAACACATTTGGCTGTGTTTTATATCACTTCAGCTAATGTTTAAACTACATAGGTCTGTCCTGAGACTGTTTAAATATAGAACAGATTTGCTTTGAATAGGCTTTGTCCAAAAACTAATCGCTTGCAACATATTGCAGTTACTAACATATAGCACAGGTAAATGACTGTCACCTCTTCACAAAGAGACATGCTTATTCTATAAAGTGCACACAATTCTTTCATTTTTAAAAATGGAACATTTGGTTATTGACTTTGTGTATTTCCCATTCTTCTTAATGTCAGGTGGATGTTGATGTGTTGTATAGCTCATTCGAAGTCTTGTGGTAAAGGCAACAATTAATTAAAGTAAAACAGAGCTCAAAGAAAATAAGAAAAAATATGAAGAAACAACATGTCTAGGGAAAGAAAGCATTGTGGTGTCACTTGAAACTAAAGCAGACATATAACTTCTCGTATAAATAATGAAAAAAGTTGCAGTTTCCCAACAGTTATTCTTGTTTGCTCAGGTGAACTGTGATAGGAAGTATAAAAACCTAAAAAAATCAGTGGGTTTTAATCCTTAAAGGCTGTGAAGTTTTGTGGAATGATGGTAAGAAACAATCAGTTTGCCATTCCTGTGTCCTGCTTATATGTCTGCAGTAAATGTCTTTCCATGTATTTCTTTAGCCTTAATGCAAAAACAGTACTTTGGACTGTCAGATGGCTGTTGTCACGCAAAAAAAAGCACTTTTTTTTTTTTTTTGCAGTAGATGAAGGACCATGGGCACCCTTTATTTGTTAGAATCACTTCTCTACAAGTAGATTTTAAGCCTGTGACATGAAGAATGTCCGGAGATAGTGAAACCTGAGGACCAAGTTTCATGCTTTTATTTTCAGTTACAGTGAAGTACATGGGTTGGCAAAGCAGCACCGTCCTGTTGATATTAATGTGATGCTGATTTTTACTGTTTTGATTCAGAGACTCGGATTTCCCACTGTAAAATATTTTTTTTTTTTTTTTTTAGTAATCAAAAGTAAGATTGTATGGATTTGCAGTTTGTTCTCTCATTTCAGGGGTGTGGGAGATTTGTGCTTTTTGTATAAGTAGTGTGTGCGAGTATGCTTTATGCATGCTTACATGGATTATACCTATGCAATTAGATGCATAACAGATGTGAAATTTTTGTTTGTTTTGGGGTAGGGGTTTTGTTGTTGGTTCCCCCCCAATTCGAAAATACCTGTTTGTGTAAATTGCATAGAACTTGTGAAGAATATATGTACCTGTGTGTGTGTACATATAAATATATATATATATATGCCAGTGCATTGGTCATATTGTACAATTCTTATTTGGGTATTTATGTGTTATCATCATGCAAAAATTGCTGTCAGTTGCACTGGAGTTAGGTCCCAGTGTTCCTTCAGATAAAAGAACCAAAGACACATTGTTTATTCTGTCTTTCTCCAAAAATTAAAATGAGTTGTTCTTAGCTAAAGATTTAGGAATCTTAGGTTGAGAAAATGCAGTCATTCTGAACGTAGACTTTTCTATAGCTTCCTGTCCAGGCTTCTGAGAACTTGGGAATGAAGCATTTGCTTGCTTCCTTTTACTTACTACTTTTTAGTGAGAGCTGCTGGTTGACACACTTTTTCAGTCTAGTATAATTTTGGGTGGTTTGGGGGGTACTTTGGTTTTTTTGGTGTTTTGATGGATTTTTTTCTTTTTTTTCTTTTGTGTGTGTGGGATGTTCAATCTAGAAGAGGTGTAAGTTGCTATTGTAGATAGGTAAATGTCTTCCAGATGTGTTTGTAGATTGTGGCTGTCCTGAACTACACAACACACAAAAATGAGTAAAAAGCCACATGAGAAATTATATTTGAATACCAACTGAATGAAGATATGTACCAAATTTTTGAGATAAACTGCTCAACATAGCTTCAGATAAATTAAAACGTGTTCTAATTTCTGTCACTACTGCATTACAGAACAAGTACTGTCGTATCAACTGCAATGAAGTAGAACGTCTCCAGTCTCTTTTGTTTAAATCTGCGTAGCATTCGTGCCCATGTCCTGTACTTTGTTCATGAGTGTAATGAATTCTGCTTTTAACACTGCAGGGAAGGCAAGTTCAGAAGATAGTTACAGTCTCTGTATTTTATGTACTCAGAATTATTCAGTGAGGTATGACTATGCTTAAATATCATGTCAGGTATATGATATGACTCAGAAGCTACTTCAGCATTGGTTTAAAACAAACAAAAAGGTCTAGCTCAGATTCTGGACTTGTGCTTTCAAACTCCAAAATAGTGACTCAGTAATTTTACAGTGTACTGTGAAAATGTGCTCTGACACATGGTCATCCATCACTAGGAGTCTGTGATCCCATAAGTACAGAGATTAATGTTACATTACAGCAAGGTAGCTTTTACAATTATGTATGTAATGAGAGAGGGAGCAGGGGGATTATAAAGCCTCCATTTCTCTGTAATTAATATGGAACTCAAATGACCTAGAAATGAAGAACATTATCGTCCTGGAAAAATTATCTGTCTTAAGTTTCGTTCTTCCCCCCATCATGGTTTGTTAATGAAGAAAATCCTATCCAGTGCAATTCTGTACAAAATTATATTCAGTAAGAACACAGAGTTCTCATTATGTTTTGGATAATATTTAACCCTACCAAGAACCATACTGAACAATTTTATCTCTTCAGTGAAATGTGTGTTCTTTACACAATATGGTTCTTTCACTGTGGTTCATAACAGTGAGATAGCACCTTTAAATAGCTGTTGTTGGTTCTTTGTATTCTGCTCCTGAGAAGTTACTTGCAAGATGTAAAGATGTCTGCTTGATTCTGCTTTCTGTCCTACTCTTGCCCCCTCCAAAATTTATTTTGAGAAAGATGCAGATTCACAAGCATGATCTTGTATAATAGATGATTACTCCACAGGTCAATACTGTCTTCCTTAGTAATTTGCAGTAAAGAATGGTGGGAACGTTATATTGTCATCTGATCATTCCCTCAAATTGATTACAGTAAAAGCAGATTTGTCTTGAAAATTGGGAAGAGTAAGGCAAGTCTACCCATAGTGATCAGAGACGTTCTATTGTCTTGTCCGCTTCTAATCAGTTCTTGATGTGATTCAGAAACGGAGCCACTGATAGAATGGTATAGCCTTTGCAGTGTGGTAGTGGTTACTGAAAGCTACAAGAGGGAATTATATATTTGATTGTGTTTGATTTAGACAGTAACAGAATCATCAATTTCTTAAGATGTAGTAAGATGACTAATTGCCTGCTACACATTCTACAACTGTCTCCTGAAATGTTAAAAGATCAATATGTCTGTAAGGTCAGGGTATGGGGCAGTTGAAAAAATACAATAACTTGTATGGAATGGAAAGAGGGCAGAAGATGATTAGCTACCTAGCATCACAGCTTGTCAGGGACACACACTAATGCAGCTAATCTGTATAAACCTATTATATCCAGCAAGTAGTGGTGAGGGAAAAGCCATGCTCCTGAAACCTGGGAGTAACTGGAAATCCACCTAGTTGCAAATTCATTATGAATGGTACTTGAGAATGTGGGCATGTTGCAGTCAGGTTGAAAGCAAATATGGAGTTTTTGATGACTTCTGGAAGCTGTTTAAAGCCCTTTTTTAAAGGGTTGGGATGGAAGAAGGAACAGAAAACAAAGTGAATCCGTAAAATGCTTTACTAGTTAAAAACACTTCATACATAGGTCACTATAAGAAAATAAAATATGTCATGATGTTTTCTCCTCAGATTGAACCATGAATAAAATGTTAAATATTGTAATGAAAGACCTTTAATATTTATAGCTAATATTTACCTATTCAAAGAGAAAACAATTATTAAATTTTAACAGAAAAAACCCTTTGTTTTTCTAAGAGTGTCTTTTTTTTTTTTTTTTTTTTCCCCTTCTTTCCTGTTACCTTGCCTTTCAGCTTTTGTAGAAGAATATCTTCTTTAGACTTGTTCATGCTAGAAAACAGCATCCACACCTGCTGGCTAACTCTGTGGGTACCTTGCTGATTTTTATGGCTAGCCTTTAGGAGGTGAGCACAGTGGCACTAATGCTCCTGACATCTGTTGCATGTAATTTGTTCAATAAATGTGCTGATCTCTTCCCAGAAAGTATTGTCATTGCCCAGTATAATAGGAATATGATTCAGGGAACTGTCCTAAACTTACTGGAGTTGGTGGGTATTTTGTCCATCTGCTAATTTGCACTCAGGGTGTTTCTTGTAGTGTCTCATTTTGTAAAACAGTTGAACATTCTTCAGCCGTCTTCAAGCTTGTTACCTTCCTCCACCAAACTGTTGTCAGGAAAAAAAACAAACAATGTCTGTTTCTCATTGACAGAATTAGTGAAGTAGAATTCTGACAGGATACAGAACAAGCATAATTTCAGAGTTGCTATTATGATTCATTCTTCCCCAGGAGTGGAAGAGACAAGTACAACTAGAGGGTTGTTGCAGGGGATCAAGGTGAATTCCTTTAAGGAAAGCTGTCAATTTGTTAATTATATTTCAAGTTTATATCAGAAGTCTAATAGAAATATATCTAGTTTTTGGTAAGTATTCTCTCACTTTAAGGAAATAAAGTTTGATATGACCTCGCCAGGTTGATGTCAGTGTTACTTGTTTCAGTTCAGAGATTTGCTTACTTGGTCGCCCACCTGCTCTTAAACCTTAACTGAGAACTGCGAAGGTGTGTTAAGTTCTGTGGATGTACTTGCAGGATTTATAGCATCATTTTCTTCCATTCTCAGCTTTGCTCTATGATGATAGGTAAAATACTTACCTAGTTTCAACCATCTGTTAAATAAGCTTAATGTTCAATTCTAGAACTTGCTGGACACTCAAGCAGCAGAAAAGTTTTTTGAATGAACGTAGCAGCTTGTTCAGGCCAAGAAGTAACAAGTAACAGTATAGAGAGGTTAGCGACTTTTGAGTGTCTCTCTCTTAATTAAAATAGAAATGAAAAAACACAAAATGCAGAATTGAAAATTAAACTGGCTCGGGTTAGTTAGTGTTTCAGTTTTCTGGAGTTGGAACCAAGCACTGTGGGAGCTGGATATAAAGCAATTTCTACTTAGAATTTTATTTGGGTAGAGACTTTGAGGTAATTTTCATAAAAAAACTGTAGATGTTGAGGGAAACAGGTCCATAAAAAACTTAACTTTGGATTTACTGATTTCTTATCAAAATGTAATAAAATACACTAAAGCACTACTTAAAATCTCGTCAACTCTCAGCAATCCTAGACATTTTTTAGCAGAGAAATTAACATTTTTTGAGAGCAAATATGGTTTTCAATTTAGAAAGATCTTACAGAGAGATAAAGCTGTGCAGGATCCATTTTCATCTTTTTTTTTTTTTTTTTTTTTTAAAACCACAATAATTAGGCACAATGCCAGGCAGCACAATGGATTAGAAATCTTCTTAATATTTTTTTTACAGGCAGTGATGGACACATACAGACATCTTCTGTATTTTGTTGCCTTGTGAAGCTCTCTTCATGATGGTATCTTCTATGGAAAAGACTTTGGGTTATTAATTAATCTTTTTTCTGAAGATATCTACATGCTGTTTGAGTTTTGGGTGGTTTGGTTTGAAAGGTGATTGCTCACGTTTGCCATAATATTTTGAGGGTTTTTTCATCTTCAAGATACCTTGAGGGTATTTGATATGGTGTAATGTTGACTAATATGCACAAGAACATTTTTGAAGTAACGCCAGTCTGTCCTGCATGTTTTTAGTACAGTTAATTGGCAGTAGAGAAGACGAAAAAACCCTGGTTTTAATCCTTTATGTCACTAAAAGAATGCTTCTGCTAATCAATTAACTTATCTCTGTAGCTCCTTCTGATTTCCAGCATGATTATATGTAGAAAAAAAAGTGCATAACTGCAGAAGTTACTTAAGTTTGTATTTGTGTTTACAATACTTTTTTTTTTTTTTTTTTTAATCTTTATAAGAGTGACTGCATTTGCAAGAGTATTTTCTTTGCTAGAATACTAAGAGCTGTTTGCAGACAACAAAATTATGGAGAAGGGTTGGGGTTTTTATTTTTTTTTTTTTTTTTCTCTTTCTGGTTTAAAACACTGTAATGCTTTTTCATTCTTGCTACTAGAGCGTGGTACAAGAGATTTCTAAAGCCTTCAGTTTGATTTTGTGGTATTTCTGTTTTTGTTGAAATCTAGTCTACATGTGTGGATCTGGTAGTGTTGAGTTTTCATTCTTCTGCAGTAGGTCAACTGTTCAAGTATGCATAATCAAGTTTGGAGTTGATCTGAAAAGATCACTGACTCTGTCACTCACTCAGGAGTTGGAGGTGCATTTATTTCCCTTTAAATACTTTTTAAGGCCTAAATTAAAGCTTTCAGGTATAAAATTGGAGTTGTTTGGAGCTAAGGTGGTAGCAAACAGATAATTGAGTTTAACCGGATTGCTTTTCATGGGTTGAGATGCATGACAGTGAAAAGATTTTATGCTAAATTGCAGGCCGTCATCAACACTAGTAAGCTATATAGCAAGAGGCAACCTTTCTATTCCAAAGTCTGGTGAAGTGAAAAGTCCACTTTTCAGCCCTGTTGGGTTTTTTACTATAGTTCAGAGAGTTACGTAGTAAAAACACACCTCCCCTATTGCCAAGGCATCTATCTTTCAAAGTTTATTGTCTGTTAATTTAGACTTCAGTCCTAGTTTGTGTTAACATAGCCTTTTCAGGAGTGTAAAAATTAGTGTGTTAGGTTTTAAGGCTTTACAGGCTGCTTTTGGATTGAGCAAATTTTGTAGCTGCCTTGAGATCCTAATTGCATCCATAGAAACTGAGAGTGCTAGTTAACTGGAGAGCTCCTTCTTTACTCCCTGTTTCCACAAGTAAAATGCAAAATTTCTGCATGATTACTGCCATCTTTCACAAAATCTGTGCTCCTTTTCGTTTGTGGGATGAGCTGAGGGGTTTTGACCATTTTATATAGCCTCCAAAGCACTTCAAATCTTTTAGGCATAGCAAAGTAATAACTGCATATGTAGACTTGATTTCTGTGCAGCCTTTCTGAATCAACTCATATAATTGGAGTCTGAATAATATAAGAAGTGCATTATATATAATGTTATGCAATAGTATAATAAGAAATAATATTATGCAACATGGTGCATAACTTGGTCTGCCTAAACTGAAGGGAATTAACTTGAGGAATATAGGGAGACCACTTTCCCATGCCTCTTAATTGTATATTCAGTTGATCATTGCTTTATTATGGGAGGGGCATGACCTCACAAAAGATCCACTAAATGAAAATAACAAATGTAGTGGTAGGGACAGGAATGCCTCCATTACAGAGATGGTGCTGCTTCTGCCCAGTGCTTGCAAGTCAGTCTCCACCATTTTGTGAGTTGCGTCAGGAAATGCTTCTGGGAGAGGATGGAGACTAGTTCCAAACTGCTTTCAATCTCTTCCTTTCTAGTTACATGCCAGTTTCAGCTGTTAGATTACACCTAGGAGAGTTCAGTTATATTATGTTTTTTCTTCACAGGTATCTAATTCCATCATTTGTATTTTAGACATGGTTTTCTTTACATGGATTTTTGATATATATTAGAATTTAGAGAGACTGAGTGGGGAAATTTAGCGTATCTTTATATGCTAAGTATACTACTTTAATATGGTTGTTTATAAGAGGAGGAAAGAAGATCTGCAGTCCAAAATGAATTTCATATGGAAATCTACATTTGAAGCTCCAAGTAAGGAGGATATTTAAGGTTCTGTTCATGGAAAATATGGCACATCTTCCACTACATAGCTTTATCTGTATATTATATAGTCGCACTTGAAGGTCTCTGTTGGGGTGGAACAATTTCTCCTAGAGTATATACAAAGCTTAATATTATTGTCTGGCACACATCCTGCTGAAGAACCTGGAAAGTGTCAGAAGCTTGGTTTCTCAGGCTGAAATTTCTCCTGTTTTTTGTTTGTATGAGAGGTGATACAGCACATGCTATACAGGCATTTTTTAGGTATGGTGCATACCTGCAGACATTCTTTATTGTTGTGTTTCTGTACTTTCTTCAATCTGAAGTGATCTTACTAATTGCAGGAAAGAAAATAAAAAAACAAAACAAAAAAAAAAACCTGAGTCATATTGCTTTATTGAAAGAAAAATCTCTATGTGCTATTTTGCAATCTGATCACAAAGAATTTCCTTTACTAAAAACCAGGAGTAATGCTTCAATATGTGGTATATCTTCATTTCTCCCTCCCATTTTATCAAGTTTATGAGCGTGTATGTTGCAGGCCAAGTGTTTCTATAATGAAGTTTTGTGTTGCAGTTTGGTGCTCCCTTCATTGGGAGAAAAACTGTGGCTAATAACTTCTGGTAATAACTTTTTAGCTTTTAGTGACAGGATGCATGTATATATTCAGTCTTAAAAATTAATCAAAAATTGAAATTAAAGAGAATAAAGAGTGCTCAGTCCATCTCAGGCAGCTGATGCTCTATTTCTTTGCTGTTTCTTTTCTCCTCTGCCTCTGGGTTTAAAATGCTTCAGGGAAGGTTCAGAGGCTTGGTAGTTTTCCAGTCAGTAGGCTGAGGTAGTAGCTGCACTGAAGCAATTCTTTAGCTGTGGTTTCTGAGCCCATGGTTCAGGGTTGGTGGATTCTCTTCTTTTATTGTGTCAAGTGGATGTTTGTTGTTCAGTCTTAGTAGAAAGAGGAACGACTTTACCTATATGGTGATGGTGTTTTCATTATGTAATTTCTTTTCTAGCTTTTTTCAATCTATGTGTAATATGAGCACTTCTCAAAATTGGTAGTCACCTAAAAAAAAAAAAAAAAAAAAAAAAGGCAAACATACAGAGGCATTTTGTTATTTTAACCATAATATGCAGTTGGATTATTTCAGACACATGTGAACCAAATTAAAATAGCAAACTAAGTGCTTTCTCTTCAATTTATTGATAGTTATTGACTGATAACTATATGTGAATTCTTAAATTTTTTAAGGAGAAAAGAATCTTTCATGCTTTCATTGTGAAATAAATGTTCAATAATGGTAATTTGTTTGACTCAAAGTTGGCTCTTTTTAGCAAAGAAGTGCTGACTTTATTTTTGAAAAGCCTGTTGTTTGCCTCTGAAAGGTTCTTAATAGAGCTTTATCAGGTGACTAAATTTGAACAGCCAGAAATATTTGAATATAAACTTTTCTCATTCTTACTCTGGATTGCTTAAATTTTAATCTTATGAACTTCAGCAAGAAATTTGAAGATGCATCCCCTCTCCCTCTTCTGCCCTTTAACTTAGAATCATAGAATCATAGAATAGTAAGGGTTGGAAAGGACCTCAAGATCATCGAGTTCCAACCCCCCTGCCATGGGCAGGGACACCTGCCACTAAACCATGCCATCCAAGGCTATGTCCAACCCCACCTTGAACGCCGCCAGGGATGAAGCATTCACAACCTCCCTGGGAAACCCATTGCAGGGCCCCACCACCCTCACAGTAAAGAATTTCTTCCTCAGATCCAATCTAAACCTCCCCTGTTTAAATTTAAACCCATTACCCCTTGTCCTCTCACCACAGTCCCTAATGAAGAGTCCCTCCCCAGCATCCCTATAGGCCCCCTTCAGGTATTGGAAGGCTGCTATGAGGTCTCCACGCAGCCTTCTCTTCTCCAGGCTGAACAGCCCCAATTTTCTCAGCCTATCTTCATAGGAGAGGTGCTCCAGTCCCCTGATCATCCTCGTGGCCCTCCTCTGCACTTGTTCTAACAGTTCCATGTCCTTTTTATGTTGAGGACACCAGAACTGCAGACAATACTCCAAGTGAGGTCTCACGAGAGCAGAGTAAAGGGGCAGGAGCACCTCCCTCGACCTGCTGGTCACGCTCCTTTTGAAGCAGCCCAGGATACGGTTGGCCTTCTGGGCTGCAAGCGCACACTGCCGGCTCATGTTCATTTTTTCATCAACCCACACCCCCAAGTCCTTCTCCGCAGGGCTGCTCTCAATCTCCTCCCCGCCCAATCTGTAGCTGTGCCTGGCATTGCTCCCACCCAGGTGGAGGACTTTGCATTTAGCATGGTTAAACTTCATTAGGTTGGCATCAGCCCACCTCACAAGCGTGTCAAGGTCCCTCTGGACGGCATTCCTTCCCTCCAATGTATCAACCGAACCACACAGCTTGGTGTCATTGGCAAACTTGCTGAGGGCGCACTCAATCCCACTGTCCATGTCACCCACAAAGATGTTGAATAAGACCGGTCCCAACACCGATCCCTGGGGGACACCACTCGTTACTGGTCTCCAGCTGGACACTGAGCCACTGAGCACTACTCTTTGCATGCGGCCATCCAGCCAGTTCTTTATCCACTGAGTGGTCCACCTATCAAATTGATGTCTCTCCAACTTAGAGAGAAGAATGTCATGTGAGACAGTGTCAAAGGCTTTTTCCCTACTAGCAAAATCTTATTATGACCCTACTGAGTCTCTATCATTTTTATTGTTATTTGTGTACTATGCACATTAAAATTTACTTCTGCATCTATTTAAGGAAATAGAATTTCTTTCTACCCACAGGGAGAAGAAAGCTATGTACTTCGATGTTTACATACAGACTGTTTTAAAAATGTTTCAAATATTAGATTGCTATGATTCTTGCATCAACTTTAATTTGATGAATATTATGTTTATGTAATCTTCAGTAATTTTGAGTTATGTAAATCATTTCTGATTAAGAAAATACTGTCTTATGCAGAAAAAAGAGAGGACTGAAAGGAAGCTTGAAACATCAAGTACTAACCTTACGTCTTGTTCAGGCATGGGGGTTTTTATTCTGTTTCATGGTGTTTTCATGTAACAGTGCATGAAAATCCAGGCCTAGGAAATGGGCTGTTACCTGGATATTTTTTCCTGAAGAAATCATACCTTTGTTTTATTGATAAATTTGAAAAACAAACACACACACAAAAAAACAAACACACATGCACACACAAACAACAAGAAGCACAAAAAAAAAAACCCACAAAACATGGGTAAGCATTTTTCTTGATGGCCTTAATCTCTCCTAGTTTAAAGGAAGAGGAGCAAATGCCCGAGTTCTGCGCATGTTCCCCTTAGCTTGGGAGAAAGAAATAATGTAGTCATTTCATTGAGAACTCCGATGTAAGTAATCAGCTCAGCCCATAGAGGGTTTTCTGAGTCAACCAAGATCATGTGGATCCAGCTCAGATTTCTTTCTCTGCATTGTGGTCCTCATACTGAGTTTTGCTTCTACCATGTTCGCTCAAAGAGTTTTTGTATGCATTGGTTAAATGCACTTATATTTGTCCTTGTTCTCATTAATGAAAGGACTTGAGACTTAGTAAAACCCTGAATAACTTGGTCTGACCTCAGAGCTGACCCTGTGTTGGGCCAGCGGTGGGACTACAGGCCTCTTGAGGTCCTTTCCATGCTGAATTTGCCATGATTCTAAGCATATGTAGAGGCCACTAAGGACTTTGACATTCTAATTCTAATGTGCAGTGGAAGTTTGGGGAACAATTCCTTCATTAATCTGAAAATGAGCTAAGCTTTTATAACTGAATAATTCCTAGGTGACTTATGCAAAGTAAAAAGATGGCTTAATTCAGGCAGGTACCTTGTTTCCTGAACAGAGTTGGTGCTGAACAATTCTGATGCTCAACTGAAATGAAAGTATGTGAATAATCAAATTCTGAGAACAGCCAGCTGTAATGTGACTTATCCATATGCTAGTTATTTTATGGTAGTAGTTTGACACATGTGCAGTAAAACCTGAGTTCCCATCCATTAAAATGATGATGTGATAGCTGTTTACTACTATTCCAGGTGGTTGGCAGCTGTAGTAACACCAACTAATATGAAGACTGTGTAGCACATGTCACTGATTAAATGAAATTTATTGTTATTTAGTAAGGTAAATTTAAGATACAGGGAATTTGTATGCAGTAAAGCAAAATGTATAATTACAGTTATATCAATGTCATTAATATCCGTATAGTATAAAAGTGGAATTTTATTATTATTTATTATTTTATTATTTATATTATTATGTGTATGAAATATGAATCCAAACTATCTATTGGTCAAAATATTTGGCTGTTCATCTGCTTCTGCACACCAAGTACTTGGTAGCTGTATCTTCCCAGCCTCTGCTGGGGAAGTTGAGAAAAGTGGCAGTAAGCATTTCTCCCTAAATCCAGGTCCTCACCTGGTCCCCAAGTGTTGAAATCAAATTAAATAGGCAGTAGGAAAAGCGCAGACAGAATGACTTTTAGAGTGAGCTGGATACGAATATACTTAGCCAGAAGCACTTCCTGAGGGTGGTTTCATGATACACTTTAGCCAATCTAATGCCACATTGTTGCTGTCTGTGGAGGCTTTCCATCCGTCTCTGCTGATCTGACTCACCAATAGCACCAGTGCATAGTAGATGCCCGGAATGCAGTACTGGGCGAGGAGGCTGCCTTAGCAACTGTGGCACTGACTTGTTCCTTCACAGCAGTTAGGGTCAGCCAAACATGATAATATGAACTCTGGAGTTTCCTCTCATAGGCTTCCTACTCAGAGAGTATCTACTCAGGACTCTCTTGTTAAAAGAGGACAGGATGTTCTTTCTCTCTTTAATACCTTGCAAAACCACAAACTTTCACAATCTGCCATGCTGTACTTCTAATTTGGAAATATTACAAATGGTCATATAATTCTGTTGGTTTGAGGGAAGGTGGGATCTCGGCTGGTACCCCATTTGTACCCAAAAGCCAGGTGCCATGGTAGTGTGCTAAATAGTAACAGAGGGTGGTCCATTTACTTCCTGATTATTTGCCCTGCATGTTCCTCCTGCACCAAATACTAGTGCGCATTAAAAGTCCAGCAAGATTTTTTTCCAGTGACTTTCCGCTTCTACCATGTCAAGGCAAGTGCTGCAGGCTAAGAGTGTTAGGGTCTTTGTATCTCTTCTGTATTCCAGGTAAATAATCTTTATTTGGTTTTCTCCCCTGAGAGGCGTTTGTGTAAATTAAAAATCTGATTATGCAAACTCTGAATCATCATCAGTTCCTACTGAAGAATGTCATAGACAAAGGAAATACACCTTCCCAATGTTTTTTTTTTTTTTTCTACATAACCTGTGTTGTTAAAAAACAAACAACAAAAAAAAAATCTATTTTGTTGGTTATTTTCTGAAAAAGAAAAGTCTAAAATTCAAAATACAGTTATTTAAAATTAATCCAATGACTTTGAACCAAAATTAAGATGGAGGGGCAGGCACTCAATTGAAATTTTCCACTTTTGAGGAAATATTTCAGGATTTTAGAACTTTAACTGACCTGACACGATAGTTTCATACGGAGCTTTTCACAGGAGCTCACAGAACACAGAATGTTGCATGTCTTAGACTTTTAAAACCTAAACCCAAATGTATTTACAGATGACCATGTAGCCATGATAAAGGTGAGATCAGTATCCACTGCAGTACCAAACCTTGTCAAAATCTTGATTCTGGAAACCTTATAAGTAGTTGGATCTTTTAGAGACCAGTAATTTTGACCAGTGTTGTACAAAGAAACCGAAGAAGGCAGTGTCTGCTCCAGAAAAAGTTTGTCTTGTCCCTTTAGGTTGGCAAGAACACATGGCAAGGCAGGAGGATGGAGAAGGGAAAAATGACCTGTCGAAATCTGAGAGGGTATAAACAACAGCCCCCGGCAGAGCTAGAGTCTTCTAAACATTAGTCTAGGGATGTAACCAAGCAGTTCTGTCTGAGTAATTGTAAAACTTGACAAAGGGAGAGCGAAACAGATCTGTTCTTTCCCACAGGATTTACACTGCATGTTTTAGCTCTCCTGTCACTTAGTGGTGAATTCTGTCATTTCTTTCTGCTTTTTTTGGTGTAGACTGTCTTTTGAATCCTATAATGTGGTGAGGTTTTTTTGGAGGAAGGATATGTGTTTTGCTTCCTTTGGGAAATGCTGTGTTTTTACAAGCTAATAACTTCTGAGATTCAATTTCTCTTACATTTTGCTTCATTCTGTATCAGGTATTTTTTGTCCTTGTTTTCTCCTTGGTCCCCCCACCCCCACTTTCTTTGTTTTTCCTATAGTTTCTGTCTAGGGCCAGAATAATTCCTGATAACTGAATTCCTGGATAACATCGTAATATAAGGATGTACAAAAACCAGGGTGTGTCCCAAAGTTGGGACTTTATCGCTCTTTACAACTACAGATAGTGAGCTGGGGGTCAGTCCCTTCTACCAAGTAAAAAGTAACAGGACAAGAGGAAATGGCCTCAAGCTGAGCCAGGGGAGGTTTAGATTGGATATTAGGAAAGATTTCTTCACAGAGAGGGTAATCAGGTGCTGGAACAGGCTGCCCAGGGCAGTGATAGAAGCCAGAAACTGGTTTTCAGGTCAATGTGGAGACCCAGCCAGGCAGGAGAAGAAGGAGAAAAATGACTGCTACTGCTGAATCCATGACAGTGGAAAACAAGGAACAGGACTAGAAGCAGACCTTGGACTGAATAGAGTGCTTAGAAATTGCCTAGAGGCTGTTTGCCCAGTGGGAAGAGGTTGCATAATGGGGATCAGTCTCTGGGGAAGTCTGATCCCTTCTGAAATAAAACCTGGAAAGGAAATCTATCCATAATACGAAGGGCTTTGTTAATGCTTTTAGGACTACAGTGACATATGGCTCCTACTGCTTGCTTTATTGATGTGAAAGGGGTAGAAATTTGAAGCCTGTTCCCTGAATAGAGGAAAAATCAGAGAAAGATGAGAACACAGAAAGATGAAAATGATTTCTAGATATTCTTGTAAACAACATAATACCACTTAGCATGTTTATTTCTTTTACATTTTTGGAGGAGATTACTACTTGGTTGCTTTCTTTTTCTGTTAAAGTTTTCCAGCGATCTTCATCATAGACTCACAATTTTAAAGGATTATTTGTGTTTGGAAACCATAACATTTGTGTATAATTTGGGTTGTTTTTAATCTTACAAGAATTCACAGACCTTGTGGGCTTGAGTAAAATAATAATCTCAGAGACTCTCATAGTCAAACTGTAAAACTGTACTTGCAGGTGTTGCTTGAATAAAGCCAAATGTAATTGCTGTAGAAGTCAGCAGGAAATCTGATTCACTTGTATGTGAACCAAGTTCACAAACGGCTGCAGTGATTAGCAGCATGATTTTTGTATGTCCAACTGTTCTCCCACAGGAAGCCTTAGAATGGTTCCAGAACCTGTCAGCAAAAATTTGTCCTGTTGTTGCAAAGGTTGAACTTGTCTCATGTAGAATAGTGCTTAAATCACAGTCAGTAGTCCCAAGTGTCTTACTTTCTTTAAAGTCAGATTTAGCCAATATATCATCAACCAGCATGGCTTTTTCCTTTGCTTAACCACAGGGTACACACCTCAGGTTTTAAACTGCTGCTAATCTGTTGATGAATCCCACTGAGGAGAAAAGTTTGCTACGTAATGATTTCCAAACAGGTCTTTCAAGTTAGAAAGCAATAGGTATATTGGGAAATATACAAAGTTCTTATTTGGTATTAAATTTCTTATTTGGTATTAAATTTGAAAGTTTTGCATTAGAAATAGCTTGTGGAGCTGTTGTTGTCTATGCTGCAGTGCTCTTTCAAGTAAGAAGTAATTATTTTCAGGGACTGAAAGCCTAGTCCTGATTTTGTAAGGAAACACCAAACTACTAGGATTGGGAATGTAATTTGGTTGTGTTTTGTTTTTTGAGTCTTCTCAGGAGTTTGATAATGGAACGTATTCTGGAATGTTTACACATGCAAATAGCTGTGGAATCTTTATGAAAGTAGGCTGCTGGAGGGGCTTTTTTGTATTCAAAAAAGCTGCTTATTGCTCTGGAGTTTACAAAGATTTGTGCATATAAATTGACCTGCTGAAGCAGAGATGTGTATTTGCAAGATAAAAATCTGTAGGCTTTGGAAAGTTAATGTTTTCTACTAATGCCTGCAGTTTTAAATGAACTTGCCTATAGTTAACTTCTGTGTTTTTATACAAAATGTTGCATCAGTGCCTCTGAAAAACTAGCAAGGAGAAGAGTATAACTGTCTTTCTGGCTGACTGCTTCAGAATAAGGTAGTTCAGAAGCAGAATGAAAAGCAGTCATTGTTTTGTCTTATCACTTTTGTGCCACATGTTCATTCACACAGTTCAAACGGAGATTGTATAAGACTGTCTAGTCTTCTGTAGAGGACAGTGTTGAACTGGGTAAAGGGGTTCTGACAAGTATTTGTGGTAACTGTTGAGCTTGGAACTCAGTTGCACATTCCATTTTGCTTTTTTTTTTTTTTTTTTTTTTTTTTTTTTACAAGAAGTTTCTAGAGAAATTAGAGCACACTTTGTCTCAGAGATACTAATTATAAAGCCTGGATTACTACAGACTGCATGTCCATAGTAATAAATTACTCAGTAATTCCATCTAGGATTTGTGGAACTTGATGGTAGAACAAAACCATACAGCTGGATGTCGAGAATGATGCATTAGTATAAAGTAAGCCCCTTAATTACCTGATAACTGAAAACTGCCTTAATGACTGTGCTTTGCCACATACCTTTCCTCATGCTTTGCTTAACGAAGATGAGTATCTACTTTTCTGAAAATGCCATCATTTGCTGCACAGTTCTCCAGCAGGGATCAGCTGTGTTTCTCTTGCAGCTTTCCTCTTCAGCAGACATTGCTGAAATTTGTGAAAGTTTAGTAAACATGTCTCTCATGAATGATAGCAAGGCAAACACATTGATGGTGAAAACGTTGGTTTGGGTTTAGTTTGTTTTTTTTCTGGGTTAGGTTTTTCTTTTTTTTAATTTTGTGGGTTGGTTTGTTGTAAGAATATTACAACTGAAAAATGTTAAAGTGTGCAGCGTCGCAGTTGTTGCAGAAACAAATGGCAGGGTTGAGTGAGTGGTGCAGCTGGAAGTACAAAATGAATGTAATGCAATTTATTTGCCTTTTGTGACTTAAAATCGTCAGGAAAATCTGAGGCGTCTATTATGTATGACAAATGTGCTGGTGAATTCAGCTTGGAAACATAACTTTTGACTACTATTGGGAGTAATATACTTGATTTGATGGAAGAGATTTGCCAAGAGCATAATGAGAATTGCTGTGTCATTTAATAGACACTTAAAAAATGCAGTAGGATAGGACAAGATGGGGGGGGAACTCTGTTACGGAAGTGGTTACTCTAAGCCCCAGTGATCCTGGACTGCTACTACCATCTGTCCCTTTCTCTTCTGATTGCCTTACTTGCAAGATTTCTGTTTACATAGTTTTAGAAGCTGCAGTGCTTGAATGTGCAGGATCCTGTAGCTATAATAGTTTTCTTACAATATGGATGGGAAAATTATCCATGTACCATTAGCCACCTGACTTTAAAGCATCATGAAAAGTGATTATTATTTTTTTTCTAGTGCAGATGGTATCAGAACTCTTCTACAGTACACATACAACTGGTATGCCTAAATCAATGACAGCATTTTCTGTTTTTATGCATCCCTTCTGAGGGTTGTATGATAACCAGGCATAGAATGTTAGAGCAATTAGTTAGACATGTATGCAGGGGATATTTTTTAACATTTGTGTGTAAAATTCTGAAGCTTGGTACTGTATTTCTTTTAAATATCATTGCTTATTCTTATTTACAGTACAGTCTGTGTACATGGCAGTTACCTGCATTTTTTCTAACAACATTTGATATACTATCATAAAAAGAGAGCCTCTGGTAATGAGTAACATCAGGGCTCCAGAAACAGCATTTGGAATCCCTAAGAGATCACCTATATTTCCATACCTGAATCTCTATAATATTTATTGGCTATGTAGAAGCGAAATATCTCTTTCATTGCCATTCCAAAATAAAGTAAAATTTGAATATTTTTCTGAGTTTAGTGCAGAAGAGCAATATTGGAAGGAGGGCATTTCTTGAAGTGGAAGTAACTGTCTGTAAAGATTGGCAAATTACTGAAAGAATGGCATGCATAGAGGTCAATAAATAAAAGAATAAAAGACATAATTGAGAAAGATTAAAAGGATAAAATATCTAATGTGAAGGACTGGTGGTTTCCTTTAGCCATGTTGGCAATAATAACAAATTTCTCATGGGCAATCTCAGTCGAATTGACATTGACAAATAGTACTGTCTTTTAAGTAGAATTCGCTAGGTAGAGAATAAATTAGATTATTATTGTAAGCCTGGAGGTCTACTAATGTGTAAATCAGGCGATTTACATAATCTGAGGATTTTGTATCTAAGATTTTTGAATGTATTTTTCTGTAAGTCTTGGAATTCTTCAGTGTAAAGAATGAACAGAACAAGTCAGCATTTATTCATGGGTGAAAAGCTGTCTTGGTTTAAGCTTCTCAGCCATGCACTGTTTTGCTCACTCACTCACTCCCCACTCTTTCTTCCCTCCGCTCCTGGAGGGATGGGAAGGAGAATCGAAAGAATGCAACTCCCGCAGGTTGAGATAAGAACAGTTTAGTAACTAAGGTATAACACAAATCGCTACTGCTGCCACCACTACTACTAATAATAATGACAAGGCAAATACAAGGAAAGAATACAATAGCTCACCACCCAGCTCCACCAAGCAGTGCACCCCCCACCGTGCACCCCCACCACCCTTCCGGGTCTCTGCTCTCCGTTTCTACATCCTGGACATGATGTGCTGTGGTATGGAATAACCTCTTTGGTTAGTCTGGGTCAGATGTCCTGTCTCTCTTTCCTCCTGGCTTCCCCTCCTCCCTGGCAGAGCATGAGGCTCACAAAGTCCTTGGCCAGCCTAAACATCACCAAGCAGTAACTGAAAACACTGGTGTTATCAGCACTGTTCCCAGGCCCCAAATCAAAAACACAGTGCTGCACCAGCTACCAAAGAGGAGAAAAATGACTGCTGCTGCTGAACCCAGGACAAAAGCATTCTCTATTCTCAAAGTGGTTAATGGGCTGACAAAAACTTGATATGGCCTATTAACTTTTACAACAAATATTTTTTCTTTGTAGTGGAAAGGTGAGCACGCCAGGCACAGGAGAAGACAGGAGTTCTTTTCTTACTGTGGCTGCTCAGTTATGAATTGTGACAGACATATAGAAAACTCAGCTACAAACCTGACATTGCACCTGTTGCTCTGCTGCTGTGGTATTTGAGAGAAGGAATTTTGAAACCATGTATTTAGCTTCCTATCTAAGTATCCCACTCTTTACTGTGGCGCTTCATTATTACCCACTTCTGAGAACTGACTTCCTAGTAATTTTGTTTGAATCAAGGAAATAAGTTTTGGAAAAATGCAGACCTTTCCAGCTTGTTGCATCTGACCTTTCAGAAGTTGAGGTTCCAATTTCCTGATCCAGATGGTTGAGGAAATCTTTCTAATAGAATAAATCTCTACAGATGCAAACGGTTCATTAATAATTCAAATTGTCTGAATTAAGACAGTCATTCCATTCTTTATCCAGTGTTTGAATTAGTGTAATCTTATTTCCTGCATTTCCTGTACTGCCATTACCAAATCTTATTTTGATATAGCGTATGATTAGGCCATGCTATGAAATAACATGTTGTAAGGAGTTCTATTGAAAGGCTCTGGTCATAATAATGTAGACAGTGAAGATTAGCATGTGTATGAAAAGAAATCTTTACAAATGAAATCTAGCACTGCTTACAAATTGCTTGTTTTACACCATTACATCCAGTCATTTGCAGTCAAATGTCAGTGTGATGGTCAGGTCTGGTCTAACAGTAATTTGGATAAGAAAACGTCCAGAGGTAACCAGGTCTTCTAGTCTGTGTATATAGTTTTAAGTAATTTGAGTGCTGCTTAATTATTAACTGTTCGAGCAGTCAGTTTTAAAACTGTACATGGTGTTTTGTCTTAAAATTGTGGTTTAATTTTTGTTGATGTAGTTTTTTCTTAGTTGTAGAAAGAAATGGTTTTGTATGAGAAATAGAAGAGCACACTCTTAGTTCGCTACTGAGATGTAGCTGTGTAACTCTCATGTGACAAATATATCTAGATTTCCCAATAAAATAGGAAAAAAAACACTCCAAAACCCATAAAACAAAAAGCAGTGCAGATTAAGAGAACCTGGTGGCATGCAGAGCAATCTTTGTTCTGAATTTTTGAAGGATGCAGTTATACAATACAAGCTTCATTACTTGACTGGTCCCAGCCTTTCTAGGTAACAAGGAAATGTGGTCTTAGCCTTTAGTCAGAGTCTTAGCATGGCAAATAAACTGATGAATATACATCAGCAGGGTTTGAGCTTTTTCTGTGAAAGTTTCTTGAGGTTTATTGATCAGATCCACTTGCACTGGATGTGGATACTGTACTTGGACTTCTGTCATTCAGTGTTTAGAAGGTAAATTCTACTGTACAGAACTCCGTGAGTCAGAAATACTAGTTAACTAATTCACATTGAACAGGTCTGGACTCTTGCACTGCAAGAAACAGCAGAGCCCTGCAAAGTTTGAGGTTCCTGAAGCTGAACAAGAGCTCAAGTGGAGGTGAAGGACCCTATTGTTCAGTCAGAAAGAAAAGCTCTTAAATACTTACTTGGGTTTCTGATTGGCTTTTAGCCATACTTGCTTAACTGGCATGCTGCCAGTAACCTTCACTAGCGAGAATTGGGCTCTCCAGAAAAGGGGGGATTGGAGGTACTAATCAGAACAAGTTTGCATGTTTGGTTTGTTGTTTTTTTTTCTGATACTAAAAGTGTAAATGCACTAGGCCATTTCAGTTCTTCATCTCATAAACATTTATTTTCGAAGTGTTTCAACACAGAAAATATCCCCTCTGTTTTACCTTGTTTTCAATAAAAGGAATTTCTTTGAGGATGGGAGTGAGGTTGCTTTGAAGTATTCATCTTTGTAATAGACAGGAAGTGTAATACTCTGACTGCTCGATCACTGGCTTTCAGGTGGTTGTACCTTTGTGAGTTCTACAAAATTGAACAGTAAAATAATAACAGTAACAGTATAGCATGAAACCCACAGACCACCCCATCTTGCGCACCCGAAGTCATTATACATGCTAATTCTGCAGCCATTAGGCTCGCATCACTATGAATAATCTGGCATTATGGCTTGTCTTTGTCAGCAATTGTTCAATTATATGAACATGAGCATTTATTCATTTGTATTGGTGGTTAGAAAAAAAAAAAAAAGACAGCAGTTTTAGGGATCTAACATTTTAGAGAAGAGGGCAGGTAAAGTGGAAGAGCTGAGACATGGGAGAGATCTTACAAGCAGCCAAACCACTTCTGTTAATTGTATTGCTCATTTTTTAAAAGCTGTAGGGAACTGGGAAAGAATGAAGTCGAGATTTGACTAATGGTTGCCTTGACTGCAGTATGAAAGAAGTGGATAAAATGCTTTTGAAATAGATTTGGCATTTAAAAGAGAAAGAGAATCTGCTACTGCTTTTTCTTTGTTACATCATCATCTGGCAAATGAGATATACTTTGGAAGAACAAAACATAGTTGAGATACCAGTATGACAGAACACTTAATTCACAGTCACAGAAATTTCCGGAGTGTATCAGAGTTTTCTACAAGAAGAGATGGCAATATTACTATGTGCAAAGTAGTGAAAGGAGGCATCACTTATAGGTGCTGTAGAGTATAATTTTATTCAACACGTTTTCCTAGCTACTGAGAAACCCTTCCTTGCATAAAAGAGTAAGTTACTCAAATATTTAGATTGGCAAGATTACTTAATTCCCTTGATACTTGTCATGGGGGGATTTATTATAGCCCCTGACCATCTCTACAGCATTCCCACTACAAGCATTGTCTAATAACTTTGATTGGGCCAAGTTTGTGTATATTGTGCAAATGGAGTGTGGAAAGGGCAATACTAATAGGAAATTATTCACTTGGTCATTGAGGGGATCCTAGAGCCACTGTTAGGAAAGGTTAACCATGACAAGTGCAAGGTCCTACAGCTGGGTCAGAGCAATCCCAGGCAGAGCTACAGGTTGGGCAGAGAAGAGATTCAGAGCAGCCCTGCGCAGAAGGACTTGGGGGTGTTGGTCGATGAAAAAATGAACATGAGCCAGCAGTGTGCTCTTGCAGCCCAGAAAGCCAACCGTATCCTGGTCTGCATCAAAAGGAGTGTGTCCAGCAGGTCGAAGGAGGTGATCCTGCCCCTCTACTCTGCTCTTGTGAGACCTCACTTGGAGTATTGCATGCAATTCTGGTGTTCTCAACATAAAACGGACATGGAACTGTTGGAACAAGTGCAGAGGAGGGCCACGAGGATGCTCAGGGGGCTGGAGCACCTCCCATATGAAGGTAGGCTGAGAAAATTGGGGCTGTTGGTCCTGGAGAAGAGGAGACTGCATGGAGACCTCATAGCAGCCTTCCAATACCTGAAGGGGGCCTATAGGGATGCTGGGGAGGGACTCTTCATTAGGGACTGTGGTGATAGGACAAGGGGTAATGGGTTCAAACTTAGACGAGGGAAGTTTAGATTGGATATGAAGAAGAAATTCTTTTCTGTAAGGGTGGTGAGGCCCTGGAATGGGTTTCCCAGGGAAGTTTTGAATGCTTCATCCCTGGCGGCGTTCAAGGTGGGGTTGGACAGAGCCTTGGGTGGCATGGTTTAGTGTGAGGTGTCCTTGCCTATGGCGGGGGGGGGGTTGAAATTAGATGATCTTAAGGTCCTTACCAACCCTAACTTTTCTATGATTCTATGATAAGGCTAAACTGTTTGCATTATGATTTTCAGACCTGTTTTCTGATAGTCTTCCAATATGTAGTGTTTCATTAGTTTGCAAGTTACTCTTCTGTGGTAAAAAATAATGGAAGCATGTCATAAGGCACACTTTTCTTTGTTTTAAAAATGTTAAGCCTGACATTTTTTCTGTATACAAAACTGGATCTACAAATATGATGGCTATTAAGGTTAACTTAGGTCAAATTTATTTGAGAAAATATCCTTACAAAAAATAATTTAAAAATGAACTGAACTATTTTTAAAGACCTTTTCTAATTCTGGCCACTGTTCTTCTTTTCTACTGAATTTGATAAAGAAGGCACCAGAGTAAAAATGAAATCCCATCCTGTCCTTGATGTGACTCTGGTGAGACTGACAAAGGTTTTGAAGAACAGTTTTTCTTGACAGTATTTTGAGGAGTACGCCCATGTATATATATAATTTTTTTTTTTTTCCCCCAGGCAAACCTTTTCTTTTCCTTTTTGCCCCAAATAAACATCAGTCTTAAGTGCACTTGATCCTGAAGCTAAGAAAAAAACTCTTATGTCTTCTAATAGAGGGGAAAAAAAATAAGAAAGAAGCCATAGAGCTTGCAGTTACCATGCCAACACTATTCCCTGGGTGTAGCCACACAGAAGTGGATGCTGTGAAATTAAGCTCTTCGTGATGAGTAGGAGGTACCATTCCATGTGGCAGTTCACTGAAGCTTTCACGTGCATTATATTTTACCGTTTGTATGTTTAATGTTATGATTAATCTGGTCTTTCTGTTGTTCCCTTCTCCCTCTTTGTGCGCACTACAGTTTCCTATTTTTGTGGGATGTGAGAAAACTTGGCATTTCAAAACATACAGTGTATAGTAATTTCTGTGAAAAATGGATTAGAAAATGGATATGATGTGATAAAGAAAGGGTGGCTTCTGACTCAAATTCTGCCTGACATCTAGTTGTCTCTCTGAATTTGTATGAGTTGTACTCTGCTCTTGTTTCCTTTGTACTTGCACAGTCTATTTTGGGGGTCAATATGGGATTAAGCAAAATGTTTCACAAGGGGACCACTAGCAAAAATAACACAAGACTGGCGCAGGACAAAATTACTTTTAAGTGTGTTTCTGTGCTTACATGTGATTTTTCTACAGCTGATCTTTAAGTTGGGGGAGGCAACAAGAGATTAGGGGGTACTCTTCTCAGTAAATTTTTAAGCAGGTTGTAAATCTTTGTTGCCTTCAGAGATCTTAATTGGAATTGTATGTTACAATTTCTACAGTGTTGTTCTATTTTAATATTTTGATTTAGTGACTGCTTTGGAAAGCACCTCTAGTACCTTCACAAACTTACTTCTAGAAGGAAATCCCTTCTGTGAGTTAAGGAGCTCAGTTGGTTTGTTTTGCTTTGTTTTGTTTTGTTTTGTTTTCTACCAGCTTGTTTCTCAATCCTCCAGTCACAAACACATGCAAAGTACAGGCAGAGCTGTTTATAATGTGGTGAGCTTGCCAAGTTTACTTACTTGAACTTTCTTGGAAGGCTATATTGGTTATATAAGTGGAAATTCAGTGGGATATTTTACTAACACTTTTTCAAGGCTCTTGGGAAGTTTCTTTGTGCTCTAGAAATGCCAGTCTTGAAGATTTAGACTAAAAATATCATAAAACTCATGCACCTCCAAAATCTAGTAGTCTATTTAGATCTTTTTTGGGTTATATTAAAGAAAACAGTCTTTAACTCAATAGCAGCTAATTAAAAATATCTAAATTGAAATGGCTTTGCATACTGATTTTTGCTAAAGGCATAAAGCAACAGAGTAAAATTAATGTTAACTGTGTTAAATAAAGTCCCAGTGAGGTTTCCTTCCTTCCAGAACAGTTATACTAAGAGATGTTCAGCATAGCAAAAAGTGCACTTTGTCAGTGTTTATTATAAAACATTGAAAAGTCAGCTAAAAAGGTAACTAAATCTATTACTGTTAGTTATGTGGAATTATAAAAGGGATTAATACATATTGCAGTGAAGTTTTAAAAAGTGGTCTGCTAGTTGATAGAAGCTTATCATGCCAAAACTTGGGGGCTGTGGTTTATACCTAATAAGTGCAACTGTGTATACTGGCGACTTAGGAATTGAGACTTCAACATACCTAAGATACTTATGTATCTGACTTTTTCCTGTCAACCACTGGTTTCTTCTGGGAGTGTTTTTCTGAGATGGCAGCCAGAGCTTCGTGTATTTTAATCTTTATATTGCATCAGGCCCAATGAAGTTGTTTTCGGTATCTGCCAGCCTTGTGTTAATGAGGCTAAACTAGAAAGGGGGATGAGTGTAGAAAATCCAATTAGAAGCTGCTGCATAACAGCTGTTATAACAACATATAGTACAGGTGCAGAAAAAATACACGGATGATGGACTCTAATTTTTAATATATATGTATATTTTATGTGACATACATAATTGCCTGTCTTGGATATCTGCCTGATAGTCTGTTTTGGACTGTCTCATTTGCATGGTAAGCTATTTTCCTGTGACTCCATACGATATATGAATTCCTTTAGCAGTTGAGGCTGACTGCTTAGTTACCCACAAAATTTGACTGTGAAAGCACAGGAGTTGTAATTGTGACTTAAAAATTTTCATAGCCCCAATCTTTTCCTGTAAAAGGTATCAATTAACTAAACTGAGGGGAAGGATCTGGAGCTACAAGTTACTAAAACTTACCTTTTCTGTATTTTTATAGAATCCCTTGAATAGGTTATATTTTTATGTTGTAGCCTGTAGGGATTGTTTTTCGATGAACGATAAATGTAATGAACTTTTCACTTGTTGAAAACATCAATAAGCACATACCAACTTGCCAGATTTTTTTCCTGTAAGCAAGGAAGCTGTTGACTCTAATGTTACATCATCATCTTTGGACTTCTCATGGTCTTTTAGAAACTGAATTGGGTAAGGCCAAATTCTGCAGCTGGAACTCAAATGAAACTAATGTTGCCCCATGGAATGATCACATACCTGCTGCTACGTTAAAAAGAACTCTACTATTATATTTGTGACCCAGCTTAGAGGAAGACTGTTTTTCAAAAACCTTTAATTTGGTCATGTTAGCTAATGAACTGAGCAGGCCTCAAATGTAATAATTTTGTAAAGCAATATGTATAAATTGCATTACTGTCTGGAGAAAGTAAACTTTTGCAGCTACTTGAATGAGAAGAAGCCAGGCAAAAGCAGGACATGACAGTTAAATGAGTCACGTGTTCCTGAAGTTAGTCTGAAATTTTTAGTCCTAACTAGTGGTTAATGCAAAGTTTTTAATTGTGAATTACAGGAGATCGCCTCACAGAGCATACTTTAATCTTTACATCATGCATTGCCAGGCAGAACACCTGGAAATATGATTTAAGTGATAACTCTATGTACTACATCTGTCTACCTTGCGCTACACAGGAAATGAGAGTGGTATTCTGATGCCTAAGTGAAGACATGCCTCTGAATTAAAATGCATCAGGTTGTCTGAATGCGGAAATCAACCACCTGATTGAAAGTGTGCATCATAAATATTAATTCTAACTGCATTGTAAAAATAGAAAGCATGTTACAAACTCTAGTTAATAAACAGACACCGACTCCCATGTTCTTCAGGTATATTTTCAGAAGAGTATCAATTCACTTCTCTTGTAGTGGATTTGTTTGTCAAACAGAGACCAGAACCTTGGTGTTTGCAGCTTGATCCTAGAGTGTGCTTGTGTGTTATTCTTTGTGTGTTGAGTTGCTTTCAGGCTTGAATCCTGAAGGGTCTAATATGGAGATTGTGTGTTGCTAAATAAACCTTGATCTGCAGAGGAAGAGTGGAGGGGAAAATTGCAGCCAAATAATGGGCTAAAAAGAAGTGAGGCATCATTAATCATAATCCACTGCTGGCGATAGGCATTATAGTAAATGTTACCAGTCACATTAAACTGGCAACGTGTTGCTCTCACAGGAATCTCTGAATATTTAAAGACAGTGCAGCACAGTTGTGTGATGGGAACTTCCCAAAATGATAGTAAAGTCTGTTGAGTATCCCCATACAATTCTAAAATGTAAGAATAAAATTTCCTCACTTAATTATTGCCCAAGCAAAAAACCTAGAGTTGAACTATATGTCTGGGAAAATAATTAAGGCCCCTATAATGTGCTTGTCATTTCTGGTATTGGGGAAAGTAGTTCTGAGTTTTGCTATTATACTGACTGACAGGTTTCAGTGTTTCTTGATGCCTTGCTTTTGCTCTTAGGAAAGCTCATTATTTCAGCCCTGCTAGCAGATCTTACTAGGTATTGACGAAATGACAAAACCCCTCAACTGCCTGAATGTCTTATATTGCTGTTGGTACTGGTAATGAAGTAGCTGTACTTAATGAGGCATCAAATTCTTCAAATTAAATATTTAGTGTTTCTTTGAGAGGTGTCTTAGAATTATAGAGCCATAGAAAGGTTTGGGTTGGAAAGATCATCTCTTTCCAGCCTGCCTGCCATGGGCAGGAATGCCTTACCCTGGACCATGTCACCCAAGGCTCTGGCCAACCTGGCCTTGAACACTTAATGTCAGTACTTCAAATTTCTTTTTGGCAATGTTAGTTGTCAGACTACTTGGAAATTTTACATAATTGTTATGTAGTTTAAAGCTGTTTAACAGTAATGTTGTTGAAGATGTTTAGCTATGAAGAATGTAGTCACAGTATTCAAGAATAGAAATAACATTAATGCAGCTCATTTTGAAAAAATATTGTATACAACAGTAGCAGCATAGTCTATTGACTATTGGGTAGGGTTGGTCCTAATACACAAGTAATTTCAATGTTTTGTTATTTGCAGTATGTTTATAGAATAAACTTATGAAAGTGGAGCTTTATATAACAGTCCCTGAAAATATAGAGCAATAGCTAAATTAAATATGAGTGATTTAATGGAGAAAGAGAAGGAAATATATAAGTAATGAAAAAATAGTGGCAGTAAAAGTAATACTAACTTGGGCGGGAGAGCTGGTGAAATAAAAATGATACAGAATACAGGGTGGTCAGTGTAAGGAAATGACCAGTTGAAGTGCAATCATGCATGGTGTCTTCACCATAGAAAGACTAAGAGATTTGTAGGAGATGTTACTAGACATTCTCTGTTTTGTTTAGGGATTCTCTACTCTAAAACACTTCAACATGAATGTGTAGAAAGTGGGTCTACACTGGTGACCTTTGAAAGAAGACAACATTTGAGGGGAAAATTCTATCCCAGAGGTTTATTTCACTGCCTATTGTATTGTAAGCTGGGAAGGAGAGGTTATGCTGTGGGATTTTTCGCCTTTATTTGTTTATGCAGTTATGTTGCCTTTTTTTGCTTATGCTTATACTGTCATAGTTTTATTTCCTTAAAGCTTATGCTGTGTTTAAATGCACAAATTGGCATACAGGCGTGCAGGGTTTAATAATAACGAGGCATAATAGCATTTCACTTTTTTGTCTGTACTCTGATGGCAACGTGTTTCATTAGCACTCTGGTTGCAGTGCTCTTGTTCCTGTCTTGCTGCTGGATTCTGAAAGCACTTGACCAGTTGATCTTGGAAAGGTGCTGAGCTTTTTTCCAAAACCTTTCATACTCACTGTCAGCAAGTGTAATTTTTAACAGTTTGATCTTATATGTAAATCACTGAAATAGAAGTGGAGGAATCACTAATTTTTTTATGATTTTTATTGAACCAGAGAATCGAGAATCTGTATGCAGTAAGATAGATACCTTTCTGCAGTACTTGTAAAACTAGGTGAATAATACAAAGATCTCAATGCAAGGACAGTGGCTGCTTTTCTGTGCAGTCAGTAAATGAAAGAAGCTTTTTCTGCTTTCTGGAAAACTTCCTGTAACATATACCCTGCACCTATGTAATTTAACTTGTATTCTATGTGATAATTTTTACCAGCATTGCTTCTCCATTCTTTGGTGACTATAGTCACACAAATTGATTCTGATAGGCCTTATTAATATCAGAATTCTAGGCAGTCTGTGGCTCATCTTGAGTGATGTATGTAAGCAAGGCTGTGTCATATGTCATACAAAGACATTTTGTGACAAAGGCTAACTTCAAGTATTCAAATTTTTAGTTTCAAGGTTTTAGTTTCTGCAGTAGAAGAATCTCCCCTGGATATCTGTTCTTTTTCCAAAGCTCTCCTTTTTCCCTTTTAAGTCTAAGCCATGATGCTGAAAAAATCTTGCAATACCACTATTTAGATTAACCTTTCAAGTTCTCTAGTGCCTTTCCACATTTTACTGGAACTCTAATTTTTTCCTTTCCTGATTTCCCTGTGTTTTCTACTCTTCTTAAATGTAACTGAATAAACTCAAGATTTGTATAATGTAGAGGAAGTGATTTTATTTAGACCTTTTTCATAGTCTGTTAATCTGTGAAATTGAGTACTGAAGTTGATGTAACAATGGAGTAGTGAGAGGAGTGGGAGAGAACCCAAATGAGAATGGAGAGAGATTCACAGATTATGGAATATAACTGGAAGAGATTTACAAATGTCTTGTGTGAAAGGCTTGAATATGTGGTTATAACATCCCCTGTTGGAGCATGTTTTCATGTGGGACTATATCAATTCCTGGAGAACCGTAAAGGGAAAAAGCACAGTCACTTAATGTATAAAAAGAAAGAATGCTGTAGTAGGTAAGTAACCATATGGAGTGTGTCTGTTAGGAGAAAAATTCATCAAGTTGATCTTTTTCCTAACACTCTTTCCTCACCCCTTCACAAATACATCTGTTTTCTTTCTAGGTTTACATATGGATAGGAGGCTTGTACTACACAAATTACCTTTTAATTTTATTTAAATATTTTAATAGTTTGTGTATTAAAGATATTCTTTAAATCATGGTTTTCTTTCTATGTAACCTCTTGCCTAATTCTATTTATAGCACCAAATTAATATAAAATATTAAAAAATGAAAAAACAAAACAAACAAAAAAAAAACTTATAGGGAAGGACAGTGATTTTTTTGAAAGTTGCAACTAAGAATGTGAAAGCCCAGTAGACCCAAGTTCAAATTTAGAGCTTCAGGGTGATACTTGCAAACTTACCAGTTGATGCTTATCTGTATGTCTGACATAGGTAAGCTTTGACTTCAGTAACACACACCATAATAGTTCAAATGTTACTTAGTTTATATATGCATTAGGAAAGACCTTTTGCAGTTGAAGTAATTATTTTCTACGCCTTTTAAGGTGACCTGTGTGCTTGCTGCTCCTCTGACCTTTATCCCAGCCTATTAGGGTAAATGTGGTTGGCAGCCTTGAATAAGAATCCCCCATATTAAAACAGATGAAAGTTGTGATGTGGGTGTATTTTAAAGAACCTTGTTATTTTATCTTTGTTTCTGTTGTTCTGTTCAGTGATAGTAAATGAGGACCTGCTATCTCCCTGGGTATTTGAGTGCTGCTGCTTTAGGAAAATCTTTACTTTTTCTAAATTTGGGGATTTTGCTTCCTTGTATATTTCTCTGAGTAATTTCACTGTCTTCTTCTGTGTTTTGGAGGTGTTTAGACAAGTAGTTCCTATGGGCAGTGCTGTTTGTTTTGGGCTAATATTTCCTTGATCCTATCAAGGACAAAAACCAAACTGACCATGTTGATAAGTCCATGGGGAAAGAGGAAAAGTGAACAAATCATTAGCTGAACAGCTGTCATGAGCTGATACTAGAAAATTTTAAACAAGAGATGCTTGGGAGAGATTGTTTGAAAAGAAACTAGCCAAGAAAGTAAATATCATACATCAGCAGCTTACTGATGCTGTAGCTCTGATTATTGCCATGAGAACTTTTTGGTTGGTCTTTCTGATCTGGCATTTTCTCCCCATGATTCTTCAGAGAATGTTTAAACCTTAAGGCATGAACAATGCTGTGTCTTGAGGTGAGAGAACAGGACTCCAGGCTGTGTTTTACCACCTACTTCCAGGACTGTTGCATGTAGTCACATTGTCCACAAACTGTACAGTTGAGTATACCCCACTAGGTGGGTGCTCTTGATAAGCCTTTATCTGAGCTATGCTCAATTCATTTGAAAGAGTACCAATGCCTGTCTGCAATGGATGGACAAGGCTTTGGGGGCCAAGAGGATGGCACTGTTTTCTGTAGCCTTGCGAGACGATTGTCAGAGTTTTGAACAAGTACCAATATCTTTAAACGGCTAATTCCAGTTAGATTCTTGTTTATCTTTCCAGTTATTTTGAATTCTAAACTCTAAAGGTACCTTTCAAGACGACCTGTCTGGAAAACATAGGTGTCTAGTTCAGAGGGTTCCCCTCTGAAATCCAGGTAATGACATCCAGGTAATCCAAGTAATGAAATGGCTTTCAGTTTTCTATAAAAATAGAAGTTTACTGTTGGGTCATAGCCAGTTTTTCATCTGTCCAGGTCATCTTTAGAAAATAATCTTTTGTCTGCCTTTCGTCCCCCATACTCCCTTCCCCATGGAGTGTTTTAGGTGATGGAATAATGTATCCTAAAAGCACCTGAGAGCACATATAAGAGATTAAGTGTTGTGGTTAAAGCCCAGCTCACGCAGTTTGCTCACTCACTCCCCCTTCTCTTCCCCCGCCCTGTCCCAGGAGGATGGTGAGGAGAATCGAAAGAATGTAACTCCCATGGGTTGAGATAAGAACAATCCAGTAACTAAGATATAACACAAACCACTGCTGCTACCACCAATAAAAATAATGATAAGGGAAATAATAAGGGAAGAGAATACATCTGCTCACCACCAATACCCAGCCCAACTGAGCAGTGAACCCCCATTCCGGATCCCTGCCCCTGGTTTTTACATCCTGGACATGACGTGCTGTGGTATGGAATAACTCTTTGGTCAGTTTGGGTCAGGTGTCCTCTCTCTGCTTCCTCCTGGCTTCCCCACTCCCTGGCAGAGCATGAGGCTTGAAAAGCCCTTAGTCAGACTAAACATTTAAGCAGTAATTAAAATCATAGAATCATAGAATCATAGAATCATAGAATAGTAAGGGTTGGAAAGGACCTCAAGATCATCGAGTTCCAACCCCCCTGCCATGGGCAGGGACACCTCCCACTAAACCATGCCATCCAAGGCTATGTCCAACCCCACCTTGAATGCCGCCAGGGATGAAGCATCCACAACCTCCCTGGGCAACCCATTGCAGGGCCTCACCACCCTCACAGTAAAGAATTTCTTCCTCAGATCCAATCTAAACCTCCCCTGTTTAAGTTTAAACCCATTACCCCTTGTCCTCTCACCACAGTCCCTAATGAAGAGTCCCTCCCCAGCATCCCTATAGGCCCCTTTCAGGTATTGGAAGGCTGCTATGAGGTCTCCACGCAGCCTTCTCTTCTCCAGGCTGAACAGCCCCAATTTTCTCAGCCTATCTTCATAGGAGAGGTGCTCCAGTCCCCTGATCATCCTCGTGGCCCTCCTCTGCACTTGTTCTAACAGTTCCATGTCCTTTTTCTGTTGAGGACACCAGAACTGCACACAATACTCCAAGTGAGGTCTCACGAGAGCAGAGTAAAGGGGCAGGAGCACCTCCCTTGACCTGCTGGACACACTTCTTTTGATGCAGCCCAGGATACGGTTGGCCTTCTGGGCTGCATGATCATTGGTGTTATCAGCGCTGTTCCCAGGCCAAAAGTCAAAACCACAGCGCTGCACCAGCTACCAAGAAGGAGAAAAATGACTGTTACTGCTGAATCCAGGACATTAAGATATGTAAATGAATTGCAACTCATTGCAGTCCTATAATTAGGTAAAAGAGAGCACAGTATGTCTCTGAACACAGAAAGCAGGGTGAAGTACTTTTTTGTTCTTTTTTTCTTTTTTAAGGAAAGATGTGGCAGCAGCATAATGATCTTGTACTCAGATTCTTCAATACTTAGATATGCTGCAAGAACAGCCATTGTAAAGCAGATTAATGCTACAAAAAGGTAGTGTCAAACACATTATCTCTTTGTTTCATACAGATTTAGAAACATGATTTCCCTCAAGCTTGTGCACTTTTTGTATAATTATTAGTCTTCTGTGCAAACTTTATTGTAATGAAGCATAAATCTGAGGAATATTTCACAATTTAATTTAAATGAAGGCTGATCTTTAAGGCAACTGGAATGCCTGTTTTAAAAACAGTGTTTATATTTGGAATATGTACTCTGATTATTGTGGATTAAATACTCCTTTGGCAGATAGTTCTCTACAGAGTCCTCATTAGGCTTTACCTTAACAGTTGAGCAACAGTTACTATTATAGAGTCCTACTTGAAAAGTGATCTGCTTATCAGATTCCGTATATAGAAAAAACTCTATATATTGAGTTTGTACTAAAGGTTTTGATCAAAAGAAGATGAAAAAGGGAACAGTATCTTCCAACTCTAGATTTTTTTAAAATTATTTTTATTTTTATTTTTTTTTTAGGTAAAAATGTTTCAGGTGCTTCTTCTGATTCTTCCATAAAGCATTCTGAGAGTCACAATAATGTGTTGGCTATGCTTGCATTTGTGTCACATGATAGTTAACTCTATTAGCAGCAACTGTATTCCCAGCACCCTGTGAGGATCTACTTCTGCTTTTAGAAACTGATTTCAGGAAATAATTTTAAAAATGGTCTCACTTATCATAGCTCTGCTGGCAAGTGATTGCATGTAAGAATGGAACAGGTTGGTTTTGCTGTGGGTTTTGGTTTTTGTGTTTGTTTGTTTGTTTCTTTTTTTCTGGTGGGTTTTTTGTTTTGGTTCGTTTTGGTTTGTGTTTTGGTTGGTTTTGGTTTTGTTTTGTTTTCTTTTTTTTTTTTTTTTTTTTTAATGAAAGTGATTACTGTAAAATGCTTCCAACTCAGTAGTGACCTTGAAAACGGAAGTAGATCAGTTTTCAAAGGCTGACACTGAAAATGGCTTTGGTGATAAAGTCCGTATCTGTTGCAAATGATACTTGGTCTCAACCCAAAGGTGATACTAAACCTTAAAAAGCGATTCCTCTCTACTAATCCAGTTTATATATATAAAAATTTTTTTCTCCAAAGTTAGAGCTAACATCCAGTAACTTCAACTTTGGCTACATGTACACACCTAGTACAAAGATCTATATTTGAGGTAAGATCCTAATGGCTGGCATATCATTGCTTGTCCCACTAGTTAGAGGCACTTACATTAAAACTGGTTTTTAAAAATTATTTATTTATTTTAAATTTTTGTTTGTCTTGCTGACGTAGGTCAGTCTGCAACTGGAAGGAAAGGATGGGCTGTTACTACTGTTACAAACTGGCATAAAAGTTAAGTTCTCTGAGCACTGTGATGTAAAGGTGGAGTATTTTTTTTAGCTCTTGACTTATAAGGATACCATAAAATCTCACCTTTGATGCTTTGTGTATAAGAAGGGGTACATTTCATTCTTAATTCCAAGAAACTGCATAAATCTGTGATGCTCTTTGTAGAAGAGCAAAGCAGTGATTTGTATTGTTGGAAAAATTCTGAGCTGTAACACTGAGTGACTTCCCTGGTGACTTTCTGTCAAAGACATTTTTAAAGGCATCTCAGCACCAAATTGTTCTTTATGTTTTTTGAAAATTCCTCCTGTGAAAACAAAGGTGACTTAGAAAGGCTTTTCAATTGGAAAGCCTTTGATAAAACTTCATACTGGTTTTACAATTTCAGAGAAAACATTCTTAATGTAATAGTTACTTGCTTACAAACTCCTGCTTTCTCAAATGCATTCTTATTAATAAGGAGGCCATAATGATTGTTTGGATGCCTGATCTGAATCCCTGAAAAGGATGAGTTGTGAGCAGTGTGCCCTGAAAGAAGTGCCTTACAGAGAGCAGTGTTTTAGTGCCTTGTTGACTGTTGCATAAACATGTACTGAATTCTCCCGTGCAGGTCTCCATATTTATTGCATGTTTAAGAAAGGCTGAAAGAGCTGTGGTTGCTCAGTCTGACAAGAGAAGGCTCATGGAGCGCCTTATAACTGTCTTCCAATACCTAAAGGGGGCCTACAAGAAACAAATTTGGAGAACGCTTGTAGTGACAGGACAAGAGGGAATGGCTTTAATCTGCTAGAGGGGCCTTTGAGGTGATATCTTAGTAAGAATCCCAACACACCCAGTCGGTTGGTAGCACCTATAGTAAAAGTTTGGAGCAATGTAGGGATATTCCAGCTGCTCCAGCCAATGACCCGACTTCAATTGGATCTCGGCTCAAATGCCTCTACAAAAATGCCCATAGTATGGGGAACAAACAAGAGGAATTAGAGATGTGTGCACATCTACGGGGGTATGATATCATAGGCATCACAGAAACATGGTGGGATGACACCTATGACTGGTGTGTTGGAATGGAAGGTTACCGGCTCTTTAGGAAAGACAGGCCCGGTAGGTGGGGAGGGGGAGTTGCTATTTATGTTAGGGATAGGCTAGAGAGTATGGAACTCTGTCTGGGGACAGGTGAGCAGTCGACAGAGAGTCTGTGGGTCAGGGTTAAAGGGAGAACAGCGATGGGTGATATTATTGTGGGGATCTGTTACAGACCGCCTGACCAAGGGGACTTGCTGGACGAAGCGCTCCATAGGCAGATAGGAGCAACCTCACGCTCGCAGGCCCTTGTTCTCATGGGAGACTTCAACTACCCTGATATCTGTTGGAGGGATGGTACGGCCCGGCACAAGCAATCCAGAAGGTTCCTCGATTGTGTGGAAGACAACTTCCTTCTGCAAGTAATAGAGGAGCCGACAAGGAGAGGTGCCATGCTTGACCTCGTGCTCACCAACAGGAAAGGGCTGGTTGGGAATGTGATGCTCCAGGGCAGCCTTGATTGCAGCGATCATGAGATGGTCGAGTTTGAGATCCTCAGGACAGTGAGAAGAGCGTGCAGCAAGCTCACTGCCCTGGACGTCAAGAGAGCAGACTTTGGCCTCTTCAGGAACCTGCTCAGTAAGGTTCCATGGGATACAGCCCTAGAGGGCAGGGGGCCCAAGACTGTTGGTTGATATTCAAGGATCACCTGCTGCAAGCTCAGGAGCGATGCATCCCAACTAGAAGGAAGTTCAGCAGGAGGGCCAGGAGACCTCCTTGGATGGATAAGGAGCTGCTGAGCAAAATTCGAAGGAAAAAAGAGGCTTATAAAAGGTGGAAGCAAGGTCAGGCGGCCTGGGAAGGATACAGGGATGTTGTCCAGGAAGCTAGGGACCAGGTTAGGAAAGCTAAGGCCCACTTAGAATTAAACATGTCTAGGGATGTTAAGGATAACAGGAAGGGATTCTATAGGTACATTGCAAATAAAAGACAGGTTAGGGACGCTGTGGGCCCTCTCCAGAAGCTATCAGGAGACCCGGCTACCCCAGATTTGGAGAAGGCTGAGGTTCTTAATGACTTCTTTGGCTCAGTCTTTACAGGCAAATGCTCTGACCACACCACCCAAGTCTTGGAAGGCAGACACAGTGACAGTGAGAATGAAGACCCTGGGCCCACTGTAGGAGAGGATCTTGTTCGGGACCACCTTAGGAACCTGAATGCATACAAGTCCATGGGACCGGATGAAATCCATCCACGGGTCCTGAAGGAGCTGGCAAATGTAGTTGCTAAGCCACTGTCCATCATATTTGAAAAATCATGGTGGTCAGGTGAAGTTCCCGATGACTGGAAAAAGGGAAATATAACCCCCATTTTTAAGAAGGGGAAAATGGATGACCCAGGGAATTACAGACCAGTCAGTCTCACCTCTGTGCCTGGCAAAATCTTGGAGCGGATTCTCCTGGAAGGCATGCTAAGGCACATGAAAACCAACAAGGTGCTTGGGGACAGCCAGCATGGCTTGACTAAGAGGAAATCCTGCCTGACCAATCTGGTGACCTTCTATGGAGGGGCTACGGAACTGATGGACAGGGGCAGAGCAGTTGATGTCATCTACCTGGACTTGTGTAAAGCCTTTGACACTGTCTCACATGACATCCTTGTCTCTAAGTTGGAGAGACATCAATTTGATAGGTGGACCACTCAGTGGATAAAGAACTGGCTGGATGGCCGCATGCAAAGAGTAGTGCTCAATGGCTCAGTGTCCAGCTAGAGACCAATAACGAGTGGTGTCCCCCAGGGATCGGTGTTGGGGCCAGTCCTGTTCAACATCTTTGTTGGTGACAAGGACAGTGGGATTGAGTGCGCCCTCAGCAAGTTTGCCAATGACACCAAGCTGTGTGGTTCGATTGATACATTGGAGGGAAGGAATGCCATCCAGAGGGACCTTGACACGCTTGTGAGATGGGCTGATGCCAACCTAATGAAGTTTAACCATGCTAAATGCAAAGTCCTCCACCTGGGTGGGAGCAATGCCAGGCACAGCTACAGATTGGGCGGGGAGGAGATTGAGAGCAGCCCTGCGGAGAAGGACTTGGGGGTGTGGGTTGATGAAAAAATGAACATGAGCCGGCAGTGTGCGCTTGCAGCCCAGAAGGCCAACCGTATCCTGGGCTGCATCAAAAGGAGTGTGACCAGCAGGTCGAGGGAGGTGCTCCTGCCCCTTTACTTTGCTCTCGTGAGACCTCACTTGGAGTATTGTGTGCAGTTCTGGTGTCCTCAACATAAAAAGGACATGGAAGTGTTAGAACAAGTGCAGAGGAGGGCCACGAGGATGATGAGGGGACTGGAGCACCTCTCGTATGAAGATAGGCTGAGAAAATTGGGGCTGTTCAGCCTGGAGAAGAGAAGGCTATGTGGAGACCTCATAGCAGCCTTCCAATACCTGAAGGGGGCCTATAGGGATGCTGGGGAGGGACTCTTCATTAGGGACTGTGGTGAGAGGACAAGGGGTAATGGGTTTAAACTTAAACAGGGGAGGTTTAGATTGGATCTGAGGAAGAAATTCTTTACTGTGAGGGTGGTGGGGCCCTGGAATGGATTTCCCAGGGAGGCTGTGAATGCTTCATCCCTGGTAGCGTTCAAGGTGGGGTTGGACATAGCCTTGGATGGCATGGTTTAGTGGGAGGTGTCCCTGCCCATGGCAGGGGGGTTGGAACTCGATGATCTTGAGGTCCTTTCCAACCCTTACTATTCTATGATTCTATGATTAAGAAGGTCTTTCCTGTGAGGGTGGTGAGGCCCTAGCACAGGTTGCCTAGAGAAGCTGTGGCTGCACCATTCCTGGCAGTGTTCAAGGCCAGGTTGCACAGGGCTAGCAGAAACCTGCTCTAGTGAAAGGTGTCCCTGATATGAGGAAGACAAGTGCCAGGAAAACATAGAGTTAAAACACTCTTAATTTAACTTAGGTCTAAGAGAATAAGGTTTGTAAGTCTGTGGTGTGATAACAGAGTTTAGTAGTTTTACTAACAAGAGTGAGTTTCCATCCTTCTAATGAGTGAATTCTTTCTTACCATCCTTTTAATTTATCAGTTGGTTTGGAGACAGTGACTCCCAAACATCTGCTAGCTTAAGATGCTCCTTGTCTGCCCATCCTGTCCTGCTTGCAATATATTTTGTACGAAGGTGACACTTCTCTAAATCTTTGCCAGCTCTCAGAAACTTGCAGATACGGCTGGTTTCAGCTAATTGTGATAACTGGGGCATCCAACTGTGCCAAAGGTGAAAAGTGCACCCTGAGTGAGGAAGACTGCTTACTTCATCTTGAAGACCCCTGCCCACGACCATCTGAGGGCAGTGTGCAAGCGACAAAAGGGAGGAGACTTATGATAATGAGTAGCTAAACTCATTGTAATATCCCTCCACTCTCTCGGAAACCTAATGAGCATGTATGTTTGCGTGTAATAAGTATCTGCTTACTTAACCCCTAGGTGTGCAAGTTTGGAGGAATGATCCCGTAATAAACATACCTGCTTTATAACTCTCCCTGAGTTTTCGGGTCTGATTCCGTGCTTCATCCCTGCCTATGGCAGGGAGCTGGAACTGGATGAGTTTTAAGGTCCCTTCCAACCCAAACCATTCTATGATTGCACACTGTATTTGGTCCTTTTCTTCATGTGTTTCCTTACTAACCTATTCCTAGCTTCCAAACCGTGTTGACTTGGATCCCTACTGAAGTTATTTGTGGTTTTTTAGCATCGTGTTAATGGTGGGTTTGTGTGGTCAGGGTTATCTGTGTGAAAGTTCTTACCAGTCTTGAGCTACCCATTACCAGCATCACTTCCATAAACAATTAGAATATGCGCAGGAACAAATACTGCTCTTGCGCTACAAACTGAGTTTTCTGACATAAAAATCAGTTGTGTTGTTCACTTATATTGCATGCTATTATATTGCTGCAGAAAGGTGTAAAACATTTGAGGACAAGATGTAAATCATAATAATAGTGATGAAGGGTTGCTCTTCCTCCATTTGCCAAATACTTATCTCCACATAAAAAATACATCTTGGTGACTATTTTTGGGATCATTATGTTAAAAAAAAAAAAAAAGTTTTTTTTTTTTTGTATTGTCAGCATTGCATGTATTTTCAATAATCATAGTACTTATGCTGCAGATCCTTGGGGAGAGATAAGCTGCATTTATGCCTGTGTTGTTAATAGCAAAGCTGGCTTAATTTTCAGATTTCAGAGCTTTTTACTCAAACTGCATTTGAAAACGTGGTTTTCATTTAGCGAAATTAATGGGGCTAAAACTTGCTCAGTAACTGCATGACATTTTAAAGAATTTTTCAATTTTTTTTATGCCATGTGGCATCAGCTTACAGTACTTGGTGTCCTTTTTAAGGAATGTAAGACTAGAAGGGACCATCTGGGTTATGAAATGCAAAGCCCTCACAATAGCAGGCAACACAGACAGAAACAGAGCTGGTACAGAAAGACCCACAGAAATGCGTGTTTGGGGTTCTTTTTCATGTACCCTCCCTTGCCAAAAGCAATAAAGAACTTCTGATATATTTAATACATGGGAAATGCTTTATTTAATAATAAATTTAAAATAAGTCTATTTTACTTTATTAAACATTTAGTAAATGTTTAATATTTTATATCTAAATTTTTAATCTTTCTAATTAAGAAAAAAGTGAAGTACTGTTTCAGATTTTATTGTGGCCAAGAATAAAAGGTAAAATGTAATGAACTGCATACAAATTTCGAGAAAAAAGAAAGCACTTGCAATTAACTGAGAACAGAATTCAGAAGACTCGCAAATTTTTGCAGTTTATTTGCAGTTTATTTATTGCCAACTGCATTTCTGAAAACAACAATGAACCACTAATTGGCACGCAGTATGTATAAACATCTTCACTGTTTGGAAGGGACATCAAGGCTACTGAAGAACAGCCATCCAAAGCACAGCTCTGTCATTTTGAGCTACAAGTGACATTGCATTTCATGGGATAAATTATCTTTATCTTCATGATGAATATGAAGTAACAATTATTAAAGGATGATGGTCTAGTAATGCAGCTATTCATTGTAAGCAATTTTTACTGGGTTGATTTCAAGTTAATTTCTAAAAACAGCATCTTTTGTTCAGAGAAGAAAGCTTTCCAACCCTAACTATTCTATGATTCTACGTTAGTGTAACATTGTTCCAATCAGCATTGGCACATAGGTAGCATTTCAGTTTATTTTAATAGGAGGAGGTTTTCAGAGCCGTAAAGAGGGTATTTGTTATTTAGTTCTTCAAGGAGTTCAAAAAAGTGAGATTTTTATTTTTGTCTGAGTGTCTTTTGAAAGACACATCATTTTTCCATATTTGAGAGAAAATGAACAGGTGAATGTATACCTTTTGTATTGGAGTTTCTTAATCCACAGGGACACGTACTACATAGAATCAATCTCCAGAAGAGATATATGCATGAGGAAATTCCCTCTTGCCCGCTCTTTCTCCTTTGGGATCTGTATAGAGAGTAGAGAGATAAATTCTGGCAGAGTATTAGGTATTTTTCATTCTTCACATATTATCTGTGATTACTTTTAATTATTTCTATTGTTTTTAGGGAAATTTTATGTCATAAAGTAAAAATACTTTGCCCTTGTCTGAATGAAAGAAATAATGTAATACTATGGAGGAGGATGGACTGGCAGTATCAAACATGCACATATGCATGACAATAAATCCACCAGTTCTTTCCTACAGCTCTTACATGAGTGGTTATAAAGCAGCTGAACAGTTCTGCTAGTCTATGTTAATATATACAAATACAAACATGACAGTTCATGCACACCTAACACACACATCAGTCCGTACAGATGCAGTCTTGGGTGTGGGAAGTCATGAGCATGGTTAGCATGGTACAAAGTTCCCTCTTGAAGGCAAATTTTCCAATGCTCCTAATTGTTTCTTGACATGTCTCCCAGCTCCTGCCTTTTGGCTTCATTACTGTGAAGTTGCTAAGTGTCATGATCTGTTCCTGTGAAACACGTAACACAGTTAGGACTGGTTGGACAAATTCTGTCTTTGGATCTGTACAGTTCCCACTTGCTCAGACTTAAGCTGCTTGCAGAAACACAAAGATAAAAGCTGGCCTAAAAAGTAAAACATCTAAGACTGAAAATGTGGCTGTTGGTCTGCTGATGGGTGCAACTGTGTATTCACACTGAGGGTACTTGATCTGCTGAGGTGTTAGGAGCAGATTGTGCTTGAGTAATACAAAATCTAAAAGTCGGGTTAGGTTGTTTATCATAACTATATTATTAAAGTGCACATGCTTTATGGATTTTAAGTAATTAGATTTCTTGCTGTCTGTACAGTTTATTCAGCTCACTTTGTATCTTGAAATGATTGTAAGTCTTGCTGTCAGATGCTTTTGAGTGATACCTAGAGAAGTTAATTGATCTTGGAAAAAGTAGACGTGTTAGAATGATTTTTAAAAAAACAACTCTTTATTATTAAGAGCTGGCAATTGTCACCATCTCCTTTAGATCCTATTTAGGTATAGCTCAGGTAAAGCTTTATTCATTCAGAATTTTGCCTAGCAGAGATTGTAAGATTTGTTTCCAAGTGTCACATTTAATTTATATAGTACCCCTACTTATTTAATTTACAATAGTAACACAAATTAATTAAAGTCTTATTTAAAATGTTATTTAAAATTATAGTAATATACAGTTAGAGCAGGCAGTAAAATAGAAAGTTATTAAATAACTTTGTAGATGCAAACAGAAATTCCAATTAAAATAATTTTGGTTTCCTCATGCTTCTGTAAAGTCAGCACACAATACAGGAAGTACAGAACACTAGATAATAAATTTCAGAAGGTTAAAACAGGTGGTAATTAAAAAAACAAAGCAGAATAACAAATATCGCCAAACCCCCAAGCCTCTGTGTATTTCTCTAGTGATTGTGGAGCCCTTCTTTTCCTTCTTTATGCAGAACATTTCTGTCAAGGTCAGTTCTTTCCTAACCCTTGCAAAGAGATATACCACCACAGAAATAGAAGCAGATACTGCTTCATCTCTCGTACGTTGAGTAATCTCAGTACTGGTAGGGTTTTTTTGCCTGTTACTATCTACATCTGTTTTAAAAACTGTACTGTTGGGGGAAATATTCTGCTTAGCATTTCCAGTTGCAAGTATGTAAAACAACCAATCTGACAAACCATGCACACTGCTGAGCGCTTTAAAATTGCGAAACAGCATTTAGCACAGAGTAATATTGTAGCAGCTTTGTTCTTGTGAAAGAGTGGGCAGCAAGTGTGCTACTGAAGCAAGCAGTATTACTTGTTGGGAGCTTCTTGCATTTTTTTAATGAAAATGATATTGCTTGCCTCTTTATTGTTGTTTATTGTTTCACACTGCTTTGCTATTTGCATTCAAATGGTTATCTCTTTTGAAGTTCACATCTAATGTCTTCAGGAGACAGGGAAGGAGTAGCTTTAAGTGATCCCTTTGACAACATCTAGTGGTCTTTGCTGACTGCTAACAGAGCTTTTTATCTCCAGTATCTCAGGGTGTGATATCAGATATAAATTGATGAATTTCAGCAGACTTAGATTGAACAAACCTTTTGTGGTTTAAAATAAAATCCCCAGAAACTACTGAGAGGCACCCTCCAGAGCCCTTTTCCTTAGAAGATAAGGGCAAGGATAAGATGGCCCTAACACTTATGTTTTCCCCCAGTAAGATACAGGAAGAATTTGGAAGCTTCCCCCCCATATTTATTGATTTATTTTTATTTTCTTATTTTTCCTATTTTCCCATGTGCAATCAAGACAGTATTCATTTTGAAAGAGGCATGTGTACATGATGGTCTGGGCTCGTCTTGTAGCTGAAATGCTAGCTCTTCTTGTAGGTGAAATGCTAGCTGGTTGTCTTTGCTGAGAACATCGTGAGTGAGGGTTCAGTTTCCTGGGATGTTATGACTCAAAGAATGATGCAATTCTACCTCAAAAGTCTGATCTGTCTGGGAATGCATTTCTAAGAAGCCCTCAAAGATAACTGTAGCTGTTGTGCAGCAGCAGGTAAGCTGCCTGGATAAACCGGTTCTTTCCCTTAGTCTTTCAGTCTTCGAACTCATGTTCTTTGATCTTTTTGTAATGACTGCTGGAAGACTCCAGTATGGGTGTTTACAGTGAATAATATTTTAATATTCTGAATGCTTCCAAATGCAATTTTGGGTTGTATGTATTTGCTTGTTTTGTCATAAAATTATTTTGGTGGGTGGCAAAACAATGTAAAATTAAGTAGATAACAGCGTACAACTTTAATGTTATATAGTAATGACTACTGTGAGCTACTTTTGGTATGGGCTTTCTCTGTGCACCAAGCATAGCATCTGTCTTTCATGCAGTCTACATTTGTACTGAGGTGATGATTCTGAAGTTGGAATCAATAAGCTGAGAGAATTAGTCATTATATAAGTATTGTGTCCTTTCCCAGGGAATTTAATCAGTGACACCATGCACAACTAATTTGAGCAAATCTAAGCAGATTACAGTAGGATCAGGAGCAACCATATATTCATAACAATCAGACAACACTTGTATTAACTGTTTGGATTAAAATCAGAATTTGAATTAAAATTCAAGTGAGGCCCATTTGCCTTTAACTAGTTTTTTGGAAATAATCAGCTGCTGAAGTACACATTGAGGCATTTCACTAACCTTCAAAAGAATGCCTGAGATGTTAATATGCCAGTCATGCTGATGACCTGTTCACGAAAGCTGAATTAGCAACTGCATTTGCACTCATCTGCAGATGAAGAGTGCTATTTCAGAACTGTTGTTCTCAAACCATGACTGTATATACCTCTTTGAATGATAATACAACAAACATGTTGATGAAAATGTGTCAGGTTTTATTGTAATGAGTATGAAACATAGCTTTTTAGATATCTGATGAGAAATTTTATGCAATGAATAATAATAATTCATCCAAGGTAGACAGTTACGGCAATCCTGAAAGCTTGTGGGGTGACGGGGTGAGACACAGGGCAACAAAGCAGGTATTCTCAGTGGGGAAAGCTGCTTGACTAGCATTGCACAGCTGGTTATTGCCCGAAAGAATAGAATTGTCTACTCTAAGAGGCTAGCTTGTCTTCTGATAAGGTGACTGGCTGCAGGCTCACTAGCTGACACTGATCTCCTGATCAGTGAGGTGCCTCCCTAACAAGCTGTGCATAAATTCAAGGTTTAACATAGCATAGATTTAAAGGAGGTTGTCAGCTTGGACTGGGAAATTGGACAGTAAATGAGGAGGTGCACAGTGAGGTCCAAGAGTTTGCCTGGGGACAGGTGACAGATGCAGGAGCAGGAATGTGCTTTGCTTTATGTTTCTGCCCCAGCTCCTGCTGCTGGATCCCCCTGTCTTAGCTGCTGATGTTGTGCAGTGACAAGAAAGCAAAGGTAAGGCAGCCTATGAATTGGGACCATGGATGGTAGAGAGATACTGGAAACAGTGAGGCATGAAGTTTGTGAATCAGTACTGTCTTAGCTGCCATAACCTGGTCATTACTCTGGTCATTAAGTTTATCCTCCTGATGCGATGAATAAGTAATACAAGTTATTTAGAATTACAGTGTTAGGCTGCTGTGGAGGTCACCCTTTAGTCCTGGCCTGACTGTTCAGTTAGTTTTTGATTCCATTCTTACCACTCTTTGAGACGAAACCTAGTGACAAGATACTAATCTACAGGCTGGGCAGAGAAGAGATTCAGAGCAGCCCTCTGCAGAAGGACTTGGGGCTATTGGTTGATGAGAACATGAACATGAGACGGCAGTGTGCGCTTGCAGCCCAGAAAGCCAACCATATCCTGGGCTGCATCAAAAGGAGCGTGACCAGCAGGTTGAGGGAGGTGATCCTGCCTCTCTACTCTGCTCTTGTGAGACCTCACTTGGAGTATTGTGTGCAGTTCTGGTGTCCTCAACATAAAAAGGACATGAACTGTTGGAACAAGTGCAGAGGAGGGCCACGAGGATGCTCAGGGGACTGGAGCACCTCCCATATGAAGATAGGCTGAGAAAATTGGGGCTGTTCAGCCTGGAGAAGAGAAGGCTGCATGGAGACCTTGTAGCAGCCTTCCAATATCTGAAGGGGGCCTATAGGGATGCTGGGGGGGACTCTTCATCAGGGACTGTAGTGATAGGACAAGGGGTAATGGGTTCAAACTTAAACAGGGGAAGTTTAGATTGGATATAAGGAAGAAATTCTTTTCTGTAAGGGTGGTGAGGCACTGGAATGGGTTTCCCAGGGAAGTTGTGAATGCTCCATCGCTAGCGGTGTTCAAGGCCAGGTTAGACAGAGGCTTGGGTGGCATGGCTTAGTGTGAGGTGTCCATGCCCATGGCAGGGGGGTTGGAAGTAAATGATCTTGAGGTCCTTTCCAACCCTAACTATTCTACGATTCTATGATTGTCTTGTAGGGTTTTAAATCTAAAACTATGTAAAAGTGATAACTTGAAAGCAGTCATAAGGCATAACTACAAATAAGGAGAAACTAGATATATCAACAGTACTTAAATATCTGTGTGCACTGAAAGAAACCTGTGAAAGAGAAAATGTTAGCCAGAGGAATAAATAAGGCATGTTGTAAGATTCAGGTTTCCTACTGTGTAAATGGCGCAGTCTTTTGTTGGTGAGGATTGTTTTTGCGTAGGTATACCTAACCTGTGCCTGTTTTGGGATTTCCTTAAGATAGTAGTAATAATAGTAATAATAACAACAACAATAATAATATAGGTATACTCCTCAAATGAGAAATATAAGAGATTCAAAGGATTTCACTAAGGGGAAAAAAAGATGTGGTTACAGACCATAGGTAAAAGAAATGGGGACAGTTATGTCCAATAGCTAGTAAATCACTAAAAGCTAGGGCTAACAGATTTGTATCATAAAGCAAAACAGAAAGATAAGTCATACATCCTGCATTGTGATCACTGTGAGTATTTGATGGGAACATTGCTTAGATTATCCATTTACAAATTAGAGATTTTTTTTTTTCATTGAATTGAAGCATAAAGTCTCTCCTAGCTTCACCATGTGAAACTGAAATTACAATAGTTAAATCTCATCAGTTTTTGGCTGCCTCATGTGAGACACAATATCAAATAATCCTCCTCAGCCATTCCTCAGCTTCTCTGTGGTTGCTGGAGTTACAGCTGATGCCTGCTACTCTGTTGTGCTTCCCGGGAAGTTTCAAGTGTGTTGCTTCAGGCATTGACCAGCTCTTTGATATGTAACTGGAGAGTTCAAACTGAAGGTATCCTGAATATAAACGTGGTTTGTTTTTAAGAATCATTGTGTATGCTTATGACAGTGATAGTCTGGTATGTGAGGGTCTGACTACTCAGTGTCTGGGAAACATGCTGCAGTCTGTAGTTTGTGAATTAGCTTGTAAGGGATTACAAGTTTTACATACAGCAACAACTACTTAATGGTGATAAAGTTCCATTTTGATTCTTCTGCTGATGGTATTTTAACATGAAGCATTGTGTATTTTGTAAAAGCAAGCAAAGATGTAATAACAGGAGAACTAACTGAAAGCTCTTGTTACATGATGATTGAATTGAAGAAGTTAGTCCACTGAAGTACCAAGTACCAAGCACTCAAGATACCAGTACAGTGGTAACCAAAGTATGCATGGTGTGTTGATTATTAACCCAGAGATTATTCTCTTTTAGGAAAAAAATAAAAAATGCTGAGTTTATGGTAATTATTTAAAACATTCGGACACTGACATCTTGTGCTTAAACAGCAAGCTGGCACAACGTGATCAATGGCATTCTAAATTTTCACAATTTAAAATGTGCCATGATCACATTGCCTTCCCAGTGAAGCCAGAGGTTTGTATCATTTGCTGTGTTGTAGTAACTACTGTAGTAATCACAAGTGGGTCTTTGATGTATGCATGCAGGAGTAGTTTGTTTTCAAATGTCCCATTTTCAGTCAGGAGTATGCCCAGAATGGTAAATAGTATGACTAGTCTTCAGATCAGTATACTTCAAAATTTAGCACTGAGGTCTGTTGGTGATAGAAAGGATCTGTGTGTATGATTGCTGAAGTGATGGGGCTTTAGAGACATTCCACACAGTGGAATGTAGTCATTAAATTAATTTATAAAGCCTTCCATATATTTTCTTGAGGGTAATTTCTTATTTCTATTTGTGGTAGTGCATACTAAAGCCTAGCGTTTTATAGATGAGTCTTTAATATGAACCACGCCTATCCATTTAGACTTCAGAAACCCAGTGGAGTAAGGATTGAGTCGTTCACCTTGATGCTTCATTGCGTTTGGACTTGCAGGTGACACGTACAAGCTGTCTTAGTTCTATTTGACTTCTCTGCATGTTACTCTGATGGCCTTTCTAATGTTGTTGTTAACATACTTTTTTTTTTTTTTTTTAAGGAGATCAAATTAAGGAGGAAAAGATCAGTAATAAGAAATCTCCCATGGAGGAGATCGTGGCATCTGACACTGTATCTGGGTGACAGAAGCTGGCATTCAGCTACTGTGGTATTAACGTAATTTTGAGATGGCATCACCTTTTGTGTGCAGTGATAAAAGGGACAGTGAGCGTTTTGCATTCAGTATTATTCAAGTCCTTTATCCTGACATTTATTTAATATATACCACTGGTACTGCTGAGTATTAATCTATGTTTTCAAACATACTGTTTCAGGCATATTCCAAGATTACAAGAGAAGGTCTTGTTTGGGGCCCCAGTGGGAGGTTGCTTAGGAGGTAATGTGTGGGTAGGTCAGAAACAAGAGATTTTTAATTAGTTTTACAATTATTTTTGGAGTCTTTCTCCCAGAAAGCCCATAACATTTCTGTTATTTCAACTGCCCAAATACACCCAAATGCAACACAGCAGAGAAATATTTTGGATTGAACTCTTTCCTATAAGTTAATCAGCATTTGTGCTTTTAGAGTAATGCTAAGTTTGAGGTTCCTGATCTTTTTTCCTCTACCAAGTCAAATTTAGCTTCAAAGTACTTTTTTTCACATGGCTGTTGCCACAAGTACATGATGTTTCGTTTGAGACTGACATTGATTTTAGCTGACTGTCGCGTTTGTGTTTAGAATGGCACGCTTGAAAAGCCACAGCCATGGCCTGAAAAAGGCTTAGTCCTGCCTGAATTACTTATTGCGAATTGTCTGCATAGATTTGTGGGTATAAGCTATTGCAGGTGGCCTCAGAGATGAACTTTGAGAAGTGGGTCCTAACTTAAAATAAATTTTTCCTAATTTCCAGGGCACACTTGTATAAATATAACGTATAAATATGTGTTGTACAACTATAGGAAGTAGCTGGTGCATGTAAATAGCTTGCAAGAGGCCCAAGACAGGAAACAAGCCAATACACATTTGCCTGTAGAGATCAATGTTGATTGCAAAAGCAGTTGTTTGCTCAAAAATGTTTTGTCAGAGTTCTTGCAATTGAAAAGAGGGATGAAAGTGGTAAAACAAGGCAGCTATTTGGTTTCTGAGAAATAGTCACAAACATAGAATTAGAGCTGTTGTTTGTTGCTGTTCTGCTTTGTTTTCAGATAATGTTGCAGCACAGAAAATCCTGGGATGTAGAAAAAGAATGATCAGTAAATCTGCATTTAAGTAACAGTTGACTTCAAAGACTGCCTTTTATACTGGAGAAGTGTTTTTGGAACATAAATGAATTTGCTTTGAATTTACTTAGTTTGTATTCATACCTCCCTTCTGTCAGTTCCTTGTAATTTCATTGATAATATGTATCAGCTGTGTATTTAAAAACAGTGTAATGATGACATAATTATGCCAAGAAGCATGTGAGGGAACCTTGACAGGTTTGTGGTTTACCAACATAGTTTTACAAGATTAGGCTGGAGCTCTCAAAACCAGCCTACATGAGTTATTTACTTAAACTCTCATAATGCTGAAAATCAAGCTGTGTTATCAGCTGAGCAAGCAGCAAAGTCTTACTGTATTCACTGCTCACCAGTTGGGCCTCTTTGCCTTAGTGGATCCAGTCATAATTCTCCCTTTATTTCAGAATACTAACTGCCGAGAGTAATTTTGATCTCGGCTACAATTTTTTTTTTTTTTAATGCATGATACAGTCTGAGATACAAAGGAAGAAATATTCGTAAGGAAAACTGGAACATGGAACAACAAAACAGAATACAAACTTTTTTATATGATTACCAGAGGTTTTTGTCTTTGGGAGGATAAAATGGCTTTATCTTGCATCTACTGGTCTTATGACCTTTTACCCAGCAGTATTTCCCATCAAAACAGATCAATAATCCTCTTAAGCAGAATGAATAGTGTAACCAGCTGGTGGTACCTGCTTTCAGCATCCTCTGGGAGTTCAGTGGTCTCAGCACAGGCCCTGGCCAGCTTGAAAACAACATTTAGTACAAAATGCATCAGCAGTATTCAGGAATTTCGTGGTTGGTTTGGCTGTAGAGCTGAGTGAATGAATGTGGCTTGTAAATATGCCTTCCCTTCCCTATGAAAAGGTCACTCATTTCAGGGTAACTGTGTAGCTTATGGGTTATCCTTGTCCCTGGGTATCTCTGTGATAGTAATCTGCTACTTGGAGCTAAGGCAGTTATTTCTTTTGATCATATTACAATCCATTGTCCTTCTGGTGTGGAAAGTGTGATGCTAAACTGCATAGACCCAAGTGTGGTCTTGTTACCTGTATCCAAGACACACTGGAATCTGAAGCTCTGCTTTGTGTGCTATACTGTATAGCTATATGTCAATACACAAGGTTTCTGGTCTCTTGATTTATCAGCTGAACACCTGTCAGTGTTCAGAATTCAGAATAAAAATTAATTTTGTGGATTCCCATCACTAGAGGTAATCCAGAGGCTTTATTTCTTAAGTTTTGCTGGTGAGCTTACTGCACATAGCAATAATTATCTGAGATAAAAATCTACTGTACTTTGACTCCCGTTGATAGTAAAGCGCATTACACCCCCATTATAATTATTACCCTTCTTATGTATACCTCGTTAAACACTTCAAAAGTAGGCTTCCAGGGGATGGTGTCTTAAGAACCTATTTAAGTGATTAGGATGAATTATGTAAGATACTAACAGTACGTTCCCTCTGCATCACTTCAAATCTTACAAAATTTGGGGTGCATAATAATCAGAATTATATAAATAATGTGATTTCATCTAGCAGTTCTCTGATTCCTTTCCAGTGTGCACTGCTCCACTGATGCAAATCTACCTCTGGGGGTAGTCGTGTTAAAGGCAATACAGAAGTACAAGCTGTGGGCAACAAGCAGATGGGATCTCTACCTGCAATACTTTATTAAATGGATGTCCTGTGAAGTGTAGAATAGGCAAGGGGCAGTTAGGAGAGGTAGAAATGCAACTAATAGCTAATAAAGATAACTTGAAAAAATAACAAAACAAACCAGACAGACATTTGCTGTGTCATCACTGAAGTTGTCCCATTCGTAAACACTGACATATTTGTATATGGTAGCTTTAGGTATGTAGTGGTGATAAGTCAAAGCCAAGGAGATTAAAAGTATCAGAAATGTAGCATTCCATGACTTTACCCCTTGTTCTTCGACATCTGTCCTGTTACATGCAGGAGAGAATGCAAACTTATATTAGCAATGAATTTTATTTCAGTGCTGAAACGATTCACTTCCAAGGTCACAATATTCAACATACAGAGGTCCGCTTTTCTGGTAAAGACAATTGAATTTTTTAAGAATGTATTTCTGCTCTACAAAATGACTCTTAAAAATTGAATTCTGAAGTGAATCACAGTGCAAAGTAAGACAAGACTATGTGGGTTTGGATGATGCAGCAAAAGTCTTTCCAGCTTTAGGCATTGCTGTTAACAATTCTGCTGTGTGGAATGCCGTGCTTCTTGGCACTTTCATAACCCTAATAATTTATACATAATTGTACATGTCTGAGAATACTCTTTGACAATAATGGACTGCACAGTCTAAGGAATAGAACAAATTTGACAAATACATTGCTGCAGGTCTTGTAAAAGCAAAACCTTGCTTAACTTGCTGTGTAGAACTGGCTGTGTAGAGGCTATTAAATATTTTTGAAGTTAAAATAAGTTGCTTGCACTGTGAATATGCATCTGAGATCTGTGCAACATTTTGTTTCTCTGACCACCTTTTGACAAATTTTAGTGCACTCTTTTTTTTTTTTTTTATTTTTTTTTAACTGTGGGATAGCAGTACTGACTTGTAGTATCAAATGGCTAAATAGTTACAGAAGTAAAACTTACAGGCCTGAGTAAAAGGCAGCAGTGAGAGTGTAGGATGCTTGCTTTGTCTCCAAAATGTGATACCAAGATTAAGTTGTCTGTATTAGACAGAGGTTTGGAGTCAACACTTCTGGTTCTCTGAAGTTTTGTTATTTGGATTGAGATCTTATTCAGACTTGTCTTTCATTCTGGTATATGGGAAATATCATGCATGAAGTATCATGATCAAGATCTAACCTGGAAATGCCATGAATTCCTGCTCAGAGCTTCTAGTTATTTGTTAAGTAATACTTGTTTAAATTAAACATTTTACTTTCAATCAAAATAAGAAAAATGGTAATAGTTTGAGTAGAAATTTTTAAAAGCATATTAAATATTTAAACAATTTTTTTTCTGCTGATGGCTGAGAGAGGAATCATCTGCTGGTGATCACACAGGAACACTGCAGGGATTCCTTTTAAATATGTAAATAAACTACTCTGTCCCTCCTGCTCCTTCTGGGTCTAGAACACCTGCTGAGTTCATTGTAGTTATAAGAGTAATTAAAAAATGGGGGTCAGGGATGTGAAATTAAGTATCTGTAGATTGTTCTGATATTTACAAGTGCATGTAATAACAGAAAAAACAAACGGATACTGTATTTTTAAGGAAAATAAAAGTCCACAGAATAGTAAGGTGATCTTTATATGTACATATGCATAGGGTGGCTGCTCATTTTCACTTGTAGATTGTTTTTTTCCTTTTAAATTCTTGTCAGGTTCTTTTCTGGTTTATGGTGCTCTCTGATGTAGTGGCACAAGTATTAGCATGTTCTGTATTTAGCATAGTTTCTTGTTTCTTTTCTAAACATGGACCACTTTCAGTAACACCACCAAAATGCTGATATTTCAGGGTGTTTTACAGATTAAACATAATTTTGTCCGGACTACAGATTGAGATTTCTCTTTATTCTTGTTTAAAGATACAAAATCTTTTGGCTCGGAAATGAAGATTCCCCTCTTTCTACCTCCCCCCCACCCCAGATTTTGTATTCACTTTGTTCTACCAATTCCACACACACACCCTCCAGCAACTCATGCACAAAACCATAGTGATGTATGTGGAGTACGAATCTCTAAAACATGGGACCTGAAGAACTGGGTGCACCCAGACATGAGACAGATTCTGTTCTGCCAGCAGAAAACTGGGAGATCCTTGGGCAATTTAGTGGAGAATGCCAGAAACCTGGTTCTTAAGAGGGCTCTGTTAGCATACTTCAAAGGATGCTTTGAGACTGAATGTTGCTTCCTGTGCTGTTCCAGGAAGGTATCTGGAACACCAGGAGCGTCTTTCTCATTTTGTCAGCATGGGTTGGAGGGGAAACAGGAAGGACCAGTGTTTTCTGTATACCCCAACACTTAATAAACACATTTTTTAAAAATGCTGTAGGGTGTCTACAAACATGCAGAAGCATAGTCATGTAGTTAGTACAGTAAGTAAATAGACAGTAAATAGATCCTTGGCATGGGTCTTATTAGGTATAACGTATTGTTCTTCCAGGGGTACACAGTAGAACAAAGAGGAGCATATCACTCCAAACAGTGAAGAGTTTCGTAGTTACAGCATGGCATGAGGCTTCCTAGAATAAACCTGCACAAAAATCTTTTCACTGCTTCCTTATGAGTGGTTTGGAGACAAATCACCAAACATTTTATAGGTTTAAATACTGAATTTGTGAGTATGTGAGAGATAAGTAGGTTTGTAATATCTAAGCAAAGTTCAGCCATGCTTTTTGTAAAGGTAGAAACAAATGTCTTCTTAGAGCACAAACTGATTGGATGGTATGTTTAAAAAATCAGACGTCGCTAACTGTCTTTATGTCTTACTCTGCAAGAAGAAATGCAAATATGAGAGGATTGGTGTGCTTCAGTCTACCAGTGCATTACAGTGAAATGGATTTACAAAGAAGTAAACAAACTTTTTTTGCTTGAATTTGTTACCACATTGTCAAATTTGAAAGTGAGTGCTCTGGGTTGGTTGAATTTTTTTATTTATTTATTTTTTTACCCCAGAATTTTAGTAGATGCATATTTACCTGTTTGAAAACTATGTGACAGAAATACCCAGCCAGTCTCAGAACAATTTAACCTTAAAAACATTTTGATTTTAAATTCTTGCATGTTTGTCAGAGAGGCTGATGCGGTAACATATTTTTGGGAAAAGTATTTATGTGTTGAGTTTTGAGGAATGCTGATTCTTTTTTGGCTGTCCACCATACAATTCCATCACTGTGAATCCTGAGGAAATACACCTTTGTCAGTAGAGAAGGAACTTGTGAGTTAGGGAGTCAGCTTTCACGGTTTTCATGAAAACTCAAGTTACAAAAACTCTGTTTTTTCAATTTTCCATATACAGAACATGAATAAATGTATTTTAATTTTCTTAATAGAGGTAGCTATGTATTAATTCAGTTGTGTTGTATTTTAGTTTTCTTTATTTTAAGAACTATAGGGGAGCTTTCTTTTTTACAGAAGAACAGATATTTATTGGCAGGGATTTGTTTTGGATTTACTGTAGCTAAGATAACTTTTCCTTGCCAGCTGCTCAGAACCACTTTGGCAGTATAAAAAAAAAAAAAAACCTGCTGTGGGGGAAATTGATTAACTTTATAATTCTATCAGGCCATGCTGAACTAACCAGAAGCCTGAAGGTTTAAAGTGCTTCTTGAGAAAGTACAGCTTTTAATTTTACAGGGAGCCTGTGTCCCCTGATGATTTATGGCCTAGGCATGGCTGCAGTCAGGCCTTTTGAGGTTTCACGTGGTGAAAGGTGAGTAGGAAAAATTTTATCTCCAGTTCTGTCTTGGGCACCCAAAGCTGATGTTGTTCCATCTCACTAATATTTGTTAAGCAAACTATCTACGAAGATCAGATTTATTTAGCCATTATTCAGTTACTCCAGCTACTGTAAAATATGAGGCTAAAGCCCACTAAAAGGTGGTTTTGTAAATAGAGCCCACTCCATTTCTATTGTATAAACAAAGCTCAGTGTCACAGATTCATGAATTTGTGTGCTGCAGTTGTCTCACTACTGAAGTACACCAAATAAGGTCTCAAAATAGAGTGTTTAGCTTTCCAGGTACTGAGTGAGACCACCAAGTGGTCAAATGATTTTTTATTTTTTGTTTGTTTAAATCTTGCCTGATAGCAAAGCTTTTCGTGAAAACTTAAAGCTGTATGAAGTATATGCTGTTATTTTCACTCATTAGAGGATATGCTGTTAGTTCCAGTTCTTACCATTCCTAAGGCCATAAATAGAATTAATAATTTGGCAATATGTGATTGTGTCTCCAAGTTCCCATATGGTATGCATATGCCTAGTTAGCTTCTGATGGCAGGCTGGTATCCGTGCACTTGCAACATTGATGTGAACAACAGAATGTTTTAGAGGTGTATTATAGGATTTGGAATTGGATTGGTCGAGTTTCTGGGTTTGGGCTGGGCCTGCTGGGAGCCATTAGCAGAGTTGGTGTGTAGCGCTGTATAAACTGGTTATTTTCTGCAGTATTGAATTCGTCATCAATTTTCCATCCATTTTGAAAAAAAAAAAAGGACAAATCTGTCACACTTTTTGTGGTTTTCAATTTGTTATAATGCGTTAGATATATTTTTAATGTTTCCATGCATTAACATAACTGGATTTACATTTTAAGTTTAAAATTTAATCTTATTTAATTTAGGTAGCAGAAAGCATACGGGTATGGGTTTTGGCCTAGGAATGTGATCTGCGACTACCAAATTGAGATGATTTGCTTCTGGAAATGAAAATCTGTTGCTGTGCCGTTCTTAATTGTAAAGCACAGAACAAGTTTTACAATCTCACCATAGGCAATTTTCAGCTCTGACATAGGAAAAACTCCCATTTAGGTTGAGGAGGTACATGGGATACCATGCCAGCTTGAAGCTTACTTCCTTTACTAAGATGGAGAAGTGGACTAAGCAGGAGACCAGCTACAGCCAGTCTTAGGTCACATAAGCCATATTACTATCTCCCATTCTTTGTGGGCAGGCTGTCACAGAGGGACAGAGCTACTTTTGTCACTATGGATCCTATTGCACCATCACAACTCTGCACTTTACAAAGCATGCCCCAGGCTTGAGCTTGTGGGTTTGTGTTTGGTTTTGTTTTTTTTTTCCCCTGTAGACATGTACTTAACTGCTGACATCACTGGTATTCAGTGAGACTTGTAAGCTGACACGTATTAATATATTTTTTACAGGTTAGTTCAGTTAAGCTGGACATCTTGTTTATTACGGCTTCCTGCTTGATAACAGCCTATGGACATAGGAGATGTGCTGCAGAGAAGCCAGGCAATGTTTTACTACCTTTTCTAGAAACACGAAAGAAAGTATAGGGAGAAACTGATAAATGAACATGTCAATGGCAAGTGTGCAAAAACACTTTTCTCCTTCCCTTCTCCTTCTAACAAATCCTTAGTGTGAATGGGTACTGCTTTTATTCACCACTGTCAGTAACACACTGAACTCAACTTCTCCTATCGTAGTGGATCCACATTTTTACTCAGTTTTCCTCATGTATTCATAAGCTTTAAATTGTTATTGTCTGAAGTGAAAGTTAAGGTGAGCCAGTAAATGTTGCTTAAAAGTCATTTACCCTATGTCTCGAAATGCTTCATGGAATGAGTCCTGTACAGGATGACAGGATTTCAGTTGAACGTCCAGCTGTGAAGTGATCACAAAGGAACACAGAAGTGTCCCCATTAGAGCCACTGACACCCTGCATCTCTGTAATTACAGTCAGGTAATCAAGCATGGGAAACAGTTCACATGTATTTTGGAGTATTTTGTTTTCCAGAAGGTAAGTAATTGTTCAACTAGCCTATACTTAAAAGCATGAATAATAATAATAAAGGGAAAGAGACTGAATGAAGAAAGGAGGAATGTATGAAGTGTGTGTGGGAGCAAAACCAGATGAGACTGTGGAGGAAAGCAGAGATTAAATTGTGGTTTGTGTAATAAGAAAGGAAGAGAGCCTGAGTGAGAATTTTCAGTTCCTTCAGATCTTCGCCTGTTCTCAGTTTCAAACACGACTTTTTGCTGGTTTGCATGGTGCAGTGGTAGCATTCTTGTAACCTGTACTTCTCTGCTTCAAATTTCAATGTCAATAATGAAATAGAGCTAACAGAAAGTCAACATAGTCTAAGTAAACTGCTTTTCTAGAATCCAGGTTTAGTTATGACTTTCACGGAAGAGCAAGCAATTGTCGGGATTCAAGAAAAACTAGTTTTAATGGATATATGTGAATTATTGTGTGAAGTTACCCATAAAGTAACTTTCCAAATCAGTCAGTCACTTCAGTTTTATTCTGTTCTAAAGAAATAACTGTTCTTGCAGTGATTTATAAGTATTTTAAAAATCTGTTGAGATATTAGTAGCAAATTTGAAGAAATTTGAGTCGTTCGAATTTGAAAGTGTATTTGAATTTTCTAAGAAAAGGGAAGTTAAAACTTTCTGATCATTTCTAGACTGTCTGTGTAACCTTAATATTGTGAAATGTGTTGTTTTTTCTTTCGTTCCTCCATCATTTGTTGACTTGTATTGTCCTTTATTTAGTTCACAAGCTATGTTGGAGCTAGGAACATCACTTTTGATCAATGATGTCTCTAGCATACTTCTGGGCATAATTATAATCATAAAAATCTTTGAAACCTTTTCTGATGTCTTTGCTATCACTAAAGTTGAGCTGTTCTATGATGGCACAATAATAATAAAAGAAAAGTAAAGCCTTTTTTTTTTTTTTTCTTTTAAGCCTTTAAACACTTAGAAAATAATAAAACCAGCTAAACCCAACTGCAGTTTACGTGTTTGTAGCATTCAAAAATATCTGTTTCATTGCAATATCTTAAATTCTCCCTTAATCTCTCAAACCCCTATAAATAAAGCATTGGATTACCAAGTAAAACCTTTCATCACAAGGAATTAGGCACTTTAGCTTTAGGCTACATCTAAACCATTGTGTTAGAATAGGCATTACTGACGTCATGTTTTCCAAGTTGCAGTTGACTCATGTGGTGTCTTCCCTCACTCTTTAAGATCTTGCTGGGATAAAATGTGTGTCTCATGACTCTCTTAGTTCTCTCTTTTTGGGTGGCTTTGAAGCACTAGCATGCATATGGGATGTAGCTAAGAGACAACAATAGGGAACTTAGGTCTTGTTCGTGTGCATGCCAGTGAGTCCATAACAGAGCTCTGGCAAACTGTGTGATTTCCTTCATCTATATGATTAATAAAATAGAATAATATTTTAATTACAGAAGAGTGTTTTTAATTAGGGCCTTGATGTGCTAATGTTTTCTGTCTGTAATGCAAAAACTTAAAGGATATCTAGCTCATGATTCCCTCCTCCCTTTTCTCCAGCTCTCATATCGAAACTTGTTGTGGTACTGCAGTTTTTGTACTTCTGTGTCCATTAGCTGTGACAATTCTATTAGAATTCATAGAATAAAGCGGATGCAATGCATCTCTTTACTCCCCACTTCAGCTGGCACATTGTCAAAAACTGTCCAGAAAATTCCTGAGTTTCAAAGGTACTACCCCTATTGAAGGCAGAGGAAGTACAGAAGTTGCCAGTACAGCCTTGAACCATCATTCATTAGGGACTGTGGTGAGAGGACAAGGGGTAATGGGTTTAAACTTAAACAGGGGAGGGTTAGATTGGATCTGAGGAAGAAATTCTTTACTGTGAGGGTGGTGGGGCCCTGGAATGTGTTTCCCAGGGAAGCTGTGAATGCTTCATCCCTGGTGGCGTTCAAGGTGGCGTTGGACATAGCCTTGGATGGCATGGTTTAGTGAGAGGTGTCCCTGCCCATAGCGGGGGGGTTGGAACTCGATGATCTTGAGGTCCTTTCCAACCCTTACTATTCTATGATTCTATGATTCAGTCCTTAGTGTTTACAAAGAATTACATGCTTGCTACATGTTGTTAAAACAGACCCCAGTTTGAACCAATTTGCTTTAAGACACTTGTTGTGTAATCTTATCTCGTGAAAGGATTTCTGATTGCATTCATTTTTCTTCCTTTTTTACTAATACTATAGCTTGCTGGATCTGCAGTGAGCATGAATTCCTATAATTTAGTATGTCCCTGTAATCTGGGTAATTGCTTTTGTGAAGCTACTTTAGTTGAGCATTTTATTGTTTGCTGGACAGCAATTTATCTTGTAGATTATTGATGCTGCAGTCCATGACAGAATCAGCATGAGTTATGTTGGATTGATTATTTTTTTGTACTTCATCATATCATCGAGCAAGCATTGACTACTGTATTTACAAAACTGTCACTTGATGTCACATTTTCCTAGGACTTGTAACACCATGTCATCATATACTTAAGAAATACTTATCTCTAGAAGACCTAATTAGATGAAGTATTACAGATCCGTTATAGTTCTGCATTATTTTTCTAGTGTGTTATTTTAAAATAGTAAAAGTCAAATTGATCTTCCAGTCTACAACACAAGTGCAGCTTTCACCAGCGAGGTGGTTAGACTGAAAGTTGGAATACAGTGTTTGCAGTCTGTTCCTGCTTCACTTAACCAAACCACAGTGTTCTGTTCACCCTTAGCACTGTTGGCACCCATGAACTGTTCTGGTATGCTGATCAATTTTGTGACTAGGCAGGGCTTTTGTAAAGCATTTTAAGCACCCAACGGAACAGAATAACTTCTTTACAATTTTTTCTTTTCTAGTGATAATTACATAATTGGACAGGCTTTAAGTTGTTGATTGGGTTGGTTTTTTTTTTTGTTTGTTTGGGGTTTTTTTGTTTTTGTTTTTGTTTTTTTTTTTTTTTCTATTTGATATATAGATGCCAAATTCTCTTTTGAGCATTCTTACTAAAAAGTCATAAAAATCATTTAGAAAAACAAATCTGCTAGGCTTCCCTGTATTATCAGCATCCCCAAATGCCTTTGGCAAATTCAAATGTAACGTAAAAGTAAATGCCAAGCATTTGTTATTTGGCACTTGACGAGTCACTCATTTCTTTACACTCAAACATGTTGCATAAGGTTGTAAAAGTTATGCTAAGCTAATAATTAAAAACCACAAAAAATCCACCCTCCCTTGATCCAGCCTTTCTGATTTCCATCTAAATATTAACATCAGGGCAAAAATATACAGGACGTTATATCCCATTAAAAGGTATTGTCTGCCTGGTGTTGGCGGAGGGTAGAGTGGGCTCTGAGCAGTTATAGGGGTGTTATTCTTACACTGGAAGGCTCAGTGTGTGTGGCTGCAGTAACGCAGCTTGGTGGTCAGGTTTTGTTCATCTTTTCCTGATATCAGTACATGTATGACATTGCTGTCTTGGAAGATGCTACATCAGGTCTCTGAGATACAGCTTTCCTTACATGCCCAGGACACATGCAAGTTAAAAGCAGCTTTCTGTTGTGGAACTGCCATCCTTTCTGATGCATCTGTTTACTGTCTTTCCTTCTCTGTAGTATTTGGTACCAACTATTTGGCTTTGCTTTTGAAAGTCTGCATAATCTTGTCTCCACCCAACCTGATTTTTCTTATTCTGTTTTAGAATTTGATTCCTATCTCCAGTCAGGTTTTGTTATGAGTCCCTGTCACCACCTTAGTAGATTTTTCAGACTAACGCTTGCTTGCCCAGAGGTTGCTTTTCTCTTCTGGGGAGAAACATCTGTAAAACTATCTCATCCTCGTTTGTTCCTGTATTAAAATTCTTCCTTGCCATGGTGCCTACCAAAAATGGATGGCTGCAAATCTGGCGTGCTGTGATACTCTTAGTTCTGCTGATCAGGAATCTAGACTGAGAAGAGAATTTTCTTATCGTTAATAAGCAACAAATGGGTGTGGTAAGAAGAGAGCTGCTTAAGCCATGTATTCTAATGCCTTTCTTACTGCTTCTGACTTGTACAGTATTCAATGTGTCACAGTCTGGTATTGCATGTGTACCACAACTAGAAATATGTTGACAGTAGGAACATTAATCAGTTGCAAGGGCTGTTTGAAGAAGCAGAATTCTTAAAGGTGAGAGAAAACAGAAAAATTCCATTTTTCTTCTGATTCTCAGGTGCATTTCTCTGTAAAACAGTATTTCTCTCCTATGCCTCATGTCACTGTTTTATTTACTGTTAGATAGAAACAGAAATGCCCTTCTGTCTCTGGGTGCCCTGCAGAACGTTTTAAAGTACATATCAAACTACTGTTCCCTTCTTTGTCTCCTTGAGGGCCCCAAACTTCAATTGAACTTGTGCTAATAAATACATGCATATGTAATTTTAATCTCTCCAAGATGTCAAAACTAAAGATAGGTTTTGAAGCATGGTCCAGTGTACTTTTGCTTACTTGCTGAATGATTAATCATGGCAATTGCTAAACACCTCAGGTCATGATTTCCCAACTCTTAAGACAACTTTTGAAAGACATCGTCTGTCTTCATAGGGAAGATATGAAACTGTTTTTCTGATTTGATACATTCAATTAATATTGTTTCCTTCAAAGATGAAAAATGGAATTTAAACCAAATAATGCTAATTATGATTAATTTATATTTTGCTTTAGTATGTGTAAAAAATGTGTAATAGGAGATCATAGGGTCAAGTGTCCCTGCCCGTGGCAGAGGGGTTGGAACCAGATGATCTTAAGGTCCTTTCCAACCCAAACCATTCTATGATTCTATGATCATATCAGGAGTTCTTGTGGGCTGTAGCTGAATGAAATTGGACTGCAGCTTGAAATAGGTAATGAGTATTAAATATCTAAATATTAATGAAAAGTAGTTTGACTTACTGTTTTCAATAAACTGAAAAATAAAAATCTGAAACCATATTCAATCATACGAAGAGTATTTTAAGTGATTTAGATCAGCCGATTTTGTTTCAAAGTGCAGCAATGCAAATTATATTTTATAGCAAACAAATGGGTTTTGCTCTTCAATACAAGGTGGCTTCTGGCAATTCAAGCAAATTAACTTCAGTGATAGAATACAAGATATAACAGTCTTCTAGAGCAGCCTAGAGATAATTCCTAGCCACCCTTTGCAAAGGTTCTGAAAACAGCTAATATAAATAAACAGAAATATTAGTGGAAATGGATTATAAAATCAACTCCAAATTATATTTCTTGATGTAAGGCCTAAAATTCATAATAGAAATGTGTTTCATTACATCACTAGTGATGGGCATTAATGGTCAATGTACTGATTTCATTTGCAGAAATACCAGTCCTCTGTTGGACATGCCCTAGATCTCTACTCCAAACAAAACCACCAAATCAAAAATAGAGCAATAAATTAGATTATAAGGCAAGAATGATGAGAAGAAGTCTTTAAAGCTTCAATAACTGTTACATACATTTTGTCTCTCTTGTTCTTACAGATTTGATTTTTGCCTCCGGAGTGTTCTGTTATGGCAGCTTCCAGTGAAAAATGACATCCTCTGACAAATCTAGATGCCAAAAAGCCAGACAGAAACAGTGGCCTTGTTTTATTTTTACTTCAATGCAGTGAAATGGTGCTCTTAAAGTTTTGTTACTGACTCTCACTTAAAAAAAAAAAAAAAAAAAAAAAAAAAAGAAAACACAACAACAACAACAAAAAAAAACTCCTGACTGGACCTTTTTCCCCCCAAACCTCTCCCAGCGTTCTTATGGATGCTTGACCTAGTGACATCATGTAGTAGGCCCTGAAGTGCTGTCATAATAAGTTGCAATGGTTTTATACACTTCCCCATTTCCCAACAGCTTTCTGTCAGTTCTGCATTCTTTTTCCTGGGGCCTAATTTTCCCATGTTACTGGTTAGCAGATAGGCTTGTAGCCTCTTTTGTTCCAACCACCTATGAAAAACGTCAAAGAGCAGATGATCCATGCTATTTTCATGCCCTCTGCATCATTATTACCACTCCTATCTACTTGGCACTGTTAGTAGCCTCTCTTCCTTTTGCTCTGATTGGCTTTCTGTTATGGTCCCCGCTTCAGTCGGCCAGAAGGCCATATATCTACTCCAGGCTAGAAGACAAGAGCCATGCCAATGGAGCCACACTGCTTACTGAATGGAAGGCTGCAGGGAGTGGGAAGAGCTTCTGCTTCGGCAGCGCTAATGTTTGCCTGCTGCCAGATTCTCTGGCAAGATTTAATAATGTTTTCAATACACAGGCTAGGGCTAAAGAGATTGGCCGGAGGATCCGAAATGGGGCGAGCAGACCACAGATCAAAATATACATAGATTCTCCTACCAACACCTCCATCAGTGCAGCAAGTTTCAGCAGCTTGGTCTCCCCCCAGGGCGGAGATAGCACTAATCATACATTTAACCCTGGCATGAAAAGGACAACATCAATGGAGTATAAAGGAGATAATTCTGGCTCAAACAGTGGTGAGGATACTAGAGAAGATAAGGGCAGAACCAGAGAGCCAAATGAGGGAGAAGAAAACTCTTGCATTGTCCGCATAAACGGAGAGGATAATGGCCACATGTCAGATACAGAAACAGATGCCATCAATGACCAGGCTCATGCCAGCTGCCCAGCAGAGCCCTTGCTGGAAGGTGATGCAGAGGTCTCAAAAACACCTAACCACAAACAGAAGGAGGGAGATTCTGGGAGTTTAGACAGCTGCTCTGCCTCACGAGAGTCCTTAGTTAAAGTTCGTGTTGTGGATGGTACAGTGGACCAAAGCTCTGTTAACAAGCTCCTCTATAAAGCTTCAATCATGAAGAAGACTTCAGTGCGGAAAAAGAAACATACAGATGAGACCTTTGATCATGAGATCTCTGCTTTCTTCCCTGCCAACTTGGACTTTCTGTGTTTGCAGGAAGTGTTTGACAAAAGAGCTGCAGAGAAATTGAAAGAGCAGCTTCATCACTATTTTGAATACATTGTCTATGATGTTGGGGTCTACAGTTGCCACAGCTGCTGTAGCTTTAAGTTTGTGAACAGCGGTCTACTTTTTGCCAGCCGCTATCCTGTTATGGATGCTGCCTATCACTGTTACCCCAATGGAAGAGGGACGGACTCCTTGGCTTCCAAGGGAGCCTTGTTTCTCAAGGTAAGAGCCTTTTTTAAATACTGACTCTGTTTATGGGACAAGTTATAAAGTTACATTGTTTTCTGTCATTTCTATTAGCATTCAAAGAGGCACTATTCAGATCTAGATTACATGATATAATTTATATAATAGGTTTTGTGGCCTAGACACTGTGCTGAAGTGGTGGATGTGTGCATGAAATAATGAGGGACTTTTGGAGGTAGAACTTGAGTATCGTTTCAATTGTCAAAATTTTGAAGTAGTTTTCATGTAATTTTAGGGTTTTTTTTTTTTTTGTTGTTTGTTAGTTTTTTTACAGAATCCTCTTTAACAAAATGCACAGTTTCTAAGCCTTATAACACCAGTATCAAACAATGAGTATTATTACTGTTGGAAACCAGCTTATGCATGTTATGTGTTTATGTGGAAACCACAAGACAATTGAAAGTCTAAATGCCAATAGGCTGAAACTGAAAGAATTGCAATGAAATGTATGGCTATTCCTCTCTCTTGGTTGTGAAAGAATTGTTAAGGAGAGATACAAAGAAGAGTAAATGATAAAAAAAAAATGTAACAATCTCCTACAATACTGGTTTTTGTATTTTGTGATTTTTAGCACAATATGAAATGGGTTTCACTAACTAAAACCAGATTACTTTTTTTCCCTACTGCTAGCAAAATATATCAGGTGCTCCCACTGTATGTACTTTCTGGTGTACATGCTGATGAGTTCTCAACAGAAGCTATCAACAGCCATTCAAAATATGGATTGTTAATAAGGATCAGGGGGTCTGTACCCACATGGTTTGTAATATGTAAAGAAGGCAAAACCTGTTGGTATTGTGCCTTGCATAAAGAAAGGAAATATTAGAATCAGCAGTCTGATGATAGTTCAGTATTTCATTTACATTTGACATAAACAAAAGCCCAGCTATATCTGAATACAAGTTTCTAAAAATTGAGTCTAAGCTTTCTATAGTGTACTTTTAAGTGTTGTTTATAAACAGCTGAAGTTTGGTTTTTTTCATCATAAAGGGCAAAATCTGAAGATACATATTGTGCACTGTAAACATTACCAGGGTCAAATGGACTGCCCTTCAACATATGCATTTATTAGGGATTAAGAGATTAAAACCAATCTGCTTTCAGCTGCCTGTTGCTGAGTCACTGTTTTGCTCCCCTGCCAGGCAGACTGCAGTGTTTCCATTTCTCTTGTAGAAAATTAAGCCTCTTTTCAAAATTCCACTGGGATGATGAGCTTAATTATGAATTTGAGTTGTTAAATAATGTTACTGTTGAGCAGGGAATAGGGACCAATTATTATGAAGATTCGAATACAATTACATTCTTTTAAATATGACAGAATTCTGGCCCTGTTGAAAGTCCATTTTTCCACATGTCTGTGTCATTCTGGCATTCTGTACTTCATGCTTAAAATATTTTTTCTGAGTTAAGTCTGTTCTGATATGAAATGCCTTTGTCTTAATTGTACAGTAAGTGATCATTGGTCATTTCTTTCACACACGCACAAAGTAGGAATTACATATTAAATTTTAGCTTTGAAACAAAGTAGGTTTGAAGGTTTTCTTGATGTAGTGCTCAATGGACAGCTGAGGATATGTGGGCTCCAGAGACAAATGCTGCAGCAGGTGAAAGCCAGGTTTGTTTTTTCAAGTCAGTGAGAAGCAATCCATTAACTACAGAAGTCTCCAGATCTTACACTGGGATAACAGTGAGCCAGCAAAGTGTATCCAAACTGTGGCTGAAGGTGTTGTTCTAGCCAGTCCTCTGCCCTTCCAAATGGGCAGCTTCTATCGCTGCTTTTAAACACTTCTTTAGATTTTGTATGTATCTATCTCATGCAATCCAGCCCTGCATCTGAGTTCATCTCAGTGTGGTTTCAAAGACAGTAAGAGAGCATTGCAGAGCAGGAGTTTCCTAATTGCTTTCCATTCAGAAGTGGTGTAGAGTTTGGCCTGTGTCCTGTGCAAATTCCATGTGGAAAGCAGTGTTCCTTTTCCTGAAGTAGCAAAGACACCAGTTGAGCTTTGTTTTGGAAGTGTGCTTACGAAGCTGCTCCCCTTGCACATGTTCCATCCCTGTGTAAAGTTCCATCTCTTGCTGTTTATGTTGTTTAAAAAAAATAAGAGTGAGGGGAGATGTGCATATTTTGAAAATATGGACAAAATCACTTAATGTTGCCACTCATTGGGAGGATGAAGCCTGTATTCAAATCTTTCTCAACCTCAGGAAAGATCCAACATCCAGACTCAGAAGAATATTCATAGAAACAAACTGGCACTTGTTAAAGAGTACAGTGTGTCTCCTTACTACAAATATAACTGATAAGGAGATAAATTAAAGGTCTCGGAACAAAACATTTAATGGAAGCTGCATTATTTTGAACAAGAAAGGCAAAACTGTTTGCAGGAGTTGTGTCACAGAACAGATCCCTACTGCAAAGGTACAATGGTTTCACACATTTTTTCCCTTCAGAATAGGTTCAGTTTCCAGTGAAGGGGAAATTATTTTTTCATTGCCTCCCTCTTCTCTGCCCTGCCTTCACCATCTAGATTGTAAAGTTCAGGTGGAGATTTGGAAGGATTTGAGAGATTTGCTTAGTCATACAGAATTATTTTACCCAAGAGACTTCCAGAGCCGAAGGATTATGATTAGTAGCAGTAATAATAATCAGCTCTTATGTACAGCTATTAAGAAGGACGTGGAGCTGTTGGAGCAAGTCTAAAGGAGGCCACAGGGATGATCAGAGACTAGAGCACCTCCTGTATTAAGAGAGGCTGAGAAAGTTGGGACTCTTCAGCCTGGAGAAGAGAAGCTGTGTGGAGACCTCATAGCAGCCTCCCAGTGTCTGAAGGGGGGCCTACAAAGATGTCAGAGGGGGGCTCTTCAGGGACTGTAGTGATAGGACAAGGGGTGATGGGTTTAAACATAAATAGGGGAAGTTCAGGTTAGATAGAAGGAAGAAGCTGTGAGTAGCTATTGTGTAAAGGCCATTTTTTCTGCGTAAATGGAGGACTAAGCTGCATTCAGCACTTTGATCTCTTCAGACGCCATCAGTGTTTCTGTTGCCAATCTAAGGGTCTAATTCAGATTTAGAGGGACACAATCACATTAAAAATAGATTCTAAGAAGGAGGGAAATGTCGCTTGCACCTAAGTGACATTTTCATGTCTGAAGTGTTAAACCACTGTTACAAGTTGCTGCTGGAGACTCAGAGGAGGAGTTAGCAGATGCATAAATCAGCCAATCCATTTTCATACTTTGGCAGCCTGGGCCCTTGGGAGACTCTGGTGTGACTGTTCTAGCATTGGATGTCACATTAATTTAAAATGCTCTACAAAAAGAGCCCTTGATTCTGCTTTGTAGAGTTTATAACTCCAGTTGTCTCTTACTGCTGCTCTGCTATAGTGAGAGAAGAGGGAAGCAGGACTGACACATGCTGTCTTGTGCTGGTGATGCCAACTAAAAAGCTGGCTTGTATGTGTCTGTACATAAAGTGATGCAGGTTGCAGGGCTCTTGGCTACTCTGCCACTGTTGGTTTGACACACTCATTATCTTAATACGAGTGATTTGATGAATTTAAAAGCAGTTTTAAAATACAAGCCCCTTTCAGAATCTGGATGATGGTTGCGCAGTGAAATCTGGTCTAAAAGGTATCAGTGGGTGCTGAGCAAAAAGTGTGTAATGCACCACCTGTTTGTAATTTACCAGGAGGCTTCAAAATGTCAACATTCATCTCTAGATTGAAGGATTAGTATGTAGCCTTAGTCACGCTGTCTTTCAGGGATGTTGTGTAAGGGTTAAGGCAGTAGTGCAATAAAACCAGAAAACAATCTTAACTTGTGAGACTCCTTAACTGAAGAGCTTGTCAGTATTTTTCCAGATGTATCAATCTAGTAAAAAATTGATACGTCTAATGATACTTTAAAGATTCATCTGGCCAGGGTGCTGGAACATCTAGTCTAGGCAAACTCATGCTTTGTGCAGGAAGGTTGAACCACATAATCCCTGGTGTACCTTCCAACCTGGGATTCTGTCATTCTATGAATAAAAACTGTCACTGAAGCTGACAAATTCTCCCTCTATCTTATCATTAAACTGTAATGGCTGTAACATAAACCTTTACCATATGACATGTAAATGCATCCTCGGGGTGGGGAGCCCAGAATGGCTGTTAAGTGAGGAAGGGTTTTGGAATGAGACTGGGAGATATGGAAGTATATTGAGTAGATGGCTGTTCTTACTACCATTCTTAGTAGGAAATTATTCTGGGTTTTGGCCTCTGCCAAAATTTTTAGCAAAAATAAGAATTCTTGCTTAAAACAGAATTATGTGAGCGTAAGACCGAAACCACAGTCTGATGTGGGTTGTTTGAACAGCTAGTAGTATTACAACAAAATCAAAAGGAATCAAAAGAAAAAAATGTCTTGTGGGTTTTGCTAAATTTCCGAAAGAACTTGTGTTTAATTTATATGAATTCTTAAGCTTATTAACAGATTTACTTTTCAAATTCTCTGAAAATTAATGCTGTTCTCAGGGACCACAGTAATAGTGCAGAAAACAAGCTATTATTCATTGCTTAAAGGAAACCTAGCAACCTTTGCTTTATGTGCAAAGCTCAACTTTGTTTTCAAAAGGGCTTGTATGGTAATAGCAGATGGGAGAAGGAGCAGGAGCTCTGACTGGAAAGCTGCTGTGAAGCATGGGTTTTACTGTTTGCTGCTCTCAAGGTGCCTGCTTTGAAAGATAAAATGAGGGTTCCCTGAACCAATCTCTGTGAGTCTCCTTTTTGATGCTACTGATCCAGATGCAGGTTGCTTGAGCAGTTAAGCTGCCTTTATTGTCCCATGCCAGCTTGTGTGTGTTGTGGCTGTGAGTGAAGGGGGAACTTCAGCTCCGCACTTGCACAAGATACAGAGGGGAAGTTATTTTACTCAAAGATGGTAAAGAAAAGGGGAATGCCTGTTTTCTGACCTCAATATAAGATCGTCCAGCAATGCCAGTGGTTTTTCTTGTCTGTGATCAGTTGTCCAGGATCTACAGTTAACCCAAGATGTATGAAAGAAATGTCTAGTGCTGTTCATGAATTTGTTTAGATAACTTTAAAGCTGTGCCGTTTCAATCAGGAGGGTAACCTAAACATTTCCCATATGTTCAGTTTCTGCTGTAAAATGTTAATGCAGGAACTGGATAGAGTCCAATGAACTACGTGAGACCTTTTTTTTTTTTTTTTTTGAAAAAATGACCTTCCCATGGCACTGTACCATGTTCCTTCACTCAATGTAGTTAGTATTATTAATCAGTCTTTTTCTTCTTCTTTAGCAGGGACAAAATGAAACTGCTGTGCAGAATGAAATACAGGTTTGAGAGAATTAGATGTGGGCTTCATCCTCTTCAGAAGAGGAAGGGCCCTTTATTTGTGGTACCAATTTCCAGCCACTTTCCCTCTCATATAAGCTTTAAGAAAGCTTTGCCAAATAACTGATTCTCTGAATTCATGGAACGGTGATTGTTGTTATGTGGGAGATGGGGAAAAACAGGATCCTAAACTAATCAAGTGCAAATGTGACTAGGAGTTTCAGTGCAAATTTTAAGCTGACCTCTATAATATTTTAAATTTCTTTATTTAGCATGCCTAAATAACATAGGTATAATAATGAATTAGTAATTTAACTAATGCATCTTCTTTAGAAGCTGCTACATATCCCTGAAGGCAAAAGGTACAGCTGTCCAAGTACCAAAAATGAGATAGACCTTTTACACTATGTCTAAGCTAACCAGAAAGCGACTACAAAGAATACAATGTACAGGAATAAAATACATCTTTCTTGGATGTTACCACTAATCCAATTCATCCTGCTGGGTCAGGAAGGTTTGAACTGTGAATGTGAGCAATTTCAGTTTTCCTTGGCATCTTAACACTAATAGGAACAAGCTCTCAGGCCTGCAGTTGGCCTGGTTCTTCCAGTTAGTTGCTTGGTGCTGACTCTCAGAAAATTGCTGAAATAGAAACAAATATCCAGGAGGAGCTGATATAATTTGGGAGATTAAGGAAAAGTTATACTGAAAAGGAGGATAAACTGTGTTTTCCACTTCTTTATCTTCTCTTTCTCACTGTTTGCTCGCTATAATTGCTTGTGATGATATTCCCATGGGAGTTGCAATTGGGAGGTACAAGCAGTGTGCTGTCACCAGCATGTCTCAGGGCATCAAATCCAGGAAGTCAGAACTGCTAGCATGTGTGGAGGTATCGCTCCTTGCACGTATAGTTGCTTGTCTGCAACAATTCAGTTAAACCTTATGCTTCTGTATTTTTAATGGAGCTTCTCTTGCACTTGAACAATATTGGCCACATATGGTGAATATTTCTGTGGGAGTTAAGTCACATCTACTGTAAAGGCTGTGTCAGTGTTCTTGGTCTGATGTGTTTCATGTCCAAGGCAAACAGCAGCTCAAGGCCCCTGCTTAGACGCTCTTCTTTACAAATGCAGCCTTCAGGTGTCTGTTTTTAAGGGGAAAGGGTTTCCCCACAGAGCATGCAGGTGCTTTTCAGCCTGGCTAGTTTTTCTTCACAGTACGAACATCTCTAGGTTAGTTCTTGGCATGACAGTAACTGTTTGCCATACAGCTCTATAGGAGACGTAACCTCTTCACAGTAATAATACAGGAATCAGTACTACAGTTCACATTTATGCCAGTGAATAAATGTGGCAAAACTGACACCTTCATGGTCAACTAAGCTGATGAAATGAAGGAGTTTGCTCATTTATAGTCCAAGATGTGATGAAAGTGTAACAGCTGAAGCTAGAATGATTCGGTGCAGCATCCCATCTCCCTGAAGAATTCCTAATGTTACATTCAGATTATTTACCCTTCCCAGCTTTGGTTTTATTGGTCACATGTAGGCTGTGGGGTGATAAACTGTGGAGCTGTTTTTCAAGGAGTACACCAAAATTCTAGCTCTCTTCTGTTTTGCACACCTGGATTTGCTTGCCATGGTTGAAGAAGCACTGGCATGTGCTCTGAATTGTTTGTATATGAACCCTTCATATGAGAGAGAACACACGGAAGAAACTCTTTTGTATGTTTTCGAGTGTCTACCTCCTGGTAATGTGAACCTTCTAGTTACTAAGTTTCTCTCACAACAAACCTTTTGGTTTTGTCTACACATAATAGGTTAGTGTTTGAAAATCTAGTTTGATTCTTTGAGTGGGATTTCTCATGTATGGCACAGCCAAAAAGTTTAAGCATTAAGGAACATTTCGTTCCAAGTAGCTGATCATTTATTAGCACAGCCATGACATGTCTGAAGCTGTTTTTTAAGCTGGTATTGAAACACTGCTGGTATTTAGGTAGCATTTTCTGTTTTTTATTGTGAAGTATCTCTTGATGCTTTCTTGATATCCAGATACAATAGAACTGTGTGTAAATATAAAATTAATGATGTTGGTCATGTTTGCAGCTTTGTATACTTACTATACATGGTAAACATGAGATGTGCATGATTTTTACTTTAACTCAGAAAATTCTCAGGAGAGCAAGTAATGTGATTGAATTTCAAGTTATTTCATTCACTCTAGCTCTAAAATTCCAACTGTTGCTACTTACTACTTTTTTTTTTTTTTCCCTGTCAACAAGAATTTTCCTGCTGTAGCCCTGAGGGCTTGCTATCTTTCATGAGCACAATGTATTACCTGGTACCAGTCTCCTACTCAGTTGACACAGGACAAGTTTTTGATACACAACTATAGAAATATACACCACTTTGTACAGTGCATTACAGTTGATGTGGTCTCTCCAACAGCTTGTACTGAGGCGCTGTGGCACAGAGAAAAGCACTTGAGGTTACTGATAAAAGTTCAGAGCTGTCAGGTTTGAACTTCTTATTTAATTTATAGGGAGGGATCAAATGCAAATATGTGCAGTAGAAACTGATGCTTTGAATTCCAAATACAACCTAGCAGGCTTTCTCCTTTACAGAAAATAGCTTTTCTCATCTGTAAGGAGCTTTTTATGCCCCCCCAACAGCGAACAAAATCTAATGTTCAGTGGTGTACCAAATCTACTCCTAGCTTCCAAACATTTGACTAGTTTGATTACTTAACTTTTGCAAAGTTAAATAATCAAACTTAACTTTTCTGAACTGGAATATATCTTGCATATTTCAGCATAATATGGAAAATATTCTTTTTTTTTCTGTCAAATTTGCATAATTGGGACACTTTATTAAACCACAAATATGTTCTGTTTTAACTTTACCTCTAGGTAGCATCAGGATTTTACAGGATAATGCATACAACTTTTTCCTCTTGTAATAATTAACCCTGTTCTAAAACATAGGCAAATTGTAAATATATTTAGATATTACTTTTCTGTAAATTTCCATAGAAACAGAAGAGTGCTTCTCTTCTAATCTATGACACAACTAAGATTATGCAATGATTTTTAGAAAGTTGTAATTAAAGTAGTTCCTGCAGAAGCTTAATTCAGTAAATGTATTACTAACACATTGCTGCTACTGTCAAACAGTTGAGGTGAACTTAAGTCAGGCTTATGGTGAAGGAGCCACTCTGGCTTATCATCTTACATGTATTTTTTTGCAAATGTGAATTTAGACTTTTTTTCCGTATTGAGCAGCAGAAATTGTTATGTTTGTGAAATGACCTGGTTTGATGGAAGTGGAACCTTTCTGCAAAATCCCCGTTGCAGACTGAAATGAATGCTCAGTGTTGACTTCCTGAAAGACCGCCATGCAGCTGTTTGGGCCAAGTCACTGGAACATAACACACCCTTGAAAATGGAACAGTCTAAAACTAGCTACACTCTTTGGCCACGCAAAGGAATGGTTTTGTGCAGAATTACAGAGCTTGTAATATTCTAGAGGTCAAATGTTTTTCCTGACTGCACATCCCACAGTTCTTGTCCGTCTGTGAAATACGAAATTAGACTGAATAATTACATTTTCCTTACTATTTTATTTCAGATCATATTTAATAGACTAGTGCTTCTGCTGTAGCTGGGATTTGACTAAGGCTGCAAGGGTATTTCTATTCTCTCTTAGCAGTTGTCAAAAATATTTGCCTCCATTAAGATTATACTCAAAAGGACTGTGGTTGGTAGTTTACATCAATAGTGCCACTCAAAATAAACAATAAAAACCAACCCCAAACCAGAAGTCAAAAACATTGGAGGAAATGTGGGAGTTAAGCTGCTGTGGATATACTTCCATGCTGTCACCTCCTTAATACTAATTATGTTAGTGTCTTCAGCTCTTGCTTTTGAGTTGTGTGGGTTTTTTTTAATTAGCAGAGTCCTTAGGAAAGGCCCTCTCTTTTTCGCCACTGGGGATGTGTAAAGTAGCCCTTGTTTCCAGCAAGTGTAGAGCCCTGGAGCACTGTTCCTCCATGGTGGTAACCCCAAGGGGCATTTGTTGCACTCACCCAGCTCGCCTGTAGCTACAGTCTTTCTTCTAGGCCATTTCTTGTCATTCTCTGAGAGTGAAAGATCCCAAGACCATTTCAGTATGGATCTGTGCACACAGGACAGTGCATGCAATGTAGTTGTTTATGCTTAATGCAAATGAGGATGAACCTATGCATTAATTAGCTGATGAGTATGAGGCCTTTTAAAGGCACTCCATTAAAGCTGCACAGGAAATTCTGAAGCCAGTTTGAGTTGACTTTTTTTTCTCAACTGACTGTAGCCTATGTTTGGATGTTCAGCTTTCAGACTTAAATCTTTTACGCTTTTCAGATATAGACACTGACAATGATTCCATCTGTTGTGGTTAATAAGGGGATTACAAACAGCACATTCTTGCTGTAAGGCAGGAAACTTCACATGCAGTATTTTATTTTCAGTGTGGTTACAGTAGGTGGCACAGAAAGACATACAACACACACTTTTCTCTGCAGCAGGAGACACTGCACATTTGTAAACTAGCAGACATTACCATATGTAGTTTTCAGTGTTTAAAAGAAAATCTGATTCTCAGTTACAACATTTGGAAAATATAATTGATACACCTACCTCCCCTAAATAGTAGAGGTTATGAATCGGTGGTTTTCCACTTTTCTATTAGATCAGCACATGTTGCAGGAAAAAGCTGGAGAGAGCAATGCTTTTAATTCATCTGTGACACTGTAATATATTCACACCAGGGCAGCCTGAGGGAGGAAGAAGAGGTCTGCATAGTGAAGCATCTGCAGTAGTTACAAGCAGCTATCCAGCAGATCAGGATGCTCTCTGAGTCTCTACTAATAACAAGTTCAGGAGAATCCTCTGGCTTATGGGTGGATCCATCAGTGACTGCATGTATTTTCCCTGTCTTGGTTTACCTTCGTTCTTCCTGAAGCAGGTGAACTGTATGGGCACAGCAGTAAGAACACCATCAATATCCATTTGGAAAGCTGTCTAAATGAGGACTGAACAGGCTGAGGACAGAATACTGCAAGTTGTTTATTACATACTCTGCTATTTGGAGCAAAACCTGAAAGTTAACAAGGTATTGCTAAGTACAAATAACTTCCAAATTCACCAACTGAAGAGCTGACTTTCCAGTTATAAAATGAATCAGATGGTTCTTGGATAGCTGAAAAGCAAGAAAACCAACCAAGCTGACAAAACCGTGTCTGTATGAAATGGAGCTCTGTTTGTTATTTAGAGGTGTCAGATGAAATCTGAACCAAGCCTTGTGAAGAAGAGTCATCTGTGGTTTTGTTTTCTGAGCCCTGAGTACAACTTTCCTCAGTGTGCATTTCCTTTAGTAGTCCATGCAGTGTTGCCATCTTAACTATTATGAGGAAAGCCATATGGTTAAACTAGTTTCTTGCCTCAAACCAAATCTTGATTCTCAACTCGCTGAGAATTCTGATTTGCCGCTGTGTAAGTCCTGAGCTTCCAAACCCTTCAATAGAGGTAAAAACCTAAATCGGAACTTGATTCTGATTTGGCTGTGTTTACCAAAAATATATATTTAAAAGACTGTAGCACATGATACAGATGAGGAATTATAATATATTCCAGCTTCCCTGGAAGCCCTGCTTCTTCTGTGAGTAAGAGCAGCAGCACACATTGTGTTTTCATGTGGTTGACAGTCATGGGGGCTGCTGCTGTGCACTGAAGAATGTAAATACTTTGCTGAGATGTAGCAGAAATCCCTAATAACTTTGTAGAAACATGGAAAAAAAATCCATCAATATCTAAAACTTGCTGTGGACTGGAGAAAACATGGTCTAAACCCGGTATTTATTTCATGTTTCATCCTTTTCCTCAGCCTCCTTTGGTATACTGCATGTGTTGCACATTTTGCATGTGTTGCAGATTGAAATGGAAAGGTTGATATGGTGATCAGGAGGGAGGCAGCACGCTAGCAGCAGTGGGAAACCAGGAAGCCACAGTGTGTGTTGCCAGTGGGCTTTCAAGTGTGTGTGTTTTCAAAATGGAGCCAAGATGGAAAGACTGAGAAAAAAAAAGGCCAATACCATGTACAGAGGCTGCACGGCCAGAGTTGAAGTGGAGTTGTAAGTGCTTTTCCATTAATCACCGTTTTGTTTCTTCCTTCCCTCCCAGGTGCAAGTGGGAAGTACACCTCAGGACCAAAGAATTGTGGGATACATTTCCTGCACTCACTTGCAAGCTATTGCAGGTACTGTACTAAATTGCATATCCTACTTATTCACTATTCCTAGGCCTGTGGTGGTGTTCTTGTGCAAGGGTAACAAGCATTGCTCCTCCAGTATTTCTGACATGGTGCAGTCTGCATTGCAAATAGCAGTGAAATAGTCAAGAAAGGTAAAAAGTATATCCCCAAACCTTTCCCTTTTCACTCTTGGAGTAGTTAAGTATTATAGGACACAAGCAAAAAATATGCCCCAAGAGGTTTCCTTCTCTCTGCTCCCTCTTAACCAAATGCTGTTATTTTAGCGTATACATTTCTATCATTATTAAATGGCATTTAACAGCCCATACTGTGAGTATCAATATACAAACATTTGTTTGTATACAATTAGGGGATTATTGGAAGGTATAAGTTGGGGCAGCAGAAATCAGCAGCTGGAATAAGCCCAGATTCTCTAGGTCTTGACCTGTAAATTTCATACATAAAATGGCAAGGAAGCTAACACACTCACTGAAAAATTTTCCTGTAAGCAATCCCATTATAACATTTACTACAGCACCCCACAGCCTGCTGTGTGTCCTTTGTTTCATGAAACAGTATTCTAAGGTCATTAAATAAGGTTGTAGTGGAGCCTGTTTCTCATCAACAATCTTTTATAACCTTTTTTTTTTGTGATAGTGTCTCAACGTTCAGCTCTCATTTAATCTAAATATTCAGAGCAGGGCTGAGGTAAATGGGTGGCCTCATCTCCATTTTACAATCCCAATCCAGAAAGCAAGGGAAAGAAAAGTTAATAAAGTTTATAGATAGTAGGGTTATTTTATTCCATTTTTAGTGTTCTGATGCATACGTTTTGAAATTGATACACTTCTCCATTTGAGCTGTTTATCTCAACACTCATCAATTAAAACTGAAAAATACTTATACATCTTGGAGATGCCTATGGAAAATTTTCCATAAGTCTCTCCTATCTTTTGTATCAAAACTATCAGTTCTATAATTAGTAGGTGTAGGAGTAAAATAAAAGCTTTATCTCCAAATCTTTACTTTGTGTAATATAAGATTAGAATTTAATTTAACTAGAGGGGTGATGGATATCCTAAAGTTTTCCTTGATGCAACTGTGATTCTTATGCTTCTGAATCCTGGAGAGCGCAGCACAGCCCTCTTGGACTACCTAGACAGCAAGTATGCTGTGGGCTAAGGCCAGTTAGCAATCTGTTACGTGTGGCAGAAGGTTGGACGTGTCCCTGCCCATGGCAGGGGGGCTGGAACTAGATGATCTTAAGGTCCTTTCCAACCCTAACTGTTCTATGATTCTATGAACCTATGAACCTATGTGTCACAGCATATTGAGGTTAACCTGGTCAAGCAGCCGGCTCCTTTCCACTTCATCACTTCACGTCATCCACTTCTCTGCAGCTTCAGCTGCAGACAGATAGACTTGGGAGCAAACCCACCAGTCCCTGAAGTACATTAGAGAGACTGGGTAGTGGTAAAGAAGATTCATTAATTTTTCAGCTACATTTTAACAATGTAACATCTTTCTCTGGTTTTCTATTTTAAACTCTGGAATTATGGTAATGTACCATGGGATTGCTGCTGTGGAGCAGATATTTGTTGCTGTCTCGTTTAGATCATAAACTTCCATTTTCAGTCCTGTTCCTTTTTATTACCTAGTCATGTATTCTCAGTTACCCTCTGATAACTACATTGCAACGTCCCTATAATACTGAAAAGGAAGAGGGGGGAAAATGGGAAAGTAGTGTTCTCTTTTCAAGGTCAGCCTAAAGCGTTTTCAAGGGTAAAATGCAAACTTCCATTTTCCTCTTACATTCTTGCTTCATATTTTTAGGCTTACTGGGTTCAAACTATATTCAAACAGAGCATTCAATGAGCTAAGAGTATAACTGTCCTTTAATATATCATATTAGTTTATCTAATGAAATGGAAAACTAAAGTTCATGTGTTTGGCAGAGCTGTGCCTTCTGACTTGTATCATCTGATTCATAACATTTCACATATTTAAAAAAACTAAAAAACAGTTCAGCGATGTAGAGATGTGATATCTGGAAAAACGTGCACTGTTTAAAAGGTCAGGCATTTAAATCATCCAGTCACACATGGTGAGTGCAGTTTGGCTTCCCTTTAGGATACATAAACTTACACTTGACAGTTCTGATACCTGCATGAGTATAAGATGAAGGGATAAACTGCTTATGGTCAGGGATGAACTACCAATGCTTTTCTCAGGAGATGTGCGGCTCAACTCTGTTCTGAACAATTACTGTGTTTTCAGACCTAATATACACCTTTTTCAATAAAACTTCAGAATGAGATGTAGCTTGTCCTCTCAATTCTCTACCCATTACTGAATGCTGCAATGAAGCAGCTCGTCATTTCCACTGTGGAAATAGCTGCATTTCAGTGACAAATGAAGAGATCCTTTAATGAGGCTTAAATGTAATTATTTTCCAAGGGGCTGTTAAGTTTACGTGTCTCTTTTATGTCTTCAATTAGTCAGTGATTAATGTTTTGGACAAGTTTTGCTGCCCAGAATCCACCCACCTCCCTTGAAGTCATGCCTTTCAGGCACCCCACCAAGCCATCAAAAGAGAACAAGCCTCCAGCTATTCCAGCCCACCTCAGATGATGTAGCATGCTGGATGCTATCTTGTAACCTCGTTCATGTCCCTATTTTGTGATTAGCGTGAATCTAGTTAGCACCACGGGTACTTGCAACTCGTGCTTCTCTAGCACCGGTTTTGGGTTCTGCAAGCTTACACACAGCTTAAGCAGAACTCAGATCAGGACTGAGAGAGAACCCTCAGCAACCTTGGTGCTAAGCACCCTTAGGCAGTGATTCCAGATATGTTTCTAGAATAGCAAAGCTGGTATACTTATCCCCTGGCAGCCTGCCCTCACCTCCTTCTCTCAGCTGTGCTAACATGGCTGTTGTAGGCTGTGTTGTGCTTGCGGGAGACCTGACCCAGCAGAGGAAAGGGGATTGGGGTTGGGGGGGGTGGCGGCTGGTTGTTTTTTTTAGGTAGGTTGTTTTTGCTTTCCCAGGCTGTCCTGGATTAAGTCTGTTACAAGGTTAGGGGTCTGCTTAACCTGTCACACAGCCAGGTGTGCCACAGCCTGTCTGATGGCTAAATTGAAGCCTTCGGCTTTCGCTCAGAAACAATTTTTCCTTTTGACTAGGCTTTACAGCCTACACTTTACAAGCTCTTTTTGCTCCTCTTCCCCAGCTCCCTCATAATATATCCCATAGCACTTATCAGTGCTGAGAACTCTGGTTTTAAAAATCTTCACTGGATGTTTTGACTTCCTCTGCCTAGGCTTGTCAGCTGCTTTGTTCAGCCACCGCAGTGCTCCTGTTAACATCTTTCAGAGTAGGACAAAACAGTCATCTTCAGTGTAATACAGTACCTGCCTTCAGTTCTGACTAAAGCCAGGTTTTCACTTAAGCGTTCCCAAAGTGAATGGAAAGGGCAAGTATGATTATGCTATAATGAACAAAAGTGAAGTCTTTATTTTTGCTGGCTGAGGTTTCCCACACTATGGTTTCATCTTGCCACAATATCTGAAGCTGGAGGGAACTTGCTAAGAGTTTGGAAATGCTGACTGCAGGAGCCAGTCACAACACAATTATTTGCATTTTCCAGGCCAGTTACTGAGGAAAAGAGAGTACAGCAATTAGTACAAATCGGTATTCTCTGGTTATTCACTGGTGGCAGTCAGTCAGATCAGTGATTCTATCTGAACATTTAATTAGAGCTGAAGGCTGGAGGAAGAAGTTGAACATTAGTGTTGGGAGTTATTACCTAGGTCTCTTCTGTTAGTATCTACTGCTGCTATTTCATGTCAGCAGCAGTTTCTGAAATGTACATTTCTCTGGCAGGTCCGAATTCAGGTTTGGCTTCTCTATTCAGGCGTCCAATTAGTTAAGTTACCTTCATCTCCAAAGATCTTGATTATGGGTGCTGGTCTGAGTCTCACTAGTACCTTCTGCCTACAGATGCATACAGTACCTGCTGTGCCACTCAGTAATCTGGATAGTGACAGCTTAATAGTATCTCAGAAAAGTTATGTTTGAATCGCAGTAAAGGATCCCATCTTGTGTCATGGAAATGCAGCCCACTTAATTGTACCTGCTCCACGTAGTGTGCAATTACTTCTATGACCTCTAGTGGGGATAGTCAGAGCTGCCAGCCTGTCACAAATTCTGCACTTCTAAAGAGAAATGGAAATCATCTGTCTCTAGAGTTCCAAAGCTACTATTTTCCTGTACAGCCCTGAGATTCCCTGGTGTGCAGTGCTGCTGCAAAGGCTCAGCATTCTTACCATGCAAGATGTATGCCACCATGTAGGTAATGGCTTTTTAATAACAGCAATGCACATTACCAAACACCTTTTGCAATATTCTCCAAAATGGTTTTGCCTTTTGTTTTTCTCAAGAGTTTTCTGTTTTGGAGAACTCTACCTTCATGTGTTTCAGTTGAGTGGATTTGCTACATTCTTCACTGTGCTGATCTGTGACAGGTTGCTGCCTGATGTTTATGCCCATGTGGCAATGGCTGCATTATTTTATCATTCATCCTAGTGAAGCCATGCTAGGTGGGTAACACAGAAAATGCAAATAAACTTGCACAGTTCAGGGATCTAAAAGCTTGGTTTAGATAGTTAATCAATTTGCATAATGGGGATTTTGTAGGGAGGAAGATGTTACTGCATTCTTGTCAACAATGACCATGCTTAAAAGTTGTGTGATGAGAAAACAAAGGTGGACGAGAAGGAAGTACTGGCCTAAGGAGATGAGATAGGATAGACAGATTCAGATGCTGCAAAGGAGGACAGTCCGTGAAGTTGAGTAAGCTTTACAAGAAATGAGCAAGCTGGGACTGTTCAGATTCAGGAGAAGAAGGATCTTGGAGAAATGTGTAAATACCTGACAGGAGGGTGAATGGAAGATGAAGGCAGACTTTCCTCAGTGGGACACAGAGACAGGATGAGAAGCAGTGAGCACAAACTGAATTGCCAGAAATGTAATTTAAAGAAAGGATAACACTTTTTATTGTAAGGTTGACAAAGCACTAGAAAAGGTGACCAGAAGTAATGGAGTCTCCAACCACAGAGATCCTCAAAGCCTGGCTGGCCACAGTCCTGCTGTAGTTGGCCCCACCTCAGCTCATGCATGAATCTGTAATTCTGTCTGTATCTTTGGATAACATCATGTATGTTAGTCACGCACAACTTTTGTGGTTTGTGTCACCAGCTCCAGGCTGTATTAATTCCACATGACCTATTTTTTGTGCTTCTGTCTACCTACATCTTCACTGTAAGGCTTTCTCGTGCGGGGTAGCAAGGGGGTTTCCCAGAATACATTTGTCTGGATTTCTGTCAAGCTATGTGGTTAGGGTATGTGTGAACATGAGTGAGGTACAAGTAAACAGAGACTGTGTTAAGGAACAAATCCACTTGTATCTCCCTTTATATTATAGCTCAACCTGTAAAGATTTGTTGGGAATAATACAAGTGGAAGAAAAAAAAAAAGATAATTTACTGTTGGAATTACCAGTTTCAAAGGATGAGTCACTGTCAGGACCTATTTAAAGCGCTCTCTTTCCCTGGTCATGTCCTTTTTCCATATTTCTTTTAACTATTTACGATTGTATCAAGTCATGCCTGGTTGAACATTATTGGTTCAATTTGTATTTACTGTTTTTTTAACACCACTCCCAGCTCCCCTTACCCTGATGTTCTTGACAGTCCAACCCTTCACACGTTAATAGTGGTAGGAAAGTGAAGTCCTAATACTTAAAGTTTGTCTGGGTGCTAAGGCAGTTACAGTGTGCCACTGAGTTGACGTTTGAAAAGTCTCGTCTCTTTATAAAGTGCTGGTGACAGCTGCAGTTGAGACAAGTGATTAACAAGCTGTGAGGATGTGGACTTGAATAGTCACTGGCTCCAGAGTGGTCACTGAAAGCAGCTTTGGATGTACATAACTGATGTTTCTAATTGAGTTTTACAGCTTTTTAATAGCTAGCACAAAGTAGTCAGGTCATTTTGGGTTTGCTACTTTTCCTTCCGATTGTGGTGTTCGAAAACACATCTTTTATTCTGAAGAAAAGTAATGTTATTCTGACTTGACTTAGCATTTCAAGTTGGAAACAAGGGAAATTACAACTGCTAACTATATTTACAGTGAAAACAAAAGGAAAAGGGAGACAATATAGTAAAGAATTATTTCTACAGTGTGTCCTGCTCACATCATCATACATCAGATTTTGTTGTACTCACTTTAAAAGAGACAGTGACTTCATGTCACCTCATGTGCTTAGATTTAAGTATTGTTGGTTGCTACAATTAAAGATAGTTTTGCAAGCGAAAATATTTAACAACCAGTCAATCTGAACCCTTTCCTACCAGTGTGATAAAACAGAGGCACATCCTCAGCACATGAGCCTCATGTAACTTCCCAGCAACTGGTGAAAGGATCTGATTCTTCATTGCTTATATCCTGCCTACCTAAACCTGTATCGACATATACCTTTAAAAATAGGAAAAAATACTTTCAATTAAAGCATTCTTACTTGAACACATATCACAGAATCACAGAATGGTTTAGGTTGGAAAGGACCCTAAGACATCTAGTTCCAACCCCCCTGCAAATAGATCTCTTCTTCCTCATACAGACTGCTACAATGTGAGTAAGATGAATTCACCATACGTGTGTATTTTCTAGTATTACTTGAAGTTAAATTTTTCATTTTAAAAATCAGAAAGCAAAGAAAGATCAAGTGGTTTACCTGAGAACACGCCATCCAATTTGATCTGAAGTAGGACTGTAACTGCGAACTCCTGATTGTAACTGCTGTGCATCCTCTTCCTCTGGCTAGAAGCATCATCGTTTTGGCTAGTTGTCTGCAGCGTAGATGTAGATGCCTTGTCTTCTTACTTCTTCAGCTGTGCCTGGTATGATTGACTCCAAGAGGAGGTATTTAAATCAGCAAAAACTGTGGTTCCTAATGAACTGAATAATAGGCTACACACCTTGTGCTGAACATACTATTAGCCACACCCTTTATCTTGCACCCTTTTTCTCGAGATGTCTCGCAACAGCTGATCAACTAACCTGGGGCTGAGAAACCTGCTAAAAGAAGGTCTTATCTCATGTTTTGGTTATTTGGATGTTTATTTGTTTGCTACAGGAGATACTACTGTTCGATGTGAGCAACTGGATATGCTTCAAGATTGGCTGTCTGAATTCCGAAAATCTACCTCCTCCTCCAGTACAGCCAATCCAGAGGAACTGGTGGCTTTTGATGTCATTTGTGGAGATCTTAACTTTGATAACTGCTCCTCTGGTAAGACAAGGTTTTGTTTTCCTGGTATCTCCCTATTCCAGAAAGAAACAGGAGAGTTCTTGATTCCTGTATGATATAGCAGTATCTGAACCTGTGACTGGCTTTTGCAAGGAAACACTCGATTGTTACAGATACCTCTAAAATAGGTATAGCCTTGAAATAAGCCAAGGAGAGGAGCTGACACATACCAGCTCTGCTGAGTTAGTAAGCATTATGCTTTTTAAGGCACAATGGGCAATAATTTGTGACTTCCAGTACCAATAACAAGGACAGATCCAGTGGTTTAGTTTTATTTGAATTAGGAAGACATCTACTGTACTGGAATTTTTTTACTAGTGAAAGACATGGATATTACAGAATTTTTTGTGGAGAAAAAAGAAGCAAATTCATGCAGTTAAAAGTAATTAGTGCAAATACACAGACAGGTGATTAATGCTGCAGAGAAGTAAACACTGCTGAATCAGTCTTGGAAAAAAATTAACTGATGCTGTGTACTTCTGTGGTTTTCTAATAATTTTTTTCTTCTATGTTTGTATGCTGAAGGTAGTGGAAAAAGAAGTCCACAAAATTAATGGGTGATGAGTTCACAGAGATGGTAGCCTTTTTTTCAAACGTAAATATTAGACTTCGCTATGGGTTAAACTGCTAACATGAGAGCGCAGAGCATTGTGTTTGTGTATCCCCTCTGGCTTCCTGCTCAGTACAGCTGAGGCAGCCACCAGAGCTCCTTGCTGGCCTTAGACAATGCCTTGGAGCTGTTGGACACTTGTAAGAGAAGATTTTATCAAAGTTGGAGAAACATTAAATAGGGTAGAAGATATCATCAACCCGAAACACAGCACTTCTGGTGTTCACTTCTAGCTTGTATGTACCAAAAAATAAATGGGTCACAACTGCATGATCCAAAGTAAATTCAGAATGGTCTGAGGAAGTGCTGGCAAGTGTTCTGGCTGCTAGAAGAACCTGTTATGCGCTGTGGAGGTGAGCAGTAAGTGGTAATGGCTAGAGAATACTGTAGTTAAACTAACATGTACTAGGAAAAAATAGAATGGTAGCTGTGATAGTGAGGTTTTTTTAGGGAAGGAGGGAAGAAATGTGCTCAGTAAGAGGCCTTCAGCTAGCCATGCTGCTCTACAGACAGGCTGAGGTGACAACTGGAGCTGTGCTGGTGAACGGAGACAGAAGCTGGGGGATACGAACAGCGAGACCTGCTGCCAAATCTGTGATATGGCTGTTTCACCCGATGGGTGGATGGACTGCCCTGGAAGCAAAAATGTCCATTAAGGAAATAAAAAACCTGCTGAATAGCAAAGGGGAGACTGCCCACTCGGGTGGCAAATGGAAAGTGAATGGGGCTGTGCAGCATGAAGAGAAAGACAGGCGTAAAGCCAAGAGGCAGAACATGTGGTCAGTGTGCTCCACTCGAGAAGGTCTGGCACTAACCCACGTTTTGCACAAAAAGTACAGGGTATACTTAATGCTGTTGTGACCGGCAACTATTTGCTTTTGCAGATAATAGTTGAAAACATTGCAAATACTACTAAAGAAGACTGAAAAGTATATTATAAAAATTCATTTTATTTTTGCTGTCTCTGCTGCTTATTTACCCCCGTCCCCTTTAAAATTCACTCAGCTTGGAAACTGAAATTAAGCTGGTTACTTTGGTTTTTATTTCTAGATTGCTTTCTTTCCTTTCTCCTCCATTTTTTTCATTACTCATTGTTTAGGGACATTTGTTAGCATTACAGGGAACTGAACATATTATTTTTTTTTTTAGCATTTATCAGCTTTATGTGGTTCTGTGTATGATTTTCTGTATTCTTTCCCACTCCACAGACTCACATGGCAAGTAATTAATGTTCCAGTGAATATCAAGCTTCTATTCTTAGCTGTAGTGACAGAACAGTTTTCAAAGATCTCCAGGCCTATGAGTGACCTTATGCTCATGACAAATGTTCTGCAACTCAGTTTTCCCTTCCAGCTTTACAGAACATTATGACAACACTCATGCACATAGTGGGAACGTTATTTGAAAGGTCAGGTTGCTTTTGACTGACATGTAGAAGTCTATTAATGTTTTTGACCCTTTTAGTGTAAGATAAGAAGCTTTCCAGTCCAATGGGTGACGTTTGTCTCATCAGCTGTGACTTGTTGCTGTCAGTGTCACAGCTGCAAAGCATTCATGACAAAATTTTAATCTATCTTGGTTTTGGGGAAGATTTTTTAGACATATAACAAGGGAAAACCTGGAAAAAATAAACTGAGCAAAGGTTTCATCATCTACTTTTCCATAAACATTAAACAAACCAATTGGCTGTTCAAGCAGAACAAGCAATTCTCTGCATTGCATTCCTGGCAAATCTTGAGAGGTCAGTGATCCCATCCACTGCCACATCTCCAGGGTACTCTGCCAAGTTAATTTTTCAATCTCCCTGAGACTATGAGGATGTTCTCAATATCAAGAGCTAGTTAGGGGAGATGGGGGACACCTAGAAAGATGCAGTGGTATAGATCAGCTGGTGTGGATGCAGTAGATGAAAGGCAGTCAGCTCTATTAATGGGTACTAGTAAGAAAATGGCAAACATGCCTACAGCTATAGAGACAGTATTACTGCACTCCATGTTTGTGCTCTGCTTCCTTCATAACTGGGAGAGGTCAAGAGCTTCTTCCCTTGGCAAGAACAGCATTTCACACAAGGAGATCTAATGTGATTCCTGCAGTGTGTGATCTGCATTCTGGCCAAGATACACAGCTCATGGTTCAAAGTTCTGTTTCCCACTTCAGAGGAGTCTATTTTCATATGTACTTACATATGCTGCTGTTTTGGGCAATAGACAGTGACAAGTGTTTTACAGAAGCAGCTCTAAACACAGGTGAATATTCTGTTGGTCCCAAGAGAGAGCCTTCAAGTGTTGCTAAGAAGTTTTAACCTTGTAAAAGGTGTAAGTGCTGCAAGAAAAAAGTTAGCAGGAGATGTTGCCAGTTTCTTTGCCGTTTAATACAAATGGAATTGTAGCAACTGGTGTGATCAAGTTCTGCTTGTGCTTGTTTTCCCGGGTACAATGACTGCTATGTCAAATAGCACATGCAGAACTAGAACTTGCTTATTTGCTCAGTGTCTGAAATTCTGGTATACACATTTTTGTAGGATATCTTACTAAATAATCCTAGGAGCTTGATGTGCTAAGTGCAAGGAGCACAGCAGCAATTAGGAAGAAATTTATTTAAAGTTGATAGGTCATGCTGATTACGTTCAGAATGACTTTAATGCTGTAGATAATTTCCCAAGCGAACTATCGTCTGTCCTATCTCTTACCTGTTATAGCTTGGAAAACATTCAGTGAACTCTTCCGAAGCAAGTAAAGCACAAACTTTTATCTTTGAACTTACTCAGATGTATCTTTGAGCTTACTCAGATACACACATCTCAGTAAGTTCAAACATAAGTTTAACCCACAAAAAGTTTGTTTAACCCACAACAGCCATTCACATTGTCACTGTGGAGTCAGTCCAATCCTCCACTAAAGCTTTTTCCCAAAGTAAACCATGCAGTGTCAATGGCAGGGAGAAGTATGCTGCAAAACTTGCTTCAGTTTACTGCTAGACGCTACTGAAAATGTCTTTCTATGAAAGACTCTGTAGGAAAGCACTGTTACTAGCAAGCCTTTGCTGGGATTTCTGATCAAGACAAGACAGTTCTGTGCAGTACAGCTGCTACTGAACTGGTTCAAATCAACAGTATAAATATGCATCAAGGAAGAAGGACTTGCCTTCTCTGTTGTGGCAGGACATGCGGTTGTCTAAGATTCACCACACATAGCTGATACACCTTTTCTTGGGCTTGTGCTTTCCTTGCAGAGGACAAGCTGGAGCAACAGCATTCTCTGTTTACACACTACAAAGATCCATGCCGAATTGGTCCTGGGGAGGATAAACCATGGGCAATCGGTAAGACCTTCTCCAGCTATGCGTGTATGAACATTTCTTTGTCTCACTCATACAACACTGGTAAGCAGCAGACAGTTCAGCTAACTGGGAGTAAGAATTTGGTGGAGACGAAATGTTTACAAGGGGTTTTTCTGTAACATGTATATAAGCCTTAATGGTGTCTTGCTGAACTATAATTAAGAACCAGAGATCTCAAACTTCAGTCCACATTCTGGAACTTAAGCATCAAACTCCTTGAATGACTTCTCACACCTATTCTACTTAAAAAAAACCTCTGGATCACTTGGGGAGGAGCCAAATTATTGTTTCTATACTTTCTGCATTCAGTGAAAGCCTGCAGCTTTTGATCAGAATGTTCCATTGGTGATCTATAAATACTGTAAGCGAGGACGGAACAAAGCAGTTCAACAATACCATGAACTGGTAGGATTCATTTTATAAAAGGTTTCATGGAACTGTGAGCTATTTTTACCTAGTGCAACACAGTTAAACTCAGAAAAACTTCATTTCAGCGATTAGTCTTTCTCTAGAAGAGCAATTATAACCGTGAAGGGACTAAGGGTAAGAATGTGGAATTTTTTAATAATATGGCTTTACTCTGTTGTAGCAGAAAAAAAAATAAAAAAATCAGACATTGGGGCTGGAAAACTGCCCCAGTCCTGGAAGGGCACAGGCAATGATTTGGAAGGTGGCAGGCAGTAGGGAAGTCTGGACAGAAGAGCAGTGAACACAACATGCTTTCAGTACAGTCCCTTCTCCCCCTACAGATGCTGTCTTCACACACCTCTGCCCTCAGAAGCCTTCCAAGGCAGGTCGCAGGAGGAGTGCTGGGACAGTCACATCTCCCTTTCTCTTCACAGGTACCCTGTTGGATCCTGAAGGACTGTATGATGAGCAAGTGTGCACTCCAGATAACCTACAGAAGTATGCAGTTCCTAATTCTCCCACATGCTTTAGATGATTCCTTCAAAAGCCAGTTTATTGCTTGCTATTTAACATTAAAAAAACTGAGGGGTGTTTCATGGACTGTAAAAAAATCCAAACCAAGAAAACACCACCAAAACCCAACAAACCAATCAGTCTTTCACTCAGGGATACTTGCAGAAGAAGATAAAAAGGGAAGGAAAAGGGGCTGCTTCTCTAAGTCTTAATGGAATTGGCTTCAGTGGGTGAGAAGATGAGAACAACTAGAGTCAGTGGTGGTTTATTTCTCCAGAGTTGGGCCTACCTGGACAGCCCTATAGGACAGGAAACCAAGAACTGCCAACAGGGGTACAAACACCTTCTCTGTAAGTACTTTTGCAGGCAGCCAGCTCTGTGGTCACAGCCCTGTAAAGGACAGCAACAAAAAGAATGTCCAATTAAATAGCACATCAGCCACAGCTTAACATCTCAGTGATACTAATGCAGCATTACTACTTGTAAGGAATATCTGATATGGAGAAACAGGTTATCTTTGGTTTGAGTTAGCAGACTTACGAGAAATGCAACAAACCCTTTAATTGAATAAGTCTGAGTTAGATTTCTTGAATACCTGTGCTGTTTGTCAAATAATATGCCAGTGGAGAGAAATTAATAAGCTTCTTACATTTCAGAACAGCACTTGATTTCACTAATGTGATGATCCTTTCTGCACCTTTTCTACCTTAAGGGCTAGTTTAATGGACTATGTTATTTGACTAACTATAAAAGATGCTGTGGCTGTTCATTACCCAAATATCCTAAAGAGGTAAAGTTATTTGAATTAACGCATCTGTGCAGATGCTTCAGTTAACACACATAATGGAAATGGAACATTATATAGGCACAGTTTCTGTTGGCATTTTTACTCTCCAAGTGCAGAACACGGCATGGTACAGATGGACATTAGTTGAATGCATTTAGGTGAAGCTACCCTTTGAAGTTATCTTTGTATCACTTTTGAACAAAGAAATTGAATTCTAGGCATAAGGTCTCGGCTTAGTTGATATTCAAATAAATAAGCATTTATTACAGTAAATCACGCTCTGTGCATTAAAAAGCCTGCAAAATTTCAAGGCATTTCTATTTACGTGTTGAAGACATGAATTTGGTGCATGTGAAAGGGATTTCTGGAAAGCAAAAGTGAAGTAATTTGGCCCCACACATCAACTGCAAATGCAAATCTGTATGTGGGTGTAACATTCTATTTTATGGTTCCAGGAGCAGGCTTGCAACATTAAAAAAAAAAAAAAAAAAAAAAAAAAAACACACACAAAAAAAAAAAAAAAAAACCAACAAATAAACAAAAAACAAAACCACACATCAAAAACCAAACCAAAAGGAAAAAAAAACAAGCCCAAGACGCCAGTGTTATCAGACAGCCTTTTGAGACAATCTGTCACCAATTACTTCTAGGTCATTTTGTCTTATTCCCTGAAGAGTTCCTTGTATTCAGCAATTAATTTCCAATGACAAAAAAGTGACTGATAAATAAAAGCCATCAAATGATCAACAAGGATTTAAGAGTATTGCTGCCACTAGCTATGTATAGGTACAGCACTTCAGTATGATGTAACTGGAAAATATTCCTGAGTGCTGGCAACAGAATATACATTATACCTGCTGGCAACAGAATATACATTATACCTTTTGCCTGCTCAGTGTGGCTTTGTTTTCTGCACAATGTTGTAATTCTCTTAGACCGCAGTTTCCACTAGCTTTTTAAGCAGACGTGCAGAGAGCATGGATCTGCACGTGTACCTTATGTAGATGTACTTCAACAATAGCCTGTCCTCTCACCTCTGCAAGAGACTGGTAAACATAAAAAATGCTGATAAATCCAATAAAATTTAAAGCCATTAATGAAATCTGAGCTTTAACGATGCTTAAATGCTAAACAGCACAGAAGCTGTGGAGCACTCTGTATCTAATGAGCATCATTGATCTACACAGCAAAACAGGGTACGGCCTGAAATTGATCTCAAATTTTTCAAAGTAAACCTTGATCAAGCTTTACAGACTGTTCAAATAGACATTTAAATTGGCAGCATAAGCTATCTACAGAGTTAGTTCTTCATCAGCACTCTTCTCTAGTTTATAAATAAAATTAAGTACTTCACATTACTAATTAGGGCATAAAAGCAGAACAGCTATTTCCTAAGTATCTCTTTCATGTTAAGTACAGCATGTGTACAACATCGGACTAGAAGAACATACTTGTTGCAAAAAATGAACCAGTCACAATTGTGGAACAATAGTTGTATGTGGCTGTAATTATTACAATTAATAAGCTAGCTGTCACAGTCTGGGCCCTGGCCCAGTGCTGGAAGCTACACAAGCTTCTGCTCAGCAAGGCTTCACAAAAGGTACACGAATAATCTCATCTCACACAGATCATCGTCACTTTTGAGCGGAGCACTGGAGTAAGGCCATCTTCATCTCCAAACCCTGACTGGAGTCTGGCACAAGAGAGCACAGCTGAAAAATAAGATTTAAATGCTATTTTTTCCAAGCTTCACTGCTAGACAGGGATCAAAGTTCTGGGTGATAGGCTGCAGCACCAGTAACAGAAGTCCTTCTTAGCTTGGGTGCTTCATGCCTGAATGACGGATGGCCCCTGAAGCTTTAGTGATGAGGGAGTAAGTTTTGCTTTATAGCACCCTTACGTACACTGTTCTTCACACCTTCCTGTTCACTGCAGCTACAGTCAGCACTACCAACCAGCTGGTGGCCAGAGAGCTGCCTGACAGAATGTTCATGCTTAAACCCTGGAGTTACTTGGGGCTGAAAGTCTTTCAAGAAAAAAAAGGAAGTTCCAATTACTTTCTATCCTCCCTTTCTTTGTGACAATGAATTAAGCCAGTTACTCTGACAAAATTCAGGTTTAGTTGGGCAACTCACATGCAATTAAGTTCACTTAAGTTGTTAGCATGTTACTGTTGGCAGGGCACAGACAGATGTCCACTACTGGTGTCTGCTTCCTGCAGAGACAAACAGCAAAGAACTAGATATGAACTTTTAGGCAGAAGCAGATGTATGCACATTTATAGTTTGTTTTCCTCATATATTTAAAATTAACGTTTCCCTTCCGTGAACAGTTATGCAGGTTGAGTGAATACTCAGTGTTTGCAGACTTTTGAAAGGACATAATTGAAGCTAAAACAAATTCATCTTTTAAATTAATGCAAATAAAATTTTTGCCAGTAGCATTGCAGTGCTAGTCAGCAGTTTCTTCTACTTTGTTACTTAATTAGCTTTGCCAAATATAAATGCAGTTTTTGAAAGAGGTCAGTCCCATCAAAGAGCTTGCTTTCTTGAACCTAGAAAAAGAATTCCAGGAAGTGAATCATTTGCAGTAGTAAGATCAGTTCACAAATGGGGTGCAAACAGCAAACTAATCTGAATTATTATATGACAGGCTAAAGTGAAGTAATACATAAAAGGAAGCTTGCTTTCATAAACTGGTTACAGTAAACTCCAAGAACCTTCAATACCTCACCAAATCCAAAGTGGGTTAAGGAAAGTTCTGGCTAAATAACTATGTGACCAGAATTTTGTCACTGTTCTCTTTTGAGGGCACGTAAAATATTTCTTGTATGTCTCAACTGACCCAAATATACAGGTTATAAAACTATTGAGACCTAATCAACTGCAGGAAGTGCTGTGCCCCCTCTGCCGCCATTAAGATCCTTCCAAAGAGACAAAATTTGACAAAGAAACCATTTAAATCTCCACCATTAAAACACATCACGAGATTCAGGTGTTTGTCTCTTGTTTTTCCTTCATTCCATACTTTCACATGCATTCATTAACAAACTCCTAAACCCAACACCATAAAACCCATCCAAAGTCAAGTTTTCAAAAGAGGTGATCAAAAATACCTTATTTTTTCCCAAGGTGAAATTAAAGGCTTTATACCTCCTAGGACCCTAGCTTATGGCTCAGTGTTTTTCCTGAGACAGTTGATGATGTATCTTAATGGCATAATCAACTCATACAAGGGAAAACACAGAACCTTGAGCTCAGGCTTTGGCAGGTAAGTAAAGGAAAATGATTTCCAAGGAGGTGGTTTTGAAAGTAGTTTGTTTATGTTTTGAGCCAGATTGTAAAACCACAGACTAACATGTCCCTCTCTGCATTCAGTTATTGCTCAAACCAGCTGCAACTGTACTTGATCTTAATTGTCTGCACAGTACCCTACACAGGCAGTTGCCATATGGAGCGCCTGCTTTTGCAGGCACAGTTGTTTCTGTTGTTGGCAGATCTTTTAAACAGGACACAAGAAGGTAAACCAAGTTTCCTTTTAAATCCAAGACAACAGCAAAACAGTACAGAACAGCACAGCAACATTGAATTACCGTAAAATAGACTGACAGGGACCATTGTGGTAGCACGTTCACAGCAGGGCTAACTTCAAAAATTGGATCAAGTTGCTCATGGCCTCTACAGTCTTCTATATAAAACACACTGCTAAGGTTTAAGCACCCAATATAAGAATTTTAATGGGAAAGCTGCAGCTTATCTGCCTGAACACAGGACTGGTATCTAGAAACTGATTCTTAATTTTGAGTTGTTTTTTGCTGGACCAATTTCATTGCAAGATGGGGGCTGGACTAACACACCCACTGAGTAAGTCCATCTCTGTAGAAGAGTTTGAAGAGTGTCACATACAGGAATGAAATAAATTAGGCTGCTGTTACTACTGAGGAAAGAACTTGGCGTCAAAGACACAGTAATCTGATGCTGAGGCTTGCTCAAAACCACCTACCGCCTGCCCAGGTATGTGCTTCAGAAGCCATTCCTCATTCATATCCTGTCTGTAAAACGCTTGTCTGAACCTCAGAAAGGGCTGCTCTGATCAGAATGGAGAGGTCTGTATTGAAGTACTCGGGTTTGTTCTGAAGTAACCCATGAAACAATTTCCTCCTCTACTAGACTCAGCAATGCTGGAAATCAGCAGGGGTGCTGTGGGCTGCAATATACTACAGATAGCAGGCAGACAGAGTCCTTCTTGCAGGTATCTGTGTTCCTGGCTACAAGGGTAGGTCCAGCAGTGCAGCACCAGTGATACCAAATGTGCCCTGAGGCTTTAAGACCAAGACCACTGTCAGTGTTTGTTTAGCACAGCCTCATCCTGGAAAACACACCTGGAAGAGGATGTGCTCTACAAATTTAACAGTCCTTTTGGACAGGCATTACCCTTAACAGGGATTTGTAGAGAATTTAGCACAATGCATGAAGGGACAGAATGAGCAAACATTTAAAGCGCTTGTTTTGTTTTTTAATGAAATAGGGTGCTGGAAAGTGAAGAAGGAAGGAAAGGATACTTGGTCTACCCCACCAGCAAGAGCCACAGTTCCAGTCAAAAGGGGAGAAAGGCATCCTTGAAAGGAAACGGGAGGAGGATTGACTACATGCTCTATACAGAAGAAGGTCTCTACCTGGAATGGAAAGTGGTGAGTTTCAGAGCTGACAAAAAGTTGTAACTCACACAACAAACTTGTCTGGATGGTACTGCAGCCTGTTCTGCTTGGGTTCAAATTCATACTCCAAGGGGAGCCTGCTGCTTTGCTATTTTCTAGTTCTGCAACAAGTATGGAGTTTGTAAACCTATTATGTAAACAAATTCAAGATGAGTAGCAGCACTTGTAGATATGCTGCTCCTCAATAACAAATAGAACACCTTGCTTCCAGTTCTTAAACTCTTGCCAGACTAAGTGTTTTGATGTTACTAACAGTCTGATTTTTCCATCTTCTCAAGTATCTGGATATTCTTTTATTGTGCCTCTGACAAACTCTCCTAAGTTACAAGCCTGTGATGCACAGGCAGATGCTGATGTGGGCTAATCAGAGTGGGATCTTGCACTGTACTGTCTGCTTCCTGGTGTAGGACCTTAGCTTATACAAAATTCCATGACTAAGAAGAGACACTAGTTCACATTTATCTACCATACCCTGCTGTAGCTGCTGCAGAACAGCAGGCAATAGAGCAGTTCAGCATAGCTTAGTGCACAGTACCTTGATCTGCCTTTGCTCTGGGTGCACTCTGTGGACATGTCAGCTTAGCAGCTGGATTTTTTTCAGGCTTCCCATTTCAGATTCACGAAATGCCCATGGTGCATCTGTATGGTAAACCCATCTTAGATTTTGCACAGACAGCAGCAAAGCCAATATTTGAATAGTTTTGACTCAGATTAAGTCATTGATAAGGCTCAAACTGGCAGCATAACTAAAATACTTGTTCTTCCTGCAAGCAATTCCTAAAGTACTGGTTAAGGAAGTACCTGGCTGGTGGAAGGGGTAAGCTGCATTGCATCAGATGAGTGCTAGAGTGGCTCCATCCAGCTGTAGAAGCTGGGAAGCGCACAGTATTTCCTGCAGAACATGAACTTGGTCCTACGAAATGTTGCCAGAACAAAGTCTGGAATTTGGAGACACGAGAAGCAGGGTTCCTCATTGCCTTGAGTCCCCAGGAAGTTCAACACCTCAGTCTAGAAGACAGGCTTCCTTTTTAGCTGCATGCCGTGGGTACTGTGGTATAGCCAGCCCCTCTGTATGTACATGGATCACCAACTGCAGCACTGTAGATCAGTGTCTGCTACAGCACAGGCGTAATGGAAAGAAAAGGTGCAAAAGATTCCATCCAGACTCGTTTAACTGGTGTCATATAAATGGTTCACCTCATCAACTGCACCATGCTGACACGCCCCATGAGCTCAGCCAAGCTAGGCTGGTCCTGCATGTCTACTAATGCAGAAATGTAGTTTAAAGTAAATTAAAGAGAAGCATAAACCCTGAATCCAGTGTGTGGTATACCAGGTCAGTTTTCCAATTTTCTTTCTTCTGTTTTTCCTCTGCAGGAAGTGGAAGAGTTCAGCTTTATTACCCAGTTAGCAGGCTTGACAGACCACCTACCAGTAGCAATGCGTCTCATGGTTTCTACAGGAGAAGATGACCCTTAAAACTAGCCAGCTTTGAGAGATCAGAAGAGGGAAACATTAACAACAGTAAGAAAATATCAGAGAATAAGAATGAACTGTTCTGGTGCCACGTTAGGAAAAATGACCAGACCTGACTTGGGCTAATCCTGAACATACCAACAAAGGCAGATATAAAAAGGGAAGAAATGGAGGGGTTGTGGCCAAAAGCCACTGTCACTAGTTGCTCAGGCAACAGGGCAGGCCTGTACTACAATGCTTTCACTGTGGACCGAACAGAACCAAGATGGAAGTCCTAATTCCTTCTGAACCAGTGCCATTCTTACTAAAACATGTTTTTATACTAATATATAGCACAATTTAGTTTGTAATTAGTCTGTGAGTTAGTGCTGCTCTATGGTTTTTGCATCATTTCTTTGTATAACTAATAAGCTAAAGCTTTGTTTCTTTTTTTAGCCTGTTTAAAGTTGTAGTAGCGTGCTTGCATCAGTAGCATGCGCCCGCACTGCATGCCACTCTGAGATAAAATAGTAAGATACTATGGGGGATATCAGAATGGAAGCAAGTTCAAAAATCAGACTACCAGCCAAAGCAAGGCATTCTGGGACCGGCAAACCCTTCAGTCCTTGTAGATAGATCTTAAGGCAAATAAACAGAACCTGTATTCAGTTTGCAGACCAGTATCTTCCTGTCCTGTTTAAGGATACTTCAAAGATTTGCAATTAAGACTTTAAGAACACAGTTCTACCCTTACTCCAGCTGTGTTCCCACTGAAATTATGAAGTATTGTGTCTGAATAATGACTCCAGAATTGGGCCTTTAGCTTTCTAAGCGCAAGTTATTCCCTTAAGAAGAAATATAGTTCCCCTGTAATGTTTTTTCTTTCTTTCCATGCGTGGGACAGTTCTGAATTATGGTATGGGATGATATGTATTTTAAAGTAGCGTGAATAGGTTCCTGTAGTACTGTTGGTAACACCAGAGCCAACCTTCTGCCTTAGTTAGGGTTAAGTGGGAAATAGCTTGTAAAATGCATGCTAGATATAGAGTTAAAATTAACATTTTTGGGGAAAAATGTAGAAGAGTGTATGCCTGATAAGGCAGGATAACCTAACAATTTTCTAAGGGAATCAATCAGTACACTTAAAAGGAAAATGTAGCATAACTAACTAGCCAGTAGAGAATAGTACTGTGAATCTCAGCCTTAGGTAAGTGCAGCCTAGGAGCAGAGGGTTTGTTTCTGTCTGTGAGACACAGTTCTCCATGTGTTATGCACTCACAGGCTTTAGCAGGGGTCTTGCCAGCTCATTTGTATGTATGTTCTTTCCCTGCAGCTCTTTGAATGTGGGGCTCCCCTCTGTCATCTTATCCCTATGACCTGACCTACCCAGCCTCTGTAACCTTAACGAAAATAATGAAAAGCTGAGGATCAGGTCCATGACAACACTTGGTGTTTTCTTTGGGATTTAAATTCAAAAGGGTTTGGGTTGCTGGGAGAACAAGGGACCCCTTGCATTTTCACTGATACTTAGTTTCTTCTGCCTACTTCATGTTCAGTTTTAGCGCTATTTCCTCATACATTATAAATGCCCTGTGTTAAAAGGAAAAGTGTTAATCTCATAGTTAGAGTTACCCCATTAAGTAAACTGTTTCAGTTATGCTGGCCACAAACTCCTGCAGATGCTCTTGGTTTGGTTTAGTTTGCACCTGCTAGGAATGAGCTTGAGCTAAATCAGAGTAGATTTAAATTAGAAATCCCAGTCTGTGCAGCCTCTAGTACTGGCTTAATTAGCTGCACTAAACAGTGAAACTTTCACTTAGGTCAGCCTGATTTTGCAAGTAGAGAAACAAAGCTTTAACAGTCATGAGAGTACTGGACTGACAGTACTGCCTAATCCCACGTAGATAGTAGGCCACCGTTCACACACTCCCATGGCACCTGGTCTTGACGCGTTTTATGCCTCATTTTCCAGTCCTGGCGCTCCTTCAGCAGAGACTGCCTCTAAACAGTGTACTGTGCCAAACCATGGGGTGGTCTGCAAGTGTAACCATAGGGACTCCAAAATAGAACCAGACCCAATTCCCCTTTTTGATAAAATTAGGAATTCAAGTTTACAGCATCAGAGACTCAAGTGCACTGTCCCAGTGCACCACCAGTTTCCCACTTTGTATGTTTCTCTTTATACAGAAGGTCACGTATGTGCAAGGTGTTTCTCTGGTTTCTTATCTCCCCACCCAATTCAGAAAAAATTGTACCCGAAACACTGCTTTTAACCCTATTTTCTACCTTGCTTGTATTTTATTAACCTTTTTTAAAAAAACAAATGGTATCAGTAGCAATTTGTGTGCTGTACAGCAGCTATTTCTCAGTAGTAAAATTGAATATAAGGTACAGTATTTTTAATAGCTTTCCTATCAATGTAAATTACAATTTGATATCCACTTCTCTAAGTATCAGTTGCAGGAGCTGAATTTGACACTGTGTGGGATATAATCCTAAAACTACTGCCAAACAATGTTACATTATTTACAGTAAAACCAAGATGGTCTAAATTACTTTAAAATCAGTTCTGTGGCTTTGTGCTGACTAAAAACCAGTCTTTTTTTTTTTTTTTTTTTTTTTTTTTTTTAACTTTTTGAGATATGTTGGGGAATATTGTTTTAGATTTAAAGTAAAGTGGTTTAGATTTTGATGTTCTTAGTTTCTCAGTGATCATGAAATAGATAGTGGTAAAATGTTCTCTCAACATAATATGCATACATTTAATCAGTCTAGGTAGTTCTTACTTATTTACTGTCTTAAGGATCACCCTTGCAAGAGCACGCTGGGAGGTACAGCATTGCGGCACCATTGTACAGATGTTCCTTGCTTTCGTGCATCAGTCCTGTGCCTTCAGATGCTTTTGTATGCTTACAGGAGTCAGAGAGCATATATACTGCTAAACTGTAACAAACAGGCTTTCCTTTCCAGGGAGCAGCCTCCTGGGGAAAAGCGAGTTTGTATATGCCACTGCTACCAGTTCCATAGACTGACTGGCAGACAATAATTCAGCAATGCCTGTACCAGCAGGTATCAATCATTACAAGCCTTAGACAGATACTATGTAATAGAATATTTGCATTAAAAAAGGAGGGCAGGGGCAGAAATGTCAAGGAGAACATACCCAGGAAATCGAACTCTGGATAGCTTTTTCAGATGTCAGTGCCACCTTGCTTAAGGGTAGCATGGCCCAATTTATTAGTAGGATGTTATTTATTAGAAGATTGAGTTAGGCTTATTTGATTATGCTGGCCCCAGTTTGTACAGGAATTTCAGGTATCTTCCAGAAGAAGTTGGTGATAACATATTCTTGGTTTAATAGCTGCCACTCAACAGGGATACTGTAGACAAAGTGTCATCTGTTTTTATAGAAGCTAGGTAATAGCTCACGTTTCTCATTTTCCATTTGCATTTTACAACAGCACTGCTAGAACAAGTGAACAGAATACACAAAAAGGATAGCCAAAACCTAAGGACTCTCAGAAGTTCTAAGGATGTCAAGTCCTTACAAAGTCAGTACCTTTCAGTCACTTCAAAAACACAGCCTACAGAATGTAGCCTCTTGTGCACATCCAGATCCAGTTAATCTGTGCACTATTTGTCTGAGGGACATGTGATCCACCTGCTTTGCAGCCACTGAGGACCAGCAGTAGTGCCTAGTGTACTACATCTCTACAACCAATTCAAGTGGTGGCCAGCTAGTTTTATTCCATCACAAACTGGATGCTTAATCACAGCTGTCTAAAGCAACTGAACCGTGCCATGAACTGGCTCTAACCTGCAGCCTGTTGTAGGGAAACCCCACATAAAGCTGCCTGGTGTAATGAGTTTACCTGTCTTGTGCTAGTAGTGTGACACAGTTTTGTCCAGGAAGCACTCTCAGCCAGTCTGGCTAGACCCTCAATCCTACTTCATGGGTAAGACACTAAGATTTAAGGAACTTACAATTCCAATAAGATTATTTTGTTGGGTTTGTTTGGGTTTTTTTTAATGGCCTTTCTTTGGTGTTCCCAATTATGCCAATTAGCTGTCCCCAGTTTGGTCTTCAATCTACCCTGGGATCACACAGCAGCACATGTATGTCAGCACATATCATCAGTTCAGAAATGAAGAATTTTTACCTCCTGACACTACAGGAGTAAAACAGAAATACAGTTCTAGCACTCTGACAGACTCCCACTTTCATCATCCATTGCAATGAGAGTCAAATTGTTACTGGAGGTCTCATTTTTCCACGCCATCCTGTTTTAAATATAATCTTGATGCTTTTAAAGACTTGTATTATTGCTGAAGTTTAGAAATCTTATACTACAAATAACCTTTTTTTATTTTGATGATTTTTCGGTATTGTATCCTTCTGGAACCTAATGTTTTTATATGGTAAGCACACATGTTCTGACATTTTGTTATAAATGTATTAAAAGAAAAAATTAAATATTTTCATTGGTTTCTTCACCTGCAAGAAAACCACAATCTCAGACCTGATAAAAGCAAGGTATTTTGAACAATAGAGTGGGGATTTTGTCTTTTATTGGTGCTGAAAGGAGTAACTGGTTGATGCAAACAAGATAATAAAATTTCAATGCTCAAATGATTCTGTGCAGTCCAATTTTTCTCATTTTGTGATGTGGAGTCTGACGTCACTCACAGAAATCTGACTATAAGAGTACAGTCTCCCTGTGCTATGGTGTTGTAGTGAATCTGCAGAAAATAAAGGCTGAAAGAAAAGAATGCTTTTAACATCCTCCACAGCTCAAACATCCCCCCTCACAGATGCACCCCACTGAGTGCTTCACACTGGCATTCACACTGCCCACTGTAGGCTGCAAACCCGAATCCCCATTTCTCCAACAAGGACCAGGATATCCACTCTGCACTGCATTCTGTTGGTGTTTAATATAAGACCACCTCACAAGAACGATTTCTTCTTATGCAGCCTTGACATCTCAATAGTTATCTAGTCCCTGAACTAATGAGAGTATGCTTTTATCTTTGGCTGGATGGTATAAAGATAATTAAAAACAGTCTCTGTACATTTATCCTTAAGAAATCCAGCGATATAACAAAACAACATCAAGGGAAAGAAATCTATTCTACTGGTTCAGTCTTTCTGAACAGTCCTCAGAGTCCTTTATAAAAGCTGGTAGGAAACCCCACCTTGAAGAATTTTTTCTCCACAAGGAGAAAGGAGGAAATCAGTGCAGTGCAAGTGAGAGAGTGCAGCACACAAGTTTCTTGCCATTAGCTCAGGAAGGAACCACTTTTGAGACAGGATGTTAGAGTTGGATCTCTGCAGCTTTCTCCACTGATGTACAGAAAATTTTTGTCTGCATTCTGATGCTACCACAGCGTTATCCTTCCACAGGCTTAATTTTGCAGTGGTATGTTCCTAGCATGTGCTTTTCATACAATACCTGGCTGGTTTTCCTTGTTGCATTTTGCATTATTACATGAGAGCTCATGAGCGGGTTTCCCTCTATGAAAAGGTAGGTACTTCATAGGAAAACAAAGCCATTTCTTGGACAGCTGGCACTTTCCAGACATTTAACTAAAAAGAACAAGTACAAAACATCATTATTCCTTCCAGCTCCCTATGCCCCAGAAGTTTAGTATAGGTTATTGTGAGCTTGTACCCGCAGATACCTGGCGGTCAGCACTGTAACTGCAATGCCATCTGCCCCTGGCTATTTTACAGATTCTCTTGGCAAAGCACCCATTAAAACAAACATCCCTATCCCAATGAAATTCCTGCTCAGAATACTGCTAAAACCACAGCTCTTCCAGTTCTTTTCTTTGACTGTTTAATACTTCTGTTTGCTGCAGCAAGGAGAATTCTAACCCTAACTATTCTATGATTATATGATCGAAGTTGCTCATATATTTCCATGGCCTTTCAGAAGACATGCTATTACCCTCTTGTTACCATTGTTTTTGACTACTCCAGATTTCCCATCTACCACTCCTAAATCTGCAAGCCCGTTTTCCTCCAGATTTTTCCTGACATTTAAGGAAGGCCTCAAGCAACCATTTATGAGATCAGTGTCTGAGGCTCACTAGGAAGGCTGGCAGGAAAACAATAATCCTCTTTCTCATCTTTTATGGAACAGCAGATTTAACAACTGCTACTTCCAACCATTAGACATGGACAGGAAGAGATACACATTAATTGCAGGTAATTGGGGAAAATGGGAAAAAAAATATAAAAATAAACCTGAGGATATTTACACATTGGGTCTGTATACCAAAAAAGATCCTGGAATCTCCATGAACACATACATTAATTCCGTTTGCCCCCTTCCCACAGTCCCCAGACTCACTTTATAGGCCTGACAAACATTCTGTACTACTGCAAATCACACTTGCTGCTGAGGTTGTGCTCAGCCCTACGGAAGCTGCAGCACCTACGCTGGCACCATTGCTTCTCACACTGACAGACACTTCTCCAACCTGTAAGCTCAGTTCACCCACCTTCACAACTTGGTTATGTCCTCTCACTCTCCTTCTGTTTGACCCACAGATGCCTCAGTGCAGAAGACCTGTAACTGCCCTGTCTTTAATATAGCACCCAGCACCACAACATCAAGGAGATTGTTCCCAGGCACCAGAATCATAGAATCATAGAATCACAGAATAGTAAGGGTTGGAAAGGACCTCAAGATCATCGAGTTCCAACCCCCCTGCCATGGGCAGGGACACCTCCCACTAAACCATGCCATCCAAGGCTATGTCCAACCCCACCTTGAACGCCGCCAGGGATGAAGCATTCACAACCTCCCTGGGCAACCCATTCCAGGGCCCCACCACCCTCACAGTACAGAATTTCTTCCTCAGATCCAATCTAAACCTCCCCTGTTTAAGTTTAAACCCATTACCCCTTGTCCTCTCACCACAGTCCCTAATGAAGAGTCCCTCCCCAGCATCCCTATAAGCCCCCTTCAGGTATTGGAAGGCTGCTATGAGGTCTCCACTCAGCCTTTTCTTCTTCAGGCTGAACAGCCCCGATTTTCTCAGCCTATCTTCATACGGGAGGTGCTCCAGTCCCCTGATCATCCTCGTGGCCCTCCTCTGCACTTGTTCTAACAGTTCCATGTCCTTTTTATGTTGAGGACACCAGAAATGCACGCAACCATCTAAACAGTAAACTACACAAAAAAGGAGATTTGCTGCCATAGCCTTTCTGTGTGCTTTAAAGCATAACTGAATATAATCACATAAAATACAGGGACATTTTCCCCATGTTTCCCCACTACCTTACAGCTGACTTTCCTGTCTGTAAATTGCATAATTCCTAGAAAACAGCTTCTGCTTACTCTGTTCCTCTGGAAACATCCACCAACATGTGCTTGCACAGTTTCTACCACTGTCAAGCCCCTTCTTTCCCTTTGGTAAGTAAACCTTTGATGTCTCCAAGGCCAAATCAGCAGAACTCCAAACTGCCCTCTGTGCCACAGTCCCCAGAAGCCACATGTGCCAGAATGTCTTTTATGTGTATAAACACTTCGACAAAATCCTAATGCGTCACAGTAGCTCTGTTATATTGCATCTGTTATTTTACAAAGCTCTGCTAAAGCTCCTCAACTCATGGCAGCATGTGTCCAGAGCAACCAGAAGCCTTAGAAGTCCCATTCCTATTCTCAAATATTTTGATTCTTACATCCCAGCAACAAGATGCGTCAGTCTGATGAGCTCGACAGAGGCCTTAATGTGTTCCTGAATGCTGTCCTGTCATTAGTGTACTGAATATTGATATCTCTGACCGCTTTTCACCCTGCTAAAATGGAATTTGCCTCGCAGATACATAAACACTGTATTAGCTAGTAACTGATATAAACCCTTCTGCCTTAACAATAAAAAATGGAGGATGATGGCAAAGATATTGCAGGGAAACAGAGCGGCCTGCAGAAAGGACTGCAGCATGTCTGTAAAGTGGGCACATGTGTCCTACACCTTTATTTAACCTGTGAGCTGTAACTTCACAAACACCTGGCAGAACAACTCGCATGAGGTCAGGATGCACCTATGGTAAGAACTGCTCTATTCCACAATGGTGTTTCTGCAATTAAAGATTCTGGATGATACAGTAAAAACAACTGAAGGGATTTCCAATGCTACTGCAGCACTGCATGCAACACCACCTGCATGGGCAGGCTTTGAACACTTTGATATATGGGAGAAGCAAATGGGGAGTTCAGAACCTGAAATCACCCGACGGCAGTGAGCCCTGAATAGATCCACAACAATGAATGGAAAGAGATGTGCATGACAAGGGGAAGATGAGTCTTTCCACACCAAACGTAATTAGGTATCTTTGTTCTCATTAAAGATGTTAATGAACTTAAAAATGAGAAGATCATCAGCTTGAACACTCTGGCCCAGCTACAATTTGGGTAGCATCCTCACTACCTTTTCATATCTAACTAAGTATAATTATTACCTTCTTTGTGTTTGGCTGCCATAGGTTCTTAAATACCTTCCAAATGCCAATCCAGAGCTTTGAATACCCAGCAAAATGCAGATGGATCTTCTTCCACAATTAAAAACTTCACCTGAAGTCAATTGCCACACTGCCATCAGCTTCAGAAAAGCCAACACTGAATGTTGGATACTGCTTCGTAAGGACCTTCAGGATACTAAGGAACAAAAGGCAGTTGCAATGTCTGTAAGACATCAACTGAAAAAATATCCTGGGCCTAGCCTGGTGCCAAGCACTATGCTAAATATACTTCTAATGAGAGGTGTATCACACAAGACACACTATTTCTCAGTACACAGCCTGGTCCATTATCTTGGCTCCAAAATAAGACTGTCAGGCATTTAAACACTATTTTCTGATACTCCTTGGTTACATATAATTTCTCTTTTCCACATTTGCTGAGAAAGCTATTCATAACCACTGCAAACTCAAGACTTGAAATAAACTTGTCTTTTATTCCACAGTATGCGCATACGGAGGACTGCACACTGTAGCTACTTCATTAACAGACTGGTGTTCCTGGAACTCTGTGGCATTTTTGAACTAACGTGCTTACCCTGGAGAGACTCCTGCGGCCCATAGCTGACCTTGAGTGTCCTTCCACCTCACTGCAAAGAACTCTGCCTCACCACTCTGCAGCCACCTGTTCCAATGTTAGCGCAAATTAGAAGCTGTAAATGTGGCACTTATTATACCCTGACAGAAAGAATCACTGAGTCTGGTTAAAGTGCTGGGCACTGGCTCCACAGCCAGTGTAAAAGGTCCTTGTCCAGGCCTGCCTTCCCAGGGACTGACAATTAGAAGGTTTCTGACCACAAGACCAGACAAGTTCAAAACCAGCTTCCAACTGACCACAATGGAATGTAACACTAACAAACAAAAATTCCTCTCTGAAAATCTACTGCTTTTAAAACAAAGTTTGATGTATTTTTACAGAGAGGTTATGTGTGTGAGCCCTACTACAGGAAGGGACTATACAGAGCAACCCAGAAGGTCCCACTCAGTCCTGCTCTTGGTTTGAGGATGGAAACAAAGTACAGAATTTCTCCTGCTTCTGGTTAATTATTATTTACAAGCGCAAGTAACTAGCTGCTTGGGACCTCTGGTTTCTTCTTTTAAAAGATAGTTGATTTTTCTACTAACTTTTTAAACATGGACGGGGCTGGCACTTTCTAGCAGAAACTAACTATGAATAGCTCCCTGTCACTGTTCTGGGTAAGAAAACTGTACTTAAAGCGTGGAGGGGAAGGGGAAATGAAAAATAAATAAAAGGAAGGAGGAGCTACTCAACCTGCAGACAAACTATAAAGACACAAGGGCATCAAAAAAGGGAAAAAAAAGTAAACTGCAATTTAAAAAAGGTAAGAACATTAAGAGAGATTAAATGGCCCCTATATAAACATTCCACAGTATGTACACTCCTGACTAGTTCTGTTGGTGACAAGCGTAACTACATCCTGCCTTTAGCTTTAGAGATGCTTTTTTATTAAATCTTATTTAAAATGTAAGTATTTGATTAGCTGTTGCCCAGCCAACCCAGGGAATGCAAACACAGACTGTCCCAAAAGAGTCCCAGGCTCACAAGGAGGTAAACAGTGGAGCAGTGTATCCGGCTCCCAGCTAGAGTCAGACACACAAGTGGAATATTCCGCTCATAAGCAAAGGGCTACGGCTGTGTCATGGTTTAAGCCTCTCAGCCACGCAGTCGCTCACTCACTCCCCCCTCTTTCTTCCCCCAGTCCCAGGGGGATGGGGAGGAGAATCGAAAGAATGCAACTCCCACAGGTTGACATAAGAACATTCCAGTAACTAAGGTATAACACAAACCACTGCTGCTACCACCAATAATAATAATGACAAGGAAAATACAAGGGAAAAGAATACAACTGCTCGCCGCTCGATACCCAGCCTGACCCCACAGTGCACCCCCACCCTTCCGGGTCTCTGCCCTCCATTTTTACATCCTGGACATGACGTGCTGTGGTGTGGAATAACCTCTTTGGTCAGTTTGGGTCAGGTGTCCTGTCTCTGCTTCCTCTTGTCTTCCCCTCCTTCCTAGCAGAGCATGAGACTCACAAAGTCCTTGCCCAGACCAAAACATTCTAAGCAGTAACTGAAAACACTGGTGTTATCAGTGCTGTTCCCAGGCCCAAAATCAAAAACACAGCGCTACAGCAGCTACCAAGAACGAGAAAAATGACTGCTGCTGCTGAACCCAGGACAGGGTGACAGCATCCAAGAAAGCAGTAGGAAGCTGGGAGTGGATGGAAGGCATTGCATTGATCTGAACAGATAGATGATCTCCTGTGAGAAAATACCTTTATTTTTTCAGGCAGACTATACAGCCTGGCTGACTGGCACTGTGACAAATGACAGCATTCCACATAGGAACAAGGTCTGCCAACAAGGGAGACTTCAAAGAAAGACAATGTGCTAAACAGCAACTGAAAGGTCTATGTCACATCCTTACCATAGAACTCTTGCTGCTACCTGATGACTGCCACTGTGGAGCAAGGATCAGGCTGCAACTACATGTGTATGTGAGCATATCTGCAACTGATACCAGGGGAGTTCAACTCTCACAAAGCAACCCTGACACTAACGCTGTTCTTGTGCTTTGACGATCTGAGGTGGAAGGGAAATGCTACTTATACCTCCACCCTGCTGGTGCATTCACGTCACATATAAACATCAAATAAACCCCATAGCCTGGCAGTGCAGGCATTGCACAGGGATACAGTAGGAGACTGACCTTGAAGCGCTTATGGCCCACGACAAGCACAAAAGAAAACACAGAAATTATGTGTTTTGCCAGTATATACCCATGAAACCTGTGAAGCAGAGCACGCTGCTACTACAAAGTCCTGTGATTCTGTGAAATATGAAGACATAGTCTTTCCTAAATTTTTCTCTGCCTTATTCCCTTTTTAGAGACTTTTTCTTAATGTATATTGGAATGCACCTCCCAAGATAATACAAGAAAAGGTAAAATGTAACATCTGACATGGAAATTGACCTTATGGTTCATTTATGCAACACAGAGGGAACTCCTAGCTTTTGTTGAGCACTACTCAGTATTATGCAAAAACATAAAGGGGGGGATGGAGGGGGAGAGACCCAAACTCCTGAAACCTAAAGGAAGAAAAAAAATATTCATGCATGAAGGAGATGCAACTTGAGACAAGGGGGGCACAAAATCACAAAATGAAATATATAAACCTTTAGAATCAATTTTAAGTGATGTTAAGATTGATGGCTTTGTAACAGTTTTAATGGAAAATTACTGAGGTGCATGATACACAGAAAAAATAGAGTACAGCTAGAGAACATACTGAGAATTCTTGTATAAGGTAAACCGTTGTAGTTTTAGGCCTTTATGACCTTAGTACAAAATGAGTGTAAGAAAAACATGCTTGAAGAACAGGACGTAAGGATAAGGAGTATCTGGGAATGGCAGGGGTCCAGGATGGGCTGCAGTTAAACTAACTGATAAGTAGAAGGACAGGATGATTGTTATGTTTATGGTGTTAACGAACCAATTAAGCTGGTATAAGCACCTACTGTGCTGCTTCGAAGGCTGCCAGAAGTGATAAAGACTGTTGGAAGAAGTAAACAACCCTCAGAGACCACCACCACACTTTTGTGCACATGCAGGGAACTTTCTGGAAAATGATGTAATCCATACGTAGCCTCATGAATATGTTTGTATGCCCAGTGGCTATATAAGGATGGCTTGTGTAACAATACAGGGACACACGTTAGGAGGAGCTAACCCCGGGTCTCCCAGCGTTGCAATAAAGAATACCTGCTTGCCAACTTGAAACTTCGGTGGCGAGTTTGTTCCTGGAGTTCCCTCCGAATCGCAGGTGTGTAACAAATGCAGCCTTCCTGCTCAGGGGGGAGTCCTGCCTGCCCACTCATGGATAAAAATGCCCCCACCCTTCACTCTGAACTTTGAACCCTGTGAGTTTCACCTACCTTTGAGCCCCATTTATAGAATCATAAGCTGATTTGTGTTGTAAGGGACCTTAAAGATCTATCTGGTTGCAACTGCCTTGGCACAGGCAGGGACACCTTCCACTACATCAGGTTGCCCCGAGCCCCATCCAGCCTGGCCTTAAACACTTTCAGGGATGGGGCAGCCACAGCTTCTCTGGGCAACCTGTGTCAGGGCCTCGGCACCATCATAGTGAAGAACTTGTTCCTAATGTCTAAATCTCCTTTCTTTCATGTTAATGCTATTCCCCCTTGTCCTGTCACATTCCATCCCCCATTCCCTGTTTGGAGGCTGTTGCTGAGCCCCGAATGTGTGCAGGGAGAGAGGCCCCATGTCCTAGGATTGCTGCTGCATCTCCTTCATCGCAGCTGCAGGTGGAAGCCCATTGCATCACTTGAGGCTCACTTACTCAGGGGCTGAAAAGCTGTTGCTGCTTTTGGCTCTGGGTTTATGAACAGATTGTCAGGTGAGATACCAGTTCTGAGCAGTGCATGTGGGGTTTTGGGGATAGGGGTTCCTGTGGTACTCCCCACGTACCTGCAGGAGTCCTGCTGTATGTGTCTGTGTATCAGACATTGCTTTTGCTGAAGGGCAGTTATGCCTCTGCTGTATGACTGGTTTTGTAGCATGAAGGCAAACCTGAAAAAGACCCTTCATCTGTTCTAAGAGGAGGGTTTCCAGTCTCTCCTAGAGGAAAACTGATGGCAGGGTCAAAATACCTGCTGTTAGGGAGCAAGTAAGAATTGATTTCATAGGAGAGGTCACTTGCTGCTGGTCAAATAAGCCGGAAAATGGCACTGTGGTGTTTTTTGATTGCTTGTTTATGAAGCAGACCTTCTTGGGACTGAGGTCCTGGCATAAGCTGGATTGCAGTGACATAGCAACAGTGCAGTGAAATCTGCTGGTAAAGGTCTGATTCTCATTTCCTTTTTTGTATGATCCTCAGGAATCCTTCATCTGCAACCGTGAACGCTGTGGTTTCCTTCCCATGCCCCTGAAATCACAGCAGAGCCTGCAAGAGGAAACTGAGAACTTTGTGCACACGCTAATCGAGGCTATGAGTAAGTTGCTGTGCCCTGCCATGATGGACACCCCACAGGCCAGCCCTCACTCCCAGTACCCCCAGTTAATGCTTGTGGAGCTCTCTTGCCAGAAGCCCAGCTTTCTTCCCCTTGGGAGCCTGCACCCCGATCTGGTTGTTCTCGTGCTGTTTTGAGATGCGGTTTTCCATTTTCTCCCTGGGGATGTAATCACCTCACAATCAGGTGAACCCCATTCACAAAACCCCTCAACTTCCCCAGATCAAAAGCAAAGATGCATCTTTAAGGTGGAGCAGATGCTGCAGAACCCAGTTTTCTGTCATGATGTCTGTCTGGTGCGTGGCTGCTGGCTTCTGCTTTGCACCATGGATGCTTTGTGCTGTACCTGCTCCTGGCCTGACTTCACATCTCAGCTCCTTAGGGCTTTCGTCCCAGTGATGAAAGCACATGGCGATACCTTGTATCGATGCAACATGTACGTGCAGGTGATGCTTGGGATCTCTCTTCTCTTTCAGTCGATGGTCCATTCATCACCTAGAGGACCTGGGTTCTTCCTGCTGCTGAGCTTCTAGCCATTTCCCTCAGAGTCTATTATCTTTTCACGAAATGAGTTCTTTCCTGATCCCTCATCTTTTGGTCTTCAATCTTTTGCAAGGAGAAAATAGCCATTTTTCCTTTGGGGAGAAATGCTGAGCTCAGGAGAGCAGAACGGAAAGGGCTCAGGATGTGCTCTTTCCCTCTGGTGCTTGCTCTAGAGACACGAGGCCAGTCAGGTCTGTGGGCACTTAGTACCTGCTGCAAGAGCCATGTTTAGAAGTGTAGACTTGTGTGCAAGGGCAGTGCCCAGCAAATCTTTGGGCTTCCTGTCTTGAGGGTATGGATGCTTGAATCCAGCCAGGAGGAGATGGAGAAGTTGAGCTGAAAAGCAGGTTATTTCCCCAGTTCTTGTACGTTTCCTCTACATCTGACTCTGCAGAGCAGCTTGGCAGTCCTTCTGTTCTGTGCCAAAACCCGGTCTTTTGGGAAAACTCTCCTGCTTTCCAGTGACAGAAGGAAGAGACTTCTCTCACCTGAGAGAAACACTGGAGTTCTGGAGCAGCTGTGGGATGCAGGCTCTCGGCTGGATTCTAGCCCAAGCTGGGTATGGTCACGAGTGATGAAAAGCATGCATGCTGTCTCTTTACTGAGGCAGCTCCTCCCCCTACCCTTCTTGGTTGCCACATTTTTCTGCTATGGCCTTAAATAGCAGTGAACTACAAAGATGGGTGAGGACACTGGTAGTGCCCCAAGAATCCGCAGAAATTCCTCTCCCAGCTCTGCCTCATGTTGCGAAGAGGGCAGTCATGGAGAACAGAAGACTGGATAGGGCTCTGCTGTGCTTAATTAACCAGTGTCCATGTTATTCACAAAGCCAGCATCCCCTGTATATTCTTTTCACAGGGTGGCAGTGGCAGCGTGACCCAGGGAGTTGTGGTGATCAGGGGAGCCTTTGTTTTCCTGGTGTATCCTGCTCCACCTGCTTATAGGAATCGTAAAGTCTGAACCTGATTTGGCTCTGTGTGTTTGAGTGTCTGTGTTGAGGACACAGCTGATGTAGTTTTTTCCATGTTGTCCTTTGTGGCTGCACTTTTTTTATCCAGTTCATAATTTTTGCCTTTGTACTCAGCTGGAATTCGCTCTGCTTCTTACCAGGGTGCACTTGCTTCCAGGGACTGAAAAATATCCCTGGCCCTCTGCAGTGTACCTGCAAACAAGGGCTTAAGTCCTCTGCCCTCCACCAGAGAGTCCGTCTCCTCAAGGCCTAGGTGGAGCCCTGCCCAGACACCTCTATCCCCAGGGCTGGCTCTCTGCTAGGCTTTCTGCTGTGGCAGGGGAAGCAGGAGATTTTCAGTGCCTGAAGTAACGACAAAAGTCCTTTCTTTACCGTGTCCTTGTACTTGAATGGTGGCCCCACTGGTAATACTAAATCGAGGCAGTGGCAGCATTGTGGAGAAATATGTGGGTCAGCGTTCCTCCAGGACTGAGGCTGGAGATGGCCATGATACTCTGTGTTTAATATAAATCAAAGCATCCTATATCTTTGTAAGTTACAGACTCTGCTGTGACTGTCTCCCCTCACCTTTATTGACCCTCAAAGAGCAAGTTTCCCCTGTGAGCATCCATAAAAAACAGTTTTAAGATCGAGACCTAGCCTCTAAGCTTTCAACTCAAAACCAACTCCTTTTATTTGACAAATTCTAAGTAACCTGAATAAAAACACACCCAATATTTTCAAAAGATATGCTTTTCCAGTGGGGCTGCTGGAGAAGAGTGGGTCAGGGCTCCCTTTTCTTCCTTAGTCCCAAACTGGGAGGCTGCTGGCTTTCTCTTCTATCCAGATTTTCATGATCAATCTGAAGCGTCAGAAAGACAGGCAGGATTGGGTGCTACAGACTCTCTCTGAGCAGGAGATTGCAGTGAGGGTAGTGGAGGCTGTGGGTGGAAAGTGGGTTTAGGCTGGGGTTGCTGTTTGCAAGGAGCAGGTTGTGCAAAACTGCTTCGCACCACCTCCTTGGATGCCCTAACATGCCTTCTAGTGGGGAAGGCTGGGCTGCGGGGAGAGCTGAATACCTCTGTTATCTACCTAACAGTCTGTTTGGGGCAGTTCTGCTCTCTTTCTTTCTTCTTCTGCAATTTTTCAGTTTCCATGAGACAACCGGGGCTGGGTGGTTCACACCAAGGTGAAAATGCGGTTAAAATCATGCAGATTTCTGTGAACTGTAACGCTTCTACACAGTGCAAAGGAGTCAACAGTTGAAGTGAGAGCAATTCTCTCCTGGGAAGGCTGTCCACCCTAGTGCTGCAGAGCTGTTGTGTGACAGCGTTAACCCTGACACAGCCCTTCCCAAGTTTACTCGAAGGTGTGTTAAGACCTTTTTATAAGGAGAAACCAAAGCAGAAACTTTTGGTCTGGGAGTTGCAAAAGGCCTCGGGGCCATAGGAGCCCACGTAGCAATAGGATGCCATGTAGCGGTCTTGAAGACCTCGGCACCGGTCCAGACCTCTTAGGAAAACAGTCTGAGCCCAGCCCCTGACACCTTGATGGCTCCACAAGAAGCTGTTAGCAGAGTTAAGGCTATGATTTGTTGGCTTGAGTTAGAAATGTGAATCAGTAAGTTACTTTTCCTCAGGGTTTTTGAGTGAAACAAGTGCAGGCATTTCTCAGGATAGAGGTTTTCTTTGAACATGAGCAGCGTTTCCCGTGTTGTGTCCGTGTCTGACTTGAATTCACTTTTCTTTTAAATGGTGATAGATGTTTTGCCTTTTCTCAGAGCACTTAACACGAGTCAGGTCAAAGCTCTCAGCGTCGATATGCTCCCGGGATTCCGGGACCCATACTCTTCCAAGCCATGAACCAGAGGAGAGATTGGCTGCTTCCTCAGTCACTGGTACATGTGGAAGGAGGTAAGGAGTTTGCAGGTGCCTTGCTGCTTCTGCAGGAAGGTGCTGTGGGGTAGGTGCAGGAGGAGGGCACACAGCCAGTCCTGGGGCAGAGCATCAAGTACGATGCTGGTTTCTGGAACTGTAGGATGGAACCATTTTCTTTGGTTTGCAGGGGATCGGGCACGGGCACTTTCTTGAATACAGTGTTCAGCTTTCTCATCTCTGCTTTCCATACGCCAACAGAGATGAATGATTTTTATCAGTGTATTTTCATGACTCTGTTTGCAAACCATCCAGTAGCCTGCTTGGAGCAAGTTTGTTCAGGAGAAAGGCAAGAAGGCTTTGAAGAACAAACGGTGTTTGAAAAACTTCCTCTTTTTATCTCGTGTTCTGCATGTGGGCTGAAGCAAGTCTAGTGACTCTGCTGAGTGGCTTTGTTGAGTTGGCATGTGATGAAGATGCTCAATAGTAGGCACCTCTGTTACCTGAGCTAAGAGATCTTGTTCGGGTGGTAAAAGCTTCCATCTGTCCCTGGTCACCTGGGGAGCGAGGCTTGAGAGGATCTGGGCTGTGCTGGTCATAGATGCTGCAGTTATACAGGCCGATATCAGCGGGAGGGATTATTTCATGTAAGGTGCGGTGGGGACAGGGAGAAAGACTTGGTACTGAAAGAAGACTGGGCAATGGCAGTGGTTACTCAGATGCAGACAGCCCTCTGTCTCGGGAGGTGTTGGTTGCAGCACTTCTCAGTAGGGCAGGGCAGTGCTCCAAAGAGCCTAGAGCCAGCAGGAGTGACTTCAGTGCTGAGAAGTCGGGCAATGCAGCAATCAGATGATAACGTGGGAACCCACACAGAGGATGTCTTTGCGCGTGTGTTCTTCAGGTTATCAGGGCCAGACTTTGGATATGCTAGATTGTCCTCCTTCACAGAGTTCACAAACACTTTCTCCTAAGAAGGAGTGTTTCCTGAGCAGCAGCTTTGGCATCAAAAGCTGCTGCGTGTTCCTTCAAGGAGGTGGCTGCTGTGCTCCTACGAGATGGTAGCTCTCGGCTTCTGGATGGTGCAACTTCAGGTGGGGATGTGCCACTGTGATCGCTTGTGAACCTTCTGTTTTCAGGTGGTGAACAGAGAACTGGGGAAGACGCTTGTTACTGAGGACGATGTGTGCTGTGAGCACCAGTTTAAGAGAAGCTCATGAAGCTGATGGGTGACATTCAACAAGCCCAGCTGGACTGGGAGCTTATGTAAGTGAGTGTCCCTCAGCCACCTGGGAACTGCTGGGCACACAGGGGAGGTCAGCAGTGCCTGCTGTGTCTTGATGGAGGTGCAGGTTAATGCTGGAGTGCAGGGGAAGGTGGCAGAGACTTCTCGGTGGCTCTTGCCTTCTGGGGCAGGCTGATGCTGGAATGGGCGGTGTTGGTTCAGTCCTGAGGTTTGGACCATGTCATCTTTGCTCCCTTATGAAGTCTCTCACAGTTTTACCACCCAGTGGGTTAACACTTCACCGATAGTGGCGATTGGCTACCGAAACAGTGCAGTGTGTTGATTGTGTTTGGCTACCGAAACAGTGCAGTTTATTGAGGCAACAGATACAGGTTCTTATGGATTGTGGTGATAAATACTGTCTGCAAAAGCACGTGCAAATACTAGTTAAATGGATGCAAGCGCTCCATAAAGTTAACACAGCCTGGCTGTAAAATATAAAGGTAACAGTAAAAAGTAACTCTACAGAGATTCTAAGTTTTCCCGGGGAAGCACTGGATATAGTGCAAGTCATGCCCACCGGCGTCCCTATGGGGGGGGAAAGAAAGGTCCAGCCCATCGACCCCTCCCAGGAGTCTGTTGATGTTATCTTTCTCGACTCGTCCACGATGGTATCTTCCCCAATATTCCCCCCTCTCCTGGGTCATTTTATACTATTTTCACCTTCGAGGTGGAGCTTGAGTGACTCTAGTCATACATACCTTCATTATTATTGGTGCAAATCTCTCCTGCTTCACTCCAAAGGTATATGACACCAAAAAATTCAGAGTGCATGCTCAGAGGGGGTGGTCTCTTTCTTCTTTTTTTTGGGGAGGGGGGTGTTCGCATTGGAGATGGGAGCGTATTTTAGCATGTAAATGCATTATAATGACATTATGATGAAGCAAAGTTCACACAGAGGACAGCATTCTCTCAAAAGATGGCAGGCCGCCAGCTCAGGGTAGCAAGTATGCAGCTTACCAGTTTCTTGTACCACCTAGATCCTGTCTCTTGTTGATGTTAGGACAAATTAGGGCCGCAAGGTCTTCACTCTGCTCCATCATCCATCTGTGTATGCATAAGAACCGCTGTGGAGTGCACATTCCTGGCATACCAGGGGGGGCTGCATCCTGCCCCGAGAGGCCCTGAAAGTCCATTTTTCCCTTATGTGTGGACAGTGCTGCATTTCAAATATAAGTTTAATTCCTAATTATTCCACAGTAAGAAGTAAGTCTTTGTTGCTTATGTCAACCTGAGCTGGATCTTGTTAATGTCCTTAAGCCAGATGGTGTTGGAGTGTCTCACCTCTGTAGCCTGGTTGGTGGGAGACAGGGCTACTGGTGCTTTTGGCTCTCTAGAGCAGAGCTCCTGAAACAGGTCAAAGGAGGTGACAGACCTGCTGCAGCAGGGTTATTGTGCACAGGCCCTGAACAGAGTCGGGACCAGTGCTGAGACACTTGGCTGGCTCTGGTAATGGAGGTGTTGGTTGTGCAGGTTGTGTGTGGTTGTAAGACGGGAGGCTCTGGCTGTAGAGAGTCAGAACTCTCCACTAGAACTCCACCCAGGAACCTCCTCCACTCCCTGGGATCTGTTTGCTTGGTGGGTTGGCTTGTATCTCTCAGTTATAAGCAGTGGCACGGGTGCCCATTCACGCTGTTACTGGGGTGATTTTTCTCTGCTCTTTTGAGCGAAGTACATGGAGTACTATGAGTCCAGAGACTTGAAAGCCTTTCCAGCAGAACCTCTGCTTGTTTACCCTATGCGCTACACAGGGCAGCCAGGCTACCTCAGTGACACAGAGACCTCTACAGTCTGGGACAAGGAGGCTGTGTCAAGAGACTGGAACAGAACACACCCCTGGAAATCCCCCCAGCATGGCAAGATCCACAGTGATGCCCAGAACAAGGATGCTCTGCCTTCTCAGTCACCTCTCAACGCGCCGTCCTCCAGGGATGAGCTATGGCTGCCAGCTTCCTGTGGGACTGTTGACAGCTGAACCTGCCTCACACTTTAGCTTTTCACTCTGGAAAGTTGTGGCCTTCTTCTTCACAGGGCCTCCTTCCCACCCCTTTCAATGGCAAAGGAAAGAGGTTGGACCTGCCGACTAACCAAGCCACTTGGGACTGGGTGGGAGATGAAGGAGGAAAAAGAACAAGTGTTCCAGAGTGGCAGAGAAAAGGCAGAGATGTGAACAAAAGCCCTCACAAGCTTTTGTAAATATCCCCAGCCTTGAATGATGTCTTTCTGCAGTTCTTCATGCAGAACACTGTCTTTATAAAGATTAATATAGAGAGGTGTAGCAGTGTTAGTACCTTTCCGGATAGCTGTAACTGGGCTGCTGTGTCAGTATAACTTCTTGTGGGTTTGCAGGCTTTTATAGCCCTGTTCACTGAGAGAAACTGCAGGCAAGCATTTGGGTTATTTGGTTTTGGTTTTGAAACTGATCCCTGTCAGAATCAAGATGGTTTCCAGAAGTGTTGGGTGCTCTGGAGCAGCACTCCTCTGCAGCCTCTTCTCCCTCATCGCATCTCAAAAGAAAGCTGTTGCTAGCTTCCCCTCCGCAGACTTCAAAACTTGCTAGATCCCATCAAAACAGGCCTCCCAGCCCAGAACTGGTGTCTTGGCATGCCTAATATCTTGGAGGCTGGATGGGAAAGTGGAGGGTTTATCTCTGCACTGCTGAAGGGAGCACAGGTGGAGCTAGTCTGTGTCCTGTCCTGCTTCCTTCCCCCATCCCAATTTATTTCTTCAGGAAAACAAAGCCTGGAAAAGAACCTACTTGCAGGCCTGTTTAATTAAGCCATAAAGCCAAGCGTAGGACCTCTAGGAACTTAAAATCCAAACAGTGTGTTTACAAGCTGCTTGCACTACCCTTGTAAAAACCAAACAACCTACAGAAATGTTAGTGTTGTCAACCGCACTGCTCTCAACAGCCGTGACACAATTGTGCACTACAGCTCTATTAGGCACAGACCTCAAGCTGCAGACTGCTGTTGCAGTGGCTGGGATTGTTGGGTTGGTTGGTTTCTGGTGGTGTTTGTTTTTTTATGTTTTTAATAATTTGTGATCAGTGTTGTGCTTTCTGCTAAAGAAGACGTGCTATTGCCTGTCAGCCAGTCTGATAATACATGGAACCTGGTGCAAGATGAGCAGCTGTGTGTATTCTTCACGGGAAGGCCAGCTCAAGGGTCTTGCCTCTGTGTCACTCTACCGTGGAGTCACTGGCTGTATAAATGTGCCTGCTCCACAGCTACCACCTGGAAGCCACGTCCCTTCTGCTGTCCAGGCTGGAGCTGGTGCCCATGTGCCATGGAGAGTATGAAGAGCAGGTCTACTGCGGGCTGCCACACACAGCCTGGGTCATTCCTTTCTGAGAAGCCCTCTTGCCTCCTCCTCCGATCTTGTTTCAGAAGTGGCAAGTCTGACCTGCTTGGAGCACGATGGCCATCCCAGAGATGTTGAACAGAGCGACGGAGGTGGCGTGAGGTGATAAACAAAACCCAAAACCAACACCAAACAAACAAAACCCCCCAACCTGACATGCACTAAGAAAGTCTAAGGCAAGAACACAGATTAACTCGAGGCAAATACCAGTGGAAAAACGTTTAATACGTATGTATAAAGACTGCAGGAAAGCAACTGAAAACATCTTTTTCCTGTGCAATGTAACGGAAAGTGTAAACTAGCCCTACCCTCTCAGAAAAAGCTAAATTGGCATTCTTGAACTATTTGGACTAGGAGCTACATGTTGGTACTTGTAAGTAGAAGTGGTAAATCTTATAGTAGTGCCAAACTTACTAACATATACTGTACTACTAATATAAATAAACTATACCAACTGTAGTGTGAAACCATGCTAAGCGTACCCTCTTAGAGAATTGTAACATACATTACTAACGCTAATGTAACTCGAAGACTTGTCAATAAGGGCTGCTTACGAAATATGTCTTGCCTATGGATTTGAAAAATAAAATCTCTTTAACTATCCTATCCTATGCTACCCCATCCTATCCTATCCTATCCTATCCTATCCTATCCTATCCATCATGACATTTTTCAAGTGAAATAAAAATAAATAATAATAATAATAAATAAATAATAACAAATTTTCCAAGGTGGCAGGAAAGAGCGCCCTCTTCATCCTTGTCCTGCCATGAGCTCTGCAGCAAAAGGGGAAAGAAAGAAATCAAGCTTCAGTTTCCCGAACAACACAAGTAACTATTTGATGAAATAGCTCTCCAAACTTTTCATTTACAAACATAACTTTCTTTTTCCCTTCCGCTCTGTTCCGTTTGGCTTTGGTTACAGACACATTGCACCTATGCCTTTTCTGGCCTAGCTACAGTATGCTTAAACAGTAGAAATCTCTGTTGACTATGAGGATTTTCATCTCTTGAGTTTTGATTCTAGGCTCTTTTTCTATTTGTTTGGGAGACGTGAGTCAGGTTCCCAACAGCAGAAAATAAACCATGGCACAGCCTGAAATCACTGTTAGATATTCAGCTTCTCAGGCCATAGGCTAAGATCCTTATTTCCGGACTAAGAATCATCTGATCCATGGCCACAACTGGTGAAATCCTCTTTACCAATGAAGAAAAGAGGAGGAGACAACACAAGGAGGGAGTAATTTAAGACTATCCAAGCAGACAACTTCAGCGTTTTGGTGGGTTTTAAACAGCGAGAGCAGGCAGTGCTGAAAGTTAATATGTCAGCAACGCACGTGAAATGCAGCTCCCGGGAGCAGGCTCCCAAGTCCATGAGCAGCCTTCAAAAGGCCACTGTGCCAGCTTTACTTACCCCTGGCAATGGTGGTTCTTCTTCGGAAGCGTTCTCAATCTGCGCACTTTCCAGGCTGTCATTTGAAAGAGCGCCGCCTTTGCCCTCCTCCTGAATAGTGCTCTGCCAGGAAAAGAGGAAAGAAAGAAAAATAAGGGAAAGGAACGTTTCCCCTCTTCTCTAACCACAGTCTATCCCAAAGAAATTATATAAACACAACAACATTGACAGTTAGAGCCACCTCCTGTAGATCTGCCTCAAACTTCCACAGCAGCACCGATTGCGGGCAAGAGATGACAGAATCACTGAATGATCAAGGCTGAGATGACCTGAAGATCATCTAGTTCCAAGCCTCCCTGCCACAGGCAGGGACGCCACATGCTAGACTATGTCGCCCAAGGCTCTGTCCAGCCTGGCCTTCAGCACTGCCAGGGATGGAGCATTTATGCTTCTTTGGGCAGCCTCTTCCACTGCCTCACCACCCTCACGGTAAAGAACTTCTTCCTTATATCTAACCTGAACTTCCAACTGCTCAAGTTTAAAACCCTTGCCCCTTGTCCTATTGCTACAGTCACTGCTGAAATGAGGAGTTTCGTATGCAACAAGATTTACCTAAGAATGTTTTTAAAAGGTATTCTGCAGTTGATATTTTCCTCTAGGATGAAATTTCAAAACAAAATGTTTGCAAAAACTTGCATTGACTTCCAAGGGATAAAAGAATAACATTCAGCTACCCAAGTCCTCCTCATCTCCATACACGCACATCTATGTTGACTTAACTACCTACGCTGCCAAAACTTTCATAGCCTCACTTGAATTGAAGATTACCTGGTCAGGCTATGAATCAGCATACTGCAACGTGTCATATCGGTTGGGACAACCAAAGCCACTATCTGTCTCTGACATCAGTGCCCTTGCACTTTTTCATGACTTGTATCAATAATACAATGCAGTGCTTCCCTTCTTCCCTGCTCCAAAATGTAGAAAAGTTCCAACAACTCAGTTGAATTACCAAATACAAAACTTAGTCAGCTTTTATGAAGCAGTATCATTACAGTACTAGGGAAAGTCTTTTTCTGTTCAGTGGTTGTGAGTTTTTGTAACCGTAAAATTCTTAGGATGAAGAAAATAATAAAGGGGGGGAGGAGAAGCGCTGGAATGATCACAGAATCACAGAATAGTTAGGGTTGGAAAGGACCTTAAGATCTTCTCATTCCAACCCCCCTGCCGTGGGCAGGGAAACCTCCCACTAAACCCTGCCACCCAAGGCTCTGTCCAACCTAGCCTTAAACACCACCAGGGATGGAGCATTCACAACTTCCCTGGGCAACCCATTCCAATGCCTCACCACCCTTACAGGAAAGAATTTATTCCTTATATCCAATCTAAACTTCACCTGTTTAAGTTTGAACCCGTTACCCCTTGTCCTGTCACCACAGTCCCCAATGAAGAGTCCCTCCCCAGCATTCCTATAGCCCCCAAATGAATTTTCTGGCCTTTTATGGGCCAGGGTATGGGTCTCAAATAACAGGAAGAATACTCTTCTTTAAATACAACATCAATTTGTTTTGTTCTTAACCCAATCCTCCACGTGAAGAGAGCCTTAATTTGCCCACAAAGCAGAGCATTCCGGCTCAATTATACCATCCCTGCCACAAAGGTGCTACCAAAGAAATGGAACCACTGAGGAAGAAAGCAGCAGGAAGCCAAAACTTTGATCTCTAATCCCAGCTTAACCATGACCATTTTGAGCTTAGAAAAATTATTTAGCCTACAATGCCTCAGTGCCGTATGGATGGGTATAATACTTTAAGTATTACCTATTCTTTGTAAGTGCAATGCAAGTAAAGCTCAGCAATTACGCAATCAAGTTAATCCACCGGTTAATCGAACCCAAGGTGCGCTTTAAGAGTAAAATTATACTCTGCTAGTAAGCCAGGTAAGCTTGCCAAAGCTACAATGGTTAAGGTATTTTCCTATCTGCTCATGTTTCCAACCTCAAATTCAACAACTCAGTCATGCTTTCAACGCAAATCATCATTCATCATGCAAACATTTTTACCTAGCAAATATATTACTATTTCGTGGGTTTAGCTATACAATAACCCCCACCACATTAGCTCAATAGGCAGCCCATAAAAAGTACTTCAAGGCTGCAGTGCGTGTTGAGTGACATGCAAGCTCTGACGTCTCTCTAGAAACAGGTTAGCAACCTGCATCATTTCAGAAAAAAGCACTTCAAAACACATTGTTGGAAACCAGAGCAGACACCACCCCATGCTACTCTTTTTTTCAGCTCGGCACCAAAAATGGCAGAAAGCCCAATAAGCGCTTGAAGTGGGAGAAGAGAAGGGAGGGGCCACACAACTGGAAAGAAAGAACAAGAAGAGCTTGCCTTTGGGCAGGCTGGTGGCTCATAAGCCACCGCCTGCAGGCACAGCCTCCAAGATTCTCTCAGGACAGGAGGGTGCCTCCCTGGCAGGGAGTCCCAAAGGCTCCAAGGAGGTGGAAGAACCAGGAATGGACAAGTTATTCATAGAGCAAACGTTAGAGCACTTTATAAGTCTGACAGATGATGCACCAGTCCTCATTTATAACATCTATCATAAGTGTTTTACTAAATGACTTGCCCTCAGTTAAAACATGAAGTCAGATAAAAACCTAAGTTATTTGTGGATTTTAAGCCAGGCAGCCACTAACACTCACTGGTTCAAGACCCCTTGATGACAGCAACCATTAAGTCACTGCCATCCGCTGTCTCTACAATAACAGATGAGAAATGAGCACAGGTTTTTCCTGACCACACCTCCACTTGGGAAAACACCATCAGAACTAACCCAGCATGACATTCCCGGACTTCACAACAGGGAAGACAAGAATTAAACAGATCTCAACACCTACACCGCGGGGGGCCGCTACGGAGGCGGCCGCACAGAGCCTGGAGGTGCCCGTGGAGCGGGCCCGGGCAGAGAGCGGCTCCGCTCCCAGCGCCGCCGCTCTCCCGCCGAACCGGCCGCCTCACACGAAGGTCCGCGGCGGCGGGGCCCCAGCGCGGGAAGCGCGGCCGGCGGCGGCCTGCACACAAAGTCCGCTCCGTGAGACAAAACCGTGAGGTAAACGAGAGCGGCGGCCAGAGCCGCGGTCGCTCCGCCGAGGACGCAGAGCCCCGCTCTTTGTTCGCCGCCACGGTTATGCCCGGCCCGGCGCGGTGCGGCGCCCGGCCCTCACCTCACGGACATCCTGCAGGCACTCGAGTACGGCGAGGTTGTTGGCTCAGCTGTGCTTGGAGCAGAGCCGCACCAGGTCCTCCCGGCACACCGCCTCCTCCGACAGCTTCCACCCGCTGCCCGAGCTGCCGGCGCGGGGACCTCGCGGGCCCGCCGCACCCGGCCCCGCCGCCTGCCCTGCCGCGGCCGGGCCGCCACCACCACCGGGGACCGCGGGAGGAAAAGGAGGGCCGCCCGCCGCGCCACCAGAGCCAGGAGCAGAAGAAGCACGGGGCCCGGGCAGCTGCTCCGGACACGGCCACGGCCACGCAACGCCATTTGAATCCGCCACCTCCGGCGCAGCGCATGATGCCTCATTGCTATTTATTCCCGGAGCAGGCTCCGAAGCCCATAAGCAGCTCTCCAAAATGCCACTGTGCCAGCTGCGCTTACCCCTAACGATGGTGTTTCTTTGTCAGGAGCGTTATGAATCAGTGCTCTTAACCACGGTGACGTGCAAGAGAGTACCGTCTTCCTCCTCACCGGTGCTCTGCCAGGAAAAGGGGAAAGAAAGAAAAGCAAGAGAAAGGAACATTTTCCCCTCTGCTAAGCACAATCTATAACCAGGTGCTCTGCTGCTTTGTGCAGAGCTGAGGGCAGAAAATGGTCTGCACAAAGTAAACAGAGCAATCAAAGCAATACTTTTAGATTGAGGGAACACTGCAGGTATTCTTGGCAAGCTGTCCTTTCCATACCAAAATCATCAGGTCATAAGCTGAATGAAAAATTCATTCAGAAGGGAGATCTCCAGAAGCTTCCGAGGTTGAAGAGCACAATTGCTCCCCATCAGTTCTCCCAGGACATGGTCAAATGGAGCTGGCCTTGGCCTACAGCAAAGCTCCGGGACAAGCTGGTGATTTCAGCCAGGAGGAGACTTGGATCCTGAGGCAGACCCTGCACCAGCACAGCCCACATCTTGCTCAGCTGGTGGTTTAGCACGATGTTGGACCTGAACTGCCTATGAGTTGCATGAGGTTACCAGTCTTTCATGGTAATTCAAACATAGCTCCAAAAAAGGTATCTACAATCTCCCAAGGTAATGTTATTCAGGAATTTGTTTGTATAAAGGTGGTACAAAAGAGCTAGAAGAGGTCAAGAAGAGGCAGTGTCCAAAGCACTCAGGTACTGCACAGTGCTTGAAACAAGACTGTGGTAGGGGATAGTGGCGTATTAACAAAGTGACAGTTGCTTCTCCTGTTGAGTTTGCTCTGTCTGTAAACAATGGGACTGTGTTCCTTTATCTTATGATTTCTTCACAGAGGAATAGGCAAGCGTGCACAAAAAGGAGAAGACAGGCAGATGGAGCTTCCCGAGTTTTTCAGTGAAAGGACTGATTTTCCCATCTTTTACACACACATGCATGCACACTTCCATTTAGTATCATCACTATTGCAACCAGCAAGTTTTCTGCCACAGCTTCTAGACTGCATCAGAAATTAGGTCCAACAGACATGAGAAAAAAAAAGTCTTATGGACATTGTGATAGAAATGGGTCATTTTGTTTGCATCAGCTGAATTAAGGGAAAGAAACCCCTCTTCCTGGTTTGTGAATCAAGCGGCTGTCACATACAAGTGCCACTCAAAAGGTGGCCTTCTCTTAGTTGTAGGCCTTTTTTTTCTCTGTTTTTTCTTGCACCTGAGGAAGCTGTAATCATTAGATTGGGCATGGCACAAACACATATTGGGTTGATATGGCAAAATTCTTGTTCTCCCCCATTGTTCTCCCGTCCCCATAAACAGGCTGATCCTCCATAAGGAGCTTTCTACTTTCACTATATTTACAAGTTTGTTACTGTTTTGGTTACTTCCTGCACAACCTTTCTCCTCATTCCCAAATTCCTTGCCACAGTTCATGTTCTTTTCAAGCAAGCTTCAGTTTCCGTAAGAAGACAAATAACTATTTGATGAAATAGCTCTCCAAACTTTCCATTTACAAACATAACTTTCTTTTTTGCTTCTGCCCTGTTCCGTTTGGCTTTGGTTAGAGATACATTGCACCTATGCCTTTTCTGGCCCAGCTGCAGCATGCTTCAACAGTAGAAATCTCTGTTGACTATGAGGATTTTCATCTCTTTCGTTTTGATTCTAGGCTCTTTTTCAATAGTCCTTTGAAAAAGGAATATTTGTTTCCCTCCCCTCGAAGTCTGTAACGCTCTGGTGTCCTTTCAGCCAAGCAATCCCCAGAGGACTCTGGCCTTAAGAATCATGATGTACTGTCTATGACTTAGGATACTGGCAGTACTTCCCACTCTACCTGGGGCCTCCTGTTCCTCTGAGTAGAATTTTGCCAGCTAGCTCTGTATTTGTATCTAAGTAGTTCAAAGCCTAAGGACTGTGTCCCTCCCACCCACTGAGTTATAATCAGGTGTCGTGGCTTAAGTTTGACTCATTCGCTTCATGCATACAGAGTTTCCAGAAAGACTAAATGAACTTTCCATTTAAATGCTGTTCCCACAACAAATGTCTCAAACTGCTGCTGCAGCAGCACCGATTCCAAAGCAGTGAGGACATTTTGTATCAGGTGGGGACTTGGCCTGACAAAGGTGAAGGCGATCCTTTATACGCATCAAGAAAAGAGGAGGAGTACACAGAAGGAGAGAGTTCTTTCAGATGATCCAGGCAGACAGCTTCAGTTGTCTGCAGTCCATGAGCAGCCTTCCAAAATGCCACTGTGCCACCTTTACTTATCCCTAGTGATGCTGTTTCTTTGGCAGAAGCCTCTTGCATCTGCGCTGTTTCCCAGGTGGCATAGGAAAGAACGCTCTCTTCATCCTCATCCTGAACTGAGCTCTGCAGGAAAAGGGGAAAGAAAGAAATCAAGCTGCAGTTTCCATAACAAGACTATTAGCTATTTGATTAAATAGCTCTCCAGACTTTCCATTTACAAACATAACTTTCTTTCTCCCTTCTGCTGTGTTTCACTCTGCTTTGGTTGCAGATATATTGCATGTATGCCTTTCTGGCCCTGCCATATACGGCTTAAAGAGTAGAAATGTCTGTTGACTATGAGGAAAGGGGGAAAAAAGAAAAAGAGTAAGGAAGGGAAGAGAAGGGGAAGGAAAGGGAGAGGAGGGGAGGTAAGGTAAGGGGAGAAGAGAGAAGAGAAGAGAAGAGAAGAGAAGAGAAGAGAAGAGAAGAGAAGAGAAGAGAAGAGAAGAGAAGAGAAGAGAAGAGAAGAGAAGAGAAAAGAGAAGAGAAGAGAAGAGAAGAGAAGAGAAGAGAAGAGAAGAGAAGAGAAGAGAAGAGAAGAGAAGAGAAGAGAAGAGAAGAGAAGAGAAGAGAAGAGAAGAGAAGAGAAGAGAAGAGAAGAGAAGAGAAGAGAAGAGAAGAGAAGAGAAGAGAAGAGAAGAGAAGAGAAGAGAAGAGAAGAGAAGAGAAGAGAAGAGAAGAGGAAGAGAAGGGAAGGGAAGGGAAGGGAAGGGAAGGGAAGGGAAGGGAAGGGAAGGGAAGGGAAGGGAAGGGAAGGGAAGGGAAGGGAAGGGAAGGGAAGGGAAGGGAAGGGAAGGGAAGGGAAGGGAAGGGAAGGGGAAGGGAAGGGAAGGGAAGGGAAGAGAAAGAAGAGAAGAGAAGAGAAGAGAAGAGAAGAGAAGAGAAGAGAAGAGAAGAGAAGAGAAGAGAAGAGAAGAGAAGGGAAGAGAAAAGAGAAGAGAAGAGAAGAGAAGAGAAGAGAAGAGAAGAGAAGAGAAGAGAAGAGAAGACTAAAAAAGGAGAGAAGACAAAAAAAGACACGACAAGAGAAGACAAGGAGAGAGAAGACAAGGGAAGACAAGGGAAGAGAAGGGAACAGAAGACAAGAGACACCAAGAGAAGCCAAGAGAGACAGACAGACAGGAGGGAAGGCAGGCAGGCAGGAAGGAAGGAAAGAGGGAGGGAGGGAGGGAAGAAAAGTAAGAGAAAGGAATATTTTCCCTCTTCTGCTAACCACCATCTATTGCAGAATCTCATTTGCCAGTTGCCGTGGGCTACTGACTCTACCTTTTTCCCAGTGCTCAAGTTACAGTAAGGCAGATTAGTCTTCTTTTTTGTTTTTCCTCTTCATTAGATTTAAAGGGAAATAATTGAAGTGAAGCAGGAATTCAGCTTATCTATGGGCCTCTCGTTTTCTTCAATGCCACGTTCATTCTATCTCATTTCACACAATCCTACAAAGATTTCATTACCCTCTTCTAGCTCTGCTGCAGTGGTAGGCACCATTAAATCAGACTCCCCCTTCACAGCTTGCTTCTGAGCACTCTTTAGATTTCCGAGAATTGTAAAGAAATATCCCTGTGCAAGCATGTGATGGGTTTTCATCATACATACCACTCAAAGAATTAAAATTTGGGGGATTTACTAGTACCACAGCCTTGAACAGAGAGATCTGTGATTTAGAAAGGCTGTCTTTCAAGTGCAGTGCCATAAAATCCAGGCTTGGGGAGGCTGGGGCTTGGTTCTTTGAATTGCTTTGCTGTTTGTTTTTATCTCCTCCACCTCTGAAATGTCCCGTAGTCAAATACAACAGTCTGTACACCAGTGAGTTGCCTGCTGCTGGCATCTCTCTGGTGAGGCTCTGATTTTTCTTCCGCAACATCCTTCAAGACACATGCATTTTAAGGAGAAATCCAGGAACTGTTTGAAGAAAGCAGAAAGGCAGTTTTGAAATGTGGATAGCACTACATTTGTTTTCGATGTCCACTGTATTTCTCTCCCTTTTGTGAAACACAGCAATTGGATACGATCATTACACAGATAAGGAAGATGCCCAGTGATGTTCATTGGATGCAGTGCCAGCCACTCAGAACCAGTGGCATGGTTCCAGACACCCAAGCTCTCTTCCTAGCTCCTTTAAATTTCTGCTTTCTCTGACATTAGGGGAAGTATTGCTATTGCAGTGGCCTAAACCAGTAAGCTAGAAAGCATATCAACTTCTCCCTCTTGAGTGTGTTGCATATGTAAGTGCAGTGTTAAGACTGTCTCAGTCAGCACAGCTCTACAGTAAGAAAATGGGTGTTAAACATGTTTCTGGAAGTAATCTGTTTTGCTAGGGGAGCCACAACTGCTTTTACCAGCCAAAGTCATCTCCAGTCTTTTCCCCTTTATGTTTTTATAACTCTTGTCTTCCACCTGCTGCAAAATCTGAGCTTTCCAAAGCCCATATTCCTACCCTCCAGACCAGTCAAAGCGCTGCATTTTGACAGACAGAAAGACAGGAAGGAAGGGAGGAAGGGAGGGAGGGAGGGAGGAAAAGAGGAAAGGAAGAAAGGGAGGAGGGAAGGAGGGAGGGAGGGACTTAGGGAGGGAAGAAGGAAAGAAAGAAAAAAAGAAAAGAAAAAAAGAGAAAGAAAGAAGAAAGAAAAAGAAAGAAAGACTTTCTTTCATTCAGGTATTTAATATTCACTTTGAAGATCCCTCAGAACTTGCTCTCCCACCACCTGTTTCCTTTATGATAGGGGGAATTACGGACACAAATACGTGCGTGCGTTTGTGTGTGTACTTTTTCCGTAGGGCTGCTGCCTTTGAGCAACCTCACAAAGCTGTGTAACTTTCTAATAGGAAGAAATATCTAAGAGGATAATGTAGATAGCACAGGTCTACACAGCCTGAGTGTAACTTGAATCAACAGAAAATGTTTCTATCATTTTGAGAGGTGTTTTCACTTTGTGATTCAATATATTTGTTATTGTACTACAGGTTGTAAAGAATGGGGCAACTGAAGTCAATAATATGTCGCTCCCCACAGGAAACACAGGTTCCTTCCCATGTAACATCAATCCCGAATAAGCACAATGGTTAATCTTGTAGAAGCCAGTGTTTCTGTTCCTTTTTGACTCTTTCTGCTGTCACAGCTATTATGTATCTGAGTAAAAACCCAGGGGCTGCTTCCCAGTGTGACTTTAAACACCCTTCAGTTCAGTAGAGGTGATCCCACTTGGGAACTCCAACATTCTTCCTGAGAGAAGAACCTGAGACTTACTCTAGGTTTTGAGAAGAATCCAAGTGACTTTCTTCTTTCGGACTTTCCAGTTATTGGTCGGTTGGTGTTTGAAAGGGTTCTTCTCCAGCTGTCCTTCCCTGTGTTCTCCTGACTCGGAGCAGGTTGTGCATTAGGGGATTATTTGCAGCTGCAGACCACTAACTCCCCATGTTTTAGATCTTTAGTTTTTGTGGGGGCTGTCCTCTAAGCTGTAAGTGCTAAGTCAGTGGGAAGAACCATAGTTAGCGAATATTTATGCTGCAGGAGTGCTGGAGGCTCCACTCAGTTCAAGGCTCTTGTGAACAAATTCCGGAGAATACCCAACAGCAGAGCAGAATCAAAGCCTGGCGGTGCTAATAGAAAAAGAACTCTGTCACCTGCTTCCATAAAGTGAATGTTTAATTCCTGTAGAGCATTATTACAGTTGCCAGAGGTGTAGCTGTTTATGTCAGTTGCATTTATAACGCTAGGGGCTGAAGGGCTGTAAGCGGTGCCCTTGTTTAAACCAGTTGCAGGAAGTGAGAGCCTTTAGAAACCAGGGATGCCTCCTGAAATGTGTGACAAGGCTTCCTGGGAGTGAGCGCCAGTGCCAGGATCTTCTGGGAGAGGAGCAAAGAGAGAAGACCCTGAGGAAGCAGCAGAGAATTGCAGAAACTGGTAGCATGGCCCGGACATAAATCCCTGATCAAGAGCTCAGTCCCTTCTGACGGTCACAAAATGCCCTTTCTGGGTGGCGGTAAAGGCGAGGGACTTCGGAAGGTGTTTCTGCAGCTGCTTCCAAGCTCTCCTATGAATTCTGTTGACAAGTGTTGCTTGCTCCTTGCTCTGTGCTGATGCTGTAAATAAAGGCTTACGGGGCTGTAGTGGAAACCAGAATGTGATGTTTGAAGATAAATGGTTTGCTGTCACTTCCGTTTCAGGAGGGAGATATCTTGCCAAATTCTTCACTTGAAATGAATGTGATCTTTAAGCCCAAAGAAGCCAGAGTCTACCAAGAGACAGTCTACTGTGACATCTCAGGTACAGCTCCTTCCTCCTGCTCCTGTTCCCACAGAGGAGGCACAAACGCTCTTCCAGCCCGCTCAGATCTCATGTAGTTCCGGAGGGCTCAACAGGGCAGTGGTGGCACATGCTGCTGTCTCTGCGGTTCCCCATGGTCTCCTGTCCTAGGCCAGGGCTCAGGATGCCTGGCTCTGGCTTCCTGATCCCAGAAGAGGCAAAGCAGTGAAGGAATAAGCTTTCCTGCCATGGGTTTGCCAGCATTTGCAATGCAGCTTTAGTGAAGGAGCACCAGGCCCCTGTAGACCATTTACCTCCAAGATGAGTCTTTGTTGCGTGGCTTTCTTCTCCTCCTCGTGCTGCTCGCTTTGTGTGCGGAGTAGAATGGGATGGCAGCGAGACCCCAGCCAAAATTTGAGCCAGGATTCAGGCACCTTAGGCTGCTCCAGTGGCTGAGAGCAGCTTTCAGGCTGAAGATCTCGTGCTCTGTCATCTCTATGCAAATGTAAGGGAAAGAGCCCACCTTGGAGTTTAGCTGTAAGCCTTGAGGTCTCGGTTGCCTTTGCACCAAGGGATCTGCACGTTAGCAGTACATTTATGGCTTCTGTGATCTGCTCAGTGAGAAGGCTGTCTTTCCATAACTGGAGAGAGACTCTTCATCGGGGTCTGGAGTGATAAGACAAGGGGTGATGGGTTCAAGCTTAAACAGGGGAGATATAGTTTAGATATACAGAAGAAATCCTTTCCCGTGAGAGTGGTGAGGCACTGGAAGAGGCTACCCAAGGAAGTTGCTCCATCCCTGGCAGTGTTCAGGTTCAGGCCTTGACGGGACTTGGAGCAACCTGGTCTAGTGGAAGGTGTCCCTGTCCATGGCCGGGGGTTGGGACTGGATGATCCTAAGATCCTTTCCAATGCAAAGCATTCTGTGATTCTAAGACAGCAGCCCAGGGATTCAGTTAGAAATGAGAAACCAGCCCCAAGGCATATCTCGTGAGGGACGAGAAGGGTCCCATATCTTCTCCTGGAGCATGTAGAGCTGGTCCCGTCCAGCCCAGGGAGCGGCAGCAGCGCTGAGACAACCTGGAAACTGCCGGGGAGCAGAGGGAATTGCACTCACAGGGATTTCCCTGCACAGGCTGTGAGACCAGGGTGCCTCTGTGCATCAGAGGGGAAGGCGTCGGGCCCCAGGTGGAACTCAGCTGTGAGCAGCTGAGCATCGGGAAGGTGTTTGTCGGATCAAGCCACAGCTACAGGGTGAGCAAGACAGATCGCAGGGGATGGGGTGGATCCGGATGGCTCCTGGGCAGCAGTGAGCCTCGTGGAGCTGTGGGATGGGTCTGAATCAACTTGGTGGTGCTGAGCAGGTCCTTGGCACTGCCGGTCAAGTGGACTGCTCTGTGTCAGGGGAATAAACCCAGAGGGGCTCTGTTTGTGTGAAGTTATCACTGCTTTGCATGAAAAACCCCCGAGGCAGAACTTGTCTTGTTGTATTTGGCAGCAGCGCTCAGCATCTTCTGCCTTTCACAGATGTTAATTGCTAAATTCGAAAAGAAATGAGCCTTCCGTAAGCAAGGAGGGTTCCTCATGTGTTTCCATGTTGCTTTCTTGCTGCTGCTGCAGGTGCTCCTGCTCAACAGAGGAGTTATTGAGACTCCCTTCAGCGTGGTCTATCCGGAGAGAGCTGTGGGCTGCTGCTTCACCTTTACACCCCGGGAGGGCATGCTTTTGCCTTTCGAGCATCAGGTCATCTGGATCTCCTTCAATGCCACTGTCCTGGGGCAGTTCACAGAAGAATTCCAGTTCAGTGTGAAGGGATCCCCTGAGCCTCTGATGCTGACTGTGAGGTGAGGAGGGTTCTAAGAGCTTGCTGGTCACATCTGTAGCTCTCTCTGGGTAATCATCTCCCACCTACCTCATTTGCTGATGGAGCAGAGAAAGAAAAGGCTTGTCTGAGGTCTTAATCTTGGCTCTCATCCTGGCATCCCCACACTAAGAGCCCACACTAACCTTGACTCCAGTTTGACCCTGACTGCTTGCAACTACAGCAGCAAATGAAATGTAGTTGTCGGCAGGAGGGAGTCATGGAATAGTTTGGGTTGAACACACCATTTGCTGTGGTCCTTGGTTTTGAACTGAGAGGCGGAGCTGGCATTGATTGGCATCAGCCATGAAATAAATCAGTGGGTGTTGTGCAGCTTCATGTGGTGATTCAAGTGGATGTTTTGAAGTCCTGGAGTCCAGAGCCTTAAAGTCTGGTGAATTTAAGGGCAGGTGAGGTGATGTGGTGGGTTCAGGTTTCATTATCCCTACAGCTGCTTGAAAGGAGGATGGAGCCAGGAGGTGGCTGGTCTCTTGTCCCAAGTAACAAGGGAAAGGACAAGAGGAAAGAGCCTCAATCTGTGCGGGGGAGTTTCAGACTGGATGTTAGGGACAATTTTTCCCCAAAAGAGTGGTCAGGCATTGGAACAGGCTGCCCAGGGCAGTGGTGGAGTCACCGTCCCTGGAAGTGTTCCCGAACCATGTAGACGAGGCCCTTAGTGACATGGTTTAGTGGTGGCCTTGGTAGCGCCTGGGTGACAGTTGGACTTGATGATCTTAAAGGTCTTTTCCAACGTAGATGATTTTGGGATTCTGTGTTGGCTGGTTCAAGACATGTTGCTCTTGGATGTGTCAGGGGGTGCACCGGTGATAAGCTGATGCTTTCCTCCAAGATTGAACTGTTCACTGTGTTGAATTGTTGCTGCTGTTGTCAAGGGATGTTTGGGGCTCCCCTGTCTTCATGTCTCAAAGTCCTGCCTCCATAATGATTGCGTGGATCAAGATCTTGTGAGAAAGGTGTTCCTGTACTCCATGGAAAGAGCAGTTCCAGCTAAGAAATGCCAAATCAGGAAACCTGTGGCTGGGAAGGGTAGTTACATTGACTCTGCTTTACTGGGGACACCCCTGTGTCCAACACATTACAGAATGGGAAACCGAGGCTAGGAACCATCACTTGTTTGGTGTCCTTCATCAGGCATCAGCAACTTGAGGGCATACCCTGCATGACACTGTGCCCCAAGCCCCACCAGCAGCTATGGGCTACTGAGCACTTTGCTTTGGCTGCCTCCTGTCCACCTGGATGCCGTGCTGAGCGTGAGGGTGAGGGGTTAATCTTAAACCCCCTGAGGTTCTCAGACCAGCTTTTACCCACCGGAATGGTAAGGAAAGCTGAAGGCTTTGCAGTTCTCTTTAACCAAGGCAATGTCTCCTCTGCCTTTGTCCTCACAGTGGCTGTGTCATTGGACCGGCGTTTCATTTCGATGTATCGTGCCTCTGCTTCGGTGAAGTCTCCTTTAATGAGTGTGCCCTGGTCTTGGGCTGCAGGGTGAGAGGCCTGAGCCTCACCCAAATGGAGCACTTGGCCAGAACAGCATTGTTACTTGTGTTCCTCCATAGCCACCTTCCACATGTTGAAACCAGGACTGCCAGCTGCTCAGGCGCTATTTTGCCATCATGAGATCAAACAGAAGCAGATAGAATGGCACAGAACCAATTGAATGGTTCAAATAGAACCAAAGGAGTAGAAAGTCAATGTTCTCTGGTGTCCCTCACAGTCAGTCCAGCCCCAATCTCCCAGTCTTCGGCAACAGAATGACTGTGAAAGTCCTTCTTGTCCTGGGGCAACTGGAGAAGGGAGTTGAAGGCAAAGTTGTAGCTTGTCCTGGGTGAATGTTGCTGTTGTGAGGCAAGGGCACCATTTAGCCACCTGACCATTAGTATGAGAAATTAGTTAGTGCTGTGAGGCCAACTCATTGTGAGCTCCCAGGTAGCATGCCCAAGCAGTAGCTCTGCATTGGGCACCTGTGTCTTCAGACATGGGCTCCTCCTTCCCCACCCAAAGGCCAGCTCTGCTGACAGAGCTGGTGGCTGTGCACCCAGAGCATCTCCACTGAGATGCAGATTCTGGTTCTTCATCTCAGTCTGACAAAGGGCTTCTCACTGAGATGGTCTAAAGTTTAAATGTGAACTCAACCCCCCAGATCAGCTGTGATTGTGTCAGTGGCTTCTATTATGGAAAGCAAGTACCAAAGCTGAAGCGATGTCAGCCTTTGTGGGGTAATGAAAGCCAGTGTGCAGCATGGCTGTGTGTCCTCCCTCCTTCAGGAGGGTGAGACACAGGTTCTGCTTGTTCTTGAGCAAACATCAGGTTTGGCTCCAGTGAAATAGGCTGGGAGTTGTCACGGGCTCTTGGTTGTCTTGGTTGCCCCAAACGTCATCTCTTTGATGACAACATGCTGCTTTTATCTTTTGAAAACTGTGGGAGTGTTTGTGGAGTTCATGGGGACTTTTCTGGATTGACTTTTCGGAGTAAATGCTCTGGATGCACCGTCATCGTTGAGAAGGAATTGGTGCTGGTTTGGGGGAGGCGAGAGCTCCTCAAAGTTAGAGGGAGACGCTTGTGGTGTTCAGCATGGCACAGAGTGGGCATTTCTGTGTGACCAGCGTTAAAGGGAACTTAATTGACGACGGCTTCCCCACAGAGCTTCTCAATCAGCTGTAATTGCCATTGAAAGGAGGCAAACTCCAAGCGCAGTTTTCTCACAGGAGGATGTCCACACCAGGAATCACAGGATAACAAACTCCTGTTGGTGTCCTTTTGCCAGGCTTTCCTCGCACCCTGTGCTGCCGCCTCACTAACACTTCCTCAGTGCCCTTCAGCTTCAACCTTCGCATTCCTGGCGACGGCTCGGGAGCGCCCAGCGTGACCAGTTTTGCTCAGGTGTCAGACAGCACTGGTCTGTCGTGGAGAAAGCAAGCCCGAGGTGCCAACAAGCCATCTGAGTTTACCATCAGGCCCTTCACAGGGACCATCTGCTCCAAGGGACACTTGGATATCCAGGTATGGGAAGAGCTCAGCCCTGTGTGCTTCAGAGGTGGAGCTGGAGCTTCAGTGATGTTGAGGGGGCTTCAGCACTGCTGGCTCTGAGCATCTGCGAGTAAGAGATCTGCACTAGTGTTGGGCTTTACATCTACCCTGGCAACCGCAAAGTGTATTCAGTAATTCCACTATTGTCCAAAGACTTCTGTTACTGCCAGAGACTGTGCTCTACACATGAACCAGCGGAAGAATTAAGGCAAACATCATAGAATCCTGGCCTGTTTTGAGTTGGAAGGGACCTTACAGCTCATCCAGTTCCAACCCCCTGCCATTGGCAGGGACACCTTCCACCAGACAAGGTTGCTCCAGGCCACATCCAAACTGGCCTTGAACAGTGCCAGGGATGGGGCAGCCACAACTTCTCTGGGCAGCCTGTTGTCAGGGCCTCAGCACCTGCACAGGGGAGAACTTCTTCCTGATATCTCATCTTCTTAATATCTACTAAATCCTCCCTTTTCTTGCTGTGGAACAAGATCTGGAGGGCACTGCATATTGACGGTGGGTTTTGGGAGGGACGAAGTATTTGATTCTCTTGTCTTCCAGGTCACGCTGTGCTCCAACACCGTGAAGAGATACAAGCTGGCCCTGGTGGTAGATGTGGATGGTGTTGGCAAAGAGGTGTTATCACTGCCTGTCAGAGCCGGGTACCAGCATTTCCCTTGCAGCCCATCTTCTTTGCCAGTGCACCTGCCACAAGCAAGTGGTGCTGCCTTGCGTAGAGCTGTCTGGCTCCAGCTCCAAATGAGGAGCGTTGCTCAATGAGCTAGTTCTGCCCAGCTAGACAGGAGAACAGCAGCGCATGGAAAGCAGTGCATGATGAGCAGCACTTGTACTCTGGCACAGGCACAGCCCGGAGCCTTTTCCTACAGGGAACAGTGATTATATTCTTTATTGGCCTGCTCTGGGGGGTTGAGGTGTAATGTTCCCAAAGGGCCGTCTCTCCTCCTTCCTGCAAGTGTTGGACTTGTGCTGGGCTGTGACCAGAATCCGACACCAGTTTGGGCCACAGGGAGCAGCTGCTGCAAGCTGTTGTCTGTCTCAGTTACGGAAGGGGCGTGCGGATGGGCAAGGGCTTAGGGCAGGAGTGGTGAGGGAAAAGTAAAGGCGAGATCTTAGGAAAGACAAAGTAGTCCTTGGTGTGGAAGGTGAGCTTAGGTTTTTCTGCTTCCCTCTGGATCTGTTGAGCATTGATATTCTCAGACTTAAGCTAAAAGTTGTTCTTGCTGCAGCCAGATTCAGGCCTGTTGTGCTGCGGTGGGTGTCAGCTCAATGACAAGAGGGATGCAGTTGACCGGTGCTGTTCCCTCTCCCAGGCAGAGTTGTGCAGTCAGTGCCTGGGCTGCAGCTGTGTAGAAGAAGTGCAAATGGGAGCAGCTGGTGTGTGGACCCATGGGGAAAGGACCAAGACAGCCCCAGGGCCTGGGAGAGAGTTATCACTCATGGCACAGGGCAGGTGGTGGCCTGTGCCCTCCGTTGCTGGGGTAAAGGGCTGGATTTCAGGCAGGGACACAGCAGTGTTTTCCCTGGAACACTGGAGCCTGGTGTTCCTGGAGCCTTGGCGAGCGCTTCTCCTCAGTAGGAAAGCTCCCTCAGAGCTCACACCTTGCTGGGACCGTTGGGAGGGTCCTTGCAAGCCTGCTGGGGCAAAGGAGGGGCAAAGCTGAGCTGGGACAGGGCACGGTGCTCTGCCTGGGCACTGGGCAGCTTTTGTGATGCTGAGTCTCAGGGTCCGCCCCTCTTTTGCAAGAGGTTGTTGGGTAAAAAGACATTAAAGGCTGTTTGTCACTGTAGGGGTATTAAATGTCTACTCGGCAGTGACAAATGTGTCATGCTCCATTTGGTGCTCATTGAGAAGTAAGCAAGTAAGGAACACTGTCTCAGAATCTAATTCCCTTTTGCTCATCTCTCTGCCTAGATGTGTAATTCCCCCGCTGCGAGTGCTCCACCCTGCTGTGCTGTTTGGACGATGCTCTCTCAAAGTCCCTTATCAGCAGATGCTGACCCTTGTGAACGACAGCAACCTTCCAGGCTGCTACTGGGCTCTTCCTCAGGTTTGGCATCCCATCCTCCTCGTGCCTCCAATGTCGCCTAGGGGTTTGTTAGGTAAAAAGCGGGTTTGGTTAAGATGTTGCTGGTTTATATTCAACCCTAAAGGTTTGCTGGGAACAGGAACCTACCTGAATATCAACTTCAGGGAGCAGCTTAAACTCTCCAGGAAGCAGATTATATTCTAGTTTTCGAGATGCTTTCAATGCAGGAGAACTTGTAGGGCTGTGAAAAGCTGCTGCAGGGAGGCTGCCAGCACAGGATGGGGGTTGTGGATGCAGCAGCTTTTGGAGCCCCTCAGGATGCTGAACCCGTACAAGTCTTGCATCTTGAGTTGTGCCTTTCTGCTTTCTCCTAGGGATTTTTAGACGTGTGTGAGTTGCCGTTGTGGCAGATGTTAAAGAGTTGGAAGTTTCCTCAAAGGTCACTCTCAAGTCATGTTTGATTCTGTCCCTTATAGGAGAGCAAGGCTGCTGCTGCTGTGTGGTACTCCAGCCCTGAGCCACGTGGGATTATCCAGCCTCACAGCTCAGTGGAGATCCCATTCACACTGGAAGTCAGGTGACGGGAAAGCAGGACACCATTGCTGGTGTTGCAGTGTTTGGGAGTGAAGAATCCCCACTGGTGAGTGCTGGGGCAGACGTGTGCCTTTGTGCCTCTCATCTTGGTGGGATGTAAAGCGTACAGGGGTTCTTCCAGAGAAAATGATCTGTGGCTGCTGTCTACAAGGAAAGAAGGGATTCATGGCATAAGCAACACTAATGCCTGGAGAAGAGGGAGGCTGGTATCCCCTTAGGTGGTGTGTCTGACAGTTCCATGTGCCAGCATGGAAGTATCTGACACAGCATTTAATTACGGGTATGTGAGACAGGATAACAAGGCTAATCTGAAACCCAGAGCAATCCCTGGCTCTTGTACTCTGCTGCGTTTGTTACAGCTGAACAGCAGCTGCTGCTTCATTAGAACGTGTGTTGAGAAGCAGGCAGGGATACCCTGAATCCTGCTACATCCAGCGCTGTGTTGGAAACGGTGCCAAAGGGGTGTTGTGTCCAGAGCTGGAATGCAGCTTTGCTGAAAGTCAGGTCCATCATGCATGAGCAGCATCCGTCCATCAGATCTCCTTGCCAAAAGCCCCACCAAGAGCACCAGAGTTTCCACACCGCTTGCATCTGGAGCACCGAGACTTTGTTTGTCCACCAAGCTTGGAAGTGGATGAGGCAAAGCCTTCCTGGGCTGAAGCCTGCTAAAAGATGTTGTTTGCAACAACAGCAATGACAACAAAATATAGACAAGAGGACGGTGTCTGTAGTCTCCGGGCTTCATCTGGCTGACACTGAGAAGAAATCTAGTTAATGAAAGTTTAATTTGAAATGCTAACTTTTGAAGCAGCTGTTTTAAAATGTCCTGTCAAATCTTGGAGCATGAAAGAGGATGTCAGAGGGTTGCTGGGAACCTGAAGCTTTCTGCAACGGAAAATAAGGCCGACATTTTGAAAGTGCGTGCAAGAATTTAAACTTTTCTTAAAGTGAACAGAAATGCTGCTACTAAATGCCCTGGATGCCCCCAAGTGTCTCCACTCCACCCTGTTGTGGGTATGCATGTAAACCAGTCAACAGGAAGGGCAGGCGGTGCTGGGAGGTCTGAAGTTTGATCACAGTTGCTCTTATGAGCAACTTGTATTTATATAGAAGGAATATTTCCCTTGAAGAGGAAAGTTTCTCCCCACTAGAATAACCAGTTGTTTAACTGTGAGCTGCTTTTGAAGTACTGGTTTCTTGCCCGGCTTTTACCCTTGGACTAGCAGTTTGTAGTTCCAAAGTTCACCTTAACTCAATCTTTTTGATGTGGAAGTGAACATGTCAATCTTTTGGCCAAAGGGTGAGCATTTCAGCTGGAGGATCGTGGCTGTCCCTAAAGACACAACACGTGGGACTGAGTGACCCTGTGTCCGGTCAGTCCATCCTCAAGGCACCGTGCTCGTGCTCAGCTGCTGCTCGCAGCCAGCAAATGCTGGTCAAAACCTGGCTGGGTGTTGCCTGCACAGATGGGAGTTTCTGGGTGTCATTTTCTCTAGGTCTTCCTTATGGCTTGAGTGCAGCTTCAGGAGTTCCCTGGTAGCTGACTCCAGAGCTTTCCAGGCCAGCAGAACAGCCGCTGTGCTGTTACACATCCTGTGCTGGTGGGAAGTCCTAATGTGTGGATCATCTGATGCAAACCTGAGCTCAGGGGAGTGGCTGCTATATATTCTAGAAGGCAAGATATTGCAGCATCTCAGACTGGTTTGGGTTGAAAGGGACCTCAAAGCTCACCCAGACCCAACTCCCTGCCACGGGCAGGGACACCTTCCACTAGAGCAGGTAGCTCCAAGCCACATCCAAGCTGTCCTCGAACAGTGGCAGGGATGGGGCAGCCATAGCTCCTTTGGGCAGCCTGTGCCAGGGCCTCACCACTCCTCACAGGGAACAACTTCTTCCCAGGATCCCATCTTGATCTCCCCCCCATCAATTTAGAGCCATTCTTCCTTGTTCGGTCCCCACAGGCCCTTGTCCAAAGCCCCTCTCCAGGTTCCTAGTTGGCCCCTTTAGGCACTGGAAGCTGCTTTAAGGTCTCCCCAGAGCCTTCTCTTCTTCAGGCTCTACAAGCCTGCTTAAGCTTTGGGGTGTTTGGAGCTGGGGAAATCCAGCCCGACTGGATAAATTCTCATTGGTTTTAGTGATGTGAGAAGAGGGTTTAGCAAAAGGATCCACATTCCTCTTCCGCTAGTCTGTGCCACTTCTGCAGGACCAAACTGCTGGGTCTCAGGCTGTCAAGAGAAAAAAGTACTGCTCGAATGATGCAATTAATAATTAATATCTCGATGCGATAAGTAATTAATGCTAGGAATGCACACAAGCACAAATGAGAGGCAGCTAACTTGCGTGATCTCTACTCTGAAGAGCTTTGCTGCCATCCTATGGTGGTTTTCACAGGAGAAGCTTTGGGAAGGCTGGAGAAGTTGCTGTGCAGTGTGGCTGTGCAGCCGCAGCAGTGAGGCAGGGTGGTTTATGGCATGATGGAGCAGTACAAGGAGCAGGCGTAGGCACAGGGTAGAGGAAGGAGAGCTGACAGCATGCAGGAGGTGTGAAAAGCATGCATGGGAGATGAGGGTTCGGTATCCCCTCCTAATGGGATCTTGTGGCTTTCAGATCCGCAGGGACCACTCCAGATGCCACCTTTGCTCCAGCCTCACAGCACTGAAAGCTTCAAACAGTCAGAACTCCCGCAGCCTACAAGTACCCTTAGAGCTGTCCAGTCCTTCTAAACTTTCCCTATTGTTTTTTTCTCTTTCCTGCCTGCCTCCTGGAGCAGAAAATCCATTTACTGAGCACTGGAGAAGGACCAGTTGTCCACGTGCACCCAAGTGAGATAAATTTTGGCAGCATCCAAGTTCTAGAAGATGCTTCCCGAACCGTCCACCTCTCCAATCAGTCTGTCATCCCTGCATCCTTCTCGGCAAAGATGGTAAGTGTCTCTGGGGCTGTTTTCCAGTGCAGGTGACTGGCCCATAGCAGCCTGTGACTGGATTATTTATTTATATGCAACACTGCCACATCACTGTCTGAGAGAGAAAGCAAGATGTTCCATCCCGGTGCAGCAAGAGGAGCCTGGCTCTGGGGGTGGTTGTAGCTGGGGCAGCTGTCAGTATAACAGAGTTTGCAGAGATGTTGGAGCAGAAAGGAGTTAATTTCTGCAAGTTCTCCCTTTGTTTTGTGGAAGGCATTTAGCTGTGAGAGTCTTTTGTTTTGGAACTGAGAGGTCTGTCCTCAAGGTGCTTGCGGTGAAGTGGGTTTCACACCTCCTGGGGGTCAAACCAGCTGGGTTGTTGCTGGGAAATAGACTTGTAAGGGTTGTGTACCTACAGAGCCTGTGGGCTCCGTAGCATTGTAGAGCATGTGGCTGCAGAAAGAGGCTGTTTAATTCCTGGAGGCCGCATGGCAGGACAGGCTGCGGAGCAGAAGGAGGTTGTGTGATCCTCTGGCAGGAGCTGATGTGGCCAGGAAGAGCTCGTGTGCTGGGGCTGGAGGGTGCTCCCCACTGGAGGGGTGTCTGTGAGGGGCTTCAGAGGAGGTTTGTTCTTCTGCAGGCTGGGTGAAGTTCTGGAGCTGCTTCAGCCAGGCCTGTCGCTGGGGACTTGGCTGTGTCTGCGCATGAAGCATCCAGCAGTGTGTGAGAGCACAGACTCAGCCCCCTGGGCAAGGAGGAGGGGGTGAATTTCCCTCCTGCTGCTTTTCCAGCTGTTTGGGGGTTAAATGGAACCTCAAAGTGGGGGATTCCCAGGGCAGGTTTCTTTGCACCGTAAAAATCTGCTCTCCATCTCTGCAAAGAGCAAGCACCCAGTGCCCTCAGCAGCTGCCTCCTTCAGTGCCCTTTCTAACTTGCTGGTAACCAAAGCAATTGTTACTCTGCTGGTCAGTTTGGTTTCCAAACATGTCCTATTGTGCTGTGCCTATTGGCAACTGAATTACAGAGGGTTAGAAGTCTTCAAGACAGCTGTGCTTCTAGAAGTAAGCTGAGAGCTTTTCCCAAAGGAAAAGCAGGAGGAGTTTGGTTATTAAATGTTGTGCTTGGCAGCAGCTGGCCAAGCCGTAGCCGTGTCCTGGAGAGCCCCGATGTGCAGAGTGGTGTTCCTGGTCTCCCCAGCCTGGCAGGGAGGGCAGATGTATCACGGAGGGGTGAGCTGTGGACAGGGAACACAAATGGAAACAAGCCCTGCCCCTTTGTGGAAGCATTCCTTTCAGTTAACGGACATCTGAGCAATGCAGCCTTTGACTTAGCTTCACTCTAGCAGTGAGCAAAAGGCTTTGTGCGGCGTTGCAGGTCGATGAAAGGGTTAACGAAGGCACTGAGCAGGATGTCACGGCGCCAGATCAGGTTACCACAAAGCAAACCTCGCTTGCAAACCAGGAGCCTGTTGCTATGGGCACTTTAAACCACAACCAATCATTGAACTGTTGCTAGCAGTCTGCTAAGTGGAGTTAACCAATCAAGTGTTATCGAATGTCCTAGTGTTCTGAAACTTTTCTATAAAAGGCACGTTTGCGCCCAATAGATTGTTCAGCGTTTGATCCCTTTGATCAGTATTGCGTTGTTGCATATGCCCCGCAACACCCCTTGATTCCGGAAAACATCCCCTTGATGGTGCTCGGGCAGAGGCTAAACCACAGTGGTCCTCATGCTTGTGCAGAGGAGGTGCTGGTGCTGAGGAGCCAGGAGGAGGCCGTTTGGTGGTGGGAGCGTGTAGCCAGCCTCAGGCTGTGATCTCCACCTCCTGCAGGGCTCGGGGTGCTTTTGGGCTGTTTCCTGCCACTGGCTGTTTGTGTGGATAAGGAGCGGCTGTGAAATGAGGGGCAGAGGGTCCCCCCCACCAGGAATGCTGCACCACCCGGGACAAGGCTCTGCACCCAGCTGGTGCTGGAGGGGGTTTATTTCCCCTTCGTGAGCAGCCCCACGAGGACAGTGGGTCAGCCTGACAAGGCGGGAATGCTCTTGTTAGAGCTATGGCTTGATCAAGTGCAGCTGCATTTGTAATGCGGAGTTCTGCTTCCTCTGTCACTTGTGCAAGGCCAGAGTGACCAGATCACTTCAATGAATCAGGTATAAGTAGCTTCAAGAGAAGTGATTGTGGTGTCTCCTCAGTCATCCCTTAGGGCAGCTATCCCTCCCTTCCTCCCTCTCTCCTTCCCTCCCTCCATCCCTCCGATGCACACTGGTGTCCACTGTAACCGTATTGTGGAAGCTTTTATTCATGATGAACGTCTGTGCTGGGATAAGAGTCTGATCGTCGTGGTGAACTTCTGAAGTGATGGATCCCAGCCCTTACTGGTTACTCAGGGACTCTGATGTCCAATAGCACAAGCTGCTACAGGGTCAGAAATAGCCACTGTCTTTGTGTATCCAGTGCATACAACTATGGCATCATTTTCCGGGGCCCTCAAGGATAAGCAAGTAGCAGGAATGTTATCAGAGATTGAGTATTTGTCTTGAAAGTGGGGGGATTCTGTAGTGCGGCTCCAAGAGGTTTCTTGTGTCTGGGACACAGGCTGGATTGGGTGCAGGCAGAAGCTGACCTAGAAACCCAAGAGGATGTGTCTCGGCAGAGCCTTGTGGCCCTGGCAGGTGTCCTGTTCAGCACTGCACTGTGCTGCCCCTTGGAGCCAGAGCAGATGCTGACTGAAAGAATGAGGACAGGATGCAAATCCTCCTCCCCTGGCATGGGTTGTTGGCCTGGCCAGGCCCAGCAGGGCTGTGCTGGGTCACCCCAGGGTGTTGAAGGTCTGGCTCCGTCAAGACACCCGTCCTCATTCCTCAGGAATAGTTTCTGGGGTACAATTTTCTGCCCAGCTTGTTGCTGAGCTTTGATAAATGAGCTTTGTCAGAGAGCAGAGCTCTCAGGGCTCCTTTCCAAGCAAGCTGCCCTGTGTCAGCATGAATCAGAGAAGTTGTACATAAAAGTCAATGGAACCTTCACGCCCACTGTCTTGGTATGGACGTGTTGACTGGGCAGCCCTTGGCTGGTGGCAGCCAGGTCCGTGGTTTCCATCCTAAATGAGTGTTTGGTTGTCTTCCAGGCTGGCAAAAACTCGTGCTGGCGTATTGGACCCAGCCAAGGAGTGATCCCTGCCAAGGCCGAGGTGTCTTTGGCTGTGACGGCAAACTTGGATGACATGAAGCAATTCAAGGACGAGGTGGTGCTGTTGCTTGCTTTCCCATTCCCTCTGGAGTACCATCTCACAGCAGCAGCAAGCCTGGGCAGTAGCTTGTTAGCAGCTCCTCGGCTGAATGAATGGTGCTGGTTTATTTCCCCTCTGCCCGGGAGCCCTGGAGGAGCAGCAGAAGTTCTTTGCCCTGTGTCACCCCCTGTTGGCTCCTGTACCCCACTGCATGCCCGGTTGCTCTTTATTAGACATGGTGGCTCTTTCCTGGTTTCTCCTGCCTGCTTGCCGAGGCACAGGCAAGCGAGGGTGAATAGAGAACCAGCTCTGGAAAGGGGAGGAAGTGTGGAAGTGCAGAAGTCTGCTGAGGTGGAGTGGGATAAATGAAGAGTCTTAATTGAAATTGCTGAGCTGGAAGGAGAAGATTCAGTGGTCCCAACGTGTGTGTCGGAAACCAGGCATGTTCTTAAAGACAGGAGAAAAAAGGCTGTTTGCCTTGTGTTGGAGGCCTCCTCAGACAGGAAGAACAGGGGTGCCTGTTCCTTTCTCTGGCTGCAAAGAGGGTCTGTGGTGCTCTGATACCTGAATTCTTGGGGTAGAAAGAGCAGGTTTACCCTACCTTAAGCACTTGGGATAGATTTTGGGGGATTAAATACGCACCCATGAGCGATCCACATAAGCAGGGACATTGCAGGGAGGTTGGTGCTTGTGCAGAGATTGCTATGCTCAGTGCAGCCACAAAGTGAAATACGACAGAAGGGACAGTGTCCCTGTGATTCATGTCGTTGTCCTCTGCCCCCCTTTGTGACTTTTCCTGTAGGCTCAGTTAGGAGCTGTTGCCATTGCTGTCAGCTGCAGAGCTGCCACCAAAGGGTGGTACGTTGGGGGCCATGAGGGTTGGATGCTCCCTAAGAGACGCCTCAGAGGCATGAACAACAGCTCCCAAGGGGAAGGTGGAATGGCAGCGAGGCTGTTCCTCCACCCACTTGCAGCTGGGACAGGCTCTTCATGAAGCTCTTCCTTGCTGGGTGCAAGCAGAGCAGCTGCTGGATGGTGACAAACCTAGGGGCAACCAAGGTCTGGCTTTTGGTGAAGCCTTGCGCTCGGTCAGCCTTCTTGGAGGTGGTTTTGTTGCCGAGTGTGCAGCCAGGTCGTGCCCTCAGTGTGCTGAAGCTGGGTGACCACTGGCAAATAGCAGCTCCCCTGCCATTTTGTGTCTCTGCTTCTCCTGTAGCCTGGATCCCTGCAGTTACCGCTTCAAGATGACGAACAAAGGGTGACCAACCCATCTGCTCTATTGGAGGGCAGAAGGTGGCACCACACTTCAACAGTGCAATCGTCTCCCTCCCATCAGTAAGACCAAGGGCAAGGTTTTCTCCTGCGGCGCCGTGTTTACGCTTCAGCCACTGAGGACGGAGCTGATGCCCAGCCAGACAGCTGAGATGGTGCTGGAAGGCTGCTGCAGAACCCCTCAGGTGAGTTCCCCATCAGGACATTTCTGCAGCCCCTTGACATTTGCCTGAGCAAATGAGCAAGTGCTTTTGAGAACCTGGTTTCATGCCATAAGTTACCATGGCAGCACCAGCTGCTTTCCATGCTCACCACCACCAGTTGCTGAGGCTTTTTGAGTTCCATGGCTACCATGAAGTCAGCTTGCTGGTAGCCTGAAGGAACTGTCGCCCCAGGCTCTGTCCAGCCTGGCCTTGAACACTGCCAGGGATGGAGCATTCACCGCTGCTTTGGCAACCTGTGCCAGTGCCTCACCATCCTCACAGTAAAGAACCTCTTCCTTCTATCTAACCTGAACTTTCCCTGTTTGAGTTTAAATCCATTACCCCTTGTGCTGTTGCTGCAGTCGCTGCAGAATAGTCCCTGTCCAGCATCCTTGTAGGCTCCCTTCAGACAGCAGAAGGCTGCTCTGAGGTCTCCATGCAGTTTCTCTTCTCCAGGCTGAACAGCCCCAGTTTTCTCAGCTGGTCTTAAAGTTACAGGTAGGCTGAGAGCCCAGGCAGAAAGTAACTGAAGGAATGCCAAGTTGTCTGTGTGGGGAAGCAGCGAGTGAAACAAAACAGCCAGGAAGATAGGGAGTGTCTGGGAGCAGCCTTGATCTTCCTGTGTAGACAAACACGGGCCGGGAGCTTGTCTGGCACGGAGAGCAGGACAAGAGAAATGAAGCCAGTGTGCCAGCTCTAATGATCCGAATGACGTCCGTCCACATGGGAAACTGTTCCAGGGATCATTAGAACTGACAGCTTGACTTGTGTCAGCATTTCCATCACCACTAACCCCAGCCCCACAGCCAGCCCCAGTGTTCCGAGGGCAGGCAGGTCTTGCAGCACCCTTGGGTGGCAGCTCAGAGGGGCAGATTTCAGCAGGGCCACTGAGTGTTCTCGTGCCTGGACCCTTCTTTCCAGGGGAAATCCAGCTCTGCAGAGGAGCTCCTATCTGACCCTGGTGTGCATTGCCTGGCTCCAGGAGCGCTGGCTCAAGTGTTTAAGTTTATGTGGAATAAATCTGCATTAAGCTCCTGCTGCTGCTAGAGTTTGAGAGGTGTTTTAAAGGATTGCCTCAGTGGTAGCTTGAGGAAGACTTGATTTCTCCCCTGGTTGACTCCAATGGGACTGTCCCTGCACAGTCCTGAGCCCATAAGGCTTTGCTGAAGGGGGGAAGAAGGAACCAGAAAGCAAATGAAGTGGTCAGGCCAGTGGTGAGGATGTCTTGCCTGGAAAGCCAAATGGGCATCTATGAGCTCAGCTGTGGCTACCTGGCTCCTGCAGTCCAAGCCAAAACCCTGGGATTGGGTTTTCCACCTTCCCTGGGTCGTGAGAACTTCATACACTTGAGGTTGGTTAGAAGCCCGAGCCCCTGCACTGCACGTGCAGCACAGATGATTCTGAAGTCTGTAGGCTCTGAGGAGGAGTTGGGTTGTGGTGGCGTGTCAGAGGGAAGAGAGGAATAAAGGGAGGAATGTGGGGAAGTGAAACCATGAGGAATCAGGAAAAGAGTCTTGAATGTAAGAGCATCCAGCTTAAGTGGAGAGTTTTCGTGCCGAGTGGAAGGCACGTCTTTGCTGAGGAGGTTTGGTTTAAAACCAGCTCTAGGAGGACACAGTACATCCTAGGAAGGCAGGCTGGCTGTTTGGAGTTTTCCCGTGGATCCTTTCCACTAAACTTCCATGGGAGTGTTTGCTGACATTGATCCTTCTATCACCTGTTTCCCTTCATACAGTCTGGTTTGTTTTTTGAATGAGTTCTACAGCTTTTTGCTTGGCAGTGGGACAAACCAAACCAATAATCATTTGGGGCAGGGATTGTTCTGACCGTTGTAGGAAGCACAAGACTCCTGAGGGCCTTTTGTGGCGGTTGGGTTGTAACATCAGGGACGTGTGAGTGCAGAACGGAGAGGATGCAGCATACAAAGAAGAGAGGGCTCCTGAGGAGACCAATGGCTGTAACTTCATGCAGTAACGGGGTCTGTGGGTGGGTGGCTCACAAATGCAGTGTGTTTTCTGGCCACCCTGATAACACCCACTGGGTGCCGTGTGACTTGCATGCAGGTGGTGAAGGAGAAGCTGCTGTGTCACGCCATCGTGGGCAAGGAGGGAGTGAAGAATCTGATCATGCAGGTGGACGTCACATGCGAGTTCATTGCTCCTGCTCTGCAAATATCCACCAGAGAAATCACTTTCCGGGTGGAGAAGGTGAGTCTCCGGATTGCACGGAGAGGAGGAAAGAGCTTAGGCTGAGCTTAGCTTTGAGGCTGCAACATCTCGTCACTGGAGCAGGGGCAGCAGGTTGAGGCCAGACTGTTGAGGTTTGATGCTGGTTGCATGTGCACGGGAATGTTCAAAGCTGACCTCGGGCTGCTGCAGGCTGTCTGCTGCAGGCCATATCCTGCTTGCTTGTCTCCTCTGAGCAGCATCACTGCTTTACGAGCCTGGCAGAGCTGATAAGGTGGTAAGAAACTAGTGTATGTGAGTGGAAATGGCCTTGTGCCTTGTGCCTGTGCGTCCTCTCTCCCCAGAAGAGGACACACAGCCAGAGCCAGATTGGGTTCACTTTCTGGTTTGGATCTTGTTGAAGCAGCTGCCTCCTCTCGGGGCCTCTCCCTCATCTGTACGCGCGGCTGTTTCCCTGTCCCCTGGGCCATGCTGTGGGTTCTAAACGTGAAAGCATCTGATGCCGTTGGAGGAAAAACTTTCCAGAGGGGTAGAAACCAATCGAAAGAGTAAATAGAGATGGATGGGGTTGGAAAATTTGAAACGCATCTGAAGGGGAGGAGGCCCATGGCCACTTCAGGTTGTCTTTTTCTTGTCTCCTGTTTCTGTAGCACACCGGTGATGTCCTGACTCTTCAGTACAAGCCTCTGTCTTTAAAGAACGTGTGCTCCCTGCCCCTCAGCATGGTCCTTGCCTTAGAGCAGCCCTTCTGCATCTGCACTGTGGACCAGCAGCCTCTCCCTGCAAATGCTCAGGTGAGCAGCCCTGGACCTTCTTGCTGCTGGGCTTTGAAGAGGGACGAATGTGGTGGCGTGTCTCTGTCGGGACGTCCTCCAGCAGGGAGGTGTGTCCTGTAGAGTCTGCAGTAAACTGGCCCAGGCTAAATCAGATCTAAAGGAGGTGCTGAAGGGAACAGAACGCCATCTGAATCAGGAGGACACATCCTGGCTTGAAGACAGGAGGAGGAGGGAGCGGGTAACTAGGTCTGGGCAAGCTGTAGGAAAGGTGTCTCCTGGAAAGCATCTCAGCTCTCTAACAGCCATCCTCAGATATCCTGGGGAAGAGCTTGCTGTCTTTGAGGGCAGCCCTGCCTTTGGGAAGGCACCAGCTGCTGCCTGGCTCCTGCCGTGGTGTTGGTGGAAGGTGTCAGGCGTGGACTCTGTGGGGCACGTGTTGTTCTGTGTCCAGCCACTGTTTCTGCTCCCTGCGTGTGATCAGCCCCTGCACGGGTGAGGCTGCAAAGCCACTGCACTTGTGGTGCAGGCTAAAGGAGTTCCTGCAGAGTCAGGGCGAAGGCCTGGATGGCAGAGTGCTGCTTTGGTTGTGCTTAGCACATGGCTTCTGCAGATGCAGAGTTCAGGAGTACAAGGTGGATTTCCTCATGTATTGGTGTAGAGCACAGGACCGTGAGTCTGGGATAGCTTCAGACAAAAGTGTGGAGCTTGGTCAGACACTGTGAAGAAAATGAAGGGTGAAGCGAGAAGCCCGTGTTGGGGTCACACGTTGAACATTTCCTCTTCATCTCCGTGCAGTCCATGAAGCTGAGGTCAGGGGTGGAACTTCAACTCTGCGTCAGATTTAACCCTGCTTATGAGGAGGATTTGCTTATCCGGGCAGCAGAGAAGGCTCTGAAGATCAAGTTCCTGGAGCATCCTCATGAAGAGCAGGTCACCGTTCGGGGAGAAGTCTACTTCCCGAATCTCCAGCTGCAGACCACAGCCGTGGACTTTGGCTGCATCTTGAATAACACCAAGGATGTGCGTTACATGGAGATGACCAACTGCAGCCCTTTGGTTGTCCGGTACCACTGGTCATTCCTGAAGGACAGCCAGGTGAACCCAGTGAGGTATGTGCACCTTTCCCTCTCCTGGAAGCTCTTCTTCCTGATGTCCTGTTTGTGCTTTGCAAAGCCCGAGGCTGTTTGCCTGATCTAACAAATTGTTTTCCACCTTCCCTTGAGGAAATCACACCTCCCAGCTGTGCTCAGCCAAGGTGCTCAGGGAATAGGTGTTTCTCAACCAGTTTGATTCTGGGAAGGAGACAGCGTTCTCCAGCCAAGCTGGGGCTGTAAGACGCTCCTGACCCTTTTGACGTAGCCATAAGCTGGAGTCCTGCTTTATCTCTGCAGCTACAAAGCCAAGCTTCGGCACTTGGATGAGCAGATGTAGAAGGTGGCCTCTTCTCCTTCCCTGCTAACCCGATCTGTTGTCATTTCATACTAAGATCCTGCCCAGGCACTGTGACCAGAGTGACACACTGCTGTCCCAGTCCCGTGCTCTGCTTTGCTGTAGCCCTGTATGGGTTGCTGGGGGCAGGAAGGCTGATGTAGAAAGCTGCTTTCTCAGACCTTCATGGCCTGAGGCAGGCACCCGCTTGAAGTGGGTGTTCGTCTGTTCAACTGCACGTCACATTTACGGAAGAGCTGTTTAGAGTTTTACAGAGGAATGGCAGGTTCTGCTGTTGGTTTCGGTCCAGCTGTAGATGCTGGAGGGAGCCCTTGTATGGACGTCTCTGGAAAGGAGGACCATCCAGTGGTGGTCTGTTGTTTCGGAGCTCAAGGGCAATCTTGCAGTGGTGCTGAAGCACATCTAGAAACACATTCCTAGTGTTCCTCCTGCTGTGGCTTCCCTGCATAGTACAAAAGTCTGGTCTGGGCAGTTTGAAGGACAGTAGCAAATGGTTTTCCGTGATGCCCTAGGAAACCCGGCAAAGTTCACCATGGGGCACTGATGTGCTGCTATTACAAATAAGAGAACTCATCAGGAAGCATTTGTGTGAAGGGAATTGAGATCTGACTCAGGAGAGGTGACCTCTTGGGAAGTGGAGATGAGTTGTGGCTATTGGGAGGGCTTGGGGGAGACGACCAGGGCACTGGGGTGGCCCATTCTCAGCTGGGTCTTTACCACGTAACACCAAGTCTTTAGTGGGGCCCTTCTTGATGCACGGCACCTTCAAGAGCAGACCCTAAAATGCAGAGGCAAGTCTGAAAAAGCATCTGGAGGGAGGTGAGCAGGGCTGGGAGCTGTGCTGGGAGCCCCCTGCCCTCTCCTGTAGCTGAGATCAGGCTTTAATTCTGAGCTAAAGGGAAAATCTAGTTTTGATTAGATAGATTTGATAGGAATCTTTCTAATGTAATAGATAATGTAGAGACGGATTTGGATTTGATAGAACAAAGCATGTGTTTTCTACTAGCAGAGAAGCAAGCGCGTCACGTCGAAGCCTGTGTGGACTTAATTTCCTCTGCGGCCACTTGTGGCCAGTGGCCTGTTTATCTTTACTCTTAGTTTTGATTAGAACCAGTTTAGGTGTTAGGACACGGGAATGTGAGTCAGTTTTCAGCTGTTAATTGCCCTGCCTCTGCTTGAATTGGCTTTGCTGGGCCTGAGCCTGCAGGTGCTTATTTTGTGGTGGGTGCTGAGTCGTTGCATTGTTGGCAGGAGGGGGTCCTGAGCACCTGGGCAGGACACAGCCTCTGTCCTGCCCCCTGCCGAGGGGTGTCCACCCCTCCAGAGGGTTTGCACAGCCCCTTGGCTGCTCCTTAGTGCTGTGGACATGACAAGAGCTCCTCTGCTGCTCTGCATGGTCATTAAGCAGTGTTGTGCCCTGTCTGGGTCGCTCAGCAGACACCGTGTGATGCTCTGTGCCAGAGCTGGAAATGAAGATGGTCTCCAAGGTGTTACCACCTCAAATTGCTCATTAGGAGCCTGCAGAAGGGCAGCGTGTCAGATGTTATTTCTGGTCCACACTAAGCACTGTTGGTATTCTAAATTGTCAGTTCTAACTCAGTCTGACATGGAGGGAATCGAACATCAGGTCTCATGAAGGTGAGATCAATAGAATGGAACTTTCCCTACCTCTAACCTTGCTGGAGCTGGTCATCAGAGGCTTCCAGGATCAGTTACACACATTTATTTTGGTCAGGAGAGGAAAATGCTGTTTCTCTGCCTCGACAAGACTTCATGTGCTTACATTTTTTCCTTCTAATTGTCCAGCCCATCATTTCCTCCTTGCTCTTTGCTCCTTTGGGCAGAGTGATCATATGAGCAACACAGTCCAGCTGTTGCTGTGTGGTTGGACATACCCAGTGCACACCAACCTGTGCCCCTTCTCTGACTTCTGAGCCATGAATCTCTCATGGTTACCCTTCTTGTAGACCCATGTTGTTGGAAACAAACCCTAACCCTCACCCCTTAGACCTCTGAGAGCTCAAAACTGAGCTAAGCCTTTGCACCGAGGTTTTTTCTCCAGTGACGGAATGGATCTTCAGCATCACTCAGCAGGAGATGGTAGATCTGGAGGCAAGCAGTTGCCAGCTGCCTGCACTGCTGCTATACCAGTGTCATCCCCATGCGTTGACCTGCTCCATCCCAGTTTTGGAGCTCATTACTGAGCTCACATCACTGATGCCCAGCCAGGGGTCCCACCCTGCCAAGGAGCTGCAGTGCAGACTTCCCTCCCTCCCTCCCTCCCTCCCTCCCTCCCACTGCAAGGTCTCTGAGCAAAGTTCTGTCTTTTTCCAGGTTCATGGAGACGGAGCCTCTCGCCTTGGGTGTGGAGGAGGTGAGTGGGAATCTGTCTCACTTGCACATTTCCAGTGTAGCAAGCAGTTATGTACCCCCACTCCCACTGGTGTCCTGGGTGCTGCTCCCAGAGTGGCCTCGTGTCCTAACAAGCACATCGCTGGTCATTGGAGAGGCCACATGAGAGGTGCGGTAGGGCTGGTGAAGAGCACTCCTTGTACAGCACCTACGGAGGACATTATCCATCTTGGTCCTCCTCAAGTGGTGGGTAGGAAATTCCTGCAGCAGTGTTTGCTGCAGCATCTGGAGAGAGCAGGATGTGAATCAGAAACAGGGAAAAGCATCAGGAGTGCGAGGAGCTGGGCTGGATCCTGCCCCCACCTCCACCGGCTCTCAGCTCCCAGTCTCGTGTTCTGAGGGCAGGAAACAGTGTTTTTGAAGGCAAGCTCTGCAGCAGAGAGAATTTCTTGCTGCCAGGAGACACCACGAATGAATGTAGTGTATTAGCTAATGCGTTAATTAGGACTGTGGGAGAAGGTTTTCCCCGTGGTCTCTCCGTTGGTAAGTGGAATGGCTGGAGGGTGAGATGAGGATGATGTTGCCTGTGTTTGAGGAAGAGGCCCCTCCAGCCATGTCTGTCCTTTGGCCCAAGCCGAGGCTGCTGTTCCGCATCAATTCGCGTGCTCCACGTGTGGACCTCTCCTCCCTGCTTGCAGGTTTTCGATATCCTGCCGCTGCACGGTGAGCTGCAGCCGGGCCAGAGCCAGCACGTCGCCTTCTCCTTCTTCGGCCACGTCAACACCGTCACCCAGGTCAGGGCGCTGTGCAGGGTGGAGGGAGGCCCGAGCTACGAGGTGGCTCTGCGTGGGGAGGCCTCGCACATCAGCTACCTCCTGGACACCAGCGAGATCGACTGCAGGCTGCAGGTACCGCATGCTGCTCGTCAGAGCTCCTTGTCTGCAACCATAACTGGTGGGTTGCTGCCCACGCGGGTCGAGGGCTCTGCCCCCTTCCCAGCTGCTTTGCTGGCTCTGTGGCTTGGAAGTCCAACATTTGGGTGATACCTTCCAGCTGGTGTTTAATGGCAATCTCCACCCCAGCCCAGCCCAAAGTTGGGAATCCCTCCTCTTGGAGGTAACTAACGCTGCCTCCTGGGGCAGGCAGGATCCCAGTGGTGATCTCCAGAGGGATGTGTCCCTCAGACATCCATCCGCTGATGTGCTTCTAAAGCCAGTGGTCCAAGGAGGTGCTCTCTTTTAATGCTCCTGATTCACCAGCCAAGGAGGAAGCCGACTTGGGCTTCCAGTCACTGTAGCTGGATAGAATGTCCCAGAATAACCCTCACTGTACTTCTTTGCAGTTACAACCCCCACGGCTGTTTCCAGCTGTTGGCCCTGTGTGCATTGCCCTGTCTCCCTCCCTTTGGGCTTGTATCATGCTCACAAGTACTTGTGTGCAGGTGCCTTTTCTCCTGAAATGCCTCCGTGCCTCCTCCTGTGTTTCAGCTCGCTCACTGTTGGGTGACACCTTCAAGTGCAGAGGGCTTGTGTCCCCTACTTGGTTTATTCCTGATTTTTCTATGGTTCTTGCAGCTCTGCCACAAATACCTGTTCCTGTGTAGGGCTCAGAGATAGTGTGTGGCCACGGGTTCCCCAGGTTAACCCAGAGCCGAGTGCCCATCTCTCCTGTGCGCTCCCTGCTTCTGGGCTGTGTTCCTTTGCTTTCAACCCAATGGAGGAGGAATGAACTTCTCAGCAGCAGACGTGTGCCTGTGACTTCCTGCTCTTCTGTCCTCCCTCAGATGTTTAACAAAGTCACGGAAGCAGCGGTGACCCTGCAGAACAGCAGGAGGCTGGGATTTGCCTTTGTGGTGCTGAGCCCCGGCACAGGCACTGCAGCCAGCCCTCTCCCTGGCGTGCCCCTGGTCATACCCAGCACGGTGAGTAGCACAAGGGCTTCACCCGGCCTGTGTCAGGCTGCCCAGGAGGGAGTTTTGGGAGAAAAAAGGGAAAAGGAACATACAACCCCCATCCCAAACCAGCCAGGAGAGACAGGGCCGTGAGCAATTGCTGCAAAGGCAGAGGAGGTCCATTGAGCACAATCCTAATGGAGGCGCTGACTGGCCTTGGCCACCAGTGGCCCTGCTGTCCTACAGCAACCACCAGTGGGAGGCACGAGTGCTCCCGGAGCTCTTTGGAGCTGAGCGCTGAGCTCTGGGGTTGTGCCATCACTGGAGCATCCCGCCATCACAGCTTGTCATCCTGCCTGGGTGTCTTAGAGCTGGAGCAGTGTTGCTGACTTGGTGCCCTTTTGCAATGGGAAGAGGAAGCCAAAGGGCCAAGCGGCTTCCACCTTCCTCAGTGGCTGTCCGTCTGAGGGATGACAAGCTGATGTCCTCTCCTGCAGGCTGCTGCCAGGAGCTGCTGGCCCTGCTGGAAGCACCAGCCCTTTGGTGCTCTTCCAGAGCAGCTGGTAAAAGAGCTTTGGTTTGTTGTGCCTGGCTCTGGCTAGCAGGAGGTAAACCCTGTCAGCAGAAGAGCTGTGCTCCTGCTGAGCAGAGGGCAGCCTGTGCTGCAGAGTGCAGCCTTGCGAGGCCTCTGAAGGACATGCTGCATCTTGGTGTAGGAAACTGGGGCGTTTGGGTACAAGAAAGCTGGAGGTGGTGATGTCTGATGTTTCCTTATGTATGAGAACCTGCCTTGTCTTAGCGTGTCTGTCATGTGAGCCATCCCTCCACTGAATCCTCTTTGGTACACTACCTCCCTCTTGTTCTGTGCCCTGCAGGGCTACGTTGGAGCTGGCAAGCAGCAAGTGCTGAAAGTCTGTTACCTGCCAGGAGTGCCTGGAGTCTTCTGCAGGGCTTTCCAGATCCAAGTGGGTCACCTGGAGCCAGAAAAAGTCTCTGTGAAAGGAGAAGGGACCTTTCCCAGGATCCACTTGGACCTGCCCAGGAACATCAAAGGTGAGCACTGCCTGTCTGCTCTCCAGGAGGGTCCACTGGCTTTCCCCCATGCCATATGCCCATAGGGCAGCTCACAGCCACCTCCACCAGGCCTGGAGGTTTCAGGGCTGTCAGACAAACTCAGCTGTCTGGTTGCTTGCTTAGCCTCTGGCAGATGAGCCCATGTGGGCTTTGCTGCAGGAACCATCCTGCACAGCTTGCCAGTGTATGCCAGAGGTCTGGGGAGATGATGGCTGGGCAGAAAAGCTTGGGAAAGCTGCAGTAGAGGCTGGCAGGGATTTTGGCAGGGTTGGGTTTGCATCATGTTGTGGGGCTGAGATGTTCCTGTGCGGTGAGAAAGATTGGGGGGGGGGGGAGGTGAGAAGCAGCAGGATCTCCTTTCCCTGCACTGCTGGAGCAGTTTGTGTCTGGGTGTCGGGGGAATGGGGCTTCCAGTCTTCCATGGGATTTGTGCTGCCCCACTGCTATTGGTGTTCTGTGCTTTCAGGCAACGCAAAATATGAGAAGATCCTGGAAAAGGCCAAAGAGAAGCTGGACAAAGGCAGCCAGAGAGACGAGGCCATTGCTCTGGGGGATGCCGCGGCAGCCAAGCCCCACATGGACGACTTGGGCACCATGGTGAGTAGAGCTGCTGCCCCGTCCTGCACATGCCACCTTCCTGTGTGTCACTGGAGCCCTTGCGCCCTGTGGCAGTTGCCCGGGGCCCAGCTGGCACTGGGCACCTGCCTGCACACCCCTGGCCACAGACTGTGTGAGCTCAGCGAGCCCCGTGGGCTGCCCAGCTCTGGGAGTTGTCTCTTCTGGAGATGCACCAGCTCCTGACTCCCCCAGGGAGATGCTAAAGGCTGTGCTCAAGCAGTTGGGTTTATGGTGCTCACAGGTTGGTGCTGGGGGGGTTGTTGCTCACAGGCCAAGCCCTGCCAGGTTTACAGAGCTTAAAGCAGCAGCCTGAATGCACCCTGAGGCTGTGCTGTGTTCTGTGTCTCCAAGAGGCTCCAGCTCTCTCCTGGGTCCCTTTCCAGGAGAGCTTTTATCCAAGCTGCTTTGGCACTGACGGGGGGCAGGGAAATGCTTGGAGCTTTGGAAGGTTTCTGGCTTGTCTGTCTGTCTGTCTGTCTGTCCGGATCAGCTTTGATAACCGGGCAGGCAGAGATGCTGGAGTTCATTTCTTTGGAGATATGATCCTGACTGAGAGAGCAGGAAGTGTCCCAGACAGTGAGCAGTGAGCCAGAATGACTCCATCGCCCCTCTCAACAAGAGCAGGGTGGGATCCTCCACCTGAGACAAGCTCGTGCCTTGGGAAGGACCTTTGCTAACCAGCCCCTGTCTTTACTTTCCTCAGTGGGATGCTCAGCTGCAGATGCAGATGGAGGAGATGCTGATTGAGGAACATGCCTTGGAGCAGCAGAAAGCTCTTACCTCCTGTCCCCCAGAGGACACTGCCTTTCACCAGCGTGTGCATCAGAGGCTTCTCAAGTTAGTAAGAACTCCTGTAACCTGTCTCCGGGGGCCCCGAGAGTAACAGCCAGCAGTGCAGCCCTGCTGCTGAGAGCTCTTGTGTCTCAGAGCTGGGAATAGCTGAAGACTCCAGAAAGGGCCTGATGCTGAGAGCTATGATGTGCTCCCTGTGGGCAGCTCAGTGTCCTCACTTGCACAGTGACAAGGGCAGAAGAGCATCTTCTCTGGAGATGCAAAGGGGTCTTTCAGAGAACTGGCAGCCAGGACACCCCTGTGGCCTTACCGTGCTTCTGACCCATTTCCTGTTGCTTGCGTATCTCAGCTGCTTTATTTTCCTGTGTTCAGGCTTCAGCGTGTGCCTGGACCGTGTGAAGCTCCTGCCCTACCGTGAGACCAAGACATGTGAAGTGCGCTTCGACCCACAGAGTGCCAGCCTGCCCCTGGGAAAGGTGGATGTGGTCCTGCCCATCAAGGTACTGCAGTTTGTGGGGCAGGCAGCAGGTGGGGCACAGCAGCGAGTGTCAGCCGGGCTCTCAATTGGATGCTCTGTCCTTCTCTAGGTCACAAGAGGCCCCACATTCCAGGTCCTTCTCCGTGCCATCGTGGCTGAGCCGTCCCTCTGCCTCTCCAGGGACAGGCTGGAGTTCTCTGCTGTCCAGTGTGGGCAGTGCCAGGAAGAAACCATCCAGCTCCACAACACGTTCCAGGTCCCCTGTAAATGGTCCATCAGCATGAATGCGCCTGTTAAGGAGGTAAAGCACAGACAACGTGTAACACACAACTTCTCGGTTGGGTTTCCTTTGCCTCTCTTGCCTTTTCTGCCCCTCTGGCTGCCTGAGCGCTTGGGCTGCAGCTTGCTTGAGGAAGCTTTTGAGGGTGCAGAGCAAGGCTGGTTCACCTGGGCCTGTTCACTAGCTGATGCTTCACTTCTCTGCCGTCTTCACCCGTTCCTCCTCCTCTGAGGACACTGCCTCCCCATCTCCTGCCCTGCCTACATGTTTGCCCTCCAATTCTAGGCAGTGGTGGCCATGTCTGGGTGGGATGAGGGTGCTCCCTGCACCGTGCCAGCATCTCAGAGCACTGCAGGAACAGAGGGTCTGTCCTCACAGACCAAGGAGACCTCACGCGACTGGTTTCTGTGCTCAGGTGGACAAACATCTGCCAACGAGCGAGCATGAGAAGCTGCTGGAGGAGATGAATTGTGCACCCTGTGTCTTTGAGGTGCTGCCCTCAGCTGGAAGCCTCGCTCCAGGAGAGCAGTGCCATGTCCAAGTCCGTTTTTCACCCATGGAAGAGGTGAGATTGGTGGGTGTCACCCCCAGGAGGTCTGGCAGGGCAGCGTGGTAAGGGGAGCCCTGTGGAGGGAGTGGGAGATGAGCTCTGGCTCCACGTGGAGCTTTCTGCCAGCCCCATGCCTGCCATGCCTCAGTTTCCCCTGCACATTCCCACACAGCTGGGGAGTCAGCTTCAATGACGGAGCATTCCCAAAGGCAGTTTGCATGTGGCCACTGTGACTTGGAAACTGGCAGCATGTGACAGTATGGACGCAAGTGCTTCCATGCCTGGGGACAGTCCCAGGGATCTTTCAATTGCTAGTGGAGATTTCAGCATCTCGTGTCTGGCTTTGACCAGAGCCAAGCACTGAGCAGAGAAGATAATCCTGGTTTCTGTCCAGTGGGAGCTCAGCTGCCTCTTTCACCCAGCTGATGTTTGCCTGGTGCTGCAGTGCCAGGACTGTGTCTGAGAAAGCAGACCTTTCTCATTAGCGTTGCGCTCCCCCATTTTAGATCCACCTGGTAGCCAATTGTCCAGTTAGACTCCAGAGCAGGACTCACCGCAGTTACTCAGAGCCATGCAGATGCTGTAGCTCCTGCTATAAGTAAATACCTGTTTTGGGTTCAGCTTAGAGGTGCTGACAAGACCCCTGAGCCTGGGGCGATTGTTGACTTGGAGGCGCTGTCACCTGGGGCTTCACGGAGGAGCTTTCTGTGCTGCTTCTTTGCAGAAGTGCTACCGGGGCGAGCTGCAGATCCAGATTTGCCAGAGCAGCCAACGCCTCCAGGTGCCGGTCTTGGGACGTGGTCTGGAGCCACGACTGGAGTTCAGCCCCGCAGAGCTCGAGCTGGGGCCGCTGCTGCCACAGAGCCATGGGGAAGAGGGGACAGCGGTGGCGAAGACCCCCTGTGAGGTTTACTCACTGGAGTTTGACCAGCAGCACCTTGCTGAGGAGCAGGTGAGAGGGAAGGTCTGTGCACACTCCTGTAGATTCTCAGTGCTCCAGCATTCCCAGGCTTGTGCCAGGGAGATGGGGGCTGTGCGCAGGGCAAAGCCTGGTGGCATTCCAGGGTTAGTCATCTCTGCTGGCAGGCTGCGGAGGGACTTGCATAGGCCCTGCCATTGGGGGAAAGAATGTGGGAGGGGATGGCTTGGCTGGGGAGTCTGTTCACGTGATGAAGCTCAAGAAACTCATCCTGTGTATGGATTCTGTTCCCTCTGTGCACAGCTGCTACAGACGCTGAAAGATGACAACAGCCACAACAGCTTGTTGCTGCCTCCATGTGCCCCGGGTGAGAAGCTGACTGTTGAGGCTCAAGAAAGGGGCATAAAAATGAAGGTGAGATGAAATCTAAGCGCTAAAACTCCAGGTGGCAACCAGTGTGGTTTTCTCATTTCCTCGTCTCTTCCCCAGCCCACCGTGGTTTGGGTTTCTTCCACGAGAGTGGCAGAAAACCTTTTCTCCTTCTTTCCTTCTGCTTGATATCAATTCCTCCTGCCTCAGGTTGACGTTGTGGATCCACCAGGAAAGGTGGTGAAGCTAGGAAACCTCTGCATTGGGCAGACGGTGAAGAAGATCGTCACCATAGCCAACAACAGTGCAGCCCCTCTCGCCTTTAAGCTCAGAGTCACATCCACCGTGCCAGAGTTGCAGGAAGCTGGGGTAAGGCCCCTTCCTTCCCAGCAGAGCACTTTGGTGTGCCTGCAGGGAGCGATGAGCTGCTGTGGGTGGGAGCTAGTAGCTAATGAGAGCTCTGGACTGCCCTGGCTGCCTGTGCCTGCCCTGTCCTCCCTGCTGGCACTGCTCTGCCAGCAGATACTCGCAGTGCGAGTGCTTCAGCTGAGCTGGGTGCCAGGACTCCCCGAGAGCCAAAAGTGAGAAGGCAGCACAATCCCTCTAACCTGTTTTAGACACATGCATCAGGATGCAGCCGTGGGTTTTAGATGTGGAAAGGTGAGGGAGGTGAATCTTGAAAGACGGAGAGTTACAGCTCTGTTGGAACTTACATGAAAGCTTTAGAAGACAGAGTTGACCTCACCGTGACCCGATGGACACATGGCAGCAAACACCTTTGGTATTGCCTAGGAATGCCTGCAAGGGAATGAGTGGGACTGGGGCAGTGTCGGTGGGGACAGAACAGGAATTGGGAGCTCGCTTGCCAGATGAAATAGTCTCCACTGATTTCTTCGGGTAGGTTCTCTGCTTGAAGCCCAGCAAGGAGCTAAAGCTGAAGCCCAGAGGAGACACCTGCAAAGTGGAGGTGACCTTCTCCCCGAAGCGCCGCATCCAGCCGTTCACCGCAGAAGTGCTGCTGGAGTGCCGTGGGCTGGTGCGCTCCCTCTTTGTGGTGCGGGGCTCCTGTGGAATAATTAGGAAATATGGGATATTTTATAGCTATACTGTGTTAACTTTATCAGCACTTGTATTCATGTAATCGTTATTCACACGTGCTTTTGCAGACAGTCTCTATCACCGGCAATCCATAAGAACCTGTATTTGTTGTTTCAATAAACTCAACCAATTAATCACACTGTTTCGATAGCCAATCGTCACTATTGGTAAATCCAGACCATTAGAGGTCCGATATAAGCGAACGCGGTCGGATTGGGATCCGGACCAATAGAGGTTCGATGTAAGCGGACGTGGTCGGACTGGTAGTTGCCTATTAGAGAATAAAACAAGGGGTTTGTGTAAATAAACAAGAGGCTTACCACCTCCCCCCACCCCTTTTAACACAGCATTAAATTGGCGTAGTCGGCAGGATTGCCATGGATAAACTGCTGCAAAAATATGATTGTGCCCCTTCCCCAGCTGGGAAGGAGTGGGCCCAAAAGTTTTGGAAGGATGAAGAGAAAGTGGTAGAACGTATTGAGCAGTATTGGGCTTTACAGAAGCTTAAAGAGGGAGAAGTGAGATGGATGCAGATGGATGCAGATGGATGCAGATGGATTGCATGCTTTCCTGGTGGTATATGTGCCGGATCGAGACCCGCAGTGGGAAGGTCTCTCGTATGCTCTTATCAAACGATATTAAGCAAATGATAACAGACCATAGATTTGGAACCCCATATATAACTTGCCTTATATAGTCTCTCTGTAATATTTATGTACTAGAGGTTTGTATATAGAAGTATGTCCGTGTTTCTACCGACCCTTGCAGACCTTTATAGATACTACTCGCCACTTCTTCTGATGTAGGCTGGCCACCTGCATTGGAATGAGTGTGCATTTTGGTCAGTACAAAAGCTCAAGCCTCAGTGCAATGTGGGGGAGGCAGAGCCTCCGTCGGGACGCCCGCTGAGATTGAGCCTGCCACCCTGCACTGTGATGATGCTGCTCGGAGCTGGTTTCCTGATTGTCTTCACAGGGTCGTTGCACCACGATCTGTACATGGGACCGTGTAGTGGGAGTAATGATTGTCTGAATTTTGTGTTTTAAATATTGTATTTGTATGGAGTGTGTTTGTGGGATCCCATGAATGTGTGTGTATGTGTGTGTCTGTTGAGGGCAGACAGTGTTCTGTGTATTTTTTGTTATTGGGTTCATGTAAAAGTTTTTAACGGGTAGCAGATTAACATGTTGGGCAAGAAAGGGTTAATAGAAAGGTGCTGCTGCCGGTAGAGATTTATGGCTGCTGCTTGGCAGGCCGGCAGCTGTAGCTGCTGTTGAGCAGGCAGATATTTATGGTTGCTACCGAGCAGGCCGGCGTTTGTAGCTACGCAAAGTAGGGTGAGCAACTTTGAAAAAAAAAAAAAAAGGTATAAAACACCTCTCGATCCACTAAAGTATTGAAGCAGTTTGTAGAGACGCCACAAACGAAGCCTAAAGAAGCCTGCAACACACTGGGCACAGGGGAGGAGTCCTGCTTAGTGTGTTTAAGGTAACCTGGGGGTGAATCCAAGACTTAAAATATGAACTGCTAACTGAAAAAGTGAGAGGGGTAGTGCAACCACAAGCTTTACCAACCTCCACCCAAACAGCATCAGGGTGGCAGAGGAAGAGAAAAAATGGTTAATGACACAGCAAACTCCTTGACTGTTAACACCGTGCAGTTTGCTTCTGCAGCTGCTTCACATTCCTTTTCTCGGAATGCCGCTGCTTTAAGGAATCGCTGTAACCTGTCTTACTTCTCAAGAACTGATAACCTTGGGGAGAGGGTATGTTTGTGTCCTCCTACCTACAGGTCCATGGCGGCTGCCTGCAGTTTGTCAAGCCTCTCCCATGAGCTGGACAGACGGGTGGAAGAACCTGATACCTCAGCTATAAGAGCTGACCGTGAATACCCCAAGCAGAATGAGATAGAGGAACAGAAAAAGAAATGATTGCAAAACATCACTTGGGGACAACTGAAAAGTAACAGCTTAAATATGTGTGCTTGCAAAATAACTGTTAGTACAGACTGTGATTTTGTGTATAAAACCATCTGCACTTACTAGCCAGTGGCTAACAAGAAAAAACCATCTGCACTTACTAGCCAGTGGCTAACAAGAAACTACACCTTGTATTGTATGGATTTGTCACTTGTAAAACTGATATTAGAGCATGCAAATTTGCAGCAACTGCTAGAAAATGTTAAGGCAAAAGCTAGAAAGATTCTAATACAATGATAGTGTTATAAAAAGCAAGCAAAGAGGGTAAGAGAACTCCACTGGTAAGAAATTTCTTTGGCTGGTCCCTCACTGCCACTGGCATTTTGAGCATGCTACTACACCTGGTAGTACACATACCACAAATGTAAATCTGTATGTGCTTTGCCATAATAATGATTTGGATAAAGCAGGTGAAATTCTGCATTGACAATGAGGTTAAATCTGTCACAAACAGCCATACCCTTACCTCCGTCTAAAATTACCAATATTTGGCAATACCCGTGTCATGGTTTAAACTTCATAAACCCATACAGCCGCTCTCTCACTCACTCCCCACGCTTTCTTCCCTCCGCTCCTGGAGGGATGGGAAGGAGAATCGAAAGAATGCAACTCCCACAGGTTGAGATAAGAACAGTTTAGTAACTAAAGTATAACGCATACCACTACTGCTACCACCAATAATAATAATGACAAAAGAAAATACAAGGGAAAAGAATACAACTTCTCACCAATCAATATCAAGCCCGACCATGCAGTGCACCCCCACCAGTGCCCCCCACCGTGCACCCTCACCACCCTTCCGTGTCTCTGCTCTCCGTTTTTGCATCCGGACATGACGTGCTGTGGTATAGAATAATCTCTTTGGTTAGTCTGAGTCAGGTGCCCTGTCTCTCCTTCCTCCTGGCTTCCCCCCTTCCCTGGCAGAGCATGAGACTCAGCAAGTCCTTGGCCAGCCTAAACATCACCAAGCAGTAACTGAAAACACTGGTGTTATCAGTGCTGTTCCCAGGCCCAAAATCAAAAACACAGCGCTGCACCAGCGACCAAGAAGGAGAAAAAAAAAATATGACTGCTGCTGCTGAACTCATAACAACCCGTTGCCTGCAGCAACACTTACAGGGGTTGACGGGGTGGTAATGGAATTGGAAAAGAGGGATATCATTAAACAAATTCAGTCACCTTATAATTCCCTGGTGAGGCCTATAAAGAAACCCACCGGACAATGGCATTTCATAGTAGATTATCCACAGTTAAACACCAATACTACACCTCTAACTGCAGCAGTCCCAAATATTGCCGAAATTGATGTTAAGGATATGTTTTTCATGATTTTCCTCCTTGTGAGGACAACCGGTGTTGGTAAAAATGCCTCAAGTACCCATGGTACTAATTACTCCTAAAAATCCCTATGCACGGGAAGCCAAAGACTGTTCAGGAAAAGCACACCAGATTAATACCCGGTTGATTTCATCTTCCTTTTAACCCCGTCGGTCAAAAGGCCTAGCATGTTTTCTCTTTTATGTTCACAGAAACTCTAGGTGAACTGCACATGGACAAATGGACTGGCCTACACTGGACTGGAGTGCATCCGAGGAATCTTGTCACTCATCCTAGCCGTAATAGTGATAGTATTCTTTACATTCATGATCATTTGCCAACCTAAGTTTTAGAAAAAATGGTAAACCGCAGAATTGAATCAATATTATGTTTCTACAGACCTGCAGTAGCTCTGGTCTGAGACTCATACAAAATACACCAGGAACATGGGTTTAAACACAGGGAATGTAGAATTAGATTCTAACAAAGACTTAAATCTGTCAACAGTGATGATACATGGGACAAGAAATAAAAGTAGGACGTAGAGTTAGCAATGGATCCACCCACAAACAAACTAGTCAGATCTCCGTAACCAAAATAGAAATAACAAATAAAAATCTGTACTGTGGAGAGATGGGATTGTTGGTCCAACTTTACTTTGGTCCAATCAGTCTTTGCAACCTGCCTCTGGGCACAAGACAACATAGGGCTGTACTTTGCCTTATGTCATTAAAAATAACCCATCATACTCCCTCAAACGTATGGAACAATCGATGCAAATTAACATCTCTGCGATCAAACCCACATGTTCACCATTCCTGGATACATTGTATGCAGGATGGTCAACATGGTTACATGGGCGAATCTTCACCCCCTTAAGACGATCAAAGAGAGATTTAACTGGTATCCTAGGAACGGGGCTAGGAGTCTTAAATAGCATAGATGCGGAAATCCTAGCCAACAAACTAGCCACAATGACCCGAGACCTGACTAAATTGAAATACCCTTTACAGTCTTCTCTTATGGCTTTGGGAAATCACCAATGGTTTTTATCGAATATATTACCTCAATGGGAAGAAACGGGTGAAAAAGACCACCAGCTAATCATAATTATGTTGCCCAAAACAATGTTTCTCTGGCCCTTGGCTGTATCCAAGCCCAGTTATGGATACAATCAGTAACCGCCGCAATTATAAGGGAAGGTGAAGCAGGTACCTTACCCACTGAAATTCGGGAAGTGGTCTGGGATAATGCAATTGAATTTGAAAAGAAATTCCAATCTTGGTGGCACCTGGTTAATTTCACTTATGATCCCATTGAGAGTAAAGTCACTGCTTTTGTCCTGACAATATGCCATGCTTCGGTATATACCATATACCCTATCATTGCACTGGGATTGAATCACCATGGAAGAATACTCTATCCAATTGAACATAGAGTATGGGCACAATATAACAGTAAATGGCAAACTGTTGACGTTGACGCGTGCATCACGCGAAACCAACAAGGATTCATTTGTGAAAGTAATACCAAGAAAGCACAAGACATTTGTCTTGACACTGAACAAAATGTTTGTCACTTCGAAATACATCCAAATGAGAACCCAGAAACCGTGCTTGTGTATATTGGGAAAGGATGTACTTGCATGAGAACTCTTTGTAACTCCATACTAATAGATAATGTTGCTGTGGATATCACCAATCACTCAAACCTCTGTATTTGCAATTTTACTAATATCATTGGATGTGATTTTAATTACTCAGCTCCTGTCACTTCTCAGCAATTGTTGCAATCAAGATATACACTACTTAATGACTTGCTATTCACTCCTATTGGAATGAACCTCACCTTGTTGAGGAAGCTGTTACACCATGAAGATTTGAAACAGTTGCTGACCCAGGCCAAGGAGAAAGGACAAAGAACTCTGATCACTGTCCACCACGATACAGAAGAAGTCCATCAGGTGTTAGAACGAGTACAGAAAGATGCAGAACATAAGTGGTGGGACACTCTCTTTGGATGGTCACCAACTGCCACAGGAGTTTTAAATAGGATGCTTCACCCTGTTGTGATTTTGCTAATACTCACTGTATTAGGTTTTGCTTTGACAATCGCTTTGTATGTTAGACTTTGGATCATGTTAAAACGCTTAAATAATTTGGTATCCCCACAAGATATATATATACTTAACAACCCTCACCCAAAAAGTGTGTGGGACATTCCAGATTCCTCTTAAAAAATGTGAAGCTTGAGTGACTATAGTCACGGGGTTGATTATGTGGAATAATTAGGAAATATGGGATAATTAGGAATTAAACTTATATTTGAAATGTAGCATTGTCCACACGTAAGGGAAAAACGGACTTTCAAGGCCTCTCCAGGCGAGATGCAGCCGCACCTGGTATGCCAGGAATGTGCACTCCACAGTGGTTCCCGTGACAACGCGGACGAAGGGTGGAGCGAGGTAAAGATCTCGCAGTTACGCTTTGTCCTAACTTCAGCACAAAGACGGGAACGAGATGGTACAAGAAACTGATAAGCTGTGTAACTGGCAACACTGACCGGAACGAGATGGTGCAAGAAGCTGATAAGCTGCGTGGTAGAGTGAGGTGGAGACCTTGCGAAAGCCGATAAGACTTCTTACCCTGGGCCAGCAGCCTGTCACCTTTTGACAGAATCCCGTCCTCAGCGTGGGCTTTGCTTCATTATAACGTCATTATAACGCAATTACTCACCCATCTCCAATGCGACCCCCCCCTCCAAAATGAGATCACCCCTCTCTGAGTAATAATAATAGTACGTATGACTAGAGTCACTCAAGCTCCACCTTAAAGATAAAAAATAATATAAAAAGACCCAAGAAAGAGGGGGATATTGGGGAAGATACCATCGTGGACGAGTCGAGGAAGATAACATCAACTGACTCCTGGGACCGGTCGACGGGCTGGACCTCTCTTCCCCCCCCATAGGGACGCCTGTGGGTAAGACTTGCACTGTATTTGGTGCTTCCCTGGGAAAACCTAGAATCTCTATAGAGTTACTTTTACTGTCATCTGTATATTTTATAGCTATACTGTGTTAACTTTATCAGCGCTTGTATTCATGTAATCATTATTCGCACGTGCTTTTGCAGACAGTCTCTATCACCGGCAATCCATAAGAACCTGTATTTGTTGTTTCAATAAACTCAACCAATTAATCACACTGTTTCGATAGCCAATCGTCACTATTGGTAAATCCAGACCATTAGAGGTCCAATATAAGCGAACGCGGTTGGATTGGGATCCGGACCAATAGAGGTTCGATATAAGCGGATGCGGTCGGATTAGTGGCTGTAGCTGATTGAACTGGACAGTGTGGTGCACTGTCAGTAAATCCAGACCATTAGGGGTCCGATATAAGCGAACGCGGTCGGATTAGGATCCGGACCAATAGAGGTTCGATGTAAGCGGACGCGGTCGGACTGGTAGTTGCCTATTAGAGAATAAAACAAGGGGTTTGTGTAAATAAACAAGAGGCTTACCACCTCCCCCCACCCCTTTTAACGCAACAGCTCCTGCCAGGGCAGCCTTGTGAGCTTGGACCAGGACCACCTCAGCTTTGGAGCCGTGGTGCAACAGAGCTACAAGTGCCAGCGCGTCGTCATGCGGAACGCGGGCGACACAGGAGTCAGGTAAAGCAGAAACCGGCCGCCTCTGAGGGCTGAGAGCTTGGATGAGGGTTGTGTGGAGCTGTAGCGTGCCCAGATGGTTCCTCTCTGCTTCTTCATCCCGGTGGAGGGTTGTGCAGCCATGGCTGTGCAGTCAGGCCCTAGAAATTAGCAAGGGATTACAACCAAAAGCTTATTTAGAGATGGGTGCAGTGAGTCCTGGCCAGCCTGAAGCCTTATTGCCGGGTGGCTCAGCATCAGGCCTGAGATGTGGTAGAAGAGCCCACAAGAGACTTACAGCCTCACACTGAGACTTACACTGCCTCTGCAGTTCCCCGTGGCTAATCCTTCTTTCCTGTCCTTGTGCTTTCCTCGTCAAGGTTTATGTGGGACATGGAGAGCTTCAAGCCGGACTTTTCCATCAGCCCCGTGAAGGGTTACATCAGCCCAGGGATGGATGTCCCCTTCGTTGTGACCTTCCGCCCCTCGAAGCTGAGCCAGGCTGTCCAGTACGAGGGGCTGCGGTGCTTCATCCAGGGCAGTGAGCCGCTCCGGCTTACGCTGGCAGGATCCTGCGTGGGGGTCCCTGACACCAAAGAGGTAACGGAGCAGGAACAGGATGGGCCCTTGGACCCCAGCATTTGCACCACATCTCTCCCAGGGCAGGAACTGAAGAACACTTGTGAGCACAGATTTGCTCATGCCGGGGTGTCCCATAGAGAAAGTGCTGGGCAGGATTCAGAATTCCTGAGCCCTGTCATTGCCTTTCTCCCCTGTTCAAGGTGCTGCTCCTCCAGTGAGCAGCTCGGCTGTCCTGCCTCTGCACTGCAGCACTGTGCCATGGCATCGCCCTGCCAGGCTCTTCTGAGACCCTCCCCACAGAGCCACCCCGCTGCATCCCAGCACTGCATCCGCAGCCACACTTCTCCCCCCCTGCCGGGCCAGGGGAGGGCATTCAGCAGTAGGAAGGGGCAAGGCATGTGCATCCAGCCCCTGGGAGGGGGCAACTTGGGAGCTGTTGGCTCCTGCTCCCAAAGAGAGCGTGGAGCTCCTCTTCATCCTGCCCATGAAGGAAGCGGCTGTGTGGCTGCAGATCTTGTCCTTGCACAGGAGTTCCCTTTCAGGACTCCCCGTTTCCTTTCACCCAGCATGCGAAAGGCTTGTTCTGCTCTCTTCTTCAAGAACAACCAACTTGATTTCCTCCGAAAGCTATGGCCAAAGTGTGATGTTTTGCACGTGACAAGGAAAAGCTGCTCCCTGTGCTGCAGGTCCTGGTGTAGAGGCAGCGTGAGAAGTGTGGGAAGGGTTGCAGTTACGACCCAGCAGCCTCTGTGCTCCTCTGTTACAGACCCTGACTTTCACCTGCAACGTGCGTGAGAGGCAGAGCCAGACCATCCTCCTGTCCAACCCGAGCAGTGAGGCCTGGACCCTGCAGCCCATCATTGAGGGGAAGTACTGGAAAGGACCTGAATTTATCCATCTGGAGGCCAGGCAAAAAGAAAAAGCCTACCAGGTCACCTACAGACCCCTAACCATGAGCTCTGAGAACAAGAAGCATCAGGTACGTGAGCTGTGCCAGCGTGCTGACTCCCGTGGCATGACCCTCGTAGCTCACCCTGCTTTGACCTTCAGAGGTGCTGTCCAAGCTGAAGGTGTCCTGTGATCTCTGTTGGAAGCTGGGTTTTGTGGTGGCTGGAGGGCAGGCCCAGGCAAAGGGCAGATGGGAACTCGGGGCTGACCCCCAAACGTGTTGGAGCAGCTAACCTAAAAAGCCAGGCTTTCTGAAGGCCAAGAAATGAAGTTTGTTCTGCGCAGCTCCTGGTCCCTGCTTGTGGCAGCCCAGGGGGCTCAGAGACCCCCATGCTCAGTGCATGGGCGGCCCAGGCTCTCCAAGCCCTGGGCACAGCCACTTCTGCCAGCACCACGTGGCTGGTGTCCTTCTGCAGCTTGCAGGGAGCAAGAAGGGCAAAGCTGCCCTGCAGTTTCTCAGTGCCCTCCTGGATGACTATCCAGGAGCTTTGGGAGGAGCCCTTCCTGCAGGTCTCAGGCTGGGCACGTGGGGGCGACTGGCCCCTCTGCAGTGTTTTCTGCGCCACACCAGCGACGAGCTCATAAATCAAAGGGGTCCGTTCAGAAGGGCTCTGGCGTGCTGGAGCTGCTGGGTCCTAGTCCCGCTCCAGCTGACCTTACAGTAGGCCAGAAGTGAGGTCAGAGATTCTGGTCTCGGTCTCCAGGGTGCTCAGCAGATCTGTACCCTTAGGGTTGCACGAGCTCAGCATCTCTTTAACGTACAGCCTGCGTGGGAGTCTTGCAGCTTTCAGCTGCAGTGGAGGCAGAGGGAACGTCAGAGGCAGGTGTCTGGGATCTATGGGCACCCAGAATGAGCATGGATATGAGCTTTCCATGGCCCACAGCTGGTGGGCTCCTGTTGTGTGAGCTTACAGGCTGCTCTCTGGGCAGTGCTGTTGGGGCTAAGGCCAGCAGGACTGAGGCAATGGAGCTCAGCAGGGACGGCCACCTCCTGCCCACGGCTGTCCCTGCATGAGCACAGGCTGGCAGGGACATGCCCAGGTGAGTGAGGGCAGTAAGGGAGTGTTGGGACGAGCAGAGCAGCTCTGCTGCAGGGCCCGTGTCTCCTGGTTTTGCCCAGAGATGATGCCTCTGTGTCCTGTGGGCCATGCACCCACTCACAACCAGCTCTGAGCAGGTGCGACGCTGGCGTCTCCTCCTGCATGGGACAGGGCTGCAGTCACAGCTCTGCCGGCTGGACGTGCCGAAGTCTGCTCCAGTGAGAGCCTCAGACATGGGACTGTCCAGGGGTGCTCCAGAGCTGACTTGTCCTATTCGCTGTCTGTAGGGCTCCATCTTCTTCCCCCTGCCGGACGGGACAGGCTTACACTACCACCTGGAAAGAACTGCTGAAGCCCCCAGGTGTTCAGGGGCCATTTCCCGGCAGGTTCCATGCAGAAATTCCCACACGGAGCTCATCCCTGTGTCCAACTGGCTGCACAGGCCACAGAGGTGAGTCCAGCCCAGGAAGTCTGGTCCCATCAGCAATCCCTGCAGCAGCACAAGGAAGGAAGCTTCCACTGCTGGAAGCTCCTTCCTGAAAGCGTTTCCCTCTCCTTGGCCATGTCTGGCCGTATCCCCGTTTTGCCTGTGCAGAGCCATCCAGGAGGGCTTTCCTCCAAGGAGGGTGAGAGCTGGCTCCCTGTGCCTGAGGCACTGAGGATGAGAGGGGCTGTATTGTACCCGCACACGATGGGTATCCTATGGGAGTCCTTCCTGTTGACCTTCACTGCGTCCTTCTCACCCACAGGTTCCTGGTGGTTATTGACATGCTCAAACCAGAGAACCTGGAAAGCAGTTCTGTGCTGCAGGGGTGTTCATACATCGACGTGCCAAGCTCTGCGAAGAAGGACTACGAGCTCACCTTCTTGTCCTACAAAGAAGGAGTCTTCAGCGCAAAGGTAAGTGAGGACACTGGGCTGCAGAGCCCTTCAAGGAGCTGTTGGCTCACCGAGAAGCTACACGCCTGTTTTCATGCCTCTGTGTGCACGGGTCCTAAGAAATACCACATGTGCTTTCTCTGGTCTTGCACTCTTCCTCGGTGGCTGCTCATAGCCATTCCTGGCAGCAGGGTGCTGAGCTTGGTGGGCTCTTTTGGGTCTATTTTCATGTGTGGAATGAGCAGCACTTCCCTTTCTGTGTGCTTCAGGTGACCTTCCTCAGTGAGACAACCGGAGAGTACTTGTTCCACATGGTGACTTTCAAGGTGATGGCTTCGGGACCCATCGGCACTGTTAAAATGAGCACCGCTGTTCGGCAGAGAGTGTCCTCCACCATCAAGGTGGACAACCCTCTGCCTGTCCCGGTGACGTTTGACATCAACTGCGAAGTGCCCGACGTCAACGTGCCACAGCACTTTACTGTTCCTGTGTAGTTAAAGGTAGGAGCAAAGCTCCGCCGGCTCACTCTGCTCTCCCTGCTCCTGGCTGCAGGGGATGCTCTTGAAGGGTGATGCCTGAAAGGAGCCATCTGGGGCTTCTTTCCATGGTGGCAGCTCCCTGCCGATGATCTAGAGAGGGAGCAGCGTGCGAGAAAACCCCCAGTGGGAACCATCCTGCACTGGTGGAGTCTGCCCTGCTGCCCCCTGTAACGCGCTGCCACTGGGCCTCACGTGGCAGGTCCTTGTGCCACGTGCCCCTCATTTAGTGTGGTGTTTCCAGCTCCAAGTGGCTGCAGGACAGGCGTCAGCCCACGGGCAGGTTGTCTGCAGCCTGGCTTGACAGGAGGTGCTGTGTGCCCTGGGGGAGCACAGGGGCTTTGTAGGGTGGGAAGCTTCTGGGATCATGCTGAAGGGCTCTGAGCTGTTGGGATCTGTCCCTAAGTGAACCAACCGTCCCCCAGAAGGAGCAAGGCTGTGCCCCAGAGGGAGGGAGTCAGAGTGGGGAAGGCAGCCAAGTCTTCCAGCACTGCCCGAGCACAGCAGGGACCAACTGCCCCCTTCTCAGGCACACGTGTTCCCTGCCTGTGCCTGACGCAGTGGCTTTTTCCTTCCTTCCTGCCAGGCAAACCTTGTCTTGGAGTACCAGCCCCTGAAAACGGGAGAGAGCACGGGGCACCTGGTGCTCCAGAGCAGTGACTTGGGCTCTCTGTCTTACAAGCTGCAGCTGAAAGCCACCTCGAGCAGGCCAGAGAAGCCCGTGCATTTCCGCACCACGCTGGGCTCCCATCAGACCATCACCACAAAAATACAGAACTTTGCCCAGCAGAAGACCGACTACCTCCTACAGGTGAGCTCAGGCTGCCGGGGCTCTGGCTGGGAGGCAGCTCCTCTGGCCAGCACCAGCCCTGTCCACCAAGGGGTCCAAGTGCCTCTGGCTTGGGCTGGCAGAGCCAGGCTGGCCATGTGAGCCCAGGGGTCTTCCCACTAGCGTGGGCTTGTCACCAGCTGCACTGTCCTCCCTTGCAGGCCCGTGTCTGCTGCCCTGGTTGGAGCTGCTTTTGCAGGCCCCATGGTGCGTGGGCTTGCTTCCCCCTTGCAGCCCAGGTCTGGCAGTCAGGCATCTTGGGGCTGGGTGCAGGGCTGTCCCTGCTGGGCACGTTTGGACAGTTCTCATGCCCTTTCACTGCAGGCACTCATCAGGGGTTTGGTCTGGGTGGGACGGGCCAGAGCCAGGGGACCATCGTGTTCTTCCTGAGGTGCTGGCTCTGCTGTTGTGACCCACCCCCCACGGTCTCTTGTCTCCCCTGCGCAGACCGACTGTGCCGACTTCCAGACGGCAAAATCCATCAGCGCGGCACCCGCCAGCGCTGGGGGCTCGGACCTGAACGTGGAAGTGACCTTTGAGCCCTGCCACCTGGGCGAAGCCAAGGCCACGCTGCAGCTCAGCTCCGCATCGGGCGGGCAGTACTGCATCCCACTCATCGGCCTTGCTCTGCCTCCTGAACCGCAGGGCCCCTTCCTCGTCCCAGCTGGCGGCACCACCTCCATCTCCTTCAGGAACGTCTTCCCGAAGGCCACGGTGTTCCAGTGTGCAGTAAAGCACCCAGCCTTCACCGTCAGGGCCCCCGAGACGCTGCGCGCCAAGAGCAGCACCACCATCACCGTCTCCTTCACGGGCGGCCCGGCTCCTGTCACCAGCAGGCTGGTGGTCTCTTGCCCTGGGGGCTCCTGGATCTGCGACCTCTGGGGCCTGCCCTCCACCCACTAGTGACCAGCTGCCCCTGGCCCTTCCCACCACGTTCCTGCTGTCTGGAACAAATAAATTTCGTTTAACATCCTCCCACAGGATGTCCTTGTCTCCAAACGGGAGAGACGTGAATTGGCTGGATGGACACCCAGTGGATGAGGAATCTCCTGGATGACTGCACGCAGAGTTGCTCTCAATGTCTCAATGTCCACGTGGAGATCAGTGACGAATGGTGTCTGTCAGGGCTTGCTGTTGGGGCAGACCCTGTTCAACATCTTTCTTGGTGACACAGACAGTGGGATCGAGCACCCCCAGCAACTTTGCTGACAGCACTGAGCTGTGTCATGCTGGAGGGAAGGGATGGCATCCAGAGGGTCTTGGACATGCTGGAGAGGTGGCCAATCTCATGAAGTTCAACAAAGCTGAGTGCAGACTCCTGCCTCTGCGTCAGGGCAATCCCAGGCACAGCTACAGGCTGTGCAGAGGAGTGATTCAGAGCAGCCTGAGGAGAAGGACCTGGGGTTGCAGGCCGACAAGAAATGGAACATGAGCCAGCTTCAGCGTGCGCTTGAGCCCAGAAACCCCCTGTGTGCTGGGCTGCATCACCAGCAGTGTGACCAGTAGGTCAAGGGAGGTGATCCTGCCCCTGTTCTCTGCTCTTATGAGACCCCCACTTGGAGCACTGTGTACAGTTGTGGTGTGCTCAAGAGAAGGACATAGAGCTGCTGGAGCAAGTCCAGAGTGGGGCCACGAGGATGCTAAGGGGGAGGGAGCAGCTGCTGTATGAAGACAGGCTGAGGAAGTTGGGGCTGTTCAGCCTGCAGAAGACAAGGCTGCGTGGAGACCTCATAGCAGCCTTCCAGTATCTGAAGGGGGCCTACAAGGATGCTGGGGAGGGACTCTTCATTAGGGACTGTAGCCAGAGGACAAGAGGTGATGGGCTTAAAGTGAAACAGAGGAAGTTCAGGTTGGCTAGAAGGAAGAAATTCTTCATTGTGAGGGTGGTGAGGCACTGGCACAGGTTGCCCAAAGCAGCGGTGAATGCTCCATGCCTGGCAGTGTTCAAGGCCAGTCTGCACGGGGCTTGAGCACCATGGTCTAGTGTGAGGTGTCCCTGCCTGTGGCAGGGTGTTGGAACTAGATGATCTTAAGGTCCTTTCCAATCCAAACCATTCCGTGATTCTGTGATTCTCTAACGTTCTTTGGGAAAGCATGGTTAAGATTCAGTTGGTTCCCCTTAAGGGTAAAAATTTGAGAATGAAGACCCTGGGCCCACTGTAGGAGAGGATCTGGTTCGAGACCATCTTGGGAACCTGAACATACACAAGTCCATGGGACCTGATGAAATCCATCCGCAGGTCCTGAAGGAGCTGGCAAATGAAGTTGCTAAGCCACTGTCCATCATATTTGAAAAATCCTGGCAGTCAGGTGAAGTTCCCAATGACTGGAAAAAGGGAAATATAACCCCCATTTTCAAGAAGGGGAAAATGGATGACGCACGGAACTACAGACCAGTCAGCCTCACCTCTGTGCCTGGCAAAATCTTGGAGCGGATTCTCCTGGAAGGCATGCTGAGGCACATGAAAACCAACAAGGTGGTTGGTGACAGCCAGCATGGCTTGACTAAGGGGAAATCCTGCCTGACCAATCTGGTGGCCTTCTATGATGCGGCTATGGAACTGGTGGACAGGGGTAGGGCAGTTGATGTCATCTACCTGGACTTGTGTAAAGCGTTTGACACTGTCTCACATAACATCCTTGTCTCTAAACTGGAGAGACATCAATTTGATAGGTGGACCACTTGGTGGATAAAGAACTGGCTGGATGGCCGCATGCAAAGAGTAGTGCTCAATGGCTCAGTGTCCAGCTGGAGACCAGTAACGAGTGGTGTCCCTCAGGGATCGGCGTTGGGACCAGTCCTGTTCAACATCTTTGTCGGTGACAAGGACAGTGGGATTGAGCGCGCCCTCAGCAAGTTTGCCAATGACACCAAGCTGTGTGGTTGGGTTGGTATGCTGGAGGGAAGGGATGCCATCCAGAGGGACCTTGACACGCTTGTGAGGTGGGCTGATGCTGACCTTATGAAGCTTAACCATGCCAAGTGCGAGGTCCTCCACCTGGGTTGGAGCACTGCCAGGCACAGCTACAGGATGGGCAGGGAAGAGATTCAGAGCAGCCCTGCGCAGAAGGACTTGGGGGTGTTGGTCGATGACAAAATGGACATGAGCTGGCAGTGTGTGCTTGCAGCCAGAAAGCCAACCATATCCTGGGCTGCATCAAAAGGAGCATGACCAGCAGGTTGAGGGAGGTGATCCTGCCCCTCTGCTCTGCTCTTGTGAGACCTCACTTGGAGTATTGTGTGCAGTTCTGGTGTCCTGAGCATAAAAAGGACATGGAACTGTTGGAGCAAGTCCAGAGGAGGGCTGTGAGAATGATCAGGGGACTGGAGCACCTCCCGCATGAAGATAGGCTGGGAAAATTGGGGCCGTTCAGCCTGGAGAAGAGAAGGCTGCGTGGAGACCTCATAGCAGCCTTCCAGTATCTGAAGGAGGCCCATAAGGATGCTGGGGAGGGACTCTTCATTAGGGACTGTAGCCAGAGGACAAGGGGTAACGGGTTCAGACTTGAACAGGGGAAGTTTAGATTGGACGTAAGGAGGAAGTTCTTACTGTGAGGGTGGTGAGGCACTGGAATGGATTGCCCAGGGAAGCTGTGAATGCTCCATCCTTGGTGGTGTTCAAGGCCCGACTGGACAGAACCCTCGGTGACATGGTTTAGTGGGAGGTGTCCCTTCCCATGGCAGCGGGGTTGGAACGAGATGATCTGAAGGTCCTTTCCAACCCTAACTATTCTGTGATTCTATGAGAAATGATGAAATTGGTAACTGACTGTTGCTTTAAGGGGATCCAATTTTATTTTCCACATTGCTCCTTTGAGAGCTAAATTTTGAGGCCTGAGTCATGTATATTAGCAGTTTTGAGTTTGTAGCATACATGGAAAAACCTGCTCAAAGGGAGAGATGTGTAAAGGAGACATGGCTTTGCTGTCGATATATGCACGATCCCGTAGAGGACTGTGAAAAGAAGGAAAATGTAGTCTCCTGATGAATTACCAGCCACCTTCTGGAAGCACTTGTCATTGTAGAATGTGGGAGCTTGAAGGATAGCTGATTGCTGGGAAGGTTTTAAAGGCACTGCTGAAAACATGCTTTGTCTGGAGGTGCTGTCCATTGAATTGCCTTTCTTGCCACTTTGGTTGGGGCAGAGTTTAATGCCTTCAACAATTCATGTTTCATTGAAGAACTTGAGAGGTGAATGAGTTGGTGGCTCAGGTCTGACTAATTCACAACGTTGTCCGAAAATGTTGCTTTTTACACTTGCACAGAAGTAGAAGCTGCCCTAAACAAAAGCTTCTGGGGTTGGTCATGGTCCATTTTAATTAATTGAAATGACCTTGGTTTTTTTTGCTGTGAGCTGTGTCGTGCTTTCTCTCTCCCACCAGGCAGGCAGGGAACAGAGGCTACAGACTGGGAGATACATGCAGTGAGAGCTTCTCCTGTGAATCAGTTTTTGAACCTGTAAACGGAAGAGTGCGAGCAGTGCCGCAGGTGCATTTCGCTGAAGAATGAAAAAGAAAGGCTGAGAAGCAAAATAAGGGGGAAGAAATTGCAGAAGAATGGATGGTGAGACAGCGTCAAAGATCTCCTGTAAAAGCCTGCTTTATCTGAAACAGAAAGCACAGTGAGGGCACTGTCCGCCACAGATACCCCTATGTCTCTGCCATCGTTCAGAGGTGATGAACGCTTCTTAAGGTCCCACTGAGCTCGAGCCTTTGAAAAGCCATCTCTTAAAGCTGGGAGATGAGGTGTTTCGAGTGCATTGGCTGTGCTTACACTGTGATATTCCACCACAGAGCCATGAGTGGGTAGAAGCATCTCCTCCAGCAGGTACTTCCCTTGGTTTTTTTCCTCGGTAACATTAATATTTTGAAAAAGTTATTTTAAAGGTAAGGTAAAACCCTGAGGTGGCTGAGGGAGCATGGGAGAAAATGCATTTATTGTTTCAGACTTCCCTTGAGCTATTCTGTCCATCTGACAACTTCTGCAGACTTCCTTGTGATTCCTTCTGTCCCGTTGTTCCCCTTGGTATCAGTCCCCCTGTTCTCATCATTTTTTTAGGAGAAAAGCTTTTAGATGGTCAGAGAACTTTGGGGAAGTTAGGACTTGTTGGAGCAAGTCCAGAGGAGGGCCACAAGGAAGAAAAGGGGGTTGGAGCAGCTCCTGCGTGAAGACAGGCTGAGGAAGTTGGGGCTGTTCAGCCTGCAGAAGAGAAAGCTGCGCGGAGACCTCATAGCAACCTTCCAGTATCTGAAGGGGGCCTACAAGGATGCTGGGGAGGGACTCTTCATTAGGGACTGTAGCCAGAGGACAAGGGGTGATGGGCTTAAAGTGAAACAGAGGAAGTTCAGGTTGGCTAGAAGGAAGAAATTCTTCATTGTGAGGGTGGTGAGGCACTGGCACAGGTTGCCCAAAGCAGCGGTGAATGCTCCATGCCTGGCAGTGTTCAAGGCCAGTCTGCACGGGGCTTGAGCACCATGGTCTAGTGTGAGGTGTCCCTGCCTGTGGCAGGGTGTTGGAACTAGATGATCTTAAGGTCCTTTCCAATCCAAACCATTCTATGATTCTGATTCTCTGACTGTGTTCTTCAAGATCCCATGGACTGGGTTAGTGGGGAACGGTACCAGCTGTTTGGAATTATCCCTCCATGAGAGTTTCCATGAGACAACCGGGGCCGGGTGGTTCACACCAAGGTGAAAATGGGGTTAAAATCATGCAGATTTCTGTGAACTGTAACGCTTCTACACAGTGCAAAGGAGTCAACAGTAGAAGTGAGAGCAATTCTCTCCTGGGAAGGCTGTCCACCCTAGTGCTGCAGAGCTGTTGTGTGACAGCGTTAACCCTGACACAGCCCTTCCCAAGTTTACTCGAAGGTGTGTTAAGACCTTTTTATAAGGAGAAACCAAAGCAGAAACTTTTGGTCTGGGAGTTGCAAAAGGCCTCGGGGCCATAGGAGCCCACGTAGCAATAGGATGCCATGTAGCGGTCTTGAAGACCTCGGCACTGGTCCAGACCTCTTAGGAAAACAGTCTGAGCCCAGCCCCTGACACCTTGATGGCTCCACAAGAAGCTGTTAGCAGAGTTAAGGCTATGATTTGTCGGCTTGAGTTAGAAATGTGAATCAGTAAGTTACTTTTCCTTGGGGTTTTTGAGTGAAACAAGTGCAGGCATTTCTCAGGATAGAGGTTTTCTTTGAACATGAGCAGCGTTTCCCGTGTTGTGTCCGTGTCTGACTTGAATTCACTTTTCTTTTAAATGGTGATAGATGTTTTGTCTTTTCTCAGAGCACTTAACACGAGTCAGGTCAAAGCTCTCAGCGTCGATACGCTCCCGGGATCCCGGGACCCATACTCTTCCAGGCCATGAACCAGAGGAGAGATTGGCTGCTTCCTCAGTCACTGGTACATGTGGAAGGAGGTAAGGAGTTTGCAGGTGCCTTGCTGCTTCTGCAGGAAGGTGCTGTGGGGTAGGTGCAGGAGGAGGGCACACGGCCAGTCCTGGGGCAGAGCATCAAGTACGATGCTGGTTTCTGGAACTGTAGGATGGAACCATTTTCTTTGGTTTGCAGGGGATCGGGCACGGGCACTTTCTTGAATACAGTGTTCAGCTTTCTCATCTCTGCTTTCCATATGCCAACAGAGATGAATGATTTTTATCAGCGTATTTTCATGACTCTGTTTGCAAACCATCCAGTAGCCTGCTTGGAGCAAGTTTGTTCAGGAGAAAGGCAAGGAGGCTTTGAAGAACAAACGGTGTTTGAAAAACTTCCTCTTTTTATCTCGTGTTCTGCATGTGGGCTGAAGCAAGTCTAGTGACTCTGCTGAGTGGCTTTGTTGAGTTGGCATGTGATGAAGATGCTCAATAGTAGGCACCTCTGTTACCTGAGCTAAGAGATCTTGTTCGGGTGGTAAAAGCTTCCATCTGTCCCTGGTCACCTGGGGAGCGAGGCTTGAGAGGATCTGGGCTGTGCTGGTCATAGATGCTGCAGTTACGTAGGCCGATATCAGCGGGAGGGATTATTTCATGTAAGGTGCGGTGGAGACAGGGAGAAAGACTTGGTACTGAAAGAAGACTGGGCAATGGCAGTGGTTACTCAGATGCAGACAGCCCTCTGCCTTGGGAGGTGTTGGTTGCAGCACCTCTCAGCAGGGCAGGGCAGTGCTCCAAAGAGCCTAGAGCCAGCAGGAGTGACTTCAGTGCTGAGAAGTCGGGCAATGCAGCAATCAGATGATAACGTGGGAACCCACACAGAGGATGTCTTTGCGCGTGTGTTCTTCAGGTTATCAGGGCCAGACTCTGGATATGCTAGATTGTCCTCCTTCACAGAGTTCACAAACACTTTCTCCTAAGGAGGAGTGTTTCCTGAGCAGCAGCTTTGGCATCAAAAGCTGCTGTGTGCTCCTTCTAGGAGGTGGCTGCTGTGCTCCTACGAGATGGTAGCTCTCGGCTTCTGGATGGTGTGACTTCAGGTGGGGATGTGCCACTGTGATCGCTTGTGAACCTTCTGTTTTCAGGTGGTGAACAGAGAACTAGGGAAGATGCTTGTTACTGAGGACGATGTGTGCTGTGTGCACCAGTTTAAGAGGAAGCTCATGAAGCTGATGGGTGACATTCAACAAGCCTAGCTGGACTGGGAGCTTATGTAAGTGAGTGTCCCTCAGCCACCTGGGAACTGCTGGGCACACAGGGGAGGTCAGCAGTGCCTGCTGTGTCTTGATGGAGGTGCAGGTTAATGCTGGAGTGCAGGGGAAGGTGGCAGAGACTTCTCGGTGGCTCTTGCCTTCTGGGGCAGGCTGATGCTGGAATGGGCGGTGTTGGTTCAGTCCTGAGGTTTGGACCATGTCATCTTTGCTCCCTTATGAAGTCTCTCACAGTTTTACCACCCAGTGGGTTAACGCTTGGATGTCTGGGAGTGCTGCAGCATAGAAATCTGTGAGCCTGGTCAGGGATTACTTCTTGGATTGCCCCTTTGCCCTTCCTTGGTTGACATGAATGGACTTGTGGTCTTAGTTGCTTCAGATTCACTTTGGTTCCAGTTTCTTTGGTTTTTTCACCCTTTAAGCTACATTGGCCGGAAAAGGATGCGGGTGCAAGAGCCTGAGAAAGCAGTTCCCAGTGTCACGATTTTGGTGGAAGCTGATTACTCGTATTGGAGCCTGGGGTACGCAATCTCTTTCCAGGGGGCTCAGAAACTCATCAGAGCTGAGCCTTTCAGCAAGATGCTGCCTGTAGATGAATTTCTGCCAGTTATGTACAACAAGCACCCTGTGTAAGTAGTAAGTCTTTGTTGCTTATGTCGACCTGAGCTGGATCTTGCTAATGTCCTTAAGCCCGATCATGTTGGTGTGTCTCACTTCCGTGGCCTGGTTGGTGGGAGACAGGGCTACTCGCACTTTTCGGCTCTCTAGAGCAGAGCTCCTGAAACAGGTCAAAGGAGGTGGCAGACCTGCTGCAGCAGGCTTATTGCCCACAGGCCCTGAACCGAGTAAGGACCAGTGCTGAGACACTTGGCTGGCTCTGGTAATGGAGGTGTTGGTTGTGCAGGTTGTGTGTGGTTGTAAGATGGGAGGCTCTGGCTGTAGAGAGTCAGAAGTCTCCACTAGAACTCCACCCAGGAACTTCCTTCACTCCCTGGGATCTGTTTGCTTGATGGGTTGGCTTGTATCTCTCAGTTATAAGCAGTGGCACTGGTGACCGCTCACTCTGTTACTGGGGTGATTTTACTCTCCTCTTTAGAGTGAAGTACACGGAGTACTATGAGTCCAGAGACTGGAAAGCCTTTCCAGCAGAACCTCTGCTTGTTTACCCTACACCCTACGCAGGGCAGCCAGGCTACCTCAGCGACGCAGAGACCTCTACAGTCTGGGACAAGGAGGCTGTGTCAAGAGACTGGGACAGAACACAACCCGGAAATCCTGTCAGCATGGCAAGATCCACAGCCATGCCCAGAACAAGGATGCTCTGCCTTCCCAATCGCCTCTCAACGCGCCGTCCTCCAGGGATGAGCTATGGCTGCCAGCTTCCCGTGGGACTGTTGACAGCTGAACCTGCCTCACACTTTGGCTTTTCACTCTGGAAAGTTGTGGCCTCCTTCCTTCCCACCGCTTTCAATGGCAAAGCAAAGAGGTTGGACCTGCCAACTAACCAAGCCACTTGGGACTGGGTGGGAGATGAAGGAGGAAAAAGAACAAGTGTTCCAGAGTGGCAGAGAAAAGGCAGAGATGTGAACAAAAGCCCTCACAAGCTTTTGTAAATATCCCCAGCCTTGAATGATGTCTTTCTGTAGTTCTTCATGCAGAACACTGTCTTTATAAAGATTAATATAGAGAGGTGTAGCAGTGTTAGTACCTTTCCGGATAGCTGTAACTGGGCTGCTGTGTAAGTATAACTTCTTGTAGGTTTGCAGGCTTTTATAGCCCTGTTCACTGAGAGAAACTGCAGGCAAGCATTTGGGTTATTTGGTTTTGGTTTTGAAACTGATCCCTGTCAGAATCAAGATGGTTTCCAGAAGTGTTGGGTGCCCTGGAGCAGCACTCCTCTGCAGCCTCTTCTCCCTCATCGCATCTCAAAAGAAAGCTGTTGCTAGCTTCCCCTCCGCAGACTTCAAAACTTGCTAGATCCCATCAAAACAGGCCTCCCAGCCCAGAACTGGTGTCTTGGCATGTCTAATACTTGGAGGCTGGATGGGAAAGTGGAGGGTTTATCTCTGCACTGCTGAAGGGAGCACAGGTGGAGCTAGTCTGTGTCCTGTCCTGCTTCCTTCCCCCATCCCAATTTATTTCTTCAGGAAAACAAAGCCTGGAAAAGAACCTACTTGCAGGCCTGTTTAATTAAGCCATAAAGCCAAGCGTAGGACCTCTAGGAACTTAAAATCTAAACAGTGTGTTTACACGCTGCTTGCACTACCCTTGTAAAAACCAAACAACCTACAGAAATGTTAGTGTTGTCAACCGCACTGCTCTCAACAGCCGTGACACAATTGTGCACTACAGCTCTATTAGGCACAGACCTCAAGCTGCAGACTGCTGTTGCAGTGGCTGGGATTGTTGGGTTGGTTGGTTTCTGGTGGTGTTTGTTTTTTTATGTTTTTAATAATTTGTGATCAGTGTTGTGCTTTCTGCTAAAGAAGACGTGCTATTGCCTGTCAGCTGGTCTGATAATACATGGAACCTGGTGCAAGATGAGCAGCTGTGTGTATTCTTCACGGGAAGGCCAGCTCAAGAGTCTTGCCTCTGTGTCACTCTACCGTGGAGTCACTGGCTGTATAAATGTGCCTGCTCCACAGCTACCACCTGGAAGCCACGTCCCTTCTGCTGTCCAGGCTGGAGCTGGTGCCCATGTGCCATGGAGACGTATGAAGAGCAGGTCTGCTGCGGGCTGCCACACACAGCCTGGGTCATTCCTTTCTGAGAAGCCCTCTTGCCTCCTCCTCCGATCTTGTTTCAGAAGTGGCAAGTCTGACCTGCTTGGAGCACGATGGCCATCCCAGAGATGTTGAACAGAGTGACGGAGGTGGCGTGAGGTGATAAACAAAACCCAAAACCAACACCAAACAAACAAAACCCCCCAACCTGACATGCACTAAGAAAGTCTAAGGCAAGAACACAGATTAACTCCAGGCAAATACCAGTGGAAAAACGTTTAATACGTATGTATAAAGATTGCAGGAAAGCAACTGAAAACATCTTTTTCCTGTGCAATGTAACGGAAAGTGTAAACTAGCCCTACCCTCTCAGAAAAAGCTAAATTAGCATTCTTGAACTATTTGGACTAGGAGCTACATGTTGGTACTTGTAAGTAGAAGTGGTAAATCTTATAGTAGTGCCAAACTTACTAACATATACTGTACTACTAATATAAATAAACTATACCAACTGTAGTGTGAAACCATGCTAAGTGTACCCTCTTATAGAATTGTAACATACATACTAATGCTAATGTAACTCGAAGACTTGTCAATAAGGGCTGCTTACGAAATATGTCCTGCCTATGGCTTTGAAAAATAAAATCTCTTTAACTATCCTATCCTATGCTACCCCATCCTATCCTGTCCTACCCTATCCTGTCCTATCCTATCCTATCCTATCCTATCCTATCCTATCCTATCCTATCCTATCCTGTCCTGTCCTGTCCTGTCCTATCATGACATTTTTCAAGTGAAATAAATAAAAATAAATAATAATAATTATAATAAATAAATAATAATAAATAATAACAAATTTTCCAAGGTGGCAGGAAAGAGCGCCCTCTTCATCCTTGTCCTGCCATGAGCTCTGCAGCAAAAGGGGAAAGAAAGAAATCAAGCTTCAGTTTCCCGAACAACACAAGTAACTATTTGACGAAATAGCTCTCCAAACTTTTCATTTACAAACACAACTTTCTTTTTCCCTTCCGCTCTGTTCCGTTTGGCTTTGGTTACAGACACATTGCACCTATGCCTTTTCTGGCCTAGCTACAGTATGCTTAAACAGTAGAAATCTCTGTTGACTATGAGGATTTTCATCTCTTGAGTTTTGATTCTAGGCTCTTTTTCTATTTGTTTGGGAGACGTGAGTCAGGTTCCCAACAGCAGAAAATAAACCATGGCACAGCCTGAAATCACTGTTAGATATTCAGCTTCTCAGGCCATAGGCTAAGATCCTTATTTCCGGACTAAGAATCATCTGATCCATGGCCACAACTGGTGAAATCCTCTTTACCAATGAAGAAAAGAGGAGGAGACAACACAAGGAGGGAGTAATTTAAGACTATCCAAGCAGACAACTTCAGCGTTTTGGTGGGTTTTAAACAGCGAGAGCAGGCAGTGCTGAAAGTTAATATGTCAGCAACGCACGTGAAATGCAGCTCCCGGGAGCAGGCTCCCAAGTCCATGAGCAGCCTTCAAAAGGCCACTGTGCCAGCTTTACTTACCCCTGGCAATGGTGGTTCTTCTTCGGAAGCGTTCTCAATCTGTGCACTTTCCAGGCTGTCATTTGAAAGAGCGCCGCCTTTGCCCTCCTCCTGAATAGTGCTCTGCCAGGAAAAGAGGAAAGAAAGAAAAATAAGGGAAAGGAACGTTTCACCTCTTCTGCTAACCACAGACTATCCCAAAGAAATTATATAAACACAACAACATTGACAGTTAGAGCCACCTCCTGTAGATCTGCCTCAAACTTCCACAGCAGCACCGATTGCGGGCAAGAGATGACAGAATCACTGAATGATCAAGGTTGAGATGACCTGAAGATCATCTAGTTCCAAGCCTCCCTGCCACAGGCAGGGACGCCACATGCTAGACCATGTCGCCCAAGGCTCTGTCCAGCCTGGCCTTCAGCACTGCCAGGGATGGAGCATTTATGCTTCTTTGGGCAGCCTCTTCCACTGCCTCACCACCCTCACGGTAAAGAACTTCTTCCTTATACCTAACCTGAACTTCCAACTGCTCAAGTTTAAAACCCTTGCCCCTTGTCCTATCGCTACAGTCGCTGCTGAAATGAGGAGTTTCGTATGCAACAAGATTTACCTAAGAATGTTTTTAAAAGTTATTCTGCAGTTGATATTTTCCTCTAGGATGAAATTTCAAAACAAAATGTTTGCAAAAACTTGCATTGACTTCCAAGGGATAAAAGAATAACATTCAGCTACCCAAATCCTCCTCATCTCCATACACGCACATCTATGTTGACTTAACTACCTACACTGCCAAAAACTTCATAGCCTCACTTGAATTGAAGATTACCTGGTCAGGCTATGAATCAGCATACTGCAACGTGTCATATCATATCGGTTGGGACAACCAAAGCCACTATCTGTCTCTGACATCAGTGCCCTTGCACTTTTTCATGACTTGTATCAATAATACAATGCAGTGCTTCCCTTCTTCCCTGCTCCAAAATGTAGAAAAGTTCCAACAACTCAGTTGAATTACCAAATACAAAACTTAGTCAGCTTTTATGAAGCAGTATCATTACAGTACTAGGGAAAGTCTTTTTCTGTTCAGTGGTTGTAAGTTTTTGTAACCGTAAAATTCTTAGGATGAAGAAAATAATAAAGGGGGGGAGGGGAAGCGCTGGAATGATCACAGAATCACAGAATAGTTAGGGTTGGAAAGGACCTTAAGATCTTCTCGTTCCAACCCCCCTGCCATGGGCAGGGAAACCTCCCACTAAACCCTGCCACCCAAGGCTCTGTCCAACCTAGCCTTAAACACCACCAGGGATGGAGCATTCACAACTTCCCTGGGCAACCCATTCCAATGCCTCACCACCCTTACAGGAAAGAATTTATTCCTTATATCCAATCTAAACTTCACCTGTTTAAGTTTGAACCCGTTACCCCTTGTCCTGTCACCACAGTCCCTAATGAAGAGTCCCTCCCCAGCATCCCTATAGCCCCCAAATGAATTTTCTGGCCTTCTATGGGCCAGGGTATGGGTCTCAAATAACAGGAAGAATACTCTTCTTTAAATACAACGTCAATTTGTTTTGTTCTTAACCCAATCCTCCACGTGAAGAGAGCCTTAATTTGCCCACAAAGCAGAGCATTCCGGCTCAATTATACCATCCCTGCCACAAAGGTGCTGCCAAAGAAATGGAACCACTGAGGAAGAAAGCAGCAGGAAGCCAAAACTTTGATCTCTAATCCCAGCTTAACCATGACCATTTTGAGCTTAGAAAAATTATTTAGCCTACAATGCCTCAGTGCCGTATGGATGGGTATAATACTTTAAGTATTACCTATTCTTTGTAAGTGCAATGCAAGTAAAGCTCAGCAATTACGAAATCAAGTTAATTCACCGGTTAATCGAACCCAAGGTGTGCTTTAAGAGTAAAATTATACTCTGCTAGTAAGCCAGGTAAGCTTGCCAAAGCTACAATGGTTAAGGTATTTTCCTATCTGCTCATGTTTCCAACCTCAAATTCAACAACTCAGTCATGCTTTCAATGCAAATCATCATTCATCATGCAAACATTTTTACCTAGCAAATATATTACTATTTCGTGGGTTTAGCTATACAATAACCCCCACCACATTAGCTCAATAGGCAGCCCATAAAAAGTACTTCAAGGCTGCAGTGCGTGTTGAGTGACATGCAAGCTCTGACGTCTCTCTAGAAACAGGTTAGCAACCTGCATCATTTCAGAAAAAAGCACTTCAAAACACATTGTTGGAAACCAGAGCAGACACCACCCCATGCTACTCTTTTTTTTAGCTCAGCACCAAAAATGGCAGAAAACCCAATAAGCGCTTGAAGTGGGAGAAGAGAAGGGAGGGGCCACACAACTGGAAAGAAAGAACAAGAAGAGCTTGCCTTTGGGCAGGCTGGTGGCTCATAAGCCACCGCCTGCAGGCACAGCCTCCAAGATTCTCTCAGGACAGGAGGGTGCCTCCCTGGCAGGGAGTCCCAAAGGCTCCAAGGAGGTGGAAGAACCAGGAATGGACAAGTTATTCATAGAGCAAACGTTAGAGCACTTTATAAGTCTGACAGATGATGCACCAGTCCTCATTTATAACATCTATCATAAGTGTTTTACTAAATGTCTTGCCCTCAATTAAAACATGAAGTCAGATAAAAACCTAAGTTATTTGTGGATTTTAAGCTAGGTTAAACTAACACTCACTGGTTCAAGACCCCTTGATGACAGCAACCATTAAGTCACTGCCATCCGCTGTCTCTACAATAACAGATGAGAAATGAGCACAGGTTTTTCCTGACCACACCTGCACTTGGGAAAACATCAGAACTAACCCAGCATGACATTCCCGGACTTCACAACAGGGAAGACAAGAATTAAACAGATCTCAACACCTACACCGCCGGGGGCCGCTACGGAGGCGGCCGCGCAGAGCCTGGAGGTGCCCGTGGAGCGGGCCCGGGCAGAGAGCGGCTCCGCTCCCAGCGCCGCCGCTCTCCCGCCGAACCGGCCGCCTCACACGAAGGTCCGCGGCGGCGGGGCCCCAGCGCGGGAAGCGCGGCCGGCGGCGGCCTGCACACAAAGTCCGCTCCGTGAGACAAAACCGTGAGGTAAACGAGAGCGGCGGCCAGAGCCGCGGTCGCTCCGCCGAGGACGCAGAGCCCCGCTCTTTGTTCGCCGCCACGGTTATGCCCGGCCCGGCGCGGCGCGGCGCCGGGCCCTCACCTCACGGACATCCTGCAGGCACTCGAGGATGGCGAGGTTGTTGACCCAGCTGTGCTTGGAGCAGAGCCGCACCAGGTCCTCCCGGCACACCGCCTCCTCCGACAGCTTCCACCCGCTGCCCGAGCTGCCGGCGCGGGGACCTCGCGGGCCCGCCGCACCCGGCCCCGCCGCCTGCCCTGCCGCGGCCGGGCCGCCACCGCCGCCGGGGACCGCGGGAGGAAAAGGAGGGCCGCCCGCCGCCGGCCGCGCCACCAGAGCCAGGAGCAGAAGAAGCACGGGGGCCCGGGCAGCTGCTCCGGACACGGCCACGGCCACGCAACGCCATTTGAATCCGCCACCTCCGGCGCAGCGCATGATGCCTCATTGCTGTTTATTCCCGGAGCAGGCTCCGAAGCCCATAAGCAGCTCTCCAAAATGCCACTGTGCCAGCTGCGCTTACCCCTAACGATGGTGTTTCTTTGTCAGGAGCGTTATGAATCAGTGCTCTTACCACGGTGATGTGCAAGAGAGTACCGTCTTCCTCCTCACCGGTGCTCTGCCAGGAAAAGGGGAAAGAAAGAAAAGCAAGAGAAAGGAACATTTTCCCCTCTGCTAAGCACAATCTATAACCAGGTGCTCTGCTGCTTCGTGCAGAGCTGAGGGCAGAAAATGGTCTGCACAAAGTAAACAGAGCAATCAAAGCAATACTTTTAGATTGAGGGAACACTGCAGGTATTCTTGGCAAGCTGTCCTTTCCATACCAAAATCATCAGGTCATAAGCTGAATGAAAAATTCATTCAGAAGGGAGATCTCCAGAAGCTTCCGAGGTTGAAGAGCACAATTGCTCCCCATCAGTTCTCCCAGGACATGGTCAAATGGAGCTGGCCTTGGCCTACAGCAAAGCTCCGGGACAAGCTGGTGATTTCAGCCAGGAGGAGACTTGGATCCTGAGGCAGACCCTGCACCAGCACAGCCCACATCTTGCTCAGCTGGTGGTTTAGCACGATGTTGGACCTGAACTGCCTATGAGTTGCATGAGGTTACCAGTCTTTCATGGTAATTCAAACATAGCTCCAAAAAAGGTATCTACAATCTCCCAAGGTAATGTTATTCAGGAATTTGTTTGTATAAAGGTGGTACAAAAGAGCTAGAAGAGGTCAAGAAGAGGCAGTGTCCAAAGCACTCAGGTACTGCACAGTGCTTGAAACAAGACTGTGGTAGGGGATAGTGGCGTATTAACAAAGTGACAGTTGCTTCTCCTGTTGAGTTTGCTCTGTCTGTAAACAATGGGACTGTGTTCCTTTATCTTATGATTTCTTCACAGAGGAATAGGCAAGCGTGCACAGAAAGGAGAAGACAGGCAGATGGAGCTTCCCGAGTTTTTCAGTGAAAGGACTGATTTTCCCATCTTTTACACACACATGCATGCACACTTCCATTTAGTATCATCACTATTGCAACCAGCAAGTTTTCTGCCACAGCTTCTAGACTGCATCAGAAATTAGGTCCAACAGACATGAGAAAAAAAAAGTCTTATGGACATTGTGATAGAAATGGGTCATTTTGTTTGCATCAGCTGAATTAAGGGAAAGAAACCCCTCTTCCTGGTTTGTGAATCAAGCGGCTGTCACATACAAGTGCCACTCAAAAGGTGGCCTTCTCTTAGTTGTAGGCCTTTTTTTTCTCTGTTTTTTCTTGCACCTGGGGAAGCTGTAATCATTAGATTGGGCATGGCACAAACACATATTGGGTTGATATGGCAAAATTCTTGTTCTCCCCCATTGTTCTCCCGTCCCCATAAACAGGCTGATCCTCCATAAGGAGCTTTCTACTTTCACTATATTTACAAGTTTGTTACTGTTTTGGTTACTTCCTGCACAACCTTTCTCCTCATTCCCAAATTCCTTGCCACAGTTCATGTTCTTTTCAAGCAAGCTTCAGTTTCCATAAGAAGACAAATAACTATTTGATGAAATAGCTCTCCAAACTTTCCATTTACAAACATAACTTTCTTTTTTGCTTCTGCCCTGTTCCGTTTGGCTTTGGTTAGAGATACATTGCACCTATGCCTTTTCTGGCCCAGCTGCAGCATGCTTCAACAGTAGAAATCTCTGTTGACTATGAGGATTTTCATCTCTTTCGTTTTGATTCTAGGCTCTTTTTCAGTAGTCCTTTGAAAAAGGAATATTTGTTTCCCTCCCCTGGAAGTCTGTAACGCTCTGGTGTCCTTTCAGCCAAGCAATCCCCAGAGGACTCTGGCCTTAAGAATCATGATGTACTGTCTATGACTTAGGATACTGGCAGTACTTCCCACTCTACCTGGGGCCTCCTGTTCCTCTGAGTAGAATTTTGCCAGCTAGCTCTGTATTTGTATCTAAGTAGTTCAAAGCCTAAGGACTGTGTCCCTCCCACCCACTGAGTTATAATCAGGTGTCGTGGCTTAAGTTTGACTCATTTGCTTCATGCATACAGAGTTTCCAGAAAGACTAAATGAACTTTCCATTTAAATGCTGTTCCCACAACAAATTGCTGAAGATCTGTCTCAAACTGCTGCCGCAGCAGCACCGATTCCAAAGCAGTGAGGACATTTTGTATCAGGTGGGGACTTGGCCTGACAAAGGTGAAGGCGATCCTTTATACGCATCGAGAAAAGAGGAGGAGTACACAGAAGGAGAGAGTTCTTTCAGATGATCCAGGCAGACAGCTTCAGTTGTCTGCAGTCCATGAGCAGCCTTCCAAAATGCCACTGTGCCACCTTTACTTATCCCTAGTGATGCTGTTTCTTTGGCAGAAGCCTCTTGCATCTGCGCTGTTTCCCAGGTGGCATAGGAAAGAACGCTCTCTTCATCCTCATCCTGAACTGAGCTCTGCAGGAAAAGGGGAAAGAAAGAAATCAAGCTGCAGTTTCCATAACAAGACTATTAGCTATTTGATTAAATAGCTCTCCAAACTTTCCATTTACAAACATAACTTTCTTTCTCCCTTCTGCTGTGTTTCACTCTGCTTTGGTTGCAGATATATTGCATGTATGCCTTTCTGGCCCTGCCATATACGGCTTAAAGAGTAGAAATGTCTGTTGACTATGAGGAAAGGGGGAAAAAAGAAAAAGAGTAGGGAAGGGAAGAGAAGGGGAAGGAAAGGGAGAGGAGGGGAGGTAAGGTAAGGGGAGAAAAGAAGAGAAGAGAAGAGAAGAGAAGAGAAGAGAAGAGAAGAGAAGAGAAGAGAAGAGAAGAGAAGAGAAGAGAAGAGAAGAGAAGAGAAGAGAAGAGAAGAGAAAAAAAGGAGAGAAAACAAAAAAAGACACGACAAGAGAAGACAAGGAGAGAGAAGACAAGGGAAGACAAGGGAAGAGAAGGGAACAGAAGACAAGAGACACCAAGAGAAGCCAAGAGAGACAGACAGACAGACAGGAGGGAAGGCAGGCAGGCAGGAAGGAAGGAAAGAGGGAGGGAGGGAGGGAAGAAAAGTAAGAGAAAGGAATATTTTCCCTCTTCTGCTAACCACCATCTATTGCAGAATCTCATTTGCCAGTTGCCGTGGGCTACTGACTCTGCCTTTTTCCCAGTGCTCAAGTTACAGTAAGGCAGATTAGTCTTCTTTTTTGTTTTTCCTCTTCATTAGGTTTAAAGGGAAATAATTGAAGTGAAGCAGGAATTCAGCTTATCTATGGGCCTCTCGTTTTCTTCAATGCCACGTTCATTCTATCTCATTTCACACAATCCTACAAAGATTTCATTACCCTCTTCTAGCTCTGCTGCAGTGGTAGGCACCATTAAATCAGACTCCCCCTTCACAGCTTGCTTCTGAGCACTCTTTAGATTTCCGAGAATTGTAAAGAAATATCCCTGTGCAAGCATGTGATGGTTTTCATCATACATACCACTCAAAGAATTAAAATTTGGGGGATTTACTAGTACCACAGCCTTGAACAGAGAGATCTGTGATTTAGAAAGGCTGTCTTTCAAGTGCAGTGCCATAAAATCCAGGCTTGGGGAGGCTGGGGCTTGGTTCTTTGAATTGCTTTGCTGTTTGTTTTTATCTCCTCCACCTCTGAAATGTCCCATAGTCAAATACAACAGTCTGTACACCAGTGAGTTGCCTGCTGCTGGCATCTCTCTGGTGAGGCTCTGATTTTTCTTCCGCAACATCCTTCAAGACACATGCATTTTAAGGAGAAATCCAGGAACTGTTTGAAGAAAGCAGAAAGGCAGTTTTGAAATGTGGATAGCACTACATTTGTTTTCGATGTCCACTGTATTTCTCTCCCTTTTGTGAAACACAGCAATTGGATACAATCATTACACAGATAAGGAAGATGCCCAGTGATGTTCATTGGATGCAGTGCCAGCCACTCAGAACCAGTGGCATGGTTCCAGACACCCAAGCTCTCTTCCTAGCTCCTTTAAATTTCTGCTTTCTCTGACATTAGGGGAAGTATTGCTATTGCAGTGGCCTAAACCAGTAAGCTAGAAAGCATATCAACTTCTCCCTCTTGAGTGTGTTGCATATGTAAGTGCAGTGTTAAGACTGTCTCAGTCAGCACAGCTCTACAGTAAGAAAATGGGTGTTAAACATGTTTCTGGAAGTAATCTGTTTTGCTAGGGGAGCCACAACTGCTTTTACCAGCCAAAGTCATCTCCAGTCTTTTCCCCTTTATGTTTTTATAACTCTTGTCTTCCACCTGCTGCAAAATCTGAGCTTTCCAAAGCCCATATTCCTACCCTCCAGACCAGTCAAAGCGCTGCATTTTGACAGACAGAAAGACAGGAAGGAAGGAAGGAAGGAAGGGAGGGAGGGAGGGAGGGAGGAAAAGAGGAAAGGAAGAAAGGGAGGAGGGAAGGAGGGAGGGAGGAAAGGAGGAAAGGAAGAAAGGGAGGAGGGAAGGAGGGAGGGAGGGACTTAGGGAGGGAAGAAGGAAAGAAAGAAAAAAAGAAAAGAAAGAGAAAGAAAGAAAGAAGATAGAAAAAGAAAGAAAGACTTTCTTTCATTCAGGTATTTAATATTCACTTTGAAGATCCCTCAGAACTTGCTCTCCCACCACCTGTTTCCTTTATAATAGGGGGAATTACGGACACATATATGTGCGTGCGTTTGTGTGTGTACTTTTTCCGTAGGGCTGCTGCCTTTGAGCAACCTCACAAAGCTGTGTAACTTTCTAATAGGAAGAAATATCTAAGAGGATAATGTAGATAGCACAGGTCTACACAGCCTGAGTGTAACTTGAATCAGCAAAAAATGTCCCTATCATTTTATGTATCTGAGTAAAAACCCAGGGGCTGCTTCCCAGTGTGACTTTAAACACCCTTCACTTCAGCAGAGGTGATTGCACTTGGAAACTCAAACATTCTTCCTGAGAGCTCCGTGTGTCTCAGAGCTGGGAATAGCTGAAGACTCCAGAAAGGGCCTGATGCTGAGAGCTATGATGTGCTCCCTGTGAGCAGCTCGGTGTCCTCACTTGCACAGTGCTACCCTGAGATTTGGAGGTGCTCCGCTCCCCACAGTTGCTGGGTTCTGTTCTCAGAGCTGGGGGGGTGCCGACCATCAAGCCCTTCCAGACTGCATAGACACCACCCCTGCTGACCAGCTTGGAAAGGGGCAACTGAAAGCTGGCATCTTTGTGGCAAGAAACAGACCCCACTGAGCAGGAGGAGCAGGGAATGGGACAGATCCCTTATGTGCTTTTCCAAGTGGGATTGCCTTCAGAAAGACCTTCGCAGCAATCCTGTAGGTGTCGATTACTGCATTCGATACTGTCAAGTGCTGCTCTGGGGACAGATCTGGTTGCAGAGGAGTGGAGGTATCCTCTGCAAGCAAATCCTATGGCAAGGTCCTGAAGCAGTTTCAGGCTTGGGCTGTACAGCAGCTTAGCAATTTCATTGAGGCCAGTGGAGAAGCAGTGGAGTTCCCTGCAATGGCTTTTCATAGCAGAGGAACTGTGTCAGTACCCACTTTAAACTCACTCTAAGATCCTGATAGGATGATAAGTGATAGGTGGCTGATAAATCCTAGGCCCTGCACTCCCCATGACTTACCCAGGTCTTATTAGTGAGTGCTCAGGCCTTGGGTTTCCTGGGCTTGGGTTGAGCTATCACAGCAGTGAATACAGAATTATCCACTCCATTTGCTTCGCCCCCTCTTGGAAATGGAGCCATGCTGGGATTTACGGAGTGTCTTCGCTCCTCCTTTCAGAGCTGAGGTGCCTGAATACATCCTGGACTTTGGCTATGTCACTCCCGGTGACTTCCACACACATCGTGAAGATCACCAACACCGGACACTACCCTGCATCTTTCCATGCCGATGGCTACGTCCTGTATAACACAGGTAACCAGTGGTGGAGAGGCTTCACGGGGGCTCGAAGGAGCTGTCTCTGACACATCAGCTGAAGCCATTGGACATGGGGAGATTTGAGTACTTCCTTGGGCAGCTTTTTCTTCCTTACTACGCACCTGCTCTGCTATATTGAAATAGGCTTCGCAAAGAGGCCTTGAGGAAAGGCTGCATCTCCATCCCATGGTGACTGCTGTCTCTGAGGGGTGGCCGGGCGTCTCTTCTAAGCTGCTGTCCAGGGACACCACAGCATTTGGTATCTTAGTTGGGAATTCTCCTTTGGAGAGGTCTGTGCGTCCTTCCCTGAAATGCCTGATGAAGGAATTGGTGGAGCTGCTCAACCAATGTGATTCATTTTTACCATGCAAGCCCTGGATGCTGGCTGTGAAAATCCTTCTGCCCTGGGCAGTGACAAGGGCAGAAGAGCATCTTCTCTGGAGATGCAAAGGGGTCTTTCAGAGAACTGGCAGCCAGGACACCCCTGTGGCCTTACCGTGCTTCTGACCCATTTCCTGTTGCTTGCGTATCTCAGCTGCTTTATTTTCCTGTGTTCAGGCTTCAGCGTGTGCCTGGACCGTGTGAAGCTCCTGCCCTACCGTGAGACCAAGACATGTGAAGTGCGCTTCGACCCACAGCGTGCCAGCCTGCCCCTGGGAAAGGTGGATGTGGTCCTGCCCATCAAGGTACTGCAGTTTGTGGGGCAGGCAGCAGGTGGGGCACAGCAGCGAGTGTCAGCCGGGCTCTCAATTGGATGCTCTGTCCTTCTCTAGGTCACAAGAGGCCCCACATTCCAGGTCCTTCTCCGTGCCATCGTGGCTGAGCCGTCCCTCTGCCTCTCCAGGGACAGGCTGGAGTTCTCTGCTGTCCAGTGTGGGCAGTGCCAGGAAGAAACCATCCAGCTCCACAACACGTTCCAGGTCCCCTGTAAATGGTCCATCAGCATGAATGCGCCTGTTAAGGAGGTAAAGCACAGACAACGTGTAACACACAACTTCTCGGTTGGGTTTCCTTTGCCTCTCTTGCCTTTTCTGCCCCTCTGGCTGCCTGAGCGCTTGGGCTGCAGCTTGCTTGAGGAAGCTTTTGAGGGTACAGAGCAAGGCTGGTTCACCTGGGCCTGTTCACTAGCTGATGCTTCACTTCTCTGCCGTCTTCACCCGTTCCTCCTCCTCTGAGGACACTGCCTCCCCATCTCCTGCCCTGCCTACATGTTTGCCCTCCAATTCTAGGCAGTGGTGGCCATATCTGGGTGGGATGAGGGTGCTCCCTGCACCGTGCCAGCATCTCTGAGCACTGCAGGAACGGAGGGTCTGTCCTCACAGACTAAGGAGACCTCACGCGACTGGTTTCTGTGCTCAGGTGGACAAACATCTGCCAGCGAGCGAGCATGAGAAGCTGCTGGAGGAGATGAATTGTGCACCCTGTGTCTTTGAGGTGCTGCCCTCAGCTGGAAGCCTCGCTCCAGGAGAGCAGTGCCATGTCCAAATCCATTTTTCACCCATGGAAGAGGTGAGATTGGTGGGTGTCACCCCCAGGAGGTCTGGGAGGGCAGCGTGGTAAGGGGAGCCCTGTGGAGGGAGTGGGAGATGAGCTCTGCCTCCACGTGGAGGTTGATGCCAGTGACGCCCTGGTTGATGCCTTGCTGAGCACTGGAAGGGCAGCTAAGGTCAGAAGCCGAACTCCCATCACTACCCCTTGCTCTCGTGAAGAAGAACCTGAGAGATGGTCAGATCATGAAAACAAACAGCCGAAGAGCATTTGCCTTCCCTTCAGCCCCATTGTGTTCCTCATGGATGGCTGGAGCCGAGAGCGAGTCGGGAGAGTCAGATGGGGCTGAATTCTGTCTTGTTTTCAGCTACAGAAATGCCCTGTGGATTTGAACAGAGCAAAACGCTTTTCAAGCGGCAAAGGTAAGAAAATGGGACATGAGAATTTTGGGAGGTGTCAGTGCAATTTTAGCCGTCACTGGTTTCCACCGAAGGGTTGTATTAAGGATTCTTTTTTGTCTTGTGTAAATCAGTTTTCATTAATAGAGCAGATGTACCAAATTGCATCTGGCGATGACATGGAGGAGAAAAGAGGCAAGCGTGTGCTAGTGGATATAAGTATTGTCTTTTTGGGAAGTGAAGCTCTGCAGAAACTTCAGAGGCTCCATTTCAACTCTGGGGACCTGTTTCTTTTGCCTGAGGAGATATATGGAGCAGAGAAAAATGACGTGAACCATACTGCTTGGTTGGATTCCGGTGCATGAGAGGTAGGAAGCACAAGCTTCTGGAGTGGGGCCAACGTGTGAAGCCTTGGTTCTACTGAAATATTAAGGCCTAGCCTGTGTTGATGCAAGATGGGTTAATTCCACGGGAGCTCTGTACCAGGAAGCCTTCCCAGGAACCTGCAGTGTAGAGTGGGCTTATAAACACGGACGGATGAGTCTGGTAATGTCTGACCCAGTGTAGCAGAGTAGTGTGCAGTGATGCTGCTTACCTAGGGCCTTGCTGGCAAACCAAATGGAAGAGGTACACGTATCTGAAAGCTTCTGTTGAGGAGGTGTGGTGGGCATGGAGATGGACTCTGATCCGCATGTGAAGCTGACGGTTAAAAAGAAGCAAGGCATGAATTGGGGTTTTGCATGTTTTGTTGGGACCCTCCATAGTTGTGCTGTGTTAGTTTTGAGGAATCTGCTTGCATTGCGGAAGAGCAGTCTTTGAAATCTCCCTCACTTGTGTTCAGCATTGGACTTTCCCTGGCTGTCTGTGTTACAATTAAAGGACCTGTTCGGTTTGGTTTTTTTTCACTTAATGCCTGTAAGTGCTGGGAAGAGTTTGAAAACAGCAGCCTATAAGCAGGGAGTACTACAGCAAGTAGAGAATGTAAAAAGTAAAACAAACCAGCTAGTCCTGACTGGAGAGAAACGATGTCCAACCTGGGCCTGGCAGTGCTGGAGAAGGAAGGTAATAAGGAGAGTGTTTCTGGAAACTTAATGGAAGAGGTGTTATGCTGTTGACTGTTGACGATTTTTTTCTTCCCTCACTACTGCCAGGGCCACTCGTTAGGGTGCTCCTTTCTGGTCGTGGCCTTTCGTCTAAAGTTGGTCTGCCCAACTTTTGTGCTCCTTAGTGGTAACGCAGTTGAAGATGTCTTCATCTGAGTTCATGCTGGGGTATGGAATTTTCTCTTTTATGCTGTTATGATGCTTGTTGTCTGGTACCTGCTCAGGGCAACCGCAGCTCTGGAAATGGGGAGTAGCCTCTGCTGCTCAGTTGTGTGCTGAGGTGGGATATCCCATGCCGTAAACCTGGTTTTAACTGTGCAGTCCTTGCACGAGGAGTTACTGAGGCAGGACATGAAGAGGAAGTGGATCTTCCCTGGCTCTGGTGTTTCTGACCCAGGAAATCTGTTGCCAGCATGATTTGTCAGCAAGTACTGGGAAGTGAGTGAAGTGTAGGCCACTGGTCCGCTGTAGTGAGCTGTCTGGAAAGCGTTCCAAACACACCTCTCCTTGCTAAGAAGAAAGGGGAAATGTGCTCATTGAAGAGTTGTCTGTTACTACCGTGTGCTGGGGGTACTGACGGGAGCCTAGACACCCGGTGGGTTAGTGTGGTACAGACACCTAGTTCTGGACTGTCTCAGCACAGCTGGTCTTGTAAAGGTGTGGGGTCGTGCCTGGATCTGAGGTGCAGCTTCCTTCCAGAAGAAAAGGGGCAAAGCTGTGTGCTTTTGCCTGAGCTCTGTTCTCCAGGGGAGCTAGAAGAGTGGCTGTTGCAAGCTGGGGGAAAGGAGAAGGCCCTAAAGCAGATGTGGGCCCAGTGCCCAACAGTTACTTAATGTGAGTGGGTAATGACCGTTTCAGGTGCTGGGAGCTGCCAAGTGCCTGCAGACGTGGATGTCTGGAGAAAGGGGAGAATGGAACTTCTGGAGCTTGGGGCTTGGAGGGCAGTGAAAAATGTGCCTTCCGGCTCAGTGGGCTGTGTGTGGGGAGCTGTGGCCAGTGGGATGAGGCTGTGCTGGAGAAGGGATTTATCTAAATGCACATCTACCTGAATTGGAGCCAACAGCTTCCGGCAGCACCACAAACTGTGCAGGGCTTGATCTGTACCTTAGCATCAGGCAAACATAGAACCATGCACTCCCAGACTGGTTTGGGTTGGAAGGGACCTCAAAGCTCACCCAGTTCCAACCCCTGCCAGAGACAGGGACACCTTCCACTAGAGCAGGTTGCTCTAGGCCCTGTCCAAGGTGGCCTTAAACACTACTAGGGATGGGGCAGCCACAGCTTGTCTGGGCTACCTGTGCCAGGGCTTCAGCACCTGCACAGGGAAGAGCTTGTGCCTAATGTCTAATCCTGTTGCCTGATGTTTAGAGGCTGGGGTGGCCTTGCCGTGTAGGGGAACTGGGAAGCTTTGGAGGCAATAGTGGGAGAACAGGAGCGCTGTAAAGGAAGGAGCGGGAGCATTTTGTTGACTGACACTGTCGGATATCTCAGCCCTTTGTGGTGAAGGGACTTTCTGAGCACAGGGCTGAGGGCCTGGAAATGTGTGTCCTGGGTGGCTTGTCAGGGAAGGGGGATGTTTTGTCAAGGGTTTGATGTGCCCACTGCCTGCTGAGCTTTGGGCTGCAGATCTCAAAGCTGGCTCTGTTGAGACGGAGCTCTGCTTCAGAGCTCACTGCGAATCTTGTGGAGAACGTACCCACAGCAGGGGCTGTAATTGTCATGTTCCTGGACCATCATGATACAGGGGAAAGAAGAGTGGCAGCTGTAAGGAGTACGTGAGATGTTACGGCTGATGACTCCCAGATCTTCTTTCTCCTAGGTGTTAGGTCTGCTGTGGTTAGGTCTGCAGGAGGAGGGACTGGGAGCCTTGGTCTCCTCAGCTGGTGGGTGCCCCTTGTTGGACTCCTGGCTCAGCAATGGGATGCTTGTTAGAAAGCAGGAATCAAGAGGGAGCCCTGGGCCGAGCTGTCTGCTGGCAGAACCGTGCTGAGCTCTGTTCCCAGCACCAGAAGCTAATTTGCCTCCCAGTGCTGGAGGGCTGAGCAAATGCTCCCCACGGAAGGGAAACAGTTTGCTCAGTCTCCCCCCGCCCTTTCCTTGTTTCTTAAGGAAAGAGCAAACCCCACTGAGGACGGGATCAGTGGCACACAGGTGGAGTCGTGTGGAGCTGTTTCCAGAGCTGGGAATACCTCTGTGACCCCAGAGCAGGAGAGGAAGGTGAGCGTGACTGAGTTTTGGATTTCCCTTCTGCTGTGTCTCTGACAAGCCCATGATCAATTGCCATCCCAGCATACACAAGCGTGGGCTGGAAAAGAGATGGTGGTGTCCCATCCTCACCCTGCCTCAGGGCCGAGACAGTCTCCTTTGGGGAAGGAGTGCTCTTGGTCTGGGTCTGGGCAGCGGGATGGGACATTTGCCTGTGACACAGAGGTACCTCTAGGGCAGAGGGAAACGCTCCATTCTTCTTCTGACAAATGTTAATTTTCAGCCTGGTTTGCAGCTGTCTGAACTGTTTTGTCAAATCCTAACTGTTCTCCCCAGCTGTCCATCACCGACTGTCATGTTTTGATGGCTCTTGTCACAAATAGCATGCTAAAGAGATCTTGGTTATCTTCTCCTTCCTTTTTTCCCCTTTTGAGATGTCTCACTGACTTTGTGCAGCTGCCCTGACTCTCTCCCCCTGTCATTCCTGGGAAGCAATGTGGCAATTAGAGCTGTCCACCCCTGGGACGAGGTGTGCTCTGCTGGCCCTAAAGAGTTTGCTCTAAAGCTTCTCTGTTCTCCATGTGCCATGGGTTTGGCTGTTCTGCCATTCCAAGTACAGTCACATCTGTACAAATGTCTACCACACGGATGGGTTTCATGAAGCCTTTATTCTTTTACTCTTCTTTGGAAGGTATATTGCCCCACGTTTTCTCTCTTTCTCCTTGTTTCCCCTCAAAGGAGAGGCGTCGTCTTAACTGCCTGTCTTAGAGGTGATCTGAAGGCACCTGTCACTTCAATATTGATGTGCCAAGCAAGGGCAGAGGAAATAAGCTGTCTGTTTCTCGGAGCATTAGTGCATAGGGACTGATAGCTGTAGTGACAGCCGGGGACACCTCTTCTGAAGGGATGGTAGGGGTTCAGATCCCAGTGCTACCAACCCTTGATCTTGTCCTAGCTCTGTCACCCTGTGTCACAGCTGCCTTTCTCCCCAGGCTTTGCCTCCTGCCCTGGTGGGACTCTGGAGCCGTTGAGTTGTAGCACCCAAGTGACTCTGGTGGGAATGGAGCTGGTCAGGCGCAGCTGGGCTCCACCTTGTAAGGAAGAAACTTTTGTGGTCCAAGTGATGTTGCTGAAGCTGCTTTCGTTACCATTTCAGAAGACCAACCTCATGTGAGGATTGAATGGGACCTGGAGGTTTGCTGTAGGTACCAAGGAAATGAGGTTCAGAAGGCAGTGCCTGTTTGTTGGTTTGCTTTCGGAGGTATTTTGTTTGAGGTCTGTGTAAGGTGGTACAAAGCAGTCCCATGCAGCTGGCAGCTAGAGGCAAGGCTGTTTGTTCCAGGGCTTTGAAGACCTCTACTCCAGTGTGAGCTGTCTCGCTGCTGCAGTGATTGGTTTTATTTTGCTTCAGAACAACTGAACCAAATGTTCCTTTCATTTCCTTTTCCCTGTGGCAGGAAGTATCCCGATGGAGTTAAGGAATGTCTGAATCTTTTTTTCCTGGAAGGGACTGAGTGCTGGTTCCAGAGAGACGGGGTTTGGAAGCCTGAAGCGCTGAGCTGGCCATGCTGAGAGGACTCCTGGCAGCAGGGCTGGGCTGCAGATGCTGCAGGTACTGTAGGGAGATGCTGGATGTCTTAGTGGGATGACCTTTCTCTTGTGAGGGTGCTGTATTTTATGTGCCATGTGCTCCCAAGCTGGTTTCTGTTGGCAGGGTGATGGCCCATCAGTGCGTTCTCAGAAATGAGTCCGCAGGAGCCCCTTGCTGGGGCTTCACTGCAGAGCTTTGTCATACCTTGACAGCGTAGACGCTTCCCAGAGAATGCTTAAATCTGCCAGTTGATGCCATTAACACTCTGTGCAAGCCTTCCCTTGGTTGTACCTGTGAGCTTTAGTTTTCCCTTCAAAGAATCGTTACCAAAAGCTTCTGTGTGTTTGTCACTTGCTGAATGCCACCAATGAATCTTGATTTGGCATGGTATGTATATACGTGCTCACTCCCTATATTGGCCACAGGGATGAGCCTTGTGCCACCATCACCTGCCTCCTGACCCCAAGGAGCACCGAGGTGCCAGGCTGGATGGTGGGAGAAGCACATGAACCCATGTGCTGGACACCAGCATTTTCAGAGCAAGGTGCAAAGGCTCGTTATGGGACTGTGCTGGATAATCCTGCCCATCCTGTGTCTCCTGCTGCTGGCTGAAGACGTAGCAGTTCCTTGAAACAGTGGCACTTACTCTTCTTTTACTGAGTCTCTGTTGTTCTTTGTATTGAGAGCCTCGGTGGTTCTTCTATCTTAACACTCAGCTTCTCTGACAGGTATGTCACCAGGGGCTTCTCTGCCCACCATTCCCTGGCAGCACCCCATGTACAGAGACATAACACAAGTGTTTCTACCATGGCCTTGACGACTGGCCTTCTTGGTGTGGCTGGATTGCGAGAGACCGTGCAGGAAGAAGAAGTAGGTTTCTTATTACATTTGCAGGACCGAAGATAAAGGCTGCTAAAAAAGGTCACTTTTATTTCTGTGGGATTCTTTGTCCATCGCACATCCTCAGGCACTTGTTTGTGCGAGGCAGAGCGCCTCTGGGCCTTTCTGCTGTACCCTGGCTTTCCTCTTTGGCACAAAGCAGCTGGCATTTTGATCTCAGACAATAGTTCAGTAGATCATAGAATCATAGAATCATAGAATAGTTAGGGTTGGAAAGGACCTTAAGATCATCTAGTTGATGGCTCCTTAAAACCAAAACCAGCCAAACCAGGAGACTTGTTCTTCTTTTCAGGGAGCCAAGGACTTTGAAGGCTCGTGCTGAGGTTAACTTCCAGAAGAAGAGCTGCAGGATCACAACACACAGTATCTCTTGGAGCCTGTGCTAAGACTGAGGACAAATGTGACTGTCTGGTAACTCTAAACGCAGATGAAAGGTTTATGTGATTCAGGGAAGTGGGGAATGTCCATGTTAGGAGAGATTTCACATTGCTGCGCACATCCCTGCACAATCCGTATGTGCAGGGGGGTTGGCCCAGAGACATCCAAAGTCTCTTTCTCCTGAATTTTTCCATAGTTCTGTGCCTGATCCTGCTGATGACCCATGTGGTCTGCTTTGGGGAGTGAAAGGAAGAGGAAAAAAGCATTATAATGCATGTAGAAATGTGGCAGTATTCCTGTCTGCTGCAAGCTCTGCGGGGGGAGCAGATGCTGGCTGCCTTTTCTCTTCTAGGTGAATGAATTTCACTGGAAAGACAACTGCTGTGCTGGGAAGCTGCCAGATGGACCTGTACGTAGACTTGGGGCAGTGGGAATGTCATGGAGGGAATTTGGGAAGGCAGAGGGAGCCCATGCTGGCAGCAGGGAGCGAGCAGGGCTTTGGAGGGATGTGCCGGGGGTTCCTTGTGTTGCTTCTCTCTTCAGGAGCAGCTGTTTCAGGCTTACCTGGATTATGATGGTAACAAGAGAGGGTTTTTGTTGGGCCTACATCCGCAGGAGGGGTGCACTATGCCTGCCCTTTGTTTTCGCTTTGTGCCTGGTGTTTCTAGGCCTTGAATTGTGCTGCGGGCTCAAATGGACAGTGAAGTCAAGGAGGACGAGTGCGGGATCAGTTCTCAGGGAGACAGGAGGTGTGTAAGTTGTGCTGTCTTGTAGCTTTTGTGGGAGGCAAAGAAGCCTGGTGGGCCAGGACTAGCAGGGCTAAGGATGGGCATTTCTAGAGGATTCTGTGCCTTCAGAGCTCTCTGTAGATGTCAGCCAGTTTGTCTGCTGCCCTGCAAGTGCTGCTCGCTGGAGAGGAGAAATCCTTCTCTCCCAAGTGGATGCTGCTCCCCAGCTGCATTTCAGCTCCCTTTGCCGGCGAGGCTGGAGAAAGGGCTGCCCTGATGTGCAGGAGCTGGGCATTGCACAGAGCTGCAGTGCAGGAAGCTTGAAAGCGTGAAGGTGCTGATCTGACCTCCCCAGGGTCCCGTTTGGAGTTGAGGGCCAGGAGGGACCAGTGCATGCAGTGACAGAAAAGCTTCCTGAGCTGTGGAGAGGAGCAAAGCTGAGCCCAGCATCCAGAGCTGCTGTTAGAGCCTCCAAGGCCCTGTCTGCACGGAGGTCTTCTGTCTAATCTGCTGGCGCTGCTGGCAGAGGGAGCTGCGTTCTGTCAGCAGCTGGAGCCTTCCAGAGTCAGCCTGCAAAGCTCTCACTGCTTTTGCTCGTGGAGAAGTGTCATTCGGAAGCTGCCTTCCTGACCAGTCTCATTGCTGGGCTTATTACCCAGGTCTGCTCCATAAAGAGACTCATCAGGTACCTCTGCAGCCCAGCGCCTCCTTGGGAAGGTTTGATGTAGCTAGCTTGGTGAATCCCAGATGACATGATCATGACAGATCACTTGTAAAAGCAGCTTGCAGTGCTGGTGAGACCAGCCAGGAAAAGAAAATAGTTTGGAAATGTCTGTCTTCTAGCCATAGGAAGATGAAACCAAAGCCATCTTTCTGCATTCAGCCCAGCATGCTCCTGTGAGCCTGTCTGGAAGAAATGAGCATCCAGTTCCTAGTTAAAAAGGTGGGAGCAGCAGCCAGGGAAAGGCAGAAAGAAGGTGTCTGCCTTGAGGCTGTGCTAAAGAGAAACTGCAGATACTTGTTTCTCAGTTAGAAGCGGGGCTGATGGATGCCTCTAGAAGGTCCTGGTGCCTGGCCATGATTTTCCTTGCCCTGTTCTGGTTTCTTCATCAATAGAGGACACTGAAGGCGCCCGCTGGATGCTCAGTGCCCTTCCACGTCCCTCTTCCAGGTATTTAGGTGAATGATCAAGGCAGGAGGCAGCAGCTGTAACCTGACTGCAGATGTGAGGGGCATGGAAGCCCACAGCAAGTGTGGACTGTGAGACCTTGTGTCCCCCGTGGGACAAGACCTTGCTTGTAGGCAGTTGCTGGAGAAAAGCTGATGTGTCATAAACTTAGACCTTGATTTTCCTGCACATTATCGTCTGTTCTATCCACAAAGCTGAGGTGCTTTTCTGTCTGCCTTCAGGACTGCTACAGGCACGTTTTAAAGATATGTTGATCCAGGCAATGTGCTGAAAGGTAAGTTAAGGTTCATCAGCAATGCTTCTTGCTCCCAGTGAGTTAGTCTGGTAAAAGATAGCATTTTGTACTAAGGAAGTTCATTCCATATGTTGTTTCAGGTGTGTTAGAGAGGCTGATTACAGAGAGAGGGGGTAGATCAGCCTCTCTGTAGCATCCACAGCACTGTGTTGGATGCGAGTTGTTTGCCAGCCCTTGTTAAGTCTGCTGTTCCCAAGTAGGTGTTGCTGGACTTGCCTCACAGGTAGGAAAGTTGGTTCCCTGTGAGATCGACCCCCTTGCCTGGTCCCTGGCAGAGCTGTAATTAGACAAGTGCAAATTTGTCACCTTCTGTGTCACCCTTGCTCCATCCTCGGTCCATCCACCTCTCCTTGGTGCTGTCGCTGGCATGGGGGAGGATTATTTTTTCCTGTTTATAGTAAAGAGGAAAAGTTTGGGTTTGGGTTTGGTTGAGGAAATAGGGAAGGTTTCTTCTCTGTGTCTTGGTTGCTCTTGGGAGTCCCTATGCTGCTTTGTAAGGGGGAGTTTTGCAGGGCTGCCCTGAGGACAGGAATGAAGCAAAGCCCTTGAAAGGAAGCTGGTGGCTATATGAATCTTCTCTTATGCTCCTGGGTTTAGGACATCACCTGGGTCTGCTGAGGCTTCCTGGAATGCTGGAATACCTGAGCTACAGGCTGTGAGCTGGGAGCACAGCTCAACCACCCCTCGCTTTTTGCAGGGATGGGAGGGTTCCAGACAGAGCTCAGATGCTCAGAAGCAGGCAGAGAAACAGGGCTAAAAGGAGCCAACTTTACTTTTCTTCTTTCTTAGAAGAAAACAAACATGAACCCGGTTTGGACTGAAGAGGACTGTGGGCTGCATATCTGGGACTTGATGAGGCTGCAGCTGGGTAAATGGTCTCTCTGGAGGTTTTGGTAGGAGATGTTTTGGTAGCATTGGAAGCGATGGAGTGTTGCCGTCAGATCCTTTCTGGAACTGAGCACTGGCGTTGTTCCCTCCTGGTTGAGATGCTCCTGTCGCATCCCTGTGATCCTGTCAGCTGTGTGTGCCAGCACTTCCTTCCTCTCCCTTGGATCCTCACTGGAGCTCTCGTCTTTGGCTTTGCTGCAGCTCTGTGCCCTCTGCAAGAGACCAGACGCGTCCAGTTGTTCTGATATGTGACTTGCTGAGTGCATGAGTGCCGCCAGGAAGGTGTTTCTGATGTGCCTGTTGGAAAGCCACCGCTGCCTCCTCCCCTCTGGGCATCCCTGCTGTTGCCTTGGTGGTGCTGGGGCTGGCCGGCTGCCCTGTTGCTTCGGGCGGCACTTGCCATGTGAAGCACTGGGAGCTGGAGCCCCTTCTCCCCACCACCGGAGCTGGACAGGCAGCAAGCTTTGCTTCCAGGAAGAGACACTTCCTCCATGTCTTCCTGTCCTCCCGTGGGATGCAGATGTGACTGCCTCCAGGCTGTGGGTTACATGTGCATGGGACGGAGGCTGCCAGCCTCACTGCTGCTGGTCTTGCCCTCCTCATCTTGCACATGGTTTGTTCTCAAATGGTACTCTGTTGCCCAGTGTGTAAATGAGGGAGGACATTGATTGTTGTTGCTCTGTCTCTAAAATGCTGTGAATGGTGAACAATGCAAGAGATGGCCTAGGCAGAAATGACTGCAGAGCTCTCCCACCCTCACTATCCTTCAGTTGCAGTTTAAATCCATAGGTGATTTTTCTGAGAAGCACCAATTCCTGTATACATCACAGGAAAATCCAAAGTCTGGACTGCTCCAGGAGGGTGCAGATTACTCAGAACCGGTTGTCCCGTCTTGGTCCTTTGTGCACCGCAAATCCTGGGTTCAGTTTTGGGCCCCTCACTGCAGGAAAGACAGGTGCTGGAGCGCGGCTGAGGGCTCAGGGTTTGGGGGGAGGACGGGACGACACGACACAACGACACGACGACCTACCTCATCCCTCCCTGCAGCTACCTAGCAGGAGTTTGGAGCCAGGAGGTGGCTGGTTCCTTCTCAAAAGGAACGACAGCCTCAAGCTGTGCCAGGGGAAGCTTGCATTGCCTATTAGGGAAATTTCTTCACAGAAAGGGTTGTCAAACCCTGACGAGGCTGTCCAGTGTCCAGGGTTGTGGTGGAGTCACCATCCCTAGGGGCATTCAAAAGAGCTGTAGATGTGGTGCTGCAGGATTTAGTGGTGGCCTTGGCAGTGCTGGGTGCGGAGGAGCTGGGGCTCAGGGAAGCCTGAGCAGGGATGGGGGGGAGTGAGCGAGCGGCTGTATGGGTCTGAGTTACTGTCTGGACTTAAACCCTGGCACTGGGTTAGACTTGATCTTAAGGGTCTTTGCCAAGCTAAATGACTCTTTGAGTCTCTGAAATGACATCCAGATGCAAGAAAAAAGGAGGTTAAAAGGGAGCTGCGAAGTCAGGATCCAGAGAGCAGATGCTGGGAGAGGCAGGTGGGAAAGGGACAGTAGTACTGTAAGGACTGAAGGCAGGAGGCACAGTTGTGACTGATGCCATGTGGAGCTGGGGAGCCTCCAGGAGACCCTTGAAGGGAGCTTGGGCCGTCTCAGCGTTTGCTGGCAGTTGAAGGTTACCAAAGGAATAGCAGGAAGCTCTAATACTGGGCTCCTATTAATTATCTCAGCTGTGTTAGAGCTGGTAGAGCTTTTGTAACAGGTTGCAGGATGTCAGTACCAACGTGATGCAGTGCAGAGGGACTGGAGTATAAAGGTGACAGGTAAGGCCTCGTGGCTGACAGGACTACGAGCTTCACCTCGGAGCAGCAACTTGCCCCGAGGGAGCTTCAAGTCCTCGACAAGGCCTGCCCGGGAGCCTGCAGCTCCGCGGAGGCGAGCGGCTGACTCAGAGGGGGCGGCATCAGGAGGACCGGCGGCAGAGCTGACTGGTTAAAAACCTGCCCCAGGGAGCGCGAGCGACCCAGAGCGCGGCGAACAGGGCGGGCAAACAGGGAGGGTTCAAAGCAGTTTGCGCGGCAGTTCGCGCAGGCAGGCGAGGGGGGTGGTGAGCGGGATGGTGAACACCCGCCGTACGGGCAAGGCTCGGTCTGGGAGCTCTGCTCTGGCTGCGCCGGTGGTGGCCAGTGTAGGCACCCAGACGGAGCCGACGGGAAGGGAGGCTGTAGTGCAGAGCTCGGGGTATCCTAAGGGAAGGGTGAGCAATGGGCAGGGCTGCACTCTGCGTTCCCTGGTGGAGGTTCTCCTGCAGCAGGTGGCTGAGCTGCAGGAAGCTGTTACCAGGCTGAAAGGTGTCAGGGAAGCTGAGGAGAAGCAGCACTGCTTGCTCCGGGACCAAACTGTTCCGGGGCCTCGAGTGTCTACTGTTGCCCGTGCAGGAAAGGAGGCTGCTAACCCAGGAAGCTGGGAAAAGGTAACAGAAAAAAACAACAAAAAAAGGAGGAAGAGGGTAATTAAAAGCAAGGGGCTTCCTCCTACGTCTGTTGTCCCCACCCAGAACCGCTTTGATGTCCTGCAGGGGGCTGATGAGCAACAGCGCTCCCACCAGGCGCAACCCGCTAGTGCAGTGGTAAAGAAGGTCGCTGCTGGTGCTGCCAGGAAAAAGCGGCGGGTCGTAGTAGTCGGGGACTCTAATCTGAAAGGCACAGAGGCACCCATCTGCCGGCCTGACCCAGGCTCAAGGGAGGTGTGTTGCCCACCAGGGGCTCGGATCAGGGATGTGGCCAAGAAGCTGCCTGCTCTAGTCGGTCCCACTGACTATTACCCACTCCTGGTAATACATGTGGGTGCTACTGATATAGATAGCAGTAGCCCGGAGACTATAAAGAAGGACTGCAGGGCTCTGGGAGAGGTGGTTAGGGGCTCTGGAGCTCAGATTGTCTTTTCGTCAATTCTCCAGGATACAGGGCAGGACCTTGAAAAGGCTAGGAGGATTAAGCAGGTTAATAAATGGTTAGAAGGGTGGTGCTATAGTCAGGGTTTGGGTACCTTGACCATGGGACTCAATATAGTAGGCCAGGTCTACTGGGGGCTGGTGGAGCTGGTCTGACAAAGAAGGGGAAGAGTGGATTTGGTAGGAGGCTTGCCAGGCTGGTCAAGGATGCTTTAAACTAGATGTGTTGGGGGAGGGGGGCATCATTCCATCCCAACACAGCCAGTCGGTTGGTAGCACCTATAGTAAACGTTCGGAGCAATGTAGGGATATTCCAGCTGCTCCAGCCAATGAGCCGGCTTCAATTGGATCTCGGCTCAAATGCCTCTACACAAATGCCCGTAGTATGGGGAACAAACAAGAGGAATTAGAGATGCGTGCACATCTACGGGGGTATGATATCATAGGCATCACAGAAACATGGTGGGATGGCTCCTATGAGTGGTGTGTTGGAATGGAAGGTTACCGGCTCTTTAGGAAAGACAGGCCTGGCAGACGGGGAGGGGGAGTTGCTATTTGTGTTAGGGATAGGCTAGAGAGTATGGAACTCTGTCTGGGGACAGGTGAGCAGTCGACAGAGAGTTTGTGGGTCAGGGTTAAAGGGAGAACAGCGATGGGTGATATTATTGTGGGGATCTGTTACAGACCGCCTGACCAAGGGGACTTGCTGGACGAAGCGCTCCATAGGCAGATAGGAGCAGCCTCACGCTTGCAGGCCCTTGTTCTCATGGGAGACTTCAACCACCCTGATATCTGTTGGAGGGATGGTACGGCCTGGCACAAGCAATCCAGAAGGTTCCTCGATTGTGTGGAAGACAACTTCCTTCTGCAAGTAATAGAGGAGCCAACAAGGAGAGGTACCATGCTTGACCTCGTGCTCACCAACAGGGAAGGGCTGGTTGGGAATGTAACGCTCCAGGGCAGCCTTGATTGCAGCGATCATGAGATGGTCGAGTTTGAGATCCTCAGGACAGTGAGAAGAGCGTGCAGCAAGCTCACTGCCCTGGGCTTCAAGAGAGCAGATTTTGGCCTCTTCAGGAGCCTGCTCAGTAAGGTTCCATGGGATACAGCCCTAGAGGGCAGGGGGGCCCAAGACTGTTGGTTGATATTCAAGGATCACCTGCTGCAAGCTCAGGAGCGATGCATCCCAACTAGAAGGAAGTTCAGCAGGAGGGCCAGGAGACCTCCTTGGATGGATAAGGAGCTGCTGAGGAAAATTCGAAGGAGAAAAGAGGCTTCTAAAAGGTGGAAGCAAGGCCAGGCAGCCTGGGAAGAATACAGGGATGTTGTCCGGGAAGCTAGGGACCAGGTTAGGAAAGCTAAGGCCCACTTAGAATTAAACTTGGCTAGGGATGTTAAGGATAACAGGAAGGAATTTTATAGGTACATTGCCAATAAGAGACAGGTTAGGGACACCGTAGGCCCTCTCCAGAAGCTATCGGGAGAACTGGCTACCCTGGATTTGGAGAAGGCTGAGGTTCTTAATGACTTCTTTGCCTCAGTCTTTACGGGCAAATGCTCTGACCACGCCACCCAAGTCTTGGAAGGCAGACGCGGGGACGGTGAGGGTGGGGACCCTGGGCCCACTGTGGGGGAGGATCTTGTTCGGGACCACCTTAGGAACCTGAATGTATACAAGTCCATGGGACCGGATGAAATCCATCCACGGGTCCTGAAGGAGCTGGCAAATGAAGTTGCTAAGCCACTGTCCATCATATTTGAAAAATCATGGCAGTCAGGTGAAGTTCCCGATGACTGGAAAAAGGGAAATATAACCCCCATTTTTAAGAAGGGGAAAATGGATGACCCAGGGAATTACAGACCAGTCAGTCTCACCTCTGTGCCTGGCAAAATCTTGGAGCAGATTCTCCTGGAAGGCATGCTGAGGCACATGAAAACCAACAAGGTGGTTGGTGACAGCCAGCATGGCTTCACTAAGGGGAAATCCTGCCTGATCAATCTGGTGACCTTCTATGAAGGGGCTACAGAACTGATGGACAGGGGCAGAGCGGTTGATGTCATCTACCTGGACTTGTGTAAAGCCTTTGACACTGTCTCACATGACATCCTTCTCTCTAAGTTGGAGAGACATCAATTTGATAGGTGGACCACTTGGTGGATAAAGAACTGGCTGGATGGCCGCATGCAAAGAGTAGTGCTCAATGGCTCAGTGTCCAGCTGGAGACCAGTAACGAGTGGTGTCCCCCAGGGATCGGTGTTGGGACCGGTCTTGTTCAACATCTTTGTGGGTGACATGGAGAGTGGGATTGAGTGCGCCCTCAGCAAGTTTGCTGATGGCACCAAGCTGTGTGGTTCGGTTGATACATTGGAGGGAAGGAATGCCATCCAGAGGGACCTTGAGACGCTTGTGAGGTGGGCTGATGCCAACCTGATGAAGTTTAACCATGCTAAATGCAAAGTCCTCCACCTGGGTCGGAGCAAGGCCAGGCACAGCTACAGTTTGGGTGGGGAGGAGATTCAGAGCAGCCCTGCGCAGAAGGACTTGGGGGTGTGGGTTGATGAAAAAATGAACATGAGCCGGCAGTGTGCGCTTGCAGCCCAGAAGGCCAACCGTATCCTGGGCTGCATCAAAAGGAGTGTGACCAGCAGGTCGAGGGAGGTGCTCCTGCCCCTTTACTCTGCTCTCGTGAGACCTCACTTGGAGTATTATGTGCAGTTCTGGTGTCCTCAACATAAAAAGGACATGGAACTGTTAGAACAAGTGCAGAGGAGGGCCACGAGGATGATCAGGGGACTGGAGCACCTCCCGTATGAAGATAGGCTGAGAAAATTGGGGCTGTTCAGCCTGGAGAAGAGACGGCTGCGTGGAGACCTCATAGCAGCCTTCCAATACCTGAAGGGGGCCTATAGGGATGCTGGGGAGGGACTCTTCATTAGGGACTGTGGTGAGAGGACAAGGGGTAATGGGTTTAAACTTAAACAGGGGAGGTTTAGATTGGATCTGAGGAAGAAATTCTTTACTGTGAGGGTGGTGGGGCCCTGGAATGGGTTGCCCAGGGAAGTTGTGAATGCTTCATCCCTGGCGGCGTTCAAGGTGGGGTTGGACATAGCCTTGGATGGCATGGTTTAGTGGGAGGTGTCCCTGCCCATGGCGGGGGGGGTTGGAACTCGATGATCTTGAGGTCCTTTCCAACCCTTACTATTCTGTGATTCTCTGATTCTATGACTTGATTTAGAAAGCACTCGGCCACTTAGCGGCCGGCTGGAGGCGCAAGAGATCAACCTTGGGAATTCTGGGTCTCCTTTCCTGACATCTTTGAGATGCTGCTTGTATGGTAATTGTAGCTAAGCAGATGATTTCTAGGCGAGTAATGTCATTGTGCTGCTTAAGCCTGAAGAGGGAGAGGTGATTTAACTGAACAAAAATGTTCAATAGTACCCTGAGTCTCACTTCTCAGAGCTCTCCTGCCGTACTCTTCCAGCCAAGTGCAATAGAGAGGCAAATCAACCAGTTACTTAAAGATGGTTTATCTGTGTGGAAGGAAGAGGAAAGAGGATTTGTGTGTGCTGAAGCAAGATTCAGTCCCCAGACATTGCTCCTACGGGAAATACTGGGTGTAGTGTTGTAGTGCAGTGTGCTGATAGACTGCAGCCTCGTAGTGTGGAGGGCAACTCAAGGGCTGGTGCTGCTGCTTGTGCGCAAGGGTCGCTTGAAGTAAGAGCCCTGAGCCCTGGCATGTGGCACAGTGGCAGTCGCAGGATCTGTACGGACATGAAGCTGTGCCTTTGCGTGAAAATTCCCCTTTTTTCCCCGAGTTTTCATTGAGAACTCTTGCTGTTTATTCTTAATTTCCTGCCTTTTTCAGCCCAGCATCATCAGAGAGCTGTTCAGTTTTATTTGACAGGGAAGCTGTTGGACATGTGCACAAAGGGTTTGGATGCTTTAGGGCCATCTGGAAGTGCTCACATCAGCTTCTTCCTCAGCACAGCTTTTGCCAAGCTCAGGGGCTCTGAAGGGCCCCTCTGTGCCTGTGTTTGTGCTGTGGAGCCTTCTGAATTTCCCAGGTCTCACATGACTGAGCTGCCTGCAGATACTTGGGCTGTATGACCCTAGCCCATATCGTGGGCCAGGCGGTGTCAGAGGTTCATGGTACTGCCCTGAAGAGAAGAGGTGAAGGTGCTTCGATTTACCCCTATGTAGCTCATGGCCAAACCCACACCCCTGGAGCAGGGCGATCGTACGCAGACCCTTCTTTTCTGCCTCGCCTGCAGCAAGGAGTCTCTGCAGTAGCTGTAGGGCACAAGGTGAAACGCATTTTTTTCGTTCACTTCGAAGATGATCCTGGCCTTGATTTCCCCTCCCGAGACTGCTTGTGTTGCACATGAAATAGGCGTTAGCTAAAAGACTTTGTTAGAGCAGAGTCCCCCAGCCAGGGCTTTCCCTCAGCTGTCAAGCATCCGAGCTGCTCGCCTGCAGATCAGGCTGTTTCTCACTTGGTTCCTCCACGCAGCAGTGCAGGAGATGTGGAAGTGACCTTGTCTGGGCTGACAAGCAGGACTGGGGAATGGCTTTGGCCCCTTCCACCTGCCTGGGAGGGCAGGAAGGTTTGGGCTGGAAAAAGAGACGGTGAGTTCAGTAGGAGGAACAGAGCCGCGTATGGAGCAGGGCTGTGGAGCTTGAGAGCTGGCTGAGAGCCAGCATCAAGTTGGGCATTGGGTGCTGAGGTGGCTGCAAGCCTTACAGGTGTTTTGTGCCGCTTCTGCCATGCAGCTCCAGGAAGATCCTTTGCAGCCCGCAGTTTCTCTTGCCAAGGCCCTGAGGCTGCTCTGGCAGGTCCTGTGAGCAGGGGACGTGGCCCCAGCTGTTCTCTTTGCCTGCAGCGGGCAGGAGTCACTTGTGCACGGAGCAGGGAAGGCTCTAGCATTGCTTCCGAGGTGCTGGAGCTGTGGGAAGGAGCACAAGGTGGCAGCCCTGTGAGTGCTTCTCAGCCCAAGCGTGAGGCGCTTAATGGGTCACACCTTGACATCTGTCTCCGAGGTCTGCCTTTGAGACAGAAAGCATCACTCGCCGTTCAGTTTCCTTTCCTTCCAGAGCTTCTGACTTGGTGCCTTCAGCACACAAGGGTGTCACACCTGAGGTGTCTTTGCCTGAGCTCTCCGATTTCCACCTGGATTCGTGGCTGGACATCATGCGAGCCTTGTTTTGGAGTGTTCCCACAGGCTGGCTGCCTGGAGAGCCAGTTAGCTCTCAGGGCTCGGATCCTCCCTGACTGGGTTGTAAACCCCTAGATGATGAGTGTTGGTTTCAGACTGGGGGCTCCACGTTCCCCGCCAAGCAGATGTGAGGATTTGCTTTGCCTGCGGCCGACAGTCTCACGGGAAGCTTTTGTTTCTGGCAAACGCTGTGCTGAAAATGTGAGAAGCTCCTGGCAGCTGAGATGCCCCGGGAAGCTGGGTGGTCTTGGCTGGTGCGTGTGCCTGTGTGCACAGGCTTAATGGGTACAAACTCATCGATGGGTGCTCACCAGGGGCAGCAACAGGGGTCACCCCAAAGGCAGCCTGGCCATGGCGCTGGTGTGACTGGGCTCCTCCTGGGCGAGCGAAAGAGGAATGAAATCGCTGCTTTGGAGTCAGTGTGGAAGCTTTTTTCTTTCCTCCTGAAGCCGAGAAATTATTGGCTCATTGCAGTGTATAAACCAATTTATCTGAAGCTCACAGAGCAGGAACGAATGCTGCTGTAAGGCACACTTTAATCCTGCTGCAGCCCTTCGCTGCTGGGGAGACACTGAAGGCGTAGGTGGGCTGCAGGGATCTGCAAGGCTGCAACTTGAGTAAGGCCCTGCAGTGGCCGTGGAACCCACCAGAGGAGAGACAAGGCGGCCAACAATGATACCGAGAGAGCTCAAGGCAGGAAGCACGGTCTCCATTCCAGCCTGGAGCTGGAGAAATCCCAGAGCCCCAAGTGGTGGTGGCCTTGGTTGGAAGTGGTGCAGTTACTGGGCGTGTGGACCTTGCCTATTGTGAGGTACCACCTCGCCTATTGTGAGGTACCGGGGAGCTGCTGCTGTTAAATGCGAGCAGCAGCCGTGGCCCAGTCAGAGCAGGAGTTGCTCAGCCGCTGAGACAGGAGCAGGCTTGAGCTACTGTCAGGCTCTGAGCTCTGCTTCCTCGAGGCGCTGGTGAAACCCTGCCCTACCTGGCAAAGCCAGAGCGTTGAGGAGAGGTGCTGGGCAGCCCAGGTCCCAGCCCTGTCCTTTGCTGCCCAGGTTCCAGTGCCTGTTGGCAGCCCAGCAGCAGTTACTGCTGTGCTGGTGGGCAGCAGCCACACAGAGGCATCCCTGGGCGACTCCTGTCCTTCCAGCTGCCCACAGCTGCCGAGCAACGCGAGGGCATTCAGGAGCCAAGACTGGGCCCTGCACGGAGGAATCCTCCGGGAGAAGCGTGAATCACCCGTCCTCAGGTAGCATCTGGCCCTGGGCAGGGAGGAGGCAGCTCCGTCAGCAGCAGGGATGGGGCAGTTGTGTGATACCCGGAAGGATTTAAACGTCCCTGGGCTAAGAGCAGGGCTGGGCAGGTAGAAGGGCGTGGACGGGCTCTGAAATTGCTGTGCAGCTTGCAGCAATGGTAGAGACTTGGAGCTTAGCTGTAGGTCCTGCAGCAAAGGGAGCCTTGGCCGTTTGAGGTGGGGAGCAGAGAGCCACGGGGTGGTGGGCTGGAGGGGTGCTGTGTCCTGGTTGCTGGTTTGTCCTGCCCCTGCAGGGAGATGTGCCGGATTGCTCCGTTGTGCTCCTTTCCTGCTCGTCTGGGAGGCTGGAAATAAGCGTTGTGGGGGTGGGGACAGGATTCGTTTCAAGTGAAGTGAAATCACAGTTTGGGGAATTGGAACGAATAAGCCAGTTATTCTTAAGACCCGGTAATAAACCACTGAAGTCCAGATTAATGGTGGATCATCCCCATTACATTTCTCCCCTGAAAAGTAGTTATTTCCAGCTTTAAATCCCAGCTCTTGCTGCAGCAGGTCCTGCTGTCCGTAGGGCAGTGCAGAGCTGTGGTGTTTGTTGCAAGAACAAAAGGAAACAGCAGCCTTGTTTCCTGAAGCTGTGAAGGGCCCAGCACCACAAATGCGTGCAGTGCTGTAGCTGTCTTGGGAGTAAGGGAATGAAGTGACTGCCTTGCTTGCAGGGTGTGGGGAACAGTCGAGGGGCAGGGAAAGGCCATCTTGCCTAGATGCTGTCTTGCTGTATACAGCAAGTGCACCCAACGAAGGTGATGTGGAACAGAGGGAAGCAGGAGGGAATACCATCCTGGATTTTACTTAGATTTGAGCTAATGGCTCATGTGCCTTTGATGGTTTCCTGCTTTTTTCCTGCTGTGACAGCCTGCAACGCGTGTAGGGAGCCTGGAGTTTGGGTGTTAACAAGTGAAAATTCGGGCGTCGTTCTGCGTGGAGAAATGCTCTTGGGCAGTGGGGTAATTTCATGCCTGGAAGGAGTCGTTTCTGCCAGATAATCTTTGTAACTTCAAGGAGCCAAAGTAGCCTTGGGAAACTATAGTTCTTAATCAGAGTCTTGAGCTCTGTGCTGAGTTAGTTAGAAACATCACCAGGCTCCTTGCAGAAAGGGTGAGAAGTGCCAACAGCCCTGATATGTCTCTGTGGCTCGTGGGGCTGCCCCCCCACCCCCCCCCCACCTCCACCCACAAAAGACTGTTTTGGCTCAGGGGCTGTTTGTTGTGGGGGTTTACGCCTATGAATGGAGCCTAAATGTGGTCTAATCATGAGTGAGGGTGGGGTGGCCCTGTGTTCTGGGCTTAGGAAGGATGCCCGAGGCTATAGACACAGCTGTGTCTTTCGGGTGTGCCAGGAATGGCGAGGCGCTGGCACAGGCTGCCCAGAGAAGCTGTGGCTGCCCCATCCCTGGCAGTGTTCAAGGCCAGCTTAGACTGGGCTTGAAGCAACCTGGTCTAGTGGAAGGTGTCCCTGCCCGTGGGAGGGGGTTGGAACTGAGTGAGTTTTAAGGGCCTTTCCCTAAGGTTGCGGGTTCCACGGGTCCAGGTGTTCTAAGGTTCTGGGGTTGTGGATTGTCTAACCGCTGCTTCTTCCAGGTGACCTCTGCAACATGGCCAGTGGCAAGACCCCCTGTCCCATGAGGTCCTGCAGAAGGGCGGATAGATTCCAGAGCAGAGTGGTAGCGTCTCGTAATCCGAAGCTGGTCAGAGAGGCAGAAGAGTCTCTCGCCACCAAGCAGAGGCTGGCCAGCCCTTGGGAGAGGAGGTGTTCCCGGACTACCCAGCTTCTGGACATGGGTGAAGTCTCCCATCAAAAGGTAGCCTTTCCCTGGCCTTTTCCTTGCTGTTTGAGTGACATATGAAGAGGGCACGAGTTTGTGGCCTGCTTGCCTCCAGCTCACCCAAGTAGCTTGGTGATTAGGTCCTGTTGTCATTTCCAACTGGTGGCTGTGGGGTTCTTTCTGCTGGGGGAAAGGCAAAACGTGTTTCTCCAGTGAGCCATTGAAGTCCTGATCTGGACGAAGCCAATGGAACCTCTGCTGCAGTTGGTGGGTTTTGCTGGAGTTGAGCTACCATAGCTAAAGCACGCTACTGGGAGCAGGCTGGGGCCGGACACAAGAGCAGGATCTGCTGTTTTTCATCCTCCGGTTCAAACAGCCGTCTCTTGCTTTGGTGTAGTCAACTGCCATGTGCTTGGGGTCACAGGACTCCCTCAATGGTGGCATCACTGGCCTTTGAAGGCTGTTTGAGTTTTCAGGCTGCTGGATACCCAGGGGAATTGCCCTGGGCAGAGGAGAGTGGATGCGCTTTACTTGGATCAGTGTTCTCTTGGATGTATGTTTGAAGCTGCTTTTCTTGCAGGACTGCTCAGTCTAACACGCAGTCCAGGTGGGCAGATGACTGAGGTAGGCTGTTGAGCAGAAAGTTGCAAGCAAGAGACCTGTAGCACATCAGTTAAGGGGTGCCCCAGACAGCACACGAGGTGGGAACACATCAGACAAGCACCCAAATAACTGGCAGTGCTACAGCTACTGGCCTCAGCCTGACTGTGGCTTCTGTGGAGAAACAGGGGACCTGCCTATGTCTCTCGAGTGGGAGCAGTGCAGCTGGGAGAGGGGAGATCAAGCAGAGAAGAATTATCTGCAAGTAATGCCTCTGCTGGGTCAGCATTTGGTCTTTGTGTGTATTTTTCAGAGCTGCTTCTGCAGTGGCATTAAATAAACCAGCAGTAATAGAATACAGTGAAGCACCGACTTAAAACTCCTGAGGAAAGGGGATACTAATTGCAGTCTAGCTCAAATTGCCGTCTAGCTCAAATTGCCCAGTAATGCTGGGAAAAGAGCTGAACTGCATCCCCATCCAGCATTCACGTCATTTGTCTGTTTCCCAGCTGCCCTGTTACTTTCTTGTTGGACTTTCCTCCCTGGTACTGGTGCCTTCCAAGTGGTTTCTAGGCTCTACATCCAAAAAAAGGTATTTGGGGGTGCATGGGACTCAGTCTCGCTGACTCAGAGGGAAGTTCATCCGCAAATTGTTTCCTGTGGAGGCTCATGGAAACTCCTGGGCTTTGCTTGCTCCCTGAGTGCTCGTGGCTGTTCCAGCGAGTGTCTGAAGCTGAGTGAGCACCTTAGCACAGGGCTCTGCTGGAGGTGAGTGCTACTTTGCCTTCTGGAGAAGGCAACCTGGAGAAACAGCTTCCAAAAGAGCTTCTTAGCTTGAGGCTGCTCAAGATGGTCCAGGCACCTTTGCTCAGCTGAGAAGAGAGGTGGGTGAGCTCTCATCTCCTCCTGTGAGCTGGGCAGATGTACTCACCAAGAGACTGTATTTACTGGAGATCAGTGTGGGATTTTCATTCCTGAGTCCTTCTCCCAGCAGCTGAACCTCTCTCTGCTCTGTCTTGCATCTGCAGTTCTCAGCAGTTGACGTGGACCAGAGGTTGTTCCAGCCTTTCCCATCCGAGGTGGTGTTTGAGAACTACACTCCCCACCAGTTCTACATAGCGACGCTAGCTCTGAGGAACAAAGACAGGGTAAGTGCTGGGCTGTGGAGGTTGAGCACAGGGCTGGAGGGGGACAGCAGTGGAATTCACGTGGTGTGAAGCAGAGCAAGTTACCTGCTGCAGCGCAGCACATCCAGAATGAAATGTCTCAGCACCGTTATTCTGCAGGACAGGGGAAATGTTCCCATGCTGGGGATTCTCCCGCTGGTTTTGGCCATGCTCTGGTGGTATCTAACCCAAAGGAGCTTTTTGAGCCAGCATGCTTCCCCTTGAAAGCCCAATGGGAATGTCGAGGGCTGGGCAGTTCTTGCCTGCTGTCACGCTTTACCTCGAGTGTGCGCCATGTCCCGGTGGCTCCTTGGTTAATCTTGGTTTCTGACAGAGCATGTTTTCCTCTCTCAACCTGTTCAGCCGCCTGTGTGCAACTCCCTGTCAAAGCACAGGGGTTGAGTCTTCTCCACTTTGTGCTGGAGTAAGCTGTAACTCCTGGCATTAGCAGTCCAGGCTGTGTGTTCTGGAAGAGCAGTGGAAATAGGCTGGCTTAGCAGGAGCAGTTAAAAGGGGAGGACTTGAGGTGCCACTTGAGGCTCGTGCTAAGCTTAGTTCAGTTCTGCTCAGGTGTTTCTAAGCCAGCGTGGCTGTGTCTTCCCTTTGGAGAATCCCAGCACAGGCAGGGTAATGTGCTCGTGAAGGTCTCCAACTTGAACTGGAAAGATTGTGATCCTTTTGAGATTTCCTAAGAAAGTTGAGCAGGGAAAGGTTGAGAAATGTCAGCAATTTTGTTCTGCTCTGCTGTAAAGGGGGAAATGGAGACCTTTTGACTTTCAGGTGGGGAAACATTTGCTCCAGTGAGGCATGTGCCAAGAGCAAGCTGGTGGGAAAAGACAGGAGGGAGGAAAGGGGCTGAGTTCAATGTCCTGTTCCGGAGCAGTTTCTTCCACAGAGGGATTCTCTTGGTACGTAACAGCGAGTGTGCTGGAAGCAGAGACAGGTCAGAAGAAGGCGTAATTCAAGATCCTGTTGTGTAACAAAGAGCAAGATGTGTGCGTGAGAGGAGGGCACGGGGTGGGGGGGGGGGGGGGGGGGTGAAAGTGTGCAGGCGAATTGCCCCCCTTCTCAAATCTCCCTGTTGGGAGAAACAAAGGGGGCAAAAGGAGTGACAGTGTCAAGGCTCAATGTAGGGAGAGGAACAGCAAGAGAAGTCAAAGTATCTCCTGAGATAAGAGGTTTTACATGGCCATGGTAGAACATGGAAGACCCTTTGGCAAGGAAGGATGAAGTTACTCCCAGAGAGTTCTGTGTCATTCCTGGTTTAGCTTGGGAATACTGGGAAGTTGCAATGTGGATACCTATGGCCAAAGCACACCACTGGTGTGGTTCACAGTGAGTTTGGTCAATCTGTGCTGTAGGTGTGCCCTTCGCTTATCAAAATGGGCCTCAGTTTCTCTTTTCCTACTGCTCTGCTTCATTCCCACTGTGTCTTTTGGCTTCAGCTGCTCCATCATCCGTGCAGCACCTCAGAATGTTTGCCTTTGCCAAGTACCAGCGAAGAGGCAAACAGTGAATTTGCACTATTCATGCTTCCCAAGTGGAAAACAGTATCTGCATTGATGTTGGTGTCATTCCCAGTGAAATGTACTTGACTTGTACCCCAGCAGCTTGGGATTTCTATGCCCTGTGAAGGGGAGGCAGTGTGTGAACTGTTGATTTTATCCAAAATGAATTAGTTGTGAAGCTAGTACGACCTGAGGCATTGGACAGCCCTGGTGTAAAAGGAAGATGAGCTCTAAGGAAAACCCTTGGCAAATTTAAATACACCAAGATAGAGATGATCATCCCAAGAGAGTTTATTATGTTCTAATTTTGCTGGGTTTTGGTCATGTCCTGGAGAAAAGGAACATTGTGCTCTGTCTGAGGAGTTTCCCAGATTCCTCTGAATCCTACTGATGTATCCTGCATTGTAGCTGAGGTTGTCTGCTCCCTAAAACTCCAGCTAGCAGCAAAGGGTAACAGAGGCAAAGTGTAATCGAGCCCAGTATGTGCTCTGTAATCACTCCAATATGGAAGTGCTTCACTCTATGCTTACTACTCTTGCCCACTTGCTGTAGAATTGCTTTCCTGTCTTCAGGCTGCTCCTCACCACCCTCAGAGGTGTCCTGGGTGGCTCTTGCTGAAGATCTTTGCCACGTGGGCTCATGTGCCAAGGGACTTGGTGACCAAACCGTGTGGCCGCAGTGGGAAGCGGGCTCCTGGAGCTTGCTGCCCCAGGGCATTGCTGGGAGCAAAGAGTGTTTAGAGCGTTCAGGGCTGCCTTGGCCATGGGTTATCAGGCTTGCGTTGCGGGTGCAGAATGAGCGTCCGTTTTTCGAAGCCTCATGCGTTCATCACTGGAGCTGCCTGTCATTGAAAGTCTCCTTGTTCTACCTTGTGAGATGAGATTGGGTGCGGGGGGGTTGCTGCCTGTGTGCTAGAGAATGCCTGTTTGCTGTCTCCGTGCCTGTGGTATCCCAGAGGACAGACACTTGCAGCAGAATGCCTGCAGGAAGGCTGGCTATGAGGAGGGGTACCCAGAAATGTGGCTCTCCTGCACTGGCAGAGGCCTGGCTGCAATCAGCAGGTAGCAAGAGCCACCAGAGAGCTCAGGGTGGCTTTCAGTAATGAAGCCACACTGTTGAGGCAGTGCTGGTCACGTATCTCAAAGCAGAAAGTGCCTTTGAGGACCATAATTGCTAGGTGCAGCCTGAGGGGTTGTCTGGCTTTCCATCACACAAGCAAGTTGGGTGCTCTCATCTCTGCATCAGCCTTTCCTTGTATTATGTATTTCCCTTGCTGCTTTAGAGCCCCCTTTAAATTCTCTTAGCCATCTCCTTCTTCCTGGGGTTGTTCTTTTGTCTTCCTGTGCTCGGCCTTTTGCTCTTGAGGTAAGCTTTTATTCACAGGAAGGCCAGAGTGTCTGTGGTCATTCTTCTCTTGCTGGTCCACTCCCATGACTAGCACCGCAGCTTGGCCACCCCAGTCCACCCTGGTGTGTGAGAAGTGACGTCCTTCCCCCAATATAACACACACTGGTTTGCCTTCAGCTAATACATTCCTCCTCGAGAGGCATGGTTGCATGGATGTGTGCAGGCAGAAGCAAGCACGTTCTTTGGGCTTGTTGAATGTGCAGATGAGTTGAGGTACTGCATCTCCTTACCGGTTCCTTCACAGCAGGGCGTGTTGTTCCTACTGCCTCTGTCCTGCAGCTGTGTAGCTCAGCAGAAGGGATTCAAGTCCACCCTTGTGTGTTACGTGTGCGTACACCTTCAGAGCTAAAAGTGTTTTGGAAAGGTGGTAAGGAAGGATGTCACCTGTCCTGTCCTGGTGGCTTCTCATGTTTCCACAAGTGACAAAATCATAGTTTTGTGTCTTTCCTGCAGGTTCCTCGTCTGCTGAACGTCCTCCTGCGGAACTCTCCTTACTTTGAGTTGATCAGCCCGAGTGATAAGAACTATAAGGTAGCACCGGGCATGTCTTCAACCTACCGCATCCTTTTCAAACCTGATGAGGACAAGGTGAGACTGGAGGTCTCGAGAGATGGCGCCTTGAGGGGAAGGTGAACCTGCAGGGCTGGATTCCAAAGCAGGCATCTGGTGTGGGTTTTGAAGAACTGGCCTGGGTTCATTTCGTTTGCACTGGATCTAGACCTGGGGGAGACTCTTTCCTCGTGGTGAAGGTTGTGCTCCCATAGGCTGGAGGTTCTTGCCTGTTTCAGGCTGTTTACTCCTTCAGTGGTGGACTATCTAATGGTAACGCCTGCTGGCTTCAGGGCCGAGAGTCTGCTGTCTGTGCATGGCCTTTTGCTCATCTTCTGTTTGCTGCTTAAATGTAGTTGAATACTCTGTCCTATCCTCAAGCAGCATGCCTATAGAAAACTAAAGAGGACCTGCCCCATGGTCCCTGGCTGCCCCTGCTTGTGAAATAATCTGTAATGAAAGGCCATGAAGGTAAAAAGTGCAAGTACATTATCGAATGCTACTGTGTGAGTCACAGAAACCAGCAGTTCTTCTTTTGCCATGGGCATGGTGCGGAACCCCCTGTGCTGAGATTGTTTCTTTCCTTGCAGGATTATTTTGAGGAGCTTATCATCATCACAGAGAGGGAGAAGTTCTTTGTGCCTATCCGAGCAATAGGTGCCCGAGCCATCCTGGACTTCCCTGAGCAGCTGAACTTCACCGACTGTCCAGTCAGGTTCGGCACTCAGAAAACTCTGCTGGTGCGCAACGTGGGGAAGCGGGAGGCTTGCTACAGCATCACCACTCTGAGGTAAAGGAGCTCATGTCTTGTGCAAAACACTGTTGCGTGGTCATAGAGTTGTAAACAGTGACAAAAAGGAGGCAGAGCATCTGAGGTGCTGGGCATGGGCAGGACACGTGGAGTTTGCCATTGCTTACAGTGTTTTGAGAAAGCTCTGCAAGCGAGTTTTACACTGCAGTGGTGTCTCCAACGCAGCATCTTGCAGGTCTGATGCTGTTAGATTGGAAGAGCCAAGGTAGGAAGGCAGCATGAGTGCTGAAGAAGGTGCTGTGTGGCAGAGGGCAGCTGGAGGGGCTCAGGTCATGGAGCCCAAAGGCAGCTTCAAGAAATGGGCAGGCAATGAGCTGGTGAGAGACACTGAAGAGTTTGTCAGCAGCTGTGTCTGTATTAGCAAGCGGAGATCATAGAATCATAGCATAGTTAGGGTTGGAAAGGACCTTAAGGTCATCTAGTTCCAACCCCCGTGCCATGGACAGGGACACCTCCCACTAAACCATGCCACATAGATGAAAGCAATTGCTCTCGAGGCCCTGGCAGTAACAGTGTGTAGTCCAGGGACTTTGTTTTCCCGTGGGCTTGGTCTGGTGCCTGAGACCAAATACGCCTAAGCAGAATGAGCTCTGAAGTGGAGAGGAGCAGGCAGTGGCTTCAGAACTGGACTCCAGCCCAAAGCAGAAAGCTAAGGAGGGCGCAGGTGAAAGATGCTGCAAATGTCTGGTGCATTTGCAAAGGGTTGGGGGCCTTTTCTCCTGGAGCTTTCTCTCTCTCACGTTTCCTGGAGGGGCCTCAAGTAGCTGAGTAGCTGGTTTGCACCCTTGTGATCACAACTAACCTTCTGAAATGGTTACACAGCGCTATCAGCCAAGTACACCCGTTCTCTGGGAGGCCGCAAGTTCATGGTACCCTGGCGATCCCCTCATCAAATGGCTGAGGTGAACTGTGTTGCAGACGGCCTCTGCTGTTCCTGTTGATCTCAGAAGGCAGTCAGTGGTTTTCCAGTTTGCTGAACTGGAGAGGGTAATGTGTTTTTGACTGTGCATCTGCAAGGCAGCCGGTTCGGTTGTCTAGTAGTTGAGAGTTGCTTGGTCCCAGAGGTGTCAGCGTAGAACACAGCAAAGACCTGCCATGTCTGACTTGGTGCACCTGAGCTGCTTCAGTTTCTTCTTCAGGAGACGGGATTCAGAAGAAGACTTTAAAGGTTTCTGCTGCGGAACACAGGGGTCTGAGAGGAGCTTCCGCCAAAGGCTGGCAAGGCTGTTTAAGCAGGCTTCTAAGATGCTGTTTAATCAGGCTGCTGCTTTTCCCTGTGGAGCTACATGAGCAGGAACTCGTAAATCCCTGTACGGTTTCCTTCTGGGATTTCCGGGCCTAGTTGTCACCACCACAATAAATACCCAGTGAAGTCTAGCATCTGTTTGCAGTGCACTTGCCAGCTACTCTATTGGGTGATAGAGCGTGTGTTGAGAGCTCCTTGATAAGGGTTTTAAGAGTTCCCGAACTTCAGCAATGAACTATTTCAGTCCCGAATTGCAATAGAGAAATGGGAAGCATTACGAAAGTTCTAACTGAAGTACACAAAAAAGGAGAATTCTGAATAATTGGATTGCATGTGTGCAGAGATGAAGAGCTGAGAACTGAGAACTGGGTGCAGAGTATGGGGGGCTGAGGTCATGTTATGCGACGGGATGTTCTGAGGTCTGGTTCTCTTCAGCAGGGAGGGTCACCCGCTCTGTTTCTGATCCTGGATGTTCTGGTTTTCTTCTCCCGACTGTGGTTTGCTTGTTCCTTGCTTGCACAAGTGAGCTGAAGAGAGCTAGACTGCAAACTTAATGGAGGGCCAAGATCTCCCGTACAGTCCTGATCTCTCTCTTTGTGTTGCAGCCCTTTCTCTGTGGATCCCTCCATTGGGACTCTTGGCGTTGGAGAAGCGATGCAAGTCACAGTGGAGTTTCACCCACCAAAGGCCGGTGTTTATTCCAGTCCCATGACTGTTCACTATGACACAGGTAAGTGCATGGTGCAACTTCTGTGCATCCTTCCAACCAGAGTGGTGTCTGCGCTGTCATCATCTGATGGCTTCGTTGTCCTGTTCAACCCCTTCTGCAAGGCTCCTTCAGGCTGGGCAGAACAAAGGTTCCGTGCTGGCTCGCTGATATTCGTGTGCAGGAATATTTCAGCCTGTAGCAAGGCAGGCAGATCTTCCTAAGCACGGTGCACAGGGGGCGATGGGGAATATTCTGGGTGCTCCATTGCGGAAGGACGCATAGGAAAGAGCCTGATTGAAAAGGAGGTGGCTTTTAACGTGCAAGGTTGCTGTCTGAAGAGCCTGCAGCCTGTCCCGTAGAGCTCTCCTGACTGGTCATTGGCTTTTCATCCTGATCTGTTGTGTTCCAGTTCCTGGCAAAGCCTTTGAGGTAGAGACCCTCTTCTTGTGATGTGCTGCATGGGTAGAGTGGGTGCTGTGCTGAGAGCTGGGCCATGCTGAGGGCTTGTGACCATGAGGAGCAGTAACTGTGGCAGCAGTAGGCATTAGGGTGCTCTGAGCTTTGCTGTAGCCTGGCAATGATTCTGTAGGAACCCCCTTGTTAGCAGCAGTTATTTAGTGGTGAGGTTTATGAGCAAGGTGCCACCAGGGCTGGAGTCAGTAATGTGAGGGTGTAATGAAGTCTGAAGGTAGGTTGTGAACACCACCTTGGAGAAACACTTTGTAACGGCTGTGCTGCTGTATGTGTTTCTCTGGTGCTGGAAGTCTGCGGCTTTCCAGAGGACACTTACCCTAGGGAAGGGACTCACTTCTCCAGTGGTGAAGTGGTAACAGCAGCACGTTTGACAAGGAAGCATGTGCTGGCAGTGGTGAGGCATTTGGCTGTGATAGTAGCAGAAGCAAAAGAATGAGTTGGCAGATGGATCCGAGGGCCCAGTAGCACCCTGTTGGGTGCAGAGCTCAGCACAGAAGCTGCTCTGTACTTTCCATTGTTCTTTCTGCCCTTCTCTCTTTCATTTCAAATGCTTCCGCTTGGGTTTTGAGATCAGAGCTATGCCCAATATTTCAGGACCAGGAGATGGGGATGACACGAGACTGGGGGCATCTCCTGCATGCAGGAGACCCTGGGCAAGCCATGACTGAGGAGAGACTCCTCAGCGTCCCTGAGTGACTTGGATGTAGAAATCCCTGTGACCTGAGTGGGATGCAGCCCAAAGGGCACCTGGGCGCATCTGAAAAGTCTCACTGTAAATGCTGTTGCCTTGGGGATAAATCTCTACAAACACCCCCCAAAATAAGGTGCCTAATGTGGTGCCAGGGCATCCTCATGCTGTACCGTGTGCAGCTGTCAGGATACGATAAATGTCCTGATCCAGGGAGCTACTGACCCAGCTCAAAGCTGCGGTTCTTTCTTGTGTTACCTGCAGATTGCTCTGTTCTTTGTACTTCCGTCAGCAAGTGAGATGAGTCGAGACTTGCCTTTGCTTTGTTCCAGGTGAAGATGTTCACAAAAGCCTTTGTGGAACAGCTGTAAATGTCAACATCAGTCTTGACAAGAGCTCCTTGAGAGTTGAGAAGACTTCCATCACGCTGTCAAACCAAAGATCCGTGGTCATCCACAATCAGAGCGCCATCACGGCCCACTTCCAGTGGAAGCGTTTTGTTGATCAGGAAGAGGAGGAGCGTCAGAAGCTGAGGTCTGTTGGAGAGATTCGTCTCAGAAAGATACATGCCCGAGGGGAAAACTATCACATGGCCTCAGAGGGGTGTTGGGGCTTTTGAATGGATTAGGGCACATAAACCAATGCACAGCGTGGAGCTTAACCCTTGCCATTGCAGTCCCACCAGTGCTACAGCTGAGGATGATGTTTTGGGGAGAGAAGGTTGATTGCAATCACTGGGTTGCCTCAGAGAGCAAATTCACGTTTGGGAGCTGCGAACTCTTGAGTTCAGAGATGCCTGCACTATGGAGGGTCCATGAGGCTGAGGAAGGTGTCAGCACTCGGTAGCGCTGAGCAGTAGCACTGAAGAGCTGCAGGTGGCACAACTACTGTGATAGTCAAGCAGTTTCTTCTTTGATAAGCTGGCAGGCTCCTTTTCCAGTCACATGCAGGGTCGAGTGCTTGGTTGACCCAGAAGGTGGAGGCCGTCTTGCTGTCGGCTGGGGAATTGCCTTTCAGTGTCCCGGTTTGTGGCCCAACGAGGTGTTTTTCCCCTTCCTCATAGGGCGGGCAGATGTGAAGGGGGAGGGCTCTGCAGGGAAGGGAGGGGAGCCAGGACTTGGAAGTGCTTTTGGGCTTCAGGAACCTGTGTTATCCTGGTGGTGAGAGATGGGGCAGGTTCTTCCAAGGATGCCTCTGGTGAAGCTTTGAAATTCCCATTTCAGGCAGCAGAGAAACACTCACAGCCTGGGGGGATGAATTGGAAGTGACACTTAAAAGCTTATGTGACCTGGGGAGTACTTGTGTGACTTTTCAGGCTCGGATGGGTGCAGGTGTGCAGGAGTTAGTCTGAGTCCAGAGCTGATCAGGAAAGTGCCCTGAACTGCAGCACTTTTCAAGGGCTTTGAGCACATCAAGTTCAGCATGATTAGGTCAGAAATGCCTGGAAGGCCAGAACTAGTTTTCCACTGTTGTCTATTTCTAATGACACAGTGTGTGAGTTCCGTGCAAACGCACTGAGTGAAAAGAAAATCTCATGACCTTCCCTTGGCACTTCCCTGGACCATTTCTTTAGCATCTCTCCCCACCTGCCTGTCTCAGCAGACTGGACCCTGGGTGATCCTCTGTCCCCTCAAAAGCCACCAGCTTTCCCCACAGTTAGCTTCAACCTGATTTTTTACGCATGAGGTTTGCTCTCGTGGCAGTCTCTGTCCTAGACTCTGACCGCGACGCTTTGTTCTTCCTTACTTGCAGTTTTGGGGATGGTCATAGCTCCAAGGCCACTGTCCTGCTGTCAGAGAAGCTTTTGAGATCTCAGAGGAGAGGGGACCTTTTCCTGAGAGGAGGCAGTGCAGGAGCCTGTGTTGGGATGTGACCCCAAAAGACATGGCTCATTAGAAGGTCCCCCTCCTGCAGCACTTTAGGGGATGTAATTATGGCCTGCTGATGGAGCTCGAGTTGAGGGCTGCTCGTCCCGGTGTCTGGAAGCCCTCCTCATGCACAGCATGTGCGTGAGGCTCTGTGTGCGTGCAGCAAGTAACGTCCTTGCCTGTTCCTTTCTCTTTGGATTTAGCTGGGTGATGATCGCTCATATGGCGTTGCGTCGATTTGCTGCCCATGGAGTCTTCCCCTGGTCCCCCAGTGCTGTCACCCGCTGGTTCTTCATGGCCAGGGGACTGGCGCGTGAAGGGGGGACAGCAGTGTGGCAGCGAGGAGCAACTGCTCTGCAGCAGTGCTCCCCCTTCATCTCCCGCTTGTTGTCTTTAAGCGCTAGAATGATTTCTGCTGCAACCACTAATAAAAGGAGAGTTTAAGTGCATCACAACTCTGCAGAGGAGGCCAAAATGAGGGAAAAGATGAGGTGGTTCAAGGCTCAACGTAGGGTTTGCATTCAGAGGTGCTGGTCGTGACTTCTTTACTGGGTGATGCTGGGCAAAGTCCCTTCCTCTCATGGCACCTCTGTTTTCATGCACAGAAACCCATTCATGTCACTGAAGGGATGGATGCCCAAATCCATTGGTTTGCTTTGGAAGTGCACCCTGATCCTCTGGTGGAAGGCAGTGCAGGGAACAGAGCAGATACTGTCTCCTCATCCCTGTGGGTGCAAAAGGGAAGGGGAAAAGTGTGATGCTGGTAACATGCAGCTGAAGCCCGGTTGCTTCTCCCCTGCCAGTGCAGCGTGGCGGTGGTTGCTTCCTGGAGCTTGACGTGCCTCCTCCAGCAGCTCTATGGTAGGAAAAGCCACTCAGGGGTGCTGGTGGAATCTCCATTGGCCACGGAAGTGGCTGTGCACCAGGAGGCTTTTTCTTGAGGGCTGCCAGCTTTAAGAAACGTCTTCTTAGCTTGTGAGTGCGGAGTAAAACTCCCTGCTGTGCTGGGAATGACAGGAAGAATGGGATCCATGTGGGAGCCCGTGTCTCAGGGTCAGCCCCGTGCTGAGCTGCTGCTGTTCCTCCCCGAGTGCTTTGCTGCTCGTGCACTGACACAACAGGCTCTGCAAATGTGCTGCTTATTCAATTATCTGCTTGGTTTGTCTCTCCCATGGCACAGGCTGCAGAGGCAGGAAGAGGACAAGCTGGATGATGTTCCTGAGGAGCACAGGGTGGTTCCCCCTCTCAGAGAACACCCTTCCCCTCCCCTCTGCACCTTCCAGAACCAGGGGACAGAGGTGCAGGGAGACCGCATGCCTTTCTGCAATGATATTTTCACTGTTGTGCCCATGGTAAGTGACGGCTGAGAACCTCCCTTCCTGCTCCTCCTCCTTCTCATCCCTGAGTGAGGTCCCTTGGCAGGTCCCACATCAGCTGCTCGATGTGCCAAGAGAGGAGACATCAGGTTTCTGGGGAGGCTGGGGGCACTTGTTGCAAACAGCATTTCTGAACAGCAGCAAGAGGTGACCCCAAGCCGGGCTCTGCTGCAGGGGCTGTGAATTAAGGGCACTTCATGAGTGTCCTCACGGTGTTCAGAGGTATCAGTTATTCTCTGTAAGGACACCTTTCCACGTAGCACATGGTGGTGAAGAAAGGACATTGGTGCAGTGTTAGTTCACATGCTGACCTGCAGAATGAAATGGTCCCCTGTGGAAAGGAGGCCAAATTGAGCCCATGTTTAATCACGGGAACAGCAATCCCTTCGTAAAACCTGGATTTGTACCACATCTGAGTCTCCTTTCCAGTGTCGTCTGTGAGCCTGGACATGAGGCTGGCAGGTTTAAAGAGGCTTTTTGAGTTCTCCTGCAGATTTCCTGGTGATAACAGTCAAAACCCCCATGCCCTTCAATCAGCCAGAGCCCCTGTTCTGAGTATTTACATGGTCTGAGATGAAGAACGCCTGCTGTCTGAGCAGTGCAAGATCCCTTCTCGTCTTGGAGTAAACCGTGGAATAATCCCAACCTCTTCTTTCTTGTCTAATAGGTGAAACTAGTTTGGTTTTTTGTTTTGTTTTCCAAGAAAGGGGCTGCTGTTCTCTTCTTGGTTGCTCCTGCAGCCCATGAAAGGCTGAGAGCCACCAGTGCCAGCACAAGCGTGGTTTCACACCACTGTAGCTGGCAGCAGCACAATGTGACCAAGAGACTGCGTGAGAGCAGCAGGAGTATTGGCGAGAGCGGGAGCTGCTCAGCTGAGCATTCAGAGCATCCTGTGGTGTGTCAGAGGTGGTTCTGGAGTGTGCCCCAGGGCTCCTGCTTCATTACAGTCACTATGCCTCCACAATGAGCTTAACCTGCTCTTGAGCTCCTGAGGTGCATTAAGAGGAGGTCCAGAATTGTGGCTGAGTCCTGTCCACATCAACATGTGATGATGTACGTGTGATAAAGCGCAGCTTGGCCCCAAGCTGTGAGTGGAAACCTTTCCTAAGTGGCCCTGTTCCTGTTACACAGTTTGCTCTAGGGCTGAATCAAAGCAGGGTCCTACACAAGTCTCTCCCCTGCTGTCCTGTGCAGCGCTATCAGTCTCTTGATTTCCATGAATTCCATTATTTATGGAACAATCCTTTTCCCATTGGCAGTCTTGCTGGTGTCTGCCTTCTCCCTGGCATGTGGGTGTCTTTACTCCAATTGACAGTATTTTCTCCTCTTTTATGCACACAGAATCAGAAAATCCCCTGCCCCTGACTTCCCCAACGTGTTGTCTGTCGATGGCCCTGTAACTTTGAGCTTGGACCAACACCCTTCTTGCACTGCCCTGTGAATCTGCTGGGGAGCCCCCCCCTAGAGCTGGGACCTCCTGGGCAGAAGTGGCTGCTCTCTTCCTGGCACCTATTGCCTGTGGTTTTGGGGAGCACCCTCTAGAAATCATCAAACCCTGGTAAAAAGTGACTGGAGGAAGTAATTGCTTCCAGAGGTTAGGAAGCTGATGGAGGGATAGTGGTCTTGGAAGTGCTTTTTCTGGGTAGGATGGCTTTGCAGGGCTTGTGCAGAAGCTTTGCTAAGTGGAGCATCAGCTGCCTGCATTTCAGGAGTTGCTGCTACAGAAGCTGCAGCAGGTCACTTCAGTGTGTCTAGGGTTAAGTCCCAGGTGCAGATCAGAAGAGGACAGAGGAGGCAGTGCTTTGGGAATTGCCTTGTGACTGTGAAGATTTGGAGCAGCTTCCAGGCCCGTGGGGAAGGAGCTGCTGTGCAGCTCTGGCTTTCCGAGCACAGCTCTCATTGCATTGAACTTCTTTCTGCAAATACCCACGAGATGTCAGCAGAAGCAGCTGTGATGGAAGCTCAGGCGGCTGCCACAGGACAAAGTCCTTGCTTTGTGCTGCATCCTCCCCACCACAGCTTAGCTGTAAGTCGCACTGCGACACGTGGGAGCTGACTCCTTGGAAATGGAAACCGGAGGAAAGGGAGGACAAGGATTTATTACCATGGCACTGACCTTGACAAGCCACCGTGCCCTGTCATTGCCTGGCAGTGACTCCTCAGTGCCATGTGCTAACTTTGAGGTGGTGGAGGCAGTCTTCAAGACGTCCAGGTTATGAAACTGCTGCTGTTGTTGATCGAGAGGCTGGGCCAGGAGGTAGTGGCATTGTTTGCTCCTGCAAATCTCTACCTCAGCTAGGAGCCAAGCTGGTCCCCATCCAAATGAGAGGATCCTGCAGAACCCTTCAGGTTCTGTCAGAGGCCCCATTTGCAGTGGCAGCTGAGAGTTCAGTCATTTATGGAAAGAGGCAGGTGTTGGCTTTGATAGTGCCTTTCTCCTGAGTGCCCTGAACTAACAGGATGCGCTCTGGGTGTCATTTCGGTACTGCCTTTGCCAGCTCTGTCTTTGGGTTTTGTCTGCTGTGAGCACTGGTTTGGTTTCCGTGGCTCACCTTCTGCCTCTGGAAAGCAAAGCAAGTGACTTGGCCAACCCCAGCTGGTGGTGGGCAGCTTTTCAAGGCCAGCTTCTTACCCAGCCTGACGGAGGTCTCGCAGATTCTCATCATTTAGGGGCTGAGGAAGGAGCAGTAGGATATGTGTGTATTTAGCGCTGGCTCTTGTGCAGGGATCAGTCCTGTAGCTGTGAGTCGTGGTGTGCCATGCCCTCGTGTGTCACGTTGCTTTCTGCTGCAGCAAAGCCAGGGTACAAGAGCTGAGGGGTTTGTGCTGTATCGTTATGCAGCCACCGTCTGTGTTTTAGGCCACCTGCAGGTTGCAGCCTGAACCTGACATGAAGCCAGGAGTGTTGCAGTGTCATGTTGAGAGCACTGCAGAGCTTTATTGGTGTCCTGGGTAGTGCCTATGGTAGTTTTCTATACTCTGACTCAGCTGCCATCCTATAGAGAACCTGCTGTCCTGGGCAGAGTGCTGGCTCCTGAGGTGTCCTGAGGCTCGTCCGCGTGTATCAGCAGCATGCAAGGGTGGGTGAGGAAGCACATCCTTTTATCCAGCAGTTCTCTTTCCTGGAGAGGAGCAGGCATGTGAAGAACCTCTTCAACAGCCTATTTTAATTTCCCAAGAGAAGTAACTTTCTGCTTTTATAGTCTGACATAGAGCAGTAATGAAGGGAGAAGTGATGAAGGTTTCCCAGTATAGTTCTGTCTTTGAAGAATGTGGTTTGGCCATGGAATAGTAGGATAAAGTGTAACCGATGATTTCCCCTGGCCTTCCGTCATCGGAATTCAACGCTCTGGCTTACAGCTTCAATGCCAATCCAGGAAATCTCTCTGTGGATGGACTGCTGAAAGTTTCCACCCCAATAGATTGAATCCCGCAGGATGGTGATTTCCTATCGGGGGCTCAAGAGACCTGAGTCTGTTAACTGCTGGGTCGGTTCCCTTGGGAGCGAGGATACGAGTGCAAGGCTCCAGTAGGGGTGCTGTATGAGGATTGTTCCTGAGAGCTGTGCTGATCCCTGGAAAAGGAGAGGGTTTAGTGCTAGTCCATAAGCTTGTCCCTCAGGTTCCTTAGGGGAGTGTCATCTGGCTGTGCCTTGGGGCCCAGCAGCACTTTGGATGTATGGAGATGTGTCCCTTGTGAGGATCGTGATGCATCACTGGATGGCTCCCTGGTGCTTCGTGGATGGCAAGGCATCATCCGTGGCAAGGGTATTTGTATGCTGCACCCCCATCTGATTAGCTTGTAAAGGAAGAAATGGCACATGCCCAAAGCTCTAAGCTCCCTCCTGCACTAGTTAGAGTGTGTCCAGAATGATCCCAGCAATCAGTGTGGTCTTGGTATGGAGCAAGTCATCCCCCCGGGACTTGGCCACTCTGACTAGCCCTGCAGGGACTCCTTTCCAATCGTCAGTGTTTGAGATGCGCCTTTGGGGTGTTCTCCAGGTTCTTGCTGAAGCTGTACTTTTTTGGTGCAGCGGCAGTCGCTGTTGTGATGTTGAGTTTGGGTTGTCTGGGGCCCGGATCAAATGCAGAGTCAGAGAGATGCCTTGAGGCACTGAGCCAGCTCCAGTTGCCCTGGCAAGAGGAATAGGGATGCAGGAATGGGAGGAGGCCAGGACAGCAAGGGCTTTGTGTCATGAGCAGTGTCTCCTGTCCCACATGGAGACTTACTCTAGGTTTTGAGAAGAATCCAAGTGACTTTCTTCTTTCGGACTTTCCAGTTATTGGTCGGTTGGTGTTTGAAAGGGTTCTTCTCCAGCTGTCCTTCCCTGTGTTCTCCTGACTCAGAGCAGGTTGTGCATTAGGGAATTACTTGCAGCTGCAGACCACTAACTCCCCATGTTCTAGCTCTTTAATTTTTGTGGGGGCTGTCCTCTAAGCTGTAAGTGCTAAGTCAGTGGGAAGAACCATAGTTAGCGAATATTTATGCTGCAGGAGTGCTGGAGGCTCCACTCAGTTCAAGGCTCTTGTGGACAAATTCCGGAGAATACCCAACAGCAGAGCAGAATCAAAGCCTGGCGGTGCTGATAGAAAAAGAACTCTGTTCTTTTCACCTGCTTCCATAAACTGAATGTTTAATTCCTGTAGAGCATTGGATGGCATTGTTTAGTGGGAGGTGTCCCTGCCCATGGCAGGGGGTTTGGACCTCGATGATCTTGAGGTCCTTTCCAGCCCTAACTATTCTATGATTCTATGATTATTACAGTTACCAGAGGTGTAGCTGTTTATGTCAGCTGCATTTATAACGCTAGGGGCTGAAGGGCTGTAAGCGGTGCCCTTGTTTAAACCAGTTGCAGGAAGTGAGAGCCTTTAGAAACAGGGATGCCTCCTGAAATGTGTGACAAGGCTTCCTGGGAGTGAGCGCCAGTGCCAGGATCTTCTGGGAGAGGAGCAAAGAGAGAAGACCCTGAGGAAGCAGCAGAGAATTGCAGAAACTGGTAGCATGGCCCGGACATAAATCCCTGATCAAGAGCTCAGTCCCTTCTGATGGTCACAAAATGCCCTTTCCGGGTGGCGGTAAAGGCGAGGGACTTCGGAAGGTGTTTCTGCAGCTGCTTCCAAGCTCTCCTATGAATTCTGTTGACAAGTGTTGCTTGCTCCTTGCTCTGTGCTGATGCTGTAAATAAAGGCTTACGGGGCTGTAGTGGAAACCAGAATGTGATGTTTGAAGATAAATGGTTTGCTGTCACTTCCGTTTCAGGAGGGAGATATCTTGCCGAATTCTTCACTTGAAATGAATGTGATCTTTAAGCCCAAAGAAGCCAGAGTCTACCAAGAGACAGTCTACTGTGACATCTCAGGTACAGCTCCTTCCTCCTGCTCCTGTTCCCACAGAGGAGGCGCAAACGCTCTTCCAGCCCGCTCAGATCTCATGTAGTTCTGGAGGGCTCAACAGGGCAGTGGTGGCACATGCTGCTGTCTCTGCGGTTCCCCATGGTCTCCTGTCCTAGGCCAGGGCTCAGGATGCCTGGCTCTGGCTTCCTGATCCCAGAAGAGGCAAAGCAGTGAAGGAATAAGCTTTCCTGCCATGGGTTTGCCAGCATTTGCAATGCAGCTTTAGTGAAGGAGCACCAGGCCCCTGTAGACCATTTACCTCCAAGATGAGTCTTTGTTGCGTGGCTTTCTTCTCCTCCTCGTGCTGCTCGCTTTGTGTGCGGAGTAGAATGGGATGGCAGCGAGACCCCAGCCAAAATTTGAGCCAGGATTCAGGCACCTTAGGCTGCTCCAGTGGCTGAGAGCAGCTTTCAGGCTGAAGATCTCGTGCTCTGTCATCTCTATGCAAATGTAAGGGAAAGAGCCCACCTTGGAGTTTAGCTGTAAGCCTTGAGGTCTCGGTTGCCTTTGCACCAAGGGATCTGCACGTTAGCAGTACATTTATGGCTTCTGTGATCTGCTCAGTGAGAAGGCTGTCTTTCCATAACTGGAGAGAGACTCTTCATCGGGGTCTGGAGTGATAAGACAAGGGGTGATGGGTTCAAGCTTAAACAGGGGAGATATAGTTTAGATATACAGAAGAAATCCTTTCCCGTGAGAGTGGTGAGGCACTGGAAGAGGCTACCCAAGGAAGTTGCTCCATCCCTGGCAGTGTTCAGGTTCAGGCCTTGACGGGACTTGGAGCAACCTGGTCTAGTGGAAGGTGTCCCTGTCCATGGCCGGGGGTTGGGACTGGATGATCCTAAGATCCTTTCCAATGCAAAGCATTCTGTGATTCTAAGACAGCAGCCCAGGGATTCAGTTAGAAATGAGAAACCAGCCCCAAGGCATATCTCGTGAGGGACGAGAAGGGTCCCATATCTTCTCCTGGAGCATGTAGAGCTGGTCCCATCCAGCCCAGGGAGCGGCAGCAGCGCTGAGACAACCTGGAAACTGCCGGGGAGCAGAGGGAATTGCACTCACAGGGATTTCCCTCCACAGGCTGTGAGACCAGGGTGCCTCTGTGCATCAGAGGGGAAGGCGTCGGGCCCCAGGTGAAACTCAGCTGTGAGCAGCTGAGCATCGGGAAGGTGTTTGTCGGATCAAGCCACAGCTACAGGGTGAGCAAGACAGATCGCAGGGGATGGGGTGGATCCGGATGGCTCCTGGGCAGCAGTGAGCCTCGTGGAGCTGTGGGATGGGTCTGAATCAACTTGGTGGTGCTGAGCAGGTCCTTGGCACTGCCGGTCAAGTGGACTGCTCTGTGTCAGGGGAATAAACCCAGAGGGCCTCTGTTTGTGTGAAGTTATCACTGCTTTGCATGAAAAACCCCCGAGGCAGAACTTGTCTTGTTGTATTTGGCAGCAGCGCTCAGCATCTTCTGCCTTTCACAGATGTTAATTGCTAAATTTGAAAAGAAATGAGCCTTCCGTAAGCAAGGAGGGTTCCTCATGTGTTTCCATGTTGCTTTCTTGCTGCTGCTGCAGGTGCTCCTGCTCAACAGAGGAGTTATTGAGACTCCCTTCAGCGTGGTCTATCCGGAGAGAGCTGTGGGCTGCTGCTTCACCTTTACACCCCGGGAGGGCATGCTTTTGCCTTTCGAGCATCAGGTCATCTGGATCTCCTTCAATGCCACTGTCCTGGGGCAGTTCACAGAAGAATTCCAGTTCAGTGTGAAGGGATCCCCTGAGCCTCTGATGCTGACTGTGAGGTGAGGAGGGTTCTAAGAGCTTGCTGGTCACATCTGTAGCTCTCTCTGGGTAATCATCTCCCACCTACCTCATTTGCTGATGGAGCAGAGAAAGAAAAGGCTTGTCTGAGGTCTTAATCTTGGCTCTCATCCTGGCATCCCCACACTAAGAGCCCACACTAACCTTGACTCCAGTTTGACCCTGACTGCTTGCAACTACAGCAGCAAATGAAATGTAGTTGTCGGCAGGAGGGAGTCATGGAATAGTTTGGGTTGAACACACCATTTGCTGTGGTCCTTGGTTTTGAACTGAGAGGCGGAGCTGGCATTGATTGGCATCAACCATGAAATAAATCAGTGGGTGTTGTGCAGCTTCATGTGGTGATTCAAGTGGATGTTTTGAAGTCCTGGAGTCCGGAGCCTTAAAGTCTGGTGAATTTAAGGGCAGATGAGGTGATGTGGTGGGTTCAGGTTTCATTATCCCTACAGCTGCTTGAAAGGAGGATGGAGCCAGGAGGTGGCTGGTCTCTTGTCCCAAGTAACAAGGGAAAGGACAAGAGGAAACGGCCTCAATCTGTGCGGGGGAGTTTCAGACTGGATGTTAGGGACAATTTTTCCCCAAAAGAGTGGTCAGGCATTGGAACAGGCTGCCCAGGGCAATGGTGAAGTCACCGTCCCTGGAAGTGTTCCCGAACCATGTAGACGAGGCCCTTAGTGACATGGTTTGGTGGTGGCCTTGGTAGCGCCTGGGTGACAGTTGGACTTGATGATCTTAAAGGTCTTTTCCAACGTAGATGATTTTGGGATTCTGTGTTGGCTGGTTCAAGACATGTTGCTCTTGGATGTGTCAGGGGGTGCACCGGTGATAAGCTGATGCTTTCCTCCAAGATTGAACTGTTCACTGTGTTGAATTGTTGCTGCTGTTGTCAAGGGATGTTTGGGGCTCCCCTGTCTTCATGTCTCAAAGTCCTGCCTCCATAATGATTGCGTGGATCAAGATCTTGTGAGAAAGGTGTTCCTGTACTCCATGGAAAGAGCAGTTCCAGCTAAGAAATGCCAAATCAGGAAACCTGTGGCTGGGAAGGGTAGTTACATTGACTCTGCTTTACTGGGGACACCCCTGTGTCCAACACATTACGGAATGGGAAACCGAGGCTAAGAACCATCACTTGTTTGGTGTCCTTCATCAGGCATCAGCAACTTGAGGGCATACCCTGCATGACACTGTGCCCCAAGCCCCACCAGCAGCTATGGGCTACTGAGCACTTTGCTTTGGCTGCCTCCTGTCCACCTGGATGCCGTGCTGAGCGTGAGGGTGAGGGGTTAATCTGAAACCCCCTGAGGTTCTCAGACCAGCTTTTACCCACCGGAATGGTAAGGAAAGCTGAAGGCTTTGCAGTTCTCTTTAACCAAGGCAATGTCTCCTCTGCCTTTGTCCTCACAGTGGCTGTGTCATTGGACCGGCGTTTCATTTCGATGTATCGTGCCTCTGCTTCGGTGAAGTCTCCTTTGGTGAGTGTGCCCTGGTCTTGGGCTGCAGGGTGAGAGGCCTGAGCCTCACCCAAATGGAGCACTTGGCCAGAACAGCATTGTCACTTGTGTTCCTCCATAGCCACCTTCCACATGTTGAAACCAGGACTGCCAGCTGCTCAGGCGCTATTTTGCCATCATGAGATCAAACAGAAGCAGATAGAATGGCACAGAACCAATTGAATGGTTCAAATAGAACCAAAGGAGTAGAAAGTCAATGTTCTCTGGTGTCCCTCACAGTCAGTCCAGCCCCAATCTCCCAGTCTTTGGCAACAGAATGACTGTGAAAGTCCTTCTTGTCCTGGGACAACTGGAGAAGGGAGTTGAAGGCAAAGTTGTAGCTTGTCCTGGGTGAATGTTGCTGTTGTGAGGCAAGGGCACCATTTAGCCACCTGACCATTAGTGTGAGAAATTAGTTAGTGCTGTGAGGCCAACTCATTGTGAGCTCCCAGGTAGCATGCCCAAGCAGTAGCTCTGCATTGGGCACCTGTGTCTTCAGACATGGGCTCCTCCTTCCCCACCCAAAGGCCAGCTCTGCTGACAGAGCTGGTGGCTGTGCACCCAGAGCATCTCCACTGAGATGCAGATTCTGGTTCTTCATCTCAGTCTGACAAAGGGCTTCTCACTGAGATGGTCTAAAGTTTAAATGTGAACTCAGCCCCCCATGTCGGTTGTGATTGTGTCAGTGGCTTCCATTATGGAAAGCAAGTACCAAAGCTGAAGCGATGTCAGCCTTTGTGGGGTAATGAAAGCCAGTGTGCAGCATGGCTGTGTGTCCTCCCTCCTTCAGGAGGGTGAGACACAGGTTCTGCTTGTTCTTGAGCAAACATCAGGTTTGGCTCCAGTGAAATAGGCTGGGAGTTGTCACGGGCTCTTGGTTGTCTTGGTTGCCCCAAACGTCATCTCTTTGATGACAACATGCTGCTTTTATCTTTTGAAAACTGTGGGAGTGTTTGTGGAGTTCATGGGGACTTTTCTGGATTGACTTTTCGGAGTAAATGCTCTGGATGCACCGTCATCGTTGAGAAGGAATTGGTGCTGGTTTGGGGGAGGTGAGAGCTCCTCACAGTTAGAGGGAGACGCTTGTGGTGTTCAGCATGGCACAGAGTGGGCATTTCTGTGTGACCAGCATTAAAGGGAACTTAATTGACGACGGCTTCCCCACAGAGCTTCTCAATCAGCTGTAATTGCCATTGAAAGGAGGCAAACTCCAAGCGCAGTTTTCTCACAGGAGGATGTCCACACCAGGAATCACAGGATAACAAACTCCTGTTGGTGTCCTTTTGCCAGGCTTTCCTCGCACCCTGTGCTGCCGCCTCACTAACACGTCCTCAGTGCCCTTCAGCTTCAACCTTCGCATTCCTGGCGACGGCTCGGGAGCGCCCAGCGTGACCAGTTTTGCTCAGGTGTCAGACAGCACTGGTCTGTCGTGGAGAAAGCAAGCCCGAGGTGCCAACAAGCCATCTGAGTTTACCATCAGGCCCTTCACAGGGACCATCTGCTCCAAGGGACACTTGGATATCCAGGTATGGGAAGAGCTCAGCCCTGTGTGCTTCAGAGGTGGAGCTGGAGCTTCAGTGATGTTGAGGGGGCTTCAGCACTGCTGGCTCTGAGCATCTGCGAGTAAGAGATCTGCACTAGTGTTGGGCTTTACATCTGCCCTGGCAACCGCAAAGTGTATTCAGTAATTCCACTATTGTCCAAAGACTTCTGTTACTGCCAGAGACTGTGCTCTACACATGAACCAGCGGAAGAATTAAGGCAAACATCATAGAATCCTGGCCTGTTTTGAGTTGGAAGGGACCTTACAGCTCATCCAGTTCCAACCCCCTGCCATTGGCAGGGACACCTTCCACCAGACAAGGTTGCTCCAGGCCATATCCAAACTGGCCTTGAACAGTGCCAGGGATGGGGCAGCCACAACTTCTCTGGGCAGCCTGTTGCCAGGGCCTCAGCACCTGCACAGGGGAGAGCTTCTTCCTGATATCTCATCTTCTTAATATCTACTAAATCCTCCCTTTTCTTGCTGTGGAGCAAGATCTGGAGGGCACTGCATATGGACGGTGGGTGTTGGGAGGGACGAAGTATTTGATTCTCTTGTCTTCCAGGTCACGCTGTGCTCCAACACCGTGAAGAGATACAAGCTGGCCCTGGTGGTAGATGTGGATGGTGTTGGCAAAGAGGTGTTATCACTGCCTGTCAGAGCCAGGTACCAGCATTTCCCTTGCAGCCCATCTTCTTTGCCGGTGCACCTGCCACAAGCAAGTGGTGCTGCCTTGCGTAGAGCTGTCTGGCTCCAGCTCCAAATGAGGAGCGTTGCTCAGTGAGCTAGTTCTGCCCAGCTAGACAGGAGAACAGCAGCGCATGGAAAGCAGTGCATGATGAGCAGCACTTGTACTCTGGCACAGGCACAGCCCGGAGCCTTTTCCTACAAGGAACAGTGATTATATTCCTTATTGGCCTGCTCTGGGGGGTTGAGGTGTAATGTTCCCAAAGGGCTGCCTCTCCTCCTTCCTGCAAGTGTTGGACTTGTGCTGGGCTGTGACCAGAATCCAACACCAGTTTGGGCCACAGGGAGCAGCTGCTGCAAGCTGTTGTCTGTCTCAGTTACGGAAGGGGCGTGCGGATGGGCAAGGGCTTAGGGCAGGAGTGGTGAGGGAAAAGTAAAGGCGAGATCTTAGGAAAGACAAAGTAGTCCTTGGTGTGGAAGGTGAGCTCAGGTTTTTCTGCTTCCCTCTGGCTCTGTTGAGCATTGATATTCTCAGACTTAAGCTAAAAGTTGTTCTTGCTTCAGCCAGATTCAGGCCTGTTGTGCTGCGGTGGGTGTCAGCTCAATGACAAGAGGGATGCAGTTGACCGGTGCTGTTCCCTCTCCCAGGCAGAGTTGTGCAGTCAGTGCCTGGGCTGCAGCTGTGTAGAAGAAGTGCAAATGGGAGCAGCTGGTGTGTGGACCCATAGGGAAAGGACCAAGACAGCCCCAGGGCCTGGGAGAGGGTTATCACTCATGGCACGGGGCAGGTGGTGGCCTGTGCCCTCCGTTGCTGGGGTAAAGGGCTGGATTTCAGGCAGGGACACAGCAGTGTTTTCCCTGGGACACTGGAGCCTGGTGTTCCTGGAGCCTTGGCGAGCGCTTCTCCTCAGTAGGAAAGCTCCCTCAGAGCTCACACCTTGCTGGGACCGTTGGGAGGGTCCTTGCAAGCCTGCTGGGGCAAAGGAGGGGCAAAGCTGAGCTGGGACAGGGCACGGTGCTCTGCCTGGGCACTGGGCAGCTTTTGTGATGCTGAGTCTCAGGGTCCGCCCCTCTTTTGCAAGAGGTTGTTGGGTAAAAAGACATTAAAGGCTGTTAGTCACTGTAGGGGTATTAAATGTCTATTTGGCAGTGACAAATGTGTCATGCTCCATTTGGTGCTCATTGAGAAGTAAGCAAGTAAGCAACACTGTCTCAGAATCTAATTCCCTTTTGCTCATCTCTCTGCCTAGATGTGTAATTCCCCCGCTGCGAGTGCTCCACCCTGCTGTGCTGTTTGGACGATGCTCTCTCAAAGTCCCTTATCAGCAGATGCTGACCCTTGTGAACGACAGCAACCTTCCAGGCTGCTACTGGGCTCTTCCTCAGGTTTGGCATCCCATCCTCCTCGTGCCTCCAATGTCGCCTAGGGGTTCGTTAGGTAAAAAGCAGGTTTGGTTAAGATGTTGCTGGTTTGTATTCAACCCTAAAGGTTTGCTGGGAACAGGAGCCTACCTGAATATCAACTTCAGGGAGCAGCTTAAACTCTCCAGGAAGCAGATTATATTCTAGTTTTCGAGATGCTTTCAATGCAGGAGAACTTGTAGGGCTGTGAAAAGCTGCTGCAGGGAGGCTGCCAGCACAGGATGGGGGTTGTGGATGCAGCAGCTTTTGGAGCCCCTCAGGATGCTGAACCCGTACAGGTCTTGCATCTTGAGTTGTGCCTTTCTGCTTTCTCCTAGGGATTTTTAGACGTGTGTGAGTTGCCGTTGTGGTAGATGTTAAAGAGTTGGAAGTTTCCTCAAAGGTCACTCTCAAGTCATGTTTGATTCTGTCCGTTATAGGAGAACAAGGCTGCTGCTGCTGTGTGGTACTCCAGCCCTGAGCCACGTGGGATTATCCAGCCTCACAGCTCAGTGGAGATCCCATTTACACTGGAAGTCCAGGTGACGGGAAAGCAGGACACCGTTGCTGGTGTTGCAGTGTTTGGGAGTGAAGAATCCCCACTGGTGAGTGCTGGGGCAGAGGTGTGCCTTTGTGCCTCTCATCTTGGTGGGATGTAAAGCGTACAGGGGTTCTTCCAGAGAAAATGATCTGTGGCTGCTGTCTACAAGGAAAGAAGGGATTCATGGCATAAGCAACACTAATGCCTGGAGAAGAGGGAGGCTGGTATCCCCTTAGGTGGTGTGTCTGACAGTTCCATGTGCCAGCATGGAAGTATCTGACACAGCATTTAATTACGGGTATGTGAGACAGGATAACAAGGCTAATCTGAAACCCAGAGCAATCCCTGGCTCTTGTACTCTGCTGCGTTTGTTACAGCTGAACAGCAGCTGCTGCTTCATTAGAACGTGTGTTGAGAAGCAGGCAGGGATACCCTGAATCCTGCTACATCCAGCGCTGTGTTGGAAACGGTGCCAAAGGGGTGTTGTGTCCAGAGCTGGAATGCAGCTTTGCTGAAAGTCAGGTCCATCATGCATGAGCAGCATCCGTCCATCAGATCTCCTTGCCAAAAGCCCCACCAAGAGCACCAGAGTTTCCACACCGCTTGCATCTGGAGCACCGAGACTTTGTTTGTCCACCAAGCTTGGAAGTGGATGAGGCAAAGCCTTCCTGGGCTGAAGCCTGCTAAAAGATGTTGTTTGCAACAACAGCAATGACAACAAAATGTAGACAAGAGGATGGTGTCTGTAGTCTCCGGGCTTCATCTGGCTGACACTGAGAAGAAATCTAGTTAATGAAAGTTTAATTTGAAATGCTAACTTTCGAAGCAGCTGTTTTAAAATGTCCTGTCAAATCTTGGAGCATGAAAGAGGATGTCAGAGGGTTGCTGGGAACCTGAAGCTTTCTGCAACGGAAAATAAGGCCGACATTTTGAAAGTGCTTGCAAGGATTTAAACTTTTCTTAAAGTGAACAGAAATGCTGCTACTAAATGCCCTGGATGCCCCCAAGTGTCTCCACTCCACCCTGTTGTGGGTATGCATGTAAACCAGTCAACAGGAAGGGCAGGCAGTGCTGGGAGGTCTGAAGTTTGATCACAGTTGCTCTTATGAGCAGCTTCTATTTATATAGAAGGAATATTTCCCTTGAAGAGGAAAGTTTCTCCCCACTAGAATAACCAGTTGTTTAACTGTGAGCTGCTTTTGAAGTACTGGTTTCTTGCCCGGCTTTTACCCTTGGACTAGCAGTTTGTAGTTCCAAAGTTCACCTTAACTCAATCTTTTTGATGTGGAAGTGAACATGTCAATCTTTTGGCCAAAGGGTGAGCATTTCAGCTGGAGGATCGTGGCTGTCCCTAAAGACACAACACGTGGGACTGAGTGACCCTGTGTCCGGTCAGTCCATCCTCAAGGCACCGTGCTCATGCTCGGCTGCTGCTCGCAGCCAGCAAATGCTGGTCAAAACCTGGCTGGGTGTTGCCTGCACAGATGGGAGTTTCTGGGTGTCATTTTCTCTAGGTCTTCCTTATGGCTTGAGTGCAGCTTCAGGAGTTCCCTGGTAGCTGACTCCTCCAGAGCTTTCCGGGCCAGCAGAACAGCCGCTGTGCTGTTACACATCCTGTGCTGGTGGGAAGTCCTAATGTGTGGATCATCTGATGCAAACCTGAGCTCAGGGGAGTGGCTGCTATATATTCTAGAAGGCAAGATATTGCAGCATCTCAGACTGGTTTGGGTTGAAAGGGACCTCAAAGCTCACCCAGACCCAACTCCCTGCCACGGGCAGGGACACCTTCCACTAGAGCAGGTAGCTCCAAGCCACATCCAAGCTGTCCTCGAACAGTGGCAGGGATGGGGCAGCCATAGCTCCTTTGGGCAGCCTGTGCCAGGGCCTCACCACTCCTCACAAGGAACAACTTCTTCCCAGGATCCCATCTTGATCTCCCCCCCGTCAATTTAGAGCCATTCTTCCTTGTTCGGTCCCCACAGGCCCTTGTCCAAAGCCCCTCTCCAGGTTCCTAGTTGGCCCCTTTAGGCACTGGAAGCTGCTTTAAGGTCTCCCCAGAGCCTTCTCTTCTTCAGGCTCTACAAGCCTGCTTAAGCTTTGGGGTGTTTGGAGCTGGGGAAATCCAGCCCGACTGGATAAATTCTCATTGGTTTTAGTGATGTGAGAAGAGGGTTTAGCAAAAGGATCCACATTCCTCCTCCGCTAGTCTGTGCCACTTCTGCGGGACCAAACTGCTGGGTCTCAGGCTGTCAAGAGAAAAAAGTACTGCTCGAATGATGCAATTAATAATGTCTCGATGCAATAAGTAATTAATGCTAGGAATGCACACAAGCACAAATGAGAGGCAGCTAACTTGCGTGATCTCTACTCTGAAGAGCTTTGCTGCCGTCCTATGGTGGTTTTCACAGGAGAAGCTTTGGGAAGGTTGGGGAAGTTGCTGTGCAGTGTGGCTGTGCAGCCGCAGCAGTGAGGCAGGGTGGTTTATGGCATGATGGAGCAGTACAAGGAGCAGGCGTAGGGACAGGGTAGAGGAAGGAGAGCTGACAGCATGCAGGAGGTGTGAAAAGCATGCATGGGAGATGAGGGTTCGGTATCCCCTCCTAATGGGATCTTGTGGCTTTCAGATCCGCAGGGACCACTCCAGATGCCACCTTTGCTCCAGCCTCACAGCACTGAAAGCTTCAAACAGTCAGAACTCCCGCAGCCTATGAGTACCCTTAGAGCTGTCCAGTCCTTCTAAACTTTCCCTATTGTTTTTTTCTCTTTCCTGCCTGCCTCCTGGAGCAGAAAATCCATTTACTGAGCACTGGAGAAGGACCAGTTGTCCACGTGCACCCAAGTGAGATAAATTTTGGCAGCATCCAAGTTCTAGAAGATGCTTCCCGAACCGTCCACCTCTCCAATCAGTCTGTCATCCCTGCATCCTTCTCGGCAAAGATGGTAAGTGTCTCTGGGGCTGTTTTCCAGTGCAGGTGACTGGCCCATAGCAGCCTGTGACTGGATTATTTATTTATATGCAACACTGCCACATCACTGTCTGAGAGAGAAAGCAAGATGTTCCATCCCAGTGCAGCAAGAGGAGCCTGGCTCTGGGGGCGGTTGTAGCTGGGGCAGCTGTCAGTATAACAGAGTTTGCAGAGATGTTGGAGCAGAAAGGAGTTAATTTCTGCAAGTTCTCCCTTTGTTTTGTGGAAGGCATTTAGCTGTGAGAGTCTTTTGTTTTGAAACTGAGAGGTCTGTCCTCAAGGTGCTTGCGGTGAAGTGGGTTTCACACCTCCTGGGGGTCAAACGAGGACAGTGGGTCAGCCTGACAAGGCGGGAATGCTCTAGTTAGGGCTATGGCTTGATCAAGTGCAGCTGCATTTGTAATGTGGAGTTCTGCTTCCCCTGTCACTTGTGCAAGGCCAGAGTGACCAGATCACTTCAATGAATCAGGTATAAGTAACTTCAAGAGAAGTGATTGTGGTGTCTCCTCAGTCATCCCTTAGGGCAGCTATCCCTCCCTTCCTCCCTCTCTCCTTCCCTCCCTCCATCCCTTCGATGCACACTGGTGTCCATTGTAACCATATTGTGGAAGCTTTTATTCATGATGAACGTCTGTGCTGGGATAAGAGTCTGGTCGTCGTGGTGAACTTCTGAAGTGATGGATCCCAGCCCTTACTGGTTACTCAGGGACTCTGATGTCCAATAGCACAAGCTGCTACAGGGTCAGAAATAGCCACTGTCTTTGTGTATCCAGTGCATACAGCTATAGCATCATTTTCCGGGGCCCTCAAGGATAAGCAAGTAGCAGGAATGTTATCAGAGATTGAGTATTTGTCTTGGAAGTGGGGGGATTCTGTAGTGTGGCTCCAAGAGGTTTCTTGTGTCTGGGACACAGGCTGGATTGGGTGCAGGCAGAAGCTGACCTAGAAACCCAAGAGGATGTGTCTCGGCGAGCCTTGTGGCCCTGGCAGGTGTCCTGTTCAGCACTGCGCTGTGCTGCCCCTTGGAGCCAGAGCAGATGCTGACTGAAAGAATGAGGACAGGATGCAAATCCTCCTCCCCTGGCATGGGCTGTTGGCCTGGCCAGGCCCAGCAGGGCTGTGCTGGGTCACCCCAGGGTGTTGAAGGTCTGGCTCCGTCGAGACACCCGTCCTCATTCCTCAGGAATAGTTTCTGGGGTACAATTTTCTGCCCAGCTTGTTGCCGAGCTTTGATAAATGAGCTTTGTCAGAGAGCAGAGCTCTCAGGGCTCCTTTCCAAGCAAGCTGCCCTGTGTCAGCATGAATCAGAGAAGTTGTACATAAAAGTCAATGGAATCTTCACGCCCACTGTCTTGGTATGGACGTGTTGACTGGGCAGCCCTTGGCTGGTGGCAGCCAGGTCCGTGGTTTCCATCCTAAATGAGTGTTTGGTTGTCTTCCAGGCTGGCAAAAACTCGTGCTGGCGTATTGGACCCAGCCAAGGAGTGATCCCTGCCAAGGCCGAGGTGTCTTTGGCTGTGACGGCAAACTTGGATGACATGAAGCAATTCAAGGACGAGGTGGTGCTGTTGATTGAGAACAGTCGTGCCTACGTCATCCCTGTCCAGGCTGTTGGCATTGGCACCACGATTGTCATTGACAAACCCTTTGGCCCGGAGCTCAACCTGGGACCCTGCTTCAGGTAGGGAATCTCTCGGCTCCCGCTTCCCCATGGGCTCAGCAAGGAGGAGTTCTGCTGCAGTCCCTCAAGCTTCTTCAGTGCTCAAGGTCCTGGCTCTGCTTCCCTGAAGCCACAAGGATTCCTTTAGAAACATTTTATGGCCATTTGAAAGTCGTTAGCTACTCTGAAAAGCCACCAAGCTGGAAACCAGTTGCTAAATTGTTGCTGAATTGTCTTTAGTCATAATCCAGTTGTTTCCTGACTTTATCAAACAAAGATCTGGAGGAAAAGAGCAGGTCCTGGAAGCCTCCAGCTGGGAAATGCTGCATTACAAGCATGAACATCTTTGCAGTGATGTTGCTTGCTTTCCCATTCCCTCTGGAGTACAATCTCACAACAGCAGCAAGCCTGGGCAGTAGCTTGTTAGCAGCTCCTCGGCTGAATGAATGGTGCTGGTTTATTTCCCCTCTGCCCGGGAGCCCTGGAGGAGCAGCAGAAGTTCTTTGCCCTGTGTCACCCCCTGTTGGCTCCTGTACCCCACTGCATGCCCGGTTGCTCTTTATTAGACATGGTGGCTCTTTCCTGGTTTCTCCTGCCTGCTTGCCGAGGCACAGGCAAGCGAGGGTGAATAGAGAACCAGCTCTGGAAAGGGGAGGAAGCGTGGAAGTGCAGAAGTCTGCTGAGGTGGAGTGGGATAAATGAAGAGTCTTAATTGAAATTGCTGAGCTGGAAGGAGAAGATTCAGTGGTCCCAACGTGTGTGTCGGAAACCAGGCATGTTCTTAAAGACAGGAGAAAAAAGGCTGTTTGCCTTGTGTTGGAGGCCTCCTCAGACAGGAAGAACAGGGGTGCCTGTTCCTTTCTCTGGCTGCAAAGAGGGTCTGTGGTGCTCTGATACCTGAATTCTTGGGGTAGAAAGAGCAGGTTTACCCTACCTTAAGCACTTGGGATAGATTTTGGGGGATTAAATACGCACCCATGAGCGATCCACATAAGCAGGGACATTGCAGGAAGGTTGGTGCTTGTGCAGAGATTGCTATGCTCAGTGCAGCCACAAAGTGAAATACGACAGAAGGGGCAGTGTCCCTGTGATTCATGTCGTTGTCCTCTGCCCCCCTTTATGACTTTTCCTGTAGGCTCAGTTAGGAGCTGTTGCCATTGCTGTCAGCTGCAGAGCTGCCACCAAAGGGTGGTACGTTGGGGGCCATGAGGGTTGGATGCTCCCTAAGAGACGCCTCAGAGGCATGAACAACAGCTCCCAAGGGGAAGGTGGAATGGCAGCGAGGCTGTTCCTCCACCCACTTGCAGCTGGGACAGGCTCTTCGTGAAGCTCTTCCTTGCTGGGTGCAAGCAGAGCAGCTGCTGGATGGTGACAAACCTAGGGGCAACCAAGGTCTGGCTTTTGGTGAAGCCTTGCGCTCGGTCAGCCTTCTTGGAGGTGGTTTTGTTGCCGAGTGTGCAGCCAGGTCATGCCCTCAGGGTGCTGAAGCTGGGTGACCACTGGCAAATAGCAGCTCCCCTGCCATTTTGTGTCTCTGCTTCTTCTGTAGCCTGGATCCCTGCAGTTACCGCTTCAAGATGACAAACAAAGGGCGACGCACCCATCTGCTCTATTGGAGGGCAGAAGGTGGCACCACACTTCAACAGTGCAATCGTCTCCCTCCCATCAGTAACACCAAGGGCAAGGTTTCCTCCTGCGGCGCCGTGTTTACGCTTCAGCCACTGAGGACGGAGCTGATGCCCGGCCAGACAGCTGAGATGGTGCTGGAAGGCTCCTGCAGAACCCCTCAGGTGAGTTCCCCATCAGGACATTTCTGCAGCCTCTTGACAATTGCCTGAGCAAATGAGCAAGTGCTTTTGAGAACCTGGTTTCACGCCATAAGTTGCTGTGGCAGCACCAGCTGCTTTCCATGCTCGCCACCATCAGTTGCTGAGGCTTTTTGAGTTCCATGGCTACCATGAAGTCAGCTTGCTGGTAGCCTGAAGGAACTGTCGCCCCAGGCTCTGTCCAGCCTGGCCTTGAACACTGCCAGGGATGGAGCATTCACCGCTGCTTTGGCAACCTGTGCCAGTGCCTCACCATCCTCACAGTAAAGAACCTCTTCCTTCTATCTAACCTGAACTTTCCCTGTTTGAGTTTAAATCCATTACCCCTTGTGCTGTTGCTGCAGTCGCTGCAGAATAGTCCCTGTCCAGCATCCTTGTAGGCCCCCTTCAGACAGCAGAAGGCTGCTCTGAGGTCTCCATGCAGTTTCTCTTCTCCAGGCTGAACAGCCCCAGTTTTCTCAGCTGGTCTTAAAGTTACAGGTAGGCTGGGAGCCCAGGCAGAAAGTAACTGAAGGAATGCCAAGTTGTCTGTGTGGGGAAGCAGCGAGTGAAACAAAACAGCCAGGAAGATAGGGAGTGTCTGCGAGCAGCCTTGATCTTCCTGTGTAGACAAACACGGGCCGGGAGCTTGTCTGGCACGGAGAGCAGGACAAGAGAAATGAAGCCAGTGTGCCAGCTCTAATGATCCGAATGACATCCGTCCACATGGGAAACTGTTCCAGGGATCATTAGAACTGACAGCTTGACTTGTGTCAGCATTTCCATCACCACTAACCCCAGCCCCACAGCCAGCCCCAGTGTTCCGAGGGCAGGCAGGTCTTGCAGCACCCTTGGGTGGCAGCTCAGAGGGGCAGATTTCAGCAGGGCCACTGAGTGTTCTCGTGCCTGGACCCTTCTTTCCAGGGGAAATCCAGCTCTGCAGAGGAGCTCCTATCTGACCCTGGTGTGCATTGCCTGGCTCCAGGAGCGCTGGCTCAAGTGTTTAAGTGGATGTGGAATAAATCTGCATTAAGCTCCTGCTGCTGCTAGAGTTTGAGAGGTGTTTTAAAGGATTGCCTCAGTGGTAGCTTGAGGAAGACTTGATTTCTCCCCTGGTTGACTCCAGTGGGACTGTCCCTGCACAGTCCTGAGCCCATAAGGCTTTGCTGAAGGGGGGAAGAAGGAACCAGAAAGCAAATGAAGTGGTCAGGCCAGTGGTGAGGATGTCTTGCCTGGAAAGCCAAATGGGCATCTATGAGCTCAGCTGTGGCTACCTGGCTCCTGCAGTCCAAGCCAAAACCCTGGGATTGGGTTTTCCACCTTCCCTGGGTCGTGAGAACTTCATACACTTGAGGTTGGTTAGAAGCCCGAGCCCCTGCACTGCACGTGCAGCACAGATGATTCTGAAGTCTGTAGGCTCTGAGGAGGAGTTGGGTTGTGGCGGCATATCAGAGGGAAAAGAGGAATAAAGGGAGGAATGTGGGGAAGTGAAACCATGAGGAATCAGGAAAAGAGTCTTGGATGTAAGAGCATCCAGCTTAAGTGGAGAGTTTTCGTGCCAAGTGGAAGGCATGTCTTTGCTGGGGAGGTTTGGTTTAAAACCAGCTCTAGGAGGACACAGTACATCCTAGGAAGGCAGGCTGGCTGTTTGGAGTTTTCCCGTGGATCCTTTCCACTAAACTTCCATGGGAGTGTTTGCTGACATTGATCCTTCTATCACCTGTTTCCCTTCATACAGTCTGGTTTGTTTCTTGAATGAGTTCTACAGCTTTCGGTAGGCTTTTTGCTTGGCAGTGGGACAAACCAAACCAATAATCATTTGGGGCAGGGATTGTTCTGACCGTTGTAGGAAGCACAAGACTCCTGAGGGCCTTTTGTGGCGGTTGGGTTGTAACATCAGGGACGTGTGAGTGCAGAACGGAGAGGATGCAGCATACAAAGAAGAGAGGGCTCCTGAGGAGACCAATGGCTGTAACTTCATGCAGTAACGGGGTCTGTGGGTGGGTGGCTCACAAATGCAGTGTGTTTTCTGGCCACCCTGATAACACCCACTGGGTGCCGTGTGACTTGCATGCAGGTGGTGAAGGAGAAGCTGCTGTGTCACGCCATCGTGGGCAAGGAGGGAGTGAAGAATCTGATCATGCAGGTGGACGTCACATGCGAGTTCATTGCTCCTGCTCTGCAAATATCCACCAGAGAAATCACTTTCCGGGTGGAGAAGGTGAGTCTCCGGATTGCATGGAGAGGAGGAAAGAGCTTAGGCTGAGCTTAGCTTTGAGGCTGCAACATCTCGTCACTGGAGCAGGGGCAGCAGGTTGAGGCCAGACTGTTGAGGTTTGGAGCTGGTTGCATGTGCACGGGAATGTTCAAAGCTGACCTCGGGCTGCTGCAGGCTGTCTGCTGCAGGCCATATCCTGCTTGCTTGTCTCCTCTGAGCAGCATCACTGCTTTACGAGCCTGGCAGAGCTGATAAGGTGGTAAGAAACTAGTGTATGTGAGTGGAAATGGCCTTGTGCCTTGTGCCTGTGCGTCCTCTCTCCCCAGAAGAGGACACACAGCCAGAGCCAGATTGGGTTCACTTTCTGGTTTGGATCTTGTTGAAGCAGCTGCCTCCTCTCGGGGCCTCTCCCTCATCTGTACGTGCGGCTGTTTCCCTGTCCCCTGGGCCATGCTGTGGGTTCTAAACGTGAAAGCATCTGATGCCGTTGGAGGAAAAACTTTCCAGAGGGGTAGAAACCAATCGAAAGAGTAAATAGAGATGGATGGGGTTGGAAAATTTGAAACGCATCTGAAGGGGAGGAGGCCCATGGCCACTTCAGGTTGTCTTTTTCTTGTCTCCTGTTTCTGTAGCACCCCGGTGATGTCCTGACTCTTCAGTACAAGCCTCTGTCTTTAAAGAACGTGTGCTCCCTGCCCCTCAGCATGGTCCTTGCCTTAGAGCAGCCCTTCTGCATCTGCACTGTGGACCAGCAGCCTCTCCCTGCAAATGCTCAGGTGAGCAGCCCTGGACCTTCTTGCTGCTGGGCTTTGAAGAGGGACGAATGTGGTGGCGTGTCTCTGTCGGGACGTCCTCCAGCAGGGAGGTGTGTCCTGCAGAGTCTGCAGTAAACTGGCCCAGGCTAATCAGATCTAAAGGAGGTGCTGAAGGGAACAGAACGCCATCTGAATCAGGAGGACACATCCTGGCTTGAAGACAGGAGGAGGAGGGAGCGGGTAACTAGGTCTGGGCAAGCTGTAGGAAAGGTGTCTCCTGGAAAGCATCTCAGCTCTCTAACAGCCATCCTCAGATATCCTGGGGAAGAGCTTTCTGTCTTTGAGGGCAGCCCTGCCTTTGGGAAGGCACCAGCAGCTGCCTGGCTCCTGCCGTGGTGTTGGTGGAAGGTGTCAGGCGTGGACTCTGTGGGGCATGTGTTGTTCTGTGTCCAGCCACCGTTTCTGCTCCCTGCCTGTGATCAGCCCCTGCACGGGTGAGGCTGCAAAACCACTGCGCTTGTGGTGCAGGCTAAAGGAGTTCCTGCAGAGTCAGGGTGAAGGCCTGGATGGCAGAGTGCTGCTTTGGTTGTGCTTAGCACATGGCTTCTGCAGATGCAGAGTTCAGGAGTACAAGGTGGATTTCCTCATGTATTGGTGTAGAGCACAGGACCGTGAGTCTGGGATAGCTTCAGACAAAAGTGTGGAGCTTGGTCAGACACTGTGAAGAAAATGAAGGATGAAGCAAGAAGCCCGTGTTGGGGTCACACGTTGAACATTTCCTCTTCATCTCCTTGCAGCCCATGAAGCTGAGGTCAGGGGAGGAACTTCAACTCTGCGTCAGATTTAACCCTGCTTATGAGAAGGATTTGCTTATCCAGGCAGCAGAGAAGGCTCTGAAGATCAAGTTCCTGGAGCATCCTCATGAAGAGCAGGTCACCGTTCGGGGAGAAGTCTACTTCCCGAATCTCCAGCTGCAGACCACAGCCGTGGACTTTGGCTGCATCTTGAATAACACCAAGGATGTGCGTTACATGGAGATGACCAACTGCAGCCCTTTGGTTGTCCGGTACCACTGGTCATTCCTGAAGGACAGCCAGGTGAACCCAGTGAGGTATGTGCACCTTTCCCTCTCCTGGAAGCTCTTCTTCCTGATGTCCTGTTTGTGCTTTGCAAAGCTTGAGGCTGTTTGCCTGATCTAACAAATTGTTTTCCACCTTCCCTTGAGGAAATCACACCTCCCAGCTGTGCTCAGCCAAGGTGCTCAGGGAATAGGTGTTTCTCAGCCAGTTTGATGCTGGGAAGGAGACAGTGTTCTCCAGCCAAGCTGGGGCTGTAAGACGCTCCTGACCCTTTTGACGTAGCCATAAGCTGGAGTCCTGCTTTATCTCTGCAGCTACAAAGCCAAGCTTCGGCACTTGGATGAGCAGATGTAGAAGGTGGCCTCTTCTCCTTCCCTGCTAACCCCATCTGTTGTCATTTCATACTAAGATCCTGCCCAGGCACTGTGACCAGAGTGACACACTGCTGTCCCAGTCCCGTGCTCTGCTTTGCTGTAGCCCTGTATGGGTTGCTGGGGGCAGGAAGGCTGATGTAGAAAGCTGCTTTCTCAGACCTTCATGGCCTGAGGCAGGCACCCGCTTGAAGTGGGTGTTCGTCTGTTCAACTGCACGTCACATTTACGGAAGAGCTGTTTAGAGTTTTACAGAGGAATGGCAGGTTCTGCTGTTGGTTTCGGTCCAGCTGTAGATGCTGGAGGGAGCCCTTGTATGGACGTCTCTGGAAAGGAGGACCATCCAGTGGTGGTCTGTTGTTTCGGAGCTCAAGGGCAATCTTGCAGTGGTGCTGAAGCACATCTAGAAACACATTCCTAGTGTTCCTCCTGCTGTGGCTTCCCTGCATAGTACAAAAGTCTGGTCTGGGCAGTTTGAAGGACAGTAGCAAATGGTTTTCCGTGACGCCCTAGGAAACCCAGCAAAGTTCACCATGGGGCACTGATGTGCTGCTATTACAAATAAGAGAACTCATCAGGAAGCATTTGTGTGAAGGGAATTGAGATCTGACTCAGGAGAGGTGACCTCTTGGGAAGTGGAGATGAGTTGTGGCTATTGGGAGGGCTTGGGGGAGATGACCAGGGCACTGGGGTGGCCCATTCTCGGCTGGGTCTTTACCACGTAACACCAAGTCTTTAGTGGGGGCCCTTCTTGATGCATGGCACCTTCAAGAGCAGACCCTAAAATGCAGAGGCAAGTCTGAAAAAGCATCTGGAGGGAGGTGAGCAGGGCTGGGAGCTGTGCTGGGAGCCCCCTGCCCTCTCCTGTAGCTGAGATCAGGCTTTAATTCTGAGCTAAAGGGAAAATCTAGTTTTGATTAGATGGATTTGATAGGAATCTTTCTAATGTAATAGATAATGTAGAGACGGATTTGGATTTGATAGAACAAAGCATGTGTTTTCTACTAGCAGAGAAGCAAGCGCGTCACGTCGAAGCCTGTGTGGACTTAATTTCCTCTGCGGCCACTTGTGGCCAGTGGCCTGTTTATCTTTACTCTTAGTTTTGATTAGAACCAGTTTAGGTGTTAGGACACGGGAATGTGAGTCAGTTTTCAGCTGTTAATTGCCCTGCCTCTGCTTGAATTGGCTTTGCTGGGCCTGAGCCTGCAGGTGCTTATTTTGTGGTGGGTGCTGAGTCGTTGCATTGTTGGCAGGAGGGGGTCCTGAGCACCTGGGCAGGACACAGCCTCTGTCCTGCCCCCTGCCGAGGGGTGTCCACCCCTCCAGAGGGTTTGCACAGCCCCTTGGCTGCTCCTTAGTGCTGTGGACATGACAAGAGCTCCTCTGCTGCTCTGCATGGTCATTAAGCAGTGTTGTGCCCTGTCTGGGTCGCTCAGCAGACACCGTGTGATGCTCTGTGCCAGAGCTGGAAATGAAGATGGTCTCCAAGGTGTTACCACCTCAAATTGCTCATTAGGAGCCTGCAGAAGGGCAGCGTGTCAGATGTTATTTCTGGTCCACACTAAGCACTGTTGGTATTCTAAATTGTCAGTTCTAACTCAGTCTGACATGGAGGGAATCGAACATCAGGTCTCATGAAGGTGAGATCAATAGAATGGAACTTTCCCTACCTCTAACCTTGCTGGAGCTGGTCATCAGAGGCTTCCAGGATCAGTTACACACATTTATTTTGGTCAGGAGAGGAAAATGCTGTTTCTCTGCCTCGACAAGACTTCATGTGCTTACATTTTTTCCTTCTAATTGTCCAACCCATCATTTCCTCCTTGCTCTTTGGTCATTGCTGCTCCTTTGGGCAGAGTGATCATATGAGCAACACAGTCCAGCTGTTGCTGTGTGGTTGGACAAACCCAGTGCACACCAACGTGTGCCCCTTCTCTGACTTCTGAGCCAGGAATCTCTCATGGTTACCCTTCTTGTAGACCCATGTTGTTGGAGACAAACCCTAACCCTCACCCCTTAGACCTCTGAGAGCTCAAAACTGAGCTAAGCCTTTGCACCGAGGTGTTTTCTCCAGTGACGGAATGGATCTTCAGCATCACTCAGCAGGAGATGGTAGATCTGGAGGCAAGCAGTTGCCAGCTGCCTGCACTGCTGCTATACCAGTGTCATCCCCATGCGTTGACCTGCTCCATCCCAGTTTTGGAGCTCATTACTGAGCTCACATCACTGATGCCCAGCCAGGGGTCCCACCCTGCCAAGGAGCTGCAGTGCAGACTTCCCTCCCTCCCTCCCTCCCTCCCTCCCTCCCTCCCACTCTCCCACTGCAAGGTCTCTGAGCAAAGTTCTGTCTTTTTCCAGGTTCATGGAGACGGAGCCTCTCGCCTTGGGTGTGGAGGAGGTGAGTGGGAATCTGTCTCACTTGCACATTTCCAGTGTAGCAAGCAGTTATGTACCCCCACTCCCACTGGTGTCCTGGGTGCTGCTCCCAGAGTGGCCTCGTGTCCTAACAAGCACATCGCTGGTCATTGGAGAGGCCACATGGGAGGTGCGGTAGGGCTGGTGAAGAGCACTCCTTGTGCAGCACCTACGGAGGACATTATCCATCTTGGTCCTCCTCAAGTGGTGGGTAGGAAATTCCTGCAGCAGTGTTTGCTGCAGCATCTGGAGAGAGCAGGATGTGAATCAGAAACAGGGAAAAGCATCAGGAGTGCGAGGAGCTGGGCTGGATCCTGCCCCCACCTCCACCGGCTCTCAGCTCCCAGTCTCGTGTTCTGAGGGCAGGAAACGGTGTTTTTAAAGGCAAGCTCTGCAGCAGAGAGAATTTCCTGCTGCCAGGAGACACCACGAATGAATGTAGTGTATTAGCTAATGCGTTAATTAGGACTGTGGGAGAAGGTTTTCCCCATGGTCTCTCCGTTGGTAAGTGGAATGGCTGGAGGGTGAGATGAGGATGATGTTGCCTGTGTTTGAGGAAGAGGCCCCTCCAGCCATGTCTGTCCTTTGGCCCAAGCCGAGGCTGCTGTTCCGCATCAATTCGCATGCTCCACGTGTGGACCTCTCCTCCCTGCTTGCAGGTTTTCGATATCCTGCCGCTGCACGGTGAGCTGCAGCCGGGCCAGAGCCAGCACGTCGCCTTCTCCTTCTTCGGCCACGCCAACACCGTCACCCAGGTCAGGGCGCTGTGCAGGGTGGAGGGAGGCCCGAGCTACGAGGTGGCTCTGCGTGGGGAGGCCTCACACATCAGCTACCTCCTGGACACCAGCGAGATCGACTGCGGGCTGCAGGTACCGCATGCTGCTCGTCAGAGCTCCTTGTCTGCAACCACAACTGGTGGGTTGCTGCCCACGCGGGTCGAGGGCTCTGCCCCCTTCCCAGCTGCTTTGCTGGCTCTGTGGCTTGGAAGTCCAACATTTGGGTGATACCTTCCAGCTGGTGTTTAATGGCAATCTCCACCCCAGCCCAGCCCAAAGTTGGGAATCCCTCCTCTTGGAGGTAACTAATGCTGCCTCCTGGGGCAGGCAGGATCCCAGTGGTGATCTCCAGAGGGATGTGTCCCTCAGACATCCATCCGCTGATGTGCTTCTAAAGCCAGTGGTCCAAGGAGGTACTCTCTTTTAATGCTCCTGATTCACCAGCCAAGGAGGAAGCCGACTTGGGCTTCCAGTCACCGTAGCTGGATAGAATGTCCCAGAATAACCCTCACTGTACTTCTTTGCAGTTACAACCCCCACGGCTGTTTCCAGCTGTTGGCCCTGTGTGCATTGCCCTGTCTCCCTCCCTTTGGGCTTGTATCATGCTCACAAGTACTTGTGTGCAGGTGCCTTTTCTCCTGAAATGCCTCCGTGCCTCCTCCTGTGTTTCAGCTCGCTCGCTGTTGGGTGACACCTTCAAGTGCAGAGGGCTTGTGTCCCCTACTTGGTTTATTCCTGATCTTTCCATGGTTGTTGCAGCTCTGCCACAAATACCTGTTCCTGTGTAGGGCTCAGAGATAGTGTGTGGCCACGGGTTCCCCAGGTTAACCCAGAGCCGAGTGCCCATCTCTCCTGTGCGCTCCCTGCTTCTGGGCTGCGTTCCTTTGCTTTCAACCCAATGGAGGAGGAATGAACTTCTCAGCAGCAGACGTGTGCCTGTGACTTCCTGCTCTTCTGTCCTCTCCTCAGATGTTTAACAAAGTCACGGAAGCAGCGGTGACCCTGCAGAACAGCGGGAGGCTGGGATTTGCCTTTGTGGTGCTGAGCCCTGGCACAGGCACTGCAGCCAGCCCTCTCCCTGGTGTGCCCCTGGTCATGCCCAACACGGTGAGTAGCACAAGGGCTTTACCCGGCCTGTGTCAGGCTGCCCAGGAGAGAGTTTTGGGGGAAAAAAGGGAAAAGGAACATACAACCCCCATCCAAAACCAGCCAGGAGAGACAGGGCCGTGAGCAATTGCTGCAAAGGCAGAGGAGGTCCATTGAGCACAATCCTAATGGAGGCGCTGACTGGCCTTGGCCACCGGTGGCCCTGCTGTCCTACAGCAACCACCAGTGGGAGGCACAAGTGCTCCCGGAGCTCTTTGGAGCTGAGCGCTGAGCTCTGGGGTTGTGCCATCACTGGAGCATCCCGCCATCACAGCTTGTCATCCTGCCTGGGTGTCTTAGAGCTGGAGCAGTGTTGCTGACTTGGTGCCCTTTTGCAATGGGAAGAGGAAGCCAAAGGGCCAAGCGGCTTCCACCTTCCTCAGTGGCTGTCCGTCTGAGGGATGACAAGCTGATGTCCTCTCCTGCAGGCTGCTGCCAGGAGCTGCTGGCCCTGCTGGAAGCACCGGCCCTTTGGTGCTCTTCCAGAGCAGCTGGTAAAAGAGCTTTGGTTTGTTGTGCCTGGCTCTGGCTAGCAGGAGGTAAACCCTGTCAGCAGAAGAGCTGTGCTCCTGCTGAGCAGAGGGCAGCCTGCGCTGCAGAGTGCAGCCTTGCGAGGCCTCTGAAGGACATGCTGCATCTTGGTGTAGGAAACTGGGGCGTTTGGGTACAAGAAAGCTGGAGGTGGTGATGTCTGATGTTTCCTTATGTATGAGAACCTGCCTTGTCTTAGCGTGTCTGTCATGTGAGCCATCCCTCCACTGAATCCTCTTTGGTACACTACCTCCCTCTTGTTCTGTGCCCTGCAGGGCTACGTTGGACCTGGCAAGCAGCAAGTGCTGAAAGTCTGTTACCTGCCAGGAGTGCCTGGAGTCTTCTGCAGGGCTTTCCAGATCCAAGTGGGTCACCTGGAGCCAGAAAAAGTCTCTGTGAAAGGAGAAGGGACCTTTCCCAGGATCCACTTGGACCTGCCCAGGAACATCAAAGGTGAGCACTGTCTGCTCTCCAGGAGGGTCCACTGGCTTTCCCCCATGCCATATGCCCATAGGGCAGCTCACAGCCACCTCCACCAGGCCTGGAGGTTTCAGGGCTGTCAGACAAACTCAGCTGTCTGGTTGCTTGCTTAGCCTCTGGCAGATGAGCCCATGTGGGCTTTGCTGCAGGAACCATCCTGCACAGCTTGCCGGTGTATGCCAGAGGTCTGGGGAGATGATGGCTGGGCAGAAAAGCTTGGGAAAGCTGCAATAGAGGCTGGCAGGGATTTTGGCAGGGTTGGGTTTGCATCACGTTGTGGGGCTGAGATGTTCCTGTGCGGCGAGAAAGATTGGGGCGGGGGGGTGTGAGAAGCAGCAGGATCTCCTTTCCCTGCACTGCTGGAACAGTTTGTGTCTGGGTGTCGGGGGAATGGGGCTTCCAGTCTTCCATGGGATTTGTGCTGCCCCACTGCCATTGGTGTTCTGTGCTTTCAGGCAACGCAAAATATGAGAAGATCCTGGAAAAGGCCAAAGAGAAGCTGGACAAAGGCAGCCAGAGAGACGAGGCCATTGCTCTGGGGGATGCCGCAGCAGCCAAGCCCCACATGGACGACTTGGGCACCATGGTGAGTAGAGCTGCTGCCCCGTCCTGCACATGCCACCTTCCTGTGTGTCACTGGAGCCCTTGCGCCCTGTGGCAGTTGCCCGGGGCCCAGCTGGCACTGGGCACCTGCCTGCACACCCCTGGCCACAGACTGTGTGAGCTCAGCGAGCCCCGTGGGCTGCCCAGCTCTGGGAGTTGTCTCTTCTGGAGATGCACCAGCTCCTGACTCCCCCAGGGAGATGCTAAAGGCTGTGCTCAAGCAGTTGGGTTTATGGTGCTCACAGGTTGGTGCTGGGGGGGTTGTTGCTCACAGGCCAAGCCCTGCCAGGTTTACAGAGCTTAAAGCAGCAGCCTGAATGCACCCTGAGGCTGTGCTGTGTTCTGTGTCTCCAAGAGGCTCCAGCTCTCTCCTGGGTCCCTTTCCAGGAGAGCTTTTATCCAAGCTGCTTTGGCACTGACGGGGGGCAGGGAAATGCTTGGAGCTTTGGAAGGTTTCTGGCTTGTCTGTCTGTCTGTCTGTCTGTCCGGATCAGCTTTGATAACCGGGCAGGCAGAGATGCTGGAGTTCATTTCTTTGGAGATATGATCCTGACTGAGAGAGCAGGAAGTGTCCCAGACAGTGAGCAGTGAGCCAGAATGACTCCATCGCCCCTCTCAACAAGAGCAGGGTGGGATCCTCCACCTGAGACAAGCTCGTGCCTTGGGAAGGACCTTTGCTAACCAGCCCCTGCCTTTACTTTCCTCAGTGGGATGCTCAGCTGCAGATGCAGATGGAGGAGATGCTGATTGAGGAACATGCCTTGGAGCAGCAGAAAGCTCTTACCTCCTGTCCCCCAGAGGACACTGCCTTTCACCAGCGTGTGCATCAGAGGCTTCTCAAGTTAGTAAGAACTCCTGTAACCTGTCTCCGGGGGCCCCGAGAGTAACAGCCAGCAGTGCAGCCCTGCTGCTGAGAGCTCTTGTGTCTCAGAGCTGGGAATAGCTGAAGACTCCAGAAAGGGCCTGATGCTGAGAGCTATGATGTGCTCCCTGTGGGCAGCTCAGTGTCCTCACTTGCACAGTGCTACCCCGAGGTTTGGAGGTGCTCCACTCCCCACAGTTGCTGGGTTCTGTTGTCAGAGCTGAGGGGGTGCAGACCATCAAGCCCTTCCAGACTGCACAGACACCACCCCTGCTGACCAGCTCGGAAAGGGGCAACTGAAAGCTGGCATCTTTGTGGCAAGAAACAGACCCCACTGAGCAGGAAGAGCAGGGAATGGGACAGATCCCTTATGTGCTTTTCCAAGTGGGATTGCCTTCAAAAAGACCTTCGCAGCAATCCTGTAGGTGTCGATTACTGCATTCGATACTGTCAAGTGCTGCTCTGGGGACAGATCTGGTTGCAGAGGAGTGGAGGTATCCTCTGCAAGCAAATCCTATGGCAAGGTCCTGAAGCAGTTTCAGGCTTGGGCTGTACAGCAGCTTAGCAATTTCATTGAGGCCAGTGGAGAAGCAGTGGAGTTCTCTGCAATGGCTTTTCACAGCAGAGGAACTGTGTCCAGTACCCACTTTAAACTCACTCTAAGATCCTGATAGGATGATAAGTGATAGGTGGCTGATAAATCCTAGGCCCTGCACTCCCCATGACTTACCCAGGTCTTATTAGTGAGTGCTCAGGCCTTGGGTTTCCTGGGCTTGGGTTGAGCTATCACAGCAGTGAATACAGAATTATCCACTCCATTTGCTTCCCCCCCTCTTGGAAATGGAGCCGTGCTGGGATTTACAGAGTGTCCTCACTCCTCCTTTCAGAGCTGAGCTGCCCGAATACATCCTGGACTTTGGCTATGTCGCTCCCGGTGACATCCACACACACATCGTGAAGATCACCAACACCGGACACTACCCTGCGTCTTTCCACGCCGATGGCTACGTCCTGTATAACACAGGTAACCAGTGGTGGAGAGGCTTCACGGGGGCTTGAAAGAGCTGTCTCTGACACATCAGCTGAAGCCATTGGACATGGGGAGATTTGAGTACTTCCTTGGCGAACTGTTTCCTCCTCAGTACGCACCTGCTCGGTGCCCTGTTCAAGAGCCTGAATTCTGGCGAGCAGTGCCCAGAGACCTGGTCTGCCTGTGGCTGCCCTAAAAACTCATGGCAGGGGCCAGATGGGCTGATCACTGTGATCGCTTCTGATTATCTTCTGCTCCTGGCTCCCATGGGCATCTTCTGAGTCTCTTCGTGCACTCTGAGGTTTTGTGTTGCAAACAGATGGACCCTCTGTGTTTCGGAAGTGCTTTGTTTAGAGCTCATAGCGCCAGAGCACTTCTGCTCAGCCTTTCTTGAAGGGCCTGGGGGATGCTCTGCTGTATCGAAATAGGCTTCGCAAAGAGGCCTTGAGGAAAGGCTGCATCTCCATCCCATGGTGGCTGCTGTCTCTGAGGGGTGGCCAGGCGTCTCTTCGAAGCTGCTGTCCAGGGACACCACAGCATTTGGTATCTTAGTTGGGAATTCTCCTTTGGAGAGGTCTGTGCGTCCTTCCCTGAAATGCCTGATGAAGGAACTGGTGGAGCTGCTCAACCAATGTGATTCATTTTTACCATGCAAGCCCTGGATGCTGGCTGTGAAAATCCTTTTGCCCTGGGCAGTGACAAGGGCAGAAGAGCATCTTCTCTGGAGGTGCAAAGGGGTCTTTCAGAGAACTGGCAGCCAGGACACCCCTGTGGCCTTACTGTGCTTCTGACCCATTTCCTGTTGCTTGCGTATCTCAGCTGCTTTATTTTCCTGTGTTCAGGCTTCAGCGTGTGCCTGGACCGTGTGAAGCTCCTGCCCTACCGTGAGACCAAGACATGTGAAGTGCGCTTCGACCCACAGAGTGCCAGCCTGCCCCTGGGAAAGGTGGATGTGGTCCTGCCCATCGAGGTACTGCAGTTTGTGGGGCAGGCAGCAGGTGGGGCACAGCAGCGAGTGTCAGCCGGGCTCTCAATTGGATGCTCTGTCCTTCTCTAGGTCACAAGAGGCCCCACATTCCAGGTCCTTCTCCGTGCCATCGTGGCTGAGCCGTCCCTCTGCCTCTCCAGGGACAGGCTGGAGTTCTCTGCTGTCCAGTGTGGGCAGTGCCAGGAAGAAACCATCCAGCTCCACAACACGTTCCAGGTCCCCTGTAAATGGTCCATCAGCATGAATGCGCCTGTTAAGGAGGTAAAGCACAGACAACGTGTAACACACAACTTCTCGGTTGGGTTTCCTTTGCCTCTCTTGCCTTTTCTGCCCCTCTGGCTGCCTGAGCGCTTGGGCTGCAGCTTGCTTGAGGAAGCTTTTGAGGGTACAGAGCAAGGCTGGTTCACCTGGGCCTGTTCACTAGCTGATGCTTCACTTCTCTGCCGTCTTCACCCGTTCCTCCTCCTCTGAGGACACTGCCTCCCCATCTCCTGCCCTGCCTACATGTTTGCCCTCCAATTCTAGGCAGTGGTGGCCATGTCTGGGTGGGATGAGGGTGCTCCCTGCACCGTGCCAGCATCTCAGAGCACTGCAGGAACAGAGGGTCTGTCCTCACAGACCAAGGAGACCTCACGCGACTGGTTTCTGTGCTCAGGTGGACAAACATCTGCCAAGGAGCGAGCATGAGAAGCTGCTGGAGGAGATGAAGTGCGCGCCCTGTGTCTTTGAGGTGCTGCCCTCAGCTGGAAGCCTCGCTCCAGGAGAGCAGTGCCATGTCCAAGTCCGTTTTTCACCCATGGAAGAGGTGAGATTGGTGGGTGTCACCCCCAGGAGGTCTGGCAGGGCAGCGTGGTAAGGGGAGCCCTGTGGAGGGAGTGGGAGATGAGCTCTGGCTCCACGTGGAGCTTTCTGCCAGCCCCATGCCTGCCATGCCTCAGTTTCCCCTGCGCATTCCCACACAGCTGGGGAGTCAGCTTCAATGACGGAGCATTCCCAAAGGCAGTTTGCATGTGGCCACTGTGACTTGGAAACTGGCAGCATGTGACAGTATGGACGCAAGTGCTTCCATGCCTGGGGACAGTCCCAGGGATCTTTCAATTGCTAGTGGAGATTTCAGCATCTCGTGTCTGGCTTTGACCAGAGCCAAGCACTGAGCAGAGAAGATAATCCTGGTTTCTGTCCAGTGGGAGCTCAGCTGCCTCTTTCACCCAGCTGATGTTTGCCTGGTGCTGCAGTGCCAGGACTGTGTCTGAGAAAGCAGACCTTTCTCATTAGCGTTGCGCTCCCCCATTTTAGATCCACCTGGTAGCCAATTGTCCAGTTAGACTCCAGAGCAGGACTCACCGCAGTTACTCAGAGCCATGCAGATGCTGTAGCTCCTGCTATAAGTAAATACCTGTTTTGGGTTCAGCTTAGAGGTGCTGACAAGACCCCTGAGCCTGGGGCGATTGTTGACTTGGAGGCGCTGTCACCTGGGGCTTCACGGAGGAGCTTTCTGTGCTGCTTCTTTGCAGAAGTGCTACCGGGGCGAGCTGCAGATCCAGATTTGCCAGAGCAGCCAACGCCTCCAGGTGCCGGTCTTGGGACGTGGTCTGGAGTCACGGCTGGAGTTCAGCCCCGCAGAGCTCGAGCTGGGACCGCTGCTGCCACAGAGCCATGGGGAAGAGGGGACAGCGGTGGCGAAGACCCCCTGTGAGGTTTACTCACTGGAGTTTGACCAGCAGCACCTTGCTGAGGAGCAGGTGAGAGGGAAGGTCTGTGCACACTCCTGTAGATTCACAGCGCTCCAGCATTGCCAGGCTTGTGCCAGGGAGATGGGGGCTGTGCGCAGGGCAAAGCCTGGTGGCATTCCAGGGTTAGTCATCTCTGCTGGCAGGCTGCGGAGGGACTTGCATAGGCCCTGCCATTGGGGGAAAGAATGTGGGAGGGGATGGCTTGGCTGGGGAGTCTGTTCACGTGATGAAGCTCAAGAAACTCATCCTGTGTATGGATTCTGTTCCCTCTGTGCACAGCTGCTACAGACGCTGAAAGATGACAACAGCCACAACAGCTTGTTGCTGCCTCCATGTGCCCCGGGTGAGAAGCTGACTGTTGAGGCTCAAGAAAGGGGCATAAAAATGAAGGTGAGATGAAATCTAAGCGCTAAAACTCCAGGTGGCAACCAGTGTGGTTTTCTCATTTCCTCGTCTCTTCCCCAGCCCACCGTGGTTTGGGTTTCTTCCACGAGAGTGGCAGAAAACCTTTTCTCCTTCTTTCCTTCTGCTTGATATCAATTCCTCCTGCCTCAGGTTGACGTTGTGGATCCACCAGGAAAGGTGGTGAAGCTAGGAAACCTCTGCATTGGGCAGACGGTGAAGAAGATCGTCACCATAGCCAACAACAGTGCAGCCCCTCTCGCCTTTAAGCTCAGAGTCACATCCACCGTGCCAGAGTTGCAGGAAGCTGGGGTAAGGCCCCTTCCTTCCCAGCAGAGCACTTTGGTGTGCCTGCAGGGAGCGATGAGCTGCTGTGGGTGGGAGCTAGTAGCTAATGAGAGCTCTGGACTGCCCTGGCTGCCTGTGCCTGCCCTGTCCTCCCTGCTGGCACTGCTCTGCCAGCAGATACTCGCAGTGCGAGTGCTTCAGCTGAGCTGGGTGCCAGGACTCCCCGAGAGCCAAAAGTGAGAAGGCAGCACAATCCCTCTAACCTGTTTTAGACACATGCATCAGGATGCAGCCGTGGGTTTTAGATGTGGAAAGGTGAGGGAGGTGAATCTTGAAAGACGGAGAGTTACAGCTCTGTTGGAACTTACATGAAAGCTTTAGAAGACAGAGTTGACCTCACCGTGACCCGATGGACACATGGCAGCAAACACCTTTGGTATTGCCTAGGAATGCCTGCAAGGAATGAGTGGGACTGGGGCAGTGTCGGTGGGGACAGAACCGGAATTGGGAGCTCGCTTGCCAGATGAAATAGTCTCCACTGATTTCTTCGGGTAGGTTCTCTGCTTGAAGCCCAGCAAGGAGCTAAAGCTGAAGCCCAGAGGAGACACCTGCAAAGTGGAGGTGACCTTCTCCCCGAAGCGCCGCATCCAGCCGTTCACCGCAGAAGTGCTACTGGAGTGCCGTGGGCTGGTGCGCTCCCTCTTTGTGGTGCGGGGCTCCTGTGGAATAATCAGGAAATATGGGATAATTAGGAATTAAACTTATATTTGAAATGTAGCATTGTCCACACGTAAGGGAAAAACGGACTTTCAAGGCCTCTCCGGGTGAGATGCAGCCGCACCTGGTATGCCAGGGATGTGCACTCCACAGCAGTTCCCGTGACAACGCGGACGAAGGGTGGAGCGAGGTGAAGATCTCGCAGTTACGCTTTGTCCTAACTTCAGCACAAAGACGGGAACGAGATGGTACAAGAAACTGATAAGCTGTGTAACTGGCAACACTGACCGGAACGAGATGGTGCAAGAAGCTGATAAGCTGCGTGGTAGAGTGAGGTGGAGACCTTGCAAAAGCCGATGAGACTTCTTACCCTGGGCCAGCAGCCTGTCATCTTTTAACAGAATGCCGTCCTCAGTGTGGGCTTTGCTTCATTATAACGTCATTATAACGCAATTACTCACCCATCTCCAATGCGACCCCCCCTCCAAAATGAGATCACCCCTCTCTGAGTAATAATAATAGTACGTATGACTAGAGTCACTCAAGCTCCACCTTAAAGATAAAAAATAATATGAAAAGACCCAAGAAAGAGGGGGATATTGGGGAAGATACCATCGTGGACGAGTCGAGGAAGACAACATCAACCGACTCCTGGGACCGGTCGACGGGCTGGACCTCTCTTCCCCCCCCATAGGGACGCCTGTGGGTAAGACTTGCACTGTATTCGGTGCTTCCCTGGGAAAACCTAGAATCTCTATAGAGTTACTTTTACTGTCATCTGTATATTTTATAGCTATACTGTGTTAACTTTATCAGCACTTGTATTCATGTAATCATTATTCGCACGTGCTTTTGCAGACAGTCTCTATCACCGGCAATCCATAAGAACCTGTATTTGTTGTTTCAATAAACTCAATCAATTAATCACACTGTTTCAATAGCCAATCGTCACTATTGGTAAATCCAGACCATTAGAGGTCCAATATAAGCGAACGCGGTCGGATTAGGATCTGGACCAATAGAGGTTCGATATAAGCGGACGCGGTCGGATTGGTGGCTGTAGCTGATTGAACTGGACAGTGTGGTGCACTGTCAGTAAATCCAGACCATTAGAGGTCCGATATAAGCGAACGCGGTCGGATTAGGATCCGGACCAATAGAGGTTCGATGTAAGCGGACGCGGTCGGGCTGGTAGTTGCCTATTAGAGAATAAAACAAGGGGTTTGTGTAAATAAACAAGAGGCTTACCACCTCCCCCCACCCCTTTTAACGCAGCATTAAATTGGCGTAGTCAGCAGGATTGCCATGGATAAACTGCTGCAAAAATATGATTGTGCCCCTTCCCCAGCTGGGAAGGAGTGGGCCCAAAAGTTTTGGAAGGATGAAGAGAAAGTGGTAGAACGTATTGAGCAGTGTTGGGCTTTACAGAAGCTTAAAGAGGGAGAAGTGAGATGGATGCAGATGGATGCAGATGGATGCAGATGGATTGCATGCTTTCCTGGTGGTATATGTGCCGGATCGAGACCCGCAGTGGGAAGGTCTCTCGTATGCTCTTATCAAACGATATTAAGCAAATGATAACAGACCATAGATTTGGAACCCCATATATAACTTGCCTTATATAGTCTCTCTGTAATATTTATGTACTAGAGGTTTGTATATAGAAGTATGTCCGTGTTTCTACCGACCCTTGCAGACCTTTATAGATACTACTCGCCACTTCTTCTGATGTAGGCTGGCCACCTGCATTGGAATGAGTGTGCATTTTGGTCAGTACAAAAGCTCAAGCCTCAGTGCAATGTGGGGGAGGCAGAGCCTCTGTCGGGACGCCCGCTGAGATTGAGCCTGCCACCCTGCACTGTGATGATGCTGCTCGGAGCTGGTTTCCTGATTGTCTTCACAGGGTCGTTGCACCACGATCTGTACATGGGACCGTGTAGTGGGAGTAATGATTGTCTGAATTTTGTGTTTTAAATATTGTATTTGTATGGAGTGTGTTTGTGGGATCCCATGAATGTGTGTGTATGTGTGTGTCTGTTGAGGGCAGACAGTGTTCTGTGTATTTTTTGTTATTGGGTTCATGTAAAAGTTTTTAACGGGTAGCAGATTAACATGTTGGGCAAGAAAGGGTTAATAGAAAGGTGCTGCTGCCGGTAGAGATTTATGGCTGCTGCTTGGCAGGCCGGCAGCTGTAGCTGCTGTTGAGCAGGCAGATATTTATGGTTGCTACCGAGCAGGCCGGCGTTTGTAGCTACGCAAAGTAGGGTGAGCAACTTTGAAAAAAAAAAAAAAGGTATAAAACACCTCTCGATCCACTAAAGTATTGAAGCAGTTTGTAGAGATGCCACAAACGAAGCCTAAAGAAGCCTGCAACACACTGGGCACAGGGGAGGAGTCCTGCTTAGTGTGTTTAAGGTAACCTGGGGGTGAATCCAAGACTTAAAATATGAACTGCTAACTGAAAAAGTGAGAGGGGTAGTGCAACCACAAGCGTTACTAACCTCCACCCAAACAGCATCAGGGTGGCAGAGGAAGAGAAAAAATGGTTAATGACACAGCAAACTCCTTGACTGTTAACACCGTGCAGTTTGCTTCTGCAGCTGCTTCACATTCCTTTTCTCAGAATGCCTCTGCTTTAAGGAATCGCTGTAACCTGTCTTACTTCTCAAGAACTGATAACCTTGGGGAGAGGGTATGTTTGTGTCCTCCTACCTACAGGTCCATGGCGGCTGCCTGCAGTTTGTCAAGCCTCTCCCATGAGCTGGACAGACGAGTGGAAGAACCTGATACCTCAGCTATAAGAGCTGACCGTGAATACCCCAAGCAGAATGAGATAGAGGAAGAGAAAAAGAAATGATTGCAAAACATCACTTGGGGACAACTGAAAAGTAACAGCTTAAATATGTGTGCTTGCAAAATAACTGTTAGTACAGACTGTGATTTTGTGTATGAAACCATCTGCACTTACTAGCCAGTGGCCAACAAGAAACTACACCTTGTATTGTATGGATTTGTCACTTGTAAAACTGATATTAGAGCATGCAAATTTGCAGCAACTGCTAGAAAATGTTAAGGCAAAAGCTAGAAAGATTCTAATACGATGATAGTGTTATAAAAAGCAAGCAAAGAGGGTAAGAGAACTCCACTGGTAAGAAATTTCTTTGGCTGGTCCCTCACTGCCACTGGCATTTTGAGCATGCTACTACACCTGGTAGTACACATACCACAAATGTAAATCTGTATGTGCTTTGCCATAATAATGATTTGGATAAAGCAGGTGAAATTCTGCATTGACAATGAGGTTAAATCTGTCACAAACAGCCATACCCTTATCTCCGTCTAAAATTACCAATATTTGGCAATACCCGTGTCATGGTTTAAACTTCATAAACCCATACAGCCGCTCTCTCACTCACTCCCCACGCTTTCTTCCCTCCACTCCTGGAGGGATGGGAAGGAGAATCGAAAGAATGCAACTCCCACAGGCTGAGATAAGAACAGTTTAGTAACTAAAGTATAACGCATACCACTACTGCTACCACCAATAATGATAATGACAAGACAAAATACAAGGGAAAAGAATACAGTTTCTCACCATCCAATATCAAGCCCGACCATGCAGTGCACCCCCACCAGTGCCCCCCACCGTGCACCCTCACCACCCTTCCGTGTCTCTGCTCTCCGTTTTTGCATCCTGGACATGACGTGCTGTGGTATAGAATAATCTCTTTGGTTAGTCTGAGTCAGGTGCCCTGTCTCTCCTTCCTCCTGGCTTCCCCCCTTCCCTGGCAGAGCATGAGACTCAGCAAGTCCTTGGCCAGCCTAAACATCACCAAGCAGTAACTGAAAACACTGGTGTTATCAGCGCTGTTCCCAGGCCCAAAATCAAAAACACAGCGCTGCACCAGCGACCAAGAAGGAGAAAAAAAAATATGACTGCTGCTGCTGAACTCATAACAACCCGTTGCCTGCAGCAACACTTACAGGGGTTGACGGGGTGGTAATGGAATTGGAAAAGAGGGATATCATTAAACAAATTCAGTCACCTTATAATTCCCTGGTGAGGCCTATAAAGAAACCCACCGGACAATGGCATTTCATAGTAGATTATCCACAGTTAAACACCAATACTACACCTCTAACTGCAGCAGTCCCAAATATTGCCGAAATTGATGTTAAGGATATGTTTTTCATGATTTTCCTCCTTGTGAGGACAACCGGTGTTGGTAAAAATGCCTCAAGTACCCATGGTACTAATTACTCCTAAAAATCCCTATGCACGGGAAGCCAAAGACTGTTCAGGAAAAGCACACCAGATTAATACCCGGTTGATTTCATCTTCCTTTTAACCCCGTCGGTCAAAAGGCCTAGCATGTTTTCTCTTTTATGTTCACAGAAACTCTAGGTGAACTGCACATGGACAAATGGACTGGCCTACACTGGACTGGAGTGCATCCGAGGAATCTTGTCACTCATCCTAGCCGTAATAGTGATAGTATTCTTTACATTCATGATCATTTGCCAACCTAAGTTTTAGAAAAAATGGTAAACCGCAGAATTGAATCAATATTATGTTTCTACAGACCTGCAGTAGCTCTGGTCTGAGACTCATACAAAATACACCAGGAACATGGGTTTAAACACAGGGAATGTAGAATTAGATTCTAACAAAGACTTAAATCTGTCAACAGTGATGATACATGGGACAAGAAATAAAAGTAGGACGTAGAGTTAGCAATGGATCCACCCACAAACAAACTAGTCAGATCTCCGTAACCAAAATAGAAATAACAAATAAAAAGCTGTGCTGTGGAGAGATGGGATTGTTGGTCCAACTTTACTTTGGTCCAATCAGTCTTTGCAACCTGCCTCTGGGCACAAGACAACATAGGGCTGTACTTTGCCTTATGTCATTAAAAATAACCCATCATACTCCCTCAAACGTGTGGAACAATCGATGCAAAATAACATCTCTGCGATCAAACCCACATGTTCACCATTCCTGGATACATTGTATGCAGGATGGTCAACATGGTTACATGGGCGAATCTTCACCCCCTTAAGACGATCAAAGAGAGATTTAACTGGTATCCTAGGAACGGGGCTAGGAGTCTTAAATAGCATAGATGCGGAAATCCTAGCCAACAAACTAGCCACAATGACCCGAGACCTGACTAAATTGAAATACCCTTTACAGTCTTCTCTTATGGCTTTGGGAAATCACCAATGGTTTTTATCGAATATATTACCTCAATGGGAAGAAACGGGTGAAAAAGACCACCAGCTAATCATAAATATGTTGCCCAAAACAATGTTTCTCTGGCTCTTGGCTGTATCCAAGCCCAGTTATGGATACAATCAGTAACCGCCGCAATTATAAGGGAAGGTGAAGCAGGTACCTTACCCACTGAAATTCGGGAAGTGGTCTGGGATAATGCAATTGAATTTGAAAAGAAATTCCAATCTTGGTGGCACCTGGTTAATTTCACTTATGATCCCATTGAGAGTAAAGTCACTGCTTTTGTCCTGACAATATGCCATGCTTCGGTATATACCATATACCCTATCATTGCACTGGGATTGAATCACCATGGAAGCATACTCTATCCAATTGAACATAGAGTATGGGCACAATATAACAGTAAATGGCAAACTGTTGACGTTGACGCGTGCATCACGCGAAACCAACAAGGATTCATTTGTGAAAGTAATACCAAGAAAGCACAAGACATTTGTCTTGACACTGAACAAAATGTTTGTCACTTCGAAATACATCCAAATGAGAACCCAGAAACCGTGCTTGTGTATATTGGGAAAGGATGTACTTGCATGAGAACTCTTTGTAACTCCATACTAATAGATAATGTTGCTGTGGATATCACCAATCACTCAAACCTCTGTATTTGCAATTTTACTAATATCATTGGATGTGATTTTAATTACTCAGCTCCTGTCACTTCTCAGCAATTGTTGCAATCAAGATATACACTACTTAATGACTTGCTATTCACTCCTATTGGAATGAACCTCACCTTGTTGAGGAAGCTGTTACACCATGAAGATTTGAAACAGTTGCTGACCCAGGCCAAGGAGAAAGGACAAAGAACTCTGATCACTGTCCACCACGATACAGAAGAAGTCCATCAGGTGTTAGAACGAGTACAGAAAGATGCAGAACATAAGTGGTGGGACACTCTCTTTGGATGGTCACCAACTGCCACAGGAGTTTTAAATAGGATGCTTCACCCTGTTGTGATTTTGCTAATACTCACTGTATTAGGTTTTGCTTTGACAATCGCTTTGTATGTTAGACTTTGGATCATGTTAAAACGCTTAAATAATTTGGTATCCCCACAAGATATATATATACTTAACAACCCTCACCCAAAAAGTGTGTGGGACATTCCAGATTCCTCTTAAAAAATGTGAAGCTTGAGTGACTATAGTCGCGGGGTTGATTATGTGGAATAATTAGGAAATATGGGATAATTAGGAATTAAACTTATATTTGAAATGTAGCATTGTCCACACGTAAGGGAAAAACGGACTTTCAAGGCCTCTCCAGGCGAGATGCAGCCGCACCTGGTATGCCAGGAATGTGCACTCCACAGTGGTTCCCGTGACAACGCGGACGAAGGGTGGAGCGAGGTGAAGATCTCGCAGTTACGCTTTGTCCTAACTTCAGCACAAAGACGGGAACGAGATGGTACAAGAAACTGATAAGCTGTGTAACTGGCAACACTGACCGGAACGAGATGGTGCAAGAAGCTGATAAGCTGCGTGGTAGAGTGAGGTGGAGACCTTGCGAAAGCCGATAAGACTTCTTACCCTGGGCCAGCAGCCTGTCACCTTTTGACAGAATCCCGTCCTCAGCGTGGGCTTTGCTTCATTATAACGTCATTATAACGCAATTACTCACCCATCTCCAATGCGACCCCCCCCTCCAAAATGAGATCACCCCTCTCTGAGTAATAATAATAGTACGTATGACTAGAGTCACTCAAGCTCCACCTTAAAGATAAAAAATAATATAAAAAGACCCAAGAAAGAGGGGGATATTGGGGAAGATACCATCGTGGACGAGTCGAGGAAGATAACATCAACTGACTCCTGGGACCGGTCGACGGGCTGGACCTCTCTTCCCCCCCCATAGGGACGCCTGTGGGTAAGACTTGCACTGTATTTGGTGCTTCCCTGGGAAAACCTAGAATCTCTATAGAGTTACTTTTACTGTCATCTGTATATTTTATAGCTATACTGTGTTAACTTTATCAGCGCTTGTATTCATGTAATCATTATTCGCACGTGCTTTTGCAGACAGTCTCTATCACCGGCAATCCATAAGAACCTGTATTTGTTGTTTCAATAAACTCAACCAATTAATCACACTGTTTCGATAGCCAATCGTCACTATTGGTAAATCCAGACCATTAGAGGTCCAATATAAGCGAACGCGGTTGGATTGGGATCCGGACCAATAGAGGTTCGATATAAGCGGATGCGGTCGGATTAGTGGCTGTAGCTGATTGAACTGGACAGTGTGGTGCACTGTCAGTAAATCCAGACCATTAGGGGTCCGATATAAGCGAACGCGGTCGGATTAGGATCCGGACCAATAGAGGTTCGATGTAAGCGGACGCGGTCGGACTGGTAGTTGCCTATTAGAGAATAAAACAAGGGGTTTGTGTAAATAAACAAGAGGCTTACCACCTCCCCCCACCCCTTTTAACGCAACAGCTCCTGCCAGGGCAGCCTTGTGAGCTTGGACCAGGACCACCTCAGCTTTGGAGCCGTGGTGCAACAGAGCTACAAGTGCCAGCGCGTCGTCATGCGGAACGCGGGCGACACAGGAGTCAGGTAAAGCAGAAACCGGCCGCCTCTGAGGGCTGAGAGCTTGGATGAGGGTTGTGTGGAGCTGTAGCGTGCCCAGATGGTTCCTCTCTGCTTCTTCATCCCGGTGGAGGGTTGTGCAGCCATGGCTGTGCAGTCAGGCCCTAGAAATTAGCAAGGGATTACAACCAAAAGCTTATTTAGAGATGGGTGCAGTGAGTCCTGGCCAGCCTGAAGCCTTATTGCCGGGTGGCTCAGCATCAGGCCTGAGATGTGGTAGAAGAGCCCACAAGAGACTTACAGCCTCACACTGAGACTTACACTGCCTCTGCAGTTCCCCGTGGCTAATCCTTCTTTCCTGTCCTTGTGCTTTCCTCGTCAAGGTTTATGTGGGACATGGAGAGCTTCAAGCCGGACTTTTCCATCAGCCCCGTGAAGGGTTACATCAGCCCAGGGATGGATGTCCCCTTCGTTGTGACCTTCCGCCCCTCGAAGCTGAGCCAGGCTGTCCAGTACGAGGGGCTGCGGTGCTTCATCCAGGGCAGTGAGCCGCTCCGGCTTACGCTGGCAGGATCCTGCGTGGGGGTCCCTGACACCAAAGAGGTAACGGAGCAGGAACAGGATGGGCCCTTGGACCCCAGCATTTGCACCACATCTCTCCCAGGGCAGGAACTGAAGAACACTTGTGAGCACAGATTTGCTCATGCCGGGGTGTCCCATAGAGAAAGTGCTGGGCAGGATTCAGAATTCCTGAGCCCTGTCATTGCCTTTCTCCCCTGTTCAAGGTGCTGCTCCTCCAGTGAGCAGCTCGGCTGTCCTGCCTCTGCACTGCAGCACTGTGCCATGGCATCGCCCTGCCAGGCTCTTCTGAGACCCTCCCCACAGAGCCACCCCGCTGCATCCCAGCACTGCATCCGCAGCCACACTTCTCCCCCCCTGCCGGGCCAGGGGAGGGCATTCAGCAGTAGGAAGGGGCAAGGCATGTGCATCCAGCCCCTGGGAGGGGGCAACTTGGGAGCTGTTGGCTCCTGCTCCCAAAGAGAGCGTGGAGCTCCTCTTCATCCTGCCCATGAAGGAAGCGGCTGTGTGGCTGCAGATCTTGTCCTTGCACAGGAGTTCCCTTTCAGGACTCCCCGTTTCCTTTCACCCAGCATGCGAAAGGCTTGTTCTGCTCTCTTCTTCAAGAACAACCAACTTGATTTCCTCCGAAAGCTATGGCCAAAGTGTGATGTTTTGCACGTGACAAGGAAAAGCTGCTCCCTGTGCTGCAGGTCCTGGTGTAGAGGCAGCGTGAGAAGTGTGGGAAGGGTTGCAGTTACGACCCAGCAGCCTCTGTGCTCCTCTGTTACAGACCCTGACTTTCACCTGCAACGTGCGTGAGAGGCAGAGCCAGACCATCCTCCTGTCCAACCCGAGCAGTGAGGCCTGGACCCTGCAGCCCATCATTGAGGGGAAGTACTGGAAAGGACCTGAATTTATCCATCTGGAGGCCAGGCAAAAAGAAAAAGCCTACCAGGTCACCTACAGACCCCTAACCATGAGCTCTGAGAACAAGAAGCATCAGGTACGTGAGCTGTGCCAGCGTGCTGACTCCCGTGGCATGACCCTCGTAGCTCACCCTGCTTTGACCTTCAGAGGTGCTGTCCAAGCTGAAGGTGTCCTGTGATCTCTGTTGGAAGCTGGGTTTTGTGGTGGCTGGAGGGCAGGCCCAGGCAAAGGGCAGATGGGAACTCGGGGCTGACCCCCAAACGTGTTGGAGCAGCTAACCTAAAAAGCCAGGCTTTCTGAAGGCCAAGAAATGAAGTTTGTTCTGCGCAGCTCCTGGTCCCTGCTTGTGGCAGCCCAGGGGGCTCAGAGACCCCCATGCTCAGTGCATGGGCGGCCCAGGCTCTCCAAGCCCTGGGCACAGCCACTTCTGCCAGCACCACGTGGCTGGTGTCCTTCTGCAGCTTGCAGGGAGCAAGAAGGGCAAAGCTGCCCTGCAGTTTCTCAGTGCCCTCCTGGATGACTATCCAGGAGCTTTGGGAGGAGCCCTTCCTGCAGGTCTCAGGCTGGGCACGTGGGGGCGACTGGCCCCTCTGCAGTGTTTTCTGCGCCACACCAGCGACGAGCTCATAAATCAAAGGGGTCCGTTCAGAAGGGCTCTGGCGTGCTGGAGCTGCTGGGTCCTAGTCCCGCTCCAGCTGACCTTACAGTAGGCCAGAAGTGAGGTCAGAGATTCTGGTCTCGGTCTCCAGGGTGCTCAGCAGATCTGTACCCTTAGGGTTGCACGAGCTCAGCATCTCTTTAACGTACAGCCTGCGTGGGAGTCTTGCAGCTTTCAGCTGCAGTGGAGGCAGAGGGAACGTCAGAGGCAGGTGTCTGGGATCTATGGGCACCCAGAATGAGCATGGATATGAGCTTTCCATGGCCCACAGCTGGTGGGCTCCTGTTGTGTGAGCTTACAGGCTGCTCTCTGGGCAGTGCTGTTGGGGCTAAGGCCAGCAGGACTGAGGCAATGGAGCTCAGCAGGGACGGCCACCTCCTGCCCACGGCTGTCCCTGCATGAGCACAGGCTGGCAGGGACATGCCCAGGTGAGTGAGGGCAGTAAGGGAGTGTTGGGACGAGCAGAGCAGCTCTGCTGCAGGGCCCGTGTCTCCTGGTTTTGCCCAGAGATGATGCCTCTGTGTCCTGTGGGCCATGCACCCACTCACAACCAGCTCTGAGCAGGTGCGACGCTGGCGTCTCCTCCTGCATGGGACAGGGCTGCAGTCACAGCTCTGCCGGCTGGACGTGCCGAAGTCTGCTCCAGTGAGAGCCTCAGACATGGGACTGTCCAGGGGTGCTCCAGAGCTGACTTGTCCTATTCGCTGTCTGTAGGGCTCCATCTTCTTCCCCCTGCTGGACGGGACAGGCTTACACTACCACCTGGAAAGAACTGCTGAAGCCCCCAGGTGTTCAGGGGCCATTTCCCGGCAGGTTCCATGCAGAAATTCCCACACGGAGCTCATCCCTGTGTCCAACTGGCTGCACAGGCCACAGAGGTGAGTCCAGCCCAGGAAGTCTGGTCCCATCAGCAATCCCTGCAGCAGCACAAGGAAGGAAGCTTCCACTGCTGGAAGCTCCTTCCTGAAAGCGTTTCCCTCTCCTTGGCCATGTCTGGCCGTATCCCCGTTTTGCCTGTGCAGAGCCATCCAGGAGGGCTTTCCTCCAAGGAGGGTGAGAGCTGGCTCCCTGTGCCTGAGGCACTGAGGATGAGAGGGGCTGTATTGTACCCGCACACGATGGGTATCCTATGGGAGTCCTTCCTGTTGACCTTCACTGCGTCCTTCTCACCCACAGGTTCCTGGTGGTTATTGACATGCTCAAACCAGAGAACCTGGAAAGCAGTTCTGTGCTGCAGGGGTGTTCATACATCGACGTGCCAAGCTCTGCGAAGAAGGACTACGAGCTCACCTTCTTGTCCTACAAAGAAGGAGTCTTCAGCGCAAAGGTAAGTGAGGACACTGGGCTGCAGAGCCCTTCAAGGAGCTGTTGGCTCACCGAGAAGCTACACGCCTGTTTTCATGCCTCTGTGTGCACGGGTCCTAAGAAATACCACATGTGCTTTCTCTGGTCTTGCACTCTTCCTCGGTGGCTGCTCATAGCCATTCCTGGCAGCAGGGTGCTGAGCTTGGTGGGCTCTTTTGGGTCTATTTTCATGTGTGGAATGAGCAGCACTTCCCTTTCTGTGTGCTTCAGGTGACCTTCCTCAGTGAGACAACCGGAGAGTACTTGTTCCACATGGTGACTTTCAAGGTGATGGCTTCGGGACCCATCGGCACTGTTAAAATGAGCACCGCTGTTCGGCAGAGAGTGTCCTCCACCATCAAGGTGGACAACCCTCTGCCTGTCCCGGTGACGTTTGACATCAACTGCGAAGTGCCCGACGTCAACGTGCCACAGCACTTTACTGTTCCTGTGTAGTTAAAGGTAGGAGCAAAGCTCCGCCGGCTCACTCTGCTCTCCCTGCTCCTGGCTGCAGGGGATGCTCTTGAAGGGTGATGCCTGAAAGGAGCCATCTGGGGCTTCTTTCCATGGTGGCAGCTCCCTGCCGATGATCTAGAGAGGGAGCAGCGTGCGAGAAAACCCCCAGTGGGAACCATCCTGCACTGGTGGAGTCTGCCCTGCTGCCCCCTGTAACGCGCTGCCACTGGGCCTCACGTGGCAGGTCCTTGTGCCACGTGCCCCTCATTTAGTGTGGTGTTTCCAGCTCCAAGTGGCTGCAGGACAGGCGTCAGCCCACGGGCAGGTTGTCTGCAGCCTGGCTTGACAGGAGGTGCTGTGTGCCCTGGGGGAGCACAGGGGCTTTGTAGGGTGGGAAGCTTCTGGGATCATGCTGAAGGGCTCTGAGCTGTTGGGATCTGTCCCTAAGTGAACCAACCGTCCCCCAGAAGGAGCAAGGCTGTGCCCCAGAGGGAGGGAGTCAGAGTGGGGAAGGCAGCCAAGTCTTCCAGCACTGCCCGAGCACAGCAGGGACCAACTGCCCCCTTCTCAGGCACACGTGTTCCCTGCCTGTGCCTGACGCAGTGGCTTTTTCCTTCCTTCCTGCCAGGCAAACCTTGTCTTGGAGTACCAGCCCCTGAAAACGGGAGAGAGCACGGGGCACCTGGTGCTCCAGAGCAGTGACTTGGGCTCTCTGTCTTACAAGCTGCAGCTGAAAGCCACCTCGAGCAGGCCAGAGAAGCCCGTGCATTTCCGCACCACGCTGGGCTCCCATCAGACCATCACCACAAAAATACAGAACTTTGCCCAGCAGAAGACCGACTACCTCCTACAGGTGAGCCCGGGCTGCCGGGGCTCTGGCTGGCAGGCAGCTCCTCTGGCCAGCACCAGCCCTGTCCACCAAGGGGTCCAAGTGCCTCTGGCTTGGGCTGGCAGAGCCAGGCTGGCCATGTGAGCCCAGGGGTCTTCCCACTAGCGTGGGCTTGTCACCAGCTGCACTGTCCTCCCTTGCAGGCCCGTGTCTGCTGCCCTGGTTGGAGCTGCTTTTGCAGGCCCCATGGTGCGTGGGCTTGCTTCCCCCTTGCAGCCCAGGTCTGGCAGTCAGGCGTCTTGGGGCTTGGATGCAGGGCTGTCCCTGCTGGGCACGTTTGGACAGTTCTCATGCCCTTTCACTGCAGGCACTCATCAGGGGTTTGGTCTGGGTGGGACGGGCCAGAGCCAGGGGACCATCGTGTTCTTCCTGAGGTGCTGGCTCTGCTGTTGTGACCCACCCCCCACGGTCTCTTGTCTCCCCTGCGCAGACCGACTGTGCCGACTTCCAGACGGCAAAATCCATCAGCGCGGCACCCGCCAGCGCTGGGGGCTCGGACCTGAACGTGGAAGTGACCTTTGAGCCCTGCCACCTGGGCGAAGCCAAGGCCACGCTGCAGCTCAGCTCCGCATCGGGCGGGCAGTACTGCATCCCACTCATCGGCCTTGCTCTGCCTCCTGAACCGCAGGGCCCCTTCCTCGTCCCAGCTGGCGGCACCACCTCCATCTCCTTCAGGAACGTCTTCCCGAAGGCCACGGTGTTCCAGTGTGCAGTAAAGCACCCAGCCTTCACCGTCAGGGCCCCCGAGACGCTGCGCGCCAAGAGCAGCACCACCATCACCGTCTCCTTCACGGGCGGCCCGGCTCCTGTCACCAGCAGGCTGGTGGTCTCTTGCCCTGGGGGCTCCTGGATCTGCGACCTCTGGGGCCTGCCCTCCACCCACTAGTGACCAGCTGCCCCTGGCCCTTCCCACCACGTTCCTGCTGTCTGGAACAAATAAATTTCGTTTAACATCCTCCCACAGGATGTCCTTGTCTCCAAACGGGAGAGACGTGAATTGGCTGGATGGACACCCAGTGGATGAGGAATCTCCTGGATGACTGCACGCAGAGTTGCGCTCAATGTCTCAATGTCCACCTGGAGATCAGTGACGAATGGTGTCTGTCAGGGCTTGCTGTTGGGGCAGACCCTGTTCAACATCTTTCTTGGTGACACAGACAGTGGGATCGAGCACCCCCAGCAACTTTGCTGACAGCACTGAGCTGTGTCATGCTGGAGGGAAGGGATGGCATCCAGAGGGTCTTGGACATGCTGGAGAGGTGGCCAATCTCATGAAGTTCAACAAAGCTGAGTGCAGACTCCTGCCTCTGGGTCAGGGCAATCCCAGGCACAACTACAGGCTGTGCAGAGGAGTGATTCAGAGCAGCCTGAGGAGAAGGACCTGGGGGTGCAGGCCGACAAGAAATGGAACATGAGCCAGCTTCAGCGTGCGCTTGAGCCCAGAAACCCCCTGTGTGCTGGGCTGCATCACCAGCAGTGTGACCAGTAGGTCAAGGGAGGTGATCCTGCCCCTGTTCTCTGCTCTTATGAGACCCCCACTTGGAGCACTGTGTACAGTTGTGGTGTGCTCAAGAGAAGGACATAGAGCTGCTGGAGCAAGTCCAGAGTGGGGCCACGAGGATGCTAAGGGGGAGGGAGCAGCTGCTGTATGAAGACAGGCTGAGGAAGTTGGGGCTGTTCAGCCTGCAGAAGACAAGGCTGCGTGGAGACCTCATAGCAGCCTTCCAGTATCTGAAGGGGGCCTACAAGGATGCTGGGGAGGGACTCTTCATTAGGGACTGTAGCCAGAGGACAAGAGGTGATGGGCTTAAAGTGAAACAGAGGAAGTTCAGGTTGGCTAGAAGGAAGAAATTCTTCATTGTGAGGGTGGTGAGGCACTGGCACAGGTTGCCCAAAGCAGCGGTGAATGCTCCATGCCTGGCAGTGTTCAAGGCCAGTCTGCACGGGGCTTGAGCACCATGGTCTAGTGTGAGGTGTCCCTGCCTGTGGCAGGGTGTTGGAACTAGATGATCTTAAGGTCCTTTCCAATCCAAACCATTCCGTGATTCTGTGATTCTCTAACGTTCTTTGGGAAAGCATGGTTAAGATTCAGTTGGTTCCCCTTAAGGGTAAAAATTTGAGAATGAAGACCCTGGGCCCACTGTAGGAGAGGATCTGGTTCGAGACCATCTTGGGAACCTGAACATACACAAGTCCATGGGACCTGATGAAATCCATCCGCAGGTCCTGAAGGAGCTGGCAAATGAAGTTGCTAAGCCACTGTCCATCATATTTGAAAAATCCTGGCAGTCAGGTGAAGTTCCCAATGACTGGAAAAAGGGAAATATAACCCCCATTTTCAAGAAGGGGAAAATGGATGACGCACAGAACTACAGACCAGTCAGCCTCACCTCTGTGCCTGGCAAAATCTTGGGGCGGATTCTCCTGGAAGGCATGCTGAGGCACATGAAAACCAACAAGGTGGTTGGTGACAGCCAGCATGGCTTGACTAAGGGGAAATCCTGCCTGACCAATCTGGTGGCCTTCTATGATGCGGCTATGGAACTGGTGGACAGGGGTAGGGCAGTTGATGTCATCTACCTGGACTTGTGTAAAGCGTTTGACACTGTCTCACATAACATCCTTGTCTCTAAACTGGAGAGACATCAATTTGATAGGTGGACCACTTGGTGGATAAAGAACTGGCTGGATGGCCGCATGCAAAGAGTAGTGCTCAATGGCTCAGTGTCCAGCTGGAGACCAGTAACGAGTGGTGTCCCTCAGGGATCGGCGTTGGGACCAGTCCTGTTCAACATCTTTGTCGGTGACAAGGACAGTGGGATTGAGCGCGCCCTCAGCAAGTTTGCCAATGACACCAAGCTGTGTGGTTGGGTTGGTATGCTGGAGGGAAGGGATGCCATCCAGAGGGACCTTGACACGCTTGTGAGGTGGGCTGATGCTGACCTTATGAAGCTTAACCATGCCAAGTGCGAGGTCCTCCACCTGGGTTGGAGCACTGCCAGGCACAGCTACAGGATGGGCAGGGAAGAGATTCAGAGCAGCCCTGCGCAGAAGGACTTGGGGGTGTTGGTCGATGACAAAATGGACATGAGCTGGCAGTGTGTGCTTGCAGCCAGAAAGCCAACCATATCCTGGGCTGCATCAAAAGGAGCGTGACCAGCAGGTTGAGGGAGGTGATCCTGCCCCTCTGCTCTGCTCTTGTGAGACCTCACTTGGAGTATTGTGTGCAGTTCTGGTGTCCTGAGCATAAAAACGACATGGAACTGTTGGAGCAAGTCCAGAGGAGGGCTGTGAGAATGATCAGGGGACTGGAGCACCTCCCGCATGAAGATAGGCTGGGAAAATTGGGGCCGTTCAGCCTGGAGAAGAGAAGGCTGCGTGGAGACCTCATAGCAGCCTTCCAGTATCTGAAGGAGGCCCATAAGGATGCTGGGGAGGGACTCTTCATTAGGGACTGTAGCCAGAGGACAAGGGGTAACGGGTTCAGACTTGAACAGGGGAAGTTTAGATTGGACGTAAGGAGGAAGTTCTTACTGTGAGGGTGGTGAGGCACTGGAATGGATTGCCCAGGGAAGCTGTGAATGCTCCATCCTTGGTGGTGTTCAAGGCCCGACTGGACAGAACCCTCGGTGACATGGTTTAGTGGGAGGTGTCCCTTCCCATGGCAGCGGGGTTGGAACGAGATGATCTGAAGGTCCTTTCCAACCCTAACTATTCTGTGATTCTATGAGAAATGATGAAATTGGTAACTGACTGTTGCTTTAAGGGGATCCAATTTTATTTTCCACATTGCTCCTTTGAGAGCTAAATTTTGAGGCCTGAGTCATGTATATTAGCAGTTTTGAGTTTGTAGCATACATGGAAAAACCTGCTCAAAGGGAGAGATGTGTAAAGGAGACATGGCTTTGCTGTCGATATATGCACGATCCCGTAGAGGACTGTGAAAAGAAGGAAAATGTAGTCTCCTGATGAATTACCAGCCACCTTCTGGAAGCACTTGTCATTGTAGAATGTGGGAGCTTGAAGGATAGCTGATTGCTGGGAAGGTTTTAAAGGCACTGCTGAAAACATGCTTTGTCTGGAGGTGCTGTCCATTGAATTGCCTTTCTTGCCACTTTGGTTGGGGCAGAGTTTAATGCCTTCAACAATTCATGTTTCATTGAAGAACTTGAGAGGTGAATGAGTTGGTGGCTCAGGTCTGACTAATTCACAACGTTGTCCGAAAATGTTGCTTTTTACACTTGCACAGAAGTAGAAGCTGCCCTAAACAAAAGCTTCTGGGGTTGGTCATGGTCCATTTTAATTAATTGAAATGACCTTGGTTTTTTTTGCTGTGAGCTGTGTCGTGCTTTCTCTCTCCCACCAGGCAGGCAGGGAACAGAGGCTACAGACTGGGAGATACATGCAGTGAGAGCTTCTCCTGTGAATCAGTTTTTGAACCTGTAAACGGAAGAGTGCGAGCAGTGCCGCAGGTGTATTTCGCTGAAGAATGAAAAAGAAAGGCTGAGAAGCAAAATAAGGGGGAAGAAATTGCAGAAGAATGGATGGTGAGACAGCGTCAAAGATCTCCTGTAAAAGCCTGCTTTATCTGAAACAGAAAGCACAGTGAGGGCACTGTCCGCCACAGATACCCCTATGTCTCTGCCATCGTTCAGAGGTGATGAACGCTTCTTAAGGTCCCACTGAGCTCGAGCCTTTGAAAAGCCATCTCTTAAAGCTGGGAGATGAGGTGTTTCGAGTGCATTGGCTGTGCTTACACTGTGATATTCCACCACAGAGCCATGAGTGGGTAGAAGCATCTCCTCCAGCAGGTACTTCCCTTGGTTTTTTTCCTCGGTAACATTAATATTTTGAAAAAGTTATTTTAAAGGTAAGGTAAAACCCTGAGGTGGCTGAGGGAGCATGGGAGAAAATGCATTTATTGTTTCAGACTTCCCTTGAGCTATTCTGTCCATCTGACAACTTCTGCAGACTTCCTTGTGATTCCTTCTGTCCCGTTGTTCCCCTTGGTATCAGTCCCCCTGTTCTCATCATTTTTTTAGGAGAAAAGCTTTTAGATGGTCAGAGAACTTTGGGGAAGTTAGGACTTGTTGGAGCAAGTCCAGAGGAGGGCCACAAGGAAGAAAAGGGGGTTGGAGCAGCTCCTGCGTGAAGACAGGCTGAGGAAGTTGGGGCTGTTCAGCCTGCAGAAGAGAAAGCTGCGCGGAGACCTCATAGCAACCTTCCAGTATCTGAAGGGGGCCTACAAGGATGCTGGGGAGGGACTCTTCATTAGGGACTGTAGCCAGAGGACAAGGGGTGATGGGCTTAAAGTGAAACAGAGGAAGTTCAGGTTGGCTAGAAGGAAGAAATTCTTCATTGTGAGGGTGGTGAGGCACTGGCACAGGTTGCCCAAAGCAGCGGTGAATGCTCCATCCCTGGCAGTGTTCAAGGCCAGTCTGCACGGGGCTTGAGCACCATGGTCTAGTGTGAGGTGTCCCTGCCTGTGGCAGGGTGTTGGAACTAGATGATCTTAAGGTCCTTTCCAATCCAAACCATTCTATGATTCTGATTCTCTGACTGTGTTCTTCAAGATCCCATGGACTGGGTTAGTGGGGAACGGTACCAGCTGTTTGGAATTATCCCTCCATGAGAGTTTCCATGAGACAACCGGGGCCGGGTGGTTCACACCAAGGTGAAAATGGGGTTAAAATCATGCAGATTTCTGTGAACTGTAACGCTTCTACACAGTGCAAAGGAGTCAACAGTAGAAGTGAGAGCAATTCTCTCCTGGGAAGGCTGTCCACCCTAGTGCTGCAGAGCTGTTGTGTGACAGCGTTAACCCTGACACAGCCCTTCCCAAGTTTACTCGAAGGTGTGTTAAGACCTTTTTATAAGGAGAAACCAAAGCAGAAACTTTTGGTCTGGGAGTTGCAAAAGGCCTCGGGGCCATAGGAGCCCACGTAGCAATAGGATGCCATGTAGCGGTCTTGAAGACCTCGGCACTGGTCCAGACCTCTTAGGAAAACAGTCTGAGCCCAGCCCCTGACACCTTGATGGCTCCACAAGAAGCTGTTAGCAGAGTTAAGGCTATGATTTGTCGGCTTGAGTTAGAAATGTGAATCAGTAAGTTACTTTTCCTTGGGGTTTTTGAGTGAAACAAGTGCAGGCATTTCTCAGGATAGAGGTTTTCTTTGAACATGAGCAGCGTTTCCCGTGTTGTGTCCGTGTCTGACTTGAATTCACTTTTCTTTTAAATGGTGATAGATGTTTTGTCTTTTCTCAGAGCACTTAACACGAGTCAGGTCAAAGCTCTCAGCGTCGATACGCTCCCGGGATCCCGGGACCCATACTCTTCCAGGCCATGAACCAGAGGAGAGATTGGCTGCTTCCTCAGTCACTGGTACATGTGGAAGGAGGTAAGGAGTTTGCAGGTGCCTTGCTGCTTCTGCAGGAAGGTGCTGTGGGGTAGGTGCAGGAGGAGGGCACACGGCCAGTCCTGGGGCAGAGCATCAAGTACGATGCTGGTTTCTGGAACTGTAGGATGGAACCATTTTCTTTGGTTTGCAGGGGATCGGGCACGGGCACTTTCTTGAATACAGTGTTCAGCTTTCTCATCTCTGCTTTCCATATGCCAACAGAGATGAATGATTTTTATCAGCGTATTTTCATGACTCTGTTTGCAAACCATCCAGTAGCCTGCTTGGAGCAAGTTTGTTCAGGAGAAAGGCAAGGAGGCTTTGAAGAACAAACGGTGTTTGAAAAACTTCCTCTTTTTATCTCGTGTTCTGCATGTGGGCTGAAGCAAGTCTAGTGACTCTGCTGAGTGGCTTTGTTGAGTTGGCATGTGATGAAGATGCTCAATAGTAGGCACCTCTGTTACCTGAGCTAAGAGATCTTGTTCGGGTGGTAAAAGCTTCCATCTGTCCCTGGTCACCTGGGGAGCGAGGCTTGAGAGGATCTGGGCTGTGCTGGTCATAGATGCTGCAGTTACGTAGGCCGATATCAGCGGGAGGGATTATTTCATGTAAGGTGCGGTGGAGACAGGGAGAAAGACTTGGTACTGAAAGAAGACTGGGCAATGGCAGTGGTTACTCAGATGCAGACAGCCCTCTGCCTTGGGAGGTGTTGGTTGCAGCACCTCTCAGCAGGGCAGGGCAGTGCTCCAAAGAGCCTAGAGCCAGCAGGAGTGACTTCAGTGCTGAGAAGTCGGGCAATGCAGCAATCAGATGATAACGTGGGAACCCACACAGAGGATGTCTTTGCGCGTGTGTTCTTCAGGTTATCAGGGCCAGACTCTGGATATGCTAGATTGTCCTCCTTCACAGAGTTCACAAACACTTTCTCCTAAGGAGGAGTGTTTCCTGAGCAGCAGCTTTGGCATCAAAAGCTGCTGTGTGCTCCTTCTAGGAGGTGGCTGCTGTGCTCCTACGAGATGGTAGCTCTCGGCTTCTGGATGGTGTGACTTCAGGTGGGGATGTGCCACTGTGATCGCTTGTGAACCTTCTGTTTTCAGGTGGTGAACAGAGAACTAGGGAAGATGCTTGTTACTGAGGACGATGTGTGCTGTGTGCACCAGTTTAAGAGGAAGCTCATGAAGCTGATGGGTGACATTCAACAAGCCTAGCTGGACTGGGAGCTTATGTAAGTGAGTGTCCCTCAGCCACCTGGGAACTGCTGGGCACACAGGGGAGGTCAGCAGTGCCTGCTGTGTCTTGATGGAGGTGCAGGTTAATGCTGGAGTGCAGGGGAAGGTGGCAGAGACTTCTCGGTGGCTCTTGCCTTCTGGGGCAGGCTGATGCTGGAATGGGCGGTGTTGGTTCAGTCCTGAGGTTTGGACCATGTCATCTTTGCTCCCTTATGAAGTCTCTCACAGTTTTACCACCCAGTGGGTTAACGCTTGGATGTCTGGGAGTGCTGCAGCATAGAAATCTGTGAGCCTGGTCAGGGATTACTTCTTGGATTGCCCCTTTGCCCTTCCTTGGTTGACATGAATGGACTTGTGGTCTTAGTTGCTTCAGATTCACTTTGGTTCCAGTTTCTTTGGTTTTTTCACCCTTTAAGCTACATTGGCCGGAAAAGGATGCGGGTGCAAGAGCCTGAGAAAGCAGTTCCCAGTGTCACGATTTTGGTGGAAGCTGATTACTCGTATTGGAGCCTGGGGTACGCAATCTCTTTCCAGGGGGCTCAGAAACTCATCAGAGCTGAGCCTTTCAGCAAGATGCTGCCTGTAGATGAATTTCTGCCAGTTATGTACAACAAGCACCCTGTGTAAGTAGTAAGTCTTTGTTGCTTATGTCGACCTGAGCTGGATCTTGCTAATGTCCTTAAGCCCGATCATGTTGGTGTGTCTCACTTCCGTGGCCTGGTTGGTGGGAGACAGGGCTACTCGCACTTTTCGGCTCTCTAGAGCAGAGCTCCTGAAACAGGTCAAAGGAGGTGGCAGACCTGCTGCAGCAGGCTTATTGCCCACAGGCCCTGAACCGAGTAAGGACCAGTGCTGAGACACTTGGCTGGCTCTGGTAATGGAGGTGTTGGTTGTGCAGGTTGTGTGTGGTTGTAAGACGGGAGGCTCTGGCTGTAGAGAGTCAGAAGTCTCCACTAGAACTCCACCCAGGAACTTCCTTCACTCCCTGGGATCTGTTTGCTTGATGGGTTGGCTTGTATCTCTCAGTTATAAGCAGTGGCACTGGTGACCGCTCACTCTGTTACTGGGGTGATTTTACTCTCCTCTTTAGAGTGAAGTACACGGAGTACTATGAGTCCAGAGACTGGAAAGCCTTTCCAGCAGAACCTCTGCTTGTTTACCCTACACCCTACGCAGGGCAGCCAGGCTACCTCAGCGACGCAGAGACCTCTACAGTCTGGGACAAGGAGGCTGTGTCAAGAGACTGGGACAGAACACAACCCGGAAATCCTGTCAGCATGGCAAGATCCACAGCCATGCCCAGAACAAGGATGCTCTGCCTTCCCAATCGCCTCTCAACGCGCCGTCCTCCAGGGATGAGCTATGGCTGCCAGCTTCCCGTGGGACTGTTGACAGCTGAACCTGCCTCACACTTTGGCTTTTCACTCTGGAAAGTTGTGGCCTCCTTCCTTCCCACCGCTTTCAATGGCAAAGCAAAGAGGTTGGACCTGCCAACTAACCAAGCCACTTGGGACTGGGTGGGAGATGAAGGAGGAAAAAGAACAAGTGTTCCAGAGTGGCAGAGAAAAGGCAGAGATGTGAACAAAAGCCCTCACAAGCTTTTGTAAATATCCCCAGCCTTGAATGATGTCTTTCTGTAGTTCTTCATGCAGAACACTGTCTTTATAAAGATTAATATAGAGAGGTGTAGCAGTGTTAGTACCTTTCCGGATAGCTGTAACTGGGCTGCTGTGTAAGTATAACTTCTTGTAGGTTTGCAGGCTTTTATAGCCCTGTTCACTGAGAGAAACTGCAGGCAAGCATTTGGGTTATTTGGTTTTGGTTTTGAAACTGATCCCTGTCAGAATCAAGATGGTTTCCAGAAGTGTTGGGTGCCCTGGAGCAGCACTCCTCTGCAGCCTCTTCTCCCTCATCGCATCTCAAAAGAAAGCTGTTGCTAGCTTCCCCTCCGCAGACTTCAAAACTTGCTAGATCCCATCAAAACAGGCCTCCCAGCCCAGAACTGGTGTCTTGGCATGTCTAATACTTGGAGGCTGGATGGGAAAGTGGAGGGTTTATCTCTGCACTGCTGAAGGGAGCACAGGTGGAGCTAGTCTGTGTCCTGTCCTGCTTCCTTCCCCCATCCCAATTTATTTCTTCAGGAAAACAAAGCCTGGAAAAGAACCTACTTGCAGGCCTGTTTAATTAAGCCATAAAGCCAAGCGTAGGACCTCTAGGAACTTAAAATCTAAACAGTGTGTTTACACGCTGCTTGCACTACCCTTGTAAAAACCAAACAACCTACAGAAATGTTAGTGTTGTCAACCGCACTGCTCTCAACAGCCGTGACACAATTGTGCACTACAGCTCTATTAGGCACAGACCTCAAGCTGCAGACTGCTGTTGCAGTGGCTGGGATTGTTGGGTTGGTTGGTTTCTGGTGGTGTTTGTTTTTTTATGTTTTTAATAATTTGTGATCAGTGTTGTGCTTTCTGCTAAAGAAGACGTGCTATTGCCTGTCAGCCGGTCTGATAATACATGGAACCTGGTGCAAGATGAGCAGCTGTGTGTATTCTTCACGGGAAGGCCAGCTCAAGAGTCTTGCCTCTGTGTCACTCTACCGTGGAGTCACTGGCTGTATAAATGTGCCTGCTCCACAGCTACCACCTGGAAGCCACGTCCCTTCTGCTGTCCAGGCTGGAGCTGGTGCCCATGTGCCATGGAGACGTATGAAGAGCAGGTCTGCTGCGGGCTGCCACACACAGCCTGGGTCATTCCTTTCTGAGAAGCCCTCTTGCCTCCTCCTCCGATCTTGTTTCAGAAGTGGCAAGTCTGACCTGCTTGGAGCACGATGGCCATCCCAGAGATGTTGAACAGAGCGACGGAGGTGGCGTGAGGTGATAAACAAAACCCAAAACCAACACCAAACAAACAAAACCCCCCAACCTGACATGCACTAAGAAAGTCTAAGGCAAGAACACAGATTAACTCGAGGCAAATACCAGTGGAAAAACGTTTAATACGTATGTATAAAGATTGCAGGAAAGCAACTGAAAACATCTTTTTCCTGTGCAATGTAACAGAAAGTGTAAACTAGCCCTACCCTCTCAGAAAAAGCTAAATTAGCATTCTTGAACTATTTGGACTAGGAGCTACATGTTGGTACTTGTAAGTAGAAGTGGTAAATCTTATAGTAGTGCCAAACTTACTAACATATACTGTACTACTAATATAAATAAACTATACCAACTGTAGTGTGAAACCATGCTAAGTGTACCCTCTTATAGAATTGTAACATACATACTAATGCTAATGTAACTCGAAGACTTGTCAATAAGGGCTGCTTACGAAATATGTCCTGCCTATGGCTTTGAAAAATAAAATCTCTTTAACTATCCTATCCTATGCTACCCCATCCTATCCTGTCCTACCCTATCCTGTCCTATCCTATCCTATCCTATCCTATCCTATCCTATCCTATCCTATCCTATCCTATCCTATCCTATCCTATCCTATCCTATCCTGTCCTGTCCTGTCCTATCATGACATTTTTCAAGTGAAATAAATAAAAATAAATAATAATAATTATAATAAATAAATAATAATAAATAATAACAAATTTTCCAAGGTGGCAGGAAAGAGCGCCCTCTTCATCCTTGTCCTGCCATGAGCTCTGCAGCAAAAGGGGAAAGAAAGAAATCAAGCTTCAGTTTCCCGAACAACACAAGTAACTATTTGACGAAATAGCTCTCCAAACTTTTCATTTACAAACACAACTTTCTTTTTCCCTTCCGCTCTGTTCCGTTTGGCTTTGGTTACAGACACATTGCACCTATGCCTTTTCTGGCCTAGCTACAGTATGCTTAAACAGTAGAAATCTCTGTTGACTATGAGGATTTTCATCTCTTGAGTTTTGATTCTAGGCTCTTTTTCTATTTGTTTGGGAGACGTGAGTCAGGTTCCCAACAGCAGAAAATAAACCATGGCACAGCCTGAAATCACTGTTAGATATTCAGCTTCTCAGGCCATAGGCTAAGATCCTTATTTCCGGACTAAGAATCATCTGATCCATGGCCACAACTGGTGAAATCCTCTTTACCAATGAAGAAAAGAGGAGGAGACAACACAAGGAGGGAGTAATTTAAGACTATCCAAGCAGACAACTTCAGCGTTTTGGTGGGTTTTAAACAGCGAGAGCAGGCAGTGCTGAAAGTTAATATGTCAGCAACGCACGTGAAATGCAGCTCCCGGGAGCAGGCTCCCAAGTCCATGAGCAGCCTTCAAAAGGCCACTGTGCCAGCTTTACTTACCCCTGGCAATGGTGGTTCTTCTTCGGAAGCGTTCTCAATCTGTGCACTTTCCAGGCTGTCATTTGAAAGAGCGCCGCCTTTGCCCTCCTCCTGAATAGTGCTCTGCCAGGAAAAGAGGAAAGAAAGAAAAATAAGGGAAAGGAACGTTTCACCTCTTCTGCTAACCACAGACTATCCCAAAGAAATTATATAAACACAACAACATTGACAGTTAGAGCCACCTCCTGTAGATCTGCCTCAAACTTCCACAGCAGCACCGATTGCGGGCAAGAGATGACAGAATCACTGAATGATCAAGGTTGAGATGACCTGAAGATCATCTAGTTCCAAGCCTCCCTGCCACAGGCAGGGACGCCACATGCTAGACCATGTCGCCCAAGGCTCTGTCCAGCCTGGCCTTCAGCACTGCCAGGGATGGAGCATTTATGCTTCTTTGGGCAGCCTCTTCCACTGCCTCACCACCCTCACGGTAAAGAACTTCTTCCTTATACCTAACCTGAACTTCCAACTGCTCAAGTTTAAAACCCTTGCCCCTTGTCCTATCGCTACAGTCGCTGCTGAAATGAGGAGTTTCGTATGCAACAAGATTTACCTAAGAATGTTTTTAAAAGTTATTCTGCAGTTGATATTTTCCTCTAGGATGAAATTTCAAAACAAAATGTTTGCAAAAACTTGCATTGACTTCCAAGGGATAAAAGAATAACATTCAGCTACCCAAATCCTCCTCATCTCCATACACGCACATCTATGTTGACTTAACTACCTACACTGCCAAAAACTTCATAGCCTCACTTGAATTGAAGATTACCTGGTCAGGCTATGAATCAGCATACTGCAACGTGTCATATCATATCGGTTGGGACAACCAAAGCCACTATCTGTCTCTGACATCAGTGCCCTTGCACTTTTTCATGACTTGTATCAATAATACAATGCAGTGCTTCCCTTCTTCCCTGCTCCAAAATGTAGAAAAGTTCCAACAACTCAGTTGAATTACCAAATACAAAACTTAGTCAGCTTTTATGAAGCAGTATCATTACAGTACTAGGGAAAGTCTTTTTCTGTTCAGTGGTTGTAAGTTTTTGTAACCGTAAAATTCTTAGGATGAAGAAAATAATAAAGGGGGGGAGGGGAAGCGCTGGAATGATCACAGAATCACAGAATAGTTAGGGTTGGAAAGGACCTTAAGACCTTCTCGTTCCAACCCCCCTGCCATGGGCAGGGAAACCTCCCACTAAACCCTGCCACCCAAGGCTCTGTCCAACCTAGCCTTAAACACCACCAGGGATGGAGCATTCACAACTTCCCTGGACAACCCATTCCAATGCCTCACCACCCTTACAGGAAAGAATTTATTCCTTATATCCAATCTAAACTTCACCTGTTTAAGTTTGAACCCGTTAACCCCTGTCCTGTCACCACAGTCCCTAATGAAGAGTCCCTCCCCAGCATCCCTATAGCCCCCAAATGAATTTTCTGGCCTTTTATGGGCCAGGGTATGGGTCTCAAATAACAGGAAGAATACTCTTCTTTAAATACAACATCAATTTGTTTTGTTCTTAACCAAATCCTCCACGTGAAGAGAGCCTTAATTTGCCCACAAAGCAGAGCATTCCGGCTCAATTATACCATCCCTGCCACAAAGGTGCTACCAAAGAAATGGAACCACTGAGGAAGAAAGCAGCAGGAAGCCAAAACTTTGATCTCTAATCCCAGCTTAACCATGACCATTTTGAGCTTAGAAAAATTATTTAGCCTACAATGCCTCAGTGCCGTATGGATGGGTATAATACTTTAAGTATTACCTCTTCTTTGTAAGTGCAATGCAAGTAAAGCTCAGCAATTACGAAATCAAGTTAATTCACCGGTTAATCGAACCCAAGGTGTGCTTTAAGAGTAAAATTATACTCTGCTAGTAAGCCAGGTAAGCTTGCCAAAGCTACAATGGTTAAGGTATTTTCCTATCTGCTCATGTTTCCAACCTCAAATTCAACAACTCAGTCATGCTTTCAATGCAAATCATCATTCATCATGCAAACATTTTTACCTAGCAAATATATTACTATTTCGTGGGTTTAGCTATACAATAACCCCCACCACATTAGCTCAGTAGGCAGCCCATAAAAAGTACTTCAAGGCTGCAGTGCGTGTTGAGTGACATGCAAGCTCTGACGTCTCTCTAGAAACAGGTTAGCAACCTGCATCATTTCAGAAAAAAGCACTTCAAAACACATTGTTGGAAACCAGAGCAGACACCACCCCATGCTACTCTTTTTTTTAGCTCAGCACCAAAAATGGCAGAAAACCCAATAAGCGCTTGAAGTGGGAGAAGAGAAGGGAGGGGCCACACAACTGGAAAGAAAGAACAAGAAGAGCTTGCCTTTGGGCAGGCTGGTGGCTCATAAGCCACCGCCTGCAGGCACAGCCTCCAAGATTCTCTCAGGACAGGAGGGTGCCTCCCTGGCAGGGAGTCCCAAAGGCTCCAAGGAGGTGGAAGAACCAGGAATGGACAAGTTATTCATAGAGCAAACGTTAGAGCACTTTATAAGTCTGACAGATGATGCACCAGTCCTCATTTATAACATCTATCATAAGTGTTTTACTAAATGTCTTGCCCTCAATTAAAACATGAAGTCAGATAAAAACCTAAGTTATTTGTGGATTTTAAGCCAGGTTAAACTAACACTCACTGGTTCAAGACCCCTTGATGACAGCAACCATTAAGTCACTGCCATCCGCTGTCTCTACAATAACAGATGAGAAATGAGCACAGGTTTTTCCTGACCACACCTGCACTTGGGAAAACATCAGAACTAACCCAGCCTGACATTCCCGGACTTCACAACAGGGAAGACAAGAATTAAACAGATCTCAACACCTACACCGCCGGGGGCCGCTACGGAGGCGGCCGCGCAGAGCCTGGAGGTGCCCGTGGAGCGGGCCCGGGCAGAGAGCGGCTCCGCTCCCAGCGCCGCCGCTCTCCCGCCGAACCGGCCGCCTCACACGAAGGTCCGCGGCGGCGGGGCCCCAGCGCGGGAAGCGCGGCCGGCGGCGGCCTGCACACAAAGTCCGCTCCGTGAGACAAAACCGTGAGGTAAACGAGAGCGGCGGCCAGAGCCGCGGTCGCTCCGCCGAGGACGCAGAGCCCCGCTCTTTGTTCGCCGCCGCGGGTATGCCCGGCCCGGCGCGGTGCGGCGCCGGGCCCTCACCTCACGGACATCCTGCAGGCACTCGAGGATGGCGAGGTTGTTGACCCAGCTGTGCTTGGAGCAGAGCCGCACCAGGTCCTCCCGGCACACCGCCTCCTCCGACAGCTTCCACCCGCTGCCCGAGCTGCCGGCGCGGGGACCTCGCGGGCCCGCCGCACCCGGCCCCGCCGCCTGCCCTGCCGCGGCCGGGCCGCCACCGCCGCCGGGGACCGCGGGAGGAAAAGGAGGGCCGCCCGCCGCCGGCCGCGCCACCAGAGCCAGGAGCAGAAGAAGCACGGGGGCCCGGGCAGCTGCTCCGGACACGGCCACGGCCACGCAACGCCATTTGAATCCGCCACCTCCGGCGCAGCGCATGATGCCTCATTGCTGTTTATTCCCGGAGCAGGCTCCGAAGCCCATAAGCAGCTCTCCAAAATGCCACTGTGCCAGCTGCGCTTATCCCTAACGATGGTGTTTCTTTGTCAGGAGCGTTATGAATCAGTGCTCTTACCACGGTGATGTGCAAGAGAGTACCGTCTTCCTCCTCACCGGTGCTCTGCCAGGAAAAGGGGAAAGAAAGAAAAGCAAGAGAAAGGAACATTTTCCCCTCTGCTAAGCACAATCTATAACCAGGTGCTCTGCTGCTTTGTGCAGAGCTGAGGGCAGAAAATGGTCTGCACAAAGTAAACAGAGCAATCAAAGCAATACTTTTAGATTGAGGGAACACTGCAGGTATTCTTGGCAAGCTGTCCTTTCCATACCAAAATCATCAGGTCATAAGCTGAATGAAAAATTCATTCAGAAGGGAGATCTCCAGAAGCTTCCGAGGTTGAAGAGCACAATTGCTCCCCATCAGTTCTCCCAGGACATGGTCAAATGGAGCTGGCCTTGGCCTACAGCAAAGCTCCGGGACAAGCTGGTGATTTCAGCCAGGAGGAGACTTGGATCCTGAGGCAGACCCTGCACCAGCACAGCCCACATCTTGCTCAGCTGGTGGTTTAGCACGATGTTGGACCTGAACTGCCTATGAGTTGCATGAGGTTACCAGTCTTTCATGGTAATTCAAACATAGCTCCAAAAAAGGTATCTACAATCTCCCAAGGTAATGTTATTCAGGAATTTGTTTGTATAAAGGTGGTACAAAAGAGCTAGAAGAGGTCAAGAAGAGGCAGTGTCCAAAGCACTCAGGTACTGCACAGTGCTTGAAACAAGACTGTGGTAGGGGATAGTGGCGTATTAACAAAGTGACAGTTGCTTCTCCTGTTGAGTTTGCTCTGTCTGTAAACAATGGGACTGTGTTCCTTTATCTTATGATTTCTTCACAGAGGAATAGGCAAGCGTGCACAGAAAGGAGAAGACAGGCAGATGGAGCTTCCCGAGTTTTTCAGTGAAAGGACTGATTTTCCCATCTTTTACACACACATGCATGCACACTTCCATTTAGTATCATCACTATTGCAACCAGCAAGTTTTCTGCCACAGCTTCTAGACTGCATCAGAAATTAGGTCCAACAGACATGAGAAAAAAAAAGTCTTATGGACATTGTGATAGAAATGGGTCATTTTGTTTGCATCAGCTGAATTAAGGGAAAGAAACCCCTCTTCCTGGTTTGTGAATCAAGCGGCTGTCACATACAAGTGCCACTCAAAAGGTGGCCTTCTCTTAGTTGTAGGCCTTTTTTTTCTCTGTTTTTTCTTGCACCTGGGGAAGCTGTAATCATTAGATTGGGCATGGCACAAACACATATTGGGTTGATATGGCAAAATTCTTGTTCTCCCCCATTGTTCTCCCGTCCCCATAAACAGGCTGATCCTCCATAAGGAGCTTTCTACTTTCACTATATTTACAAGTTTGTTACTGTTGTTTTGGTTACTTCCTGCACAACCTTTCTCCTCATTCCCAAATTCCTTGCCACAGTTCATGTTCTTTTCAAGCAAGCTTCAGTTTCCATAAGAAGACAAATAACTATTTGATGAAATAGCTCTCCAAACTTTCCATTTACAAACATAACTTTCTTTTTTGCTTCTGCCCTGTTCCGTTTGGCTTTGGTTAGAGATACATTGCACCTATGCCTTTTCTGGCTCAGCTGCAGCATGCTTCAACAGTAGAAATCTCTGTTGACTATGAGGATTTTCATCTCTTTCGTTTTGATTCTAGGCTCTTTTTCAGTAGTCCTTTGAAAAAGGAATATTTGTTTCCCTCCCCTGGAAGTCTGTAACGCTCTGGTGTCCTTTCAGCCAAGCAATCCCCAGAGGACTCTGGCCTTAAGAATCATGATGTACTGTCTATGACTTAGGATACTGGCAGTACTTCCCACTCTACCTGGGGCCTCCTGTTCCTCTGAGTAGAATTTTGCCAGCTAGCTCTGTATTTGTATCTAAGTAGTTCAAAGCCTAAGGACTGTGTCCCTCCCACCCACTGAGTTATAATCAGGTGTCGTGGCTTAAGTTTGACTCATTTGCTTCATGCATACAGAGTTTCCAGAAAGACTAAATGAACTTTCCATTTAAATGCTGTTCCCACAACAAATTGCTGAAGATCTGTCTCAAACTGCTGCCGCAGCAGCACCGATTCCAAAGCAGTGAGGACATTTTGTATCAGGTGGGGACTTGGCCTGACAAAGGTGAAGGCGATCCTTTATATGCATCGAGAAAAGAGGAGGAGTACACAGAAGGAGAGAGTTCTTTCAGATGATCCAGGCAGACAGCTTCAGTTGTCTGCAGTCCATGAGCAGCCTTCCAAAATGCCACTGTGCCACCTTTACTTATCCCTAGTGATGCTGTTTCTTTGGCAGAAGCCTCTTGCATCTGCGCTGTTTCCTAGGTGGCATAGGAAAGAACGCTCTCTTCATCCTCATCCTGAACTGAGCTCTGCAGGAAAAGGGGAAAGAAAGAAATCAAGCTGCAGTTTCCATAACAAGACTATTAGCTATTTGATGAAATAGCTCTCCAAACTTTCCATTTACAAACATAACTTTCTTTCTCCCTTCTGCTGTGTTTCACTCTGCTTTGGTTGCAGATATATTGCATGTATGCCTTTCTGGCCCTGCCATATACGGCTTAAAGAGTAGAAATGTCTGTTGACTATGAGGAAAGGGGGAAAAAAGAAAAAGAGTAGGGAAGGGAAGAGAAGGGGAAGGAAAGGGAGAGGAGGGGAGGTAAGGTAAGGGGAGAAGAGGAAGAGAAGAGAAGAGAAGAGAAGAGAAGAGAAGAGAAGAGAAGAGAAGAGAAGAGAAGAGAAGAGAAGAGAAGAGAAGAGAAGAGAAGAGAAGAGAAGAGAAGAGAAGAGAAGAGAAGACAAAAAAAGGAGAGAAGACAAAAAAAGACACGACAAGAGAAGACAAGGAGAGAGAAGACAAGGGAAGACAAGGGAAGAGAAGGGAACAGAAGACAAGAGACACCAAGAGAAGCCAAGAGAGACAGACAGACAGACAGGAGGGAAGGCAGGCAGGCAGGAAGGAAGGAAAGAGGGAGGGAGGGAGGGAAGAAAAGTAAGAGAAAGGAATATTTTCCCTCTTCTGCTAACCACCATCTATTGCAGAATCTCATTTGCCAGTTGCCGTGGGCTACTGACTCTACCTTTTTCCCAGTGCTCAAGTTACAGTAAGGCAGATTAGTCTTCTTTTTTGTTTTTCCTCTTCATTAGATTTAAAGGGAAATAATTGAAGTGAAGCAGGAATTCAGCTTATCTATGGGCCTCTCGTTTTCTTCAATGCCACGTTCATTCTATCTCATTTCACACAATCCTACAAAGATTTCATTACCCTCTTCTAGCTCTGCTGCAGTGGTAGGCACCATTAAATCAGACTCCCCCTTCACAGCTTGCTTCTGAGCACTCTTTAGATTTCCGAGAATTGTAAAGAAATATCCCTGTGCAAGCATGTGATGGGTTTTCATCATACATACCACTCAAAGAATTAAAATTTGGGGGATTTACTAGTACCACAGCCTTGAACAGAGAGATCTGTGATTTAGAAAGGCTGTCTTTCAAGTGCAGTGCCATAAAATCCAGGCTTGGGGAGGCTGGGGCTTGGTTCTTTGAATTGCTTTGCTGTTTGTTTTTATCTCCTCCACCTCTGAAATGTCCCATAGTCAAATACAACAGTCTGTACACCAGTGAGTTGCCTGCTGCTGGCATCTCTCTGGTGAGGCTCTGATTTTTCTTCCGCAACATCCTTCAAGACACATGCATTTTAAGGAGAAATCCAGGAACTGTTTGAAGAAAGCAGAAAGGCAGTTTTGAAATGTGGATAGCACTACATTTGTTTTCGATGTCCACTGTATTTCTCTCCCTTTTGTGAAACACAGCAATTGGATACGATCATTACACAGATAAGGAAGATGCCCAGTGATGTTCATTGGATGCAGTGCCAGCCACTCAGAACCAGTGGCATGGTTCCAGACACCCAAGCTCTCTTCCTAGCTCCTTTAAATTTCTGCTTTCTCTGACATTAGGGGAAGTATTGCTATTGCAGTGGCCTAAACCAGTAAGCTAGAAAGCATATCAACTTCTCCCTCTTGAGTGTGTTGCATATGTAAGTGCAGTGTTAAGACTGTCTCAGTCAGCACAGCTCTACAGTAAGAAAATGGGTGTTAAACATGTTTCCGGAAGTAATCTGTTTTGCTAGGGGAGCCACAACTGCTTTTACCAGCCAAAGTCATCTCCAGTCTTTTCCCCTTTATGTTTTTATAACTCTTGTCTTCCACCTGCTGCAAAATCTGAGCTTTCCAAAGCCCATATTCCTACCCTCCAGACCAGTCAAAGCGCTGCATTTTGACAGACAGAAAGACAGGAAGGAAGGGAGGAAGGGAGGGAGGAAGGAAGGGAGGAAGGGAGGGAGGGAGGGAGGGAGGGAGGGAGGGAGGAAAGGAGGAAAGGAAGAAAGGGAGGAGGGAAGGAGGGAGGGAGGGACTTAGGGAGGGAAGAAGGAAAGAAAGAAAAAAAGAAAAGAAAGAGAAAGAAAGAAAGAAAGAAGATAGAAAAAGAAAGAAAGACTTTCTTTCATTCAGGTATTTAATATTCACTTTGAAGATCCCTCAGAACTTGCTCTCCCACCACCTGTTTCCTTTATAATAGGGGGAACTACGGACACAAATATGTGCGTGCGTTTGTGTGTGTACTTTTTCCGTAGGGCTGCTGCCTTTGAGCAACCTCACAAAGCTGTGTAACTTTCTAATAGGAAGAAATATCTAAGAGGATAATGTAGATAGCACAGGTCTACACAGCCTGAGTGTAACTTGAATCAGCAAAAAATGTCCCTATCATTTTATGTATCTGAGTAAAAACCCAGGGGCTGCTTCCCAGTGTGACTTTAAACACCCTTCACTTCAGCAGAGGTGATTGCACTTGGAAACTCAAACATTCTTCCTGAGAGCTCCGTGTGTCTCAGAGCTGGGAATAGCTGAAGACTCCAGAAAGGGCCTGATGCTGAGAGCTATGATGTGCTCCCTGTGAGCAGCTCGGTGTCCTCACTTGCACAGTGCTACCCTGAGATTTGGAGGTGCTCCACTCCCCACAGTTGCTGGGTTCTGTTCTCAGAGCTGGGGGGGTGCCGACCATCAAGCCCTTCCAGACTGCATAGACACCACCCCTGCTGACCAGCTTGGAAAGGGGCAACTGAAAGCTGGCATCTTTGTGGCAAGAAACAGACCCCACTGAGCAGGAGGAGCAGGGAATGGGACAGATCCCTTATGTGCTTTTCCAAGTGGGATTGCCTTCAAAAAGACCTTCGCAGCAATCCTGTAGGTGTCGATTACTGCATTCGATACTGTCAAGTGCTGCTCTGGGGACAGATCTGGTTGCAGAGGAGTGGAGGTATCCTCTGCAAGCAAATCCTATGGCAAGGTCCTGAAGCAGTTTCAGGCTTGGGCTGTACAGCAGCTTAGCAATTTCATTGAGACCAGTGGAGAAGCAGTGGAGTTCCCTGCAATGGCTTTTCATAGCAGAGGAACTGTGTCAGTACCCACTTTAAACTCACTCTAAGATCCTGATAGGATGATAAGTGATAGGTAGCTGATAAATCCTAGGCCCTGCACTCCCCATGACTTACCCAGGTCTTATTAGTGAGTGCTCAGGCCTTGGGTTTCCTGGGCTTGGGTTGAACTATCACAGCAGTGAATACAGAATTATCCACTCCATTTGCTTCCCCCCCTCTTGGAAATGGAGCCATGCTGGGATTTACAGAGTGTCTTCGCTCCTCCTTTCAGAGCTGAGGTGCCTGAATACATCCTGGACTTTGGCTATGTCACTCCCGGTGACTTCCACACACATCGTGAAGATCACCAACGCCGGACACTACCCTGCATCTTTCCATGCCGATGGCTACGTCCTGTATAACACAGGTAACCAGTGGTGGAGAGGCTTCACGGGGGCTCGAAGGAGCTGTCTCTGACACATCAGCTGAAGCCATTGGACATGGGGAAATTTGAGTACTTCCTTGGGCAGCTTTTTCTTCCTTACTACGCACCTGCTCTGCTATATTGAAATAGGCTTCGCAAAGAGGCCTTGAGGAAAGGCTGCATCTCCATCCCATGGTGACTGCTGTCTCTGAGGGGTGGCCGGGCGTCTCTTCGAAGCTGCTGTCCAGGGACACCACAGCATTTGGTATCTTAGTTGGGAATTCTCCTTTGGAGAGGTCTGTGTGTCCTTCCCTGAAATGCCTGATGAAGGAATTGGTGGAGCTGCTCAACCAATGTGATTCATTTTTACCATGCAAGCCCTGGATGCTGGCTGTGAAAATCCTTTTGCCCTGGGCAGTGACAAGGGCAGAAGAGCATCTTCTCTGGAGGTGCAAAGGGGTCTTTCAGAGAACTGGCAGCCAGGACACCCCTGTGGCCTTACCGTGCTTCTGACCCATTTCCTGTTGCTTGCGTATCTCAGCTGCTTTATTTTCCTGTGTTCAGGCTTCAGCGTGTGCCTGGACCGTGTGAAGCTCCTGCCCTACCGTGAGACCAAGACATGTGAAGTGCGCTTCGACCCACAGAGTGCCAGCCTGCCCCTGGGAAAGGTGGATGTGGTCCTGCCCATCGAGGTACTGCAGTTTGTGGGGCAGGCAGCAGGTGGGGCACAGCAGCGAGTGTCAGCCGGGCTCTCAATTGGATGCTCTGTCCTTCTCTAGGTCACAAGAGGCCCCACATTCCAGGTCCTTCTCCATGCCATCGTGGCTGAGCCGTCCCTCTGCCTCTCCAGGGACAGGCTGGAGTTCTCTGCTGTCCAGTGTGGGCAGTGCCAGGAAGAAACCATCCAGCTCCACAACACGTTCCAGGTCCCCTGTAAATGGTCCATCAGCATGAATGCGCCTGTTAAGGAGGTAAAGCACAGACAACGTGTAACACACAACTTCTCGGTTGGGTTTCCTTTGCCTCTCTTGCCTTTTCTGCCCCTCTGGCTGCCTGAGCGCTTGGGCTGCAGCTTGCTTGAGGAAGCTTTTGAGGGTACAGAGCAAGGCTGGTTCACCTGGGCCTGTTCACTAGCTGATGCTTCACTTCTCTGCCGTCTTCACCCGTTCCTCCTCCTCTGAGGACACTGCCTCCCCATCTCCTGCCCTGCCTACATGTTTGCCCTCCAATTCTAGGCAGTGGTGGCCATGTCTGGGTGGGATGAGGGTGCTCCCTGCACCGTGCCAGCATCTCTGAGCACTGCAGGAACGGAGGGTCTGTCCTCACAGACCAAGGAGACCTCACGCGACTGGTTTCTGTGCTCAGGTGGGCAATCATCTGCCAGCAAGCGAGCATGAGAAGCTGCTGGAGGAGATGAATTGTGCACCCTGTGTCTTTGAGGTGCTGCCCTCAGCTGGAAGCCTCGCTCCAGGAGAGCAGTGCCATGTCCAAATCCATTTTTCACCCATGGAAGAGGTGAGATTGGTGGGTGTCACCCCCAGGAGGTCTGGGAGGGCAGCGTGGTAAGGGGAGCCCTGTGGAGGGAGTGGGAGATGAGCTCTGGCTCCACGTGGAGGTTGATGCCAGTGACGCCCTGGTTGATGCCTTGCTGAGCACTGGAAGGGCAGCTAAGGTCGGAAGCCGAACTCCCATCACTACCCCTTGCTCTCGTGAAGAAGAACCTGAGAGATGGTCAGATCATGAAAACAAACAGCCGAAGAGCACTTGCCTTCCCTTCAGCCCCATTGTGTTCCTCATGGATGGCTGGAGCCGAGAGCGAGTCGGGAGAGTCAGATGGGGCTGAATTCTGTCTTGTTTTCAGCTACAGAAATGCCCTGTGGATTTGAACAGAGCAAAACGCTTTTCAAGCGGCAAAGGTAAGAAAATGGGACATGAGAATTTTGAGAGGTGTCAGTGCAATTTTAGCCATCACTGGTTTCCACCGAAGGGTTGTATTAAGGATTCTTTTTTGTCTTGTGTAAATCAGTTTTCATTAATAGAGCAGATGTACCAAATTGCATCTGGCGATGACATGGAGGAGAAAAGAGGCAAGCGTGTGCTAGTGGATATAAGTATTGTCTTTTTGGGAAGTGAAGCTCTGCAGAAACTTCAGAGGCTCCATTTCAACTCTGGGGACCTGTTTCTTTTGCCTGAGGAGATATATGGAGCAGAGAAAAATGACGTGAACCATACTGCTTGGTTGGATTCCGGTGCATGAGAGGTAGGAAGCACAAGCTTCTGGAGTGGGGCCAACGTGTGAAGCCTTGGTTCTACTGAAATATTAAGGCCTAGCCTGTGTTGATGCAAGATGGGTTAATTCCACGGGAGCTCTGTACCAGGAAGCCTTCCCAGGAACCTGCAGTGTAGAGTGGGCTTATAAACACGGACGGATGAGTCTGGTAATGTCTGACCCAGTGTAGCAGAGTAGTGTGCAGTGATGCTGCTTACCTAGGGCCTTGCTGGCAAACCAAATGGAAGAGGTACACGTATCTGAAAGCTTCTGTTGAGGAGGTGTGGTGGGCATGGAGATGGACTCTGATCCGCATGTGAAGCTGACGGTTAAAAAGAAGCAAGGCATGAATTGGGGTTTTGCATGTTTTGTTGGGACCCTCCATAGTTGTGCTGTGTTAGTTTTGAGGAATCTGCTTGCATTGCGGAAGAGCAGTCTTTGAAATCTCCCTCACTTGTGTTCAGCATTGGACTTTCCCTGGCTGTCTGTGTTACAATTAAAGGACCTGTTCGTTTTGGTTTTTTTTCACTTAATGCCTGTAAGTGCTGGGAAGAGTTTGAAAACAGCAGCCTATAAGCAGGGAGTACTACAGCAAGTAGAGAATGTAAAAAGTAAAACAAACCAGCTAGTCCTGACTGGAGAGAAACGATGTCCAACCTGGGCCTGGCAGTGCTGGAGAAGGAAGGTAATAAGGAGAGTGTTTCTGGAAACTTAATGGAAGAGGTGTTATGCTGTTGACTGTTGACGATTTTTTTCTTCCCTCACTACTGCCAGGGCCACTCGTTAGGGTGCTCCTTTCTGGTCGTGGCCTTTCGTCTAAAGTTGGTCTGCCCAACTTTTGTGCTCCTTAGTGGTAACGCAGTTGAAGATGTCTTCATCTGAGTTCATGCTGGGGTATGGAATTTTCTCTTTTATGCTGTTATGATGCTTGTTGTCTGGTACCTGCTCAGGGCAACCGCAGCTCTGGAAATGGGGAGTAGCCTCTGCTGCTCAGTTGTGTGCTGAGGTGGGATATCCCATGCCGTAAACCTGGTTTTAACTGTGCAGTCCTTGCACGAGGAGTTACTGAGGCAGGACATGAAGAGGAAGTGGATCTTCCCTGGCTCTGGTGTTTCTGACCCAGGAAATCTGTTGCCAGCATGATTTGTCAGCAAGTACTGGGAAGTGAGTGAAGTGTAGGCCACTGGTCCGCTGTAGTGAGCTGTCTGGAAAGCGTTCCAAACACACCTCTCCTTGCTAAGAAGAAAGGGGAAATGTGCTCATTGAAGAGTTGTCTGTTACTACCGTGTGCTGGGGGTACTGACGGGAGCCTAGACACCCGGTGGGTTAGTGTGGTACAGACACCTAGTTCTGGACTGTCTCAGCACAGCTGGTCTTGTAAAGGTGTGGGGTCGTGCCTGGATCTGAGGTGCAGCTTCCTTCCAGAAGAAAAGGGGCAAAGCTGTGTGCTTTTGCCTGAGCTCTGTTCTCCAGGGGAGCTAGAAGAGTGGCTGTTGCAAGCTGGGGGAAAGGAGAAGGCCCTAAAGCAGATGTGGGCCCAGTGCCCAACAGTTACTTAATGTGAGTGGGTAATGACCGTTTCAGGTGCTGGGAGCTGCCAAGTGCCTGCAGACGTGGATGTCTGGAGAAAGGGGAGAATGGAACTTCTGGAGCTTGGGGCTTGGAGGGCAGTGAAAAATGTGCCTTCCGGCTCAGTGGGCTGTGTGTGGGGAGCTGTGGCCAGTGGGATGAGGCTGTGCTGGAGAAGGGATTTATCTAAATGCACATCTACCTGAATTGGAGCCAACAGCTTCCGGCAGCACCACAAACTGTGCAGGGCTTGATCTGTACCTTAGCATCAGGCAAACATAGAACCATGCACTCCCAGACTGGTTTGGGTTGGAAGGGACCTCAAAGCTCACCCAGTTCCAACCCCTGCCAGAGACAGGGACACCTTCCACTAGAGCAGGTTGCTCTAGGCCCTGTCCAAGGTGGCCTTAAACACTACTAGGGATGGGGCAGCCACAGCTTGTCTGGGCTACCTGTGCCAGGGCTTCAGCACCTGCACAGGGAAGAGCTTGTGCCTAATGTCTAATCCTGTTGCCTGATGTTTAGAGGCTGGGGTGGCCTTGCCGTGTAGGGGAACTGGGAAGCTTTGGAGGCAATAGTGGGAGAACAGGAGCGCTGTAAAGGAAGGAGCGGGAGCATTTTGTTGACTGACACTGTCGGATATCTCAGCCCTTTGTGGTGAAGGGACTTTCTGAGCACAGGGCTGAGGGCCTGGAAATGTGTGTCCTGGGTGGCTTGTCAGGGAAGGGGGATGTTTTGTCAAGGGTTTGATGTGCCCACTGCCTGCTGAGCTTTGGGCTGCAGATCTCAAAGCTGGCTCTGTTGAGACGGAGCTCTGCTTCAGAGCTCACTGCGAATCTTGTGGAGAACGTACCCACAGCAGGGGCTGTAATTGTCATGTTCCTGGACCATCATGATACAGGGGAAAGAAGAGTGGCAGCTGTAAGGAGTACGTGAGATGTTACGGCTGATGACTCCCAGATCTTCTTTCTCCTAGGTATTAGGTCTGCTGTGGTTAGGTCTGCAGGAGGAGGGACTGGGAGCCTTGGTCTCCTCAGCTGGTGGGTGCCCCTTGTTGGACTCCTGGCTCAGCAATGGGATGCTTGTTAGAAAGCAGGAATCAAGAGGGAGCCCTGGGCCGAGCTGTCTGCTGGCAGAACCGTGCTGAGCTCTGTTCCCAGCACCAGAAGCTAATTTGCCTCCCAGTGCTGGAGGGCTGAGCAAATGCTCCCCACGGAAGGGAAACAGTTTGCTCAGTCTCCCCCCGCCCTTTCCTTGTTTCTTAAGGAAAGAGCAAACCCCACTGAGGACGGGATCAGTGGCACACAGGTGGAGTCGTGTGGAGCTATTTCCAGAGCTCGGAATACCTCTGTGACCCCAGAGCAGGAGAGGAAGGTGAGCGTGACTGAGTTTTGGATTTCCCTTCTGCTGTGTCTCTGACAAGCCCATGATCAATTGCCATCCCAGCATACACAAGCGTGAGCTGGAAAAGAGATGGTGGTGTCCCATCCTCACCCTGCCTCAGGGCCGAGACAGTCTCCTTTGGGGAAGGAGTGCTCTTGGTCTGGGCCTGGGCAGCGGGATGGGACATTTGCCTGTGACACAGAGGTACCTCTAGGGCAGAGGGAAACACTCCATTCTTCTTCTGACAAATGTTAATTTTCAGCCTGGTTTGCAGCTGTCTGAACTGTTTTGTCAAATCCTAACTGTTCTCCCCAGCTGTCCATCACCAACTCTCATGTTTTGATGGCTCTTGTCACAAATAGCATGCTAAAGAGATCTTGGTTATCTTCTCCTTCCTTTTTTCCCCTTTTGAGATGTCTCACTGACTTTGTGCAGCTGCCCTGACTCTCTCCCCCTGTCATTCCTGGGAAGCAATGTGGCAATTAGAGCTGTCCACCCCTGGGACGAGGTGTGCTCTGCTGGCCCTAAAGAGTTTGCTCTAAAGCTTCTCTGTTCTCCATGTGCCATGGGTTTGGCTGTTCTGCCATTCCAAGTACAGTCACATCTGTACAAATGTCTACCACACGGATGGGTTTCATGAAGCCTTTATTCTTTTACTCTTCTTTGGAAGGTATATTGCCCCACATTTTCTCTCTTTCTCCTTGTTTCCCCTCAAAGGAGAGGCGTCGTCTTAACTGCCTGTCTTAGAGGTGATCTGAAGGCACCTGTCACTTCAATATTGATGTGCCAAGCAAGGGCAGAGGAAATAAGCTGTCTGTTTCTCGGAGCATTAGTGCATAGGGACTGATAGCTGTAGTGACAGCCGGGGACACCTCTTCTGAAGGGATGGTAGGGGTTCAGATCCCAGTGCTACCAACCCTTGATCTTGTCCTAGCTCTGTCACCCTGTGTCACAGCTGCCTTTCTCCCCAGGCTTTGCCTCCTGCCCTGGTGGGACTCTGGAGCCGTTGAGTTGTAGCACCCAAGTGACTCTGGTGGGAATGGAGCTGGTCAGGCGCAGCTGGGCTCCACCTTGTAAGGAAGAAACTTTTGTGGTCCAAGTGATGTTGCTGAAGCTGCTTTCGTTACCATTTCAGAAGACCAACCTCATGTGAGGGTTGAATGGGACCTGGAGGTTTGCTGTAGGTACCAAGGAAATGAGGTTCAGAAGGCAGTGCCTGTTTGTTGGTTTGCTTTCAGAGGTATTTTGTTTGAGGTCTGTGTAAGGTGGTACAAAGCAGTCCCATGCAGCTGGCAGCTAGAGGCAAGGCTGTTTGTTCCAGGGCTTTGAAGACCTCTACTCCAGTGTGAGCTGTCTCGCTGCTGCAGTGGTTGGTTTTATTTTGCTTCAGAACAACTGAACCAAATGTTCCTTTCATTTCCTTTTCCCTGTGGCAGGAAGTATCCCGATGGAGTTAAGGAATGTCTGAATCTTTTTTTCCTGGAAGGGACTGAGTGCTGGTTCCAGAGAGACGGGGTTTGGAAGCCTGGAGCGCTGAGCTGGCCATGCTGAGAGGACTCCTGGCAGCAGGGCTGGGCTGCAGATGCTGCAGGTACTGTAGGGAGATGCTGGATGTCTTAGTGGGATGACCTTTCTCTTGTGAGGGTGCTGTATTTTATGTACCATGTGCTCCCAAGCTGGTTTCTGTTGGCAGGGTGATGGCCCATCAGTGCGTTCTCAGAAATGAGTCCGCAGGAGCCCCTTGCTGGGGCTTCACTGCAGAGCTTTGTCATACCTTGACAGCGTAGACGCTTCCCAGAGAATGCTTAAATCTGCCAGTTGATGCCATTAACACTCTGTGCAAGCCTTCCCTTGGTTGTACCTGTGAGCTTTAGTTTTCCCTTCAAAGAATCGTTACCAAAAGCTTCTGTGTGTTTGTCACTTGCTGAATGCCACCAATGAATCTTGATTTGGCATGGTATGTATATACGTGCTCACTCCCTATATTGGCCACAGGGATGAGCCTTGTGCCACCATCACCTGCCTCCTGACCCCAAGGAGCACCGAGGTGCCAGGCTGGATGGTGGGAGAAGCACATGAACCCATGTGCTGGACACCAGCATTTTCAGAGCAAGGTGCAAAGGCTCGTTATGGGACTGTGCTGGATAATCCTGCCCATCCTGTGTCTCCTGCTGCTGGCTGAAGACGTAGCAGTTCCTTGAAACAGTGGCACTTACTCTTCTTTTACTGAGTCTCTGTTGTTCTTTGTATTGAGAGCCTCGGTGGTTCTTCTATCTTAACACTCAGCTTCTCTGACAGGTATGTCACCAGGGGCTTCTCTGCCCACCATTCCCTGGCAGCACCCCATGTACAGAGACATAACACAAGTGTTTCTACCATGGCCTTGACGACTGGCCTTCTTGGTGTGGCTGGATTGCGAGAGACCGTGCAGGAAGAAGAAGTAGGTTTCTTATTACATTTGCAGGACCAAAGATAAAGGCTGCTAAAAAAGGTCACTTTTATTTCTGTGGGATTCTTTGTCCATCGCACATCCTCAGGCACTTGTTTGTGCGAGGCAGAGCGCCTCTGGGCCTTTCTGCTGTACCCTGGCTTTCCTCTTTGGCACAAAGCAGCTGGCATTTTGATCTCAGACAATAGTTCAGTAGATCATAGAATCATAGAATCATAGAATAGTTAGGGTTGGAAAGGACCTTAAGATCATCTAGTTGATGGCTCCTTAAAACCAAAACCAGCCAAACCAGGAGACTTGTTCTTCTTTTCAGGGAGCCAAGGACTTTGAAGGCTCGTGCTGAGGTTAACTTCCAGAAGAAGAGCTGCAGGATCACAACACACAGTATCTCTTGGAGCCTGTGCTAAGACTGAGGACAAATGTGACTGTCTGGTAACTCTAAAGGCAGATGAAAGGTTTATGTGATTCAGGGAAGTGGGGAATGTCCATGTTAGGAGAGATTTCACATTGCTGCGCACATCCCTGCACAATCCGTATGTGCAGGGGGGTTGGCCCAGAGACATCCAAAGTCTCTTTCTCCTGAATTTTTCCATAGTTCTGTGCCTGATCCTGCTGATGACCCATGTGGTCTGCTTTGGGGAGTGAAAGGAAGAGGAAAAAAGCATTATAATGCATGTAGAAATGTGGCAGTATTCCTGTCTGCTGCAAGCTCTGCGGGGGGAGCAGATGCTGGCTGCCTTTTCTCTTCTAGGTGAATGAATTTCACTGGAAAGACAACTGCTGTGCTGGGAAGCTGCCAGATGGACCTGTACGTAGACTTGGGGCAGTGGGAATGTCATGGAGGGAATTTGGGAAGGCAGAGGGAGCCCATGCTGGCAGCAGGGAGCGAGCAGGGCTTTGGAGGGATGTGCCGGGGGTTCCTTGTGTTGCTTCTCTCTTCAGGAGCAGCTGTTTCAGGCTTACCTGGATTATGATGGTAACAAGAGAGGGTTTTTGTTGGGCCTACATCCGCAGGAGGGGTGCACTATGCCTGCCCTTTGTTTTCGCTTTGTGCCTGGTGTTTCTAGGCCTTGAATTGTGCTGCGGGCTCAAATGGACAGTGAAGTCAAGGAGGACGAGTGCGGGATCAGTTCTCAGGGAGACAGGAGGTGTGTAAGTTGTGCTGTCTTGTAGCTTTTGTGGGAGGCAAAGAAGCCTGGTGGGCCAGGACTAGCAGGGCTAAGGATGGGCATTTCTAGAGGATTCTGTGCCTTCAGAGCTCTCTGTAGATGTCAGCCAGTTTGTCTGCTGCCCTGCAAGTGCTGCTCGCTGGAGAGGAGAAATCCTTCTCTCCCAAGTGGATGCTGCTCCCCAGCTGCATTTCAGCTCCCTTTGCCGGCGAGGCTGGAGAAAGGGCTGCCCTGATGTGCAGGAGCTGGGCATTGCACAGAGCTGCAGTGCAGGAAGCTTGAAAGCGTGAAGGTGCTGATCTGACCTCCCCAGGGTCCCGTTTGGAGTTGAGGGCCAGGAGGGACCAGTGCATGCAGTGACAGAAAAGCTTCCTGAGCTGTGGAGAGGAGCAAAGCTGAGCCCAGCATCCAGAGCTGCTGTTAGAGCCTCCAAGGCCCTGTCTGCACGGAGGTCTTCTGTCTAATCTGCTGGCGCTGCTGGCAGAGGGAGCTGCGTTCTGTCAGCAGCTGGAGCCTTCCAGAGTCAGCCTGCAAAGCTCTCACTGCTTTTGCTCGTGGAGAAGTGTCATTCGGAAGCTGCCTTCCTGACCAGTCTCATTGCTGGGCTTATTACCCAGGTCTGCTCCATAAAGAGACTCATCAGGTACCTCTGCAGCCCAGCGCCTCCTTGGGAAGGTTTGATGTAGCTAGCTTGGTGAATCCCAGATGACATGATCATGACAGATCACTTGTAAAAGCAGCTTGCAGTGCTGGTGAGACCAGCCAGGAAAAGAAAATAGTTTGGAAATGTCTGTCTTCTAGCCATAGGAAGATGAAACCAAAGCCATCTTTCTGCATTCAGCCCAGCATGCTCCTGTGAGCCTGTCTGGAAGAAATGAGCATCCAGTTCCTAGTTAAAAAGGTGGGAGCAGCAGCCAGGGAAAGGCAGAAAGAAGGTGTCTGCCTTGAGGCTGTGCTAAAGAGAAACTGCAGATACTTGTTTCTCAGTTAGAAGCGGGGCTGATGGATGCCTCTAGAAGGTCCTGGTGCCTGGCCATGATTTTCCTTGCCCTGTTCTGGTTTCTTCATCAATAGAGGACACTGAAGGCGCCCGCTGGATGCTCAGTGCCCTTCCACGTCCCTCTTCCAGGTATTTAGGTGAATGATCAAGGCAGGAGGCAGCAGCTGTAACCTGACTGCAGATGTGAGGGGCATGGAAGCCCACAGCAAGTGTGGACTGTGAGACCTTGTGTCCCCCGTGGGACAAGACCTTGCTTGTAGGCAGTTGCTGGAGAAAAGCTGATGTGTCATAAACTTAGACCTTGATTTTCCTGCACATTATCGTCTGTTCTATCCACAAAGCTGAGGTGCTTTTCTGTCTGCCTTCAGGACTGCTACAGGCACGTTTTAAAGATATGTTGATCCAGGCAATGTGCTGAAAGGTAAGTTAAGGTTCATCAGCAATGCTTCTTGCTCCCAGTGAGTTAGTCTGGTAAAAGATAGCATTTTGTACTAAGGAAGTTCATTCCATATGTTGTTTCAGGTGTGTTAAGAGAGGCTGATTACAGAGAGAGGGGGTAGATCAGCCTCTCTGTAGTATCCACAGCACTGTGTTGGATGCGAGTTGTTTGCCAGCCCTTGTTAAGTCTGCTGTTCCCAAGTAGGTGTTGCTGGACTTGCCTCACAGGTAGGAAAGTTGGTTCCCTGTGAGATCGACCCCCTTGCCTGGTCCCTGGCAGAGCTGTAATTAGACAAGTGCAAATTTGTCACCTTCTGTGTCACCCTTGCTCCATCCTCGGTCCATCCACCTCTCCTTGGTGCTGTCGCTGGCATGGGGGAGGATTATTTTTTCCTGTCTATAGTAAAGAGGAAAAGTTTGGGTTTGGGTTTGGTTGAGGAAATAGGGAAGGTTTCTTCTCTGTGTCTTGGTTGCTCTTGGGAGTCCCTATGCTGCTTTGTAAGGGGGAGTTTTGCAGGGCTGCCCTGAGGACAGGAATGAAGCAAAGCCCTTGAAAGGAAGCTGGTGGCTATATGAATCTTCTCTTATGCTCCTGGGTTTAGGACATCACCTGGGTCTGCTGAGGCTTCCTGGAATGCTGGAATACCTGAGCTACAGGCTGTGAGCTGGGAGCACAGCTCAACCACCCCTCGCTTTTTGCAGGGATGGGAGGGTTCCAGACAGAGCTCAGATGCTCAGAAGCAGGCAGAGAAACAGGGCTAAAAGGAGCCAACTTTACTTTTCTTCTTTCTTAGAAGAAAACAAACATGAACCCGGTTTGGACTGAAGAGGACTGTGGGCTGCATATCTGGGACTTGATGAGGCTGCAGCTGGGTAAATGGTCTCTCTGGAGGTTTTGGTAGGAGATGTTTTGGTAGCATTGGAAGCGATGGAGTGTTGCCGTCAGATCCTTTCTGGAACTGAGCACTGGCGTTGTTCCCTCCTGGTTGAGATGCTCCTGTCGCATCCCTGTGATCCTGTCAGCTGTGTGTGCCAGCACTTCCTTCCTCTCCCTTGGATCCTCACTGGAGCTCTCGTCTTTGGCTTTGCTGCAGCTCTGTGCCCTCTGCAAGAGACCAGACGCGTCCAGTTGTTCTGATATGTGACTTGCTGAGTGCATGAGTGCCGCCAGGAAGGTGTTTCTGATGTGCCTGTTGGAAAGCCACCGCTGCCTCCTCCCCTCTGGGCATCCCTGCTGTTGCCTTGGTGGTGCTGGGGCTGGCCGGCTGCCCTGTTGCTTCGGGCGGCACTTGCCATGTGAAGCACTGGGAGCTGGAGCCCCTTCTCCCCACCACCGGAGCTGGACAGGCAGCAAGCTTTGCTTCCAGGAAGAGACACTTCCTCCATGTCTTCCTGTCCTCCCGTGGGATGCAGATGTGACTGCCTCCAGGCTGTGGGTTACATGTGCATGGGACGGAGGCTGCCAGCCTCACTGCTGCTGGTCTTGCCCTCCTCATCTTGCACATGGTTTGTTCTCAAATGGTACTCTGTTGCCCAGTGTGTAAATGAGGGAGGACATTGATTGTTGTTGCTCTGTCTCTAAAATGCTGTGAATGGTGAACAATGCAAGAGATGGCCTAGGCAGAAATGACTGCAGAGCTCTCCCACCCTCACTATCCTTCAGTTGCAGTTTAAATCCATAGGTGATTTTTCTGAGAAGCAGCAATTCCTGTATACATCACAGGAAAATCCAAAGTCTGGACTGCTCCAGGAGGGTGCAGATTACTCAGAACCGGTTGTCCCATCTTGGTCCTTTGTGCACCGCAAATCCTGGGTTCAGTTTTGGGCCCCTCGCTGCAGGAAAGACAGGTGCTGGAGCGCGGCTGAGGGCTCAGGGTTGGGGGGGAGGACGGGACGACACGACACAACGACACGACGACCTACCTCATCCCTCCCTGCAGCTACCTAGCAGGAGTTTGGAGCCAGGAGGTGGCTGGTTCCTTCTCAAAAGGAACGACAGCCTCAAGCTGTGCCAGGGGAAGCTTGCATTGCCTATTAGGGAAATTTCTTCACAGAAAGGGTTGTCAAACCCTGACGAGGCTGTCCAGTGTCCAGGGTTGTGGTGGAGTCACCATCCCTAGGGGCATTCAAAAGAGCTGTAGATGTGGTGCTGCAGGATTTAGTGGTGGCCTTGGCAGTGCTGGGTGCGGAGGAGCTGGGGCTCAGGGAAGCCTGAGCAGGGATGGGGGGGAGTGAGCGAGCGGCTGTATGGGTCTGAGTTACTGTCTGGACTTAAACCCTGGCACTGGGTTAGACTTGATCTTAAGGGTCTTTTCCAAGCTAAATGACTCTTTGAGTCTCTGAAATGACATCCAGATGCAAGAAAAAAGGAGGTTAAAAGGGAGCTGCGAAGTCAGGATCCAGAGAGCAGATGCTGGGAGAGGCAGGTGGGAAAGGGACAGTAGTACTGTAAGGACTGAAGGCAGGAGGCACAGTTGTGACTGATGCCATGTGGAGCTGGGGAGCCTCCAGGAGACCCTTGAAGGGAGCTTGGGCCGTCTCAGCGTTTGCTGGCAGTTGAAGGTTACCAAAGGAATAGCAGGAAGCTCTAATACTGGGCTCCTATTAATTATCTCAGCTGTGTTAGAGCTGGTAGAGCTTTTGTAACAGGTTGCAGGATGTCAGTACCAACGTGATGCAGTGCAGAGGGACTGGAGTATAAAGGTGACAGGTAAGGCCTCGTGGCTGACAGGACTACGAGCTTCACCTCGGAGCAGCAACTTGCCCCGAGGGAGCTTCAAGTCCTCGACAAGGCCTGCCCGGGAGCCTGCAGCTCCGCGGAGGCGAGCGGCTGACTCAGAGGGGGCGGCATCAGGAGGACCGGCGGCAGAGCTGACTGGTTAAAAACCTGCCCCAGGGAGCGCGAGCGACCCAGAGCGCGGCGAGCAGGGCGGGCAAACAGGGAGGGTTCGAAGCAGTTTGCGCGGCAGTTCGCGCAGGCAGGCGAGGGGGGTGGTGAGCGGGATGGTGAACACCCGCCGTACGGGCAAGGCTCGGTCTGGGAGCTCTGCTCTGGCTGCGCCGGTGGTGGCCAGTGTAGGCACCCAGACGGAGCCGACGGGAAGGGAGGCTGTAGTGCAGAGCTCGGGGTATCCTAAGGGAAGGGTGAGCAATGGGCAGGGCTGCACTCTGCGTTCCCTGGTGGAGGTTCTCCTGCAGCAGGTGGCTGAGCTGCAGGAAGCTGTTACCAGGCTGAAAGGTGTCAGGGAAGCTGAGGAGAAGCAGCACTGCTTGCTCCGGGACCAAACTGTTCCGGGGCCTCGAGTGTCTACTGTTGCCCGTGCAGGAAAGGAGGCTGCTAACCCAGGAAGCTGAGAAAAGGTAACAGAAAAAAACAACAAAAAAAGGAGGAAGAGGGTAATTAAAAGCAAGGGGCTTCCTCCTACGTCTGTTGTCCCCACCCAGAACCGCTTTGATGTCCTGCAGGGGGCTGATGAGCAACAGCGCTCCCACCAGGCGCAACCCGCTAGTGCAATGGTAAAGAAGGTTGCTACTGGTGCTGCCAGGAAAAAGCGGCGGGCCGTAGTAGTCGGGGACTCTAATCTGAAAGGCACAGAGGCACCCATCTGCCGGCCTGACCCAGGCTCAAGGGAGGTGTGTTGCCCACCAGGGGCTCGGATCAGGGATGTGGCCAAGAAGCTGCCTGCTCTAGTCGGTCCCACTGACTATTACCCACTCCTGGTAATACATGTGGGTGCTACTGATATAGATAACAGTAGCCCGGAGACTATAAAGAAGGACTGCAGGGCTCTGGGAGAGGTGGTTAGGGGCTCTGGAGCTCAGATTGTCTTTTCGTCAATTCTCCAGGATACAGGGCAGGACCTTGAAAAGGCTAGGAGGATTAAGCAGGTTAATAAATGGTTAGAAGGGTGGTCAGGGATACCTTGACCATGGGACTCAATATAGTAGGCCAGGTCTACTGGGGGCTGGTGGAGCTGGTCTGACAAAGAAGCGGAAGAGTGGATTTGGTAGGAGGCTTGCCAGGCTGGTCAAGGATGCTTTAAACTAGATGTGTTGGGGGAGGGGGGCATCATTCCATCCCAACACAGCCAGTCGGTTGGTAGCACCTATAGTAAACGTTCGGAGCAATGTAGGGATATTCCAGCTGCTCCAGCCAATGAGCCGGCTTCAATTGGATCTCGGCTCAAATGCCTCTACACAAATGCCCGTAGTATGGGGAACAAACAAGAGGAATTAGAGATGCGTGCACATCTACGGGGGTATGATATCATAGGCATCACAGAAACATGGTGGGATGGCTCCTATGAGTGGTGTGTTGGAATGGAAGGTTACCGGCTCTTTAGGAAAGACAGGCCCGGCAGACGGGGAGGGGGAGTTGCTATTTGTGTTAGGGGTAGGCTAGAGAGTATGGAACTCTGTCTGGGGACAGGTGAGCAGTCGACAGAGAGTTTGTGGGTCAGGGTTAAAGGGAGAACAGCGATGGGTGATATTATTGTGGGGATCTGTTACAGACCGCCTGACCAAGGGGACTTGCTGGACGAAGCGCTCCATAGGCAGATAGGAGCAGCCTCACGCTTGCAGGCCCTTGTTCTCATGGGAGACTTCAACCACCCTGATATCTGTTGGAGGGATGGTACGGCCTGGCACAAGCAATCCAGAAGGTTCCTCGATTGTGTGGAAGACAACTTCCTTCTGCAAGTAATAGAGGAGCCAACAAGGAGAGGTACCATGCTTGACCTCGTGCTCACCAACAGGGAAGGGCTGGTTGGGAATGTAACGCTCCAGGGCAGCCTTGATTGCAGCGATCATGAGATGGTCGAGTTTGAGATCCTCAGGACAGTGAGAAGAGCGTGCAGCAAGCTCACTGCCCTGGGCTTCAAGAGAGCAGATTTTGGCCTCTTCAGGAGCCTGCTCAGTAAGGTTCCATGGGATACAGCCCTAGAGGGCAGGGGGGCCCAAGACTGTTGGTTGATATTCAAGGATCACCTGCTGCAAGCTCAGGAGCGATGCATCCCAACTGGAAGGAAGTTCAGCAGGAGGGCCAGGAGACCTCCTTGGATGGATAAGGAGCTGCTGAGGAAAATTCGAAGGAGAAAAGAGGCTTCTAAAAGGTGGAAGCAAGGCCAGGCAGCCTGGGAAGAATACAGGGATGTTGTCCGGGAAGCTAGGGACCAGGTTAGGAAAGCTAAGGCCCACTTAGAATTAAACTTGGCTAGGGATGTTAAGGATAACAGGAAGGGATTTTATAGGTACATTGCCAATAAGAGACAGGTTAGGGACACCGTAGGCCCTCTCCAGAAGCTATCGGGAGAACTGGCTACCCTGGATTTGGAGAAGGCTGAGGTTCTTAATGACTTCTTTGCCTCAGTCTTTACGGGCAAATGCTCTGACCACGCCACCCAAGTCTTGGAAGGCAGACGCGGGGACGGTGAGGGTGGGGACCCTGGGCCCACTGTGGGGGAGGATCTTGTTCGGGACCACCTTAGGAACCTGAATGTATACAAGTCCATGGGACCGGATGAAATCCATCCACGGGTCCTGAAGGAGCTGGCAAATGAAGTTGCTAAGCCACTGTCCATCATATTTGAAAAATCATGGCAGTCAGGTGAAGTTCCCGATGACTGGAAAAAGGGAAATATAACCCCCATTTTTAAGAAGGGGAAAATGGATGACCCAGGGAATTACAGACCAGTCAGTCTCACCTCTGTGCCTGGCAAAATCTTGGAGCAGATTCTCCTGGAAGGCATGCTAAGGCACATGAAAACCAACAAGGTGGTTGGTGACAGCCAGCATGGCTTGACTAAGGGGAAATCCTGCCTGATCAATCTGGTGACCTTCTATGAAGGGGCTACAGAACTGATGGACAGGGGCAGAGCGGTTGATGTCATCTACCTGGACTTGTGTAAAGCCTTTGACACTGTCTCACATGACATCCTTCTCTCTAAGTTGGAGAGACATCAATTTGATAGGTGGACCACTCGGTGGATAAAGAACTGGCTGGATGGCCGCATGCAAAGAGTAGTGCTCAGTGGCTCAGTGTCCAGCTGGAGACCAGTCACGAGTGGTGTCCCCCAGGGATCGGTGTTGGGACCGGTCTTGTTCAACATCTTTGTGGGTGACATGGACAGTGGGATTGAGTGCACCCTCAGCAAGTTTGCTGATGGCACCAAGCTGTGTGGTTCGGTTGATACATTGGAGGGAAGGAATGCCATCCAGAGGGACCTTGACACGCTTGTGAGGTGGGCTGATGCCAACCTGATGAAGTTTAACCATGCTAAATGCAAAGTCCTCCACCTGGGTCGGAGCAAGGCCAGGCACAGCTACAGTTTGGGTGGGGAGGAGATTCAGAGCAGCCCTGCAGAGAAGGACTTGGGGGTGTGGGTTGATGAAAAAATGAACATGAGCCGGCAGTGTGCGCTTGCAGCCCAGAAGGCCAACCGTATCCTGGGCTGCATCAAAAGGAGTGTGACCAGCAGGTCGAGGGAGGTGCTCCTGCCCCTTTACTCTGCTCTCGTGAGACCTCACTTGGAGTATTGTGTGCAGTTCTGGTGTCCTCAACATAAAAAGGACATGGAACTGTTAGAACAAGTGCAGAGGAGGGCCACGAAGATGATCAGGGGACTGGAGCACCTCTCGTATGAAGATAGGCTGAGAAAATTGGGGCTGTTCAGCCTGGAGAAGAGACGGCTGCGTGGAGACCTCATAGCAGCCTTCCAATACCTGAAGGGGGCCTATAGGGATGCTGGGGAGGGACTCTTCATTAGGGACTGTGGTGAGAGGACAAGGGGTAATGGGTTTAAACTTAAACAGGGGAGGTTTAGATTGGATCTGAGGAAGAAATTCTTTACTGTGAGGGTGGTGGGGCCCTGGAATGGGTTGCCCAGGGAAGTTGTGAATGCTTCATCCCTGGCGGCGTTCAAGGTGGGGTTGGACATAGCCTTGGATGGCATGGTTTAGTGGGAGGTGTCCCTGCCCATGGCGGGGGGGTTGGAACTCGATGATCTTGAGGTCCTTTCCAACCCTTACTATTCTATGATTCTCTGATTCTATGACTTGATTTAGAAAGCACTCGGCCACTTAGCGGCCGGCTGGAGGCGCAAGAGATCAACCTTGGGAATTCTGGGTCTCCTTTCCTGACATCTTTGAGATGCTGCTTGTATGGTAATTGTAGCTAAGCAGATGATTTCTAGGCGAGTAATGTCATTGTGCTGCTTAAGCCTGAAGAGGGAGAGGTGATTTAACTGAACAAAAATGTTCAATAGTACCCTGAGTCTCACTTCTCAGAGCTCTCCTGCCGTACTCTTCCAGCCAAGTGCAATAGAGAGGCAAATCAACCAGTTACTTAAAGATGGTTTATCTGTGTGGAAGGAAGAGGAAAGAGGATTTGTGTGTGCTGAAGCAAGATTCAGTCCCCAGACATTGCTCCTACGGGAAATACTGGGTGTAGTGTTGTAGTGCAGTGTGCTGATAGACTGCAGCCTCGTAGTGTGGAGGGCAACTCAAGGGCTGGTGCTGCTGCTTGTGCGCAAGGGTCGCTTGAAGTAAGAGCCCTGAGCCCTGGCATGTGGCACAGTGGCAGCCGCAGGATCTGTACGGACATGAAGCTGTGCCTTTGCGTGAAAATTCCCCTTTTTTCCCCGAGTTTTCATTGAGAACTCTTGCTGTTTATTCTTAATTTCCTGCCTTTTTCAGCCCAGCATCATCAGAGAGCTGTTCAGTTTTATTTGACAGGGAAGCTGTTGGACATGTGCACAAAGGGTTTGGATGCTTTAGGGCCATCTGGAAGTGCTCACATCAGCTTCTTCCTCAGCACAGCTTTTGCCAAGCTCAGGGGCTCTGAAGGGCCCCTCTGTGCCTGTGTTTGTGCTGTGGAGCCTTCTGAATTTCCCAGGTCTCACATGACTGAGCTGCCTGCAGATACTTGGGCTGTATGACCCTAGCCCATATCGTGGGCCAGGCGGTGTCAGAGGTTCATGGTACTGCCCTGAAGAGAAGAGGTGAAGGTGCTTCGATTTACCCCTATGTAGCTCATGGCCAAACCCACACCCCTGGAGCAGGGCGATCGTACGCAGACCCTTCTTTTCTGCCTCGCCTGCAGCAAGGAGTCTCTGCAGTAGCTGTAGGGCACAAGGTGAAACGCATTTTTTTCGTTCACTTCGAAGATGATCCTGGCCTTGATTCCCCCTCCCGAGACTGCTTGTGTTGCACATGAAATAGGCGTTAGCTAAAAGACTTTGTTAGAGCAGAGTCCCCCAGCCAGGGCTTTCCCTCAGCTGTCAAGCATCCGAGCTGCTCGCCTGCAGATCAGGCTGTTTCTCACTTGGTTCCTCCACGCAGCAGTGCAGGAGATGTGGAAGTGACCTTGTCTGGGCTGACAAGCAGGACTGGGGAATGGCTTTGGCCCCTTCCACCTGCCTGGGAGGGCAGGAAGGTTTGGGCTGGAAAAAGAGACGGTGAGTTCAGTAGGAGGAACAGAGCCGCGTATGGAGCAGGGCTGTGGAGCTTGAGAGCTGGCTGAGAGCCAGCATCAAGTTGGGCATTGGGTGCTGAGGTGGCTGCAAGCCTTACAGGTGTTTTGTGCCGCTTCTGCCATGCAGCTCCAGGAAGATCCTTTGCAGCCCGCAGTTTCTCTTGCCAAGGCCCTGAGGCTGCTCTGGCAGGTCCTGTGAGCAGGGGACGTGGCCCCAGCTGTTCTCTTTGCCTGCAGCGGGCAGGAGTCACTTGTGCACGGAGCAGGGAAGGCTCTAGCATTGCTTCCGAGGTGCTGGAGCTGTGGGAAGGAGCACAAGGTGGCAGCCCTGTGAGTGCTTCTCAGCCCAAGCGTGAGGCGCTTAATGGGTCACACCTTGACATCTGTCTCCGAGGTCTGCCTTTGAGACAGAAAGCATCACTCGCCGTTCAGTTTCCTTTCCTTCCAGAGCTTCTGACTTGGTGCCTTCAGCACACAAGGGTGTCACACCTGAGGTGTCTTTGCCTGAGCTCTCCGATTTCCACCTGGATTCGTGGCTGGACATCATGCGAGCCTTGTTTTGGAGTGTTCCCACAGGCTGGCTGCCTGGAGAGCCAGTTAGCTCTCAGGGCTCGGATCCTCCCTGACTGGGTTGTAAACCCCTAGATGATGAGTGTTGGTTTCAGACTGGGGGCTCCACGTTCCCCGCCAAGCAGATGTGAGGATTTGCTTTGCCTGCGGCCGACAGTCTCACGGGAAGCTTTTGTTTCTGGCAAACGCTGTGCTGAAAATGTGAGAAGCTCCTGGCAGCTGAGATGCCCCGGGAAGCTGGGTGGTCTTGGCTGGTGCGTGTGCCTGTGTGCACAGGCTTAATGGGTACAAACTCATCGATGGGTGCTCACCAGGGGCAGCAACAGGGGTCACCCCAAAGGCAGCCTGGCCATGGCGCTGGTGTGACTGGGCTCCTCCTGGGCGAGCGAAAGAGGAATGAAATCGCTGCTTTGGAGTCAGTGTGGAAGCTTTTTTCTTTCCTCCTGAAGCCGAGAAATTATTGGCTCATTGCAGTGTATAAACCAATTTATCTGAAGCTCACAGAGCAGGAACGAATGCTGCTGTAAGGCACACTTTAATCCTGCTGCAGCCCTTCGCTGCTGGGGAGACACTGAAGGCGTAGGTGGGCTGCAGGGATCTGCAAGGCTGCAACTTGAGTAAGGCCCTGCAGTGGCCGTGGAACCCACCAGAGGAGAGACAAGGCGGCCAACAATGATACCGAGAGAGCTCAAGGCAGGAAGCACGGTCTCCATTCCAGCCTGGAGCTGGAGAAATCCCAGAGCCCCAAGTGGTGGTGGCCTTGGTTGGAAGTGGTGCAGTTACTGGGCGTGTGGACCTTGCCTATTGTGAGGTACCGCCTCGCCTATTGTGAGGTACCGGGGAGATGCTGCTGTTAAATGCGAGCAGCAGCCGTGGCCCAGTCAGAGCAGGAGTTGCTCAGCCGCTGAGACAGGAGCAGGCTTGAGCTACTGTCAGGCTCTGAGCTCTGCTTCCTCGAGGCGCTGGTGAAACCCTGCCCTACCTGGCAAAGCCAGAGCGTTGAGGAGAGGTGCTGGGCAGCCCAGGTCCCAGCCCTGTCCTTTGCTGCCCAGGTTCCAGTGCCTGTTGGCAGCCCAGCAGCAGTTACTGCTGTGCTGGTGGGCAGCAGCCACACAGAGGCATCCCTGGGCGACTCCTGTCCTTCCAGCTGCCCACAGCTGCCGAGCAACGCGAGGGCATTCAGGAGCCAAGACTGGGCCCTGCACGGAGGAATCCTCCGGGAGAAGCGTGAATCACCCGTCCTCAGGTAGCATCTGGCCCTGGGCAGGGAGGAGGCAGCTCCGTCAGCAGCAGGGATGGGGCAGTTGTGTGATACCCGGAAGGATTTAAACGTCCCTGGGCTAAGAGCAGGGCTGGGCAGGTAGAAGGGCGTGGACGGGCTCTGAAATTGCTGTGCAGCTTGCAGCAATGGTAGAGACTTGGAGCTTAGCTGTAGGTCCTGCAGCAAAGGGAGCCTTGGCCGTTTGAGGTGGGGAGCAGAGAGCCACGGGGTGGTGGGCTGGAGGGGTGCTGTGTCCTGGTTGCTGGTTTGTCCTGCCCCTGCAGGGAGATGTGCCGGATTGCTCCGTTGTGCTCCTTTCCTGCTCGTCTGGGAGGCTGGAAATAAGCGTTGTGGGGGTGGGGACAGGATTCGTTTCAAGTGAAGTGAAATCACAGTTTGGGGAATTGGAACGAATAAGCCAGTTATTCTTAAGACCCGGTAATAAACCACTGAAGTCCAGATTAATGGTGGATCATCCCCATTACATTTCTCCCCTGAAAAGTAGTTATTTCCAGCTTTAAATCCCAGCTCTTGCTGCAGCAGGTCCTGCTGTCCGTAGGGCAGTGCAGAGCTGTGGTGTTTGTTGCAAGAACAAAAGGAAACAGCAGCCTTGTTTCCTGAAGCTGTGAAGGGCCCAGCACCACAAATGCGTGCAGTGCTGTAGCTGTCTTGGGAGTAAGGGAATGAAGTGACTGCCTTGCTTGCAGGGTGTGGGGAACAGTCGAGGGGCAGGGAAAGGCCATCTTGCCTAGATGCTGTCTTGCTGTATACAGCAAGTGCACCCAACGAAGGTGATGTGGAACAGAGGGAAGCAGGAGGGAATACCATCCTGGATTTTACTTAGATTTGAGCTAATGGCTCATGTGCCTTTGATGGTTTCCTGCTTTTTTCCTGCTGTGACAGCCTGCAACGCGTGTAGGGAGCCTGGAGTTTGGGTGTTAACAAGTGAAAATTCGGGCGTCGTTCTGCGTGGAGAAATGCTCTTGGGCAGTGGGGTAATTTCATGCCTGGAAGGAGTCGTTTCTGCCAGATAATCTTTGTAACTTCAAGGAGCCAAAGTAGCCTTGGGAAACTATAGTTCTTAATCAGAGTCTTGAGCTCTGTGCTGAGTTAGTTAGAAACATCACCAGGCTCCTTGCAGAAAGGGTGAGAAGTGCCAACAGCCCTGATATGTCTCTGTGGCTCGTGGGGCTGCCCCCCCACCCCCCCCCCACCTCCACCCACAAAAGACTGTTTTGGCTCAGGGGCTGTTTGTTGTGGGGGTTTACGCCTATGAATGGAGCCTAAATGTGGTCTAATCATGAGTGAGGGTGGGGTGGCCCTGTGTTCTGGGCTTAGGAAGGATGCCCGAGGCTATAGACACAGCTGTGTCTTTCGGGTGTGCCAGGAATGGCGAGGCGCTGGCACAGGCTGCCCAGAGAAGCTGTGGCTGCCCCATCCCTGGCAGTGTTCAAGGCCAGCTTAGACTGGGCTTGAAGCAACCTGGTCTAGTGGAAGGTGTCCCTGCCCGTGGGAGGGGGTTGGAACTGAGTGAGTTTTAAGGGCCTTTCCCTAAGGTTGCGGGTTCCACGGGTCCAGGTGTTCTAAGGTTCTGGGGTTGTGGATTGTCTAACCGCTGCTTCTTCCAGGTGACCTCTGCAACATGGCCAGTGGCAAGACCCCCTGTCCCATGAGGTCCTGCAGAAGGGCGGATAGATTCCAGAGCAGAGTGGTAGCGTCTCGTAATCCGAAGCTGGTCAGAGAGGCAGAAGAGTCTCTCGCCACCAAGCAGAGGCTGGCCAGCCCTTGGGAGAGGAGGTGTTCCCGGACTACCCAGCTTCTGGACATGGGTGAAGTCTCCCATCAAAAGGTAGCCTTTCCCTGGCCTTTTCCTTGCTGTTTGAGTGACATATGAAGAGGGCACGAGTTTGTGGCCTGCTTGCCTCCAGCTCACCCAAGTAGCTTGGTGATTAGGTCCTGTTGTCATTTCCAACTGGTGGCTGTGGGGTTCTTTCTGCTGGGGGAAAGGCAAAACGTGTTTCTCCAGTGAGCCATTGAAGTCCTGATCTGGACGAAGCCAATGGAACCTCTGCTGCAGTTGGTGGGTTTTGCTGGAGTTGAGCTACCATAGCTAAAGCACGCTACTGGGAGCAGGCTGGGGCCGGACACAAGAGCAGGATCTGCTGTTTTTCATCCTCCGGTTCAAACAGCCGTCTCTTGCTTTGGTGTAGTCAACTGCCATGTGCTTGGGGTCACAGGACTCCCTCAATGGTGGCATCACTGGCCTTTGAAGGCTGTTTGAGTTTTCAGGCTGCTGGATACCCAGGGGAATCGCCCTGGGCAGAGGAGAGTGGATGCGCTTTACTTGGATCAGTGTTCTCTTGGATGTATGTTTGAAGCTGCTTTTCTTGCAGGACTGCTCAGTCTAACACGCAGTCCAGGTGGGCAGATGACTGAGGTAGGCTGTTGAGCAGAAAGTTGCAAGCAAGAGACCTGTAGCACATCAGTTAAGGGGTGCCCCAGACAGCACACGAGGTGGGAACGCATCAGACAAGCACCCAAATAACTGGCAGTGCTACAGCTACTGGCCTCAGCCTGACTGTGGCTTCTGTGGAGAAACAGGGGACCTGCCTATGTCTCTCGAGTGGGAGCAGTGCAGCTGGGAGAGGGGAGATCAAGCAGAGAAGAATTATCTGCAAGTAATGCCTCTGCTGGGTCAGCATTTGGTCTTTGTGTGTATTTTTCAGAGCTGCTTCTGCAGTGGCATTAAATAAACCAGCAGTAATAGAATACAGTGAAGCACCGACTTAAAACTCCTGAGGAAAGGGGATACTAATTGCAGTCTAGCTCAAATTGCCGTCTAGCTCAAATTGCCCAGTAATGCTGGGAAAAGAGCTGAACTGCATCCCCATCCAGCATTCACGTCATTTGTCTGTTTCCCAGCTGCCCTGTTACTTTCTTGTTGGACTTTCCTCCCTGGTACTGGTGCCTTCCAAGTGGTTTCTAGGCTCTACATCCAAAAAAAGGTATTTGGGGGTGCATGGGACTCAGTCTCGCTGACTCAGAGGGAAGTTCATCCGCAAATTGTTTCCTGTGGAGGCTCATGGAAACTCCTGAGCTTTGCTTGCTCCCTGAGTGCTCGTGGCTGTTCCAGCGAGTGTCTGAAGCTGAGTGAGCACCTTAGCACAGGGCTCTGCTGGAGGTGAGTGCTACTTTGCCTTCTGGAGAAGGCAACCTGGAGAAACAGCTTCCAAAAGAGCTTCTTAGCTTGAGGCTGCTCAAGATGGTCCAGGCACCTTTGCTCAGCTGAGAAGAGAGGTGGGTGAGCTCTCATCTCCCCCTGTGAGCTGGGCAGATGTACTCACCAAGAGACTGTATTTACTGGAGATCAGTGTGGGATTTTCATTCCTGAGTCCTTCCCCCAGCAGCTGAACCTCTCTCTGCTCTGTCTTGCATCTGCAGTTCTCAGCAGTTGACGTGGACCAGAGGTTGTTCCAGCCTTTCCCATCCGAGGTGGTGTTTGAGAACTACACTCCCCACCAGTTCTACATAGCGACGCTAGCTCTGAGGAACAAAGACAGGGTAAGTGCTGGGCTGTGGAGGTTGAGCACAGGGCTGGAGGGGGACAGCAGTGGAATTCACGTGGTGTGAAGCAGAGCAAGTTACCTGCTGCAGCGCAGCACATCCAGAATGAAATGTCTCAGCACCGTTATTCTGCAGGACAGGGGAAATGTTCCCATGCTGGGGATTCTCCCGCTGGTTTTGGCCATGCTCTGGTGGTATCTAACCCAAAGGAGCTTTTTGAGCCAGCATGCTTCCCCTTGAAAGCCCAATGGGAATGTCGAGGGCTGGGCAGTTCTTGCCTGCTGTCACGCTTTACCTCGAGTGTGCGCCATGTCCCGGTGGCTCCTTGGTTAATCTTGGTTTCTGACAGAGCATGTTTTCCTCTCTCAACCTGTTCAGCCGCCTGTGTGCAACTCCCTGTCAAAGCACAGGGGTTGAGTCTTCTCCACTTTGTGCTGGAGTAAGCTGTAACTCCTGGCATTAGCAGTCCAGGCTGTGTGTTCTGGAAGAGCAGTGGAAATAGGCTGGCTTAGCAGGAGCAGTTAAAAGGGGAGGACTTGAGGTGCCACTTGAGGCTCGTGCTAAGCTTAGTTCAGTTCTGCTCAGGTGTTTCTAAGCCAGCGTGGCTGTGTCTTCCCTTTGGAGAATCCCAGCACAGGCAGGGTAATGTGCTCGTGAAGGTCTCCAACTTGAACTGGAAAGATTGTGATCCTTTTGAGATTTCCTAAGAAAGTTGAGCAGGGAAAGGTTGAGAAATGTCAGCAATTTTGTTCTGCTCTGCTGTAAAGGGGGAAATGGAGACCTTTTGACTTTCAGGTGGGGAAACATTTGCTCCAGTGAGGCATGTGCCAAGAGCAAGCTGGTGGGAAAAGACAGGAGGGAGGAAAGGGGCTGAGTTCAATGTCCTGTTCCGGAGCAGTTTCTTCCACAGAGGGATTCTCTTGGTACGTAACAGGGAGTGTGCTGGAAGCAGAGACAGGTCAGAAGAAGGCGTAATTCAAGGTCCTGTTGTGTAACAAAGAGCAAGATGTGTGCGTGAGAGGAGGGCACGGGGGGGGGGGGGGGGGTGAAAGTGTGCAGGCGAATTGCCCCCCTTCTCAAATCTCCCTGTTGGGAGAAACAAAGGGGGCAAAAGGAGTGACAGTGTCAAGGCTCAATGTAGGGAGAGGAACAGCAAGAGAAGTCAAAGTATCTCCTGAGATAAGAGGTTTTACAGGGCCATGGTAGAACATGGAAGACCCTTTGGCAAGGAAGGATGAAGTTACTCCCAGAGAGTTCTGTGTCATTCCTGGTTTAGCTTGGGAATACTGGGAAGTTGCAATGTGGATACCTATGGCCAAAGCACACCACTGGTGTGGTTCACAGTGAGTTTGGTCAATCTGTGCTGTAGGTGTGCCCTTCGCTTATCAAAATGGGCCTCAATTTCTCTTTTCCTACTGCTCTGCTTCATTCCCACTGTGTCTTTTGGCTTCAGCTGCTCCATCATCCGTGCAGCACCTCAGAATGTTTGCCTTTGCCAAGTACCAGCGAAGAGGCAAACAGTGAATTTGCACTATTCATGCTTCCCAAGTGGAAAACAGTATCTGCATTGATGTTGGTGTCATTCCCAGTGAAATGTACTTGACTTGTACCCCAGCAGCTTGGGATTTCTATGCCCTGTGAAGGGGAGGCAGTGTGTGAACTGTTGATTTTATCCAAAATGAATTAGTTGTGAAGCTAGTACGACCTGAGGCATTGGACAGCCCTGGTGTAAAAGGAAGATGAGCTCTAAGGAAAACCCTTGGCATATTTAAATACACCAAGATAGGGATGATCATCCCAAGAGAGTTTATTATGTTCTAATTTTGCTGGGTTTTGGTCATGTCCTGGAGAAAAGGAACATTGTGCTCTGTCTGAGGAGTTTCCCAGATTCCTCTGAATCCTACTGATGTATCCTGCATTGTAGCTGAGGTTGTCTGCTCCCTAAAACTCCAGCTAGCAGCAAAGGGTAACAGAGGCAAAGTGTAATCGAGCCCAGTATGTGCTCTGTAATCACTCCAATATGGAAGTGCTTCACTCTATGCTTACTACTCTTGCCCACTTGCTGTAGAATTGCTTTCCTGTCTTCAGGCTGCTCCTCACCACCCTCAGAGGTGTCCTGGGTGGCTCTTGCTGAAGATCTTTGCCACGTGGGCTCATGTGCCAAGGGACTTGGTGACCAAACCGTGTGGCCGCAGTGGGAAGCGGGCTCCTGGAGCTTGCTGCCCCAGGGCATTGCTGGGAGCAAAGAGTGTTTAGAGCGTTCAGGGCTGCCTTGGCCATGGGTTATCAGGCTTGCGTTGCGGGTGCAGAATGAGCGTCCGTTTTTCGAAGCCTCATGCGTTCATCACTGGAGCTGCCTGTCATTGAAAGTCTCCTTGTTCTACCTTGTGAGATGAGATTGGGTGCGGGGGGGTTGCTGCCTGTGTGCTAGAGAATGCCTGTTTGCTGTCTCCGTGCCTGTGGTATCCCAGAGGACAGACACTTGCAGCAGAATGCCTGCAGGAAGGCTGGCTATGAGGAGGGGTACCCAGAAATGTGGCTCTCCTGCACTGGCAGAGGCCTGGCTGCAATCAGCAGGTAGCAAGAGCCACCAGAGAGCTCAGGGTGGCTTTCAGTAATGAAGCCACACTGTTGAGGCAGTGCTGGTCACGTATCTCAAAGCAGAAAGTGCCTTTGAGGACCATAATTGCTAGGTGCAGCCTGAGGGGTTGTCTGGCTTTCCATCACACAAGCAAGTTGGGTGCTCTCATCTCTGCATCAGCCTTTCCTTGTATTATGTATTTCCCTTGCTGCTTTAGAGCCCCCTTTAAATTCTCTTAGCCATCTCCTTCTTCCTGGGGTTGTTCTTTTGTCTTCCTGTGCTCGGCCTTTTGCTCTTGAGGTAAGCTTTTATTCACAGGAAGGCCAGAGTGTCTGTGGTCATTCTTCTCTTGCTGGTCCACTCCCATGACTAGCACCGCAGCTTGGCCACCCCAGTCCACCCTGGTGTGTGAGAAGTGACGTCCTTCCCCCAATATAACACACACTGGTTTGCCTTCAGCTAATACATTCCTCCTCGAGAGGCATGGTTGCATGGATGTGTGCAGGCAGAAGCAAGCACGTTCTTTGGGCTTGTTGAATGTGCAGATGAGTTGAGGTACTGCATCTCCTTACCGGTTCCTTCACAGCAGGGCGTGTTGTTCCTACTGCCTCTGTCCTGCAGCTGTGTAGCTCAGCAGAAGGGATTCAAGTCCACCCTTGTGTGTTACGTGTGCGTACACCTTCAGAGCTAAAAGTGTTTTGGAAAGGTGGTAAGGAAGGATGTCACCTGTCCTGTCCTGGTGGCTTCTCATGTTTCCACAAGTGACAAAATCATAGTTTTGTGTCTTTCCTGCAGGTTCCTCGTCTGCTGAACGTCCTCCTGCGGAACTCTCCTTACTTTGAGTTGATCAGCCCGAGTGATAAGAACTATAAGGTAGCACCGGGCATGTCTTCAACCTACCGCATCCTTTTCAAACCTGATGAGGACAAGGTGAGACTGGAGGTCTCGAGAGATGGCGCCTTGAGGGGAAGGTGAACCTGCAGGGCTGGATTCCAAAGCAGGCATCTGGTGTGGGTTTTGAAGAACTGGCCTGGGTTCATTTCGTTTGCACTGGATCTAGACCTGGGGGAGACTCTTTCCTCGTGGTGAAGGTTGTGCTCCCATAGGCTGGAGGTTCTTGCCTGTTTCAGGCTGTTTACTCCTTCAGTGGTGGACTATCTAATGGTAACGCCTGCTGGCTTCAGGGCCGAGAGTCTGCTGTCTGTGCATGGCCTTTTGCTCATCTTCTGTTTGCTGCTTAAATGTAGTTGAATACTCTGTCCTATCCTCAAGCAGCATGCCTATAGAAAACTAAAGAGGACCTGCCCCATGGTCCCTGGCTGCCCCTGCTTGTGAAATAATCTGTAATGAAAGGCCATGAAGGTAAAAAGTGCAAGTACATTATCGAATGCTACTGTGTGAGTCACAGAAACCAGCAGTTCTTCTTTTGCCATGGGCATGGTGCGGAACCCCCTGTGCTGAGATTGTTTCTTTCCTTGCAGGATTATTTTGAGGAGCTTATCATCATCACAGAGAGGGAGAAGTTCTTTGTGCCTATCCGAGCAATAGGTGCCCGAGCCATCCTGGACTTCCCTGAGCAGCTGAACTTCACCGACTGTCCAGTCAGGTTCGGCACTCAGAAAACTCTGCTGGTGCGCAACGTGGGGAAGCGGGAGGCTTGCTACAGCATCACCACTCTGAGGTAAAGGAGCTCATGTCTTGTGCAAAACACTGTTGCGTGGTCATAGAGTTGTAAACAGTGACAAAAAGGAGGCAGAGCATCTGAGGTGCTGGGCATGGGCAGGACACGTGGAGTTTGCCATTGCTTACAGTGTTTTGAGAAAGCTCTGCAAGCGAGTTTTACACTGCAGTGGTGTCTCCAACGCAGCATCTTGCAGGTCTGATGCTGTTAGATTGGAAGAGCCAAGGTAGGAAGGCAGCATGAGTGCTGAAGAAGGTGCTGTGTGGCAGAGGGCAGCTGGAGGGGCTCAGGTCATGGAGCCCAAAGGCAGCTTCAAGAAATGGGCAGGCAATGAGCTGGTGAGAGACACTGAAGAGTTTGTCAGCAGCTGTGTCTGTATTAGCAAGCGGAGATCATAGAATCATAGCATAGTTAGGGTTGGAAAGGACCTTAAGGTCATCTAGTTCCAACCCCCGTGCCATGGACAGGGACACCTCCCACTAAACCATGCCACATAGATGAAAGCAATTGCTCTCGAGGCCCTGGCAGTAACAGTGTGTAGTCCAGGGACTTTGTTTTCCCGTGGGCTTGGTCTGGTGCCTGAGACCAAATACGCCTAAGCAGAATGAGCTCTGAAGTGGAGAGGAGCAGGCAGTGGCTTCAGAACTGGACTCCAGCCCAAAGCAGAAAGCTAAGGAGGGCGCAGGTGAAAGATGCTGCAAATGTCTGGTGCATTTGCAAAGGGTTGGGGGCCTTTTCTCCTGGAGCTTTCTCTCTCTCACGTTTCCTGGAGGGGCCTCAAGTAGCTGAGTAGCTGGTTTGCACCCTTGTGATCACAACTAACCTTCTGAAATGGTTACACAGCGCTATCAGCCAAGTACACCCGTTCTCTGGGAGGCCGCAAGTTCATGGTACCCTGGCGATCCCCTCATCAAATGGCTGAGGTGAACTGTGTTGCAGACGGCCTCTGCTGTTCCTGTTGATCTCAGAAGGCAGTCAGTGGTTTTCCAGTTTGCTGAACTGGAGAGGGTAATGTGTTTTTGACTGTGCATCTGCAAGGCAGCCGGTTCGGTTGTCTAGTAGTTGAGAGTTGCTTGGTCCCAGAGGTGTCAGCGTAGAACACAGCAAAGACCTGCCATGTCTGACTTGGTGCACCTGAGCTGCTTCAGTTTCTTCTTCAGGAGACGGGATTCAGAAGAAGACTTTAAAGGTTTCTGCTGCGGAACACAGGGGTCTGAGAGGAGCTTCCGCCAAAGGCTGGCAAGGCTGTTTAAGCAGGCTTCTAAGATGCTGTTTAATCAGGCTGCTGCTTTTCCCTGTGGAGCTACGTGAGCAGGAACTCGTAAATCCCTGTACGGTTTCCTTCTGGGATTTCCGGGCCTAGTTGTCACCACCACAATAAATACCCAGTGAAGTCTAGCATCTGTTTGCAGTGCACTTGCCAGCTACTCTATTGGGTGATAGAGCGTGTGTTGAGAGCTCCTTGATAAGGGTTTTAAGAGTTCCCGAACTTCAGCAATGAACTATTTCAGTCCCGAATTGCAATAGAGAAATGGGAAGCATTACGAAAGTTCTAACTGAAGTACACAAAAAAGGAGAATTCTGAATAATTGGATTGCATGTGTGCAGAGATGAAGAGCTGAGAACTGAGAACTGGGTGCAGAGTATGGGGGGCTGAGGTCATGTTATGCGACGGGATGTTCTGAGGTCTGGTTCTCTTCAGCAGGGAGGGTCACCCGCTCTGTTTCTGATCCTGGATGTTCTGGTTTTCTTCTCCCGACTGTGGTTTGCTTGCTCCTTGCTTGCACAAGTGAGCTGAAGAGAGCTAGACTGCAAACTTAATGGAGGGCCAAGATCTCCCGTACAGTCCTGATCTCTCTCTTTGTGTTGCAGCCCTTTCTCTGTGGATCCCTCCATTGGGACTCTTGGCGTTGGAGAAGCGATGCAAGTCACAGTGGAGTTTCACCCACCAAAGGCCGGTGTTTATTCCAGTCCCATGACTGTTCACTATGACACAGGTAAGTGCATGGTGCAACTTCTGTGCATCCTTCCAACCAGAGTGGTGTCTGCGCTGTCATCATCTGATGGCTTCGTTGTCCTGTTCAACCCCTTCTGCAAGGCTCCTTCAGGCTGGGCAGAACAAAGGTTCCGTGCTGGCTCGCTGATATTCGTGTGCAGGAATATTTCAGCCTGTAGCAAGGCAGGCAGATCTTCCTAAGCACGGTGCACAGGGGGCGATGGGGAATATTCTGGGTGCTCCATTGCGGAAGGACGCATAGGAAAGAGCCTGATTGAAAAGGAGGTGGCTTTTAACGTGCAAGGTTGCTGTCTGAAGAGCCTGCAGCCTGTCCCGTAGAGCTCTCCTGACTGGTCATTGGCTTTTCATCCTGATCTGTTGTGTTCCAGTTCCTGGCAAAGCCTTTGAGGTAGAGACCCTCTTCTTGTGATGTGCTGCATGGGTAGAGTGGGTGCTGTGCTGAGAGCTGGGCCATGCTGAGGGCTTGTGACCATGAGGAGCAGTAACTGTGGCAGCAGTAGGCATTAGGGTGCTCTGAGCTTTGCTGTAGCCTGGCAATGATTCTGTAGGAACCCCCTTGTTAGCAGCAGTTATTTAGTGGTGAGGTTTATGAGCAAGGTGCCACCAGGGCTGGAGTCAGTAATGTGAGGGTGTAATGAAGTCTGAAGGTAGGTTGTGAACACCACCTTGGAGAAACACTTTGTAACGGCTGTGCTGCTGTATGTGTTTCTCTGGTGCTGGAAGTCTGCGGCTTTCCAGAGGACACTTACCCTAGGGAAGGGACTCACTTCTCCAGTGGTGAAGTGGTAACAGCAGCACGTTTGACAAGGAAGCACGTGCTGGCAGTGGTGAGGCATTTGGCTGTGATAGTAGCAGAAGCAAAAGAATGAGTTGGCAGATGGATCCGAGGGCCCAGTAGCACCCTGTTGGGTGCAGAGCTCAGCACAGAAGCTGCTCTGTACTTTCCATTGTTCTTTCTGCCCTTCTCTCTTTCATTTCAAATGCTTCCGCTTGGGTTTTGAGATCAGAGCTATGCCCAATATTTCAGGACCAGGAGATGGGGATGACACGAGACTGGGGGCATCTCCTGCATGCAGGAGACCCTGGGCAAGCCATGACTGAGGAGAGACTCCTCAGCGTCCCTGAGTGACTTGGATGTAGAAATCCCTGTGACCTGAGTGGGATGCAGCCCAAAGGGCACCTGGGCGCATCTGAAAAGTCTCACTGTAAATGCTGTTGCCTTGGGGATAAATCTCTACAAACACCCCCCAAAATAAGGTGCCTAATGTGGTGCCAGGGCATCCTCATGCTGTACCGTGTGCAGCTGTCAGGATACGATAAATGTCCTGATCCAGGGAGCTACTGACCCAGCTCAAAGCTGCGGTTCTTTCTTGTGTTACCTGCAGATTGCTCTGTTCTTTGTACTTCCGTCAGCAAGTGAGATGAGTCGAGACTTGCCTTTGCTTTGTTCCAGGTGAAGATGTTCACAAAAGCCTTTGTGGAACAGCTGTAAATGTCAACATCAGTCTTGACAAGAGCTCCTTGAGAGTTGAGAAGACTTCCATCACGCTGTCAAACCAAAGATCCGTGGTCATCCACAATCAGAGCGCCATCACGGCCCACTTCCAGTGGAAGCGTTTTGTTGATCAGGAAGAGGAGGAGCGTCAGAAGCTGAGGTCTGTTGGAGAGATTCGTCTCAGAAAGATACATGCCCGAGGGGAAAACTATCACATGGCCTCAGAGGGGTGTTGGGGCTTTTGAATGGATTAGGGCACATAAACCAATGCACAGCGTGGAGCTTAACCCTTGCCATTGCAGTCCCACCAGTGCTACAGCTGAGGATGATGTTTTGGGGAGAGAAGGTTGATTGCAATCACTGGGTTGCCTCAGAGAGCAAATTCACGTTTGGGAGCTGCGAACTCTTGAGTTCAGAGATGCCTGCACTATGGAGGGTCCATGAGGCTGAGGAAGGTGTCAGCACTCGGTAGCGCTGAGCAGTAGCACTGAAGAGCTGCAGGTGGCACAACTACTGTGATAGTCAAGCAGTTTCTTCTTTGATAAGCTGGCAGGCTCCTTTTCCAGTCACATGCAGGGTCGAGTGCTTGGTTGACCCAGAAGGTGGAGGCCGTCTTGCTGTCGGCTGGGGAATTGCCTTTCAGTGTCCGGGTTTGTGGCCCAACGAGGTGTTTTTCCCCTTCCTCATAGGGTGGGCAGATGTGAAGGGGGAGGGCTCTGCAGGGAAGGGAGGGGAGCCAGGACTTGGAAGTGCTTTTGGGCTTCAGGAACCTGTGTTATCCTGGTGGTGAGAGATGGGGCAGGTTCTTCCAAGGATGCCTCTGGTGAAGCTTTGAAATTCCCATTTCAGGCAGCAGAGAAACACTCACAGCCTGGGGGGATGAATTGGAAGTGACACTTAAAAGCTTATGTGACCTGGGGAGTACTTGTGTGACTTTTCAGGCTCGGATGGGTGCAGGTGTGCAGGAGTTAGTCTGAGTCCAGAGCTGATCAGGAAAGTGCCCTGAACTGCAGCACTTTTCAAGGGCTTTGAGCACATCAAGTTCAGCATGATTAGGTCAGAAATGCCTGGAAGGCCAGAACTAGTTTTCCACTGTTGTCTATTTCTAATGACACAGTGTGTGAGTTCCGTGCAAACGCACTGAGTGAAAAGAAAATCTCATGACCTTCCCTTGGCACTTCCCTGGACCATTTCTTTAGCATCTCTCCCCACCTGCCTGTCTCAGCAGACTGGACCCTGGGTGATCCTCTGTCCCCTCAAAAGCCACCAGCTTTCCCCACAGTTAGCTTCAACCTGATTTTTTACGCATGAGGTTTGCTCTCGTGGCAGTCTCTGTCCTAGACTCTGACCGCGACGCTTTGTTCTTCCTTACTTGCAGTTTTGGGGATGGTCATAGCTCCAAGGCCACTGTCCTGCTGTCAGAGAAGCTTTTGAGATCTCAGAGGAGAGGGGACCTTTTCCTGAGAGGAGGCAGTGCAGGAGCCTGTGTTGGGATGTGACCCCAAAAGACATGGCTCATTAGAAGGTCCCCCTCCTGCAGCACTTTAGGGGATGTAATTATGGCCTGCTGATGGAGCTCGAGTTGGGGGCTGCTCGTCCCGGTGTCTGGAAGCCCTCCTCATGCACAGCATGTGCGTGAGGCTCTGTGTGCGTGCAGCAAGTAACGTCCTTGCCTGTTCCTTTCTCTTTGGATTTAGCTGGGTGATGATCGCTCATATGGCGTTGCGTCGATTTGCTGCCTATGGAGTCTTCCCCTGGTTCCCCAGTGCTGTCACCCGCTGGTTCTTCATGGCCAGGGGACTGGCGCGTGAAGGGGGGACAGCAGTGTGGCAGCGAGGAGCAACTGCTCTGCAGCAGTGCTCCCCCTTCATCTACCGCTTGTTGTCTTTAAGCGCTAGAATGATTTCTGCTGCAACCACTAATAAAAGGAGAGTTTAAGTGCATCACAACTCTGCAGAGGAGGCCAAAATGAGGGAAAAGATGAGGTGGTTCAAGGCTCAACGTAGGGTTTGCATTCAGAGGTGCTGGTCGTGACTTCTTTACTGGGTGATGCTGGGCAAAGTCCCTTCCTCTCATGGCACCTCTGTTTTCATGCACAGAAACCCATTCATGTCACTGAAGGGATGGATGCCCAAATCCATTGGTTTGCTTTGGAAGTGCACCCTGATCCTCTGGTGGAAGGCAGTGCAGGGAACAGAGCAGATACTGTCTCCTCATCCCTGTGGGTGCAAAAGGGAAGGGGAAAAGTGTGATGCTGGTAACATGCAGCTGAAGCCCGGTTGCTTCTCCCCTGCCAGTGCAGCGTGGCGGTGGTTGCTTCCTGGAGCTTGACGTGCCTCCTCCAGCAGCTCTATGGTAGGAAAAGCCACTCAGGGGTGCTGGTGGAATCTCCATTGGCCACGGAAGTGGCTGTGCACCAGGAGGCTTTTTCTTGAGGGCTGCCAGCTTTAAGAAACGTCTTCTTAGCTTGTGAGTGCGGAGTAAAACTCCCTGCTGTGCTGGGAATGACAGGAAGAATGGGATCCATGTGGGAGCCCGTGTCTCAGGGTCAGCCCCGTGCTGAGCTGCTGCTGTTCCTCCCCGAGTGCTTTGCTGCTCGTGCACTGACACAACAGGCTCTGCAAATGTGCTGCTTATTCAATTATCTGCTTGGTTTGTCTCTCCCATGGCACAGGCTGCAGAGGCAGGAAGAGGACAAGCTGGATGATGTTCCTGAGGAGCACAGGGTGGTTCCCCCTCTCAGAGAACACCCTTCCCCTCCCCTCTGCACCTTCCAGAACCAGGGGACAGAGGTGCAGGGAGACCGCATGCCTTTCTGCAATGATATTTTCACTGTTGTGCCCATGGTAAGTGACGGCTGAGAACCTCCCTTCCTGCTCCTCCTCCTTCTCATCCCTGAGTGAGGTCCCTTGGCAGGTCCCACATCAGCTGCTCGATGTGCCAAGAGAGGAGACATCAGGTTTCTGGGGAGGCTGGGGGCACTTGTTGCAAACAGCATTTCTGAACAGCAGCAAGAGGTGACCCCAAGCCGGGCTCTGCTGCAGGGGCTGTGAATTAAGGGCACTTCATGAGTGTCCTCACGGTGTTCAGAGGTATCAGTTATTCTCTGTAAGGACACCTTTCCACGTAGCACATGGTGGTGAAGAAAGGACATTGGTGCAGTGTTAGTTCACATGCTGACCTGCAGAATGAAATGGTCCCCTGTGGAAAGGAGGCCAAATTGAGCCCATGTTTAATCACGGGAACAGCAATCCCTTCGTAAAACCTGGATTTGTACCACATCTGAGTCTCCTTTCCAGTGTCGTCTGTGAGCCTGGACATGAGGCTGGCAGGTTTAAAGAGGCTTTTTGAGTTCTCCTGCAGATTTCCTGGTGATAACAGTCAAAACCCCCATGCCCTTCAATCAGCCAGAGCCCCTGTTCTGAGTATTTACATGGTCTGAGATGAAGAACGCCTGCTGTCTGAGCAGCGCAAGATCCCTTCTCGTCTTGGAGTAAACCGTGGAATAATCCCAACCTCTTCTTTCTTGTCTAATAGGTGAAACTAGTTTGGTTTTTTGTTTTGTTTTCCAAGAAAGGGGCTGCTGTTCTCTTCTTGGTTGCTCCTGCAGCCCATGAAAGGCTGAGAGCCACCAGTGCCAGCACAAGCGTGGTTTCACACCACTGTAGCTGGCAGCAGCACAATGTGACCAAGAGACTGCGTGAGAGCAGCAGGAGTATTGGCGAGAGCGGGAGCTGCTCAGCTGAGCATTCAGAGCATCCTGTGGTGTGTCAGAGGTGGTTCTGGAGTGTGCCCCAGGGCTCCTGCTTCATTACAGTCACTATGCCTCCACAATGAGCTTAACCTGCTCTTGAGCTCCTGAGGTGCATTAAGAGGAGGTCCAGAATTGTGGCTGAGTCCTGTCCACATCAACATGTGATGATGTACGTGTGATAAAGCGCAGCTTGGCCCCAAGCTGTGAGTGGAAACCTTTCCTAAGTGGCCCTGTTCCTGTTACACAGTTTGCTCTAGGGCTGAATCAAAGCAGGGTCCTACACAAGTCTCTCCCCTGCTGTCCTGTGCAGCGCTATCAGTCTCTTGATTTCCATGAATTCCATTATTTATGGAACAATCCTTTTCCCATTGGCAGTCTTGCTGGTGTCTGCCTTCTCCCTGGCATGTGGGTGTCTTTACTCCAATTGACAGTATTTTCTCCTCTTTTACGCACACAGAATCAGAAAATCCCCTGCCCCTGACTTCCCCAACGTGTTGTCTGTCGATGGCCCTGTAACTTTGAGCTTGGACCAACACCCTTCTTGCACTGCCCTGTGAATCTGCTGGGGAGCCCCCCCTAGAGCTGGGACCTCCTGGGCAGAAGTGGCTGCTCTCTTCCTGGCACCTATTGCCTGTGGTTTTGGGGAGCACCCTCTAGAAATCATCAAACCCTGGTAAAAAGTGACTGGAGGAAGTAATTGCTTCCAGAGGTTAGGAAGCTGATGGAGGGATAGTGGTCTTGGAAGTGCTTTTTCTGGGTAGGATGGCTTTGCAGGGCTTGTGCAGAAGCTTTGCTAAGTGGAGCATCAGCTGCCTGCATTTCAGGAGTTGCTGCTACAGAAGCTGCAGCAGGTCACTTCAGTGTGTCTAGGGTTAAGTCCCAGGTGCAGATCAGAAGAGGACAGAGGAGGCAGTGCTTTGGGAATTGCCTTGTGACTGTGAAGATTTGGAGCAGCTTCCAGGCCCGTGGGGAAGGAGCTGCTGTGCAGCTCTGGCTTTCCGAGCACAGCTCTCATTGCATTGAACTTCTTTCTGCAAATACCCACGAGATGTCAGCAGAAGCAGCTGTGATGGAAGCTCAGGCGGCTGCCACAGGACAAAGTCCTTGCTTTGTGCTGCATCCTCCCCACCACAGCTTAGCTGTAAGTCGCACTGCGACACGTGGGAGCTGACTCCTTGGAAATGGAAACCGGAGGAAAGGGAGGACAAGGATTTATTACCATGGCACTGACCTTGACAAGCCACCGTGCCCTGTCATTGCCTGGCAGTGACTCCTCAGTGCCATGTGCTAACTTTGAGGTGGTGGAGGCAGTCTTCAAGACGTCCAGGTTATGAAACTGCTGCTGTTGTTGATCGAGAGGCTGGGCCAGGAGGTAGTGGCATTGTTTGCTCCTGCAAATCTCTACCTCAGCTAGGAGCCAAGCTGGTCCCCATCCAAATGAGAGGATCCTGCAGAACCCTTCAGGTTCTGTCAGAGGCCCCATTTGCAGTGGCAGCTGAGAGTTCAGTCATTTATGGAAAGAGGCAGGTGTTGGCTTTGATAGTGCCTTTCTCCTGAGTGCCCTGAACTAACAGGATGCGCTCTGGGTGTCATTTCGGTACTGCCTTTGCCAGCTCTGTCTTTGGGTTTTGTCTGCTGTGAGCACTGGTTTGGTTTCCGTGGCTCACCTTCTGCCTCTGGAAAGCAAAGCAAGTGACTTGGCCAACCCCAGCTGGTGGTGGGCAGCTTTTCAAGGCCAGCTTCTTACCCAGCCTGACGGAGGTCTCGCAGATTCTCATCATTTAGGGGCTGAGGAAGGAGCAGTAGGATATGTGTGTATTTAGCGCTGGCTCTTGTGCAGGGATCAGTCCTGTAGCTGTGAGTCGTGGTGTGCCATGCCCTCGTGTGTCACGTTGCTTTCTGCTGCAGCAAAGCCAGGGTACAAGAGCTGAGGGGTTTGTGCTGTATCATTATGCAGCCACCGTCTGTGTTTTAGGCCACCTGCAGGTTGCAGCCTGAACCTGACATGAAGCCAGGAGTGTTGCAGTGTCATGTTGAGAGCACTGCAGAGCTTTATTGGTGTCCTGGGTAGTGCCTATGGTAGTTTTCTATACTCTGACTCAGCTGCCATCCTATAGAGAACCTGCTGTCCTGGGCAGAGTGCTGGCTCCTGAGGTGTCCTGAGGCTCGTCCGCGTGTATCAGCAGCATGCAAGGGTGGGTGAGGAAGCACATCCTTTTATCCAGCAGTTCTCTTTCCTGGAGAGGAGCAGGCATGTGAAGAACCTCTTCAACAGCCTATTTTAATTTCCCAAGAGAAGTAACTTTCTGCTTTTATAGTCTGACATAGAGCAGTAATGAAGGGAGAAGTGATGAAGGTTTCCCAGTATAGTTCTGTCTTTGAAGAATGTGGTTTGGCCATGGAATAGTAGGATAAAGTGTAACCGATGATTTCCCCTGGCCTTCCGTCATCGGAATTCAACGCTCTGGCTTACAGCTTCAATGCCAATCCAGGAAATCTCTCTGTGGATGGACTGCTGAAAGTTTCCACCCCAATAGATTGAATCCCGCAGGATGGTGATTTCCTATCGGGGGCTCAAGAGACCTGAGTCTGTTAACTGCTGGGTCGGTTCCCTTGGGAGCGAGGATACGAGTGCAAGGCTCCAGTAGGGGTGCTGTATGAGGATTGTTCCTGAGAGCTGTGCTGATCCCTGGAAAAGGAGAGGGTTTAGTGCTAGTCCATAAGCTTGTCCCTCAGGTTCCTTAGGGGAGTGTCATCTGGCTGTGCCTTGGGGCCCAGCAGCACTTTGGATGTATGGAGATGTGTCCCTTGTGAGGATCGTGATGCATCACTGGATGGCTCCCTGGTGCTTCGTGGATGGCAAGGCATCATCCGTGGCAAGGGTATTTGTATGCTGCACCCCCATCTGATTAGCTTGTAAAGGAAGAAATGGCACATGCCCAAAGCTCTAAGCTCCCTCCTGCACTAGTTAGAGTGTGTCCAGAATGATCCCAGCAATCAGTGTGGTCTTGGTATGGAGCAAGTCATCCCCCCGGGACTTGGCCACTCTGACTAGCCCTGCAGGGACTCCTTTCCAATCGTCAGTGTTTGAGATGCGCCTTTGGGGTGTTCTCCAGGTTCTTGCTGAAGCTGTACTTTTTTGGTGCAGCGGCAGTCGCTGTTGTGATGTTGAGTTTGGGTTGTCTGGGGCCCGGATCAAATGCAGAGTCAGAGAGATGCCTTGAGGCACTGAGCCAGCTCCAGTTGCCCTGGCAAGAGGAATAGGGATGCAGGAATGGGAGGAGGCCAGGACAGCAAGGGCTTTGTGTCATGAGCAGTGTCTCCTGTCCCACATGGAGACTTACTCTAGGTTTTGAGAAGAATCCAAGTGACTTTCTTCTTTCGGACTTTCCAGTTATTGGTCGGTTGGTGTTTGAAAGGGTTCTTCTCCAGCTGTCCTTCCCTGTGTTCTCCTGACTCAGAGCAGGTTGTGCATTAGGGAATTACTTGCAGCTGCAGACCACTAACTCCCCATGTTCTAGCTCTTTAATTTTTGTGGGGGCTGTCCTCTAAGCTGTAAGTGCTAAGTCAGTGGGAAGAACCATAGTTAGCGAATATTTATGCTGCAGGAGTGCTGGAGGCTCCACTCAGTTCAAGGCTCTTGTGGACAAATTCCGGAGAATACCCAACAGCAGAGCAGAATCAAAGCCTGGCGGTGCTGATAGAAAAAGAACTCTGTTCTTTTCACCTGCTTCCATAAACTGAATGTTTAATTCCTGTAGAGCATTGGATGGCATTGTTTAGTGGGAGGTGTCCCTGCCCATGGCAGGGGGTTTGGACCTCGATGATCTTGAGGTCCTTTCCAGCCCTAACTATTCTATGATTCTGTGATTATTACAGTTACCAGAGGTGTAGCTGTTTATGTCAGCTGCATTTATAACGCTAGGGGCTGAAGGGCTGTAAGCGGTGCCCTTGTTTAAACCAGTTGCAGGAAGTGAGAGCCTTTAGAAACAGGGATGCCTCCTGAAATGTGTGACAAGGCTTCCTGGGAGTGAGCGCCAGTGCCAGGATCTTCTGGGAGAGGAGCAAAGAGAGAAGACCCTGAGGAAGCAGCAGAGAATTGCAGAAACTGGTAGCATGGCCCGGACATAAATCCCTGATCAAGAGCTCAGTCCCTTCTGACGGTCACAAAATGCCCTTTCCGGGTGGCGGTAAAGGCGAGGGACTTCGGAAGGTGTTTCTGCAGCTGCTTCCAAGCTCTCCTATGAATTCTGTTGACAAGTGTTGCTTGCTCCTTGCTCTGTGCTGATGCTGTAAATAAAGGCTTACGGGGCTGTAGTGGAAACCAGAATGTGATGTTTGAAGATAAATGGTTTGCTGTCACTTCCGTTTCAGGAGGGAGATATCTTGCCGAATTCTTCACTTGAAATGAATGTGATCTTTAAGCCCAAAGAAGCCAGAGTCTACCAAGAGACAGTCTACTGTGACATCTCAGGTACAGCTCCTTCCTCCTGCTCCTGTTCCCACAGAGGAGGCGCAAACGCTCTTCCAGCCCGCTCAGATCTCATGTAGTTCTGGAGGGCTCAACAGGGCAGTGGTGGCACATGCTGCTGTCTCTGCGGTTCCCCATGGTCTCCTGTCCTAGGCCAGGGCTCAGGATGCCTGGCTCTGGCTTCCTGATCCCAGAAGAGGCAAAGCAGTGAAGGAATAAGCTTTCCTGCCATGGGTTTGCCAGCATTTGCAATGCAGCTTTAGTGAAGGAGCACCAGGCCCCTGTAGACCATTTACCTCCAAGATGAGTCTTTGTTGCGTGGCTTTCTTCTCCTCCTCGTGCTGCTCGCTTTGTGTGCGGAGTAGAATGGGATGGCAGCGAGACCCCAGCCAAAATTTGAGCCAGGATTCAGGCACCTTAGGCTGCTCCAGTGGCTGAGAGCAGCTTTCAGGCTGAAGATCTCGTGCTCTGTCATCTCTATGCAAATGTAAGGGAAAGAGCCCACCTTGGAGTTTAGCTGTAAGCCTTGAGGTCTCGGTTGCCTTTGCACCAAGGGATCTGCACGTTAGCAGTACATTTATGGCTTCTGTGATCTGCTCATTGAGAAGGCTGTCTTTCCATAACTGGAGAGAGACTCTTCATCGGGGTCTGGAGTGATAAGACAAGGGGTGATGGGTTCAAGCTTAAACAGGGGAGATATAGTTTAGATATACAGAAGAAATCCTTTCCCGTGAGAGTGGTGAGGCGCTGGAAGAGGCTACCCAAGGAAGTTGCTCCATCCCTGGCAGTGTTCAGGTTCAGGCCTTGACGGGACTTGGAGCAACCTGGTCTAGTGGAAGGTGTCCCTATCCATGGCCGGGGGTTGGGACTGGATGATCCTAAGATCCCTTCCAATGCAAAGCATTCTGTGATTCTAAGACAGCAGCCCAGGGATTCAGTTAGAAATGAGAAACCAGCCCCAAGGCATATCTCGTGAGGGACGAGAAGGGTCCCATATCTTCTCCTGGAGCATGTAGAGCTGGTCCCATCCAGCCCAGGGAGCGGCAGCAGCGCTGAGACAACCTGGAAACTGCCGGGGAGCAGAGGGAATTGCACTCACAGGGATTTCCCTCCACAGGCTGTGAGACCAGGGTGCCTCTGTGCATCAGAGGGGAAGGCGTCGGGCCCCAGGTGAAACTCAGCTGTGAGCAGCTGAGCATCGGGAAGGTGTTTGTCGGATCAAGCCACAGCTACAGGGTGAGCAAGACAGATCGCAGGGGATGGGGTGGATCCGGATGGCTCCTGGGCAGCAGTGAGCCTCGTGGAGCTGTGGGATGGGTCTGAATCAACTTGGTGGTGCTGAGCAGGTCCTTGGCACTGCCGGTCAAGTGGACTGCTCTGTGTCAGGGGAATAAACCCAGAGGGGCTCTGTTTGTGTGAAGTTATCACTGCTTTGCATGAAAAACCCCCGAGGCAGAACTTGTCTTGTTGTATTTGGCAGCAGCGCTCAGCATCTTCTGCCTTTCACAGATGTTAATTGCTAAATTTGAAAAGAAATGAGCCTTCCGTAAGCAAGGAGGGTTCCTCATGTGTTTCCATGTTGCTTTCTTGCTGCTGCTGCAGGTGCTCCTGCTCAACAGAGGAGTTATTGAGACTCCCTTCAGCGTGGTCTATCCGGAGAGAGCTGTGGGCTGCTGCTTCACCTTTACACCCCGGGAGGGCATGCTTTTGCCTTTCGAGCATCAGGTCATCTGGATCTCCTTCAATGCCACTGTCCTGGGGCAGTTCACAGAAGAATTCCAGTTCAGTGTGAAGGGATCCCCTGAGCCTCTGATGCTGACTGTGAGGTGAGGAGGGTTCTAAGAGCTTGCTGGTCACATCTGTAGCTCTCTCTGGGTAATCATCTCCCACCTACCTCATTTGCTGATGGAGCAGAGAAAGAAAAGGCTTGTCTGAGGTCTTAATCTTGGCTCTCATCCTGGCATCCCCACACTAAGAGCCCACACTAACCTTGACTCCAGTTTGACCCTGACTGCTTGCAACTACAGCAGCAAATGAAATGTAGTTGTCGGCAGGAGGGAGTCATGGAATAGTTTGGGTTGAACACACCATTTGCTGTGGTCCTTGGTTTTGAACTGAGAGGCGGAGCTGGCATTGATTGGCATCAACCATGAAATAAATCAGTGGGTGTTGTGCAGCTTCATGTGGTGATTCAAGTGGATGTTTTGAAGTCCTGGAGTCCGGAGCCTTAAAGTCTGGTGAATTTAAGGGCAGGTGAGGTGATGTGGTGGGTTCAGGTTTCATTATCCCTACAGCTGCTTGAAAGGAGGATGGAGCCAGGAGGTGGCTGGTCTCTTGTCCCAAGTAACAAGGGAAAGGACAAGAGGAAACAGCCTCAATCTGTGCGGGGGAGTTTCAGACTGGATGTTAGGGACAATTTTTCCCCAAAAGAGTGGTCAGGCATTGGAACAGGCTGCCCAGGGCAATGGTGAAGTCACCGTCCCTGGAAGTGTTCCCGAACCATGTAGACGAGGCCCTTAGTGACATGGTTTAGTGGTGGCCTTGGTAGCGCCTGGGTGACAGTTGGACTTGATGATCTTAAAGGTCTTTTCCAAGGCAGATGATTTTGGGATTCTGTGTTGGCTGGTTCAAGACATGTTGCTCTTGGATGTGTCAGGGGGTGCACCGGTGATAAGCTGATGCTTTCCTCCAAGATTGAACTGTTCACTGTGTTGAATTGTTGCTGCTGTTGTCAAGGGATGTTTGGGGCTCCCCTGTCTTCATGTCTCAAAGTCCTGCCTCCATAATGATTGCGTGGATCAAGATCTTGTGAGAAAGGTGTTCCTGTACTCCATGGAAAGAGCAGTTCCAGCTAAGAAATGCCAAATCAGGAAACCTGTGGCTGGGAAGGGTAGTTACATTGACTCTGCTTTACTGGGGACACCCCTGTGTCCAACACATTACGAAATGGGAAACCGAGGCTAAGAACCATCACTTGTTTGGTGTCCTTCATCAGGCATCAGCAACTTGAGGGCATACCCTGCATGACACTGTGCCCCAAGCCCTACCAGCAGCTATGGGCTACTGAGCACTTTGCTTTGGCTGCCTCCCGTCCACCTGGATGCCGTGCTGAGCGTGAGGGTGAGGGGTTAATCTGAAACCCCCTGAGGTTCTCAGACCAGCTTTTACCCACCGGAATGGTAAGGAAAGCTGAAGGCTTTGCAGTTCTCTTTAACCAAGGCAATGTCTCCTCTGCCTTTGTCCTCACAGTGGCTGTGTCATTGGACCGGCGTTTCATTTCGATGTATCGTGCCTCTGCTTCGGTGAAGTCTCCTTTGGTGAGTGTGCCCTGGTCTTGGGCTGCAGGGTGAGAGGCCTGAGCCTCACCCAAATGGAGCACTTGGCCAGAACAGCATTGTCACTTGTGTTCCTCCATAGCCACCTTCCACATGTTGAAACCAGGACTGCCAGCTGCTCAGGCGCTATTTTGCCATCATGAGATCAAACAGAAGCAGATAGAATGGCACAGAACCAATTGAATGGTTCAAATAGAACCAAAGGAGTAGAAAGTCAATGTTCTCTGGTGTCCCTCACAGTCAGTCCAGCCCCAATCTCCCAGTCTTTGGCAACAGAATGACTGTGAAAGTCCTTCTTGTCCTGGGACAACTGGAGAAGGGAGTTGAAGGCAAAGTTGTAGCTTGTCCTGGGTGAATGTTGCTGTTGTGAGGCAAGGGCACCATTTAGCCACCTGACCATTAGTGTGAGAAATTAGTTAGTGCTGTGAGGCCAACTCATTGTGAGCTCCCAGGTAGCATGCCCAAGCAGTAGCTCTGCATTGGGCACCTGTGTCTTCAGACATGGGCTCCTCCTTCCCCACCCAAAGGCCAGCTCTGCTGACAGAGCTGGTGGCTGTGCACTCAGAGCATCTCCACTGAGATGCAGATTCTGGTTCTTCATCTCAGTCTGACAAAGGGCTTCTCACTGAGATGGTCTAAAGTTTAAATGTGAACTCAGCCCCCCATGTCAGTTGTGATTGTGTCAGTGGCTTCCATTATGGAAAGCAAGTACCAAAGCTGAAGCGATGTCAGCCTTTGTGGGGTAATGAAAGCCAGTGTGCAGCATGGCTGTGTGTCCTCCCTCCTTCAGGAGGGTGAGACACAGGTTCTGCTTGTTCTTGAGCAAGCATCAGGTTTGGCTCCAGTGAAATAGGCTGGGAGTTGTCACGGGCTCTTGGTTGTCTTGGTTGCCCCAAACGTCATCTCTTTGATGACAACATGCTGCTTTTATCTTTTGAAAACTGTGGGAGTGTTTGTGGAGTTCATGGGGACTTTTCTGGATTGACTTTTCGGAGTAAATGCTCTGGATGCACCGTCATCGTTGAGAAGGAATTGGTGCTGGTTTGGGGGAGGCGAGAGCTCCTCACAGTTAGAGGGAGACGCTTGTGGTGTTCAGCATGGCACAGAGTGGGCATTTCTGTGTGACCAGCATTAAAGGGAACTTAATTGACGACGGCTTCCCCACAGAGCTTCTCAATCAGCTGTAATTGCCATTGAAAGGAGGCAAACTCCAAGCACAGTTTTATCACAGGAGGATGTCCACACCAGGAATCACAGGATAACAAACTCCTGTTGGTGTCCTTTTGCCAGGCTTTCCTCGCACCCTGTGCTGCCGCCTCACTAACACGTCCTCAGTGCCCTTCAGCTTCAACCTTCGCATTCCTGGCGACGGCTCGGGAGCGCCCAGCGTGACCAGTTTTGCTCAGGTGTCAGACAGCACTGGTCTGTCGTGGAGAAAGCAAGCCCAAGGTGCCAACAAGCCATCTGAGTTTACCATCAGGCCCTTCACAGGGACCATCTGCTCCAAGGGACACTTGGATATCCAGGTATGGGAAGAGCTCAGCCCTGTGTGCTTCAGAGGTGGAGCTGGAGCTTCAGTGATGTTGAGGGGGCTTCAGCACTGCTGGCTCTGAGCATCTGCGAGTAAGAGATCTGCACTAGTGTTGGGCTTTACATCTACCCTGGCAACCGCAAAGTGTATTCAGTAATTCCACTATTGTCCAAAGACTTCTGTTACTGCCAGAGACTGTGCTCTACACATGAACCAGCGGAAGAATTAAGGCAAACATCATAGAATCCTGGCCTGTTTTGAGTTGGAAGGGACCTTACAGCTCATCCAGTTCCAACCCCCTGCCATTGGCAGGGACACCTTCCATCAGACAAGGTTGCTCCAGGCCATATCCAAACTGGCCTTGAACAGTGCCAGGGATGGGGCAGCCACAACTTCTCTGGGCAGCCTGTTGCCAGGGCCTCAGCACCTGCACAGGGGAGAGCTTCTTCCTGATATCTCATCTTCTTAATATCTACTAAATCCTCCCTTTTCTTGCTGTGGAGCAAGATCTGGAGGGCACTGCATATGGACGGTGGGTGTTGGGAGGGACGAAGTATTTGATTCTCTTGTCTTCCAGGTCACGCTGTGCTCCAACACCGTGAAGAGATACAAGCTGGCCCTGGTGGTAGATGTGGATGGTGTTGGCAAAGAGGTGTTATCACTGCCTGTCAGAGCCAGGTACCAGCATTTCCCTTGCAGCCCATCTTCTTTGCCGGTGCACCTGCCACAAGCAAGTGGTGCTGCCTTGCGTAGAGCTGTCTGGCTCCAGCTCCAAATGAGGAGCGTTGCTCAATGAGCTAGTTCTGCCCAGCTAGACAGGAGAACAGCAGCGCATGGAAAGCAGTGCATGATGAGCAGCACTTGTACTCTGGCACAGGCACAGCCCGGAGCCTTTTCCTACAAGGAACAGTGATTATATTCCTTATTGGCCTGCTCTGGGGGGTTGAGGTGTAATGTTCCCAAAGGGCCGTCTCTCCTCCTTCCTGCAAGTGTTGGACTTGTGCTGGGCTGTGACCAGAATCCGACACCAGTTTGGGCCACAGGGAGCAGCTGCTGCAAGCTGTTGTCTGTCTCAGTTACGGAAGGGGCGTGCGGATGGGCAAGGGCTTAGGGCAGGAGTGGTGAGGGAAAAGTAAAGGCGAGATCTTAGGAAAGACAAAGTAGTCCTTGGTGTGGAAGGTGAGCTCAGGTTTTTCTGCTTCCCTCTGGCTCTGTTGAGCATTGATATTCTCAGACTTAAGCTAAAAGTTGTTCTTGCTTCAGCCAGATTCAGGCCTGTTGTGCTGCGGTGGGTGTCAGCTCAATGACAAGAGGGATGCAGTTGACCGGTGCTGTTCCCTCTCCCAGGCAGAGTTGTGCAGTCAGTGCCTGGGCTGCAGTTGTGTAGAAGAAGTGCAAATGGGAGCAGCTGGTGTGTGGACCCATAGGGAAAGGACCAAGACAGCCCCAGGGCCTGGGAGAGGGTTATCACTCATGGCACGGGGCAGGTGGTGGCCTGTGCCCTCCGTTGCTGGGGTAAAGGGCTGGATTTCAGGCAGGGACACAGCAGTGTTTTCCCTGGGACACTGGAGCCTGGTGTTCCTGGAGCCTTGGCGAGCGCTTCTCCTCAGTAGGAAAGCTCCCTCAGAGCTCACACCTTGCTGGGACCGTTGGGAGGGTCCTTGCAAGCCTCCTGGGGCAAAGGAGGGGCAAAGCTGAGCTGGGACAGGGCACCGTGCTCTGCCTGGGCACTGGGCAGCTTTTGTGATGCTGAGTCTCAGGGTCCGCCCCTCTTTTGCAAGAGGTTGTTGGGTAAAAAGAAATTAAAGGCTGTTAGTCACTGTAGGGGTATTAAATGTCTATTTGGCAGTGACAAATGTGTCATGCTCCATTTGGTGCTCATTGAGAAGTAAGCAAGTAAGCAACACTGTCTCAGAATCTAATTCCCTTTTGCTCATCTCTCTGCCTAGATGTGTAATTCCCCCGCTGCGAGTGCTCCACCCTGCTGTGCTGTTTGGACGATGCTCTCTCAAAGTCCCTTATCAGCAGATGCTGACCCTTGTGAACGACAGCAACCTTCCAGGCTGCTACTGGGCTCTTCCTCAGGTTTGGCATCCCATCCTCCTCGTGCCTCCAATGTCGCCTAGGGGTTCGTTAGGTAAAAAGCAGGTTTGGTTAAGATGTTGCTGGTTTGTATTCAACCCTAAAGGTTTGCTGGGAACAGGAGCCTACCCGAATATCAACTTCAGGGAGCAGCTTAAACTCTCCAGGAAGCAGATTATATTCTAGTTTTCGAGATGCTTTCAATGCAGGAGAACTTGTAGGGCTGTGAAAAGCTGCTGCAGGGAGGCTGCCAGCACAGGATGGGGGTTGTGGATGCAGCAGCTTTTGGAGCCCCTCAGGATGCTGAACCCGTACAAGTCTTGCATCTTGAGTTGTGCCTTTCTGCTTTCTCCTAGGGATTTTTAGACGTGTGTGAGTTGCCGTTGTGGTAGATGTTAAAGAGTTGGAAGTTTCCTCAAAGGTCACTCTCAAGTCATGTTTGATTCTGTCCCTTATAGGAGAACAAGGCTGCTGCTGCTGTGTGGTACTCCAGCCCTGAGCCACGTGGGATTATCCAGCCTCACAGCTCAGTGGAGATCCCATTCACACTGGAAGTCCAGGTGACGGGAAAGCAGGACACCGTTGCTGGTGTTGCAGTGTTTGGGAGTGAAGAATCCCCACTGGTGAGTGCTGGGGCAGAGGTGTGCCTTTGTGCCTCTCATCTTGGTGGGATGTAAAGCGTACAGGGGTTCTTCCAGAGAAAATGATCTGTGGCTGCTGTCTACAAGGAAAGAAGGGATTCATGGCATAAGCAACACTAATGCCTGGAGAAGAGGGAGGCTGGTATCCCCTTAGGTGGTGTGTCTGACAGTTCCATGTGCCAGCATGGAAGTATCTGACACAGCATTTAATTACGGGTATGTGAGACAGGATAACAAGGCTAATCTGAAACCCAGAGCAATCCCTGGCTCTTGTACTCTGCTGCGTTTGTTACAGCTGAACAGCAGCTGCTGCTTCATTAGAACGTGTGTTGAGAAGCAGGCAGGGATACCCTGAATCCTGCTACATCCAGCGCTGTGTTGGAAACGGTGCCAAAGGGGTGTTGTGTCCAGAGCTGGAATGCAGCTTTGCTGAAAGTCAGGTCCATCATGCATGAGCAGCATCCGTCCATCAGATCTCCTTGCCAAAAGCCCCACCAAGAGCACCAGAGTTTCCACACCGCTTGCATCTGGAGCACCGAGACTTTGTTTGTCCACCAAGCTTGGAAGTGGATGAGGCAAAGCCTTCCTGGGCTGAAGCCTGCTAAAAGATGTTGTTTGCAACAACAGCAATGACAACAAAATGTAGACAAGAGGACGGTGTCTGTAGTCTCCGGGCTTCATCTGGCTGACACTGAGAAGAAATCTAGTTAATGAAAGTTTAATTTGAAATGCTAACTTTTGAAGCAGCTGTTTTAAAATGTCCTGTCAAATCTTGGAGCATGAAAGAGGATGTCAGAGGGTTGCTGGGAACCTGAAGCTTTCTGCAACGGAAAATAAGGCCGACATTTTGAAAGTGCTTGCAAGGATTTAAACTTTTCTTAAAGTGAACAGAAATGCTGCTACTAAATGCCCTGGATGCCCCCAAGTGTCTCCACTCCACCCTGTTGTGGGTATGCATGTAAACCAGTCAACAGGAAGGGCAGGCGGTGCTGGGAGGTCTGAAGTTTGATCACAGTTGCTCTTATGAGCAACTTGTATTTATATAGAAGGAATATTTCCCTTGAAGAGGAAAGTTTCTCCCCACTAGAATAACCAGTTGTTTAACTGTGAGCTGCTTTTGAAGTACTGGTTTCTTGCCCGGCTTTTACCCTTGGACTAGCAGTTTGTAGTTCCAAAGTTCACCTTAACTCAATCTTTTTGATGTGGAAGTGAACATGTCAATCTTTTGGCCAAAGGGTGAGCATTTCAGCTGGAGGATCGTGGCTGTCCCTAAAGACACAACACGTGGGACTGAGTGACCCTGTGTCCGGTCAGTCCATCCTCAAGGCACCGTGCTCGTGCTCGGCTGCTGCTCGCAGCCAGCAAATGCTGGTCAAAACCTGGCTGGGTGTTGCCTGCACAGATGGGAGTTTCTGGGTGTCATTTTCTCTAGGTCTTCCTTATGGCTTGAGTGCAGCTTCAGGAGTTCCCTGGTAGCTGACTCCTCCAGAGCTTTCCGGGCCAGCAGAACAGCCGCTGTGCTGTTACACATCCTGTGCTGGTGGGAAGTCCTAATGTGTGGATCATCTGATGCAAACCTGAGCTCAGGGGAGTGGCTGCTATATATTCTAGAAGGCAAGATATTGCAGCATCTCAGACTGGTTTGGGTTGAAAGGGACCTCAAAGCTCACCCAGACCCAACTCCCTGCCACGGGCAGGGACACCTTCCACTAGAGCAGGTAGCTCCAAGCCACATCCAAGCTGTCCTCGAACAGTGGCAGGGATGGGGCAGCCATAGCTCCTTTGGGCAGCCTGTGCCAGGGCCTCACCACTCCTCACAGGGAACAACTTCTTCCCAGGATCCCATCTTGATCTCCCCCCCGTCAATTTAGAGCCATTCTTCCTTGTTCGGTCCCCACAGGCCCTTGTCCAAAGCCCCTCTCCAGGTTCCTAGTTGGCCCCTTTAGGCACTGGAAGCTGCTTTAAGGTCTCCCCAGAGCCTTCTCTTCTTCAGGCTCTACAAGCCTGCTTAAGCTTTGGGGTGTTTGGAGCTGGGGAAATCCAGCCCGACTGGATAAATTCTCATTGGTTTTAGTGATGTGAGAAGAGGGTTTAGCAAAAGGATCCACATTTCTCCTCCGCTAGTCTGTGCCACTTCTGCAGGACCAAACTGCTGGGTCTCAGGCTGTCAAGAGAAAAAAGTACTGCTCGAATGATGCAATTAATAATTAATGTCTCGATGCAATAAGTAATTAATGCTAGGAATGCACACAAGCACAAATGAGAGGCAGCTAACTTGCGTGATCTCTACTCTGAAGAGCTTTGCTGCCGTCCTATGGTGGTTTTCACAGGAGAAGCTTTGGGAAGGTTGGGGAAGTTGCTGTGCAGTGTGGCTGTGCAGCCGCAGCAGTGAGGCAGGGTGGTTTATGGCATGATGGAGCAGTACAAGGAGCAGGCGTAGGGACAGGGTAGAGGAAGGAGAGCTGACAGCATGCAGGAGGTGTGAAAAGCATGCATGGGAGATGAGGGTTCGGTATCCCCTCCTAATGGGATCTTGTGGCTTTCAGATCCGCAGGGACCACTCCAGATGCCACCTTTGCTCCAGCCTCACAGCACTGAAAGCTTCAAACAGTCAGAACTCCCGCAGCCTACGAGTACCCTTAGAGCTGTCCAGTCCTTCTAAACTTTCCCTATTGTTTTTTTCTCTTTCCTGCCTGCCTCCTGGAGCAGAAAATCCATTTACTGAGCACTGGAGAAGGACCAGTTGTCCACGTGCACCCAAGTGAGATAAATTTTGGCAGCATCCAAGTTCTAGAAGATGCTTCCCGAACCGTCCACCTCTCCAATCAGTCTGTCATCCCTGCATCCTTCTCGGCAAAGATGGTAAGTGTCTCTGGGGCTGTTTTCCAGTGCAGGTGACTGGCCCATAGCAGCCTGTGACTGGATTATTTATTTATATGCAACACTGCCACATCACTGTCTGAGAGAGAAAGCAAGATGTTCCATCCCAGTGCAGCAAGAGGAGCCTGGCTCTGGGGGTGGTTGTAGCTGGGGCAGCTGTCAGTATAACAGAGTTTGCAGAGATGTTGGAGCAGAAAGGAGTTAATTTCTGCAAGTTCTCCCTTTGTTTTGTGGAAGGCATTTAGCTGTGAGAGTCTTTTGTTTTGGAACTGAGAGGTCTGTCCTCAAGGTGCTTGCGGTGAAGTGGGTTTCACACCTCCTGGGGGTCAAACCAGCTGGGTTGTTGCTGGGAAATAGACTTGCAAGGGTTGTGTACCTACAGAGCCTGTGGGCTCCGTAGCATTGTAGAGCATGTGGCTGCAGAAAGAGGCTGTTTAATTCCTGGAGGCCGCATGGCAGGACAGGCTGCGGAGCAGAAGGAGGTCGTGTGATCCTCTGGCAGGAGCTGATGTGGCCAGGAAGGGCTCGTGTGCTGGGGCTGGAGGGTGCTCCCCACTGGAGGGGTGTCTGTGAGGGGCTTCAGAGGAGGTTTGTTCTTCTGCAGGCTGGGTGAAGTTCTGGAGCTGCTTCAGCCAGGCCTGTCGCTGGGGACTTGGCTGTGTCTGCGCATGAAGCATCCAGCAGTGTGTGAGAGCACAGACTCAGCCCCCTGGGCGAGGAGGAGGGGGTGAATTTCCCTCCTGCTGCTTTTCCAGCTGTTTGGGGGTTAAATGGAACCTCAAAGTGGGGGATTCCCAGGGCAGGTTTCTTTGCACCATAAAAATCTGCTCTCCATCTCTGCAAAGAGCAAGCACCCAGTGCCCTCAGCAGCTGCCTCCTTCAGTGCCCTTTCTAACTTGCTGGTAACCAAAGCAATTGTTACTCTGCTGGTCAGTTTGGTTTCCAAACATGTCCTATTGTGCTGTGCCTATTGGCAACTGAATTACAGAGGGTTAGAAGTCTTCAAGACAGCTGTGCTTCTAGAAGTAAGCTGAGAGCTTTTCCCAAAGGAAAAGCAGGAGGAGTTTGGTTATTAAATGTTGTGCTTGGCAGCAGCTGGCCAAGCCGTAGCCGTGTCCTGGAGAGCCCCGATGTGCAGAGTGGTGTTCCTGGTCTCCCCAGCCTGGCAGGGAGGGCAGATGCGATCACAGAGGGGTGGGCTGTGGACAGGGAACACAAATGGAAACAAGCCCTGCCCCTTGATTCCAGAAAACATCCCCTTGATGGTGCTCAGGCAGAGGCTAAACCACAGTGGTCCCCATGCTTGTGCAGAGGAGGTGCTGGTGCTGAGGAGCCAGGAGGAGGCCGGTTGGTGGTGGGAGCGTGTAGCCAGCCTCAGGCTGTGATCTCCACCTCCTGCAGGGCTCGGGGTGCTTTTGGGCTGTTTCCTGCCACTGGCTGTTTGTGTGGATGAGGAGCGGCTTTGAAATGAGGAGCAGAGGGTCCCCCCCACCAGGAATGCTGCACCACCCGGGACAGGGCTCTGCGCCCAGCTGGTGCTGGAGGGGGTTTATTTCCCCTTCATGAGCAGCCCCACGAGGACAGTGGGTCAGCCTGACAAGGCGGGAATGCTCTAGTTAGGGCTATGGCTTGATCAAGTGCAGCTGCATTTGTAATGTGGAGTTCTGCTTCCCCTGTCACTTGTGCAAGGCCAGAGTGACCAGATCACTTCAATGAATCAGGTATAAGTAACTTCAAGAGAAGTGATTGTGGTGTCTCCTCAGTCATCCCTTAGGGCAGCTATCCCTCCCTTCCTCCCTCTCTCCTTCCCTCCCTCCATCCCTTCGATGCACACTGGTGTCCATTGTAACCATATTGTGGAAGCTTTTATTCATGATGAACGTCTGTGCTGGGATAAGAGTCTGGTCGTCGTGGTGAACTTCTGAAGTGATGGATCCCAGCCCTTACTGGTTACTCAGGGACTCTGATGTCCAATAGCACAAGCTGCTACAGGGTCAGAAATAGCCACTGTCTTTGTGTATCCAGTGCATACAGCTATAGCATCATTTTCCGGGGCCCTCAAGGATAAGCAAGTAGCAGGAATGTTATCAGAGATTGAGTATTTGTCTTGAAAGTGGGGGGATTCTGTAGTGTGGCTCCAAGAGGTTTCTTGTGTCTGGGACACAGGCTGGATTGGGTGCAGGCAGAAGCTGACCTAGAAACCCAAGAGGATGTGTCTCGGCGAGCCTTGTGGCCCTGGCAGGTGTCCTGTTCAGCACTGCGCTGTGCTGCCCCTTGGAGCCAGAGCAGATGCTGACTGAAAGAATGAGGACAGGATGCAAATCCTCCTCCCCTGGCATGGGCTGTTGGCCTGGCCAGGCCCAGCAGGGCTGTGCTGGGTCACCCCAGGGTGTTGAAGGTCTGGCTCCGTCGAGACACCCGTCCTCATTCCTCAGGAATAGTTTCTGGGGTACAATTTTCTGCCCAGCTTGTTGCCGAGCTTTGATAAATGAGCTTTGTCAGAGAGCAGAGCTCTCAGGGCTCCTTTCCAAGCAAGCTGCCCTGTGTCAGCATGAATCAGAGAAGTTGTACATAAAAGTCAATGGAATCTTCACGCCCACTGTCTTGGTATGGACGTGTTGACTGGGCAGCCCTTGGCTGGTGGCAGCCAGGTCCGTGGTTTCCATCCTAAATGAGTGTTTGGTTGTCTTCCAGGCTGGCAAAAACTCGTGCTGGCGTATTGGACCCAGCCAAGGAGTGATCCCTGCCAAGGCCGAGGTGTCTTTGGCTGTGACGGCAAACTTGGATGACATGAAGCAATTCAAGGACGAGGTGGTGCTGTTGATTGAGAACAGTCGTGCCTACGTCATCCCTGTCCAGGCTGTTGGCATTGGCACCACGATTGTCATTGACAAACCCTTTGGCCCGGAGCTCAACCTGGGACCCTGCTTCAGGTAGGGAATCTCTCGGCTCCCGCTTCCCCATGGGCTCAGCAAGGAGGAGTTCTGCTGCAGTCCCTCAAGCTTCTTCAGTGCTCAAGGTCCTGGCTCTGCTTCCCTGAAGCCACAAGGATTCCTTTAGAAACATTTTATGGCCATTTGAAAGTCGTTAGCTACTCTGAAAAGCCACCAAGCTGGAAACCAGTTGCTAAATTGTTGCTGAATTGTCTTTAGTCATAATCCAGTTGTTTCCTGACTTTATCAAACAAAGATCTGGAGGAAAAGAGCAGGTCCTGGAAGCCTCCAGCTGGGAAATGCTGCATTACAAGCATGAACATCTTTGCAGTGATGTTGCTTGCTTTCCCATTCCCTCTGGAGTACAATCTCACAACAGCAGCAAGCCTGGGCAGTAGCTTGTTAGCAGCTCCTCGGCTGAATGAATGGTGCTGGTTTATTTCCCCTCTGCCCAGGAGCCCTGGAGGAGCAGCAGAAGTTCTTTGCCCTGTGTCACCCCCTGTTGGCTCCTGTACCCCACTGCATGCCCGGTTGCTCTTTATTAGACATGGTGGCTCTTTCCTGGTTTCTCCTGCCTGCTTGCCGAGGCACAGGCAAGCGAGGGTGAATAGAGAACCAGCTCTGGAAAGGGGAGGAAGCGTGGAAGTGCAGAAGTCTGCTGAGGTGGAGTGGGATAAATGAAGAGTCTTAATTGAAATTGCTGAGCTGGAAGGAGAAGATTCAGTGGTCCCAACGTGTGTGTCGGAAACCAGGCATGTTCTTAAAGACAGGAGAAAAAAGGCTGTTTGCCTTGTGTTGGAGGCCTCCTCAGACAGGAAGAACAGGGGTGCCTGTTCCTTTCTCTGGCTGCAAAGAGGGTCTGTGGTGCTCTGATACCTGAATTCTTGGGGTAGAAAGAGCAGGTTTACCCTACCTTAAGCACTTGGGATAGATTTTGGGGGATTAAATACGCACCCATGAGCGATCCACATAAGCAGGGACATTGCAGGAAGGTTGGTGCTTGTGCAGAGATTGCTATGCTCAGTGCAGCCACAAAGTGAAATACGACAGAAGGGGCAGTGTCCCTGTGATTCATGTCGTTGTCCTCTGCCCCCCTTTATGACTTTTCCTGTAGGCTCAGTTAGGAGCTGTTGCCATTGCTGTCAGCTGCAGAGCTGCCACCAAAGGGTGGTACGTTGGGGGCCATGAGGGTTGGATGCTCCCTAAGAGACGCCTCAGAGGCATGAACAACAGCTCCCAAGGGGAAGGTGGAATGGCAGCGAGGCTGTTCCTCCACCCACTTGCAGCTGGGACAGGCTCTTCGTGAAGCTCTTCCTTGCTGGGTGCAAGCAGAGCAGCTGCTGGATGGTGACAAACCTAGGGGCAACCAAGGTCTGGCTTTTGGTGAAGCCTTGCGCTCGGTCAGCCTTCTTGGAGGTGGTTTTGTTGCCGAGTGTGCAGCCAGGTCATGCCCTCAGGGTGCTGAAGCTGGGTGACCACTGGCAAATAGCAGCTCCCCTGCCATTTTGTGTCTCTGCTTCTTCTGTAGCCTGGATCCCTGCAGTTACCGCTTCAAGATGACAAACAAAGGGCGACGCACCCATCTGCTCTATTGGAGGGCAGAAGGTGGCACCACACTTCAACAGTGCAATCGTCTCCCTCCCATCAGTAACACCAAGGGCAAGGTTTCCTCCTGCGGCGCCGTGTTTATGCTTCAGCCACTGAGGACGGAGCTGATGCCCGGCCAGACAGCTGAGATGGTGCTGGAAGGCTCCTGCAGAACCCCTCAGGTGAGTTCCCCATCAGGACATTTCTGCAGCCTCTTGACAATTGCCTGAGCAAATGAGCAAGTGCTTTTGAGAACCTGGTTTCACGCCATAAGTTGCTGTGGCAGCACCAGCTGCTTTCCATGCTCGCCACCATCAGTTGCTGAGGCTTTTTGAGTTCCATGGCTACCATGAAGTCAGCTTGCTGGTAGCCTGAAGGAACTGTCGCCCCAGGCTCTGTCCAGCCTGGCCTTGAACACTGCCAGGGATGGAGCATTCACCGCTGCTTTGGCAACCTGTGCCAGTGCCTCACCATCCTCACAGTAAAGAACCTCTTCCTTCTATCTAACCTGAACTTTCCCTGTTTGAGTTTAAATCCATTACCCCTTGTGCTGTTGCTGCAGTCGCTGCAGAATAGTCCCTGTCCAGCATCCTTGTAGGCCCCCTTCAGACAGCAGAAGGCTGCTCTGAGGTCTCCATGCAGTTTCTCTTCTCCAGGCTGAACAGCCCCAGTTTTCTCAGCTGGTCTTAAAGTTACAGGTAGGCTGGGAGCCCAGGCAGAAAGTAACTGAAGGAATGCCAAGTTGTCTGTGTGGGGAAGCAGCGAGTGAAACAAAACAGCCAGGAAGATAGGGAGTGTCTGCGAGCAGCCTTGATCTTCCTGTGTAGACAAACACGGGCCGGGAGCTTGTCTGGCACGGAGAGCAGGACAAGAGAAATGAAGCCAGTGTGCCAGCTCTAATGATCCGAATGACATCCGTCCACATGGGAAACTGTTCCAGGGATCATTAGAACTGACAGCTTGACTTGTGTCAGCATTTCCATCACCACTAACCCCAGCCCCACAGCGAGCCCCAGTGTTCCGAGGGCAGGCAGGTCTTGCAGCACCCTTGGGTGGCAGCTCAGAGGGGCAGATTTCAGCAGGGCCACTGAGTGTTCTCGTGCCTGGACCCTTCTTTCCAGGGGAAATCCAGCTCTGCAGAGGAGCTCCTATCTGACCCTGGTGTGCATTGCCTGGCTCCAAGAGCGCTGGCTCAAGTGTTTAAGTGGATGTGGAATAAATCTGCATTAAGCTCCTGCTGCTGCTAGAGTTTGAGAGGTGTTTTAAAGGATTGCCTCAGTGGTAGCTTGAGGAAGACTTGATTTCTCCCCTGGTTGACTCCAGTGGGACTGTCCCTGCACAGTCCTGAGCCCATAAGGCTTTGCTGAAGGGGGGAAGAAGGAACCAGAAAGCAAATGAAGTGGTCAGGCCAGTGGTGAGGATGTCTTGCCTGGAAAGCCAAATGGGCATCTATGAGCTCAGCTGTGGCTACCTGGCTCCTGCAGTCCAAGCCAAAACCCTGGGATTGGGTTTTCCACCTTCCCTGGGTCGTGAGAACTTCATACACTTGAGGTTGGTTAGAAGCCCGAGCCCCTGCACTGCACGTGCAGCACAGATGATTCTGAAGTCTGTAGGCTCTGAGGAGGAGTTGGGTTGTGGCGGCATATCAGAGGGAAAAGAGGAATAAAGGGAGGAATGTGGGGAAGTGAAACCATGAGGAATCAGGAAAAGAGTCTTGGATGTAAGAGCATCCAGCTTAAGTGGAGAGTTTTCGTGCCAAGTGGAAGGCATGTCTTTGCTGGGGAGGTTTGGTTTAAAACCAGCTCTAGGAGGACACAGTACATCCTAGGAAGGCAGGCTGACTGTTTGGAGTTTTCCCGTGGATCCTTTCCACTAAACTTCCATGGGAGTGTTTGCTGACATTGATCCTTCTATCACCTGTTTCCCTTCATACAGTCTGGTTTGTTTCTTGAATGAGTTCTACAGCTTTCGGTAAGCTTTTTGCTTGGCAGTGGGACAAACCAAACCAATAATCATTTGGGGCAGGGATTGTTCTGACCGTTGTAGGAAGCACAAGACTCCTGAGGGCCTTTTGTGGCGGTTGGGTTGTAACATCAGGGACGTGTGAGTGCAGAACGGAGAGGATGCAGCATACAAAGAAGAGAGGGCTCCTGAGGAGACCAATGGCTGTAACTTCATGCAGTAACGGGGTCTGTGGGTGGGTGGCTCACAAATGCAGTGTGTTTTCTGGCCACCCTGATAACACCCACTGGGTGCCGTGTGACTCGCATGCAGGTGGTGAAGGAGAAGCTGCTGTGTCACGCCATCGTGGGCAAGGAGGGAGTGAAGAATCTGATCATGCAGGTGGACGTCACATGCGAGTTCATTGCTCCTGCTCTGCAAATATCCACCAGAGAAATCACTTTCCGGGTGGAGAAGGTGAGTCTCCGGATTGCATGGAGAGGAGGAAAGAGCTTAGGCTGAGCTTAGCTTTGAGGCTGCAACATCTCGTCACTGGAGCAGGGGCAGCAGGTTGAGGCCAGACTGTTGAGGTTTGGAGCTGGTTGCATGTGCACGGGAATGTTCAAAGCTGACCTCGGGCTGCTGCAGGCTGTCTGCTGCAGGCCATATCCTGCTTGCTTGTCTCCTCTGAGCAGCATCACTGCTTTACGAGCCTGGCAGAGCTGATAAGGTGGTAAGAAACTAGTGTATGTGAGTGGAAATGGCCTTGTGCCTTGTGCCTGTGCGTCCTCTCTCCCCAGAAGAGGACACACAGCCAGAGCCAGATTGGGTTCACTTTCTGGTTTGGATCTTGTTGAAGCAGCTGCCTCCTCTCGGGGCCTCTCCCTCATCTGTACGTGCGGCTGTTTCCCTGTCCCCTGGGCCATGCTGTGGGTTCTAAACGTGAAAGCATCTGATGCCGTTGGAGGAAAAACTTTCCAGAGGGGTAGAAACCAATCGAAAGAGTAAATAGAGATGGATGGGGTTGGAAAATTTGAAACGCATCTGAAGGGGAGGAGGCCCATGGCCACTTCAGGTTGTCTTTTTCTTGTCTCCTGTTTCTGTAGCACCCCGGTGATGTCCTGACTCTTCAGTACAAGCCTCTGTCTTTAAAGAACGTGTGCTCCCTGCCCCTCAGCATGGTCCTTGCCTTAGAGCAGCCCTTCTGCATCTGCACTGTGGACCAGCAGCCTCTCCCTGCAAATGCTCAGGTGAGCAGCCCTGGACCTTCTTGCTGCTGGGCTTTGAAGAGGGACGAATGTGGTGGCGTGTCTCTGTCGGGACGTCCTCCAGCAGGGAGGTGTGTCCTATAGAGTCTGCAGTAAACTGGCCCAGGCTAATCAGATCTAAAGGAGGTGCTGAAGGGAACAGAACGCCATCTGAATCAGGAGGACACATCCTGGCTTGAAGACAGGAGGAGGAGGGAGCGGGTAACTAGGTCTGGGCAAGCTGTAGGAAAGGTGTCTCCTGGAAAGCATCTCAGCTCTCTAACAGCCATCCTCAGATATCCTGGGGAAGAGCTTTCTGTCTTTGAGGGCAGCCCTGCCTTTGGGAAGGCACCAGCAGCTGCCTGGCTCCTGCCGTGGTGTTGGTGGAAGGTGTCAGGCGTGGACTCTGTGGGGCATGTGTTGTTCTGTGTCCAGCCACCGTTTCTGCTCCCTGCCTGTGATCAGCCCCTGCACGGGTGAGGCTGCAAAACCACTGCGCTTGTGGTGCAGGCTAAAGGAGTTCCTGCAGAGTCAGGGTGAAGGCCTGGATGGCAGAGTGCTGCTTTGGTTGTGCTTAGCACATGGCTTCTGCAGATGCAGAGTTCAGGAGTACAAGGTGGATTTCCTCATGTATTGGTGTAGAGCACAGGACCGTGAGTCTGGGATAGCTTCAGACAAAAGTGTGGAGCTTGGTCAGACACTGTGAAGAAAATGAAGGATGAAGCAAGAAGCCCGTGTTGGGGTCACACGTTGAACATTTCCTCTTCATCTCCTTGCAGCCCATGAAGCTGAGGTCAGGGGAGGAACTTCAACTCTGCGTCAGATTTAACCCTGCTTATGAGAAGGATTTGCTTATCCGGGCAGCAGAGAAGGCTCTGAAGATCAAGTTCCTGGAGCATCCTCATGAAGAGCAGGTCACCGTTCGGGGAGAAGTCTACTTCCCGAATCTCCAGCTGCAGACCACAGCCGTGGACTTTGGCTGCATCTTGAATAACACCAAGGATGTGCGTTACATGGAGATGACCAACTGCAGCCCTTTGGTTGTCCGGTACCACTGGTCATTCCTGAAGGACAGCCAGGTGAACCCAGTGAGGTATGTGCACCTTTCCCTCTCCTGGAAGCTCTTCTTCCTGATGTCCTGTTTGTGCTTTGCAAAGCCTGAGGCTGTTTGCCTGATCTAACAAATTGTTTTCCACCTTCCCTTGAGGAAATCACACCTCCCAGCTGTGCTCAGCCAAGGTGCTCAGGGAATAGGTGTTTCTCAACCAGTTTGATGCTGGGAAGGAGACAGTGTTCTCCAGCCAAGCTGGGGCTGTAAGACGCTCCTGACCCTTTTGACGTAGCCATAAGCTGGAGTCCTGCTTTATCTCTGCAGCTACAAAGCCAAGCTTCGGCACTTGGATGAGCAGATGTAGAAGGTGGCCTCTTCTCCTTCCCTGCTAACCCCATCTGTTGTCATTTCATACTAAGATCCTGCCCAGGCACTGTGACCAGAGTGACACACTGCTGTCCCAGTCCCGTGCTCTGCTTTGCTGTAGCCCTGTATGGGTTGCTGGGGGCAGGAAGGCTGATGTAGAAAGCTGCTTTCTCAGACCTTCATGGCCTGAGGCAGGCACCCGCTTGAAGTGGGTGTTCGTCTGTTCAACTGCACGTCACATTTACGGAAGAGCTGTTTAGAGTTTTACAGAGGAATGGCAGGTTCTGCTGTTGGTTTCGGTCCAGCTGTAGATGCTGGAGGGAGCCCTTGTATGGACGTCTCTGGAAAGGAGGACCATCCAGTGGTGGTCTGTTGTTTCGGAGCTCAAGGGCAATCTTGCAGTGGTGCTGAAGCACATCTAGAAACACATTCCTAGTGTTCCTCCTGCTGTGGCTTCCCTGCATAGTACAAAAGTCTGGTCTGGGCAGTTTGAAGGACAGTAGCAAATGGTTTTCCGTGACACCCTAGGAAACCCAGCAAAGTTCACCATGGGGCACTGATGTGCTGCTATTACAAATAAGAGAACTCATCAGGAAGCATTTGTGTGAAGGGAATTGAGATCTGACTCAGGAGAGGTGACCTCTTGGGAAGTGGAGATGAGTTGTGGCTATTGGGAGGGCTTGGGGGAGATGACCAGGGCACTGGGGTGGCCCATTCTCGGCTGGGTCTTTACCACGTAACACCAAGTCTTTAGTGGGGGCCCTTCTTGATGCATGGCACCTTCAAGAGCAGACCCTAAAATGCAGAGGCAAGTCTGAAAAAGCATCTGGAGGGAGGTGAGCAGGGCTGGGAGCTGTGCTGGGAGCCCCCTGCCCTCTCCTGTAGCTGAGATCAGGCTTTAATTCTGAGCTAAAGGGAAAATCTAGTTTTGATTAGATGGATTTGATAGGAATCTTTCTAATGTAATAGATAATGTAGAGACGGATTTGGATTTGATAGAACAAAGCATGTGTTTTCTACTAGCAGAGAAGCAAGCGCGTCACGTCGAAGCCTGTGTGGACTTAATTTCCTCTGCGGCCACCTGTGGCCAGTGGCCTGTTTATCTTTACTCTTAGTTTTGATTAGAACCAGTTTAGGTGTTAGGACACGGGAATGTGAGTCAGTTTTCAGCTGTTAATTGCCCTGCCTCTGCTTGAATTGGCTTTGCTGGGCCTGAGCCTGCAGGTGCTTATTTTGTGGTGGGTGCTGAGTCGTTGCATTGTTGGCAGGAGGGGGTCCTGAGCACCTGGGCAGGACACAGCCTCTGTCCTGCCCCCTGCCGAGGGGTGTCCACCCCTCCAGAGGGTTTGCACAGCCCCTTGGCTGCTCCTTAGTGCTGTGGACGTGACAAGAGCTCCTCTGCTGCTCTGCATGGTCATTAAGCAGTGTTGTGCCCTGTCTGGGTCGCTCAGCAGACACCGTGTGATGCTCTGTGCCAGAGCTGGAAATGAAGATGGTCTCCAAGGTGTTACCACCTCAAATTGCTCATTAGGAGCCTGCAGAAGGGCAGCGTGTCAGATGTTATTTCTGGTCCACACTAAGCACTGTTGGTATTCTAAATTGTCAGTTCTAACTCAGTCTGACATGGAGGGAATCGAACATCAGGTCTCATGAAGGTGAGATCAATAGAATGGAACTTTCCCTACCTCTAACCTTGCTGGAGCTGGTCATCAGAGGCTTCCAGGATCAGTTACACACATTTATTTTGGTCAGGAGAGGAAAATGCTGTTTCTCTGCCTCGACAAGACTTCATGTGCTTACATTTTTTCCTTCTAATTGTCCAACCCATCATTTCCTCCTTGCTCTTTGGTCATTGCTGCTCCTTTGGGCAGAGTGATCATATGAGCAACACAGTCCAGCTGTTGCTGTGTGGTTGGACATACCCAGTGCACACCAACCTGTGCCCCTTCTCTGACTTCTGAGCCAGGAATCTCTCATGGTTACCCTTCTTGTAGACCCATGTTGTTGGAGACAAACCCTAACCCTCACCCCTTAGACCTCTGAGAGCTCAAAACTGAGCTAAGCCTTTGCACCGAGGTGTTTTCTCCAGTGACGGAATGGATCTTCAGCATCACTCAGCAGGAGATGGTAGATCTGGAGGCAAGCAGTTGCCAGCTGCCTGCACTGCTGCTATACCAGTGTCATCCCCATGCGTTGACCTGCTCCATCCCAGTTTTGGAGCTCATTACTGAGCTCACATCACTGATGCCCAGCCAGGGGTCCCACCCTGCCAAGGAGCTGCAGTGCAGACTTCCCTCCCTCCCTCCCTCCCTCCCTCCCTCCCTCCCACTGCAAGGTCTCTGAGCAAAGTTCTGTCTTTTTCCAGGTTCATGGAGACGGAGCCTCTCGCCTTGGGTGTGGAGGAGGTGAGTGGGAATCTGTCTCACTTGCACATTTCCAGTGTAGCAAGCAGTTATGTACCCCCACTCCCACTGGTGTCCTGGGTGCTGCTCCCAGAGTGGCCTCGTGTCCTAACAAGCACATCGCTGGTCATTGGAGAGGCCACATGGGAGGTGCGGTAGGGCTGGTGAAGAGCACTCCTTGTGCAGCACCTACGGAGGACATTATCCATCTTGGTCCTCCTCAAGTGGTGGGTAGGAAATTCCTGCAGCAGTGTTTGCTGCAGCATCTGGAGAGAGCAGGATGTGAATCAGAAACAGGGAAAAGCATCAGGAGTGCGAGGAGCTGGGCTGGATCCTGCCCCCACCTCCACCGGCTCTCAGCTCCCAGTCTCGTGTTCTGAGGGCAGGAAACGGTGTTTTTGAAGGCAAGCTCTGCAGCAGAGAGAATTTCCTGCTGCCAGGAGACACCACGAATGAATGTAGTGTATTAGCTAATGCGTTAATTAGGACTGTGGGAGAAGGTTTTCCCCATGGTCTCTCCGTTGGTAAGTGGAATGGCTGGAGGGTGAGATGAGGATGATGTTGCCTGTGTTTGAGGAAGAGGCCCCTCCAGCCATGTCTGTCCTTTGGCCCAAGCCGAGGCTGCTGTTCCGCATCAATTCGCATGCTCCACGTGTGGACCTCTCCTGCCTGCTTGCAGGTTTTCGATATCCTGCCGCTGCACGGTGAGCTGCAGCCGGGCCAGAGCCAGCACGTCGCCTTCTCCTTCTTCGGCCACGCCAACACCGTCACCCAGGTCAGGGCGCTGTGCAGGGTGGAGGGAGGCCCGAGCTACGAGGTGGCTCTGCGTGGGGAGGCCTCGCACATCAGCTACCTCCTGGACACCAGCGAGATTGACTGCGGGCTGCAGGTACCGCATGCTGCTCGTCAGAGCTCCTTGTCTGCAACCACAACTGGTGGGTTGCTGCCCACGCGGGTCAAGGGCTCTGCCCCCTTCCCAGCTGCTTTGCTGGCTCTGTGGCTTGGAAGTCCAACATTTGGGTGATACCTTCCAGCTGGTGTTTAGTGGCAATCTCCACCCCAGCCCAGCCCAAAGTTGGGAATCCCTCCTCTTGGAGGTAACTAATGCTGCCTCCTGGGGCAGGCAGGATCCCAGTGGTGATCTCCAGAGGGATGTGTCCCTCAGATATCCATCCGCTGATGTGCTTCTAAAGCCAGTGGTCCAAGGAGGTGCTCTCTTTTAATGCTCCTGATTCACCAGCCAAGGAGGAAGCCGACTTGGGCTTCCAGTCACCGTAGCTGGATAGAATGTCCCAGAATAACCCTCACTGTACTTCTTTGCAGTTACAACCCCCACGGCTGTTTCCAGCTGTTGGCCCTGTGTGCATTGCCCTGTCTCCCTCCCTTTGGGCTTGTATCATGCTCACAAGTACTTGTGTGCAGGTGCCTTTTCTCCTGAAATGCCTCCGTGCCTCCTCCTGTGTTTCAGCTCGCTCGCTGTTGGGTGACACCTTCAAGTGCAGAGGGCTTGTGTCCCCTACTTGGTTTATTCCTGATCTTTCCATGGTTGTTGCAGCTCTGCCACAAATACCTGTTCCTGTGTAGGGCTCAGAGATAGTGTGTGGCCACGGGTTCCCCAGGTTAACCCAGAGCCGAGTGCCCATCTCTCCTGTGCGCTCCCTGCTTCTGGGCTGCGTTCCTTTGCTTTCAACCCAATGGAGGAGGAATGAACTTCTCAGCAGCAGACGTGTGCCTGTGACTTCCTGCTCTTCTGTCCTCTCCTCAGATGTTTAACAAAGTCACGGAAGCAGCGGTGACCCTGCAGAACAGCGGGAGGCTGGGATTTGCCTTTGTGGTGCTGAGCCCTGGCACAGGCACTGCAGCCAGCCCTCTCCCTGGCGTGCCCCTGGTCATGCCCAACACGGTGAGTAGCACAAGGGCTTCACCCGGCCTGTGTCAGGCTGCCCAGGAGGGAGTTTTGGGGGAAAAAAGGGAAAAGGAACACACAACCCCCATCCAAAACCAGCCAGGAGAGACAGGGCCGTGAGCAATTGCTGCAAAGGCAGAGGAGGTCCATTGAGCACAATCCTAATGGAGGCGCTGACTGGCCTTGGCCACCGGTGGCCCTGCTGTCCTACAGCAACCACCAGTGGGAGGCACGAGTGCTCCCGGAGCTCTTTGGAGCTGAGCGCTGAGCTCTGGGGTTGTGCCATCACTGGAGCATCCCGCCATCACAGCTTGTCATCCCGCCTGGGTGTCTTAGAGCTGGAGCAGTGTTGCTGACTTGGTGCCCTTTTGCAATGGGAAGAGGAAGCCAAAGGGCCAAGCGGCTTCCACCTTCCTCAGTGGCTGTCCGTCTGAGGGATGACAAGCTGATGTCCTCTCCTGCAGGCTGCTGCCAGGAGCTGCTGGCCCTGCTGGAAGCACCGGCCCTTTGGTGCTCTTCCAGAGCAGCTGGTAAAAGAGCTTTGGTTTGTTGTGCCTGGCTCTGGCTAGCAGGAGGTAAACCCTGTCAGCAGAAGAGCTGTGCTCCTGCTGAGCAGAGGGCAGCCTGTGCTGCAGAGTGCAGCCTTGCGAGGCCTCTGAAGGACATGCTGCATCTTGGTGTAGGAAACTGGGGCGTTTGGGTACAAGAAAGCTGGAGGTGGTAATGTCTGATGTTTCCTTATGTATGAGAACCTGCCTTGTCTTAGCGTGTCTGTCATGTGAGCCATCCCTCCACTGAATCCTCTTTGGTACACTACCTCCCTCTTGTTCTGTGCCCTGCAGGGCTACGTTGGACCTGGCAAGCAGCAAGTGCTGAAAGTCTGTTACCTGCCAGGAGTGCCTGGAGTCTTCTGCAGGGCTTTCCAGATCCAAGTGGGTCACCTGGAGCCAGAAAAAGTCTCTGTGAAAGGAGAAGGGACCTTTCCCAGGATCCACTTGGACCTGCCCAGGAACATCAAAGGTGAGCACTGCCTGTCTGCTCTCCAGGAGGGTCCACTGGCTTTCCCCCATGCCATATGCCCATAGGGCAGCTCACAGCCACCTCCACCAGGCCTGGAGGTTTCAGGGCTGTCAGACAAACTCAGCTGTCTGGTTGCTTGCTTAGCCTCTGGCAGATGAGCCCATGTGGGCTTTGCTGCAGGAACCATCCTGCACAGCTTGCCGGTGTATGCCAGAGGTCTGGGGAGATGATGGCTGGGCAGAAAAGCTTGGGAAAGCTGCAATAGAGGCTGGCAGGGATTTTGGCAGGGTTGGGTTTGCATCACGTTGTGGGGCTGAGATGTTCCTGTGCGGCGAGAAAGATTGGGGGGGGGGGGGTGAGAAGCAGCAGGATCTCCTTTCCCTGCACTGCTGGAGCAGTTTGTGTCTGGGTGTCGGGGGAATGGGGCTTCCAGTCTTCCATGGGATTTGTGCTGCCCCACTGCCATTGGTGTTCTGTGCTTTCAGGCAACGCAAAATATGAGAAGATCCTGGAAAAGGCCAAAGAGAAGCTGGACAAAGGCAGCCAGAGAGACGAGGCCATTGCTCTGGGGGATGCCGCGGCAGCCAAGCCCCACATGGACGACTTGGGCACCATGGTGAGTAGAGCTGCTGCCCCGTCCTGCACATGCCACCTTCCTGTGTGTCACTGGAGCCCTTGCGCCCTGTGGCAGTTGCCCGGGGCCCAGCTGGCACTGGGCACCTGCCTGCACACCCCTGGCCACAGACTGTGTGAGCTCAGCGAGCCCCGTGGGCTGCCCAGCTCTGGGAGTTGTCTCTTCTGGAGATGCACCAGCTCCTGACTCCCCCAGGGAGATGCTAAAGGCTGTGCTCAAGCAGTTGGGTTTATGGTGCTCACAGGTTGGTGCTGGGGGGGTTGTTGCTCACAGGCCAAGCCCTGCCAGGTTTACAGAGCTTAAAGCAGCAGCCTGAATGCACCCTGAGGCTGTGCTGTGTTCTGTGTCTCCAAGAGGCTCCAGCTCTCTCCTGGGTCCCTTTCCAGGAGAGCTTTTATCCAAGCTGCTTTGGCACTGACGGGGGGCAGGGAAATGCTTGGAGCTTTGGAAGGTTTCTGGCTTGTCTGTCTGTCTGTCTGTCTGTCCGGATCAGCTTTGATAACCGGGCAGGCAGAGATGCTGGAGTTCATTTCTTTGGAGATATGATCCTGACTGAGAGAGCAGGAAGTGTCCCAGACAGTGAGCAGTGAGCCAGAATGACTCCATCGCCCCTCTCAACAAGAGCAGGGTGGGATCCTCCACCTGAGACAAGCTCGTGCCTTGGGAAGGACCTTTGCTAACCAGCCCCTGTCTTTACTTTCCTCAGTGGGATGCTCAGCTGCAGATGCAGATGGAGGAGATGCTGATTGAGGAACATGCCTTGGAGCAGCAGAAAGCTCTTACCTCCTGTCCCCCAGAGGACACTGCCTTTCACCAGCGTGTGCATCAGAGGCTTCTCAAGTTAGTAAGAACTCCTGTAACCTGTCTCCGGGGGCCCCGAGAGTAACAGCCAGCAGTGCAGCCCTGCTGCTGAGAGCTCTTGTGTCTCAGAGCTGGGAATAGCTGAAGACTCCAGAAAGGGCCTGATGCTGAGAGCTATGATGTGCTCCCTGTGGGCAGCTCAGTGTCCTCACTTGCACAGTGCTACCCTGAGCTTTGGAGGTGCTCCACTCCCCACAGTTGCTGGGTTCTGTTGTCAGAGCTGAGGGGGTGCAGACCATCAAGCCCTTCCAGACTGCACAGACACCACCCCTGCTGACCAGCTCGGAAAGGGGCAACTGAAAGCTGGCATCTTTGTGGCAAGAAACAGACCCCACTGAGCAGGAAGAGCAGGGAATGGGACAGATCCCTTATGTGCTTTTCCAAGTGGGATTGCCTTCAAAAAGACCTTCGCAGCAATCCTGTAGGTGTCGATTACTGCATTCGATACTGTCAAGTGCTGCTCTGGGGACAGATCTGGTTGCAGAGGAGTGGAGGTATCCTCTGCAAGCAAATCCTATGGCAAGGTCCTGAAGCAGTTTCAGGCTTGGGCCGTACAGCAGCTTAGCAATTTCATTGAGGCCAGTGGAGAAGCAGTGGAGTTCCCTGCAATGGCTTTTCACAGCAGAGGAACTGTGTCCAGTACCCACTTTAAACTCACTCTAAGATCCTGATAGGATGATAAGTGATAGGTGGCTGATAAATCCTAGGCCCTGCACTCCCCATGACTTACCCAGGTCTTATTAGTGAGTGCTCAGGCCTTGGGTTTCCTGGGCTTGGGTTGAGCTATCACAGCAGTGAATACAGAATTATCCACTCCATTTGCTTCCCCCCCTCTTGGAAATGGAGCCGTGCTGGGATTTACAGAGTGTCCTCACTCCTCCTTTCAGAGCTGAGCTGCCCGAATACATCCTGGACTTTGGCTATGTCGCTCCCGGTGACATCCACACACACATCGTGAAGATCACCAACACCGGACACTACCCTGCGTCTTTCCACGCCGATGGCTACGTCCTGTATAACACAGGTAACCAGTGGTGGAGAGGCTTCACGGGGGCTTGAAAGAGCTGTCTCTGACACATCAGCTGAAGCCATTGGACATGGGGAGATTTGAGTACTTCCTTGGCGAACTGTTTCCTCCTCAGTACGCACCTGCTCGGTGCCCTGTTCAAGAGCCTGAATTCTGGCGAGCAGTGCCCAGAGACCTGGTCTGCCTGTGGCTGCCCTAAAAACTCATGGCAGGGGCCAGATGGGCTGATCACTGTGATCGCTTCTGATCATCTTCTGCTCCTGGCTCCCATGGGCATCTTCTGAGTCTCTTCGTGCACTCTGAGGTTTTGTGTTGCAAACAGATGGACCCTCTGTGTTTCGGAAGTGCTTTGTTTAGAGCTCATAGCGCCAGAGCACTTCTGCTCAGCCTTTCTTGAAGGGCCTGGGGGATGCTCTGCTGTATCAAAATAGGCTTCGCAAAGAGGCCTTGAGGAAAGGCTGCATCTCCATCCCATGGTGGCTGCTGTCTCTGAGGGGTGGCCAGGCGTCTCTTCGAAGCTGCTGTCCAGGGACACCACAGCATTTGGTATCTTAGTTGGGAATTCTCCTTTGGAGAGGTCTGTGCGTCCTTCCCTGAAATGCCTGATGAAGGAACTGGTGGAGCTGCTCAACCAATGTGATTCATTTTTACCATGCAAGCCCTGGATGCTGGCTGTGAAAATCCTTTTGCCCTGGGCAGTGACAAGGGCAGAAGAGCATCTTCTCTGGAGGTGCAAAGGGGTCTTTCAGAGAACTGGCAGCCAGGACACCCCTGTGGCCTTACTGTGCTTCTGACCCATTTCCTGTTGCTTGCGTATCTCAGCTGCTTTATTTTCCTGTGTTCAGGCTTCAGCGTGTGCCTGGACCGTGTGAAGCTCCTGCCCTACCGTGAGACCAAGACATGTGAAGTGCGCTTCGACCCACAGAGTGCCAGCCTGCCCCTGGGAAAGGTGGATGTGGTCCTGCCCATCAAGGTACTGCAGTTTGTGGGGCAGGCAGCAGGTGGGGCACAGCAGCGAGTGTCAGCCGGGCTCTCAATTGGATGCTCTGTCCTTCTCTAGGTCACAAGAGGCCCCACATTCCAGGTCCTTCTCCGTGCCATCGTGGCTGAGCCGTCCCTCTGCCTCTCCAGGGACAGGCTGGAGTTCTCTGCTGTCCAGTGTGGGCAGTCCCAGGAAGAAACCATCCAGCTCCACAACACGTTCCAGGTCCCCTGTAAATGGTCCATCAGCATGAATGCGCCTGTTAAGGAGGTAAAGCACAGACAACGTGTAACACACAACTTCTCGGTTGGGTTTCCTTTGCCTCTCTTGCCTTTTCTGCCCCTCTGGCTGCCTGAGCGCTTGGGCTGCAGCTTGCTTGAGGAAGCTTTTGAGGGTACAGAGCAAGGCTGGTTCACCTGGGCCTGTTCACTAGCTGATGCTTCACTTCTCTGCCGTCTTCACCCGTTCCTCCTCCTCTGAGGACACTGCCTCCCCATCTCCTGCCCTGCCTACATGTTTGCCCTCCAATTCTAGGCAGTGGTGGCCATGTCTGGGTGGGATGAGGGTGCTCCCTGCACCGTGCCAGCATCTCAGAGCACTGCAGGAACAGAGGGTCTGTCCTCACAGACCAAGGAGACCTCACGCGACTGGTTTCTGTGCTCAGGTGGACAAACATCTGCCAAGGAGCGAGCATGAGAAGCTGCTGGAGGAGATGAAGTGCGCGCCCTGTGTCTTTGAGGTGCTGCCCTCAGCTGGAAGCCTCGCTCCAGGAGAGCAGTGCCATGTCCAAGTCCGTTTTTCACCCATGGAAGAGGTGAGATTGGTGGGTGTCACCCCCAGGAGGTCTGGCAGGGCAGCGTGGTAAGGGGAGCCCTGTGGAGGGAGTGGGAGATGAGCTCTGCCTCCACGTGGAGCTTTCTGCCAGCCCCATGCCTGCCATGCCTCAGTTTCCCCTGCGCATTCCCACACAGCTGGGGAGTCAGCTTCAATGACGGAGCATTCCCAAAGGCAGTTTGCATGTGGCCATTGTGACTTGGAAACTGGCAGCATGTGACAGTATGGACGCAAGTGCTTCCATGCCTGGGGACAGTCCCAGGGATCTTTCAATTGCTAGTGGAGATTTCAGCATCTCGTGTCTGGCTTTGACCAGAGCCAAGCACTGAGCAGAGAAGATAATCCTGGTTTCTGTCCAGTGGGAGCTCAGCTGCCTCTTTCACCCAGCTGATGTTTGCCTGGTGCTGCAGTGCCAGGACTGTGTCTGAGAAAGCAGACCTTTCTCATTAGCGTTGCGCTCCCCCATTTTAGATCCACCTGGTAGCCAATTGTCCAGTTAGACTCCAGAGCAGGACTCACCGCAGTTACTCAGAGCCATGCAGATGCTGTAGCTCCTGCTATAAGTAAATACCTGTTTTGGGTTCAGCTTAGAGGTGCTGACAAGACCCCTGAGCCTGGGGCGATTGTTGACTTGGAGGCGCTGTCACCTGGGGCTTCACGGAGGAGCTTTCTGTGCTGCTTCTTTGCAGAAGTGCTACCGGGGCGAGCTGCAGATCCAGATTTGCCAGAGCAGCCAACGCCTCCAGGTGCCGGTCTTGGGACGTGGTCTGGAGTCACGGCTGGAGTTCAGCCCCGCAGAGCTCGAGCTGGGACCGCTGCTGCCACAGAGCCATGGGGAAGAGGGGACAGCGGTGGCGAAGACCCCCTGTGAGGTTTACTCACTGGAGTTTGACCAGCAGCACCTTGCTGAGGAGCAGGTGAGAGGGAAGGTCTGTGCACACTCCTGTAGATTCACAGCGCTCCAGCATTCCCAGGCTTGTGCCAGGGAGATGGGGGCTGTGCGCAGGGCAAAGCCTGGTGGCATTCCAGGGTTAGTCATCTCTGCTGGCAGGCTGCGGAGGGACTTGCATAGGCCCTGCCATTGGGGGAAAGAATGTGGGAGGGGATGGCTTGGCTGGGGAGTCTGTTCACGTGATGAAGCTCAAGAAACTCATCCTGTGTATGGATTCTGTTCCCTCTGTGCACAGCTGCTACAGACGCTGAAAGATGACAACAGCCACAACAGCTTGTTGCTGCCTCCATGTGCCCCGGGTGAGAAGCTGACTGTTGAGGCTCAAGAAAGGGGCATAAAAATGAAGGTGAGATGAAATCTAAGCGCTAAAACTCCAGGTGGCAACCAGTGTGGTTTTCTCATTTCCTCGTCTCTTCCCCAGCCCACCGTGGTTTGGGTTTCTTCCACGAGAGTGGCAGAAAACCTTTTCTCCTTCTTTCCTTCTGCTTGATATCAATTCCTCCTGCCTCAGGTTGACGTTGTGGATCCACCAGGAAAGGTGGTGAAGCTAGGAAACCTCTGCATTGGGCAGACGGTGAAGAAGATCGTCACCATAGCCAACAACAGTGCAGCCCCTCTCGCCTTTAAGCTCAGAGTCACATCCACCGTGCCAGAGTTGCAGGAAGCTGGGGTAAGGCCCCTTCCTTCCCAGCAGAGCACTTTGGTGTGCCTGCAGGGAGCGATGAGCTGCTGTGGGTGGGAGCTAGTAGCTAATGAGAGCTCTGGACTGCCCTGGCTGCCTGTGCCTGCCCTGTCCTCCCTGCTGGCACTGCTCTGCCAGCAGATACTCGCAGTGCGAGTGCTTCAGCTGAGCTGGGTGCCAGGACTCCCCGAGAGCCAAAAGTGAGAAGGCAGCACAATCCCTCTAACCTGTTTTAGACACATGCATCAGGATGCAGCCGTGGGTTTTAGATGTGGAAAGGTGAGGGAGGTGAATCTTGAAAGACGGAGAGTTACAGCTCTGTTGGAACTTACATGAAAGCTTTAGAAGACAGAGTTGACCTCACCGTGACCCGATGGACACATGGCAGCAAACACCTTTGGTATTGCCTAGGAATGCCTACGAGGGAATGAGTGGGACTGGGGCAGTGTCGGTGGGGACAGAACCAGAATTGGGAGCTCGCTTGCCAGATGAAATAGTCTCCACTGATTTCTTCGGGTAGGTTCTCTACTTGAAGCCCAGCAAGGAGCTAAAGCTGAAGCCCAGAGGAGACACCTGCAAAGTGGAGGTGACCTTCTCCCCGAAGCGCCGCATCCAGCCGTTCACCGCAGAAGTGCTGCTGGAGTGCCGTGGGCTGGTGCGCTCCCTCTTTGTGGTGCGGGGCTCCTGTGGAATAATCAGGAAATATGGGATAATTAGGAATTAAACTTATATTTGAAATGTAGCATTGTCCACACGTAAGGGAAAAACGGACTTTCAAGGCCTCTCCGGGTGAGATGCAGCCGCACCTGGTATGCCAGGGATGTGCACTCCACAGCAGTTCCCGTGATAACGTGGACGAAGGGTGGAGCGAGATGAAGATCTCGCAGTTACGCTTTGTCCTAACTTCAGCACAAAGACGGGAACGAGATGGTACAAGAAACTGATAAGCTGTGTAACTGGCAACACTGACCGGAACGAGATGGTGCAAGAAGCTGATAAGCTGCGTGGTAGAGTGAGGTGGAGACCTTGCAAAAGCCGATGAGACTTCTTACCCTGGGCCAGCAGCCTGTCATCTTTTGACAGAATGCCGTCCTCAGTGTGGGCTTTGCTTCATTATAACGTCATTATAACGCAATTACTCACCCATCTCCAATGCGACCCCCCCTCCAAAATGAGATCACCCCTCTCTGAGTAATAATAATAGTACGTATGACTAGAGTCACTCAAGCTCCACCTTAAAGATAAAAAATAATATAAAAAGACCCAAGAAAGAGGGGGATATTGGGGAAGATACCATCGTGGACGAGTCGAGGAAGATAACATCAACCGACTCCTGGGACCGGTCGACGGGCTGGACCTCTCTTCCCCCCCCATAGGGACGCCTGTGGGTAAGACTTGCACTGTATTTGGTGCTTCCCTGGGAAAACCTAGAATCTCTATAGAGTTACTTTTACTGTCATCTGTATATTTTATAGCTATACTGTGTTAACTTTATCAGCACTTGTATTCATGTAATCATTATTCGCACGTGCTTTTGCAGACAGTCTCTATCACCGGCAATCCATAAGAACCTGTATTTGTTGTTTCAATAAACTCAATCAATTAATCACACTGTTTCGATAGCCAATCGTCACTATTGGTAAATCCAGACCATTAGAGGTCCGATATAAGCGAACGCGGTCGGATTAGGATCCGGACCAATAGAGGTTCGATGTAAGCGGACGCGGTCGGACTGGTAGTTGCCTATTAGAGAATAAAACAAGGGGTTTGTGTAAATAAACAAGAGGCTTACCACCTCCCCCTACCCCTTTTAACGCAGCATTAAATTGGCGTAGTCAGCAGGATTGCCATGGATAAACTGCTGCAAAAATATGATTGCGCCCCTTCCCCAGCTGGGAAGGAGTGGGCCCAAAAGTTTTGGAAGGATGAAGAGAAAGTGGTAGAACGTATTGAGCAGTGTTGGGCTTTACAGAAGCTTAAAGAGGGAGAAGTGAGATGGATGCAGATGGATGCAGATGGATGCAGATGGATTGCATGCTTTCCTGGTGGTATATGTGCCGGATCGAGACCCGCAGTGGGAAGGTCTCTCGTATGCTCTTATCAAACGATATTAAGCAAATGATAACAGACCATAGATTTGGAACCCCATATATAACTTGCCTTATATAGTCTCTCTGTAATATTTATGTACTAGAGGTTTGTATATAGAAGTATGTCCGTGTTTCTACCGACCCTTGCAGACCTTTATAGATACTACTCGCCACTTCTTCTGATGTAGGCTGGCCACCTGCATTGGAATGAGTGTGCATTTTGGTCAGTACAAAAGCTCAAGCCTCAGTGCAATGTGGGGGAGGCAGAGCCTCCGTCGGGACGCCCGCTGAGATTGAGCCTGCCACCCTGCACTGTGATGATGCTGCTCGGAGCTGGTTTCCTGATTGTCTTCACAGGGTCGTTGCACCACGATCTGTACATGGGACCGTGTAGTGGGAGTAATGATTGTCTGAATTTTGTGTTTTAAATATTGTATTTGTATGGAGTGTGTTTGTGGGATCCCATGAATGTGTGTGTATGTGTGTGTCTGTTGAGGGCAGACAGTGTTCTGTGTATTTTTTGTTATTGGGTTCATGTAAAAGTTTTTAACGGGTAGCAGATTAACATGTTGGGCAAGAAAGGGTTAATAGAAAGGTGCTGCTGCCGGTAGAGATTTATGGCTGCTGCTTGGCAGGCCGGCAGCTGTAGCTGCTGTTGAGCAGGCAGATATTTATGGTTGCTACCGAGCAGGCCGGCGTTTGTAGCTACGCAAAGTAGGGTGAGCAACTTTGAAAAAAAAAAAAAAAGGTATAAAACACCTCTCGATCCACTAAAGTATTGAAGCAGTTTGTAGAGACGCCACAAACGAAGCCTAAAGAAGCCTGCAACACACTGGGCACAGGGGAGGAGTCCTGCTTAGTGTGTTTAAGGTAACCTGGGGGTAAATCCAAGACTTAAAATATGAACTGCTAACTGAAAAAGTGAGAGGGGTAGTGCAACCACAAGCTTTACCAACCTCCACCCAAACAGCATCAGGGTGGCAGAGGAAGAGAAAAAATGGTTAATGACACAGCAAACTCCTTGACTGTTAACACCGTGCAGTTTGCTTCTGCAGCTGCTTCACATTCCTTTTCTCGGAATGCCGCTGCTTTAAGGAATCGCTGTAACCTGTCTTACTTCTCAAGAACTGATAACCTTGGGGAGAGGGTATGTTTGTGTCCTCCTACCTACAGGTCCATGGCGGCTGCCTGCAGTTTGTCAAGCCTCTCCCATGAGCTGGACAGACGGGTGGAAGAACCTGATACCTCAGCTATAAGAGCTGACCGTGAATACCCCAAGCAGAATGAGATAGAGGAACAGAAAAAGAAATGATTGCAAAACATCACTTGGGGACAACTGAAAAGTAACAGCTTAAATATGTGTGCTTGCAAAATAACTGTTAGTACAGACTGTGATTTTGTGTATAAAACCATCTGCACTTACTAGCCAGTGGCTAACAAGAAAAAACCATCTGCACTTACTAGCCAGTGGCTAACAAGAAACTACACCTTGTATTGTATGGATTTGTCACTTGTAAAACTGATATTAGAGCATGCAAATTTGCAGCAACTGCTAGAAAATGTTAAGGCAAAAGCTAGAAAGATTCTAATACAATGATAGTGTTATAAAAAGCAAGCAAAGAGGGTAAGAGAACTCCACTGGTAAGAAATTTCTTTGGCTGGTCCCTCACTGCCACTGGCATTTTGAGCATGCTACTACACCTGGTAGTACACATACCACAAATGTAAATCCGTATGTGCTTTGCCATAATAATGATTTGGATAAAGCAGGTGAAATTCTGCATTGACAATGAGGTTAAATCTGTCACAAACAGCCATACCCTTACCTCCGTCTAAAATTACCAATATTTGGCAATACCCGTGTCATGGTTTAAACTTCATAAACCCATACAGCCGCTCTCTCACTCACTCCCCACTCTTTCTTCCCTCCGCTCCTGGAGGGATGGGAAGGAGAATCGAAAGAATGCAACTCCCACAGGTTGAGATAAGAACAGTTTAGTAACTAAAGTATAACGCATACCACTACTGCTACCACCAATAATAATAATGACAAGAGAAAATACAAGGGAAAAGAATACAATTTCTCACCATCCAATATCAAGCCCGACCATGCAGTGCACCCCTACCAGTGCCCCCCACCGTGCACCCTCACCACCCTTCCGGGTCTCTGCTCTCCGTTTTTGCATCCGGACATGACGTGCTGTGGTATGGAATAATCTCTTTGGTTAGTCTGAGTCAGGTGCCCTGTCTCTCCTTCCTCCTGGCTTCCCCCCTTCCCTGGCAGAGCATGAGACTCAGCAAGTCCTTGGCCAGCCTAAACATCACCAAGCAGTAACTGAAAACACTGGTGTTATCAGTGCTGTTCCCAGGCCCAAAATCAAAAACACAGCGCTGCACCAGCGACCAAGAAGGAGAAAAAAAAAATATGACTGCTGCTGCTGAACTCAACAACCCGTTGCCTGCAGCAACACTTACAGGGGTTGACGGGGTGGTAATGGAATTGGAAAAGAGGGATATCATTAAACAAATTCAGTCACCTTATAATTCCCTGGTGAGGCCTATAAAGAAACCCACCGGACAATGGCATTTCATAGTAGATTATCCACAGTTAAACACCAAAACTACACCTCTAACTGCAGCAGTCCCAAATATTGCCGAAATTGATGTTAAGGATATGTTTTTCATGATTTTCCTCCTTGTGAGGACAACCGGTGTTGGTAAAAATGCCTCAAGTACCCATGGTACTAATTACTCCTAAAAATCCCTATGCACGGGAAGCCAAAGACTGTTCAGGAAAAGTACACCAGATTAATACCCGGTTGATTTCATCTTCCTTTTAACCCCGTCGGTCAAAAGGCCGAGCATGTTTTCTCTTTTATGTTCACAGAAACTCTAGGTGAACTGCACATGGACAAATGGACTGGTCTACACTGGACTGGAGTGCATCCAAGGAATCTTGTCATTCATCCTAGCCGTAATAGTGATAGTATTCTTTACATTCATGATCATTTGCCAACCTAAGTTTTAGAAAAAATGGTAAACCGCAGAATTGAATCAATATTATGTTTCTACAGACCTGCAGTAGCTCTGGTCTGAGACTCATACAAAATACACCAGGAGCATGGGTTTAAACACAGGGAATGTAGAATTAGATTCTAACGAAGACTTAAATCTGTCAACAGTGATGATACATGGGACAAGAAATAAAAGTAGGATGTAGAGTTAGCAATGGATCCACCCACAAACAAACTAGTCAGATCTCCGTAACCAAAATAGAAATAACAAATAAAAATCTGTACTGTGGAGAGATGGGATTGTTGGTCCAACTTTACTTTGGTCCAATCAGTCTTTGCAACCTGCCTCTGGGCGCAAGACAACATAGGGCTGTACTTTGCCTTATGTCATTAAAAATAACCCATCATACTCCCTCAAACGTGTGGAACAATCGATGCAAATTAACATCTCTGCGATCAAACCCACATGTTCACCATTCCTGGATACATTGTATGCAGGATGGTCAACATGGTTACATGGGCGAATCTTCACCCCCTTAAGACGATCAAAGAGAGATTTAACTGGTATCCTAGGAACGGGGCTAGGAGTCTTAAATAGCATAGATGCGGAAATCCTAGCCAACAAACTAGCCACAATGACCCGAGACCTGACTAAATTGAAATACCCTTTACAGTCTTCTCTTATGGCTTTGGGAAATCACCAATGGTTTTTATCGAATATATTACCTCAATGGGAAGAAACGGGTGAAAAAGACCACCAGCTAATCATAAATATGTTGCCCAAAACAATGTTTCTCTGGCTCTTGGCTGTATCCAAGCCCAGTTATGGATACAATCAGTAACCGCCGCAATTATAAGGGAAGGTGAAGCAGGTACCTTACCCACTGAAATTCGGGAAGTGGTCTGGGATAATGCAATTGAATTTGAAAAGAAATTCCAATCTTGGTGGCACCTGGTTAATTTCACTTATGATCCCATTGAGAGTAAAGTCACTGCTTTTGTCCTGACAATATGCCATGCTTCGGTATATACCATATACCCTATCATTGCACTGGGATTGAATCACCATGGAAGCATACTCTATCCAATTGAACATAGAGTATGGGCACAATATAACAGTAAATGGCAAACTGTTGACGTTGACGCGTGCATCACGCGAAACCAACAAGGATTCATTTGTGAAAGTAATACCAAGAAAGCACAAGACATTTGTCTTGACACTGAACAAAATGTTTGTCACTTCGAAATACATCCAAATGAGAACCCAGAAACCGTGCTTGTGTATATTGGGAAAGGATGTACTTGCATGAGAACTCTTTGTAACTCCATACTAATAGATAATGTTGCTGTGGATATCACCAATCACTCAAACCTCTGTATTTGCAATTTTACTAATATCATTGGATGTGATTTTAATTACTCAGCTCCTGTCACTTCTCAGCAATTGTTGCAATCAAGATATACACTACTTAATGACTTGCTATTCACTCCTATTGGAATGAACCTCACCTTGTTGAGGAAGCTGTTACACCATGAAGATTTGAAACAGTTGCTGACCCAGGCCAAGGAGAAAGGACAAAGAACTCTGATCACTGTCCACCACGATACAGAAGAAGTCCATCAGGTGTTAGAACGAGTACAGAAAGATGCAGAACATAAGTGGTGGGACACTCTCTTTGGATGGTCACCAACTGCCACAGGAGTTTTAAATAGGATGCTTCACCCTGTTGTGATTTTGCTAATACTCACTGTATTAGGTTTTGCTTTGACAATCGCTTTGTATGTTAGACTTTGGATCATGTTAAAACGCTTAAATAATTTGGTATCCCCACAAGATATATATATACTTAACAACCCTCACCCAAAAAGTGTGTGGGACATTCCAGATTCCTCTTAAAAAATGTGAAGCTTGAGTGACTATAGTCGCGGGGTTGATTATGTGGAATAATTAGGAAATATGGGATAATTAGGAATTAAACTTATATTTGAAATGTAGCATTGTCCACACGTAAGGGAAAAACGGACTTTCAAGGCCTCTCCAGGCGAGATGCAGCCGCACCTGGTATGCCAGGAATGTGCACTCCACAGTGGTTCCCGTGACAACGCGGACGAAGGGTGGAGCGAGGTGAAGATCTCGCAGTTACGCTTTGTCCTAACTTCAGCACAAAGACGGGAACGAGATGGTACAAGAAACTGATAAGCTGTGTAACTGGCAACACTGACCGGAACGAGATGGTGCAAGAAGCTGATAAGCTGCGTGGTAGAGTGAGGTGGAGACCTTGCGAAAGCCGATAAGACTTCTTACCCTGGGCCAGCAGCCTGTCACCTTTTGACAGAATCCCGTCCTCAGCGTGGGCTTTGCTTCATTATAACGTCATTATAACGCAATTACTCACCCATCTCCAATGCGACCCCCCCTCCAAAATGAGATCACCCCTCTCTGAGTAATAATAATAGTACGTATGACTAGAGTCACTCAAGCTCCACCTTAAAGATAAAAAATAATATAAAAAGACCCAAGAAAGAGGGGGATATTGGGGAAGATACCATCGTGGACGAGTCGAGGAAGATAACATCAACCGACTCCTGGGACCGGTCGACGGGCTGGACCTCTCTTCCCCCCCCATAGGGACGCCTGTGGGTAAGACTTGCACTGTATTTGGTGCTTCCCTGGGAAAACCTAGAATCTCTATAGAGTTACTTTTACTGTCATCTGTATATTTTATAGCTATACTGTGTTAACTTTATCAGCGCTTGTATTCATGTAATCATTATTCGCACGTGCTTTTGCAGACAGTCTCTATCACCGGCAATCCATAAGAACCTGTATTTGTTGTTTCAATAAACTCAATCAATTAATCACACTGTTTCGATAGCCAATCGTCACTATTGGTAAATCCAGACCATTAGAGGTCCGATATAAGCGAACGCGGTCGGATTAGGATCCGGACCAATAGAGGTTCGATGTAAGCGGACGCGGTCGGACTGGTAGTTGCCTATTAGAGAATAAAACAAGGGGTTTGTGTAAATAAACAAGAGGCTTACCACCTCCCCCCACCCCTTTTAACGCAACAGCTCCTGCCAGGGCAGCCTTGTGAGCTTGGACCAGGACCACCTCAGCTTTGGAGCCGTGGTGCAACAGAGCTACAAGTGCCAGCGCGTCGTCATGCGGAACGCGGGCGACACAGGAGTCAGGTAAAGCAGAAACCGGCCGCCTCTGAGGGCTGAGAGCTTGGATGAGGGTTGTGTGGAGCTGTAGCGTGCCCAGATGGTTCCTCTCTGCTTCTTCATCCCGGTGGAGGGTCGTGCAGCCATGGCTGTGCAGTCAGGCCCTAGAAATTAGCAAGGGATTACAACCAAAAGCTTATTTAGAGATGGGTCCAGTGAGTCCTGGCCAGCCTGAAGCCTTATTGCCGGGTGGCTCAGCATCAGGCCTGAGATGTGGTAGAAGAGCCCACAAGAGACTTACAGCCTCACACTGAGACTTACACTGCCTCTGCAGTTCCCCGTGGCTAATCCTTCTTTCCTGTCCTTGTGCTTTCCTCGTCAAGGTTTATGTGGGACATGGAGAGCTTCAAGCCGGACTTTTCCATCAGCCCCGTGAAGGGTTACATCAGCCCAGGGATGGATGTCCCCTTCGTTGTGACCTTCCGCCCCTCGAAGCTGAGCCAGGCTGTCCAGTACGAGGGGCTGCGGTGCTTCATCCAGGGCAGTGAGCCGCTCCGGCTTACGCTGGCAGGATCCTGCGTGGGGGTCCCTGACACCAAAGAGGTAACGGAGCAGGAACAGGATGGGCCCTTGGACCCCAGCATTTGCACCACATCTCTCCCAGGGCAGGAACTGAACAACACTTGTGAGCACAGATTTGCTCATGCCGGGGTGTCCCATAGAGAAAGTGCTGGGCAGGATTCAGAATTCCTGAGCCCTGTCATTGCCTTTCTCCCCTGTTCAAGGTGCTGCTCCTCCAGTGAGCAGCTCGGCTGTCCTGCCTCTGCACTGCAGCACCGTGCCATGGGTTTGCCCTGCCAGGCTCTTCTGAGACCCTCCCCACAGAGCCACCCCGCTGTATCCCAGCACTGCATCCGCAGCCACACTTCTCCCCCCCTGCCGGGCCAGGGGAGGGCATTCAGCAGTAGGAAGGGGCAAGGCATGTGCATCCAGCCCCTGGGAGGGGGCAACTTGGGAGCTGTTGGCTCCTGCTCCCAAAGAGAGCGTGGAGCTCCTCTTCATCCTGCCCATGAAGGAAGCGGCTGTGTGGCTGCAGATCTCGTCCTTGCACAGGAGTTCCCTTTCAGGACTCCCCGTTTCCTTTCACCCAGCATGCGAAAGGCTTGTTCTGCTCCCTTCTTCAAGAACAACTAACTTGATTTCCTCCGAAAGCTATGGCCAAAGTGTGATGTTTTGCACGTGACAAGGAAAAGCTGCTCCCTGTGCTGCAGGTCCTGGTGTAGAGGCAGCGTGAGAAGTGTGGGAAGGGTTGCAGTTACGACCCAGCAGCCTCTGTGCTCCTCTGTTACAGACCCTGACTTTCACCTGCAACGTGCGTGAGAGGCAGAGCCAGACCATCCTCCTGTCCAACCCGAGCAGTGAGGCCTGGACCCTGCAGCCCATCATTGAGGGGAAGTACTGGAAAGGACCTGAACTTATCCATCTGGAGGCCAGGCAAAAAGAAAAAGCCTACCAGGTCACCTACAGACCCCTAACCATGAGCTCTGAGAACAAGAAGCATCAGGTATGTGAGCTGTGCCAGCGTGCTGACTCCCGTGGCATGACCCTCGTAGCTCACCCTGCTTTGACCTTCAGAGGTGCTGTCCAAGCTGAAGGTGTCCTGTGATCTCTGTTGGAAGCTGGGTTTTGTGGTGGCTGGAGGGCAGGCCCAGGCAAAGGGCAGATGGGAACTCGGGGCTGACCCCCAAATGTGTTGGAGCAGCTAACCTAAAAAGCCAGGCTTTCTGAAGGCCAAGAAATGAAGTTTGTTCTGCGCAGTTCCTGGTCCCTGCTTGTGGCAGCCCAGGGGGCTCAGAGACCCCCATGCTCAGCGCATAGAATCGTAGAATCATAGAATAGTAAGGGTTGGAAAGGACCTCAAGATCATCGAGTTCCAACCCCCCCGCCATGGGCAGGGACACCTCCCACTAAACCATGCCATCCAAGGCTATGTCCAACCCCACCTTGAATGCCGCCAGGGATGAAGCATTCACAACTTCCCTGGGCAACCCATTCCAGGGCCCCACCACCCTTACAGTCAAGAATTTCTTCCTCAGATCCAATCTAAACCTCCCCTGTTTAAGTTTAAACCCATTACCCCTTGTCCTCTCACCACAGTCCTTAATGAAGAGTCCCTCCCCAGCATCCCTATAGGCCCCCTTCAGGTATTGGAAGGCTGCTATGAGGTCTCCACGCAGCCTTCTCTTCTCCAGGCTGAACAGCCCCAATTTTCTCAGCCTATCTTCATACGAGAGGTGCTCCAGTCCCCTGATCATCCTCGTGGCCCTCCTCTGGACTTGTTCTAACAGTTCCATGTCCTTTTTATGTTGAGGACACGAGAACTGCACACAATACTCCAAGTGAGGTCTCACGAGAGCAGAGTAAAGGGGCAGGAGCACCTCCCTCGACCTGCTGGTCACACTCCTTTTGATGCAGCCCAGAATACGGTTGGCTTTCTGGGCTGCAAGCGCACACTGCCGGCTCATGTTCATTTTTTCATCAACCCACACCCCCAAGTCCTTCTCCGCAGGGCTGCTCTTAATCTCCTCCCCGCCCAAACTGTAGCTGTGCCTGGCATTGCTCCGACCCAGGTGGAGGACTTTGCATTTAGCATGGTTAAACTTCATCAGGTTGGCATCAGCCCACCTCACAAGCGTGTCAAGGTCCCTCTGGATGGCATTCCTTCCCTCCAATGTATCAACCGAACCACACAGCTTGGTGTCATCAGCAAACTTGCTGAGGGCACACTCAATCCCACTGTCCATGTCACCCACAAAGATGTTGAACAAGACTGGTCCCAACACCGATCCCTGGGCTGCCCAGGCTCTCCAAGCCCTGGGCACAGCACTTCTGCCAGCACCACGTGGCTGGTGTCCTTCTGCAGCTTGCAGGGAGCAAGAAGGGCAAAGCTGCCCTGCAGTTTCTCAGTGCCCTCCTGGATGACTATCCAGGAGCTTTGGGAGGAGCCCTTCCTGCAGGTCTCAGGCTGGGCACGTGGGGGCGACTGGCCCCTCTGCAGTGTTTTCTGTGCCACACCAGCGACGAGCTCATAAATCAAAGGGGTCCGTTCAGAAGGGCTCTGGCGTGCTGGAGCTGCTGGGTCCTAGTCCCGCTCCAGCTGACCTTACAGTAGGCCAGAAGTGAGGTCAGAGATTCTGGTCTCGGTCTCCAGGGTGCTCAGCAGATCTGTACCCTTAGGGTTGCACGAGCTCAGCATCTCTTTAACGTACAGCCTGCGTGGGAGTCTTGCAGCTTTCAGCTGCAGTGGAGGCAGAGGGAACGCCAGAGGCAGGTGTCTGGGATCTATGGGCACCCAGAATGAGCATGGATATGAGCTTTCCATGGCCCACAGCTGGTGGGCTCCTGTTGTGTGAGCTTACAGGCTGCTCTCTGGGCAGTGCTGTTGGGGCTAAGGCCAGCAGGACTGAGGCAATGGAGCTCAGCAGGGACGGCCACCTCCTGCCCACGGCTGTCCCTGCATGAGCACAGGCTGGCAGGGACATGCCCAGGTGAGTGAGGGCAGTAAGGGAGTGTTGGGACGAGCAGAGCAGCTCTGCTGCAGGGCCCGTGTCTCCTGGTTTTGCCCAGAGATGATGCCTCTGTGTCCTGTGGGCCATGCACCCACTCACAACCAGCTCTGAGCAGGTGCGACGCTGGCGTCTCCTCCTGCATGGGACAGGGCTGCAGTCACAGCTCTGCCGGCTGGACGTGCCAAAGTCTGCTCCAGTGAGAGCCTCAGACATGGGACTGTCCAGGGGTGCTCCAGAGCTGACTTGTCCTATTCGCTGTCTGTAGGGCTCCATCTTCTTCCCCCTGCCAGACGGGACAGGCTTACACTACCACCTGGAAGGAACTGCTGAAGCCCCCAGGTGTTCAGGGGCCATTTCCCGGCAGGTTCCATGCAGAAATTCCCACACGGAGCTCATCCCTGTGTCCAACTGGCTGCACAGGCCACAGAGGTGAGTCCAGCCCAGGAAGCCTGGTCCCATCAGCAATCCCTGCAGCAGCACAAGGAAGGAAGCTTCCACTGCTGGAAGCTCCTTCCTGAAAGCGTTTCCCTCTCCTTGGCCTTGTCTGGCCATATCCCCGTTTTGCCTGTGCAGAGCCATCCAGGAGGGCTTTCCTCCAAGGAGGGTGAGAGCTGGCTCCCTGTGCCTGAGGCACTGAGGATGAGAGGGGCTGTATTGTACCCGCACACGATGGGTATCCTATGGGAGTCCTTCCTGTTGACCTTCACTGCGTCCTTCTCACCCACAGGTTCCTGGTGGTTATTGACATGCTCAAACCAGAGAACCTGGAAAGCAGTTCTGTGCTGCAGGGGTGTTCATACATCGACGTGCCAAGCTCTGCGAAGAAGGACTACGAGCTCACCTTCTTGTCCTACAAAGAAGGAGTCTTCAGCGCAAAGGTAAGTGAGGACACTGGGCTGCAGAGCCCTTCAAGGAGCTGTTGGCTCACCGAGAAGCTACACGCCTGTTTTCATGCCTCTGTGTGCACGGGTCCTAAGAAATACCACATGTGCTTTCTCTGGTCTTGCACTCTTCCTCGGTGGCTGCTCATAGCCATTCCTGGCAGCAGGGTGCTGAGCTTGGTGGGCTCTTTTGGGTCTATTTTCATGTGTGGAATGAGCAGCACTTCCCTTTCTGTGTGCTTCAGGTGACCTTCCTCAGTGAGACAACCGGAGAGTACTTGTTCCACATGGTGACTTTCAAGGTGATGGCTTCGGGACCCATCGGCACTGTTAAAATGAGCACCGCTGTTCGGCAGAGAGTGTCCTCCACCATCAAGGTGGACAACCCTCTGCCTGTCCCGGTGACGTTTGACATCAACTGCGAAGTGCCCGACGTCAACGTGCCACAGCACTTTACTGTTCCTGTGTAGTTAAAGGTAGGAGCAAAGCTCCGCCGGCTCACTCTGCTCTCCCTGCTCCTGGCTGCAGGGGATGCTCTTGAAGGGTGATGCCTGAAAGGAGCCATCTGGGGCTTCTTTCCATGGTGGCAGCTCCCTGCCGATGATCTAGAGAGGGAGCAGCGTGCGAGAAAACCCCCAGTGGGAACCATCCTGCACTGGTGGAGTCTGCCCTGCTGCCCCCTGTAACGCGCTGCCACTGGGCCTCACGTGGCAGGTCCTTGTGCCACGTGCCCCTCATTTAGTGTGGTGTTTCCAGCTCCAAGTGGCTGCAGGACAGGCGTCAGCCCACGGGCAGGTTGTCTGCAGCCTGGCTTGACAGGAGGTGCTGTGTGCCCTGGGGGAGCACAGGGGCTTTGTAGGGTGGGAAGCTTCTGGGATCATGCTGAAGGGCTCTGAGCTGTTGGGATCTGTCCCTAAGTGAACCAACCGTCCCCCAGAAGGAGCAAGGCTGTGCCCCAGAGGGAGGGAGTCAGAGTGGGGAAGGCAGCCAAGTCTTCCAGCACTGCCCGAGCACAGCAGGGACCAACTGCCCCCTTCTCAGGCACACGTGTTCCCTGCCTGTGCCTGACGCAGTGGCTTTTTCCTTCCTTCCTGCCAGGCAAACCTTGTCTTGGAGTACCAGCCCCTGAAAACGGGAGAGAGCACGGGGCACCTGGTGCTCCAGAGCAGTGACTTGGGCTCTCTGTCTTACAAGCTGCAGCTGAAAGCCACCTCGAGCAGGCCAGAGAAGCCCGTGCATTTCCGCACCACGCTGGGCTCCCATCAGACCATCACCACAAAAATACAGAACTTTGCCCAGCAGAAGACCGACTACCTCCTACAGGTGAGCCCGGGCTGCCGGGGCTCTGGCTGGCAGGCAGCTCCTCTGGCCAGCACCAGCCCTGTCCACCAAGGGGTCCAAGTGCCTCTGGCTTGGGCTGGCAGAGCCAGGCTGGCCATGTGAGCCCAGGGGTCTTCCCACTAGCGTGGGCTTGTCACCAGCTGCACTGTCCTCCCTTGCAGGCCCGTGTCTGCTGCCCTGGTTGGAGCTGCTTTTGCAGGCCCCATGGTGCGTGGGCTTGCTTCCCCCTTGCAGCCCAGGTCTGGCAGTCAGGCGTCTTGGGGCTTGGGTGCAGGGCTGTCCCTGCTGGGCACGTTTGGACAGTTCTCATGCCCTTTCACTGCAGGCACTCATCAGGGGTTTGGTCTGGGTGGGACGGGCCAGAGCCAGGGGACCATCGTGTTCTTCCTGAGGTGCTGGCTCTGCTGTTGTGACCCACCCCCCACGGTCTCTTGTCTCCCCTGCGCAGACCGACTGTGCCGACTTCCAGACGGCAAAATCCATCAGCGCGGCACCCGCCAGCGCTGGGGGCTCGGACCTGAACGTGGAAGTGACCTTTGAGCCCTGCCACCTGGGCGAAGCCAAGGCCATGCTGCAGCTCAGCTCCGCATCGGGCGGGCAGTACTGCATCCCACTCATCGGCCTTGCTCTGCCTCCTGAACCGCAGGGCCCCTTCCTCGTCCCAGCTGGCGGCACCACCTCCATCTCCTTCAGGAACGTCTTCCCGAAGGCCACGGTGTTCCAGTGTGCAGTAAAGCACCCAGCCTTCACCGTCAGGGCCCCCGAGACGCTGCGCGCCAAGAGCAGCACCACCATCACCGTCTCCTTCACGGGCGGCCCGGCTCCTGTCACCAGCAGGCTGGTGGTCTCTTGCCCTGGGGGCTCCTGGATCTGCGACCTCTGGGGCCTGCCCTCCACCCACTAGTGACCAGCTGCCCCTGGCCCTTCCCACCACGTTCCTGCTGTCTGGAACAAATAAATTTCGTTTAACATCCTCCCACAGGATGTCCTTGTCTCCAAACGGGAGAGACGTGAATTGGCTGGATGGACACCCAGTGGATGAGGAATCTCCTGGATGACTGCACGCAGAGTTGCGCTCAATGTCTCAATGTCCACCTGGAGATCAGTGACGAATGGTGTCTGTCAGGGCTTGCTGTTGGGGCAGACCCTGTTCAACATCTTTCTTGGTGACACAGACAGTGGGATCGAGCACCCCCAGCAACTTTGCTGACAGCACTGAGCTGTGTCATGCTGGAGGGAAGGGATGGCATCCAGAGGGTCTTGGACATGCTGGAGAGGTGGCCAATCTCATGAAGTTCAACAAAGCTGAGTGCAGACTCCTGCCTCTGGGTCAGGGCAATCCCAGGCACAACTACAGGCTGTGCAGAGGAGTGATTCAGAGCAGCCTGAGGAGAAGGACCTGGGGGTGCAGGCCGACAAGAAATGGAACATGAGCCAGCTTCAGCGTGCGCTTGAGCCCAGAAACCCCCTGTGTGCTGGGCTGCATCACCAGCAGTGTGACCAGTAGGTCAAGGGAGGTGATCCTGCCCCTGTTCTCTGCTCTTATGAGACCCCCACTTGGAGCACTGTGTACAGTTGTGGTGTGCTCAAGAGAAGGACATAGAGCTGCTGGAGCAAGTCCAGAGTGGGGCCACGAGGATGCTAAGGGGGAGGGAGCAGCTGCTGTATGAAGACAGGCTGAGGAAGTTGGGGCTGTTCAGCCTGCAGAAGACAAGGCTGCGTGGAGACCTCATAGCAGCCTTCCAGTATCTGAAGGGGGCCTACAAGGATGCTGGGGAGGGACTCTTCATTAGGGACTGTAGCCAGAGGACAAGAGGTGATGGGCTTAAAGTGAAACAGAGGAAGTTCAGGTTGGCTAGAAGGAAGAAATTCTTCATTGTGAGGGTGGTGAGGCACTGGCACAGGTTGCCCAAAGCAGCGGTGAATGCTCCATGCCTGGCAGTGTTCAAGGCCAGTCTGCACGGGGCTTGAGCACCATGGTCTAGTGTGAGGTGTCCCTGCCTGTGGCAGGGTGTTGGAACTAGATGATCTTAAGGTCCTTTCCAATCCAAACCATTCCGTGATTCTGTGATTCTCTAACGTTCTTTGGGAAAGCATGGTTAAGATTCAGTTGGTTCCCCTTAAGGGTAAAAATTTGAGAATGAAGACCCTGGGCCCACTGTAGGAGAGGATCTGGTTCGAGACCATCTTGGGAACCTGAACATACACAAGTCCATGGGACCTGATGAAATCCATCCGCAGGTCCTGAAGGAGCTGGCAAATGAAGTTGCTAAGCCACTGTCCATCATATTTGAAAAATCCTGGCAGTCAGGTGAAGTTCCCAATGACTGGAAAAAGGGAAATATAACCCCCATTTTCAAGAAGGGGAAAATGGATGACGCACAGAACTACAGACCAGTCAGCCTCACCTCTGTGCCTGGCAAAATCTTGGGGTGGATTCTCCTGGAAGGCATGCTGAGGCACATGAAAACCAACAAGGTGGTTGGTGACAGCCAGCATGGCTTGACTAAGGGGAAATCCTGCCTGACCAATCTGGTGGCCTTCTATGATGCGGCTATGGAACTGGTGGACAGGGGTAGGGCAGTTGATGTCATCTACCTGGACTTGTGTAAAGCGTTTGACACTGTCTCACATAACATCCTTGTCTCTAAACTGGAGAGACATCAATTTGATAGGTGGACCACTTGGTGGATAAAGAACTGGCTGGATGGCCGCATGCAAAGAGTAGTGCTCAATGGCTCAGTGTCCAGCTGGAGACCAGTAACGAGTGGTGTCCCTCAGGGATCGGCGTTGGGACCAGTCCTGTTCAACATCTTTGTCGGTGACAAGGACAGTGGGATTGAGCGCGCCCTCAGCAAGTTTGCCAATGACACCAAGCTGTGTGGTTGGGTTGGTATGCTGGAGGGAAGGGATGCCATCCAGAGGGACCTTGACACGCTTGTGAGGTGGGCTGATGCTGACCTTATGAAGCTTAACCATGCCAAGTGCGAGGTCCTCCACCTGGGTTGGAGCACTGCCAGGCACAGCTACAGGATGGGCAGGGAAGAGGTTCAGAGCAGCCCTGCGCAGAAGGACTTGGGGGTGTTGGTCGATGACAAAATGGACATGAGCTGGCAGTGTGTGCTTGCAGCCAGAAAGCCAACCATATCCTGGGCTGCATCAAAAGGAGCGTGACCAGCAGGTTGAGGGAGGTGATCCTGCCCCTCTGCTCTGCTCTTGTGAGACCTCACTTGGAGTATTGTGTGCAGTTCTGGTGTCCTGAGCATAAAAACGACATGGAACTGTTGGAGCAAGTCCAGAGGAGGGCTGTGAGAATGATCAGGGGACTGGAGCACCTCCCGCATGAAGATAGGCTGGGAAAATTGGGGCCGTTCAGCCTGGAGAAGAGAAGGCTGCGTGGAGACCTCATAGCAGCCTTCCAGTATCTGAAGGAGGCCCATAAGGATGCTGCGGAGGGACTCTTCATTAGGGACTGTAGCCAGAGGACAAGGGGTAACGGGTTCAGACTTGAACAGGGGAAGTTTAGATTGGACGTAAGGAGGAAGTTCTTACTGTGAGGGTGGTGAGGCACTGGAATGGATTGCCCAGGGAAGCTGTGAATGCTCCATCCTTGGTGGTGTTCAAGGCCCGACTGGACAGAACCCTCGGTGACATGGTTTAGTGGGAGGTGTCCCTTCCCATGGCAGCGGGGTTGGAACGAGATGATCTGAAGGTCCTTTCCAACCCTAACTATTCTGTGATTCTATGAGAAATGATGAAATTGGTAACTGACTGTTGCTTTAAGGGGATCCAATTTTATTTTCCACATTGCTCCTTTGAGAGCTAAATTTTGAGGCCTGAGTCATGTATATTAGCAGTTTTGAGTTTGTAGCATACATGGAAAAACCTGCTCAAAGGGAGAGATGTGTAAAGGAGACATGGCTTTGCTGTCGATATATGCACGATCCCGTAGAGGACTGTGAAAAGAAGGAAAATGTAGTCTCCTGATGAATTACCAGCCACCTTCTGGAAGCACTTGTCATTGTAGAATGTGGGAGCTTGAAGGATAGCTGATTGCTGGGAAGGTTTTAAAGGCACTGCTGAAAACATGCTTTGTCTGGAGGTGCTGTCCATTGAATTGCCTTTCTTGCCACTTTGGTTGGGGCAGAGTTTAATGCCTTCAACAATTCATGTTTCATTGAAGAACTTGAGAGGTGAATGAGTTGGTGGCTCAGGTCTGACTAATTCACAACGTTGTCCGAAAATGTTGCTTTTTACACTTGCACAGAAGTAGAAGCTGCCCTAAACAAAAGCTTCTGGGGTTGGTCATGGTCCATTTTAATTAATTGAAATGACCTTGGTTTTTTTTGCTGTGAGCTGTGTCGTGCTTTCTCTCTCCCACCAGGCAGGCAGGGAACAGAGGCTACAGACTGGGAGATACATGCAGTGAGAGCTTCTCCTGTGAATCAGTTTTTGAACCTGTAAACGGAAGAGTGCGAGCAGTGCCGCAGGTGCATTTCGCTGAAGAATGAAAAAGAAAGGCTGAGAAGCAAAATAAGGGGGAAGAAATTGCAGAAGAATGGATGGTGAGACAGCGTCAAAGATCTCCTGTAAAAGCCTGCTTTATCTGAAACAGAAAGCACAGTGAGGGCACTGTCCGCCACAGATACCCCTATGTCTCTGCCATCGTTCAGAGGTGATGAACGCTTCTTAAGGTCCCACTGAGCTCGAGCCTTTGAAAAGCCATCTCTTAAAGCTGGGAGATGAGGTGTTTCGAGTGCATTGGCTGTGCTTACACTGTGATATTCCACCACAGAGCCATGAGTGGGTAGAAGCATCTCCTCCAGCAGGTACTTCCCTTGGTTTTTTTCCTCGGTAACATTAATATTTTGAAAAAGTTATTTTAAAGGTAAGGTAAAACCCTGAGGTGGCTGAGGGAGCATGGGAGAAAATGCATTTATTGTTTCAGACTTCCCTTGAGCTATTCTGTCCATCTGACAACTTCTGCAGACTTCCTTGTGATTCCTTCTGTCCCGTTGTTCCCCTTGGTATCAGTCCCCCTGTTCTCATCATTTTTTTAGGAGAAAAGCTTTTAGATGGTCAGAGAACTTTGGGGAAGTTAGGACTTGTTGGAGCAAGTCCAGAGGAGGGCCACAAGGAAGAAAAGGGGGTTGGAGCAGCTCCTGCGTGAAGACAGGCTGAGGAAGTTGGGGCTGTTCAGCCTGCAGAAGAGAAAGCTGCGCGGAGACCTCATAGCAACCTTCCAGTATCTGAAGGGGGCCTACAAGGATGCTGGGGAGGGACTCTTCATTAGGGACTGTAGCCAGAGGACAAGGGGTGATGGGCTTAAAGTGAAACAGAGGAAGTTCAGGTTGGCTAGAAGGAAGAAATTCTTCATTGTGAGGGTGGTGAGGCACTGGCACAGGTTGCCCAAAGCAGCGGTGAATGCTCCATGCCTGGCAGTGTTCAAGGCCAGTCTGCACGGGGCTTGAGCACCATGGTCTAGTGTGAGGTGTCCCTGCCTGTGGCAGGGTGTTGGAACTAGATGATCTTAAGGTCCTTTCCAATCCAAACCATTCTATGATTCTGATTCTCTGACTGTGTTCTTCAAGATCCCATGGACTGGGTTAGTGGGGAACGGTACCAGCTGTTTGGAATTATCCCTCCATGAGAGTTTCCATGAGACAACCGGGGCCGGGTGGTTCACACCAAGGTGAAAATGGGGTTAAAATCATGCAGATTTCTGTGAACTGTAACGCTTCTACACAGTGCAAAGGAGTCAACAGTAGAAGTGAGAGCAATTCTCTCCTGGGAAGGCTGTCCACCCTAGTGCTGCAGAGCTGTTGTGTGACAGCGTTAACCCTGACACAGCCCTTCCCAAGTTTACTCGAAGGTGTGTTAAGACCTTTTTATAAGGAGAAACCAAAGCAGAAACTTTTGGTCTGGGAGTTGCAAAAGGCCTCGGGGCCATAGGAGCCCACGTAGCAATAGGATGCCATGTAGCGGTCTTGAAGACCTCGGCACTGGTCCAGACCTCTTAGGAAAACAGTCTGAGCCCAGCCCCTGACACCTTGATGGCTCCACAAGAAGCTGTTAGCAGAGTTAAGGCTATGATTTGTCGGCTTGAGTTAGAAATGTGAATCAGTAAGTTACTTTTCCTTGGGGTTTTTGAGTGAAACAAGTGCAGGCATTTCTCAGGATAGAGGTTTTCTTTGAACATGAGCAGCGTTTCCCGTGTTGTGTCCGTGTCTGACTTGAATTCACTTTTCTTTTAAATGGTGATAGATGTTTTGTCTTTTCTCAGAGCACTTAACACGAGTCAGGTCAAAGCTCTCAGCGTCGATACGCTCCCGGGATCCCGGGACCCATACTCTTCCAGGCCATGAACCAGAGGAGAGATTGGCTGCTTCCTCAGTCACTGGTACATGTGGAAGGAGGTAAGGAGTTTGCAGGTGCCTTGCTGCTTCTGCAGGAAGGTGCTGTGGGGTAGGTGCAGGAGGAGGGCACACGGCCAGTCCTGGGGCAGAGCATCAAGTACGATGCTGGTTTCTGGAACTGTAGGATGGAACCATTTTCTTTGGTTTGCAGGGGATCGGGCACGGGCACTTTCTTGAATACAGTGTTCAGCTTTCTCATCTCTGCTTTCCATATGCCAACAGAGATGAATGATTTTTATCAGCGTATTTTCATGACTCTGTTTGCAAACCATCCAGTAGCCTGCTTGGAGCAAGTTTGTTCAGGAGAAAGGCAAGGAGGCTTTGAAGAACAAACGGTGTTTGAAAAACTTCCTCTTTTTATCTCGTGTTCTGCATGTGGGCTGAAGCAAGTCTAGTGACTCTGCTGAGTGGCTTTGTTGAGTTGGCATGTGATGAAGATGCTCAATAGTAGGCACCTCTGTTACCTGAGCTAAGAGATCTTGTTCGGGTGGTAAAAGCTTCCATCTGTCCCTGGTCACCTGGGGAGCGAGGCTTGAGAGGATCTGGGCTGTGCTGGTCATAGATGCTGCAGTTACGTAGGCCGATATCAGCGGGAGGGATTATTTCATGTAAGGTGCGGTGGAGACAGGGAGAAAGACTTGGTACTGAAAGAAGACTGGGCAATGGCAGTGGTTACTCAGATGCAGACAGCCCTCTGCCTTGGGAGGTGTTGGTTGCAGCACCTCTCAGCAGGGCAGGGCAGTGCTCCAAAGAGCCTAGAGCCAGCAGGAGTGACTTCAGTGCTGAGAAGTCGGGCAATGCAGCAATCAGATGATAACGTGGGAACCCACACAGAGGATGTCTTTGCGCGTGTGTTCTTCAGGTTATCAGGGCCAGACTCTGGATATGCTAGATTGTCCTCCTTCACAGAGTTCACAAACACTTTCTCCTAAGGAGGAGTGTTTCCTGAGCAGCAGCTTTGGCATCAAAAGCTGCTGTGTGCTCCTTCTAGGAGGTGGCTGCTGTGCTCCTACGAGATGGTAGCTCTCGGCTTCTGGATGGTGTGACTTCAGGTGGGGATGTGCCACTGTGATCGCTTGTGAACCTTCTGTTTTCAGGTGGTGAACAGAGAACTAGGGAAGATGCTTGTTACTGAGGACGATGTGTGCTGTGTGCACCAGTTTAAGAGGAAGCTCATGAAGCTGATGGGTGACATTCAACAAGCCTAGCTGGACTGGGAGCTTATGTAAGTGAGTGTCCCTCAGCCACCTGGGAACTGCTGGGCACACAGGGGAGGTCAGCAGTGCCTGCTGTGTCTTGATGGAGGTGCAGGTTAATGCTGGAGTGCAGGGGAAGGTGGCAGAGACTTCTCGGTGGCTCTTGCCTTCTGGGGCAGGCTGATGCTGGAATGGGCGGTGTTGGTTCAGTCCTGAGGTTTGGACCATGTCATCTTTGCTCCCTTATGAAGTCTCTCACAGTTTTACCACCCAGTGGGTTAACGCTTGGATGTCTGGGAGTGCTGCAGCATAGAAATCTGTGAGCCTGGTCAGGGATTACTTCTTGGATTGCCCCTTTGCCCTTCCTTGGTTGACATGAATGGACTTGTGGTCTTAGTTGCTTCAGATTCACTTTGGTTCCAGTTTCTTTGGTTTTTTCACCCTTTAAGCTACATTGGCCGGAAAAGGATGCGGGTGCAAGAGCCTGAGAAAGCAGTTCCCAGTGTCACGATTTTGGTGGAAGCTGATTACTCGTATTGGAGCCTGGGGTACGCAATCTCTTTCCAGGGGGCTCAGAAACTCATCAGAGCTGAGCCTTTCAGCAAGATGCTGCCTGTAGATGAATTTCTGCCAGTTATGTACAACAAGCACCCTGTGTAAGTAGTAAGTCTTTGTTGCTTATGTCGACCTGAGCTGGATCTTGCTAATGTCCTTAAGCCCGATCATGTTGGTGTGTCTCACTTCCGTGGCCTGGTTGGTGGGAGACAGGGCTACTCGCACTTTTCGGCTCTCTAGAGCAGAGCTCCTGAAACAGGTCAAAGGAGGTGGCAGACCTGCTGCAGCAGGCTTATTGTCCACAGGCCCTGAACCGAGTAAGGACCAGTGCTGAGACACTTGGCTGGCTCTGGTAATGGAGGTGTTGGTTGTGCAGGTTGTGTGTGGTTGTAAGACGGGAGGCTCTGGCTGTAGAGAGTCAGAAGTCTCCACTAGAACTCCACCCAGGAACTTCCTTCACTCCCTGGGATGTTTGCTTGATGGGTTGGCTTGTATCTCTCAGTTATAAGCAGTGGCACTGGTGACCGCTCACTCTGTTACTGGGGTGATTTTACTCTCCTCTTTAGAGTGAAGTACACGGAGTACTATGAGTCCAGAGACTGGAAAGCCTTTCCAGCAGAACCTCTGCTTGTTTACCCTACACCCTACGCAGGGCAGCCAGGCTACCTCAGCGACGCAGAGACCTCTACAGTCTGGGACAAGGAGGCTGTGTCAAGAGACTGGGACAGAACACAACCCGGAAATCCTGTCAGCATGGCAAGATCCACAGCCATGCCCAGAACAAGGATGCTCTGCCTTCCCAATCGCCTCTCAACGCGCCGTCCTCCAGGGATGAGCTATGGCTGCCAGCTTCCCGTGGGACTGTTGACAGCTGAACCTGCCTCACACTTTGGCTTTTCACTCTGGAAAGTTGTGGCCTCCTTCCTTCCCACTGCTTTCAATGGCAAAGCAAAGAGGTTGGACCTGCCAACTAACCAAGCCACTTGGGACTGGGTGGGAGATGAGGGAGGAAAAAGAACAAGTGTTCCAGAGTGGCAGAGAAAAGGCAGAGATGTTAACAAAAGCCCTCACAAGCTTTTGTAAATATCCCCAGCCTTGAATGATGTCTTTCTGTAGTTCTTCATGCAGAACACTGTCTTTATAAAGATTAATATAGAGAGGTGTAGCAGTGTTAGTACCTTTCCGGATAGCTGTAACTGGGCTGCTGTGTAAGTATAACTTCTTGTAGGTTTGCAGGCTTTTATAGCCCTGTTCACTGAGAGAAACTGCAGGCAAGCATTTGGGTTATTTGGTTTTGGTTTTGAAACTGATCCCTGTCAGAATCAAGATGGTTTCCAGAAGTGTTGGGTGCTCTGGAGCAGCACTCCTCTGCAGCCTCTTCTCCCTCATCGCATCTCAAAAGAAAGCTGTTGCTAGCTTCCCCTCCGCAGACTTCAAAACTTGCTAGATCCCATCAAAACAGGCCTCCCAGCCCAGAACTGGTGTCTTGGCATGTCTAATACTTGGAGGCTGGATGGGAAAGTGGAGGGTTTATCTCTGCACTGCTGAAGGGAGCACAGGTGGAGCTAGTCTGTGTCCTGTCCTGCTTCCTTCCCCCATCCCAATTTATTTCTTCAGGAAAACAAAGCCTGGAAAAGAACCTACTTGCAGGCCTGTTTAATTAAGCCATAAAGCCAAGCGTAGGACCTCTAGGAACTTAAAATCTAAACAGTGTGTTTACACGCTGCTTGCACTACCCTTGTAAAAACCAAACAACCTACAGAAATGTTAGTGTTGTCAACCACACTGCTCTCAACAGCCGTGACACAATTGTGCACTACAGCTCTATTAGGCACAGACCTCAAGCTGCAGACTGCTGTTGCAGTGGCTGGGATTGTTGGGTTGGTTGGTTTCTGGTGGTGTTTGTTTTTTTATGTTTTTAATAATTTGTGATCAGTGTTGTGCTTTCTGCTAAAGAAGACGTGCTATTGCCTGTCAGCCAGTCTGATAATACATGGAACCTGGTGCAAGATGAGCAGCTGTGTGTATTCTTCACGGGAAGGCCAGCTCAAGAGTCTTGCCTCTGTGTCACTCTACCGTGGAGTCACTGGCTGTATAAATGTGCCTGCTCCACAGCTACCACCTGGAAGCCACGTCCCTTCTGCTGTCCAGGCTGGAGCTGGTGCCCATGTGCCATGGAGACGTATGAAGAGCAGGTCTGCTGCGGGCTGCCACACACAGCCTGGGTCATTCCTTTCTGAGAAGCCCTCTTGCCTCCTCCTCCGATCTTGTTTCAGAAGTGGCAAGTCTGACCTGCTTGGAGCACGATGGCCATCCCAGAGATGTTGAACAGAGCGACGGAGGTGGCGTGAGGTGATAAACAAAACCCAAAACCAACACCAAACAAACAAAACCCCCCAACCTGACATGCACTAAGAAAGTCTAAGGCAAGAACACAGATTAACTCGAGGCAAATACCAGTGGAAAAACGTTTAATACGTATGTATAAAGATTGCAGGAAAGCAACTGAAAACATCTTTTTCCTGTGCAATGTAACGGAAAGTGTAAACTAGCCCTACCCTCTCAGAAAAAGCTAAATTAGCATTCTTGAACTATTTGGACTAGGAGCTACATGTTGGTACTTGTAAGTAGAAGTGGTAAATCTTATAGTAGTGCCAAACTTACTAACATATACTGTACTACTAATATAAATAAACTATACCAACTGTAGTGTGAAACCATGCTAAGTGTACCCTCTTATAGAATTGTAACATACATACTAATGCTAATGTAACTCGAAGACTTGTCAATAAGGGCTGCTTACGAAATATGTCCTGCCTATGGCTTTGAAAAATAAAATCTCTTTAACTATCCTATCCTATGCTACCCCATCCTATCCTGTCCTATCCTATCCTGTCCTATCCTATCCTATCCTGCCCTGTCCTATCATGACATTTTTCAAGTGAAATAAATAAAAATAAATAATAATAATTATAATAAATAAATAATAATAAATAATAACAAATTTTCCAAGGTGGCAGGAAAGAGCGCCCTCTTCATCCTTGTCCTGCCATGAGCTCTGCAGCAAAAGGGGAAAGAAAGAAATCAAGCTTCAGTTTCCCGAACAACACAAGTAACTATTTGACGAAATAGCTCTCCAAACTTTTCATTTACAAACACAACTTTCTTTTTCCCTTCCGCTCTGTTCCGTTTGGCTTTGGTTACAGACACATTGCACCTATGCCTTTTCTGGCCTAGCTACAGTATGCTTAAACAGTAGAAATCTCTGTTGACTATGAGGATTTTCATCTCTTGAGTTTTGATTCTAGGCTCTTTTTCTATTTGTTTGGGAGACGTGAGTCAGGTTCCCAACAGCAGAAAATAAACCATGGCACAGCCTGAAATCACTGTTAGATATTCAGCTTCTCAGGCCATAGGCTAAGATCCTTATTTCCGGACTAAGAATCATCTGATCCATGGCCACAACTGGTGAAATCCTCTTTACCAATGAAGAAAAGAGGAGGAGACAACACAAGGAGGGAGTAATTTAAGACTATCCAAGCAGACAACTTCAGCGTTTTGGTGGGTTTTAAACAGCGAGAGCAGGCAGTGCTGAAAGTTAATATGTCAGCAACGCACGTGAAATGCAGCTCCCGGGAGCAGGCTCCCAAGTCCATGAGCAGCCTTCAAAAGGCCACTGTGCCAGCTTTACTTACCCCTGGCAATGGTGGTTCTTCTTCGGAAGCGTTCTCAATCTGCGCACTTTCCAGGCTGTCATTTGAAAGAGCGCCGCCTTTGCCCTCCTCCTGAATAGTGCTCTGCCAGGAAAAGAGGAAAGAAAGAAAAATAAGGGAAAGGAACGTTTCCCCTCTTCTGCTAACCACAGACTATCCCAAATAAATTATATAAACACAACAACATTGACAGTTAGAGCCACCTCCTGTAGATCTGCCTCAAACTTCCACAGCAGCACCGATTGCGGGCAAGAGATGACAGAATCACTGAATGATCAAGGTTGAGATGACCTGAAGATCATCTAGTTCCAAGCCTCCCTGCCACAGGCAGGGACGCCACATGCTAGACCATGTCGCCCAAGGCTCTGTCCAGCCTGGCCTTCAGCACTGCCAGGGATGGAGCATTTATGCTTCTTTGGGCAGCCTCTTCCACTGCCTCACCACCCTCACGGTAAAGAACTTCTTCCTTATACCTAACCTGAACTTCCAACTGCTCAAGTTTAAAACCCTTGCCCCTTGTCCTATCGCTACAGTCGCTGCTGAAATGAGGAGTTTCGTATGCAACAAGATTTACCTAAGAATGTTTTTAAAAGTTATTCTGCAGTTGATATTTTCCTCTAGGATGAAATTTCAAAACAAAATGTTTGCAAAAACTTGCATTGACTTCCAAGGGATAAAAGAATAACATTCAGCTACCCAAATCCTCCTCATCTCCATACACGCACATCTATGTTGACTTAACTACCTACACTGCCAAAAACTTCATAGCCTCACTTGAATTGAAGATTACCTGGTCAGGCTATGAATCAGCATACTGCAACGTGTCATATCATATCGGTTGGGACAACCAAAGCCACTATCTGTCTCTGACATCAGTGCCCTTGCACTTTTTCATGACTTGTATCAATAATACAATGCAGTGCTTCCCTTCTTCCCTGCTCCAAAATGTAGAAAAGTTCCAACAACTCAGTTGAATTACCAAATACAAAACTTAGTCAGCTTTTATGAAGCAGTATCATTACAGTACTAGGGAAAGTCTTTTTCTGTTCAGTGGTTGTAAGTTTTTGTAACCGTAAAATTCTTAGGATGAAGAAAATAATAAAGGGGGGGAGGTGAAGCGCTGGAATGATCACAGAATCACAGAATAGTTAGGGTTGGAAAGGACCTTAAGATCTTCTCATTCCAACCCCCCTGCCATGGGCAGGGAAACCTCCCACTAAACCCTGCCACCCAAGGCTCTGTCCAACCTAGCCTTAAACACCACCAGGGATGGAGCATTCACAACTTCCCTGGGCAACCCATTCCAATGCCTCACCACCCTTACAGGAAAGAATTTATTCCTTATATCCAATCTAAACTTCACCTGTTTAAGTTTGAACCCGTTACCCCTTGTCCTGTCACCACAGTCCCTAATGAAGAGTCCCTCCCCAGCATCCCTATAGCCCCCAAATGAATTTTCTGGCCTTTTATGGGCCAGGGTATGGGTCTCAAATAACAGGAAGAATACTCTTCTTTAAATACAACATCAATTTGTTTTGTTCTTAACCAAATCCTCCACGTGAAGAGAGCCTTAATTTGCCCACAAAGCAGAGCATTCCGGCTCAATTATACCATCCCTGCCACAAAGGTGCTACCAAAGAAATGGAACCACTGAGGAAGAAAGCAGCAGGAAGCCAAAACTTTGATCTCTAATCCCAGCTTAACCATGACCATTTTGAGCTTAGAAAAATTATTTAGCCTACAATGCCTCAGTGCCGTATGGATGGGTATAATACTTTAAGTATTACCTCTTCTTTGTAAGTGCAATGCAAGTAAAGCTCAGCAATTACGCAATCAAGTTAATTCACCGGTTAATCGAACCCAAGGTGTGCTTTAAGAGTAAAATTATACTCTGCTAGTAAGCCAGGTAAGCTTGCCAAAGCTACAATGGTTAAGGTATTTTCCTATCTGCTCATGTTTCCAACCTCAAATTCAACAACTCAGTCATGCTTTCAACGCAAATCATCATTCATCATGCAAACATTTTTACCTAGCAAATATATTAATATTTCGTGGGTTTAGTTATACAATAACCCCCACCACATTAGCTCAATAGGCAGCCCATAAAAAGTACTTCAAGGCTGCAGTGCGTGTTGAGTGACATGCAAGCTCTGACGTCTCTCTAGAAACAGGTTAGCAACCTGCATCATTTCAGAAAAAAGCACTTCAAAACACATTGTTGGAAACCAGAGCAGACACCACCCCATGCTACTCTTTTTTTCAGCTCGGCACCAAAAATGGCAGAAAACCCAATAAGCGCTTGAAGTGGGAGAAGAGAAGGGAGGGGCCACACAACTGGAAAGAAAGAACAAGAGCTTGCCTTTGGGCAGGCTGGTGGCTCATAAGCCACCGCCTGCAGGCACAGCCTCCAAGATTCTCTCAGGACAGGAGGGTGCCTCCCTGGCAGGGAGTCCCAAAGGCTCCAAGGAGGTGGAAGAACCAGGAATGGACAAGTTATTCATAGAGCAAACGTTAGAGCACTTTATAAGTCTGACAGACGATGCACCAGTCCTCATTTATAACATCTATCGTAAGTGTTTTACTAAATGACTTGCCCTCAGTTAAAACATGAAGTCAGATAAAAACCTAAGTTATTTGTGGATTTTAAGCCAGGCAGCCACTAACACTCACTGGTTCAAGACCCCTTGATGACAGCAACCATTAAGTCACTGCCATCCGCTGTCTCTACAATAACAGATGAGAAATGAGCACAGGTTTTTCCTGACCACACCTGCACTTGGGAAAACATCAGAACTAACCCAGCCTGACATTCCCGGACTTCACAACAGGGAAGACAAGAATTAAACAGATCTCAACACCTACACCGCCGGGGGCCGCTACGGAGGCGGCCGCGCAGAGCCTGGAGGTGCCCGTGGAGCGGGCCCGGGCAGAGAGCGGCTCCGCTCCCAGCGCCGCCGCTCTCCCGCCGAACCGGCCGCCTCACACGGAGCTCCGCGGCGGCGGGGCCCCAGCGCGGGAAGCGCGGCCGGCGGCGGCCTGCACACAAAGTCCGCTCCGTGAGACAAAACCGTGAGGTAAACGAGAGCGGCGGCCAGAGCCGCGGTCGCTCCGCCGAGGACGCAGAGCCCCGCTCTTTGTTCGCCGCCGCGGGTATGCCCGGCCCGGCGCGGTGCGGCGCCGGGCCCTCACCTCACGGACATCCTGCAGGCACTCGAGTACGGCGAGGTTGTTGACCCAGCTGTGCTTGGAGCAGAGCCGCACCAGGTCCTCCCGGCACACCGCCTCCTCCGACAGCTTCCACCCGCTGCCCGAGCTGCCGGCGCGGGGACCTCGCGGGCCCGCCGCACCCGGCCCCGCCGCCTGCACTGCCGCGGCCGGGCCGCCACCGCCGCCGGGGACCGCGGGAGGAAAAGGAGGGCCGCCCGCCGCCCGCCGCGCCACCAGAGCCAGGAGCAGAAGAAGCACGGGGGCCCGGGCAGCTGCTCCGGACACGGCCACGGCCACGCAACGCCATTTGAATCCGCCACCTCCGGCGCAGCGCATGATGCCTCATTGCTGTTTATTCCCGGAGCAGGCTCCGAAGCCCATAAGCAGCTCTCCAAAATGCCACTGTGCCAGCTGCGCTTATCCCTAACGATGGTGTTTCTTTGTCAGGAGCGTTATGAATCAGTGCTCTTACCACGGTGATGTGCAAGAGAGTACCGTCTTCCTCCTCACCGGTGCTCTGCCAGGAAAAGGGGAAAGAAAGAAAAGCAAGAGAAAGGAACATTTTCCCCTCTGCTAAGCACAATCTATAACCAGGTGCTCTGCTGCTTTGTGCAGAGCTGAGGGCAGAAAATGGTCTGCACAAAGTAAACAGAGCAATCAAAGCAATACTTTTAGATTGAGGGAACACTGCAGGTATTCTTGGCAAGCTGTCCTTTCCATACCAAAATCATCAGGTCATAAGCTGAATGAAAAATTCATTCAGAAGGGAGATCTCCAGAAGCTTCCGAGGTTGAAGAGCACAATTGCTCCCCATCAGTTCTCCCAGGACATGGTCAAATGGAGCTGGCCTTGGCCTACAGCAAAGCTCCGGGACAAGCTGGTGATTTCAGCCAGGAGGAGACTTGGATCCTGAGGCAGACCCTGCACCAGCACAGCCCACATCTTGCTCAGCTGGTGGTTTAGCACGATGTTGGACCTGAACTGCCTATGAGTTGCATGAGGTTACCAGTCTTTCATGGTAATTCAAACAAGCTCCAAAAAAGGTATCTACAATCTCCCAAGGTAATGTTATTCAGGAACTTGTTTGTATAAAGGTGGTACAAAAGAGCTAGAAGAGGTCAAGAAGCAGTGTCCAAAGCATTCAGGTACTGCACAGTGCTTGAAACAAGACTGTGGTAGGGGATAGTGGCGTATTAACAAAGTGACAGTTGCTTCTCCTGTTGAGTTTGCTCTGTCTGTAAACAATGGGACTGTGTTCCTTTATCTTATGATTTCTTCACAGAGGAATAGGCAAGCGTGCACAGAAAGGAGAAGACAGGCAGATGGAGCTTCCCGAGTTTTTCAGTGAAAGGACTGATTTTCCCATCTTTTACACACACATGCATGCACACTTCCATTTAGTATCATCACTATTGCAACCAGCAAGTTTTCTGCCACAGCTTCTAGACTGCATCAGAAATTAGGTCCAACAGACATGAGAAAAAAAAAGTCTTATGGACATTGTGATAGAAATGGGTCATTTTGTTTGCATCAGCTGAATTAAGGGAAAGAAACCCCTCTTCCTGGTTTGTGAATCAAGCGGCTGTCACATACAAGTGCCACTCAAAAGGTGGCCTTCTCTTAGTTGTAGGCCTTTTTTTTCTCTGTTTTTTCTTGCACCTGAGGAAGCTGTAATCATTAGATTGGGCATGGCACAAACACATATTGGGTTGATATGGCAAAATTCTTGTTCTCCCCCATTGTTCTCCCGTCCCCATAAACAGGCTGATCCTCCATAAGGAGCTTTCTACTTTCACTATATTTACAAGTTTGTTACTGTTGTTTTGGTTACTTCCTACACAACCTTTCTCCTCATTCCCAAATTCCTTGCCACAGTTCATGTTCTTTTCAAGCAAGCTTCAGTTTCCATAAGAAGACAAATAACTATTTGATGAAATAGCTCTCCAAACTTTCCATTTACAAACATAACTTTCTTTTTTGCTTCTGCCCTGTTCCGTTTGGCTTTGGTTAGAGATACATTGCACCTATGCCTTTTCTGGCTCAGCTGCAGCATGCTTCAACAGTAGAAATCTCTGTTGACTATGAGGATTTTCATCTCTTTCATTTTGATTCTAGGCTCTTTTTCAGTAGTCCTTTGAAAAAGGAATATTTGTTTCCCTCCCCTGGAAGTCTGTAACGCTCTGGTGTCCTTTCAGCCAAGCAATCCCCAGAGGACTCTGGCCTTAAGAATCATGATGTACTGTCTATGACTTAGGATATTGGCAGTACTTCCCACTCTACCTGGGGCCTCCTGTTCCTCTGAGTAGAATTTTGCCAGCTAGCTCTGTATTTGTATCTAAGTAGTTCAAAGCCCAAGGACTGTGTCCCTCCCACCCACTGAGTTATAATCAGGTGTTGTGGCTTAAGTTTGACTCATTCGCTTCATGCATACAGAGTTTCCAGAAAGACTAAATGAACTTTCCATTTAAATGCTGTTCCCACAACAAATTGCTGAAGATCTGTCTCAAACTGCTGCCGCAGCAGCACCGATTCCAAAGCAGTGAGGACATTTTGTATCAGGTGGGGACTTGGCCTGACAAAGGTGAAGGCGATCCTTTATATGCATCAAGAAAAGAGGAGGAGTACACAGAAGGAGAGAGTTCTTTCAGATGATCCAGGCAGACAGCTTCAGTTGTCTGCAGTCCATGAGCAGCCTTCCAAAATGCCACTGTGCCACCTTTACTTATCCCTAGTGATGCTGTTTCTTTGGCAGAAGCCTCTTGCATCTGCGCTGTTTCCCAGGTGGCATAGGAAAGAACGCTCTCTTCATCCTCATCCTGAACTGAGCTCTGCAGGAAAAGGGGAAAGAAAGAAATCAAGCTGCAGTTTCCATAACAAGACTATTAGCTATTTGATTAAATAGCTCTCCAAACTTTCCATTTACAAACATAACTTTCTTTCTCCCTTCTGCTGTGTTTCACTCTGCTTTGGTTGCAGATATATTGCATGTTGCCTTTCTGGCCCTGCCATATACGGCTTAAAGAGTAGAAATGTCTGTTGACTATGAGGAAAGGGGGAAAAAAGAAAAAGAGTAAGGAAGGGAAGAGAAGGGGAAGGAAAGGGAGAGGAGGGGAGGTAAGGTAAGGGGAGAAGAGGAAGAGAAGAGGAGAGAAGAGAGAAGAGAAGAGAAGAGAGAAGAGAAGAGAAGAGAGAAGAGAGAAGAGAAGAGAAGAGAAGAGAAGAGAAGAGAAGAGAAGAGAAGAGAAGAGAAGAGAAGAGAAGAGAAGAGAAGAGAAGAGAAGAGAAGAGAAGAGAAGAGAAGAGAAGACAAAAAAAGGAGAGAAAACAAAAAAAGACACGACAAGAGAAGACAAGGAGAGAGAAGACAAGGGAAGACAAGGGAAGAGAAGGGAACAGAAGACAAGAGACACCAAGAGAAGCCAAGAGAGACAGACAGACAGGAGGGAAGGCAGGCAGGCAGGAAGGAAGGAAAGAGGGAGGGAGGGAGGGAAGAAAAGTAAGAGAAAGGAATATTTTCCCTCTTCTGCTAACCACCATCTATTGCAGAATCTCATTTGCCAGTTGCCGTGGGCTACTGACTCTACCTTTTTCCCAGTGCTCAAGTTACAGTAAGGCAGATTAGTCTTCTTTGTTTTTCCTCTTCATTAGATTTAAAGGGAAATAATTGAAGTGAAGCAGGAATTCAGCTTATCTATGGGCCTCTTGTTTTCTTCAATGCCACGTTCATTCTATCTCATTTCACACAATCCTACAAAGATTTCATTACCCTCTTCTAGCTCTGCTGCAGTGGTAGGCACCATTAAATCAGACTCCCCCTTCACAGCTTGCTTCTGAGCACTCTTTAGATTTCCGAGAATTGTAAAGAAATATCCCTGTGCAAGCATGTGATGGGTTTTCATCATACATACCACTCAAAGAATTAAAATTTGGGGGATTTACTAGTACCACAGCCTTGAACAGAGAGATCTGTGATTTAGAAAGGCTGTCTTTCAAGTGCAGTGCCATAAAATCCAGGCTTGGGGAGGCTGGGGCTTGGTTCTTTGAATTGCTTTGCTGTTTGTTTTTATCTCCTCCACCTCTGAAATGTCCCATAGTCAAATACAACAGTCTGTACACCAGTGAGTTGCCTGCTGCCGGCATCTCTCTGGTGAGGCTCTGATTTTTCTTCCGCAACATCCTTCAAGACACATGCATTTTAAGGAGAAATCCAGGAACTGTTTGAAGAAAGCAGAAAGGCAGTTTTGAAATGTGGATAGCACTACATTTGTTTTCGATGTCCACTGTATTTCTCTCCCTTTTGTGAAACACAGCAATTGGATACGATCATTACACAGATAAGGAGGATGCCCCGTGATGTTCATTGGATACAGTGCCAGCCACTCAGAACCAGTGGCATGGTTCCAGACACCCAAGCTCTCTTCCTAGCTCCTTTAAATTTCTGCTTTCTCTGACATTAGGGGAAGTATTGCTATTGCAGTGGCCTAAACCAGTAAGCTAGAAAGCATATCAACTTCTCCCTCTTGAGTGTGTTGCATATGTAAGTGCAGTGTTAAGACTGTCTCAGTCAGCACAGCTCTACAGTAAGAAAATGGGTGTTAAACATGTTTCTGGAAGTAATCTGTTTTGCTAGGGGAGCCACAACTGCTTTTACCAGCCAAAGTCATCTCCAGTCTTTTCCCCTTTATGTTTTTATAACTCTTGTCTTCCACCTGCTGCAAAATCTGAGCTTTCCAAAGCCCATATTCCTACCCTCCAGACCAGTCAAAGCGCTGCATTTTGACAGACAGAAAGACAGGAAGGGAGGGAGGAAGGGAGGGAGGGAGAGAGGGAGGGAGGAAAGGAGGAAAGGAAGAAAGGGAGGAGGGAAGGAGGGAGGGAGGGACTTAGGGAGGGAAAAGGAAAGAAAGAAAAAAAGAAAAGAAAGAGAAAGAAAGAAAGAAGAAAGAAAGAAGAAAGAAAAAGAAAGAAAGTCTTTCATTCAGGTATTTAATATTCACTTTGAAGATCCCTCAGAACTTGCTCTCCCACCACCTGTTTCCTTTATAATAGGGGGAATTACGGACACAAATACATGCGTGCGTTTGTGTGTGTACTTTTTCCGTAGGGCTGCTGCCTTTGAGCAACCTCACAAAGCTGTGTAACTTTCTAATAGGAAGAAATATCTAAGAGGATAATGTAGATAGCACAGGTCTACACAGCCTGAGTGTAACTTGAATCAACAGAAAATGTTTCTATCATTTTGAGAGGTGTTTTCACTTTGTGATTCAATATATTTGTTATTGTACTACAGGTTGTAAAGAATGGGGCAACTGAAGTCAATAATATGTCGCTCCCCACAGGAAACACAGGTTCCTTCCCATGTAACATCAATCCCGAATAAGCACAATGGTTAATCTTGTAGAAGCCAGCGTTTCTGTTCCTTTTTGACTCTTTCTGCTGTCACAGCTGTTATGTATCTGAGTAAAAACCCAGGGGCTGCTTCCCAGTGTGACTTTAAACACCCTTCAGTTCAGTAGAGGTGATCCCACTTGGGAACTCCAACATTCTTCCTGAGAGAAGAACCTGAGACTTACTCTAGGTTTTGAGAAGAATCCAAGTGACTTTCTTCTTTCGGACTTTCCAGTTATTGGTCGGTTGGTGTTTGAAAGGGTTCTTCTCCAGCTGTCCTTCCCTGTGTTCTCCTGACTCGGAGCAGGTTGTGCATTAGGGAATTATTTGCAGCTGCAGACCACTAACTCCCCATGTTTTAGCTCTTTAATTTTTGTGGGGGCTGTCCTCTAAGCTGTAAGTGCTAAGTCAGTGGGAAGAACCATAGTTAGCGAATATTTATGCTGCAGGAGTGCTGGAGGCTCCACTCAGTTCAAGGCTCTTGTGAACAAATTCTGGAGAATACCCAACAGCAGAGCAGAATCAAAGCCTGGCGGTGCTGATAGGAAGAGAGCTCTGTTCTTTTCACCTGCTTCCATAAACTGAATGTTTAATTCCTGTAGAGCATTATTACAGTTGCCAGAGGTGTAGCTGTTTATGTCAGCTGCATTTATAACGCTAGGGGCTGAAGGGCTGCAAGCGGTGCCCTTGTTTAAACCAGTTGCAGGAAGTGAGAGCCTTTAGAAACCAGGGATGCCTCCTGAAATGTGTGACAAGGCTTCCTGGGAGTGAGCGCCAGTGCCAGGATCTTCTGGGAGAGGAGCAAAGAGAGAAGACCCTGAGGAAGCAGCAGAGAGTTGCAGAAACTGGTAGCATGGCCCGGACATAAATCCCTGATCAAGAGCTCAGTCCCTTCTGACGGTCACAAAATGCCCTTTCCGGGTGGCGGTAAAGGCGAGGGACTTCGGAAGGTGTTTCTGCAGCTGCTTCCAAGCTCTCCTATGAATTCTGTTGACAAGTGTTGCTTGCTCCTTGCTCTGTGCTGATGCTGTAAATAAAGGCTTACGGGGCTGTAGTGGAAACCAGAATGTGATGTTTGAAGATAAATGGTTTGCTGTCACTTCCGTTTCAGGAGGGAGATACCTTGCTGAATTCTTCACTTGAAATGAATGTGATCTTTAAGCCCAAAGAAGCCAGAGTCTACCAAGAGACAGTCTACTGTGACGTCTCAGGTGCAGCTCCTTCCTCCTGCTCCTGTTCCCACAGAGGAGGCACAAACGCTCTTCCAGCCCGCTCAGATCTCATGTAGTTCCGGAGGGCTCAACAGGGCAGTGGTGGCACATGCTGCTGTCTCTGCGGTTCCCCATGGTCTCCTGTCCTAGGCCAGGGCTCAGGATGCCTGGCTCTGGCTTCCTGATCCCAGAAGAGGCAAAGCAGTGAAGGAATAAGCTTTCCTGCCATGGGTTTGCCAGCATTTGCAATGCAGCTTTAGTGAAGGAGCACCAGGCCCCTGTAGACCATTTACCTCCAAGATGAGTCTTTGTTGCGTGGCTTTCTTCTCCTCCTCGTGCTGCTCGCTTTGTGTGCAGAGTAGAATGGGATGGCAGCGAGACCCCAGCCAAAATTTGAGCCAGGATTCAGGCACCTTAGGCTGCTCCAGTGGCTGAGAGCAGCTTTCAGGCTGAAGATCTCGTGCTCTGTCATCTCTATGCAAATGTAAGGGAAAGAGCCCACCTTGGAGTTTAGCTGTAAGCCTTGAGGTCTCGGTTGCCTTTGCACCAAGGGATCTGCACGTTAGCAGTACATTTATGGCTTCTGTGATCTGCTCATTGAGAAGGCTGGCTTTCCATAACTGGAGAGAGACTCTTCATCGGGGTCTGGAGTGATAAGACAAGGGGTGATGGGTTCAAGCTTAAACAGGGGAGATATAATTTAGATATACAGAAGAAATCCTTTCCTGTGAGAGTGGTGAGGCACTGGAAGAGGCTACCCAAGGAAGTTGCTCCATCCCTGGCAGTGTTCAGGTTCAGGCCTTGACGGGACTTGGAGCAACCTGGTCTAGTGGAAGGTGTCCCTGTCCATGGCCGGGGGTTGGGACTGGATGATCCTAAGATCCTTTCCAATGCAAAGCATTCTGTGATTCTGAGACAGCAGCCTAGGGATTCAGTTAGAAATGAGAAACCAGCCCCAAGGCATATCTCGTGAGGGACGAGAAGGGTCCTATATCTTCTCCTGGAGCATGTAGAGCTGGTCCCATCCAGCCCAGGGAGCGGCAGCAGCACTGAGACAACCTGGAAACTGTCGGGGAGCAGAGGGAATTGCACTCACAGGGATTTCCCTCCACAGGCTGTGAGACCAGGGTGCCTCTGTGCATCAGAGGGGAAGGCGTCGGGCCCCAGGTGGAACTCAGCTGTGAGCAGCTGTGCATCAGAGGGGAAGGCGTCGGGCCCCAGGTGGAACTCAGCTGTGAGCAGCTGAGCATCGGGAAGGTGTTTGTCGGATCAAGCCACAGCTACAGGGTGAGCAAGACGGATCGCAGGGGATGGGGTGGATCCGGATGGCTCCTGGGCAGCAGTGAGCCTCGTGGAGCTGTGGGATGGGTCTGAATCAACTTGGTGGTGCTGAGCAGGTCCTTGGCACTGCCGGTCAAGTGGACTGCTCTGTGTCAGGGGAATAAACCCAGAGGGCCTCTGTTTGTGTGAAGTTATCACTGCTTTGCATGAAAAACCCCCGAGGCAGAACTTGTCTTGTTGTATTTGGCAGCAGCGCTCAGCATCTTCTGCCTTTCACAGATGTTAATTGCTAAATTTGAAAAGAAATGAGCCTTCCGTAAGCAAGGAGGGTTCCTCATGTGTTTCCATGTTGCTTTCTTGCTGCTGCTGCAGGTGCTCCTGCTCAACAGAGGAGTTATTGAGACTCCCTTCAGCGTGGTCTATCCGGAGAGAGCTGTGGGCTGCTGCTTCACCTTTACACCCCGGGAGGGCATGCTTTTGCCTTTCGAGCATCAGGTCATCTGGATCTCCTTCAATGCCACTGTCCTGGGGCAGTTCACAGAAGAATTCCAGTTCAGTGTGAAGGGATCCCCTGAGCCTCTGATGCTGACTGTGAGGTGAGGAGGGTTCTAAGAGCTTGCTGGTCACATCTGTAGCTCTCTCTGGGTAATCATCTCCCACCTACCTCATTTGCTGATGGAGCAGAGAAAGAAAAGGCTTGTCTGAGGTCTTAATCTTGGCTCTCATCCTGGCATCCCCACACTAAGAGCCCACACTAACCTTGACTCCAGTTTGACCCTGACTGCTTGCAACTACAGCAGCAAATGAAATGTAGTTGTCGGCAGGAGGGAGTCATGGAATAGTTTGGGTTGAACACACCATTTGCTGTGGTCCTTGGTTTTGAACTGAGAGGCGGAGCTGGCATTGATTGGCATCAACCATGAAATAAATCAGTGGGTGTTGTGCAGCTTCATGTGGTGATTCAAGTGGATGTTTTGAAGTCCTGGAGTCCGGAGCCTTAAAGTCTGGTGAATTTAAGGGCAGGTGAGGTGATGTGGTGGGTTCAGGTTTCATTATCCCTACAGCTGCTTGAAAGGAGGATGGAGCCAGGAGGTGGCTGGTCTCTTGTCCCAAGTAACAAGGGAAAGGACAAGAGGAAACAGCCTCAATCTGTGCGGGGGAGTTTCAGACTGGATGTTAGGGACAATTTTTCCCCAAAAGAGTGGTCAGGCATTGGAACAGGCTGCCCAGGGCAGTGGTGGAGTCACCGTCCCTGGAAGTGTTCCCGAACCATGTAGACGAGGCCCTTAGTGACATGGTTTGGTGGTGGCCTTGGTAGCGCCTGGGTGACAGTTGGACTTGATGATCTTAAAGGTCTTTTCCAAGGCAGATGATTTTAGGATTCTGTGTTGGCTGGTTCAAGACATGTTGCTCTTGGATGTGTCAGGGGGTGCACCGGTGATAAGCTGATGCTTTCCTCCAAGATTGAACTGTTCACTGTGTTGAATTGTTGCTGCTGTTGTCAAGGGATGTTTGGGGCTCCCCTGTCTTCATGTCTCAAAGTCCTGCCTCCATAATGATTGCGTGGATCAAGATCTTGTGAGAAAGGTGTTCCTGTACTCCATGGAAAGAGCAGTTCCAGCTAAGAAATGCCAAATCAGGAAACCTGTGGCTGGGAAGGGTAGTTACATTGACTCTGCTTTACTGGGGACACCCCTGTGTCCAACACATTACGGAATGGGAAACCGAGGCTAGGAACCATCACTTGTTTGGTGTCCTTCATCAGGCATCAGCAACTTGAGGGCATACCCTGCATGACACTGTGCCCCAAGCCCCACCAGCAGCTATGGGCTACTGAGCACTTTGCTTTGGCTGCCTCCTGTCCACCTGGATGCCGTGCTGAGCGTGAGGGTGAGGGGTTAATCTGAAACCCCCTGAGGTTCTCAGACCAGCTTTTACCCACCGGAATGGTAAGGAAAGCTGAAGGCTTTGCAGTTCTCTTTAACCAAGGCAATGTCTCCTCTGCCTTTGTCCTCACAGTGGCTGTGTCATTGGACCGGCGTTTCATTTCGATGTATCATGCCTCCGCTTTGGTGAAGTCTCCTTTGGTGAGTGTGCCCTGGTCTTGGGCTGCAGGGTGAGAGGCCTGAGCCTCACCCAAATGGAGCACTTGGCCAGAACAGCATTGTCACTTGTGTTCCTCCATAGCCACCTTCCACATGTTGAAACCAGGACCGCCAGCTGCTCAGGCGCTATTTTGCCATCATGAGATCAAACAGAAGCAGATAGAATGGCACAGAACCAATTGAATGGTTCAAATAGAACCAAAGGAGTAGAAAGTCAATGTTCTCTGGTGTCCCTCACAGTCAGTCCAGCCCCAATCTCCCAGTCTTTGCCAACAGAATGACTGTGAAAGTCCTTCTTGTCCTGGGACAACTGGAGAAGGGAGTTGAAGGCAAAGTTGTAGCTTGTCCTGGGTGAATGTTGCTGTTGTGAGGCAAGGGCACCATTTAGCCACCTGACCATTAGTGTGAGAAATTAGTGCTGTGAGGCCAACTCATTGTGAGCTCCCAGGTAGCATGCCCAAGCAGTAGCTCTGCATTGGGCACCTGTGTCTTCAGACATGGGCTCCTCCTTCCCCACCCAAAGGCCAGCTCTGCTGACAGAGCTGGTGGCTGTGCACCCAGAGCATCTCCACTGAGATGCAGATTCTGGTTCTTCATCTCAGTCTGACAAAGGGCTTCTCACTGAGATGGTCTAAAGTTTAAATGTGAACTCAACCCCCCAGATCAGCTGTGATTGTGTCAGTGGCTTCTATTATGGAAAGCAAGTACCAAAGCTGAAGCGATGTCAGCCTTTGTGGGGTAATGAAAGCCAGTGTGCAGCATGGCTGTGTGTCCTCCCTCCTTCAGGAGGGTGAGACACAAGTTCTGCTTGTTCTTGAGCAAGCATCAGGTTTGGCTCCAGTGAAATAGGCTGGGAGTTGTCACGGGCTCTTGGTTGTCTTGGTTGCCCCAAACGTCATCTCTTTGATGACAACATGCTGCTTTTATCTTTTGAAAACTGTGGGAGTGTTTGTGGAGTTCATGGGGACTTTTCTGGATTGACTTTTCGGAGTAAATGCTCTGGATGCACCGTCATCGTTGAGAAGGAATTGGTGCTGGTTTGGGGGAGGTGAGAGCTCCTCACAGTTAGAGAGAGACGCTTGTGGTGTTCAGCATGGCACAGCGTGGGCATTTCTGTGTGACCAGTGTTAAAGGGAACTTAATTGACGACGGCTTCCCCACAGAGCTTCTCAATCAGCTGTAATTGCCATTGAAAGGAGGCAAACTCCAAGCACAGTTTTATCACAGGAGGATGTCCACACCAGGAATCACAGGATAACAAACTCCTGTTGGTGTCCTTTTGCCAGGCTTTCCTCGCACCCTGTGCTGCCGCCTCACTAACACTTCCTCAGTGCCCTTCAGCTTCAACCTTCGCATTCCTGGCGACGGCTCGGGAGCGCCCAGCGTGACCAGTTTTGCTCAGGTGTCAGACAGCACTGGTCTGTCGTGGAGAAAGCAAGCCCGAGGTGCCAACAAGCCATCTGAGTTTACCATCAGGCCCTTCACAGGGACCATCTGCTCCAAGGGACACTTGGATATCCAGGTATGGGAAGAGCTCAGCCCTGTGTGCTTCAGAGGTGGAGCTGGAGCTTCAGTGATGTTGAGGGGGCTTCAGCACTGCTGGCTCTGAGCATCTGCGAGTAAGAGATCTGCACTAGTGTTGGGCTTTACATCTGCCCTGGCAACCGCAAAGTGTATTCAGTAATTCCACTATCGTCCAAAGACTTCTGTTACTGCCAGAGACTGTGCTCTACACATGAACCAGCGGAAGAATTAAGGCAAACATCATAGAATCCTGGCCTGTTTTGAGTTAGAAGGGACCTTACAGCTCATCCAGTTCCAACTCCCTGCCATTGGCAGGGACACCTTCCACCAGACAAGGTTGCTCCAGGCCACATCCAAACTGGCCTTGAACAGCGCCAGGGATGGGGCAGCCGCAACTTCTCTGGGCAGCCTGTTGCCAGGGCCTCAGCACCTGCACAGAGGAAAACTTCTTCCTGATATCTCATCTTCTTAATATCTACTAAATCCTCCCTTTTCTTGCTGTGGAACAAGATCTGGAGGGCACTGCATATGGACGGTGGCTTTTGGGAGGGACGAAGTATTTGATTCTCTTGTCTTCCAGGTCACGCTGTGCTCCAACACCGTGAAGAGATACAAGCTGGCCCTGGTGGTAGATGTGGATGGTGTTGGCAAAGAGGTGTTATCACTGCCTGTCAGAGCCAGGTACCAGCATTTCCCTTGCAGCCCATCTTCTTTGCCGGTGCACCTGCCACAAGCAAGTGGTGCTGCCTTGCGTAGAGCTGTCTGGCTCCAGCTCCAAATGAGGAGCGTTGCTCAATGAGCTAGTTCTGCCCAGCTAGACAGGAGAGCAACAGCGCATGGAAAGCAGTGCGTGATGAGCAGCACTTGTACTCTGGCACAGGCACAGCCCGGAGCCTTTTCCTACAGGGAACAGTGATTATATTCCTTATTGACCTGCTCTGGGGGGTTGAGGTGTAATGTTCCCAAAGGGCCGTCTCTCCTCCTTCCTGCAAGTGTTGGACTTGTGCTGGGCTGTGACCAGAATCCGACACCAGTTTGGGCCGCAGGGAGCAGCTGCTGCAAGCTGTTGTCTGTCTCAGTTACGGAAGGGGCGTGCGGATGGGCAAGGGCTTAGGGCAGGAGTGGTGAGGGAAAAGTAAAGGCGAGATCTTAGGAAAGACAAAGTAGTCCTTGGTGTGGAAGGTGAGCTCAGGTTTTTCTGCTTCCCTCTGGCTCTGTTGAGCATTGATATTCTCAGACTTAAGCTAAAAGTTGTTCTTGCTTCAGCCAGATTCAGGCCTGTTGTGCTGCGGTGGGTGTCAGCTCAATGACAAGAGGGATGCAGTTGACCGGTGCTGTTCCCTCTCCCAGGCAGAGTTGTGCAGTCAGTGCCTGGGCTGCAGCTGTGTAGAAGAAGTGCAAATGGGAGCAGCTGGTGTGTGGACCCATAGGGAAAGGACCAAGACAGCCCCAGGGCCTGGGAGAGGGTTATCACTCATGGCACAGGGCAGGTGGTGGCCTGTGCCCTCCGTTGCTGGGGTAAAGGGCTGGATTTCAGGCAGGGACACAGCAGTGTTTTCCCTGGGACACTGGAGCCTGGTGTTCCTGGAGCCTTGGCGAGCGCTGCTCCTCGGTAGGAAAGCTCCCTCAGAGCTCACACCTTGCTGGGACCGTTGGGAGGGTCCTTGCAAGCCTCCTGGGGCAAAGGAGGGGCAAAGCTGAGCTGGGACAGGGCACCGTGCTCTGCCTGGGCACTGGGCAGCTTTTGTGATGCTGAGTCTCAGGGTCCGCCCCTCTTTTGCAAGAGGTTGTTGGGTAAAAAGACATTAAAGGCTGTTTGTCACTGTAGGGGTGTTAAATGTCTACTCGGCTGTGACAAATGTGTCATGCTCCATTTGGTGCTCATTGAGAAGTAAGCAAGTAAGCAACACTGTCTCAGAATCTAACTCCCTTTTGCTCATCTCTCTGCCTAGATGTGTAATTCCCCTGCTGCGAGTGCTCCACCCTGCTGTGCTGTTTGGACGATGCTCTCTCAAAGTCCCTTATCAGCAGATGCTGACCCTTGTGAACGACAGCAACCTTCCAGGCTGCTACTGGGCTCTTCCTCAGGTTTGGCATCCCATCCTCCTCGTGCCTCCAATGTCGCCTAGGGGTTTGTTAGGTAAAAAGCAGGTTTGGTTAAGATGTTGCTGGTTTGTATTCAACCCTAAAGGTTTGCTGGGAACAGGAACCTACCTGAATATCAACTTCAGGGAGCAGCTTAAACTCTCCAGGAAGCAGATTATATTCTAGTTTTCGAGATGCTTTCAATGCAGGAGAACTTGTAGGGCTGTGAAAAGCTGCTGCAGGGAGGCTGCCAGCACAGGATGGGGGTTGTGGATGCAGCAGCTTTTGGAGCCCCTCAGGATGCTGAACCCATACAAGTCTTGCATCTTGAGTTGTGCCTTTCTGCTTTCTCCTAGGGATTTTTAGACGTGTGTGAGTTGCCGTTGTGGCAGATGTTAAAGAGTTGGAAGTTTCCTCAAAGGTCACTCTCAAGTCATGTTTGATTCTGTCCCTTATAGGAGAACAAGGCTGCTGCTGCTGTGTGGTACTCCAGCCCTGAGCCACGTGGGATTATCCAGCCTCACAGCTCAGTGGAGATCCCATTCACACTGGAAGTCAGGTGACGGGAAAGCAGGACACCGTTGCTGGTGTTGCAGTGTTTGGGAGTGAAGAATCCCCACTGGTGAGTGCTGGGGCAGACGTGTGCCTTTGTGCCTCTCATCTTGGTGGGATGTAAAGCGTACAGGGGTTCTTCCAGAGAAAATGATCTGTGGCTGCTGTCTACAAGGAAAGAAGGGATTCATGGCATAAGCAACACTAATGCCTGGAGAAGAGGGAGGCTGGTATCCCCTTAGGTGGTGTGTCTGACAGTTCCATGTGCCACTATGGAAGTATCTGACACAGCATTTAATTACGGGTATGTGAGACAGGATAACAAGCCTAATCTGAAACCCAGAGCAATCCCTGGCTCTTGTACTCTGCTGCATTTGTTACAGCTGAACAGCAGCTGCTGCTTCATTAGAACGTGTGTTGAGAAGCAGGCAGGGATACCCTGAATCCTGCTACATCCAGCGCTGTGTTGGAAACGGTGCCAAAGGGATGTTGTGTCCAGAGCTGGAATGCAGCTTTACTGAAAGTCAGGTCCATCATGCATGAGCAGCATCCGTCCATCAGATCTCCTTGCCAAAAGCCCCACCAAGAGCACCAGAGTTTCCACACCGCTTGCATCTGGAGCACCGAGACTTTGTTTGTCCACCAAGCTTGGAAGTGGATGAGGCAAAGCCTTCCTGGGCTGAAGCCTGCTAAAAGATGTTTGCAACAACAGCAATGACAACAAAATATAGACAAGAGGACGGTGTCTGTAGTCTCCGGGCTTCATCTGGCTGACACTGAGAAGAAATCTAGTTAATGAAAGTTTAATTTGAAATGCTAACTTTTGAAGCAGCTGTTTTAAAATGTCCTGTCAAATCTTGGAGCATGAAAGAGGATGTCAGAGGGTTGCTGGGAACCTGAAGCTTTCTGCAACGGAAAATAAGGCCGACATTTTGAAAGTGCTTGCAAGGATTTAAACTTTTCTTAAAGTGAACAGAAATGCTGCTACTAAATGCCCTGGATGCCCCCAAGTGTCTCCACTCCACCCTGTTGTGGGTATGCATGTAAACCAGTCAACAGGAAGGGCAGGCGGTGCTGGGAGGTCTGAAGTTTGATCACAGTTGCTCTTATGAGCAACTTGTATTTATATAGAAGGAATATTTCCCTTGAAGAGGAAAGTTTCTCTCCACTAGAATAACCAGTTGTTTAACTGTGAGCTGCTTTTGAAGTACTGGTTTCTTGCCCAGCTTTTACCCTTGGACTAGCAGTTTGTAGTTCCAAAGTTCACCTTAACTCAATCTTTTTGATGTGGAAGTGAACATGTCAATCTTTTGGCCAAAGGGTGAGCATTTCAGCTGGAGGATCGTGGCTGTCCCTAAAGACACAACACGTGGGACTGAGTGACCCTGTGTCCGGTCAGTCCATCCTCAAGGCACCGTGCTCGTGCTCGGCTGCTGCTCGCAGCCAGCAAATGCTGGTCAAAACCTGGCTGGGTGTTGCCTGCACAGATGGGAGTTTCTGGGTGTCATTTTCTCTAGGTCTTCCTTATGGCTTGAGTGCAGCTTCAGGAGTTCCCTGGTAGCTGACTCCTCCAGAGCTTTCCGGGCCAGCAGAACAGCCGCTGTGCTGTTACACATCCTGTGCTGGTGGGAAGTCCTAATGTGTGGATCATCTGATGCAAACCTGAGCTCAGGGGAGTGGCTGCTATATATTCTAGAAGGCAAGATATTGCAGCATCTCAGACTGGTTTGGGTTGAAAGGGACCTCAAAGCTCACCCAGACCCAACTCCCTGCCACGGGCAGGGACACCTTCCACTAGAGCAGGTAGCTCCAAGCCACATCCAAGCTGTCCTCGAACAGTGGCAGGGATGGGGCAGCCATAGCTCCTTTGGGCAGCCTGTGCCAGGGCCTCACCACTCCTCACAGGGAACAACTTCTTCCCAGGATCCCATCTTGATCTCCCCCCCGTCAATTTAGAGCCATTCTTCCTTGTTCGGTCCCCACAGGCCCTTGTCCAAAGCCCCTCTCCAGGTTCCTAGTTGGCCCCTTTAGGCACTGGAAGCTGCTTTAAGGTCTCCCCAGAGCCTTCTCTTCTTCAGGCTCTACAAGCCTGCTTAAGCTTTGGGGTGTTTGGAGCTGGGGAAATCCAGCCCGACTGGATAAATTCTCATTGGTTTTAGTGATGTGAGAAGAGGGTTTAGCAAAAGGATCCACATTCCTCCTCCGCTAGTCTGTGCCACTTCTGCGGGACCAAACTGCTGGGTCTCAGGCTGTCAAGAGAAAAAAGTACTGCTCGAATGATGCAATTAATAATTAATGTCTCGATGCAATAAGTAATTAATGCTAGGAATGCACACAAGCACAAATGAGAGGCAGCTAACTTGCGTGATCTCTACTCTGAAGAGCTTTGCTGCCATCCTATGGTGGTTTTCACAGGAGAAGCTTTGGGAAGGCTGGAGAAGTTGCTGTGCAGTGTGGCTGTGCAGCCGCAGCAGTGAGGCAGGGTGGTTTATGGCATGATGGAGCAGTACAAGGAGCAGGCGCAGGCACAGGGTAGAGGAAGGAGAGCTGACAGCATGCAGGAGGTGTGAAAAGCATGCATGGGAGATGAGGGTTCGGTATCCCCTCCTAATGGGATCTTGTGGCTTTCAGATCCGCAGGGACCACTCCAGATGCCACCTTTGCTCCAGCCTCACAGCACTGAAAGCTTCAAACAGTCAGAACTCCCGCAGCCTACGAGTACCCTTAGAGCTGTCCAGTCCTTCTAAACTTTCCCTATTGTTTTTTTCTCTTTCCTGCCTGCCTCCTGGAGCAGAAAATCCATTTACTGAGCACTGGAGAAGGACCAGTTGTCCACGTGCACCCAAGTGAGATAAATTTTGGCAGCATCCAAGTTCTAGAAGATGCTTCCCGAACCGTCCACCTCTCCAATCAGTCTGTCATCCCTGCATCCTTCTCGGCAAAGATGGTAAGTGTCTCTGGGGCTGTTTTCCAGTGCAGGTGACTGGCCCATAGCAGCCTGTGACTGGATTATTTATTTATATGCAACACTGCCACATCACTGTCTGAGAGAGAAAGCAAGATGTTCCATCCCAGTGCAGCAAGAGGAGCCTGGCTCTGGGGGTGGTTGTAGCTGGGGCAGCTGTCAGTATAACAGAGTTTGCAGAGATGTTGGAGCAGAAAGGAGTTAATTTCTGCAAGTTCTCCCTTTGTTTTGTGGAAGGCATTTAGCTGTGAGAGTCTTTTGTTTTGGAACTGAGAGGTCTGTCCTCAAGGTGCTTGCGGTGAAGTGGGTTTCACACCTCCTGGGGGTCAAACCAGCTGGGTTGTTGCTGGGAAATAGACTTGCAAGGGTTGTGTACCTACAGAGCCTGTGGGCTCCGTAGCATTGTAGAGCATGTGGCTGCAGAAAGAGGCTGTTTAATTCCTGGAGGCCGCATGGCAGGACAGGCTGCGGAGCAGAAGGAGGTCGTGTGATCCTCTGGCAGGAGCTGATGTGGCCAGGAAGGGCTCGTGTGCTGGGGCTGGAGGGTGCTCCCCACTGGAGGGGTGTCTGTGAGGGGCTTCAGAGGAGGTTTGTTCTTCTGCAGGCTGGGTGAAGTTCTGGAGCTGCTTCAGCCAGGCCTGTCGCTGGGGACTTGGCTGTGTCTGCGCATGAAGCATCCAGCAGTGTGTGAGAGCACAGACTCAGCCCCCTGGGCGAGGAGGAGGGGGTGAATTTCCCTCCTGCTGCTTTTCCAGCTGTTTGGGGGTTAAATGGAACCTCAAAGTGGGGGATTCCCAGGGCAGGTTTCTTTGCACCATAAAAATCTGCTCTCCATCTCTGCAAAGAGCAAGCACCCAGTGCCCTCAGCAGCTGCCTCCTTCAGTGCCCTTTCTAACTTGCTGGTAACCAAAGCAATTGTTACTCTGCTGGTCAGTTTGGTTTCCAAACATGTCCTATTGTGCTGTGCCTATTGGCAACTGAATTACAGAGGGTTAGAAGTCTTCAAGACAGCTGTGCTTCTAGAAGTAAGCTGAGAGCTTTTCCCAAAGGAAAAGCAGGAGGAGTTTGGTTATTAAATGTTGTGCTTGGCAGCAGCTGGCCAAGCCGTAGCCGTGTCCTGGAGAGCCCCGATGTGCAGAGTGGTGTTCCTGGTCTCCCCAGCCTGGCAGGGAGGGCAGATGCGATCACAGAGGGGTGGGCTGTGGACAGGGAACACAAATGGAAACAAGCCCTGCCCCTTGATTCCAGAAAACATCCCCTTGATGGTGCTCAGGCAGAGGCTAAACCACAGTGGTCCCCATGCTTGTGCAGAGGAGGTGCTGGTGCTGAGGAGCCAGGAGGAGGCCGGTTGGTGGTGGGAGCGTGTAGCCAGCCTCAGGCTGTGATCTCCACCTCCTGCAGGGCTCGGGGTGCTTTTGGGCTGTTTCCTGCCACTGGCTGTTTGTGTGGATGAGGAGCGGCTTTGAAATGAGGAGCAGAGGGTCCCCCCCACCAGGAATGCTGCACCACCCGGGACAGGGCTCTGCGCCCAGCTGGTGCTGGAGGGGGTTTATTTCCCCTTCATGAGCAGCCCCACGAGGACAGTGGGTCAGCCTGACAAGGCGGGAATGCTCTAGTTAGGGCTATGGCTTGATCAAGTGCAGCTGCATTTGTAATGTGGAGTTCTGCTTCCCCTGTCACTTGTGCAAGGCCAGAGTGACCAGATCACTTCAATGAATCAGGTATAAGTAACTTCAAGAGAAGTGATTGTGGTGTCTCCTCAGTCATCCCTTAGGGCAGCTATCCCTCCCTTCCTCCCTCTCTCCTTCCCTCCCTCCATCCCTTCGATGCACACTGGTGTCCATTGTAACCATATTGTGGAAGCTTTTATTCATGATGAACGTCTGTGCTGGGATAAGAGTCTGGTCGTCGTGGTGAACTTCTGAAGTGATGGATCCCAGCCCTTACTGGTTACTCAGGGACTCTGATGTCCAATAGCACAAGCTGCTACAGGGTCAGAAATAGCCACTGTCTTTGTGTATCCAGTGCATACAGCTATAGCATCATTTTCCGGGGCCCTCAAGGATAAGCAAGTAGCAGGAATGTTATCAGAGATTGAGTATTTGTCTTGAAAGTGGGGGGATTCTGTAGTGTGGCTCCAAGAGGTTTCTTGTGTCTGGGACACAGGCTGGATTGGGTGCAGGCAGAAGCTGACCTAGAAACCCAAGAGGATGTGTCTCGGCGAGCCTTGTGGCCCTGGCAGGTGTCCTGTTCAGCACTGCGCTGTGCTGCCCCTTGGAGCCAGAGCAGATGCTGACTGAAAGAATGAGGACAGGATGCAAATCCTCCTCCCCTGGCATGGGCTGTTGGCCTGGCCAGGCCCAGCAGGGCTGTGCTGGGTCACCCCAGGGTGTTGAAGGTCTGGCTCCGTCGAGACACCCGTCCTCATTCCTCAGGAATAGTTTCTGGGGTACAATTTTCTGCCCAGCTTGTTGCCGAGCTTTGATAAATGAGCTTTGTCAGAGAGCAGAGCTCTCAGGGCTCCTTTCCAAGCAAGCTGCCCTGTGTCAGCATGAATCAGAGAAGTTGTACATAAAAGTCAATGGAATCTTCACGCCCACTGTCTTGGTATGGACGTGTTGACTGGGCAGCCCTTGGCTGGTGGCAGCCAGGTCCGTGGTTTCCATCCTAAATGAGTGTTTGGTTGTCTTCCAGGCTGGCAAAAACTCGTGCTGGCGTATTGGACCCAGCCAAGGAGTGATCCCTGCCAAGGCCGAGGTGTCTTTGGCTGTGACGGCAAACTTGGATGACATGAAGCAATTCAAGGACGAGGTGGTGCTGTTGATTGAGAACAGTCGTGCCTACGTCATCCCTGTCCAGGCTGTTGGCATTGGCACCACGATTGTCATTGACAAACCCTTTGGCCCGGAGCTCAACCTGGGACCCTGCTTCAGGTAGGGAATCTCTCGGCTCCCGCTTCCCCATGGGCTCAGCAAGGAGGAGTTCTGCTGCAGTCCCTCAAGCTTCTTCAGTGCTCAAGGTCCTGGCTCTGCTTCCCTGAAGCCACAAGGATTCCTTTAGAAACATTTTATGGCCATTTGAAAGTCGTTAGCTACTCTGAAAAGCCACCAAGCTGGAAACCAGTTGCTAAATTGTTGCTGAATTGTCTTTAGTCATAATCCAGTTGTTTCCTGACTTTATCAAACAAAGATCTGGAGGAAAAGAGCAGGTCCTGGAAGCCTCCAGCTGGGAAATGCTGCATTACAAGCATGAACATCTTTGCAGTGATGTTGCTTGCTTTCCCATTCCCTCTGGAGTACAATCTCACAACAGCAGCAAGCCTGGGCAGTAGCTTGTTAGCAGCTCCTCGGCTGAATGAATGGTGCTGGTTTATTTCCCCTCTGCCCAGGAGCCCTGGAGGAGCAGCAGAAGTTCTTTGCCCTGTGTCACCCCCTGTTGGCTCCTGTACCCCACTGCATGCCCGGTTGCTCTTTATTAGACATGGTGGCTCTTTCCTGGTTTCTCCTGCCTGCTTGCCGAGGCACAGGCAAGCGAGGGTGAATAGAGGACCAGCTCTGGAAAGGGGAGGAAGTGTGGAAGTGCAGAAGTCTGCTGAGGTGGAGTGGGATAAATGAAGAGTCTTAATTGAAATTGCTGAGCTGGAAGGAGAAGATTCAGTGGTCCCAACGTGTGTGTCGGAAACCAGGCATGTTCTTAAAGACAGGAGAAAAAAGGCTGTTTGCCTTGTGTTGGAGGCCTCCTCAGACAGGAAGAACAGGGGTGCCTGTTCCTTTCTCTGGCTGCAAAGAGGGTCTGTGGTGCTCTGATACCTGAATTCTTGGGGTAGAAAGAGCAGGTTTACCCTACCTTAAGCACTTGGGATAGATTTTTGGGGATTAAATACGCACCCATGAGCGATCCACATAAGCAGGGACATTGCAGGGAGGTTGGTGCTTGTGCAGAGATTGCTATGCTCAGTGCAGCCACAAAGTGAAATACGACAGAAGGGACAGTGTCCCTGTGATTCATGTCGTTGTCCTCTGCCCCCCTTTATGACTTTTCCTGTAGGCTCAGTTAGGAGCTGTTGCCATTGCTGTCAGCTGCAGAGCTGCCACCAAAGGGTGGTACGTTGGGGGCCATGAGAGTTGGATGCTCCCTAAGAGACGCCTCAGAGGCATGAACAACAGCTCCCAAGGGGAAGGTGGAATGGCAGCGAGGCTGTTCCTCCACCCACTTGCAGCTGGGACAGGCTCTTCGTGAAGCTCTTCCTTGTTGGGTGCAAGCAGAGCAGCTGCTGGATGGTGACAAACCTAGGGGCAACCAAGGTCTGGCTTTTGGTGGAGCCTTGCGCTCGGTCAGCCTTCTTGGAGGTGGTTTTGTTGCCGAGTGTGCAGCCAGGTCGTGCCCTCAGGGTGCTGAAGCTGGGTGACCACTGGCAAATAGCAGCTCCCCTGCCATTTTGTGTCTCTGCTTCTCCTGTAGCCTGGATCCCTGCAGTTACCGCTTCAAGATGACAAACAAAGGGCGACGCACCCATCTGCTCTATTGGAGGGCAGAAGGTGGCACCACACTTCAACAGTGCAATCGTCTCCCTCCCATCAGTAACACCAAGGGCAAGGTTTCCTCCTGCGGCGCCGTGTTTACGCTTCAGCCACTGAGGACGGAGCTGATGCCCGGCCAGACAGCTGAGATGGTGCTGGAAGGCTGCTGCAGAACCCCTCAGGTGAGTTCCCCATCAGGACATTTCTGCAGCCCCTTGACATTTGCCTGAGCAAATGAGCAAGTGCTTTTGAGAACCTGGTTTCACGCCATAAGTTGCTGTGGCAGCACCAGCTGCTTTCCATGCTCACCACCACCAGTTGCTGAGGCTTTTTGAGTTCCATGGCTACCATGAAGTCAGCTTGCTGGTAGCCTGAAGGAACTGTCGCCCCAGGCTCTGTCCAGCCTGGCCTTGAACACTGCCAGGGATGGAGCATTCACCGCTGCTTTGGCAACCTGTGCCAGTGCCTCACCATCCTCACAGTAAAGAACCTCTTCCTTTTATCTAACGTGAACTTTCCCTGTTTGAGTTTAAATCCATTACCCCTTGTGCTGTTGCTGCAGTCGCTGCAGAATAGTCCCTGTCCAGCATCCTTGTAGGCTCCCTTCAGACAGCGGAAGGCTGCTCTGAGGTCTCCATGCAGTTTCTCTTCTCCAGGCTGAACAGCCCCAGTTTTCTCAGCTGGTCTTAAAGTTACAGGTAGGCTGGGAGCCCAGGCAGAAAGTAACTGAAGGAATGCCAAGTTGTCTGTGTGGGGAAGCAGCGAGTGAAACAAAACAGCCAGGAAGATAGGGAGTGTCTGCGAGCAGCCTTGATCTTCCTGTGTAGACAAACACGGGCCGGGAGCTTGTCTGGCACGGAGAGCAGGACAAGAGAAATGAAGCCAGTGTGCCAGCTCTAATGATCCGAATGACATCCGTCCACATGGGAAACTGTTCCAGGGATCATTAGAACTGACAGCTTGACTTGTGTCAGCATTTCCATCACCACTAACCCCAGCCCCACAGCGAGCCCCAGTGTTCCGAGGGCAGGCAGGTCTTGCAGCACCCTTGGGTGGCAGCTCAGAGGGGCAGATTTCAGCAGGGCCACTGAGTGTTCTCGTGCCTGGACCCTTCTTTCCAGGGGAAATCCAGCTCTGCAGAGGAGCTCCTATCTGACCCTGGTGTGCATTGCCTGGCTCCAGGAGCGCTGGCTCAAGTGTTTAAGTGGATGTGGAATAAATCTGCATTAAGCTCCTGCTGCTGCTAGAGTTTGAGAGGTGTTTTAAAGGATTGCCTCAGTGGTAGCTTGAGGAAGACTTGATTTCTCCCCTGGTTGACTCCAATGGGACTGTCCCTGCACAGTCCTGAGCCCATAAGGCTTTGCTGAAGGGGGGAAGAAGGAACCAGAAAGCAAATGAAGTGGTCAGGCCAGTGGTGAGGATGTCTTGCCTGGAAAGCCAAATGGGCGTCTATGAGCTCAGCTGTGGCTACCTGGCTCCTGCAGTCCAAGCCAAAACCCTGGGATTGGGTTTTCCACCTTCCCTGGGTCGTGAGAACTTCATACACTTGAGGTTGGTTAGAAGCCCGAGCCCCTGCACTGCATGTGCAGCACAGATGATTCTGAAGTCTGTAGGCTCTGAGGAGGAGTTGGGTTGTGGTGGCGTGTCAGAGGGAAGAGAGGAACAAAGGGAGGAATGTGGGGAAGTGAAACCATGAGGAATCAGGAAAAGAGTCTTGAATGTAAGAGCATCCAGCTTAAGTGGAGAGTTTTCGTGCCGAGTGGAAGGCATGTCTTTGCTGGGGAGGTTTGGTTTAAAACCAGCTCTAGGAGGACACAGTACATCCTAGGAAGGCAGGCTGGCTGTTTGGAGTTTTCCCGTGGATCCTTTCCACTAAACTTCCATGGGAGTGTTTGCTGACATTGATCCTTCTATCACCTGTTTCCCTTCATACAGTCTGGTTTGTTTTTTGAATGAGTTCTACAGCTTTCGGTAAGCATTTTGCTTGGCAGTGGGACAAACCAAACCAATAATCATTTGGGACAGGGATTGTTCTGACCGTTGTAGGAAGCACAAGACTCCTGAGGGCCTTTTGTGGCGGTTGGGTTGTAACATCAGGGACGTGTGAGTGCAGAACGAAGAGGATGCAGCATACAAAGAAGAGAGGGCTCCTGAGGAGACCAATGGCTGTAACTTCATGCAGTAACGGGGTCTGTGGGTGGGTGGCTCACAAATGCAGTGTGTTTTCTGGCCACCCTGATAACACCCACTGGGTGCCGTGTGACTCGCATGCAGGTGGTGAAGGAGAAGCTGCTGTGTCACGCCATCGTGGGCAAGGAGGGAGTGAAGAATCTGATCATGCAGGTGGACGTCACATGCGAGTTCATTGCTCCTGCTCTGCAAATATCCACCAGAGAAATCACTTTCCGGGTGGAGAAGGTGAGTCTCCGGATTGCATGGAGAGGAGGAAAGAGCTTAGGCTGAGCTTAGCTTTGAGGCTGCAACATCTCGTCACTGGAGCAGGGGCAGCAGGTTGAGGCCAGACTGTTGAGGTTTGGAGCTGGTTGCATGTGCACGGGAATGTTCAAAGCTGACCTCGGGCTGCTGCAGGCTGTCTGCTGCAGGCCATATCCTGCTTGCTTGTCTCCTCTGAGCAGCATCACTGCTTTACGAGCCTGGCAGAGCTGATAAGGTGGTAAGAAACTAGTGTATGTGAGTGGAAATGGCCTTGTGCCTTGTGCCTGTGCGTCCTCTCTCCCCAGAAGAGGACACACAGCCAGAGCCAGATTGGGTTCACTTTCTGGTTTGGATCTTGTTGAAGCAGCTGCCTCCTCTCGGGGCCTCTCCCTCATCTGTACGTGCGGCTGTTTCCCTGTCCCCTGGGCCATGCTGTGGGTTCTAAACGTGAAAGCATCTGATGCCGTTGGAGGAAAAACTTTCCAGAGGGGTAGAAACCAATCGAAAGAGTAAATAGAGATGGATGGGGTTGGAAAATTTGAAACGCATCTGAAGGGGAGGAGGCCCATGGCCACTTCAGGTTGTCTTTTTCTTGTCTCCTGTTTCTGTAGCACCCCAGTGATGTCCTGACTCTTCAGTACAAGCCTCTGTCTTTAAAGAATGTGTGCTCCCTGCCCCTCAGCATGGTCCTTGCCTTAGAGCAGCCCTTCTGCATCTGCACTGTGGACCAGCAGCCTCTCCCTGCAAATGCTCAGGTGAGCAGCCCTGGACCTTCTTGCTGCTGGGCTTTGAAGAGGGACGAATGTGGTGGCGTGTCTCTGTCGGGACGTCCTCCAGCAGGGAGGTGTGTCCTGTAGAGTCTGCAGTAAACTGGCCCAGGCTAAATCAGATCTAAAGGAGGTGCTGAAGGGAACAGAACGCCATCTGAATCGGGAAGACACATCCTGGCTTGAAGACAGGAGGAGGAGGGAGCGGGTAACTAGGTCTGGGCAAGCTGTAGGAAAGGTGTCTCCTGGAAAGCATCTCAGCTCTCTAACAGCCATCCTCAGATATCCTGGGGAAGAGCTTGCTGTCTTTGAGGGCAGCCCTGCCTTTGGGAAGGCACCAGCTGCTGCCTGGCTCCTGCCATGGTGTTGGTGGAAGGTGTCAGGCGTGGACTCTGTGGGGCACGTGTTGTTCTGTGTCCAGCCACTGTTTCTGCTCCCTGCCTGTGATCAGCCCCTGCACGGGTGAGGCTGCAAAGCCACTGCGCTTGTGGTGCAGGCTAAAGGAGTTCCTGCAGAGTCAGGGCGAAGGCCTGGATGGCAGAGTGCTGCTTTGGTTGTGCTTAGCACATGGCTTCTGCAGATGCAGAGTTCAGGAGTACAAGGTGGATTTCCTCATGTATTGGTGTAGAGCACAGGACCGTGAGTCTGGGATAGCTTCAGACAAAAGTGTGGAGCTTGGTCAGACACTGTGAAGAAAATGAAGGGTGAAGCGAGAAGCCCGTGTTGGGGTCACACGTTGAACATTTCCTCTTCATCTCCTTGCAGCCCATGAAGCTGAGGTCAGGGGAGGAACTTCAACTCTGCGTCAGATTTAACCCTGCTTATGAGGAGGATTTGCTTATCCGGGCAGCAGAGAAGGCTCTGAAGATCAAGTTCCTGGAGCATCCTCATGAAGAGCAGGTCACCGTTCGGGGAGAAGTCTACTTCCCGAATCTCCAGCTGCAGACCACGGCCCTGGACTTTGGCTGCATCTTGAATAACACCAAGGATGTGCGTTACATGGAGATGACCAACTGCAGCCCTTTGGTTGTCCGGTACCACTGGTCATTCCTGAAGGACAGCCAGGTGAACCCAGTGAGGTATGTGCACCTTTCCCTCTCCTGGAAGCTCTTCTTCCTGATGTCCTGTTTGTGCTTTGCAAAGCCCGAGGCTGTTTGCCTGATCTAACAAATTGTTTTCCACCTTCCCTTGAGGAAATCACACCTCCCAGCTGTGCTCAGCCAAGGTGCTCAGGGAATAGGTGTTTCTCAACCAGTTTGATTCTGGGAAGGAGACAGTGTTCTCCAGCCAAGCTGGGGCTGTAAGATGCTCCTGACCCTTTTGACGTAGCCATAAGCTGGAGTCCTGCTTTATCTCTGCAGCTACAAAGCCAAGCTTCGGCACTTGGATGAGCAGATGTAGAAGGTGGCCTCTTCTCCTTCCCTGCTAACCCCATCTGTTGTCATTTCATACTAAGATCCTGCCCAGGCACTGTGACCAGAGTGACACACTGCTGTCCCAGTCCCGTGCTCTGCTTTGCTGTAGCCCTGTATGGGTTGCTGGGGGCAGGAAGGCTGATGTAGAAAGCTGCTTTCTCAGACCTTCATGGCCTGAGGCAGGCACCCGCTTGAAGTGGGTGTTCGTCTGTTCAACTGCACGTCACATTTACGGAAGAGCTGTTTAGAGTTTTACAGAGGAATGGCAGGTTCTGCTGTTGGTTTCGGTCCAGCTGTAGATGCTGGAGGGAGCCCTTGTATGGACATCTCTGGAAAGGAGGACCATCCAGTGGTGGTCTGTTGTTTCGGAGCTCAAGGGCAATCTTGCAGTGGTGCTGAAGCACATCTAGAAACACATTCCTAGTGTTCCTCCTGCTGTGGCTTCCCTGCATAGTACAAAAGTCTGGTCTGGGCAGTTTGAAGGACAGTAGCAAATGGTTTTCCATGATGCCCTAGGAAACCCAGCAAAGTTCACCATGGGGCACTGATGTGCTGCTATTACAAATAAAAGAAATCATCAGGAAGCAGTTGTGTGAAGGGAATTGAGATCTGACTCAGGAGAGGTGACCTCTTGGGAAGTGGAGATGAGTTGTGGCTATTGGGAGGGCTTGGGGGAGATGACCAGGGCACTGGGGTGGCCCATTCTCAGCTGGGTCTTTACCACGTAACACCAAGTCTTTAGTGGGGGCCCTTCTTGATGCATGGCACCTTCAAGAGCAGACCCTAAAATGCAGAGGCAAGTCTGAAAAAGCATCTGGAGGGAGGTGAGCAGGGCTGGGAGCTGTGCTGGGAGCCCCCTGCCCTCTCCTGTAGCTGAGATCAGGCTTTAATTCTGAGCTAAAGGGAAAATCTAGTTTTGATTAGATAGATTTGATAGGAATCTTTCTAATGTAATAGATAATGTAGAGACGGATTTGGATTTGATAGAACAAAGCATGTGTTTTCTACTAGCAGAGAAGCAAGCGCGTCACGTCGAAGCCTGTGTGGACTTAATTTCCTCTGCGGCCACTTGTGGCCAGTGGCCTGTTTATCTTTACTCTTAGTTTTGATTAGAACCAGTTTAGGTGTTAGGACACGGGAATGTGAGTCAGTTTTCAGCTGTTAATTGCCCTGCCTCTGCTTGAATTGGCTTTGCTGGGCCTGAGCCTGCAGGTGCTTATTTTGTGGTGGGTGCTGAGTCGTTGCATTGTTGGCAGGAGGGGGTCCTGAGCACCTGGGCAGGACACAGCCTCTGTCCTGCCCCCTGCCGAGGGGTGTCCACCCCTCCAGAGGGTTTGCACAGCCCCTTGGCTGCTCCTTAGTGCTGTGGACATGACAAGAGCTCCTCTGCTGCTCTGCATGGTCATTAAGCAGTGTTGTGCCCTGTCTGGGTCGCTCAGCAGACACCGTGTGATGCTCTGTGCCAGAGCTGGAAATGAAGATGGTCTCCAAGGTGTTACCACCTCAAATTGCTCATTAGGAGCCTGCAGAAGGGCAGCGTGTCAGATGTTATTTCTGGTCCACACTAAGCACTGTTGGTATTCTAAATTGTCAGTTCTAACTCAGTCTGACATGGAGGGAATCGAACATCAGGTCTCATGAAGGTGAGATCAATAGAATGGAACTTTCCCTACCTCTAACCTTGCTGGAGCTGGTCATCAGAGGCTTCCAGGATCAGTTACACACATTTATTTTGGTCAGGAGAGGAAAATGCTGTTTCTCTGCCTCGACAAGACTTCATGTGCTTACATTTTTTCCTTCTAATTGTCCAACCCATCATTTCCTCCTTGCTCTTTGGTCATTGCTGCTCCTTTGGGCAGAGTGATCATATGAGCAACACAGTCCAGCTGTTGCTGTGTGGTTGGACATACCCAGTGCACACCAACCTGTGCCCCTTCTCTGACTTCTGAGCCAGGAATCTCTCATGGTTACCCTTCTTGTAGACCCATGTTGTTGGAGACAAACCCTAACCCTCACCCCTTAGACCTCTGAGAGCTCAAAACTGAGCTAAGCCTTTGCACCGAGGTGTTTTCTCCAGTGACGGAATGGATCTTCAGCATCACTCAGCAGGAGATGGTAGATCTGGAGGCAAGCAGTTGCCAGCTGCCTGCACTGCTGCTATACCAGTGTCATCCCCATGCGTTGACCTGCTCCATCCCAGTTTTGGAGCTCATTACTGAGCTCACATCACTGATGCCCAGCCAGGGGTCCCACCCTGCCAAGGAGCTGCAGTGCAGACTTCCCTCCCTCCCTCCCTCCCTCCCTCCCTCCCTCCCACTGCAAGGTCTCTGAGCAAAGTTCTGTCTTTTTCCAGGTTCATGGAGACGGAGCCTCTCGCCTTGGGTGTGGAGGAGGTGAGTGGGAATCTGTCTCACTTGCACATTTCCAGTGTAGCAAGCAGTTATGTACCCCCACTCCCACTGGTGTCCTGGGTGCTGCTCCCAGAGTGGCCTCGTGTCCTAACAAGCACATCGCTGGTCATTGGAGAGGCCACATGGGAGGTGCGGTAGGGCTGGTGAAGAGCACTCCTTGTGCAGCACCTACGGAGGACATTATCCATCTTGGTCCTCCTCAAGTGGTGGGTAGGAAATTCCTGCAGCAGTGTTTGCTGCAGCATCTGGAGAGAGCAGGATGTGAATCAGAAACAGGGAAAAGCATCAGGAGTGCGAGGAGCTGGGCTGGATCCTGCCCCCACCTCCACCGGCTCTCAGCTCCCAGTCTCGTGTTCTGAGGGCAGGAAACGGTGTTTTTGAAGGCAAGCTCTGCAGCAGAGAGAATTTCCTGCTGCCAGGAGACACCACGAATGAATGTAGTGTATTAGCTAATGCGTTAATTAGGACTGTGGGAGAAGGTTTTCCCCATGGTCTCTCCGTTGGTAAGTGGAATGGCTGGAGGGTGAGATCAGGATGATGTTGCCTGTGTTTGAGGAAGAGGCCCCTCCAGCCATGTCTGTCCTTTGGCCCAAGCCGAGGCTGCTGTTCCGCATCAATTCGCATGCTCCACGTGTGGACCTCTCCTGCCTGCTTGCAGGTTTTCGATATCCTGCCGCTGCACGGTGAGCTGCAGCCGGGCCAGAGCCAGCACGTCGCCTTCTCCTTCTTCGGCCACGCCAACACCGTCACCCAGGTCAGGGCGCTGTGCAGGGTGGAGGGAGGCCCGAGCTACGAGGTGGCTCTGCGTGGGGAGGCCTCGCACATCAGCTACCTCCTGGACACCAGCGAGATTGACTGCGGGCTGCAGGTACCGCATGCTGCTCGTCAGAGCTCCTTGTCTGCAACCACAACTGGTGGGTTGCTGCCCACGCGGGTCAAGGGCTCTGCCCCCTTCCCAGCTGCTTTGCTGGCTCTGTGGCTTGGAAGTCCAACATTTGGGTGATACCTTCCAGCTGGTGTTTAGTGGCAATCTCCACCCCAGCCCAGCCCAAAGTTGGGAATCCCTCCTCTTGGAGGTAACTAATGCTGCCTCCTGGGGCAGGCAGGATCCCAGTGGTGATCTCCAGAGGGATGTGTCCCTCAGATATCCATCCGCTGATGTGCTTCTAAAGCCAGTGGTCCAAGGAGGTGCTCTCTTTTAATGCTCCTGATTCACCAGCCAAGGAGGAAGCCGACTTGGGCTTCCAGTCACCGTAGCTGGATAGAATGTCCCAGAATAACCCTCACTGTACTTCTTTGCAGTTACAACCCCCACGGCTGTTTCCAGCTGTTGGCCCTGTGTGCATTGCCCTGTCTCCCTCCCTTTGGGCTTGTATCATGCTCACAAGTACTTGTGTGCAGGTGCCTTTTCTCCTGAAATGCCTCCGTGCCTCCTCCTGTGTTTCAGCTCGCTCGCTGTTGGGTGACACCTTCAAGTGCAGAGGGCTTGTGTCCCCTACTTGGTTTATTCCTGATCTTTCCATGGTTGTTGCAGCTCTGCCACAAATACCTGTTCCTGTGTAGGGCTCAGAGATAGTGTGTGGCCACGGGTTCCCCAGGTTAACCCAGAGCCGAGTGCCCATCTCTCCTGTGCGCTCCCTGCTTCTGGGCTGTGTTCCTTTGCTTTCAACCCAATGGAGGAGGAATGAACTTCTCAGCAGCAGACGTGTGCCTGTGACTTCCTGCTCTTCTGTCCTCTCCTCAGATGTTTAACAAAGTCACGGAAGCAGCGGTGACCCTGCAGAACAGCGGGAGGCTGGGATTTGCCTTTGTGGTGCTGAGCCCTGGCACAGGCACTGCAGCCAGCCCTCTCCCTGGCGTGCCCCTGGTCATGCCCAACACGGTGAGTAGCACAAGGGCTTCACCCGGCCTGTGTCAGGCTGCCCAGGAGGGAGTTTTGGGGGAAAAAAGGGAAAAGGAACACACAACCCCCATCCAAAACCAGCCAGGAGAGACAGGGCCGTGAGCAATTGCTGCAAAGGCAGAGGAGGTCCATTGAGCACAATCCTAATGGAGGCGCTGACTGGCCTTGGCCACTGGTGGCCCTGCTGTCCTACAGCAACCACCAGTGGGAGGCACGAGTGCTCCCGGAGCTCTTTGGAGCTGAGCGCTGAGCTCTGGGGTTGTGCCATCACTGGAGCATCCCGCCATCACAGCTTGTCATCCTGCCTGGGTGTCTTAGAGCTGGAGCAGTGTTGCTGACTTGGTGCCCTTTTGCAATGGGAAGAGGAAGCCAAAGGGCCAAGCGGCTTCCACCTTCCTCAGTGGCTGTCCGTCTGAGGGATGACAAGCTGATGTCCTCTCCTGCAGGCTGCTGCCAGGAGCTGCTGGCCCTGCTGGAAGCACCGGCCCTTTGGTGCTCTTCCAGAGCAGCTGGTAAAAGAGCTTTGGTTTGTTGTGCCTGGCTCTGGCTAGCAGGAGGTAAACCCTGTCAGCAGAAGAGCTGTGCTCCTGCTGAGCAGAGGGCAGCCTGTGCTGCAGAGTGCAGCCTTGCGAGGCCTCTGAAGGACATGCTGCATCTTGGTGTAGGAAACTGGGGCGTTTGGGTACAAGAAAGCTGGAGGTGGTAATGTCTGATGTTTCCTTATGTATGAGAACCTGCCTTGTCTTAGCGTGTCTGTCATGTGAGCCATCCCTCCACTGAATCCTCTTTGGTACACTACCTCCCTCTTGTTCTGTGCCCTGCAGGGCTACGTTGGACCTGGCAAGCAGCAAGTGCTGAAAGTCTGTTACCTGCCAGGAGTGCCTGGAGTCTTCTGCAGGGCTTTCCAGATCCAAGTGGGTCACCTGGAGCCAGAAAAAGTCTCTGTGAAAGGAGAAGGGACCTTTCCCAGGATCCACTTGGACCTGCCCAGGAACATCAAAGGTGAGCACTGCCTGTCTGCTCTCCAGGAGGGTCCACTGGCTTTCCCCCATGCCATATGCCCATAGGGCAGCTCACAGCCACCTCCACCAGGCCTGGAGGTTTCAGGGCTGTCAGACAAACTCAGCTGTCTGGTTGCTTGCTTAGCCTCTGGCAGATGAGCCCATGTGGGCTTTGCTGCAGGAACCATCCTGCACAGCTTGCCGGTGTATGCCAGAGGTCTGGGGAGATGATGGCTGGGCAGAAAAGCTTGGGAAAGCTGCAATAGAGGCTGGCAGGGATTTTGGCAGGGTTGGGTTTGCATCACGTTGTGGGGCTGAGATGTTCCTGTGCGGCGAGAAAGATTGGGGGGGGGGGGGGTGAGAAGCAGCAGGATCTCCTTTCCCTGCACTGCTGGAGCAGTTTGTGTCTGGGTGTCGGGGGAATGGGGCTTCCAGTCTTCCATGGGATTTGTGCTGCCCCACTGCCATTGGTGTTCTGTGCTTTCAGGCAACGCAAAATATGAGAAGATCCTGGAAAAGGCCAAAGAGAAGCTGGACAAAGGCAGCCAGAGAGACGAGGCCATTGCTCTGGGGGAGGCCGCGGCAGCCAAGCCCCACATGGATGACTTGGGCACCATGGTGAGTAGAGCTGCTGCCCCGTCCTGCACATGCCACCCTCCTGTGTGTCACTGGAGCCCCTGCGCCCTGTGGCTGTTGCCCAGGGCCCTGCTGGCACTGGGCACCTGCCTGCACACCCCTGGCCACAGACTGTGTGAGCTCAGCGTGCCCCATGGGCTGCCCAGCTCTGGGAGTTGTCTCTTCTGGAGATGCACCAGCTCCTGACTCCCCCAGGGAGATGCTAAAGGCTGTGCTCAAGCAGTTGGGTTTATGGTGCTCACAGGTTGGTGCTGGGGGGGTTGTTGCTCACAGGCCAAGCCCTGCCAGGTTTACAGAGCTTAAAGCAGCAGCCTGAATGCACCCTGAGGCTGTTCTGTGTCTCCAAGAGGCTCCAGCTCTCTCCTGGGTCCCTTTCCAGGAGAGCTTTTATCCAAGCTGCTTTGGCACTGACGGGGGGCAGGGAAATGCTTGGAGCTTTGGAAGGTTTCTGGCTTGTCTGTCTGTCTGTCTGTCTGTCCGGATCAGCTTTGATAACCGGGCAGGCAGAGATGCTGGAGTTCATTTCTTTGGAGATATGATCCTGACTGAGAGAGCAGGAAGCGTCCCAGACAGTGAGCAGTGAGCCAGAATGACTCCATCGCCCCTCTCAACAAGAGCAGGGTGGGATCCTCCACCTGAGACAAGCTCGTGCCTTGGGAAGGACCTTTGCTAACCAGCCCCTGTCTTTACTTTCCTCAGTGGGATGCTCAGCTGCAGATGCAGATGGAGGAGATGCTGATTGAGGAACATGCCTTGGAGCAGCAGAAAGCTCTTACCTCCTGTCCCCCAGAGGACACTGCCTTTCACCAGTGTGTACATCAGAGGCTTCTCAAGTTAGTAAGAACTCCTGTAACCTGTCTCCGGGGGCCCCGAGAGTAACAGCCAGCAGTGCAGCCCTGCTGCTGAGAGCTCCTTGTGTCTCAGAGCTGGGAATAGCTGAAGACTCCAGAAAGGGCCTGATGCTGAGAGCTATGATGTGCTCCCTGTGAGCAGCTCGGTGTCCTCACTTGCACAGTGCTACCCTGAGCTTTGGAGGTGCTCCACTCCCCACAGTTGCTGGGTTCTGTTGTCAGAGCTGAGGGGGTGCAGACCATCAAGCCCTTCCAGACTGCACAGACACCACCCCTGCTGACCAGCTCGGAAAGGGGCAACTGAAAGCTGGCATCTTTGTGGCAAGAAACAGACCCCACTGAGCAGGAAGAGCAGGGAATGGGACAGATCCCTTATGTGCTTTTCCAAGTGGGATTGCCTTCAAAAAGACCTTCGCAGCAATCCTGTAGGTGTCGATTACTGCATTCGATACTGTCAAGTGCTGCTCTGGGGACAGATCTGGTTGCAGAGGAGTGGAGGTATCCTCTGCAAGCAAATCCTATGGCAAGGTCCTGAAGCAGTTTCAGGCTTGGGCTGTACAGCAGCTTAGCAATTTCATTGAGGCCAGTGGAGAAGCAGTGGAGTTCTCTGCAATGGCTTTTCACAGCAGAGGAACTGTGTCCAGTACCCACTTTAAACTCACTCTAAGATCCTGATAGGATGATAAGTGATAGGTGGCTGATAAATCCTAGGCCCTGCACTCCCCATGACTTACCCAGGTCTTATTAGTGGGTGCTCAGGCCTTGGGTTTCCTGGGCTTGGGTTGAGCTATCACAGCAGTGAATACAGAATTATCCACTCCATTTGCTTCCCCCCCTCTTGGAAATGGAGCCGTGCTGGGATTTACAGTGTCCTCACTCCTCCTTTCAGAGCTGAGCTGCCCGAATACATCCTGGACTTTGGCTATGTCGCTCCCGGTGACATCCACACACACATCGTGAAGATCACCAACACCGGACGCTACCCTGCATCTTTCCACGCCGATGGCTACGTCCTGTATAACACAGGTAACCAGTGGTGGAGAGGCTTCACGGGGGCTTGAAAGAGCTGTCTCTGACACATCAGCTGAAGCCATTGGACATGGGGAGATTTGAGTACTTCCTTGGCGAACTTTTTCCTCCTCAGTACGCACCTGCTCGGTGCCCTGTTCAAGAGCCTGAATTCTGGCGAGCAGTGCCCAGTGACCTGGTCTGCCTGTGGCTGCCCTAAAAACTCATGGCAGGGGCCAGATGGGCTGATCACCGTGATCGCTTCTGATCATCTTCTGCTCCTGGCTCCCATGGGCATCTTCTGAGTCTCTTCGTGCACTCTGAGGTTTTGTGTTGCAAACAGATGGACCCTCTGTGTTTCGGAAGTGCTTTGTTTAGAGCTCATAGCGCCAGAGCACTTCTGCTCAGCCTTTCTTGAAGGGCCTGGGGGATGCTCTGCTGTATCGAAATAGGCTTCGCAAAGAGGCCTTGAGGAAAGGCTGCATCTCCATCCCATGGTGACTGCTGTCTCTGAGGGGTGGCCAGGCGTCTCTTCGAAGCTGCTGTCCAGGGACACCACAGCATTTGGTATCTTAGTTGGGAATTCTCCTTTGGAGAGGTCTGTGCGTCCTTCCCTGAAATGCCTGATGAAGGAATTGGTGGAGCTGCTCAACCAATGTGATTCATTTTTACCATGCAAGCCCTGGATGCTGGCTGTGAAAATCCTTTTGCCCTGGGCAGTGACAAGGGCAGAAGAGCATCTTCTCTGGAGGTGCAAAGGGGTCTTTCAGAGAACTGGCAGCCAGGACACCCCTGTGGCCTTACCGTGCTTCTGACCCATTTCCTGTTGCTTGCGTATCTCAGCTGCTTTATTTTCCTGTGTTCAGGCTGCAGCGTGTGCCTGGACCGTGTGAAGCTCCTGCGCTACCGTGAGACCAAGACATGTGAAGTGCGCTTTGACCCACAGAGTGCCAGCCTGCCCCTGGGAAAGGTGGATGTGGTCCTGCCCATCGAGGTACTGCAGTTTGTGGGGCAGGCAGGAGGTGGGACACAGCAGCGAGTGTCAGCCGGGCTCTCAACTGGATGCTCTGTCCTTCTCTAGGTCACAAGAGGCCCCACGTTCCAGGTCCTTCTCCGTGCCATCGTGGCTGAGCCGTCCCTCTGCCTCTCCAGGGACAGGCTGGAGTTCTCTGCTGTCCAGTGTGGGCAGTGCCAGGAAGAAACCATCCAGCTCCACAACACGTTCCAGGTCCCCTGTAAATGGTCCATCAGCATGAATGCGCATGTTGAGGAGGTAAAGCACAGACAATGTGTAACACACAACTTCTCGGTTGGGTTTCCTTTGCCTCTCTTGCCTTTTCTGCCCCTCTGGCTGCCTGAGCGCTTGGGCTGCAGCTTGCTTGAGGAAGCTTTTGAGGGTACAGAGCAAGGCTGGTTCACCTGGGCCTGTTCACTAGCTGATGCTTCACTTCTCTGCCGTCTTCACCCGTTCCTCCTCCTCTGAGGACACTGCCTCCCCATTTCCTGCCCTGCCTACATGTTTGCCCTCCAATTCTAGGCAGTGGTGGCCATGTCTGGGTGGGATGAGGGTGCTCCCTGCACCGTGCCAGCATCTCAGAGCACTGCAGGAACGGAGGGTCTGTCCTCACAGACCAAGGAGACCTCACGCGACTGGTTTCTGTGCTCAGGTGGACAAACATCTGCCAGCGAGCGAGCATGAGAAGCTGCTGGAGGAGATGAAGTGCGCGCCCTGTGTCTTTGAGGTGCTGCCCTCAGCTGGAAGCCTCGCTCCAGGAGAGCAGTGCCATGTCCAAGTCCGTTTTTCACCCATGGAAGAGGTGAGATTGGTGGGTGTCACCCCCAGGAGGTCTGGCAGGGCAGCGTGGTAAGGGGAGCCCTGTGGAGGGAGCGGGAGATGAGCTCTGCCTCCACGTGGAGCTTTCTGCCAGCCCCGTGCCCGCCGTGCCTCAGTTTCCCCTGCACATTCCCATATAGTTTTGGAGTCAGCTTAAATGACGGAGCATTCCCAAAGGCAGTTTGCATGTGGCCACTGTGACTTGGAAACTGGCAGCATGTGACAGTATGGACGCAAGTGCTTCCATGCCTGGGGACAGTCCCAGGGATCTTTCAATTGCTAGTGGAGATTTCAGCGTCTCGTGTCTGGCTTTGACCAGAGCCAAGCACTGAGCAGAGAAGACAATCCTGATTTCTGTCCAGTGAGAGCTCAGCTGCCTCTTTCACCCAGCTGATGTTTGCCTGGTGCTGCAGTGCCAGGACTGTGTCTGAGAAAGCAGACCTTTCTCATTAGCGTTGCGCGCCCCCGTGAGTAGGTGAAAACCACTGGTAGCCCATTTTAGATCCACCTGGTAGCCAATTGTCCAGTTAGACTCCAGAGCAGGACTCACCGCAGTTACTCAGAGCCATGCAGATGCTGTAGCTCCTGCTATAAGTAAATACCTGTTTTGGGTTCAGCTTAGAGGTGCTGACAAGACCCCTGAGCCTGGGGCGATTGTTGACTTGGAGGCGCTGTCACCTGGGGCTTCACGGAGGAGCTTTCTGTGCTGCTTCTTTGCAGAAGTGCTACCGGGGCGAGCTGCAGATCCAGATTTGCCAGAGCAGCCAACGCCTCCAGGTGCCGGTCTTGGGACGTGGTCTGGAGCCACGGCTGGAGTTCAGCCCCGCAGAGCTCGAGCTGGGGCCGCTGCTCCCACAGAGCCATGGGGAAGAGGAGACAGCGGTGGTGAAGACCCCCTGTGAGGTTTACTCACTGGAGTTTGACCAGCAGCACCTTGCTGAGGAGCAGGTGAGAGGGAAGGTCTGTGCACACTCCTGTAGATTCACAGCGCTCCAGCATTGCCAGGCTTGTGCCAGGGAGATGGGGGCTGTGCGCAGGGCGAAGCCTGGTGGCATTCCAGGGTTAGTCATCTCTGCTGGCAGGCTGCGGAGGGACTTGCATAGGCCCTGCCATTGGGGGAAAGAATGTGGGAAGGGATGGCTTGGCTGGGGAGTCTGTTCACGTGATGAAGCTCAAGAAACTCATCCTGTGTATGGATTCTGTTCCCTCTGTGCACAGCTGCTACGGACGCTGGAAGATGACAACAGCCACAACAGCTTGTTGCTCCGGGTGAGAAGCTGACTGTTGAGGCTCAAGAAAGGGGCATAAAAATGAAGGTGAGATGAAATCTAAGCGCTAAAACTCCAGGTGGCAACCAGTGTGGTTTTCTCATTTCCTCGTCTCTTCCCCAGCCCACCGTGGTTTGGGTTTCTTCCACGAGAGTGGCAGAAAACCTTTTCTCCTTCTTTCCTTCTGCTTGATATCAATTCCTCCTGCCTCAGGTTGACGTTGTGGATCCACCAGGAAAGGTGGTGAAGCTAGGAAACCTCTGCATTGGGCAGACGGTGAAGAAGATCGTCACCATAGCCAACAACAGTGCAGCCCCTCTCGCCTTTAAGCTCAGAGTCACATCCACCGTGCCAGAGTTGCAGGAAGCTGGGGTAAGGCCCCTTCCTTCCCAGCAGAGCACTTTGGTGTGCCTGCAGGGAGCGATGAGCTGCTGTGGTTGGGAGCTAGGAGCTAATGACAGCTCTGGACTGCCCTGGCTGCCTGTGCCTGCCCTGTCCTCCCTGCTGGCACTGCTCTGCCAGCAGATACTCGCAGTGCGAGTGCTTCAGCTGAGCTGGGTGCCAGGACTCCCCAAGAGCCAAAAGTGAGAAGGCAGCACAATCCCTCTAACCTGTTTTAGACACATGCATCAGGATGCAGCCGTGGGTTTTAGATGTGGAAAGGTGAGGGAGGTGAATCTTGAAAGACGGAGAGTTACAGCTCTGTTGGAACTTACATGAAAGCTTTAGAAGACAGAGTTGACCTCACCGTGACCCGATGGACACATGGCAGCAAACACCTTTGGTATTGCCTAGGAATGCCTACGAGGGAATGAGTGGGACTGGGGCAGTGTCGGTGGGGACAGAACCAGAATTGGGAGCTCGCTTGCCAGATGAAATAGTCTCCACTGATTTCTTCGGGTAGGTTCTCTACTTGAAGCCCAGCAAGGAGCTAAAGCTGAAGCCCAGAGGAGACACCTGCAAAGTGGAGGTGACCTTCTCCCCGAAGCGCCGCATCCAGCCGTTCACCGCAGAAGTGCTGCTGGAGTGCCGTGGGCTGGTGCGCTCCCTCTTTGTGGTGCGGGGCTCCTGTGGAATAATTAGGAAATATGGGATAATTAGGAATTAAACTTACATTTGAAATGTAGCATTGTCCACACGTAAGGGAAAAACGGACTTTCAAGGCCTCTCCGGGTGAGATGCAGCCGCACCTGGTATGCCAGGGATGTGCACTCCACAGCGGTTCCCGTGACAACACGGACGAAGGGTGGAGCGAGGTGAAGATCTCGCAGTTACGCTTTGTCCTAACTTCAGCACAAAGACGGGAACGAGATGGTACAAGAAACTGATAAGCTGTGTAACTGACAACACTGACCGGAACGAGATGGTGCAAGAAGCTGATAAGCTGCGTGGTAGAGTGAGGTGGAGACCTTGCAAAAGCCGATGAGACTTCTTACCCTGGGCCAGCAGCCTGTCATCTTTTGACAGAATGCCGTCCTCAGCGTGGGCTTTGCTTCATTATAACGTCATTATAACGCAATTACTCACCCATCTCCAATGCGACCCCCCCTCCAAAATGAGATCACCCCTCTCTGAGTAATAATAATAGTACGTATGACTAGAGTCACTCAAGCTCCACCTTAAAGATAAAAAATAATATAAAAAGACCCAAGAAAGAGGGGGATATTGGGGAAGATACCATCGTGGACGAGTCGAGGAAGATAACATCAACCGACTCCTGGGACCGGTCGACGGGCTGGACCTCTCTTCCCCCCCCATAGGGACGCCTGTGGGTAAGACTTGCACTGTATTCGGTGCTTCCCTGGGAAAACTTAGAATCTCTATAGAGTTACTTTTACTGTCATCTGTATATTTTATAGCTATACTGTGTTAACTTTATCAGCACTTGTATTCATGTAATCATTATTCGCACGTGCTTTTGCAGACAGTCTCTATCACCGGCAATCCATAAGAACCTGTATTTGTTGTTTCAATAAACTCAACCAATTAATCACACTGTTTCGATAGCCAATCGTCACTATCGGTAAATCCAGACCATTAGAGGTCCAATATAAGCGAACGCGGTTGGATTAGGATCCGGACAAATAGAGGTTCGATATAAGCGGACGCGGTCGGATTGGTGGCTGTAGCTGATTGAACTGGACAGTGTGGTGCACTGTCAGTAAATCCAGACCATTAGATGTCCGATATCTGGTGACCTTCTATGAAGGGGCTACGGAACTGATGGACAGGGGCAGAGCGGTTGATGTCATCTACCTGGACTTGTGTAAAGCCTTTGACACTGCCTCACATGACATCCTTCTCTCTAAGTTGGAGAGACATCAATTTGATAGGTGGACCACTCGGTGGATAAAGAACTGGCTGGATGGCCGCATGCAAAGAGTAGTGCTCAGTGGCTCAGTGTCCAGCTGGAGACCAGTCACGAGTGGTGTCCCCCAGGGATCGGTGTTGGGACCAGTCTTGTTCAACATCTTTGTGGGTGACATGGACAGTGGGATTGAGTGCGCCCTCAGCAAGTTTGCCGATGACACCAAGCTGTGTGGTTCGGTTGATATGCTGGAGGGAAGGAATGCCATCCAGAGGGACCTTGACACGCTTGTGAGGTGGGCTGATGCCAACCTAATGAAGTTTAACCATGCTAAATGCAAAGTCCTCCACCTGGGTCGGAGCAATGCCAGGCACAGCTACAGGTTGGGTAGAGAAGAGATTCAGAGCAGCCCTGCGGAGAAGGACTTGGGGGTGTGGGTCGATGACAAAATGAACATGAGCCGGCAGTGTGCGCTTGCAGCCCAGAAAGCCAACCGTATCCTGGGCTGCATCAAAAGGAGTGTGACCAGCACGTCGAGGGAGGTGATCCTGCCCCTTTACTCTGCTCTTGTGAGACCTCACTTGGAGTATTGTGTGCAGTTCTGGTGTCCTCAACATAAAAAGGACATGGAACTGTTAGAACAAGTCCAGAGGAGGGCCACGAGGATGATCAGGGGACTGGAGCACCTCTCGTATGAAGATAGGCTGAGAAAATTGGGGCTGTTCAGCCTGGAGAAGAGAAGGCTGCGTGGAGACCTCATAGCAGCCTTCCAATACCTGAAGGGGGCCTACAGGGATGCTGGGGAGGGACTTTTCCTTAGGGACTGCAGTGGTAGGACAAGGGGTAACGGGTTGGAACTTAAACAGGGGAAGTTTAGATTGGATCTGAGGAAGAAATTCTTTACTGTAAGGGTGGTGAGGGACTGGAATGGGTTGCCTAGGGAAGTTGTGAATGCTTCATCCCTGGCGGCGTTCAAGGTGGGGTTGGACATAGCCTTGGATGGCATGGTTTAGTGGGAGATGTCCCTGCCCATGGCAGGGGGGTTGGAACTCGATGATCTTAAGGTCCTTTCCAACCCTAACTGTTCTACGATTCTATGATTCTATGTTGGATTTGCTCTCATAACTGTGACTGTAAGGAGTGAATGTTCTGTTGGAGAATTAAGTCAAATGCTCCCTGCAAATGATTTCAGGTTTGTGTCCAATTACATTGTGTTTCATTCCATTCTAGAGGGGTAACACATCAATTTTTCAACTTATGTTCCCAATCACATTGCAGTAAGATGCTTGTTTTCATCGCCTCTTAGCAATCTCCAGTCCAGATAACAGTAGCTTCTAAAGCCTGTAATCTGGCTAGGAGCTCTTCGTCAGTGCGTTCCTGAGTCTGAAACTCCCTGCTCACATTTGTGAGAGCTCCTCCCACTACATGAGCCTTTTGAACTGTCTCCGTTAATGCCTCAATTGCAGTGGCTGCAGAGGCTAAAATAATTACAGCAGAAATAATTGCAAAAACCAATCACCCTAAAAATCACCTAGCGCAACGCTTTGTCTTTCCAACTTCCTGTTCTAAAAGACATTCCAACCTTTCCAGCCCATCTTCGCCTTCTCAGGTACCTATCAAGTTTACCAGAAGCCAAAGTTCTATCCGTCTCCTAAGTGGAATCAAATAAGAAGCATTTACAATATCTTGGCTAGTAACACAGTTTTTAGAAGTGTGAGAACTAGGACTGCCTTAAACCAATTATCAATCCACGTAACATTAATAGACACCACTAACGCAAACACGTAAGGATGAGAGCTACATATGCTAATATTCGCTTCAGATATGTGGACTTTTGTGGCTGGGGTCATATTATCATGCGTATACATCTGCCCAGTTGTCTGGGAAAAAAGGGCAAACCTGAACACCAAAGATTTGGGAAGCTAGGTTCATTCTGTACAAAATGTAGCTGGAGGACGGGACTGGCCATTCCATCTCCATGCCACATCAATTTTTTTCCATTACTTTTATTAGTATTCCACGCTACAGAACTGTTCCTAGATGGGTTGCATAATTGCCCATTGGGGCCCCATTCAAGTATTACTCCCATAGAGAGATTCTGAGTTCTTGGATTTAATTCTTTACACACCTCCCACGGAATATGCCATATGGAGGACAGTGATTGCAATTGGCTGGCAGGCAAATGGAAAGGCTTGTCACATTTGATACAGCGTTTGCAGCTACTCCCAAGCCAGGGAGGGTTAAAATGGTTAAGTTCACCTTGTTACCTGCCTGCACAGGCACCAAATGGTCTTGAGGTCTAAAAATCACACAATCGTTGGATGTTTCATCTGTAGTTACACACAACATAGGAAGATCAAGGACAAATGTCATATTATTTACAGAGTAGCTATCATTGTTTCCAGTGGGAGGAGGAATCCAGACACCTCCAACCCACTGCGTGTCATTCTTACTAACAGGAGGGGAGGCTTCCCACCACATGAGTGGCCGGAAAAGAGGCGGATCTAGAATATGTGCCCAATACACAGAAGTTCCTTCAGCACACATACAAACAGTCACCAAAATAAACAAGTAACTAGAAAACTTCATTGTCTCATCGTCATCAGGTAACTACAGATACTGATGAGGGGTCCTCATAACGTGGGTCACTTTTCTGCGCAGGCTTCACAGCCTTTGCTGGAATCCAATATGGTCCTGTTGGAAGAGACACACATGCATACTCCCGTCCCCATGTAAGCAAAGGGACGGGCCCTTCCCACTGCTTCATCTGCAGATCCTTATAAAAAAGCTCATGATCCATTTCTGGAACCGAGTTTGGTGAAAAATGCCTGTCCTTTGCAGTACAGTTCTGAGACCCTGACAAATTGAAAACATTTGACACATAGGTAGCTTTACCCAATTGCTCCTGTGGGCTCACACCTGGGGTATTGCCCCTTTTTTGTTTGTCAAGCATAGCTTTCAGGATGCCATGCCCACGTTCTACAATCGCTTGACCAGTCAGAGAGTGAGGAACACCAGTAAGGTGCATGACGCCCCAGGTTTGTAAAAACAATTCCAGCCGATGAGAGCTGTAAGCAGGACCACTGTCAGTTTTTAGTTGCACACGGACTCCCGTGGTGACAAAACAATGAAGCAGGTGCTTAATAACATCTTTGGCTTTCTCCCCTGTAGGAGCTGTGGCAACTAAAAATCCTGAAAAGGTGCCAGTCGAAACATGGATGTATTTACGGCAGCCAAATGAAGGTATATGAGTAATATCTGTTAGCCAGATTTCATTAGCCTTCAGTCCCAGAGGGTTTACCCCCTGGAATAAGGGTAGAGGAGCTGAACGCTGACAGTCTGGACATGCAGGGACGATGTCATTTGCTTATTCCAGGCTAAGAGAAAACTGCTTATGCAATGAATGGACATTTGGATGAAAAAAGTCGCGGGGTAATTTAGCCTGCTCAAACTGCTGTGGCAAAACCATTGTCAAAGTCATCTTGTCAGCCACAGCATTGCCCTGTGTTATTGGGCCCGGTAAACGGGTGTGTGAACGAACATGCATTATAAAGTAAGGATGCTGTCGTTTAAGCAAATAGGCAAGATTTAATAACAACTGAAATAGTTGTTTGTTCGAAATGTCCTTGATAAAGGCCATTTGTATACACTGAATTATTCCTACCACATATGCAGAATCTGCAACGTGAAGTGCTTCATGTTGGAACAAGAAAAAGGCACGGTAAGTGCCCCCTAATTCCACTACTTGTGTGGACGCAGATAATGTTATAACCTCAGAGGTCCAATCATTGCCCACTCGCCAGACCACAGCGGCTTTACCAGTTTTACCTGAACCGTCCACAAAAACTGTGCGAGCTCCTGGGATGGGAGAATCAGATAATAAGGATTTTGGCTGCAATGACAAAAAGGTTAAAGAATTAAGCAGTTTTTGCTGAGGTCTCATGTGAGAAATGTCATTTAAACAACCTGCCAAGGCAATCCATAATGCTAGGCTTTCTCTGAATGCAGTTGCATATTCAAGAGGTTGCAAAGGCAGGTGGATAACATCAGGATCTTGTCCCAGCAATTGCTGACAACGCAATCTGCCCTGAGAAATCAGACAGATAATAATTTCTAATGCACTTACCAGGGTTTTTGCAAATGAATGTGGTAAAAATAACCATTCAGCAATGACAAGTGATTGCTTTTCGTCAGAGGAATTCGTATCCCATTGACCTATTAGTCCATAAGGCTGAAAATCATTGAACACAAGAAAAAGCTGTACTGACAAGGCAGGCTTTATAAGATGTGCAAAGGCAGTACTTATCTTAGATGTCGCTTTAATGAGAGCCGCATTTGCCTGAGGAGTGAGCTTTCGTGTCAATGCTAAGGATACCCTTTTAAAAGGTTAAACAAAGGAGATAGTTCTTCTGTGGTGATGGGCAAAAGAGGACGAAGCCAGTTAATGGTTCCAAGCCGCCTTTGCAGATCGTTTGAAGTAGCAGTATTGTTAACAATGCGTATTTGTTGCGAGGCCACACAGGAATGGTACAGTTTCCAACCAACATACTGCCAAGGAGGAAGCCGTTGTACCTTCTCTGGAGCAATTTGTAGACCATAACATTGCAATTCCAGAGAAAGACAACAAGCTGCTTGTTTCAACGGAACTTCGGTCTCAGATGCCAGCAAAATGTCATCCATGTACAGATACAACTTGATCTGGTTATGAGAATTTTGCACATTAGGTAATGCTTCAGCAAGTACAAGTTGACATGTTATAGGACTATTTTTCATGCCTTGTGGCAAAACAATCCAGTGATACCATGATATTGGTCGATCATTATTGATACTCAGTACTGAAAACGCAAACTTGGGACCATCATCTGGATGGAAATGAGTGGTGAAAAAACAATCAAGTCAATAATTTGCAAAAGCCAGCTGTCTGGTATACATGTAGGATTAGGGATGCCAGGTTGCAGGGCACCCGTAGGTGCCAGAATGGCATTAACAGCTCGTAAATCTTGCAAAAGCCGCCACCTTCCTGATTTTTTAGGTATAACAAAAATAGGAGCGTTCCATGGACTGGGAGATCATAGAATCGTAGAATCATAGAATAGTTAGGGTTGGAAAGGACCTTAAGATCATCGAGTTCCAACCCCCCTGCCATGGGCAGGGACATCTCCCACTAAACCATGCCATCCAAGGCTATGTCCAATCCCGCCTTGAACACCGCCAGCGATGGAGTATTCACAACTTCCCTGGGCAACCCATTCCAGGGCCTCACCACCCTTACAGTAAAGAATTTCTTCCTCAGATCCAATCTAAACTTCCCCTGTTTAAGTTCCAACCCGTTACCCCTTGTCCTATCACTACAGTCCCTCATGAAGACTCCCTCCCCAGCATCCCTATAGGCCCCCTTCAGGTATTGGAAGGCTGCTATGAGGTCTCCACGCAGCCTTCTCTTCTCCAGGCTGAACAGCCCCAACTTTCTCAGCCTATCTTCATACGGGAGGTGCTCCAGTCCCCTGATCATCCTTGGGCCCTCCTCTGGACTTGTTCCAACAGTTCCATGTCCTTTTTATGTTGAGGACACCAGAACTGCACACAATACTCCAAGTGAGGTCTCACGAGAACAGAGTAGAGGAGCAGGATCACCTCCCTCGACGTGCTGGTCACACTCCTTTTGATGCAGCCCAGGATACGGTTGGCTTTCTGGGCTGCAAGCGCACACTGCAGCCGGCTCATGTTCATTTTGTCATCGACCAACACCCCCAAGTCCTTCTGCGCAGGGCTGCTCTGAATCTCTTCCCTGCCCAACCTGTAGCTGTGCCTGGGATTGCTCCGACCCAGACGTAGGACCTTGCACTTGGCATGGTTAAACTTCATCAGGTTGGCATCAGCCCACCTCACAAGCGTGTCAAGGTCCCTCTGGGAGATGGACCAATATGTCTCAGAGAAAGCTGTTCCTGAGCCAATTCTTGAGCTTTGTGAAGCCACTCTCCTTTCAAGGGCCATTGGTCTACCCACACTGGTTTTTCTGTCAACCAGGTCAATTTTAGTCGCGCTGAGCATCAATGGCACTTACTGAAAATCTGTCGTAATTGCCATGTTCAACTGTTTCAATAAATCTTGTCCCCAAAAGATATAAGGCACATCCAGAACATATGGTTGCAAGGTTGCTACTTTTTTCTCCAGGCCTTCAACATAAAACGGTACAGCACTTTTTGCCCAGGGTCTTGAGTTCCTCCCGTTCCTGAGACTATGGCTGTTGCATGTGTCAAAGACCACTCAGGGGGCCATATAGATTCTTGAATAATTGAAGCATCTGCACCCATGTCAATTAAACCAGTGAAAGGACATCCCTGTATCTTACATGTTAGCAGGGTTTGACTAGTAATCACCTTCTGGGTCCAGAAGATACAACACGTAAGTCCAGAGCTGCCAAACCCAGCTGATCCCCCGTAGGACAATTGCTGCTGCCCTGCATTAGATGTACTGAGGGGAAGCAGAATTAATTGTGCAACAGGCACTGTCAAAGGAGGCGTACGTGTCCATGCCATAATTTTGATTTCTCCCATATAGTCTGAATCAATTACCCCTGGGAGGATGAACAACCCTGCTCTGGAACTGGAGGTTGTACTCATTAACAAAGCAAACAACCCTTAGGCAATGGCCTGAACACTCTCGTGGATATCAAATATACAGTCTGATCTATAATTGTGGTGCATCAGCTTGTGGCCAAATCCAACCCGGCACTCCCTGCTGTGGTGGGCTGGAGTTGACTGATGGTGGTCCCTGGTTGCACCCCACTGGGGGTGTGTTGCTTTGCAAGCTGGCCAGCCGGACTGGGGGTTGTGAGCTTTGCCAGTTGACCCTGTTGGTAGCTTTTGGGGCACCAGACCTTGCGCCCCTCCAGCCATTTCCTGGACCTGACAAAACATTACCAGATTTGTCCATTTTCCACCGACATTGATTGCCCCAATGATAGCGCTTTTGATGTTGAGGACAAAGTTGGGTAGGAGCCCTAACCTGGGCTCCCCCTCGTGATCCCTTGCCCCTTCCATTCTGATGGGGGCAATCCTTCTTCATGTGACCCTCTTGCCCACAAAGAAAGCATTTCACTGCCGCCTTACCACCAGTCAGCTGCTGAGATAAGGCTGCCGCGAGAAGCTCAGCTTTGTACTGGTCTGACCCAACATTCTGACAAGCTGTCATGAGATCAGTTACTGTTTTAACTTGATTCCGCAATGGGTCTATCGCCCGTCTACAATCGGTATTAGCATTTTCAATAGCAAGTTGAAGAAATCACAAGTCAGCTGCCTGTGGAGAATCAATCTGTGGCCGTAGAGCCGTTTGCAGCCGATGGAGAAACTGCGCATAGGGTTCTTGCACCCCCTGCAGGATCGTTGCAAAAGAAGTCTCCTTTTATCCAGATCCAGTACTCCACAGAGTGCTGTGATGGCAGGGCTGGTCGCTTGAGTGAAAACATCACGGTTTAAAGCCGCTTGAGCTGCCCCTGCTGCATACTGACCCTCCCCCAGTAACTCCAGCTGTCCAATTGCCATACCATTCATTAAATTCTCCATTGCTTGAGCTATGGCTTGGTCTCTATATTCTGTTGACCACACTGAATATTGTGCAGCCAACAATACAAGCTGCAGGAGAGGTTTCCAGTCTATTGGAGTCATGGTATATGATTCCCTTATGGCTTGTAGCAAGTTCATAGAAAAAGATACTTGTAAACCATAATCTCTTATAGACTTCCGCATCTCTTTTACCACATCGTAAGGCAATTGTGCGAACTCAGGAGGTTGATTAGGCTTACAGAAGACTGGCACTGGCTTGCACTAATTGTAAATCACCACGTCGCAAAGCCTCTTCTCTACATTTGCCCAATAGGCCAAGACTTTGTTCCTTTGCCTGATAAAGTTGAGGGGCAGCTGGTGATGGATGCACCACAGAGGACTGGGACAGCAACCGTTTACACTGCTGCTGCAGGATTTCATCGGCAGTGGGGGCCACAGCAGCCAAAGCTTTAACTGGTGTCAGTGGTGGATAAAGATCAGGTTCTGCTTCCGGATCAATCGCTCCGGGATTGAAGGGATCCTCCAATTCATCAAATTTCCACCTCAGAGCCAAGCAATTCAAAAGACTGCTTTCCCTCCGTTGCCTCAGCCACCTCAGGGTTAGGAGCTGTGTTTTGCAGCACCTGTTTGGCTAGCTGTCAAGCTCGCAAGGCAGAGTAAACCATGCCCAAGGCAATAAATGTCCCTTTAGAGAGTCTGCTTTCAATGTCTGGGCTGCTTGCAACTCCTCGCCTACTCGCTGCCACAGAGTCTATCCATAAGAGCCAGTCGATGGGATCCAGGGACAATGATCTCTGCCCCAGACCAGCAATTTAACCAATTCAAGCTAGGTTACCTTAAAGCCTTGTCTCTGTAAAATACAGGGTAGCAAATCGTTATGGAGACGTTGCTCCTTTATCGCGCTTTGACCCACATCAAAATCAAGGGGTCAGTCTATCTACTCACGGCTGCTCACCTTAGCTGTCCAGCGACTGGCAATGAATCTCCACGAGGATCCTCTAATTCAGCGTATTCCACCTGTCCAGCCGCATGGGGTACACCACCGGACTTCTGCAGCTATCTTTAGCCTGTGATTCTCTTCAACCCACGCTGGGCGCCATTTGTGGTGTGTGATGTCATGGACTCCATGGAGGTACAGAAGTGTTTAGTTAACAAAGTCGCTTGGCTATTATACTTTAAGCTTACAAGGGTGTTATGACAATTAACCAATAAAAACCTGCTTACAAACATTCCTCTACAGATTACTCAATCACCATTTTTCTGAACCATTTCCTTGTTGTTGTTTCCAGCTGATATGTGCTTTAGATGGAGCAGTCGATGTTATTCTTAAGCAGTCATCGCTCTTACAGGCTGGGTTTCCTTTTACAACCGCACAGCAGTTAAGCACAAGATATCTTCTGCTCCCAGAACTCCCTGTTTGAAACAGTCTGTGAGGAACAAACATTTTTCTCCTTGGTCCACTTACCCCAGCAGTTTGTGGTTAGCCTCACATGTGCAGCTGCACGGTGTTCTTAAAATGGTCCTCGACAGCTCTCGGGAAATGATGCTGTCGCAGAGCTGCTTTGGATGCTTGGGGAGGCTGAGTTTGGTTAACTTTGATTTCCTGAAGCAAGCGGTAGCAGTTTATTAAAAATATCTTGACAACAGCATTGTGGTGGGTTGGTTGGTTTAGGGTTTGTTTATGTGTGTTGTTTTTTTCTTCTAGTTGACTCTGGGATTGAGTGGTACAAGGGGCATGATGGCGGTTTCAGGGGAGGAAGGACACAACTAAAGAATACTTGAATTAAGTGAATATGTCAGTTTCAGAGCAGATATGGCCTCCATTTAGCTGCTTGTTCTTTTATCTATATGCATACCTGTATGCACATATAGACAGTTTTCATATGCAAGACCTGTTGGATGGCCAGTTGTGGCAGCGGAGGCACAGACACCATTTGCGGTTACAAACGAAATCCTTTATTGAGTGAGATTACAGGCTTTTATAGTATTTTGACTAGTGGTTAGTAGCAATAGCTCCTGTGGTACTTTTCCATCATGACATGATCACGTGCTCTCTCAGCCAATCACCTTACTGTCCACACACCCTTGCATAAGCAATTATTTCTAAACATTGAAGAATGGGGTTGATTGAAGAACAGGGTTGTAGATGAGTAACCTCTAGGATGTTAGGCTTCGTTAGCAACTATAGAGAAATGGAAATTACTCAGGTAAGCTTTGCCAGAACTGCCTGGTGGTTACTGATACGACAACGATCCTAAAACAAAGTGATGAAGAAATAACCACCAGGGGTCCGAAAGCCCACTACCACATTTTAGTGTGCGTGCAGGAGGCATTCTCTAAAAGTGTGATGTAATGTATGCAATCTAATGAATATGTATGTTTAACGACAATATAATCACAGCCTGGTTGATGCCTGGGAGGGACATGCTTGGAGGAACGATCCCCTATGTCTCCCGGTGCCGCAATAAAGAATACCTGCTTGTCAACTTAAAACTTTGTTGGCGAGTTCCTGGAGTTTTCTCCAAATCAAAGGCCCCAAGGACAGAGGTTCCACCCACAGGAACCAGGCTATGAGCAGCATTATGGAGAACTCCTACACCACATCCACCACATCAGCTGAGGTGATGAGACCCTAAATGCCACCCTCTTTCACAACAAAAGGGCATGAACATTCAATACTACAGCCCCTGCCTTGAACCTCAGCTTAATCACCACTTGGTACAGTGTCCCAGCGCTCCAGGATACACACATGGAAAAATAGCAAGCAAAATTATGTGGTACCAATATTCTTTTCATAGCTGTTTATTACCTATCTGTGTGCTCGGTTTCCTCAGCCTGAAAGTCACAGAGACACGCTCAACACAAGAACTTTCGTTCATAAAGTCCAGAAGCTGTAAAACAAAACAGGCCTTTACGCCAAAGCTTCCTCCCTCATGCAAACCAGTGAACTGGAAACAGCTACTGACACAACTTGATTTTACACTGGAAACAACCAAGCTCGCTAGGAGGTGCACGCCCGCAGCCACGGCCCAGTAGGAAAGGCCACCGCGGCGAGACAGCCGAGGTCCTAGAGCGTAGACGTCCCCTCCCCGGCGCGGCAGGACAAAACGGAGCCCCGCCGGCTGAGGAGGGGGCTCGGCCAATCAGGAGCTGGCCCTGGCGCTCCCGAGAGAGGGGCGGGCGGCCCCGGCTGGCCCAGGTGCAGTGCGGTGGTGGCAGCTGCGGTGGCAGCCGTGGTGGCAGCGGTGGCCCAGCGACCACATGCACCGGGGGCCCCAGGGCAAGGAAGTGCTCCGGGAGTCGACGCACGGTGGGCCAACGGCCGCCTAGCTGTGCTCTCTCACGTTGTGCAGCGGGGGAGGTCCCAGGGGAGTCGGTTGATTACTGATTAATTCAGGCCCTTCCCACCTCAGGTAAGGGACACGATCACCAGCCCATCGTTACAAACGCTTTTGCAGTTGTCCTGAGGTATGCGTGAGATTATGTATGTAGACGTACAGTACAGTCACCTCAATCATTCCTAGAAACACTGCAGTCGAGAAGGAGGCTGACATTTTCAAGTGCTGCAGCATAGACTGACTCTCCCTCCCACCCCTTTCATTGCCGCAGCTTGATTTATTTGCTGACTCTCAGGGCTGCGAACAACTGGTTTCTTGGATACTCTAGCCCAAAGCAGGCACTTTATGGGTGTACAGATACAGCCAGATCCATCACCCTTGAGAAGCAGGAGTCCTTGAGAAGAATTAAGCTGCAGCACCAGCTCCTTCTTCCAAAGCAGGAGTGCAACACTTCATCGAGTGATGTGCAAGGCAAGGAAGAGCAGAGGCTGCAGAAAATAACAGGAGTGAGAGCCCAAACCCACAACAGCATATCACACAGCTCCACTTCAGCAGCACCCTGAGGAAGCAGCAGAGGTTATGTGGCCAGTCTCCTGTCTGTAACTCAGGAGCTAAGATACCCTGGCACTGTGCCCATGCCACTGCCAAGAGCACCAGCACACCTGCAACTGCAGGTCTTTCCTTTCGCCTAGAGGAAGATAATTAGCTCTCACTCTTTCATTAGTGCCCTTGTCCACAAAAGAGGCATCTTCAGGGCTCTCAAATCCTAGACAGAATCCTGCTGGGGGAAAAAAAATGTGGGTAATCTTCACAACAGCCTTTCAAAACAAAACCAAAGCCCTATAGCCTTCTAACTATATATATCAAAAAATATATATAAAATTTTACAAATATAATTTATTTTTAGATATGTTAAAAACCCCATGATTTTAATTACTGAGGAATCCAAGGATTTGCTGTCTCTGAGCCTTTATCGGCTGTATCTCAGTCAAACCTCATAAGGCTGCATGTGAAATCACACTGCACTAAGAAAACAAATGATTAAAGCAGAGCAAGGGAGCCAGGGGATTAGTTTATTCTGCATGGCCTTAAGCAAGTAATTTTTGTCTCTCAGGCCCTAATCTTATAGTGAGCCTGGGGCAGGTGAAACACTTAAACACCCACAGCACACTTAGTTTTTTCTCATCTGAAAAATGGGGATAACAAGACACACCACTGAGAAGCTTCTTAATCTTTAATCTGCAATAAATGCTTGGAAATATGAAGTTTTAAAATTATTAAGTACCAAGCCAAATTAACATTTTGCAATGCCATCAGACTCAATAAGACTGACAACACAAGCACCCATTGTATTCAGCTCACAACTGTCACTGGGAAAATCTTAACACTAAGAAGCTGTAATAGTCTCTTCCCCTCCTAACAACCAGCTGTAACTACACACAGAATACAAAAGATCAGTGACTAAATGAATTAGTTTTGAACTGCATCCTCTATCTTGTTAAATGCAGGAAGCCAACACAAAGCAGTTTTCAAAGGGACTAATGAGGGAGAAAAACAAGCTCCAGGATCTCAGTCTTTGAACTGCCCAGCCTTCAGACAAAAGCTATCAGTTCTACAAATAACAGTCAGCTGTCACGACTTAGATCCTTTAAAATGCAAGCCTTGTCCTTCATTAGGACCATGACAATGTCACTGTTCCAAGAGTATTATTCATTCTGTGTATTCAGCATGAGACACTTTGTTGCCTGCCTGCTTTTTAAGGTCAGTGCAAGTCCCTATTAGCCTTACCATTGTCACTTTTTGTACTAGTTTTCCACTTCACTGCACACATGCACAGTGTATCTCATAACATCACAAGCATTTTATTTGCATGAGACAGCTGCATTGCAATCAGTGCACTTTTCCTTGTTAGAAGTAAACATGATTTGAAAACATGCTACAAATGTACAAGTGGATTCTCAGCACCCTCTCGTGGATTTCAGCTGTGACAACCACCAAATATTAGTAAAACTTAAAATTACAATTCAGAGCTACAGAAAAGTTATTTTTGCAGCAAAACTACAATAGGGAAGTAAATGTGAATGGCAAAACATGGTGGTTTATGATTATTTTAATACCTGAATAAAACCTGCATCTTTAGTGCAAGCATCTCTTGTGCCACATAAAATCTGCCAGTGGCACACTGGCTCTCAGGCAATATATGAAGTGTAGTACTGTTGGTTCAGTGGTGACAGGGGATCCTATTTCTATTAAAACATGTGCTATGCCTGTAGGCCCAGTCACGATCAAAGCTGCTGCCATTTAAAAACAAACAAACAAACAAACAACAGCCTGTGGTGGCTACACGGGGTAAGTTCCTTCCAAGAGAAAACAGGACTTTGGCTCTGCTTATTGAGATCCCAGTAGCCAGAAGCTCTTCCAAGTCAGCACATCATTGCAATGCTTCTGTCAGGTCTGGGAATAAACAGGAAGCTGAATGCTTCTACTGGGCAGATGTGCTTTTCTGATTAAGTGACTTTCCTCCCCCATGCATGTGCTGGCAGTAAAATGCCCTGTGCAAGAGGACAGAGGTAGAAATACTTGTTCTGGTTTGGTTTTGCACACATGTATCCGGAATGGCTATTATCTCCCTATAAGCAGCTGTTTTCCACACAATTCATGGATCACACTAGGGTTTTAAGTCTCTGAAGAATTTACAGTAGCCAAGTAAGATTTGGTATATACACTAAATACTCCTAATCACACGTGAACTAATCTTTCCTCAAGTAACCCAGATTTGTATCAACACAGCTATGTTTTTGTACGTACCAGAATTTAATGAGTGGTGTGATCTTTGTGAAAACATTCAACCCATACATATGGGGAAAGGTTTCTTCCAACATAACAGCTTCCAGCATGTCTTAACCAAATCCTCCAAGCAGTTTCAGTGCCTGTTAAAATGCCTAAGTATAACCAGCAAGGATTAGTAATGTTGATCACAGAGTGAATTAAAACACACACAAGGTTTCTTTAGCACATCTATCGGATTTTGCTCCTTTGAGGAGCCCACGGGTGCTAAAATACACTCAGTGTTACACCTTTCCAGACTCTTTTGTTTTTTGAACAGCAGTACAACTTCCACTCTAGGTATACTGAATTTTAAGATGTTTTTCCTCACATGCAGACAGTATGATCCATATTAATTGCTACAGTTCAGTTCTGGAAGCATAGTTCTGCAGCTGCGCTAGCTACTACATTTAGCTTACGCCCTTCATTTTCACTTCACCCCTCTCTGAGAATCTCAGTAGTCTCAAGTCTCATAATACCAAGATTGTTTAAAAAGGATACCTCTCCATTACCATGTCTAGTTTTTACTGCAGTACCCACACATCTTCAACACACATAACACTGATAACAAAATACGAATGCCCATCAATTGAGGATTCTTCGCATTTTAGCAAATTAACTGTTTTATTTTTAACTAGGAAGCACAATTCAGGCCCATACATACACAGTAATCTTCAAGAAAGTTAATAGCAGACATTAAAATACTGTAAATTCAGTTGTGGTTTTGTCCTTTTATTTTTCAAACACAGTAATTCTAATATATTGATGTCTATTAGTTCTGTATTACCTTTGGAATACTGAATGCTTCTGTTAGGTCCAGAATTATTTGTGCAGTCACATGTAAAACACCTTCAGAAGCTATTCCTGAAAAATAGCTTCTGAATACTGCAGAGCAAGAACAGCAGCTCATGCTTTCTGTGTCAGACCACGACCAAAAACACAGGAGGCAGCACCTGTGGTTTTTCTGCTGTTATCTCTTCCAGAAGAGAATTTATACAGTGCAAGCCTTACAACATTCACACTTGCACAACTGTCTCTGGGCCTTTTTTTTTTTTAATTTATAAATTAAATTAAAAAAGCCTTTTCCCTTTAAAAGGCTTGGCCATATTACTGTTCCCTTTATCACTGCACAGCTTCTGTTCCCAATGTATAACAAACAGATCTGTGCCACCATACTTTCTGAGGATAGGTGCAGGGTAGCAAAATCAGAAACAATTGTTTAATGAACAGTAACCTCTACATTCCAGCAAAGTTTGTAAGAAACAAGTGTATGATGTTAAGCATCTTAAAAGTACAGTTTTGAAAAGTGAAATCCACAGGTCTCAATAGGAGCTGCAGGGTTCCTGTTCCAGTGAAAAACATTAGTCATGTATTTCATTGCTTCCTTACATCTATTAAGTGTGATGACCTTCATCAGAAAAACGGTTCTGAGAAATTTAGGAATATTTCAGATGGCTTCCAGGTCTATAAATGTGATCACATGCTTAGGAAGAGAAAGAGGAAAAATTCCCACTCACCAGAATTATGTATCATGGTGACCAGGAAAGCAAAGCAGAGTAAGCTCCTGCTTCCTCATGGCCTCTTTATGGCATTCCTCTCACTTTGTTGAAGCTGCTGCTCATGGGAAACAGGAGTAGCTTTGGTAAGCAGACCTATGCCTGTGGCTGGCTGACATAATTTAGGACAGCCAATACAATGATTTTCTATTTCTCTTAATAGCTCACACATACAAAACAGATCCACCAACTGATTGTTCATCTAAAGCAGAATTGCACACACATCGTCACACATTACAACTTCTCCCAACATGACTTGGAATACAACTAAGTAAAACTAAGCTACAGACATGTGCTACTGCAGAACCTAGCAGGTATTATTTAGACCTCTAGTGGAATGAGTACAAGCCCACATTTTTGACCAGATAATGCATATCAGGTATCTCATAAAGATTTGTAAGTTTTTGTACACTATGGCTTTTTCTTTTGTTTCTGGCCAGACTACCATCAGTTTGTCAATTCCAATTAACCTGAATTTCTACATTTTTTAATTTCTAGTTACACCTTTCCTGACTTTGGTCACTGTTTGGCAAATGCCTCTTCAGAAATGCAGTATCTCAGACTCCAGCAGAACTTCAGTGCATCATACTTTAATTCACTGACCATTTCAGTTTAATACTAGTCATAACTGACACAAGTCTGCGAGCAGCTAAACTGTTTCCTTCTCCCTATTAAGTGCACTAATACATATACGTAGCTTGACCTGGGATTTTTGTGCACTCTGAAGATTAATTCCCATTTTAGAGTGACAAGAGCAAAGCCTAGAAATAGATGTGGTTAACTCACTTCAACGTTAGTGTTCTCATCCACTGATACGCCACGCAATAACCAGGAAGTCAACTCTTTTCTAAGCTCCATAACATTATTCAAAACCCAAAAATACCAGTTTCACACTGAAGCATATGTAACAAGTATGTGTATGTACGTATGTAAACCCTATCAGGAATTCCTGTCAGGAATACTTGTCCTTACAAAAAAGTTCCTTTCTACTTCCCCAGCTATCTACCTTGCAAACAAACCCAAAAACATTTAAAGTGTATTTTAGAACAATCAGTTTCCTCTCTGAGCACAACAAATAAAATCCCTCTGCCATACAAAAAATTCTATGCAAGTTTATTACAATTTGGGAACACGAATAAAAAGAAAGTAATTCAAATTTTATGCTACTTTACAATAGCTTAAAATCCATGGCAATCTCTCCTGTCTTTGTGTCGAAATTTATAGCATACGCAACAGCACTAGGAAGGTCTGACAGAGTTTCTGATTCAATAACAGAACTGAAGAAATAGACAGCTTGCTTGCAGTGGGGATTCCACTCACAGTTTCCCTACAGGAGAGATATATAAGTGAAAGCAGTCAAAACCTGTGATATTATTACTAGACAGTAATATGCAGTAAGCATTCTTGTTCCCAGTCCACTATACAATGATCAGACAGTGATCACTTCCATTGCCATCCATTCCATTATATGAACACATAACTTAAAATAACATATGCAGAGTGAAGTTGTAGAGGAAAAAATGGATCTGGTCAAAGAATACTTAGATAGAATACTAAAAATACTTACTCTTTCCTCTCAAAAATTCTGCTTTTGTTAAACAAAGAAATACGAATAAATTCTACTTTGAGCTAGTTACCACATTTAAGTTCTGAATGTGGTTCCAAACTATGGGAGCATTTGGATTCAATCCAGACTCTTCCATTTCAAGGTACATCTGCTTCCCCTAAATATATGACCAGGTAGTCCCAGTAGTTCTGTCTACACAGTATTCAAACAGCATAACAAAGAGTACTACACAAACCAAGGATGGCCAACAGAGACCCATTTTTCAGCACTGTCATCCTACAGACTTTGTCATAATGAATTAGATTGAAGAATTACCTTTTCATTTGAAATCTGCACCAGTCCCGTACTAACAGAGATATCAGCAGCAAGATAATATTCCATCCACAGAACTGCTCCATGGCTCTTTCCTTTCCTGGGGAAAGGTGGAGGATCAAAACCTGTTAATTTATACTGACAGCTTAAATGCTGCACCCATTCCTCACATAGTTTAGGTGAGAGCTGTATAAGCATGACTAACCAGTTTCCTTGAAAAAAATTTCAACAGTTGAATGATTTCTTAAATGGGTAGCAATTTTAAAGTGTTTGAAGATATAAAATCTAAAAAAGGCGCACGGAAAATATAACTAAATCTGCTCAAAATCACATTCCTTAAACAGGCATTTGATAACATGGCATAAATTATATGGTATATTTGGAGAATACTTCCTTTAGAGAACACAGCATGGTCTGAATTCTGAGGAAGTATTTACCAGAGACGCCATCTCACTTCAAGTGTCCGCTCCACAAGGAGCAAAGGTCATGCTACTTTGTTGCCTATAACTATCAGTGCAGAGGCACAGACCTGTAGATGGTTCTAGATTTTGTGAAACCTTGAATTTTGCTTCACAAAGAGAAATGTATAATTACAGCAGTGTTTGATTTACACAAGTTATACATAGTTAAAAATACCTTTCCCCCTGTTTTTAATTCTTAACAGCATTTCAAGTTTAAACAGAATATACTGAAAAATGCCTCAGAAGACATATGACAAATATGAAGATTGTCAGAATCATAGTTAAAAGGAAGAACAACATATACTTTAAAACTATTAAACAGAATGATTTTGAAAGCTAAATAGGAGCTTTTTCTGCAAGAACTCAGCAGCAGGGAACAAACAGAAAGATTAAAAACATCCAGAAAATGGTTTATTTTCTCTAAACTATAAATTAATCTATTTAACTTTTAAATCATGGCAACATCTAGAAAAAAATGCTATTTTTGAAATATAACAATATTATCTAAGAAATTAACCTTATTGTATAATATAGCCTATTGTGAACAGATGCAGGAAATTCATGTCAGAGTAATTTCCAGAACTGTAGGTCACATTATTAAAAACATTGTCATATTGTCAACTATGTTCCTGTTAGTTAACTGTAATACACTAAGAGCCTGAAAACAAGGTAAAAAAATAGATGATGACAAGAACAGTATTTGCAATGAGAAAACTCACCGTAAAAGACTTACAGAACCCTTTGTGCTAAAACGGTGTTGTGGTACAGTCTTTCTGAAGTCAAATGTCAAAACTTCTTGGGGGTCAGAGAGTGACTTGCAAGGATATTCCCACAAAGGGTGAGGTTCTGCTTCCTTGGATTCCCTATAATTCAGAGAATTCTGAAGAAAGAAAGTAACAAAACTATCTGAAACCAAAATCCAATCCAAAGGCAAACAGTCCTTGTTTTCAAGTTGATTATGTGTCCTGAACCCAGAGTATTTAAGCAATAAAGCTGCCAGAGGATGGGACTGCACTTCTTAGGCACAAGGGAAAACATGTACTACATGCATGAATTAATTGCTATGACTACAGTCTCCAGTTGCGAAACAAAACCAGGCGCTTTCAAAATACAAAGCATTTAACTTTTCTTCTCCCTTGGGAAGAATTCTACTCTAGCACTGCCTGTACTCCTCCACAATGCTTAGTCATCTAAATGGCTAATTCACACATGGATACCAACAATACAGCTCTAGAAATTGATGCAAATAAATCTCACTTTCCATATCTATTAATAAAGCCAAAAGGTCTTTTTCAAAAGTACCTTCAAGGGCAAGTAGGGGCAGGAGAATCCATCTATGAACAACTCCCAGGTAATTTAATTTCAAGCTCAGGATAAAATTTTGAAAACAGTATTTTTCTTTTTTACTGAAGTATTTTCAAAACAGTGCAAAGTACTGAAGAGCTTGACAAATGAGAAGAAACATTCTACTTCAAAACCCATGCCACAGAAGTTACTCTTTTGCAAGAACTAAATAGCCACTATATTTATGAGAAACTAATCCAATGGTTAACTAATCCAAACTAATGCCCAACATACACTCACTAAATGCTGTTTTAAGTAAGTTGAGTTTTGTTCTGTTTTGTTGAGAATTACGCTGAAACTGTCTTCAGTTTTCTTACGTTAATCATATCATCCATAGTCTGAACATCAAAACCTTCACAGGTGCCACACGGACTCCGGATCCTCCATAAGTCCTAAAAAAGAAATCAGGATTTTGTTTTGCTCTGTTAAAGGAAATAGGAAATTTCAAGATAATTTTAGCGTAGTTAAGACATTTGATAACAAGCTAGATAAAGACTCTACTATCCTACACATTCCTAAATCATTAGGACTACTGCAAAAATCAGAAGATAGTAAAATTCTGGGAAAATATTTTTCAAGTCACATAATTTTTTAGCCACTGTTTTCAACACTTCCAAAGAATCTGCCACATTTCCTACCATCTCTATGTACAGTTTACTTTACAATAGATATGGATTTGTTAAGATTAAGCCCTTACAGGACCACCACCCCACCCTCCCACTCCCCCGCTTCTCCTATCCAGCACAGCTATGTGCTCCCAGTTGCATGAAACACCCTACAGCCCATTCGACTACCATACTTTCCTTTAGCACTCCAAAGATTTGTAAACTTGTTTCAGGCACTTCATGCCATGCCTCTCCTTGACTTTAGCAATCCACCAGACATACAAGGATTCAGTTCAAATTCAACTTCTGCCTTTTCCTATACCACATTAATGGCTCCTAATAGAACACGAACATTCGCTAGCTGTGGACATACCCATTTTATTCCCTGTTCATTGTTGCACTTAGCAACCACAAATATTCCTGCGCTACAAGACAGCAGCAGGACCACTATAAAATTTACATAAATACTGTTCTAATTTATGCCTGAATACAGCATGAATTAGAGTGACTATACAGAACCTCTGACGGGTATACCTGATAGAACGATCAGACAGGTAGCATCCTGCTCCCAAAATGCAACTGTGGACTAAGTAAGTTTGTAACTGAAGTAACTTCCTCAAATTCTTTCTCCTGAATCTAGCCTTTGCCAATTGCTTAACTGTAATGACATACCCCTATTCCGACAAGACAGAACAGCCTAAAGACCCAGTTCTGCCGAACACCTTACAACACCGTGTCTGTCCCTTCTGCCTAACTAAAAACTGTTAAATGAAGAGGTTATTTAAAAAATAACCCACAGATTCTAGTCTTCAAGTCCAGAGTCACCACTGAACAAAGAGGAAAATGTAAAATTAAACCAATAGCTTTTGGAATAGCTTAATGGAATGTAACACAAGTTAAATGTGCCACCAAAACAGCTATGTGGAATCATCTCTGAACACAAACCCTGTATATAAAAAGTGTAAAATAGGAGACATGAATGTTACTCTACATTCTGCTACTAGATTGCAGAAAAATTTTCAGTCATCACTCTGCATGCTTCAGTTTCCTCAACCAGAACATGAAGAGAATAATGCTTACTTCCTTAGAAAATGCTTTGAGTTCTAGGGACGCAAAACTTCTAGATACTATTTCAATCTGATTAGTGATGATTAGTCTTAAACATCTGCTTACTATCACCAGGTTCAGATTTATGTTATTCAGTATATACTTAAACTCCTTGCATCTTTGCAGAAAACTGAAAAGTAAGTTAAAAATATGCAGTGTAGTTGACTAGCCTCAGAGAGAAAAAGAACATATATATTTTCACAAATCAAAGGCAAAAGTAAAATTGCACAAATCAAAGGCAGAAGTAAAATAACAAGGTTAAAGAGCATTCAAATAAGGAAACTGGTTGGGAGAGAAGGCTTGGACACAAAACTAAACAGCTGGTGAGCCAGAGAGAAGGAAAAAAAGAAAGAAAAGACCAATTTTAACATATAAACTGAAGGTTATGTTTATGTGAAAACTCATCAGATTATAGGAATTTATTTTTTTTTACAGATATGGATATTTTAGTTACACAATTTCAGACTAATGAGTTCCCTCACTTTAGCTACTGGAAAAAAGTTTGCATATTAATTATGAAAGTACTTATTTTAAAACATTCACCCCTTTCACTTAAAATGGAAATATTACTCCAGATAATTTTCTGACAAGAGATGGCTGAAATAGCAAAACTCATCTTCAGGATGTCAAATATTCTTTTTCAGGTGGCAAGTGCAAAACATATTGGACAGCATTAAGGTGAGATAAATTTGTCGCTAGAAAACCCTGGAAGCGTACTCAATTTTAAGTGGATTTGTATAAATATCAAGCAGATAGTTCTGAACAATCTCACCTGAAACTCCACAATCATCATGTGCAAAGAAGCAGACTGAGGTAGGATAGTGACGTCGCTGGTAAGGTGATCGGTCACAGCTGTTCTGGCATACCAGAAATACAGGTTATGCCATGGCAATAAACTTGTAGCAAAAAACGGCTCTCCCACAAGAACAGAAATCTTGGCATAGAAAGGAGGAGATTAAAAGCATTATAATAAAGAACAACAGCTCAATAACATAGGCTGTATATACCTTCAATAGCCGATAATGCAATATAGCCAGAGAAGTCATCTAGATAAAAATTTAAACTGTTCTACAAGGATTTAATTACTGCATACTGCATATACTGCACAACAGACATCTTTTTGTGGGTTTAGTTAGCAAATTTTAAGATGAATTTTTGTGAAACAAAGTTTGAGAGAAAATACTGCAGGTTTAGGTTGGAAGGCTTTGTAATGACAGCTGAAGAATTTTGAAATTTTTAACTTAAGGAAGTTAGGTACTTCCAAATAGACTGCAATCTTCTGAGTGTCTTGAGAAAAAATAGCTGCAGCCCAGTAGCACACATGCAGTTAAACCAGTTTAACTGCCTTAACAACTGGTGTAGATCACGCAGTAAGGGGAAGTCATACCCTTTCAAAACCAAGGAGAAACCCCCCCATAGTTTTTTAGTCTCATTTAGCTTTAGTGTGACAAGGTCTGAAACATTACTCATTATATTTGATATGAACTGGGACATAATGGTATTCATTGTAATTACAATAGGAAAGCAAGATTCATTTTCACCTTCTCCTCTCCACTGAAATTCAGCATTGGACAACTGTAACATACCTTTTTATCTTCCAAATGAGAAGATGTCAGCAACTCAGGACGTGCTTCTATTATTTTAATTTTATCTTCAAGATGATTTGCTTTAAGAAACTGAAGGAAAAAAGTAGCGCATGTCTATCAAAAGCTGCAGTTGAGACTCAAACACCTAAAAATACTGCGTACAATAACTCATGAGGATGATACAAGTCTGTTCTTGAAGTGTGCATGCACTTAGAGCCAATATGTCATACCTAGTGAACTAAAGCACATGCCCTATGTATTCCTTCAGTTAAGTACATAAAAAGGCAGATAACACATAAGTTGCCTCACCTTCATTCGTTTGTACTCTAAAGCATATGGGAAGGACAGTCAAGAGATATAAAAATCACTTCACCTACAAATACACTGCATATTTGGCTTCTGTTTGAGATGAGGTTTGCATCCTAATCCTACTGTTCGTGTTTTTATACCCCTAAGCCATAGGCTGGAATAGACCTCTTTGAAACATATGGTGACAACTAAAACAGACACAGCCTGAACAGTGACCTCAAGAAGCTGCTTCCAGTCACTTCTTAGGCATTAGCTGCTTCTCCTGAGCAGCCTCCACTCCACTGGCAGGGCCTTCTGTGCTCGACCACAACGAAAGCAGATGAAACATTGCTTGTGGGTAAGAGCCACTGCCTACTGTCCCCTGATATCCAAACAGCAGAGCAGGTGTTCCCAGCATGTCTCAGCTGTAGGACCATACTGCTAGATGCCACCTTTCTGGTAGAACAGGTATTCTCAAATTCCCCTCTCAGAAACCCCTGACTTTTATCGCCAATACAATGAGGGCAGCAGAGCAGCAGCTCAAAGAGACAAGCCAACAGGTATGTGCAAGGAGAGGTCAAGCACAGGAAAACATAATTCCCTCTGCTCAGTTCAACTTCCCCAGATGCCTATTCAGCTTATGGCTAAAGCTGTGAGACTGGATCTCTCTCCAACACGATGTATTCCTCCCAAGTATCAGCATAAAGTTATGTACAAATTCCAGGAAAAAAATAAGAACTTCTCCTGTCCAACATATCCCACCTCCCACAGTGCTGTCAAACTGTACGATCAAGTATATTCATTAAACTAATTTAACCTCCAAGCAATTGATGTAGGACAATCAAAGGCATCAGCTCTGGAATTAGAAATGCCATGAGTTCATTTACTGCTTTAACAGAAAACTGAAGACTCACTTTTTCCATGACAGAACAGGACACAGCAGAGCTCTCTAGTGTAAATACCTGAAGAAAATACACAGCAGTTAGTCAAATTAGCTTCATAATTTTTAATTAAAAGAATATGTAAATAAACAATGAAGGAACAATTTTGATGCCGTAGTGAACACAGTCCATAAGAACCATGAATCTAATCCAGGGTTATGCACCTCTTTATCAACAAAACCACCCCCAATAACTACATGCTAAATCATGCTATTTTCCCAGCCATACATGAAAAGCCTCAACAGAATGCAGATAATTATTTTCCATTTTTAAGATATGCACAGTATATTAACACTTGCTCTAGGCAAACATTTACTCCTGAACAAACACAAGCATATTGCCATTGTGCTGACCCACCCTCCAGTAGTGCTTACTCCTTGTAAGCATTGTTTAACATGATCTGACTGTACCAGCTCAGATGTGCAGTGCAGCACACTAGCCATTCGAAGCAAGAAAAAAATTAGGTTTTATTCAAAACTAGTGCATAGTTAGTCAATAGGCTGCTACACGGCTAGGAGAGTATTATGTAATCTGTCTGCCCTATTCATTTCTTCTCTCCTCAGTAGTTGTCTGTGACTAGCCACTACCAAAGGCAAAAATACAGGAGCCATGGATCACTGGTTTAACTTATCATGATTATTCATTTCTACAAATTGCCTAGCATCTTCCTCAGGATATTACATTACACATTCCCAAATATTCAGTACAACTGTAATATATTTCACTTTCAAGAGCCCCATGAGAGAACACATCAAGTAAGGTATATACCTAAGCAAGACAGCCAGGGAGCTCTTAGCTCTCATTTATACACAGACTCAGTACTCTTACTGCTTCATATCTTGCTGTTACAGACCCTTCACTTCAGGCTAAATAATAAACACAATTATGGAATTGCAAACATAAAAAAAAAAAAAAGGCGAAACATTTAGGTCGGTAGAAAGAGTATTTCCAAAAGCACTGAGATATAAGATGGCAAGCAAAAAGAATCAATGGGCAGTGGAGAACACCACTTGTGTTCAGGGCTCCACAACAGTAAGCATCAGAACTGGTAATCATCTCCTCCCTGAACTTCAGCTTCATCAGGTAGGAATTCAGCTCCACTTGAACACAACAGAAGCCGCTTTCTCACTTGTCACTGAAGAAACACTGGAAATAATTAAATAATGGGCCAGAAATACTGAACTATGAGAGAACTAAAAATACCAAGTGAAAACACAAAGATCAGAAAAACAGGAAGTACTGTACCTGCTTTGCTCCAAGATACTGAGCCAGCACAGGCAGCAGACTGCCATCACTAATACAAAGGCAAACACTATCTGTTTTCAGAACCTACAGAAAATAAACAGTCATTGTTATTCCTACTCCGGATCAAAAAGTTTTCAAATTCTAGAAATTTTGGTGGCGCTTTTCGCCACTTTATGCACTTCCTATCATAGACTCATAGAACAGTTAGGGTTGGAAAGGACCTTAAGATCATCTCGTTCCAGCCCCCCTGCCATGGGCAGGGACACCTCCCACTAAACCATGCCACCCAAGGCTCTGTCCAAACCAGCCATGAACACCTCCAGCGATGGAGCATTCACAACTTCTCTGGGCAACCCATTCCAGTGCCTCAAATGGGAGAATCAGTGATTAATGTAACCAGTTCAGTAACAAAAGAACACTGCAAGAAATGTTTATGTAATCCACTTATTTTTAGGTCAGAAAAAGTCTGCACAAAAATGTTCTGCGTGCCTTTATTCAACTACTAATACTCCTAACAAATACACAGAGCTGTTACAGATTTCTAGTGAAAAATGGCTGCTTACAATTAAAAAAAAAAGTAGTATCATTTGCATAACAAAATACAACTTGCATGTGCTGATGTAAATAAAATGTACTTAGTGACTGAAGTCCTTCAAGGGAGAAACAAATTCCACAAATAATTACTGCAAATAAACAATATATGAAGCCAAAAAACCTAAAGGCAACATGCGCTCACTTTCATCAGAGACTTGACATATTGCAGTGTTCGGTTCTTATCATTTAATTGCCCAAAGCGTGGTCTATTCCAAAGAAGATGAGCCTGGCATCTACACACAGGACTCTCAAGAAGAACATCTGCTTTGCTCTCCTCTTCTCCTCTGGAAAAATAATTAAATGAAGTATCAATTACAGCATCAATAACATGGTTTTGCAAACAGATACATTTACGCATTTTGTCTAGTATGCACATAGAATCATAGAATCACAGAATAGTTAGGGCTGGAAAGGACCTTAAGATCATCGAGTTCCAACCCCCCTGCCATGGGCAGGGACACCTCCCACTAAACCACGCTACCCAAGGCTCTGTCCAACCCAGCCTTGAACACCACCAGCAATGGAGCATTCACAGCTTCCCTGGGCAACTGTCATGGGTTCAGCAGTAGCAGTCATTCTTCTCCTTCTTGGTAGCTGGTGCAGCGCTGTGTTTTTGATTTTGGGCCTGGGAACAGCACTGATAACACCAGTGTTTTCAGTTACTGCTTGGTGATGTTTAGGCTGGCCAAGGACTTTGTGAGTCTCATGCTCTGCTAGGGAGGAGGGGAAGCCGGGAGGAAGGAGAGACAGGACACCTGATCCAGACTAACCAAAGAGGTTATTCCACACCACAGCACGTCATGTCCGGGAGGTAGAAATGGAGAGCAGAGACCTGGAAGGGTGGTGAGGGTGCACGGTGGGGGGTGCAGCCGGTGGGGGTGCAGCCGGTGAGGGTGCACTGCTTGTTTGGGATTGATGGTGAGCTATTGTATTCTTCCCTTGTATTTGCTTTGTCATTATTATTATTGGTGGTAGCAGTAGTGATTTATGCTATACCGTAGTTACTAAACTGTTCTTATCTCAACCTGTGGGAGTTGCATTCTTTCGATTCTCCTTCCCATCCCTCCAGGAGCGGAGAGAAGAGACAGAGGGGAGTGAGTGAGAGAGCGACTTCGTGGCTGAGGCTTAAACCACAACAGCAACCCATTCCAGTGCCTCACCACCCTTATAGTCAAGAATTTCTACCTCATATCCAATCTAAACTTCCCCTGTTTAAGTTTAAACCCATTACCCCTTGTCCTCTCACCACAGTCCCTAATGAAGAGTCCCTCCCCAGCATCCTTACAGGCCCCCTTCAGGTATTGGAAGGCTGCTATGAGGTCTCCACGCAGCCTTCTCTTCTCCAGGCTGAATGGCCCCAACTTTCTCAGCCTATCTTCATACGGGAGGTGCTCCAGTCCCGTGAACATCCTCGTGGCCCTCCTTTGGACTTGCTCCAACAGTTCCATGTCCTTTTGATGTTGAGGACACCAGAACGGCACACAATACTCCAAGTGAGGTCTCACGAGAGCAGAGTACAGGGGCAGGATTACCTCCCTTGACCTGCTGGTCACACTCCTTTTGATGCAGACCAGGATACGGTTCGCTTTCTGGGCTGCAAGTGCACACTGCCGGCTCATGTTCATTTTTTCATCAACCAACACCCTCAAGTCCTTCTCTGCAGGGCTGCTCTGAATCTCTTCCCTGCCCAACCTGTAGCTGTGCCTGGGATTGCTCCAACCCAGACGTAGGACCTTGCACTTGGCATGGTTAAACTTCATCAGGTTGGCATCAGCCCACCTCACAAGCGTGTCAAGGTCCCTCTGGATGGTATTCCTTCCCTCCAACGTATCAACCAACCACACAGCTTGGTGTCCTTGGCAAACTTGCTGAGGGCACATTCAATCCCACTGTCCACGTCACTGACAAAGACGTTGAACAGGACCGGTCCCAACACTGATCCCTGAGGGACACCACTAGTTACTGGTACTTTGCAATGTCATGTAAGTCTCATATCTGATGCCACTTATACAAGCATAACTTGATTCTGGAATGATTCGGATTTTGATCCAAAATCCAGTAGACTGCAATCATTCTGTCAGAGATGAAAACTGAAACTCACAAGCTACAGATACATAAAGAACACATCTCAGCTATCTTCTAGATGCTCATATTTGTATGGATGTTTTAGCCTTTGATGGAAAGGGAAGAAAATTATTTGTCTAAACATTGAGGTCACATGTAGCACATGATTTCCTTCTGCTTGAGTGGATCAGTGTACAAATAAGAAAAACGTGAATGGATCAGGAGGAAAACCTCTGTGTGGTTTCTGCACTGAGATACGTGGGTATACTACTTTTAAACCTCAGGACATCAATGCATATGGACTCCACTGTTACTTGTTCAAGCTTACTAGTTCTCTGGAGACGCTTTTGTAGCTTTGCTTTTCTAAATGAAGAGAAAGGGCCAATTTACACCTTTTCTAAAGATGAAATCAAGAAGCCCCCAAACTTTCCCACCAATTCTAACAGTTAGGTATTTTAGACTTTGATTTGGATTCCTAGGTGAAAAAGGCACATAAAATTCAGACATTAAATTTTAAAGCTGTCACTGAATTTTAAAAATGTTAGCTGCTATTGTCATCACAACCAACATGATCAAGCTCTTTTTTGAGCAAAATGCATTAATCTCAAAAAGGCAGAGCTGACTAGGAAAATAAAAAACGGAGACAGAGAGAATGGCAATTATTTTGCTCATTTACCCATATGCCACCTCAGCTGAGCTGTATTTCAGGGTAGCCAGAAACCAACCATGAGTGTTCTTTGTTTCTGTATCACAGAATGCTACCAGGTATAAAACAGGAGCTTTTAAAAAACCTTAACTGTGATTTCATGTATAACGTATTTTTTTCAGTTGTGCACTGCCCATGAATTTGCTGTTAGCAATTTTCTCATCTTTCTTACCTTGCTCTTCTACAAAATAGCTGCTCTAAGAGCAGCAAATACTTCAGCTTGGAGTACTACCCTTTTTAACAAACATGTATTATTACCTGGCTTTCTGCAGCTTATACCACAAAGAGTACTCATCACGACTGGCAATCAGGTACAACTTCTCACCCTGGAGAACTGGCTCCTCATTTGGAAGAAAATATACACACTGCATCCAGTGATCTCGCCACTGAAAAGAATTGATAATCAAAATCTTAGAACTTTTTCACTTAGAAGTGAGACCACTGGCTTGCTGAACTAGCCAAGCCTGTATTTTAATCAAACAAAAAAACGAATCCGAACTTGGCATTTATTTAGTGCTATTTTCTGTACTGCAAATATTCCAAGAAGACTGGTCATTCCAGAGTTGACTGGATGCCCCAACGCTTGATAGTTTCAAATTTTATTCTCAAACACAGCAAGCGCAATAATTTTGTAGCTTGCTTTTGACTAAATTCATCCTACTAGTAAATACATTCATACAAAACCCCAGTAATCTAACAGTGATCTACTCTTCCTCTAATTATCCGGTATCAACCCAGCTTTTATCCACACAAGCCTTTTTTATGGGTGTATATTACCACAAACTTAACACTTATTTGGAAATTTAATAGAACTACATGGAAACAAACCATAGACTAATGTTTTGACCAGAGAAAGAGACTAGATAAGGAAAAATATGTGGAAATATCTGATTTCTTGAAAGTCAAAGAAATATGAGAAAAATATATGGAGGACAAACTACAGATTTTAAATGTAAGCTTTAATGTAAATCTTAAGTTTTACATTAAAGAAAACCCAAAATAGGTATATAATATAGTTAACATTTCTATGATTTGCTTATTTAGCACATTTCAATATATAAAACTTCACCAAAGTTCCCACACAGTTTAAGAGACAGATGCGTAAAACACACAGCATGGCCTTTACTCAAAATAATTACTGACAGTCGTCTGATGCCAGCATCTGAAAGCTTGGTATTTACCTGGAAAGCGGAAGTGTGTTTTACCCAGTATGGAGCCATTGTGCAATTTATCATCCCAGAGGGGTCCATGTCAATATCCCACCATGAAAGTACAATTTGTGCCTTGCCAGATTTTATAGGCTCCAGCTGCACTCTATAGTAGGTAGAAGCACTCCTTACTGGCTTATTGAAATCCACACTGTGGAGAAGCAGGAAAATTGTAAAAACAAATAGTTCAGCATGCTTCAGAAGTTCTCACTAGCTTCCTAAGCTGAATACAGAACTTATATAGAAGGTATTAACAGGCAAATTCTGTTTTGAACAAAACAATGCCTACCTTACCTGAACATTGTTACCACATCACTAAGGACAGTGAAGTCACTTGAAGGCATTTGGTTCAGTTGGATATCACAAACAGAAGGAACACCTGGACAGTTCTCCATTTCTGAAGGGGGGACAATAATTTTTTCACCATCCTCTGCTTCGACATGAACAGGAAACAGTTTGTTCCAGGCCCACATTCTTTTGGATTCCACTAATTGGACATACACTGTTGCCCTGTGAGGCACTGCCTCACATCCTTCCTGAGTGTTTAAAACAAAGGGTAAAAGCACTCAGCAAGTTTGACTTATTAACATGCATGAGAATTAAATCAATTGGAATGTGAACCAATTTAAAGAAAAGCTGGCCTGGGAGCTTTGAAGTCTTATACACAAATGAGACTTCTGTAACATCAGAGCATTTTCTCTTTGCCTCTGTATCTGCGAAGCATAATATATGTATCTATCCTATTCAGTATGACCCAGCAAGGCCAGGTTACTATTAATCATGCAACACTATCATTTTCCTAGCCTCAGTTTAACTTGCATGCCCATTCTTATTCTGAAACAAGAGATCTATCTTGAGCTTCTCAAGGCAGAAAAGTACTGAGCTATCAACATTAAAAGAGTCTGTGATCATGGTGAGTAATTAGGAAAAATAATGGCTCAAATCTTTATGCAAAGAAAACTTTGTATCCATATTTAAAGAGTAGAAAACATGTACATTGTTCTAAAACTAAGAGCTAAGAGCAAGTCCAAGAACAATGCTTTTACTAAAAGACTAATTACTCTTTTTAACTATATATGCAGACCAGCAAAAAGTTATGGAATGTTACTGTCTTCATCTGTAAACTGGTGAAATGAAACCTGGAAACCTAAATAAAGTATTGCCACCCACATTTTAATTAAAGGAAAAAATTAGAAAGGGTAAAAGAGGAAACACTAAAATTATACCAATAAATTATATGTAAAAAAAGAAGGTATTAATTTGATTACAGTGTTTTAAGTATTTCCATAGCCAAAAAGCATGTGGAGTAGCAAGGCCTTACATAAAAAAAAAAACAACAAACAACCAAACATGAACGTATGCCAGGGACATGAAAGCCATCAAATTTAAAAGGGAAATTTCATTTTTATAACATCTTGGAACAAACTACTAAAGAAAGCTCCAAATCAGAACTGGATGCTTTTCAGAAAGCCAATTGTTAACCAGAAAGTTAACAGTTTTAATACAAAGCAACTAAGTGTAATTTCAAAGCCTGTGATTTACAATATGAACTCCAACAGCTAGGAATGAATGCAGTAAATTATTTACTGAATAAATAACTAACACACCTGATGGTGTATTCACAAAGGACACAGAAGCCTAAATCAAGTACAATCTCTACCCTACTCCAAAAAAGACAGAAGAGGTTCTCTAAGGATAAATGTGACATATTATCAATAGCTATTTTCTTACCTGTACAAGATACTTGTGTGCGTGCTCATAGGTTGGTAAAGCCCCTTCTCCAATCAGCTCTGTATCAAAGAGTTCTGTTACCAGGATGTTTGCACGACATTGCATATCTCCATCTAAAATACAGAATTTAATATTTTAATATTAAGACTTACATAAAAGTCTTTCAAGGAGATGCTATCCTGAAAACACAAGTAATTAAAAAAATGCATTCCTGTAAGAGAACCTCCTGAGGACTGCAATTTCTTCTCCTTTAGAACACTCCCTTTTGAAGTAAATTTTCAGTATTACTTTTTACAGAGTTAAGGATTAGATTATTGTCATTAAAAGCACACAGAAAACAAGACATATTCCTTCAAGGTTTTGAATTACTTGCCATTTTTTCTAACCCTAACCTATTTTTCTTACCTGGACCAACTGTGACTTCAGTGGAGTGCTTGTTGATTACCTTGATCTTATCATGAAAACCATTTTTCTCCACTATCTTCACAGCAGCATTAGCCATGGGCTTGAAAACCTGTAAATAGCAAGAGCGTAACAAACTGGTAAGCTGTGATTAGCTTTCAGAAATGAAAGGACACAAACACAAAATGCAGTAACTCAGAAACTTCACATCTTCTGTATCTTTCCCTGTTTAAAGTTCATTACAGTGAAAAAGACGGCAACAATTCTCGATTAAAAAAACAAAACAAAACCAAACCAGTAGATTTCTGCTTGGATAAAAATCACACAGCACTCTTTTGACTATGACCTACAAACAAGTGAACATTCTCCTTGTTTCTTCAAATGTGTTTAAAAAAAGCTGAAATGGCCAAAATGTTCCTGTTATTATCCTTAATATAAGTAATCACTACTAATAACCATCAGGATGTTTCTTAACTGCTAATAAAAAAAGGAGATGCTCTACCCAATCATGAAGATATGGAAAGTCAGTTCATGGGACAGTCTGTTTATTATGATGTGGGCCATGGTATGATTAAGTGGTTTGAGAACCCATCTCCAAGACTTGAAGTTTATGAAGATCAGCAATATGGTTGGGGAATACATTTTTTAAAAAAGCTTAGTTAAAAGTTTTCCATATTACACTTGAGTCTTGATAAGAAATATAAAGAATACTATAAAACTTCACTCGGTAATTTTAATCTGCACATTTACAGAAACTGTCCAAAAAATTACGTCTGTTGTGCCTTTTCAGTTATATTCTTTCAAGACCTAAGCTGTTTTGACATATAGAAGTATCAAGCTTGCACTTCAGAAGCCACAAAACAAACCAGCAAGCGCATCTACTTCACTAATCATGCAGACGAACAACTGCACTGAAGCTCTAAAAAGAGGCTACGACCACGCCAGCAGAAGTACGCCAGCAGAAGTACGCCAGCAGAAGTACGCCAGCAGAAGTACGCCAGCAGAAGTATGTGCAACCCACAACAGATGCTCACCTCAACTGCATAGCAGAAATCAGCACCTGATGAAGCTGCCATCATAGACAGGAGTCCTGTGCCAGTCCCTATGTCCAGAACAATTGCTTTCTCACCTCTTTCTTTTACTCTGCTCACTGCAGCACGAATACCTTGGTAATATTTCTCATTCTGTGGAGAATAAATAAATAAATAAATCCTTTTATTAATTTATACTTTTCACTCAGCTATTTACAGCATATGTAAGTTACAAATGCAATATATTTTCTGGAACAAATAATAAGATCCATGTGAGATACTACTGTTTTTCTGATTACTCTTTCCCAGCAGTACCACTCAAATAGTGACTATGCCAGCACAGGAGCTAAAGTATCTTGGGTTTAGATTCCCCTCTAAATGGCTACAGAGCAGAAGGAATATTTAAACCATTCACGCCAGACTTTATCATGCCCATAGATATGGTATCTGAATTTTCTTCTAAATCCTAAGCAGTAAATAAATGCGAAAAATACCACAAAAGAATAAAAATACTTTACTTATATTCCTATAAAAACTAAGAAACCTAGATTCACATTTACAGCCTTTGAAATTCCATCTAGTGAGTGCTCTTCAACAAAAACGTCAAACAAAACCAGCAAAAATAGCTACTGACTCATGTATTATGTTCTGCAATAAACGACAGAGCACTAGAGTCAGATGTAAGAAGACAGCTGTTGATCTAAAAGCAGGTCTGGTATCTAAAAGGGTACAGATCTGATCATCTCATCTTCCACAGAAACCTGTGTAATCATGAAGTGACATCTATTCAAAAGAAAGGAACTGGGTATTTCTAACTATTCAGAAGTGTTTAGTTTCTATACTTACTCTGTCTTTATCATGAAGCATATCTGCATAGCGTGACCTACAGTAAAAGAAAAATCCAGTCAAAATACTACATACTGCAAAGCACAACAAACCTGATAGATCTTCTATAGCTGCCTCAGTATCTCTTACTAAGGCAACTGGTCCTACATGGCCCATAAATGCACAGATAACTGACATGTTCCTTGAGAATCTTAACTGTTTCTCAAATTTAAGGAATAATGTCATTTCAGTAATCTGTCATCACCATATAAATGAACTAATTATCTGCTGCCATGGATCCTCTCTTTAGCTGTGGACCCAATACAAGGTCCCAACTGACCTATGGACAAATAGCTGTGAAGTAACAGCTGGGAAAAATGGAGGTTCATACAAAGCAATACCTAGCAATGAAAGACAACCTACTAATGGTCTACCATTTGTTACCAAGATGCAAATTTTTTTGGTTCACATTTTTTCATGGGTCACTCTATTTTAAAAAATTCCAAAATCTAATCTTCCTAATGTCTCCAACTGTTACATTAAGCTCTTACAAAGTTACTACAGGCACAGACAACAGACAATTATTTCTTGCACTGGGGATTTGAAAGAAATTTAGTCAATGCATTTTTCTACAACTCAGTATTAAGATCACCTCAGAAAATGTTTAAAATAATTTATACAGAAGCTACTTGATTACTTAACAAAATTCTACATATATAAATCTGTTCCTGAACAACACAGGGCACTGTAACACTTAGACTACTCAAAAGTCTGTTCATCTTATGCCACTGTTATATGTATAGAAGTAAACCCCAAAACTGCTACAAAATCAAGTTGGGTTTGCTCTTTTTTGTAGCTTTAGTGAAAAACAGGGTATTTTTTTCCATCGTACCGTGCAATTTCCTGATGGTAGTCATAGTTCTCATCCTCTTCTAACCACTCCATTGCACCAGTGGTTGGATTAGCTCTTCCACAAAAGGTCTTCATGATCAATCTCAATTTGTATTATTTATGTATTATGTGCAGTTTTCCCACTTTGGCTTCAGTAGAATACCCAAAATACTCGCTGTGGGGGGGGGGGGGGGAAACAACAACAAAAAAAACACCACCACCACAAAACTTGCAGTGAAAACAACAGACACCACTTTATCTCTGGATATACAGATACACATACTCCGTAATTGGCCAGCAGGACTCGTGACTGCCTTACACTTCTACTACAGGGATATTTTAAGCTCACATCTGTCACCTAGCCCCGTGCAGGAATTCAGCCCAGAAAAAGAAAAAATTATGGGCAAATTCTCCAGGAAAAACGCCTCCCCTGAGGGAAAGCACATGGGGCTGGGGGAGGCCAAGCACCCAATCTCTAGAATCATCATCAACCAGGCTGGAAAAGACCTTTAAGATCAAGTCCTACTGTTACCCCAGCACTGCCAAGACCGCCACTACACCGTGTCACTGAGGGCCCTGTCTACACGGTGTGTGAACATTGCCAGCGACGGTGACGCCACCACTGCCCTGGGCAGCCTGTCCCAATGCCTGACCACCCTTTCGGGGAAGAAATATTTCCTAATATCCATCTAAACTTCCCCTGAAGCAGCTTCTTTTCCTCTTGTTCTATCACTTGTTACTTGGGAGAAGAGACCAGCCATCTCCTGGCTCCATATTCTTTCAGGTAGTTGTAGAGAGCGGTAAGGTCCCACCTGAACCTTCTCTTCTCCAGACTAAATAAGACGGTCCCTAACCCTGTCTGAGAAGTGACCTACAGACTCCAGACAGCAGTAGCGCCGACGGGGACCGCGATCTCATTCCCCCTCAGGCCCGAAGCCAGCACAGCGATACCGCCACACCCGCGGCCGCCATACCTACCATTCTAGCCGTCTCCCCAGGACAACCGTCACCTGCCCGACATGCACTGCGCGAGGGGAGGGCCGCGGGTTGCAGGGAGCCGCAGGTCCGCTCCCTCCCCTTCCCGCCGGGAGCCATGGAGGGAGCCGCTGTGCTGCGCGTTAAGCGGAAGCGCAGCGGGACGGAGGCGGCCGAGGCGCTGCTCCTCGCCTGCAAGCGGATGCGCACGGAGGACGGCGGCGGTGCCCAGGCGGTAGAGAGGAACCTTTTCAAACTGGTGGCTACCGTGTCCTCTAAGGTACCGAGGCCCTTCCGCTGGGGCCGATGTAGGTCAAGGCCGCGCCTCAGGCGGCCGTGAGCGGCTTGATCCGGCCGGGGTATTTCGTTGTGCTCCTGAAGGGACCTTTGAGCAGAGTAAGCTCAGGATCCCTTGTGCGGGATCTGCGAAGTTATGGCTAGTAGCCCGGCCAGCGGTGTCTTGGTGTCCTCCTGTCCTGATAAACCGGCGGCCTTCTGTTCCCTGCCGCCGGGCCGGCTGTAGCTGCCTGCGAAACAGGCTGTTTGCTGGGTATTTAGTGGGTAAAGAACATAGCGCAGAGTGACCACTATGAAAAGCTCCGTTCAGCCCTGGCTCTTTTATACTTATGAACTGTTCTTCACATACAGACCACAGAGTACTCAGTAAATTATGCCTAAGTTTCTGCTGTTTGCGGTGCTGAAGCTAAACCCTGCAAGGCTTACAACTTGCACCCACTGCAAGTTGCCTTTTATCTTTAATAAAACCGGTCTTCTTTGGGAAGAGGTCTTTATAGGACCATCACAGACTGAACAACACCAGACTTCCAAAGGCATGTGGTTTTGTTTGGACGGCTGTCCTGTACCACAAAATGCATTGTTTAAAAATCAAATTGTAGCAGTTTTACAGTTTTTAAATACCTGATATGTTTTCCCCTTGGATCAAGAGAGTATTGCATCACAGAGTTGTTTGGTTGAACAGGACCTTAAAGCATATAGAGTTCCAACCCCCTGCATGGCAGGGACATCTTCCAGTAGACCAGGTTGCTCCAGGTCCCATCCAGCCTGGCCTCGAACACTACCGGGGATGGGGCAGCCACAGCTTCTCTGGGCAACCTGTGTCAGTGTCTCATGATGCTATAGCAGAGAATTTCAAGAATTATGGTCGTTGTATTGCTTAAAGCAGTAGAAGAGGTTACTTGAATGTTGTTAGGAACACTGGCACTGCAGTTCTCAAATAGGAAGCACTGGTAATAGTTGTTAATCATCTTCACAACTTAAAACACTTACGTGTTGATATTCCTCCTCTGTTTTGCTTCTCAGAATGAACCAGTTCATAAATACGTTCATGAAGTGATCACTCGAGACAAAGCAGCTCAAAACCTGCGACCCTCTTTAGGAAGCACTCAGCGAATCATTAAGGAACTCCGCTCTTCCAAGCGAGAGACAAGGAAGGAAAACCGTTACCATGTAATAGCCAACAATCGACCTAACTGTAGTCAAAACATTGAATCTGTCGTAAATGGTGAGGCATCAACTGATGGTGACAGATCAGACTCGAAAGCAAGGGAAGATGCTTCACAAAAGGCGAGCAGTGCTGTTGGTGAGAGTTTGGACTGCTGTGGGCAATTCCAGTTGTTTGATATTGTACAAGAAGAGGAGGCGGTGGGAGACTCCAGTGTAACTGCTGCAAACCTGCAGGTCAGCAAATGAACTTAGTGTACTTGAGATGCTTTGATATCACTTTTGACTGGTACATGCGGGCAGACTGACTGCTGTGGAAGGTTTTTTACTTTGTAAGTATTCCACTGTTTACTGGGAGCTTGAACTAGCTATTTGCAACTTGGAATATTATACAGGGAGGAACTGTCACAAGGATCCTTAAGTGTGCTAATGTTGTTGAGACAGAGAGCCATGTGAAATTGTTTGCTACAGGAAGGGCTTGTACTACCCTGTTTTTTCTGTGTTCTGATGTATAAACTCTCAGGTTCATCCGTTGAGTGGATTTCTGAGGTTTTTTAATTAACTTCTCTACCTAGAGAACAAAAAAAGTCTAATTCAGTGTCATCTACACAGATAGAATCATAGAATCATAGAATAGTTAGGGTTGGAAAGGACCTTAAGATCATCTTGTTCCAGCCCCCCTGCCATGGGCAGGGACACCTCCCACTAAACCATGCCATCCAAGGCTATGTCCAACCCCGCCTTGAACACCGCCAGGGATGGAGCATTCACAACTTCCCTGGGCAATCCGTTCCAGTGCCTCGCCACCCTTACAGTAAAGAATTTCTTCCTCATATCCAATCTAAACGTCCCCTGTTTAAGTTTGAACCCATTACCGCTTGTCCTATCACTACAGTCCCTCATGAAGAGTCCCTCCCCAGCATCCCTATAGGCCCCCTTCAGATATTGGAAGGCTGCTATGAGGTCTCCATGCAGCCTTCTCTTCTCCAGGCTGAACAGCCCCGATTGATGATTAGGAATGTCACTTGTAGGCAAGAGTCACTCCAGGAAAAGACATTTCTGAGCCTCCCCTTCTCATAATTTCAATATAAGGTTTTATCATATAGTTTTATTTTAGAATTCTAGGTGTTTGACACATAAGCCGCTACATCCTATTTTCATTGTTATTATGAGTATTTTTTCAGTTGGCAGGCTATCTGCTTAATATCTAGCATAGCTTTAAGTATGAAGAAGTTCTGCGTTCTGTGTAGGGTTGCCCTGTATACAGGGTTAAGAAGATTTTATATGTAAAAAGTCAGAGGGCTGTCTATGCTTTCTCTAGTGCCTTCACTGTATCTAAGTTTACATGAATGCTTTACTTATGCAGCCCTTGACAGCACTGAGGACAGCTTAAATGCTTGATGTTAAAAAAGATAACCTGGGTGAGGAAGAACCTAACCAGCTGTCACCCTTCAGTATTTCTGATAGGTTATTTCAGGGCTTTTCCATCAATCTTTAATACAAACTCTCTATTAAGCAGGTAGTTCAAACAGACATTTGAGATACTAACTAACTGTTACCAGTCACTATGCGATTAGAAAAACAGAAATGAAACTGAGGTAGCATCAGAATTTTCCTTATACTCTGTTAGAGCTAGCAGTAGGTGTTGAAAGCAAGAAGTAAGCTTTGTTTCCATTCCATATTTAGGAGTGAATGAAAGGTTGGTCTGTAGCTGTTCCTCAGAATTACTTTTCAGGACACAAGACTGTGGATTGAACAAAATATTCTGAAAAGCTCTAACAGAGAAAAAGCAGCAAAAAACCTGACCACGTAGACCTTCAAGTGCAGGTCATTAAAGTAAATATATTGCAAATAATTTATTATGAAGGAGAAAGCATGAAGAAATGCTTTCTATTGTTAATACTGAAGTGAGGAAGTAAAGGAAATGAAATAAAAAACTTACCTGTAGGGCTAGTCAGCTTTTTCATGTTGTCACATTTTCATTGTCTCTCCTCCACACTTTGTACACTGTAATCTATTTGCATATTCTCCATGCTGCTGAATACACATCTTTCCTGCAGTGTTGCAAGTGTAATGCTGTACAAAGCACAGGCTGGCTGAAGACTTGCCTTTTCAACCAACATGTCATTAGAAACAGATGAACAATTCTATGGGATTAGTTGTATCCCTTTCAGTAGTTTCTAAAGATTTGTCCCAGAAGTTTTCTGCTGTTATCTGAAATAAGGCATGTTTGCACAGTACTACAGTAATTGTAATTTTTTTTTGTGTTTATATTTTAGCTTGCTAATGTTCTAAATATCAGCATTACAATGGGGAAGTGTTTTGGTCTAACGTTTCAGACTGTCAGCTGGCTGTTTGTTGGCTACTGTCTACAATGAAAACTGTTGGTTGTAACTAAGACTTTGTCTGCGTGGCTTCAGTGGAAATAGCCACTTTTTACTTTTTCTCAGCAGAAGACTGATCCAGATGTGATCCTCTGCAATGCAGTAGAGATGATCCGTGAGCGTTTAAATGTTTCTGAAGATAGTAAAAAGGAACACCATGACAAAGAAGATGAGTATGTTTATGACATCTACTATATGGAATCATCAGCCCCTGGTTGGATCCAAAATATTCTTTCTGTACAGCCCTACAGAGAAGAATATGAACTGGTAAGGTCATGGAAAAATAGCTTTCTTAAATAGAAAGCTCACAAATAAACATTCTTGACATCCTATCATTAGAAGTTGCCATACCAAGAAAGATCCTTTGAGATACTACACGTATGCTCAGGGACTTACATGTTGGGCTTTTTCCAGCTGCCAGTTCTGTGTTCCTACAGGTTATTGCTGATTCCAGGAAATTATGTTATGACAATGAAAACTAAAGGGATATCGTTCATATACTCAGAAGAATGTGTCTGGCTTCAAATTGCCAAATAAATTTTGGCACACAAATGAAAACTTCAGTAATACATGTCTCATTTGTGATTAAGAGGCAGTGATTAAAATGTAGTTGTAAATATGGTTATGTCAAAAAAGGAGCAAAGGGACACATACTTTTTCCAGTATTTGAGGACTTGACTTTAATCTCAGTATGAGATACGTTCTTGTAATAGAATTGTCCTTCACTTGCTGTGGAATTAGGAAGTTTAATGTAAGCTTTAGTCTTCCATTGTATAGATACTGTGATCAATAGGTTAGCAGGTTGGGAACCTTAAGCTACTTTCTTTTCCTTGATGTATTACACTACTGCTGACGTGAGTAGGATTAATTTAGACATTAACCTTAGCATTTAAATGCTGAAATGAATGCATGACGTAACTGTTTTCTCACCTAAAGCAGATTGCTGTGTTACGACAACACAAATGTTTCTGCAGTGCCCTTTGTGCAGCTGCAGAATTACTTATGCATGCAGTAGACAAGTATCTCTTGGCTTTTTTATTATCTGTACAGGGTGGTGCATGTGAACGAAAACCAGCATAATGCTAAGTGTATTTATAGTGAATGTTATCTTTTGTGTTGACATGCAGGTAAATGATGATCATGTTCCAGAGGAAACAGATGAAGATGATGAAAATGATGAAAATAACTGGCGTAATGACTATCCTGATGAAGATGAATTCTTACCTGAGGAAGATGGTGATGGAGAAGAAGGTATGCCTGTCATAAACTCTTGTTTGCTTTCATATTGTGCACATAAAAATCTCATTCTTTTTACATGCCATCTCTAAAAAAGCAAATAAGTAAGCACTCCTGGGGTAGTGTTCTGCTGTTGTAATGGGTTAAATCTGCTTAGAGAAGGATATTCTGTCTTGGAACTACAAGAGCTCCTAGTGTTTTTTGCGAAGTCAAAATTGAGAATTTAACTTTGCAGGCTGCTGTTGCAAAGGATTGCTTATTTTGAGAAGAAATCAATGACTTGGTTCCTGTCCTGGGTTCAGCAGTAGCAGTCATTTTTCTCCTCCTTGGTAGCTGGTGCAGCTCTGTGTTTTTGATTTTGGGCCTGGGAACAGTGCTGATAACACCAGTGTTTTCAGTTACTGCTTGGTGATGTTTAGGCTGGCCAGGGACTTTGTGAGTCTCATGCTCTGCCAGGGAAGGGGGGAAGCTGGGGGGAAGCAGAGACAGGGCACCTGACCCAGACTAACCAAAGAGATTATTCCATACCACAGCATGTCATGTCCAGGATGTAGAAACGGAGAGCAGAGACCCGGAAGGGTGGTGGGGGTGCACGGTGGGGGGTGCACTGCATGGTTGGGCTTGATATTGGATGGTGAGAAATTGTATTCTTTTCCCTTGTATTTTCTCTTGTCATTATTATTATTGGTGGTAGCAGTAGTGATTTGTGTTATACCTTAGTTACTAAACTGTTCTTATCTCAGCCTGTGGGAGTTGCATTCTTTTGATTCTCCTTCCCATCCCTCCAGGAGCGGAGGGAAGAAAGAGTGGGGAGTGAGTGAGAGAGCGACTGTGTGGCTTTATAGATTTAAACCACAACAGTTCCCCATGCTTGTGAGACAGTGCTTCTGCTTTCTTAATTCCTTTTCTAGTACACGCCACACAGTTCACACCTCACCTACTACAGAAGTTGCTCAGACTTTGTTTGTTACTGAAGAAGCTTAAAATAGTCTGATTAACCTAATTGCTTAACTGAAAAAAAAGGAATTATCTAAAAGTTGATGCTTCTTTTTTTTAAGAGTCTGAAGACAGCTTCAGTGATGAGGACCAATGCTACAGGAGAACGTGGAACAAATACCGACAAGAGGTTCTACAGGAATTCGGATACGAAGAAATCCAGGATTTGGAGTCTGACTAACAGCCCATTTTCTGAAGATTAAATGCACACTGAAGATTAAATTCTACCTTTGCAATAGAACTGAAAATCCAGACAGCTGCTGCTAACTATTTGAAAGAATGCTTAACTAAACTTAGAAAAGAATAAAATTAAAAAAAACAACCCTAAAAGTAAACAACAGCAAAACAAACCCTGGAACACCCTTTTCTATAAAAGTTGTGCTCACTGGGACAGTAGGAAACCAGTCTTTGCATGTGTGAGCTGTCTGACCTTCAGAAACTGTTGGTGACTAGCGCGGTTTACCCTTGCACTTACTGACTAGGCTTGAGATTAGATAAAAGACTGGGACACCAGTAAATGCTAAAACTCTTTACTATCTGAGCAGCCAGCTTCGGCTGCTACTAGACAGATGAGTGTGAGTATGTCCACTTGACATACTCAAAAACAAAACAAAGTTTTGTTCCAAGCAAAAGATACTGTATACTTTAAAATATTTTTCTGACTGTTCTGTGATGCTGTGGTCTGAAGGAATTTTTTGTTCGTTTATTTTAAAGCTGCATGCCCAAGCATCCACATTAAGTATGGAAGTACCATTGGGAGCAGCCCTTCTGGTCATGACTAATGTGCCAGGTTTCACAAGAAGATCAACATGTCTTCCATGGCGGCAAGTGAAAGTCCTGGAAAAAGGTGCTCTGTCCTAGTACTTTCTACTGTATTTGTTCCTAAGTTACTTCCCTTACAAGTATTTGAGCATATGAAATGCCTTGACCTGTCCATTTATTGCTGATCTCTCTCCAGTAATTTTGCCATTGTAGTAGAACAATATATGTACACTTAAATTTTAAATAAAGAATTTTTGACTAAGTTTTCTTTACTTGTTTAAAGATCATAGAAGCTGATACAGCTGAAGCCATGTCAGTGTTTTACTTTACATTCATACATCTTTAAAGTAATCTTACCTGTTTGGACACACTAAGTATTTCATCACTCTCCTACCCGAGTCTGCAAAAAAATAGCTACTAGGATGTTAGATCAACACCATTCACAACCTGTAGGTTGCGGCAAAGACTTTAGGTAAATAAGGTTTGGCTGGTGATGTCAAGGTAGTGGAGGCAAAATATTTTTTCCTTGGTTTTAATACTGCTGTTAACCTATGCCAAAGCCCTAAGCCTGTTAAAGTTATTCTTGCTTACTGGACAGATGTCTCAACTTACTTAAGATACTGAATTTATTCTAAGCATATAGAATCATAGAATCACAGGGTTGGAAAGGACCTTAAGATCATCAAGTTCCAACCCCCCTGCTATGGGCAGGGACACCTCCCACTAAACCATGCCACCCAAGGCTCTGTCCAAGCTGGCCTTGAACACCACCAGCGATGTAGCATTCGCAACTTCCCTGGGCAACCCATTCCAGGGCCTTGCCACCCTTACAGTCAATAATTTCTTCCTCATATCCAATCTAAACGTCCTCTGTTTAAGTTTGAACCCATTACCCCTTGTCCTATCACTACAGTCCCTAATGAAGAGTCCCTCCCTCCCCAGCATCCCTATAGCCCCCCTTCAGATACTGGAAGGCTGCTATGAGGTCTCCACGCAGCCTTCTCTTCTCCAGGCTGAACAGCCCCAACTTTCTCATCCTGTCTTCATACGGGAGGTGCTCCAGTTCCCTGATCATCCTCATGGCCCTCCTCTGGACTTGTTCAAACAGTTCCATGTCCTTTTTATGTTGAGGACACCAGAACTGCACACAATAATCCAAGCGAGGTCTCACAAGAGCAGAGTAGAGGGCCAGGATCACCTCCCTCAACCTGCTGGTCACGCTCCTTTTGATGCAGCCCAGGATACGGTTGGCTTTCTGGGCTGCAAGCACACACTGCCGGCTCATGTTCATTTTCTCATCGACCAACACCCCCAAGTCTTTCTGCGCAGGGCTGCTCTGAATCTCTTCCCTGCCCAACCTGTAGTTGTGCCTGGGATTGCTTTGACCCAGGTGTGCAAGATTAAAAGCTGTATTATAATAACTAAATGCTAATTTTCATCAGATACTGAAAGACCCTACATGTTTACATGTCAACTGTGCACAAAGTTCCATTTGCCATTATCTGTAGCTTTTTAACATACCCTTCATCACAGAGTCAGTGCAGGAATCCAAATACCCTCAGTATTACTCAAGTGGCTGATGCAAATGTGGTACAGTGTCTGAAGCATGCATTGCTTCAACCATAATCTTGCAATTACAAGATTTAATTCAACTTAAATGTACAAAAAACTGCATATATGGACAAATCTGGGTAAACTGAGGTAAACACTCTGAACCAAGGTTAAAAATTCTAGGCATAGTGTTAAAGTGTACCTCACTCTGCTAGCCAAACAGGCTGGCTTCATCTTCTCTTTTGCTGCACCAAAATTAAGTACCAAAGTGTCCTGATACTAGACTTAACAGCTTTCGAATTATAAATACTACTAATCAGCATCAATCTGCACTGCAACAATACTTTTTATTTCTGTATTTATTTCTCTTTTCTCTCCCTGCTACTTATCTTTCAAGATACTACTTTCCAGCTGATACAGAACTTTACTTCTGAAATAGAAGAGAAAAAGAAAGTGGTTTGTTCTGTGAGGTTTTGGATGGCCATTTTATAGTGAACAGACTGAAATTTAGAAAGGCAGCTTTGTGACTGCTGAGGCAACACAATGTGTGCTTACTGAAAAAGTTCAGGAACAAATGCTTACAAGCTTCAAACACCATTTTAATTTTGAAATTTTCATAAAGCCTAACAGGAGTTGACCATGTACTAACAAGCTAACAGGAAAAATCATCAACCTTTAATCAAATCTTTAGTGCCAAGGTGCTTTCTTGATTAAATCCTTGCCCCACTCAGATAGCACACTTCCACATAGTGTATGGAATAAAACTCTTATCTTTAAGGGAGAAAGTTGGTTCAGTCTTTAAATAATGTAGCACAACTTCAGTTCATTCTTCTGCTAACAATGACTAATAAGGTAGTTTGTTGTGACCAGGTGTCTTCTGTGATGAAAATTGAGACAGCACAGCAAATAATTTCATGCAAGCATCCGTAGAATTAAGCTCGAAACAGCTTTTGGTCTTCTGAGTCAAAGTGGTTTTCAGCCTAACTTACAAATGCATTACTTCACCACCTGGTTCTGCAAAAACCTAATTTGATCCATTAGCTCTTATCATTTGAACACCAATTCTGGAAAAGGAATGGTATTGACGCATAGCTTGTGTGCCTGAACTGAGCAGGTAATATCCAATGAGAAAAAAAAAAAAACATGCCCTGAAAATATGCCACAGTTCAGAAGGGTGAGGCGAGGGTGTGATCTGTGTGGGAATCCAACTGTAAGAAGTACGGTTTCAGTGTTTCTGAAAGATCACTGGAAACAGTTTTTCTGTTTTGTTTTTTCCCAGTCCCACCTCTTCCCTTTTGTTGTCATAATTGCTTCAGCCTCCCTTCTGTTTCTTGTAATGGCTTTGAAATATTTGTTGGATTTGATTTATAACTTCTTTTCGTCACTTGGGTCCATCTCTGTTAGAACACAGTAACAGAGCAGTTGCATGTTTCGTGTGACTGCACCTGCATAGGAAATTGGAGATAAATCAGAACCACCACCAATCTCAACTCTTAACTACACAAGATGCATCTGATGAAGGAAAACTAGCTGTCAAAAATGCTGCCTCACCTCTTCAGGGGAAGAACTTCTAAAAGTTAATATAGAATATTATCTTCCACTTAATTTTTTAAAACAGATAATGTTTAGAGCTGTTCTGTTGACATCCGAGAGTATTTTTATTCTTAGTGCCCTGTCAAATTGTTGTGGTTTAAGCCCAGCTGGTAACTCAGAACCATGCAGTCACTTGCTCACTCCCCCTTCTGCCCCCTTCCCAGTGGGATGGGGAGGAAAATTGAAACAATGTAAATCCCACAGGTTGAGGTAAGAACAGTCCGGTAACTAAGGTATAATATAACATTACTACTACTACTACTGAGAGAAACAACAAGGGGAGAGAATATAAACTAAAAAGGAAAGGGAAAAAAACAATAAACACAAGTGACACATGATACAAGTTGCCCACCACCCACTGACCGATACCCAGCCTGACCCAAGCAGTGATCAATCCCTTCTGGGTAACTCCCCCCAGTTTATATACTGGGCATGATGTGCTGTGGCATGGAATACTCCTTTGGCTAGTTTGGATCAGGTGCCCTGTCTCTGCTTCCTCCCTGCTGCTTCTGCCCCTCACTGGCACAGCAGGAGATAGATTAGATAGATAGACAGACAGACAGACAGACAGATAGATAGAAAAAATCAGTATACCCCTTTAACTGGGTCTGGCGGGGATGCAGTTAACATTCTTCATAGCAGCCCATATAGTGCTGTGTTTTGGACCTGTGGCTCCAAGAGAGTTGTAACACACCAATGTTTTGGCTATGGCTAAACAATGCTTGCACAGTATCAAGGCTTTTTATTTTTTAACCCTTCCATTCTGCCCTCCCTGCAAGGAGCAGAATGGGGACGAGCATGGGCAGGAAGTTCAAAGGGGAGATGGCCAGAACAGCTGACCCACACTAGGCAAAGCAGTATTTCAGGCCATATATTTTCTAGTTCAGATATAAAAACAGGTAGAGGAAGAAGTGGGAGGGTGTCCTAAAAGGTGACCATTCCTTGGAAACTGGTTGCATACAGGCCTGCTTGTGGGAGGTAGTGATTGCCTTTGCAGCAGCAGGTTTTCTTCCCCTCTTTCCTTCACTTACTAAATTGTCATTATCTTGACCAACAAGTCTTCTCACCTTTGTTCTTCCTATTCTTTCCCTCTTCCTGCTGAGAGGGATGGTGATGAGAAAGTGACTCTGTGGGTACTTAGCTGCTGGTTGGGGTCATCTGACCACAACATTTTTCATCAACAAACTGAGATTCACTTATTTAATTTTCCTCTTTCCTAACACCTCCATCTATAAAGAAACTTACCTAAAATCTTGTTGATAAACTGAGGTCTCCTTGATGCAGGTAAATAGACTCCCAAGAAAAAGACTGGAATTCCAGATAAAGCAATAGCAATTCCAATCAATGAATTTATAGTATCGCTATAGAGTGGCACTACCACCAGAAATACTGTGCATATACAGAATATTATTGGGAAAGCCACACTCAGCTGGAGAGAGAAAAACAGAACAAAATGTTATTAAAATATCTGTGGTCTGCAGTTACATTTTGGTGACAGTTACAGACTTTTCCCTCTCTACCCTACTTTGTGAAACTACCTGCTCTTCCTCTTTTATATCTGGCTATTTGGAACCATAAGAGAAATGCAGAATCATTCTTGAACAGAACTGCTGCTAAAAATTGCAGAAGTAATCAAGTATGGTAACTGCTGTGTTGACAGAAACAGCATAGCAGCATGAAGTGGTGTTAGGTAAATCCAATAAACTGAGGAAACAAGAATGACTTCTTCATGCAGAACATCAAGTTAAACTATGAGAAGGTGGTAAGAGGATCAGATACAGAACTGAAACACCATCAGAACTAAATGTGTTCCACATTGACAGAATTAATTAACTTTAGCATTCCTTAATTAGAGATTACTAATCCAAGAGAAAAGGCTAAGTACTATGTTAACCTTTTGAGACATTCTCGAATTGACAAGAAGGGCTACTGATTGAACTAATGGGCAATAAAAGAGTAAACTATTACAACAATCACTTATCTAGCAGACAAGCTAGCCTTCACAGCACAATATAAAATGGAAGTAATGTTTTATGTCCTGTTCAATTTGTAATCTTTAGACATAACACATATGGTCCAGATTTTAGACAGTACTTTAACATTATGTGGAAGACAGGTATTTTAAACAATTCTGTAATAAATGAATACTACCTTAAGAGGCCTGGGTCGATCTGGTTCTTTCCAACGCAGGTATAATTGCCCAGCAATAGACAGACCAACAAAAAACCAGTAACTGAAGCTGAAGTAATTAATAAGCTTGAAGACATCTTCCACAGCCAGGTATATAAGGGTCATAACGCACTGTCAGAAAACAAACAAGAGCGAGCTGAACAACAGAAGCTTGAAACTTATTGTTTATGCTGCTTTTTGCCTTAAAGTACCATCTTACACTCTGGTGCTCGGCACAATTTTATGCCTCAAAAATCACTCTCTCAGAAATCATCTTGATGACAGTACATGAGCCGGCAGTGTGTGTTTGCAGCCCAGAAAGCCAACCGTATCCTGGGCTGCATCAATAGCAGCGTGACCAGCAGGTCGAAGGAGGTGATCCTGGCCCTCTACTCTGCTCTTGTGAGACCTCACTTGGAGTATTGTGTGCAGTTCTGGTGTCCTCAACATAAAAAAGACATGGAACTGCTGGAACAAGTCCAGAGGAGGGCCATGAGGATGATCAGGGGACTGGAGCACCTCCCATATGAAGACAGGCTGAGAAAGTTGGGGCTGTTCAGCCTGGAGAAGAGAAGGCTGCGTGGAGACCTCATAGCAGCCTTCCAGTATCTGAAGGGGGCCTATAGGGATGCTGGGGAGGGACTCTTCATTAGGGACTGTAGTGATAGGACAAGGGGTAATGAGTTCAAACTTAAACAGAGGAAGTTTAGACTGGATATAAGGAAAAAGTTCTTGACTGTAAGGGTGGTGAGGAATTGGAATGAGCTGCCCAGGGAAGTTGTGAATGCTTCACCCGGTGTTCAAGGCCAGGTTGGGCAGAGCCTTGGGTGACATGCTTTAGTGTGGGGTACCCCTGCCCATGGCAGGGGAGTTGGAACTAGATGATCTTAAGGCTCTTTCCAACCCTAACTATTCTATGATTCTATTCTATATCTGATGTTCTCTCTTGTGATTTTTTTAGTTTTCTTTTAAATAGTTCCTATAGTCACATCTGAACAGCTGAAAAGAAAAGCAATAGTAACTTACATTGAAGAGCAGTGCTGGCACAGGTGTGAACCTGCCTATGTGTATCATAGACAACAGATCAGGTAGGTGACCTTCTCGAGATCCCACAAAAAATAGCCTGAAAAAAAAACCAACCCAAAACAGAAAACAGTTGTTGACGCCACAGATGAGAGACAATGTATTGTAGAAAAATCAAAGGACAATACCAGTCAAAATAATTTATTAAATAAATAATAAATACTATTAGCTGTAAATTCTTCTGTATTCACTACTTTACCAGATCACGTTCATATTGTTCTCAGTACAGAGGCACTGCACATAGATTCAATTGACAGGAAGGATCTCAAAATGCCTGAATTAATCTATTTAAAACTCTCATTAGTCACATCCATAATCAGTGTTCAGAGGCAAGCTTCTGTACTGTATCATCAGCTTTTTGGCTGCAGCTTAATAGCAGCAGCAACTTTTAAAACTTTTTAGTTGGAAAAACCTTAAAGACACTGATTTTAAAAGTAAATTTTAAGTAAATACATTTGAAAACAAGAACTTGCAGGAACTACTATATAAATTAAAATGGAAGATAGCTCACTCCAAAGAATCAGCAGGCCTCAGGACTCACCACACAGACAACATTCACTTGATCTTTAACTGTACTCTACATACATCTAGGAGTGCTCTGGGGAAGTGAGGCAGTGTTACGGGTGTATGTACACATGCACAGAGGTTTATTTAGGTCTGTTATTTTATTGTGGCTATTCATTATAGTTTTGGTCACAAAACTGTTTCTGCTACTCTCATAAATAGATCAGCATAACAGTAACATATAAAAATACTTATGCACGTTTGTCAAACAGAAAGAGGTATGCACTACCTTGATGATGCTAGAATTGAAGCATTAAGTCCACCAAAACAAGAAAAGGCTACAGCAATGGGAATTGTCCAGCTGAAGACACCAAATACCTGGTCAGCAAATGTCTGATAAAAGGAAATAGAGAAAGGAAACATGAAAATATCTGCAACAAAGCATATGTAAAATGACATCAGAGCTTTTGTAATAAGTTTGTATGGAAAAATAGTGTTATTGTAAGGACAATCCATAACGCAGTACAAAGAAGCACACAGCTTATTTATTTATTTATGGATTCTAAATAAGCACAAACTTCCTTAGCCAACCTGAACTCACATTTTCTGCTCATAAAGGAGAACAAATTGGTTTTATAATTTTCTCACTAAACCTAGTATGTTTTATTATCTAACTGAACTACCCATCTCAAGTGGGACATAATGACTACAGAGAATAAAGAACAGAAATATTACTACATATACAAAAAGGGTAGTGCCACATCACAGCTTATAAACGTAGCCACCATCACACCTACTGTTTATTCCTGATGTAGACTCTACACTGTAGATTCCTAGACTCTAGGAATCTATTTTATTTTCCTTCTTTCTCAATTCCCTAAGCAACACCTTTTCCTTTAGCTCCACCAGCAGGCCCTCCGGGCTCTGTTTCACAACATGGCAAATGACAGAGCAAGTATCCGAGTAGCGGTCATTTGTTAGTGTTGCTTCACAATCCTGCAGGCCAACTGCAGTGACCTTCCAACACAGAGCTCTGAAACCACAAAGCCAGGAGTGTCAAAGTTTCACAGCAAATTGTAGGAGTTATCGATTGCCAGTAACCTGGGACCTATAATAAAAATGGGTACTAATTTGCAAGATATTGTCCTTGTCAATTCTGTTCAGCCTCCTGGGTGGACAAAAAAGGGAGAGAGACTTAGAAGATCAGACAAAATGTTTGAAAAATCAAGAAACTTAATACATGAAGACTGGCAGCTATTTCAAATCCCATCTTGGTCTGAGTACTTTGCATATCATACTGTGCATATATTTGGAGTCGAGCAAAATTCCACTCATGCTGTGTCCAAAAGACATGGGTGGAAGCCTTCCTATCCCAATTCTACCTATCGACAGCTAAATTACTTCCATGATTTCTTTTACAGAAGTAAAGTAACAGTCATGGCACCAAAAGGACTATGTCTGCATTAGACAGCATGAAATAACTATTTATAGAAACAGAAAGGTATATACTTATGTATAAACGATATTCAAACAAACCCCAAAGACTCTGTGGGTAATGAGAACATTTTACACCTCAGGAGGTAGTAGTAATCTAATCTTTTTTTTTTATGAACCTTTCTCTAGTCACTTTCTTAGCTTTCTTTTGCTTTATCAATTTCAGATCCTCCAACACAAAAAGCATACATTCTAGTTCAGTCTTCTACAGATCTGTTCTGCAGATTTTCTTCAGTTTTTAATATTTCAGTATTTCAAAACACCTCCCCTTTGACCTTCCCTTTAGACTACTGGTCTTCCTCATAAGATTTATGAACTAAGGAGTTCAGTCAAAGTTGATTAACATTCAGAACTGGCCTCTGTTTGTAACGTATTCTGGATTTAACAGTTGTCAAATTTTGACTTCATTATTCCAGGAACAAGATCACCAAGAGCAGTGCACTATGATCTGTTTTCTGAATGTTTCTGTATGTCAAAAAAGACAAAATGACTTAATAAAGTGGGGTGATTTGTTCTGTGAAATGAGTGATTGATTTTCATGAGGCAACACCCTTCATACAATGTCAATCTTTAAACCATAAAATGCAGAAAAATTCACTGACATAAAACAAAGCTTGGCCAGCTAAAGTTTCCTGTTCTTTATCTGGGTTGACAAAGTGCTTTGTTCAGCACATTATCCAGGTTAAGGTTCAGAATCCAACTCTGCTTAGCTATCTACCATCATCTACACTAAAAAGCAAAACTTGTTCCATCTTGGTCAGCAAAGGCAGATAGGATTTCCTGTTGCTAAAAGACAATGTAAAACCATACAATCACTTCAATGGAAACCCCGCCAAAGGTTCATCAGAACATCAATTTAGCAAGACAATGCCATAAGAAATGTGTTCTGTACACCATGAATTACCCATTTCCAGTCAATTGAAACTGAACAAGCAACTCATAAGTTTACATTATTGTATATAAAAGATTTCTGCTGCTCAAGAATAAGTAACTACTAGAACCCACAGTGCTTCTTTCAGATCCTTGCTGGATCTAAATACAGCTCTGAGAAATCTGGTCTCCCAAAGCAGAATGTAATTCATAATGATCCAGTAAATGAATTAAGACAACTTCTCCAGAACAAGAATGAGGACAAGATTAAGATTTTAACACGCAGTTGTTGTGATAGTTTAAAGGATGATTTAAACTTGGACTCCTGATTTCCAAAGTCAAATAGTAAGTGAAATTACTAGACACTCAACTTCCGACTTCAGAGCTTTTTTTTTTTTTTTAGTATACAAAGCTAAGATGAACTCACTTAACAAGATGTTAGAGAATTAAGATGTTAGTAAAGTTGCCTAAAGGATAAGCATTTAGATAAGTAATATTAACAGCTAAAGATGAGAGAGAAAATGTATGAATGCAATCTTATGCTGCATGATGCAAATTAGCTACTATGTCATTTGAAGAAACTTTTTCTCCCAAAAGGCAGGTTGGCTTTCTCTTTGCAAGCATCTCCCATCTCCTTTTGAAACATCCAGTAACAGGCCATTGTGAAATGCCAGATGTGGGACTAACTCAAAGGCCACTTCCATGCTATAATGCATACCTAATCTTTCTAGGATATACTAATACTGTTACACACACCCTGGAAAGCAGCAATCATTCCTATGAGATGTTAAAACCACAAAGAGTTAAGATAAAGCTATGATATCACTGCCAGAAATTGTAAGCAGATCAAGATGTTATAGATTCAATGCATCCTGAATGCAAGCTATATGATGTGTAACAACTGTTAATCCAGCTCAAAGTCTAAATAATTAATTTCCCTAGATCTGTACAAGTCACACTTCTCAAAAGAGAGAATAACCTAGTGACAGACTTTACCAAACACTCATTTCTAATGTACTTTCTAACACTGTAGTTTGGCTACCTGACAGAGCAAGGGATGGAGCATTAACTTCAAGAGCTTAACTCTTCCCTAATTAGGTAACAAAAGAGTATTTTAATTGAGAATGTTCTAAAAAGTTCAGCTTGGTTTGCCAAGTAGATACACCTGCAAAATCATTTTTCAGGAAAACAAAGTTGAAAGGTACTTAAGTTTAGTTAGACTTTCTGGTGATATTAACTAACTTAACATGACAAGTACAGACCCACCTGCCTTTATGCAGGTGTTTTCTGACACAGCTCTAGCCTCACATCTAACATAAAAATAAGCCAAGTTCATGTATTACTACTCAGACAATAAACTTTCGTACTTCAGAGTACACATTTATAAATCCTTCAATGCTCCCATTTTAACAGATGCCAAGAAATGCCTTCTCCAAAGCTGAGCTATACCCTCTACAGTGTTTCTTGCAGGAAGTGTTACTGAAGCATAAGCAGAACTGCCCACAATAAGCATTCAACTGTGTGAATATGTCAGGTTACTCTGAATAAGAAGAAAGGTAAGAGGGAAGTACAAAAAGCAAATTATCAAGCACATACACCACGTGCACTGTACCAAGAGGAAAAAAAAAGGAGGAGGGAGAAGAGTTAGTGGCAGCTTTCTGCTAAAACCACAGTTGAACAATCACTGATCCTCCACAAATGAGGTAGACCTGGGCTCTGAACTGAGCACCTGACCAATTCCATTTTAACTACCACTACTTCTGGGAGTAGTGCATTTATAAAAACAAATGATCTGGCAATAGGGAAAAGACTGGAGCATTTGTAAGGGTGTGTGGAGGATGACAGAGGAGCCTACCTGGAGGCAGCTATAGCAGAAGTATTTAGTCCACCATAACAGGAGAAAGCCACCGCTATGGGGATGGATTTCTTCTCAGGTTTCTTCTGAGAAAGTCTAAAGAGCAAGAAGGATTAAGAGATTAAATTGTCATCTCTGCTACAGTCTGACAAGTCCTGTAGTCCAGACCTGAGCTATAACTGCTTCTAATAGCTAGGAAACAGAGAATTTAGTGGCTGATACAGCACCTTCAATTACAGATAAAGACCTTTTATGCCCTCCCATTCACTGGACAGGTAAGATATACATATACATGCACACTGTAGAAAGACATGCACCTGGAATTGTTCCCCTTAGTTCTGATTGGTTTGTTGTTTTTGTTTCCCAAACCATCAACAGGGAATAATAATGAAGGAAGAAGCTTCCAGCTGTGCACTTCTCAACTGAACTGCCCTTATCTCATCATGACTAAAATGCTCCATTACTCCCAGGAGAATGGTCAAAACTGAATTACAGCTTTGTTTCAAGATATGAAAGACTGATTTGACATTTTATTTTTATCTTGGGTTAGTCTGATCTCATGATCATCCACTGGTAACTTGTGACTGGTTTACAAGAACACTTTTTTGTCCTTTTAAAGGCCCAAACAACTGTTCTATACAAACAGGTTAAACTAAAAGCAGTGGGAATTGCCCCACATAAAGAGCTGCCACAACAAAACACATGAGACTGTCTCTCACCAGCAATTCAGGCACAGAGACAACTAGAAAGACCCACATTTATGTTATGAATCACAAGATTAAAACCATTTCAACCACACTTAACTGCACACACAAAGTGTTCTTAGAGGCACACAAAAACTGTTAGACTACACTGAGAGGATATGGAGCTTGTGAACACATGCTAGGCTGGCGAAGCACTAAACAGTACTGATCAAGTGGATAAATGCAGACAGAATGTAGTCTAACATGAATAAGCAGCTTACAGAAAACTATACCCCAAAATTATGAGATGCTTCTATTAGAAAGGCTTAAAAGGCAGCTACAAAGCCTCTTTATGTAGCTCATTTCAAGATCCTATCACACATGCAAGCTTTTCCAGTGCAGTTCTGTATTACTCTGAAGTACCAAGGCCTGAATATTTGGCCCAGAACCAAAGTTGACCTCTAGATGAATCCCACACCCCGACAATGTATACCTCTAAAATGCATGGTATTAATCGTATATGCAATGTATTATCTATCTATTTTAGTATGAATTCGCCAATCTATGAAAGCTTTCTGTAATGCGTATTGTGTAATAGTAACCAGCAGAATAATCCTTCTTTATTTAGAGATATACTGCAAGGCCATGAAATCAGGTGTCTGACCTTGCTGAAAAAATAGAAAAGAGATACTCCCTTGTTGAGAAATATCTGGTCAAAGCTGAAATAGATGGAGATACTCCCTTGGGCTCCTCCTTAAGTCCTGGCCAGGCTTTGGGTGGAATCCAACAGGGAGCGTGTTTCCACACTTGAAGTTTTGCCAGTGTTTATTCAACTATATAAAAGCTGGACCCTCTTACAGCAACTTTGGAGACCTCATCTACAAGTGCATGCACTACGTAGGACCTCCCAGTTGCCAGGACAGGTTCTCCAAATCCTCACTGCAGCCAGGGCACCCTAGTGACTGCGGATCTGGATGATAAGGGCAACTGGCGATGAATCTTTCTTAATCACTATAATTAAACTTAGAATCATAGAATCATAGAATAGTAAGGGTTGGAAAGGACCTCAAGATCATCAAGTTCCAACCCCCCCGCCATGGGCAGGGACACCTCCCACTAAACCATGCCACTCAAGGCTATGTCCAACCCCACCTTGAACGCCGCCAGGGATGAAGCATTCACAACCTCCCTGGGCAACCCAGTCCAGGGCCTCACCACCCTCACAGTAAAGAATTTCTTCCTCAGATCCAATCTAAACCTCTGCTGTTTAAGTTTAAACCCATTACCCCTTGTCCTCTCACCACAGTCCCTAATGAAGAGTCCCTCCCCAGCATCCCTATAGGCCCCCTTCAGGTATTGGAAGGCTGCTATGAGGTCTCCACGCAGCCTTCTGTTCTCCAGGCTGAACAGCCCCAATTTTCTCAGCCTATCTTCATAGAAGAGGTGCTCCAGTCCCCTGATCATCTTCGTGGCCCTCCTCTGGACTTGTTCTAACAGTTCCATGTCCTTTTTATGTTGAGGACACCAGAACTGCACGCAATACTCCAAGTGAGGTCTCACGAGAGCAGAGTAAAGGGGCAGGAGCACCTCCCTCGACCTGCTGGTCACACTCCTTTTGATGCAGACCAGGATACGGTTGGCCTTCTGGGCTGCAAGCGCACACTGCCGGCTCATGTTCATTTTTTCATCAACCCACACCCCCAAGTCCTTCTCTGCAGGGCTGCTCTGAATCTCCTCCCCGCCCAATCTGTAGCTGTGCCTGGCATTGCTCCGACCCAGGTGGAGGACTTTGCATTTAGCATGGTTAAACTTCATCAGGTTGGCATCAGCCCACCTCACAAGCGTGTCAAGGTCCCTCTGGATGGCATTCCTTCCCTCCAATGTATCAACTGAACCACACAGCTTGGCGTCATCGGCAAACTTGCTGAGGGCGCACTCAATCCCACTGTCCATGTCACCCACAAAGATGTTGAACAAGACCAGTCCCAACACCGATCCCTGAGGGACACCACTCGTTACTGGTCTCCAGCTGGACATTGAGCCACTGAGCACTACTCTTTGCATGCGGCCATCCAGCCAGTTCTTTATCCACCGAGTGGTCTACCTATCAAATTGATGTCTCTCCAACTTAAGAGAGAAGGATGTCATGTGAGACAGTGTCAAAGGCTTTACATAAGTCCAGGTAGATGACATCAACTGCTCTGCCCCTGTCCATCAGTTCCGTAGCCCCTTCATAGAAGGTCACCAGATTGGTCAGGCAGGATTTCCCCTTAGTGAAGCCATGCAAACTTGTGTAGGAAAGATTAGGTGCATTACCCTGCTTATTCGCTTTGATGCTTAAAACTAGAGTATAATAAGCTTATTGTTTTAGAGAAATGCATTACTTTACTTCTGTATCACCTTGACATAGACAGTAAAATAAACCTACTCTTTTGTTGGTGTCAAATGTCCTTTCTTGTTGACCCCAGCAACTGGTAAAACATACTCTTACCCTGAAAGCTGTACAGAACAGTGAACATCTATAAGCAATCTGGTTAGTATCTTGGAAGTGCAATGAATTCTGCTTTGACTTTTCTCTTGAGGCAGAGTATAAATACATTCCCACATAACAGTATAATTTGGCAGTAAAAACTACAGTCTGTTTTCTCAATTTTTAGCTTCTCAGGCCTTTAAGGAGCTACTTCCTAAAAGAAACAAAGCAGCTCTGATTTATGACAACCAGGAAACCACACATGCAAAAAAGCCACAGAGTAGATGAAGTTTCTTTTCGCTGCCATAATTGCATTTGTCAAGATACTGTATGACATCTGTTCAAGTGTGACCAAATTATATTTAACATCATATGGAACTAGATGATCTTAAGGTCCTTTCCAAACCTAACTATTCCATGATTCTATATTAAATAAAGGAAAGATAGTGCACATCAACTGAAACAGAGTCAGAAGGTTGTAAAGGTGCAAAAGAAAGCAATTTAAAAGCTCAGGTTTCCTGTAATTCTTGTTTCAAGCACCATTCTATTGATTGATTCTACTCAAATACACATAATTGTCTCCTTGTATTACTGGCAATGCCTTTTCTTGAAGAAAAAGGTACCAGTGCAGTGCAAGGTCCAGTATGAAATTCTCTCTTCATCTTGAAGTCACTCAATAAAATCTGACCGTTCATACTGAAAATAGCATTACTTTACTCCATTAATATACTGCATGCCCGCTGCATATAACATGTCTCTTCTACATGGTCCACATTAAGATTACAGATGCCAGCTCCAACAGTAAAGCAGTTTCTTTCATGTCTTCATGGAGGTGCTGAAGATCTAAACCTTCTCAGGTGTTCATGCTGTTCTTAGTATTTTCAATAGCTAGCTGGAGAATAAGAGTTCAGTGTTTTCCAAGTCTCCTACCTTCCTTATAATGAAGATATTATGTAGCAGTCTTTTGAGTTCTAGCTCAGGTTTTCACCTTGGCCTCCAAAGCCAGAGAACTAACCTAAGTGGCAACGGAAGTGATAGCTCCAAAAAAGCAAGCAAATGACTCGATAACCAGCTCTCTCCTAAATGCAACTGCCTGGCTTAATGAAGATTTCTTCCATGGTAAAGTTTAGAATGTGCATTTCATCCAAAGGAACCTTAGTGGAAGGTGTCAATGTGAGCAAATAAGGGGGACATGACACTGGCAGCCAAAGAGAGGCAGATTTTCCTCATCAGAAAAGAAACTAGTGATTGGCCTAATGAAGGAAGAGAAGTAACACCCAAAAGGTCTAAGAGTAACTTCAGACATTCTGGTTGAATTCAGTTAGAAGAAAGACGCTCATCATCTGTTAAGCTATATGCCAAATAAATCAGCTAAAACACATCCTCCCCATTCCTGGGTTTACTGAGGAAGAGGGCATGTTGAAGCAAAGCAAGTCTGCTCTTCAGAATGAGCACATCAGAGTAAATTGGATTGATCAAATGGCACTCAGAGATGCACTGAAGTAGCCACCTTTTTCCCAAATCTCCCAACAAATCTGTACAGCTCCAAGAAAGATAACAGCCAGTTATTATGCAGGACAACCAACTGTTTGCTTAAACCAGGAATCATTTTTAGGTTTTCCAAGTAAAATACTTGTTTCCTACTATAACAGGCTAAATTGGAAGATGAACTTCAAGAGCATGCCTACAGCACTCCCCTACTGCAATCCAACCACACATAAGCATTCAGAGCACAGGACCTGACTAGAGGTAGTACAAAGCAAAAAACTGATGAAGTATGCATAGTGCATGTGTCAGATCCTGAGCATCAACTGTTCTGCTCTACAGACATCCTGTCAGAAGTCCACACTACTTGCTAATGTGTAGATCAAGCTTAAACTTAGCTTCATAAAACTGCACAATTAAATTCACATCAGCAATGAAAAAGAATCTTTAATGTGTCATGTGTTAAATATTAAGCTGCACTTTCACCTTATCATTCTAAAAGAAATGTAAGTAGTGATACTCAGAAGACCATTGTTTGCCAGCTGATGAGACCTCTCAGCAAAAATGCCTTGTAGTGCAAGTATTTGGCAATCCTGAAGTCTAATGAAAAAGCACAGTTGTAGATTTTCAAAGCAATTCACTTGTTTAAGTCCCATTGAAACTAGCACAAGAAGCAAATCCCCTAATAACTTTAGAAAACACAAACGTATTTTTTCATTCTTACCCTGGTCGCCAAATATCTCTGCATGTAAATAGACTGACTAAAGACTTCATATAAATTCTTAAGTCTTCCTTTTTCCCCCTCAACATCTAGATGCATCCTGTACTAGAGAGGAAACGCTGACCTAACCAGCCCTGAGTATTACCATTTCATGTAAAATTACACAGCATGTATCTATACATAAATGCATACACACAAACAAAAAAACAAATATATACTCACTTTTGGTCAAAATCAATGTCAAAAAACAACTAAATGAAGTGTACATAAAATAATAAACATTTAGGTTTGGGTTTCACATGTGTAGTAAAGTTCAGGCATCTGACATCCCTCCTTCATCTGGCCACCAATTGCTGCTGCAGTGCTACCACTTGCTGTGTACGATAACATAGATTGGACAGGCCCACAGTGAATCACTCCCCCCCACCTCACAGGGTGGATCAGTTTTCCTGATCCCATTTGCCATATGGCTGTATAAACCTCTGTGATGACAAAGGGCAGGAGCAGTAGAGTAGGCACAGAATACTCTGAGGGGACAGGCTGGATAGGAGAATAATGTCATTGCTGCCAAAGGCATGTGTTTTCCAAGTCTTTGTTAGCAAAAAGCAATAGCATGTTGCTTTACAGAAGTCAGGATGGACAGTGGATTGTGTACTGGCTTTTAGTTTTGTCTAGATTAATTAATAATAGACAAGAATTAAAAATTCCATTATCAGACACTGGAAGGTACTTTATATGGGATACTGTAGCCAACAACAGAAATATATATTCCTGGAGATTTTACTACCCCTTAGAGCATATGCCTATTCAAAATCAAATATTCTCTGTCCTTGTCTTGCTTTGTTTTCTTCTGAAGTGTTTTACCAAGGTTTTCACAATATATTTTACGACAACTTTGCATTCCCATATTCTAGCTAAAAAGAGGCAAAGAATTAAAGTTTATTTCAATACATTTTTGAAATAAACACCTACATAATTACATTTGAAATAACAAGATATAGCCCCCATTTATCATAAGCTATTTTGAAATCTTACATCAAATATAAATATTTGTCAAGTATGAAAGAAATTCAAATGAGTGCTTTTGCAGAACCATCTGCCTAAAATCTGCAACAACAGTTTCCTGATTGCTAAGCCAGCTTTCAATCATAATAGTATCCTGTGGGAACAGACTGAATACTTCAATTTGAGGTATTTAAAACTCTCTGTCCATTGTCTAACTACTTATATTTTAGAAGCCAGTTAGGAATGTAAAAAGGAGGAAAGCTATTTTTTTCCTCCAATTTCAATAACCAGAAGATTAAATTTTCTAAGTCTCAACTCTAAAGGACATAGTAATCAGACCTACCCAATTAATTCACTAGCTACAGGGCAATAAAACCCTTCACTTCTGTTTAATGATTAGCTTTAAGTTTAAAACATGTTTTGACCAGCTTTTACTTTAAGAAGCTTATGTATTTGAATTGGATTCAGATTTCCATCCATATAAAAAATGATGACTCTCTTAATATTAAATGCTGTTAGAATTACTAAATTGTTAAGTAGACAGTGATTTAAGTTAAAAGAAGGTAAACCTTGTCATAGCTGAGCTGTAACACATCTGTTTGTGTTGATATGCATCGCACCAATTATTAGCTCAATAGAATTCAGCTCAGCACAACTGTTCTGCTTACTGCTCCAGCTTCCTAAACACTGCAGCATAAACAAAGACAATTATGTACTAACGAGTCTAACTTACAATCGGATCAACATGCACAAGTTTAATTAGCATCTCTGCAAAATATACCAACAAGATGTATCTGTGCTTGTTTTACTAAATCTGTTAATATATTATTGTTATGTGTTTCATTAACTGCTTTTCTATGAAAGATTATATTATTCATGATGAGCTGTTTTGTCCTCCTGTAATCAGAAAACTAGTGATTTTTCCTGGTTTGTTCCTCAAAATAAAATGCATCCCTAAAAAGCAAAAAGTCTTACCACTGCCACAGCATCACTGGAAAGAACAGCTTCAACATCCAGAACTGTATAGTAAGCTATATTGGTCATAATGTAGATAACAGTCACAATTGGCATAGACACTGCAATAGCCAGTGGCAGGTTCCTGTACGATAAAAACAAAACCAAATCCACAACCCAGGGGAAAAAATCCATTAGTAACAAAATAAACTTACTTACTTGCATTCTTTACTTTAGAGATTAAAAAAAAAAATAAAAAGATGGAATAAAGATTTCAAAATAGGTATCTCCAGCAAAGTTTTATTTCTTTTAAAACTCGAAATTCGAATGTATAATACTGGGAAAGAAATCTAATATTTTGCAATAACTTAAAACCTAAATTAAGCTTAAAAATGGATTCTGTGCAATTGCTCTTTAAGCACCCTAATCTCACAGTTTCCAGACCCATAACAGCCTTCAAATTTACATGCTTTAAATTATTTCCTACTGGCCATGTTAATTACCACAATAGAACACAAAGGGCAGAGCTCTGAGCCACTGCATTTATTCTCCTTAAGAAATGCTGCTGTTCTTCCAGCAATACTTCTACAAACGATGCAGGGAGATTAACTAAACCAAACCAAAACCCCAGTCTTCTCATCTATACTCACTGCAGAAAACAAACTAACTGGGTGGTGCAACTACAGAAAACAGAGATGCAGAGGGCAGATCCAAAATTGCTACACAGCTGTGAATCTCAAGATGTGGTGTTCCTTACTAGCAAACACATCTAGAAAGTAATATAAAAGAAGTCTAGAGTAACATGAAAACCTCTAGGTCTAAACAGGTAAGATTTAATTCAAAACTGAGATAAACTCACAGCCCTGAGTTTGCAGTGACACAGGGATAAACTCTGCAGAGCAGAAGCAAACTTTCAATTTTAGGCTTTGGCTTTTCTCACCCTTATTCTTTCCCCAGAGCTGACAGAGCTATTCAAATGTCTCAAAAGTGGAAGCAGGACTGAGAGTGTTACTCTCACATTCGCCCAGTTTGAAATCAAACACAGGATGGTGACATGGATGAGCATTTGCATGAACATGACTTTCAGTAACAATAAAAAACTAACAAAGAAGAAAAATGAAATGCACTTTGGAAGTTTCCTTAAAAATTTCAAGAGACCCAAAACTCCAGCTGGGGGCTGTCTGATGCCGCAGAAGCTGAAAAACAAACACACACAACAATCCCCCATATAAATCAGTAAATTAGTAACTGGGAGTTCTGACTCTGCTTCCAGGTTATACACATACAGTAAGAGACCTGTAAACCTCAGCGATGAGAAGAAATTGAATTAGAAAAGCACTTAGAAATTAACTCAGAAATGTTACATAAAGTAACAAAAAGCTGAAATGGCATTTTAAGGACTTTACATCACCCAAGATTAAAGCCAAGGGCCTCTTTCAAATTTGATTTGTGCATTGCAACTTTTGACTGGACAAGCATTAGGGTACTAAGAATCAAATGAATATGAAAAACATTTAATTCCTGGAGTAATTTTGTATAAGTCAGGTACATCTCACTATTCCCAAGAACAGACAACACAGAAAGCTGAAATCTGAAGTTCACTTCATCAGCTCCAACTGTTAAAAGAATGATGCCCATAAATTGCAGATGTTCTTACCTTCCCCCCCCCCCCCCCCCCCTTCTTTTTAATGGCGTTTAAAACCAATGAATCTTCACTAGTGGCCGTTCACAGCCTTGTCAAGTACAGAGCAGTTCTGCTCACTTCTGTATAAGCTCAGAACAGCCACAAAACGAGCAACTTGGGAACTATTCAGGTTTAGAAAGCTCCAATCGCTTACCTTTCTGGGTTTTTTATTTCCTCCGTTACAAAATTAAGCGTATCCCAACCAGAGTAAGAGAATAAGGCAGAGTAGAGTGCAAGGGAAATGTCTCCAATATCAAAAGAGGATCCCTCAAAAGAGTTCTCAAAGTGCGATGAATGTCCTGTGTATAGAAAAGATGCAGTGAGGTACAGGATAATAAAATAAGCTAGTAATTTTTTTTCTTCATTATGGCACACAAATACAAAAAACCTTAGACATACTAATTCCTTCAAAGTGCTTATTAAATTCTTTTTCCAGTTCTACTCTGTGCATCAGCCATGACAATAAGCAGGGCATTTAAACTACTAAAACTTATGCTCTGTGGATGATATTGCTCTATAATTAAATGCTTTGTCCATAATAGCACAGTAAGTTCACAAACATTAAGTACAGAATAAGCTACAAACAGCTGGCAATGACGCAGGCTAAGGGTATTTTATATAACATGTATATTTACAATCTACTCTGTCCTTCTACATACTTTTAAATTTTCAAACATTTAGCCTGTCCAGAAAACAAATATTACAGTTCATTTTGGATAACAACACCAACAAAAAAAGCCAGTAACTAAATAGATTTTTAAGTTTCACCTTTGAAAAATAGAAAACCAACAACAATTAACAGACTACAAAATATTATTACATGATAAAATCTTCCCAAGCTAAAAGAAAAAGTGCATTAGTCTTTTGCATCAGCATTTGTGAGAACTTGCGCCATCTTTTGACTTTAAGCAAGTCAAGACAAACTCATCAATAGCATTTTTTATATATCAGACTAATTTACATATACAGGCAAACATGAACAAAACCACCCAGTAGGGAAAGGTGAATTACTATGTAATTCCAAAACATGCCCTGTACTGTGCATCCTGTATTTAGACTTCATCAAAACCAGCCAGGGAAGTATTTGAGGCCTCCAAAATATTTTCGCTTATTTCTCTTCCCCACTTTTTATCCTCATCAGACATATGCTATTGCACAGATATAGACAGAGTAACTGCTGAGTCAAAAACAGAGAAGGGAGACAATGTTAAGGAAATTAGTAGTGAACAAGCTCAGTATCTACAAAACAAGGGTGGCCAGATGTGCTAAGGATTAAGCACCCTAGCCTGCTGCTTGCATATTCTTGTTCCATTCAGAATAATTATCTTGCTCATGGACTTTCAACAATAACTGATTAGAGCAAAGGACACAAACTGCCAGGAAAGACCTTTATGGCAGCTTTGAAAGCAGGGTACTTTTTTTTTAAGCTAACACACCAATAAATTCTCCCTAAAGCATGGGCCAAGAACAAAATTAAATTCAGAATTCGTCCAACTTGAAGGCTTATTGCCAATGCACACAAATTAAAAATAAAAGAAATTTTAAAAAATCCAAAACCCCAGCAACTTTCTAATTTTCAACAGCTGTAACAGAACTCGGGATACGAGCAAAAAAGAGCTGAGGCTCCACAGACCTACTGGCATGTTCTTACAAATTTATTTTTGCTTTAGTCACTTTCAGACTTGCACAAAATTCATTCTGAGGGGAAAAAAAAATAAATCAGTTGATCTCATTGTAAAGCACTATGCTCCCTACAGAAATCTACAGCTTTCTCTGCTCCCACTGTATTTTGCTAGCTCTGTATTTTGCTGTTTTCATTTCCTTTATTATTCTATACTGGAGGCTGTAAACTCCACAACACACTGCTGAGCAATCACTTACCTTCTTTTACTCAGTTCAAAGTCAACTGAGATAGGACAGCTTCCCATGATATAATATCATGATAATGCCTAACACTGGTATTACTGGTGTTTTCAAAGTGGCTATATTATACTCTACCAAGGCATTTGAGAACACATACAGAGGTATTTTACAGTCTTTAGCTACCCAGTTAAAACTGATAAATACAAACCTTTGCTTTAATTTTATAAGCTTACCCTGGCATATTTTAACAAGTCCAGTTATGATGATGACAATAAGAGCAGTAACTTTAGCATAAGTAAATATATCCTGTACTCGTGTTCCCCATTTAACGTAGGCACAATTTATAAATGTTAGAAGACCTGTGAAGGCGAGGAGGGGAAAAAAAAAAAAAAAAGAAAGAAAAAGAAAGAGAAATGAAAATACTATTTGAACAATATTTGGTTTAATTGATTATGCTAAGATTTTAAATTGTGATCTAAATATGCACTTACATGCTATACTAACACTTAGGTTAAACTCAGCAAAATACACATTAGTACTGAAAACACTTTTTAAAACAAAATAGCAGGAAACAGATGTTCTAAACCTAATGTTTCAAAAGATGGAAGGAAAGAACTTCCCCTTCTCTGATTATATACCCATTTTCTTAACACTACCCCCCATCAGCTGCACTCTGCAACTATCTTGAAGCTAAAGAAACCACTAAATGAAATAATTCATTTTTATATATCAATATTGTTCTGATGAATCAAAGATTACCCAGAAATTCCTTTAGGCAAGCAGAATAGTGTTTAAGAAAGTTTTTTCATCCTCCCTTGTTAGGCTGAGTTCAACATCCATGGAGTTTTTGCAATACTAAATATAGTCACAGGCAATTCAATAATCTTTCCCAGTTGTATTAAACTGCATTACTAAGTGAATTTAAAACAGATCTGACCAAATAACGTTACAGCTAATGCAATATTAATCTGTATTTTTAAGAACTGGTAGTAAGTAGTGACTATCCTTAATGTACTTCTCCCTCTATCCCAAAATAAATTAGTGTCAAGACCTATTTCACAAGATTGTAATGGAACTTGAAATTAGACTGATTTCAGCAGATTTCACAAATATTTCAGTATCAGTGGCTGACGAAACTTACTCACATGATCAACTTCCCCAATAAACACTTTTCAAGCTATTGTTTAAATATGTTGTTCTCATGGCTTTAAACATTTTGCTTCTGCATTTATTACTTTTTCCTCTAATGGAGAGCCAGCCAACCTCTGCCTGAACTCAAATGCTGAATACTAAATATGATTCACTATCTTCAGTTTTCTTTACTGAACAAAATACATGTATTTGTTATCCAGATTATAATTACATTATTCATTCTTACCAGGAAGTTTAAGTATTACCCCCAAATCTCAGTTTTTCTCTAGCTATTAAAACAGTGGTTATATTCTATTGTACTTTTTATCTCCAGCTTTCTTGCACTATGTATTTTAAATATGCATCTAAATGAAAACTAAACTTGATTGTTTAAGGAGCAAAAGAAGTAGCAATCAAGAGTAAATGAAAAGATGCGATAAATCATTTCCTTTCCCATAATCCATGATTAATGTGATACTATTAAGATAAAAATGTACTTAGCACAGTTACCAAATAGAAAAGTAATAATTTCTAAAAGATAACAAAAGAAAGGTAATGATCTCAAAAGCATGGCGCTGTTATACCAGACAGTCTGGCCAAGCGGAATAGCTGTATGAGATTCCATTGAGCTTGGCATGATGAGGGGAAAAAAACAGATGCATCAAACTTCAAGCCAGGACTGCTAGCAGCTCTCAGGAAAAATAACAACTCTGCTTGGTCTCTCCTATTCAGTTTTCATGATCAGTAGTACCTATGGTGTAGTTGCTCACAGGGTTTATTTCAGTCTTTTTTTTTTTTTTTTTTTTAAAAAAAAGGCAGCTTTCATTAGGAGTAACACTATCAACTCCTTATTTTAGTGAGTTAGGGCTTGGTCTGTCTTATAAGCATTACTTATCAGTAATCTCACACTAGATCTAATATTGTTATTGCTAGAATTTAAAAAAGGACAAAAAGAAACTCCACAACAAACCCACCAATTCTCACACACAATCTGTAACTTAACCAGTGTTCAGCCTTCCACACCCGGCAACTTAATTAATAAATTACTAATCACATCTACAGCTAAAGATTTGACACACAAATCCTGTCACACCAGCGAGAAGCACAGGCCTTAACAGAACAGCTAAATGAAGCTGCAGAGCATGGGTGAGTTTCAGCACTAACACCTACAGCAGGACAGAACAAGCTGTTAAATCATAAAATGGACTGTTAAAGAAAGTTGTTCCACCTATATGATAGTAATCTTGCCATCACATGTCTCCAATAAAGAGAATGGTGCTAAATCCCCTCTCTGAGCAGCATGTGTAGAGGACATCACATTGTCTTTCTACATCTACACTGGAAATGTAAAATATGTACATAAATACTTCCAATAGGAAATACCTAAAATTAAATAAGACACCCACAGTGCAATCATACAGTTTCATACTTTTGATACAGCAGAACAGTCCTCATTTGAAGCAGGTGGACATTGCTCCCCTATACTAACAGAGCTGGCTGATTGGAAACATTTCAATATTTTATGTGCATACAAAATGCTGCTTTTCAAAACATCTTTACAACAGGTACAGTTAATCATGAGCATCAAGAATAATCCTGAATAAATGACCTTTTGAAATCCCACTACATTATTTACGTATGTCTATATTGAGAGGCTATTGTAAAATATTTTGCACCAGAATTTATAGAACAAGAGCTATTCTACAGCAACTCTCAGACCAGACCAAGAGTACCTTCAGGTTTGAATATACCTCTGAGGGAAAACAAACTTTTCCCCCCATTTTTGCCATGTAAGTACATTTGAAAGAGCTAAATACCTTGTTCTGCTTCCGAATGAGAAAATGATAATTCATTGACTGAATACCTGCAAGTAATTCATGTGTTGGGAATTCTTCTTTTCTCACTGTAACTCAAACCATTGCAGGTTCAGTATGCAGCAACTCTAAGACTGGGTAGGATTTGCTTTAATAAAACTTAACCCTGGGTAAAAAAGTTACCATAGTAAGTTTCAGGAAATACTTACATTCACAAGCAGCTGCTATGAGACGGCAAGCCATATACGGAGGATCACAAGAAGGGAAGAAAGGCTGAACTATGTAGTTAGCAAAGGTGATGGCAATAATTGCCTGACTAGTTGGTTCAACAATTAGGAGTGAAGTCCATAAACGAATAAAAGCAATGAAGCTCCCAAAAGATTCCAAGATATATGCATAGCTGGCTCCAGACTTCGTAATAGTGGTTCCAAGTTCAGCATAGCAGAGTGCTCCAAAGACTGAAAAAATCCCTCCAATTGCCCAAATCACTAGAGACAATCCATAAGATCTGCTGTAGATGAGAACTCCTTTGGGAGAGACAAAGATACCTGAACCAATCATGTTGCCTACTATAAGGCTTATCCCATTTATCAAAGATATTTCTTTCTTCAGTTGCATTGTATTTTGGTTTCCATCCTGCATTTCACAGCAGTCACTTGCATCTGTCCTGTCTGATTTATTTACTGGGCTGTATTCAGCCAGTGAACTACATGACTTCTTACAATCTGTCCTTTCCCCCATTCTGGAAAAACGGTGAATTCTCCACGACTCCAAATCACAATCTAAAACAAAACACAGACAGCTAAATTATAATTTTTTTTATCCCAGGACTTTCTTGCCAAGTCCTCTTTACACCTCTTTACCATACAGTTTACAAAGGTTGCTTCATATATGCTCTTATACAACAGTAAATTCATGCATAATTAAACAGAAAAACCAACACATACAGAGCAAGAGACAAATTCCAATGTAACTTAAACTCAGAAAAGAACTTGTGTCTTTAGGAAAAAAATAAAATGAAACAAACCACCCAGACAACCACAGAAGGACAGAATTAAGGGATTCAAATGTTGAAAAGGAAGAAAGAATAGATGGAAGCAAAGAGAGGTGATATAGAAAAGCAAGCACTGTAAAACCAAGCTGGAAGTTCTAAGCATGAACATAGATTTACTGCAGTACTAAAAGATTAATCAAATTATTGTACTTATACGTGTAAGTTATGCATGATCTAATAACAGCATTGTGCATGTTGTTAATGCAGGGTGAGCTCTCACTAAGGTCATTGTGAAGAGACCAGAATCCCCTTGATTCAGCTGTTGACTTCCACCTGATTCTATAGTTCGCTCCCTTCCCAAAACTGCTCCCAGTTCCCACTGCCTCATTTCCTGGAGTTACCTAAGAGCTCATGCTGCACCTGAAAAGAACCCACAGTAGTTTAAATCCAAATTCCTCCATTAGCAACTGTATTCAACAGTATTTAAGAAAAAAGAAATTAAATAAACCTTTACCTCATCTTCAGAATTGACCATTTAGAGAAGAGCCAGGAAATTCTCCCATGCCTTCCAAAACGACATTTATTAGCACAAAAATATACTGACAATTAGCTGCAACCCTGAATAAGGCCCATTTTATATAAGTTCAAGTGAGCAGTAATCAATTCAAAGAACAGTCCTATATGGGAACCAGCTTAAATTGCAGCTGTACCTTTGCTTCCTGTGAGCTGTATAAAGAACAGGGCCAACGTAATTACCCAGAGACAGTACCAGTCATTTGCCCTGTCCCTCACTAAACCCAGCGTTTTCTTCAGCCTTTTACTATAGTCAGAAAATGTAAAAATTCTGGGTCAGTTAGAATAAAGCAGCTGATTGGGGGGGGGGGGGGGGGGGGGGGGGAATAGAGTTTTTGAAGCTTTTTTTGGGTAGAACTAATTTTACAAAAGGTTAAGTTATTCCAACAATAAACTTAACCAACTAAGGGTAACAACCTTGAGCATACAACCCTGAGTATGGGGACTTTGAAAGGGCAGTATGGAATCAGCCAAGCTACAGACGTAGCAACGCATCTGGTAATATACAAATATACAAGGTTTTGCTCATGCACAGGCACTCCTTTCTGCAGGGAACTCTTTGTAATCATACTCTTCCTTTACCATAAAGCAACACAGTATAGTGCAGTATAGAAAAGCTGACCTGACATCCCTGAACCTTTGAAGAGATGAAAATGCTAAAGATTATTTTCGATCTATAAAAAGGTAACTTACACAGAAAAGGAGTACATATCATTTACTGAAACACATTACATCATTCATTTCAAAGTCATGAATCTTCTAGCTTTTTCCACATTAAAATGGAGGCTGTGTTCTATTAAATAATGCAAAATGAGATTCTCAATCTGTTTAGAGAGATGCCTTTCTTTCCCTTGATGTTTAAAAAAAAAAAAAAAAAACAAACCAAAAAACCCACAACAATTTAAAGGTGGTTGATTACTAAATACATATTTTATCACTGGTACATGAGTCAACATCTTATCTAGTGTCACACATAAAAGCAAGCAAATTTCATGCTTTTAATTAGACTAAAAATTTTCAAACTTCCAGAAATTAAATCTGCTGTTTCACAACTTAAAAATTTTACTATTATTATGAAGCACCTCTGACAAAATTAAACTAATTAAGGGAGAGGCATCCACACAATTTTTACAGATAACTGTGCTCAAGACTGCAATGGAAGACTAAAGTAAATTCATCTCACCACCTTGTTACCGGCTCTCCTTGTTACTAACCCTTACATCTATCTCGTGCCAAATTCATTTGCAACAACATACTGGCTGATTTCCTGTTATTGGTTTAGTAGAGCTAAGTCTTCAAAAAGGCACGTGGCTTGTGAGCTTGCAAGATTACTTGATTTGCTTTACAAGTTCAGTTATTACTGTCTAACAATATAAATTATTACACTAATCACTTGTAAAATATGATCCAGCCATGAGAAAGCACAGATGTGTAAAACTGCAGGACAACTAATCAAAGCAGATGTCTTCATAACTAATTTGACTGAAAGAAGTGGATGTAAAGAACACTTGTGACTCATAAATTCAACTCCAAATTGAGTCTCTTCATTTTTATTTTGACTCTGATAGGACATTATTTGCACATGTATTTCAAAAGGAAAATCGGTCTGAACAAATGTCAGCAGAAAAAACCCCAAGAATATTACAGCTATTATTATGACATCTGAATGACAAGTTTGAAAATATGCCATGTTCATTCTTCGCCCTTCCAGCTAAAGGATAAAACTGAGTAATATGTTCAGAATTGACACATGGATGTAAAACATTATTTTCGTGATATCTACACAGCTTTATGATTTCTTACTCCACACAGACGAAACAGAGTTAATTTTCTCCTGAGTGGTACTTATTTGCCAGTCAGCGTCAAACCACACCACCATTTCTTCCTACAACACTTTTCAAAGAATGACTTGTTCAGAAGCATACACATTATTACTTTAAATACTCAGACATTTTCATTATTTGATTCAAATCAACTGGATCATTCAAACCAAATCAAATCTGATGTGTTCACACACAGGCGGGTTTGCACTAAGAGTCAACATGATATACCTCATGGTCTGAAGTTCAGAGGAACATTTAATTACCTGTAACTACAGACCCTGTCACTGTTCAAATGGCTCCACCTCAATTACCAGCACGTGACTGTAGTTCTGTATTGTCACTGATGACTTTGAATGCTTCTTGCCTTAATCTACCCGGAGAAAAAACAATCACAGTATTGCTCCACTTAGACCGTTTTGTCTCCCAATATTCTTTCTTCCTCTTTCAGTCTGCTTTTGTTTTTCCAAATCTCAGGGATCTGTTGATAACTAGGATTTGCATGAAGGCTGTGCAACAGCTCACTCAAGATTTGGCACTTCATTCTCATCTCTAACTTTGTATATCCTTAAAGCCTTCAAGGCAGGAATTGCTTATCTGCCAAACCTGTGTGTTTTATTACACCACCTCCATGACAGAAACAAACTATTGGCAGTTTTTTTCCTACAAACACTTCACTTAATCTTAACTGGAACTGAAGTCAGCAGCTTTGACCAACTGAAAAAACAAAAATCAAAATAAACAAACAAACAAAACAACCCCAAAAAAAACCACCCAAAAAGAAAACCAAAAACCCCACCTACAAAGGAAAAGAGAGAGACAAGACCAGAGAAAACTGAAGCTATGTCAACGTTAGCAATATAGACAATATAGAGGGAAAAAACACATATATTAAAATACATTGTTCAGACAGGATGTCTTCTGGAAACATAAAAGAGGCTTGCAAGAAAAGAACCAGAGACAAATAGCATATATTTTCCAACATACAATAATCCTGTAATACTGCAGTTCATATAATTTAGAAGGATTTCTAAGGTTGTCAAAGCCTTGCCACAGGACTGCTGCGGCTAATGCCGGCTTATGCCTTCACATAACCTAACATACGGATTTCCTCACTCTTCACCCTTGGTGCAATACAAGTCTTAAACTCCTTTTTTTTTTTTTTTTTTTTGCTGATCATTGCAGTTGTGAGGAATCTTTTTGCTGGTATGTGTAAGATTTTCTTACTGACATGACACTGTTGTTCATATAGAAAGCTTCGATATGAAGTCAGGACAGTGACCTCAAACTAGGATCACTTCATTGTCTCACCAAAAATATACATTCTGATAAGGCGTATCACACTTTGGCCATGTACCAAATGAGCTAACAAAGTTTAATGTGGAGTTAGCAAAGCACTAAGACTGTGGTTACAGGGTGGCTCTCCTCTAAGAGAGGAGAAAGAGGAACCATCTGTCAAGATCCCCTCTTTGCCACAGAGCAGGACAGCAGCTGACTTGTCCTGCTCAACTGGGGGTGAACCTGCAAGTGGGTTAATGACAATGAGAAATACCAAACTGCTAAAAGCTTACTATGTTTTGTTGTACTTTTATACAATACCTGCTCATTAGCAGATTCCCAGCGCTCTTGCCTATGTCTTAGGCATCTGTCTTGCATAAAACACCTCTTGCAACATAGCACTACATGTATACTTTGACTCATATTCACATATACCAGCAGTAAAACTCCTATTTTTGAACCCAACGATTGGCCCTTTGGGTAAGAGTAAAGATTGTCCTACACAAGCAACAGCATGAAAGTCTACAGGGAGTTAAGCACCAACAGAGCAAAGGTTGTAAGTCCCAGAAATGCCTATTTCTTGCAGTGTATATATTTAGGCACCTAACAGTCTGAACACTGAAGGGGAAAAGGCTTAGAGTTTGTCTAGTCTATGTTTTTCTTGCTTCTGGTAAGACAAGAATCACTCCTCCACTACACATACAGTTAGCAAACAGGATGCCCTTGCAACTAAAGCAATTCCCAATGTAAAGATCTAATCTCTTCAGGTAAGTCTTTTGTGCTCACAGCTATCTTTAGAGCAATAAAAAACAAACTGATAAAATAGAATTGGTTGTAACATCATTTTTTTTAAAGGACAAGGTATGTTTATTATGTAAAAAGGTATAAAAGAGAATACCCATGACACAGCCGCACAAGAGATATTCAACAAATGCACATACTATCCACATGTTTAGACAAATCCTAAATAAAGCTATGAACATTCAATGAGGGAAAGACCTATAATCAGCTCGCAAACAGATATCAAGTTACAATGTCTCAAGAAACTTTCAAAATTTCCTGAAGTACCAATCCTAGACAAATCCACCTCTGTAATATTAACCTAGATTTCAAACCAAGCCACTTCAAAGCTAGGGGAGTGTGCTAGCTAGAGTATAAAACAACATGCCACTATAACTTTTACACTTGTAATTTGTATTTCCAAGGAAAAAATAGAGGCAACCTCACGACAGGGGACTTTGTGGTAGACAAGTTTTGGTTTAGGCAGAAGCAAGGCTGGGAATTCATGAAGCAGCTGCAATGAGGCACATTTGATGAAATTTATACAATATGCCCCAGGTAAAAGCAGAAGGGTAGAGAACAGAGATTGTTAAAATATTTCATATTATTTTTTATGCTCAGGAAAGTAGTGGAAACCTCTCAAAAAGGAAAAAAGCAATGTCAGAAGGCACATGCTTACCTACAAATCTACACCCATGTCTACTCTTCAGCTGCAGCTGTGAGTCACACCTAATCATGCTGCATTTAATACGTGTCACTTAGAAAACATATAAACAACCAAGATCACTACCAAATGCAGTGTAAACGAATGCTGGCCTGAGGGTACTGCTAAATCCACTTCAGCTCTCTGCAACAGCTAATTAACAGAACAGTTATAATTACACGCACCCGCCACCAGAAAACATCCTGTTATAAGCCGAGGGGAGAACCAACCCTTATAACCCGCCTGCTGCCAAACTAAATACAACACGTGGCTCCAGAAAGCCTCCCTCAATCCGACATGTGCGCGACATGACGGGCTGTCACAGGCGGGAACGCCTTGAGGAGACTGGCCCTCAGGGTCGCGTCGCGGGAGGAAGGAATTGGGCTCATTTCACCCCAAGGTGGCTGCTCCTCCCTCCACAGATGGCGGTTACCCTGTTTTCCTTATAAAATAAGCAAGGTTTAGGCATATTTTACGCCTCCTGGACACCCCCGGGGGGGAAGCGGCTTGCCCCGAGCCTCGGGCATAAGGCGCAGGGCAAGCAGCTTCCTGCCCGGGGCTGTCAAGGATCAGGCACCCACAGGTGCCTTCCCCGAAGCACCCTTAAAAATATCAGAATTAAATCAAATATACACGGCATTTGTCGCATTGCCACCCCTCACCGGCAGCCGAGGCTGGCCGGATGCTGCAGAGGAACGCGATGAGAACGTCCGGGCACGACGTGCCGCACCCTGGAAGCCAACCCTACCCAAGGTGGGACGGAGACCGCGCCCCGCCGCGCTGCCGGTCCCCGGAACCTCGCCGGCGGCTGTGGCGGCGCAGCGGCCCACGTTACCTCCCCTCCTGCCGGCACTGCCGCTGGTGTTCTGAGGATGCTCACTCGTTGCCACAGCGAAACGTCATGGCGGCAGCTCCGCCCCGCCCCGCGGCGTGCCCTCCCCGGCAGGAGGAGGAGGAGGAGCGGGGGTGCATGTTGCCTGCCCCCCTCGTTTGCCGGGGGGAACAGCGGCCGTTTGGTGGAGAGGGAATGGCCTTGCTGTCTTGCCTAGGCCTCGCAGTGCTCCGTATGCACGTGAGTTTGTTCTTACAACAGGGGCAAATAAAGATTTACAGTGCTGTAAAGGAGCAGGGAAGCGCAAACTGACTGCCATACCACATCCTCTCTCAAAGCTTGTTTGATTTATCGAGGCATATTTTTTTTCCCTTCACTGTCACAGACAATCGGCATACAAAGTGGCTGCTGCCGTCTGTGTCTCCAGATATTCCTCACATTGTGCTTGGTCAACAATGAAGTTTGTCGGTGTTTTTTTGGTTGGGTTTTTTGCCCCCCCCTTTTTGTTTTTTTTTTTTTTTTTTTGAGGGGAGGTGGTGTGTTTTTTTATTTTATTTTTTTTTTAGAAACTCTGTTATGAAGTATTTTTTTGTTAGAAGTTGACTTTTTAGGTCAAGAGAGAACTGCATTAGACTTAATCTCCGAATTATACAGCACCATTTGCAGGTCATAATCTGAAGTAACCTGATCATCTGGGATCTTTAATTGTTTTTGTTCCAACTCTCTGTTTGGCTTTTGTCGGTTTAGATCTTGTGCAAGTACATGTAGAGGTAACTATGCTAAATCTGTTGACGCCTGAAACTACTGACAGTGTTGCAAAGCAGCAGACAAAACCGGTCTGCTTTCTTTTGGGGCGTAACAGCCCCCTGATACATGACTTCATTGTTTTTAAGCCATTTACACAGAACTGGTAGAAGATAAAGTAGAAGACGTCTCCAGAATATAATTTAAATTTCTACAGTATTAAACTGATTGTCATTATAAAGATAATAAGAATCAGAAAGCAGTAATTAGATGGTAATAGTGTTTAGTCATTGTTACAAATATTGGTAGTGCTCCATTTTCAGTAATACTAGCACAGCATCTTTCAGGTAAATGGGTACTTGGAACAGTCTCACACATACTGTTTCCTCTAGGATTTTATCTGATGCTAATTCAGTTAAGTTAAGATCACATCTCTTAGTTCAAAGTCAAACTGAGTTTTGGTAAGTCTGAGTTTTGCCCTCTCTCCTTTTTTCTTTTTTCTTCTTTTTTTCCCCTAACATTTCCACTTACACTCATTGTAGAAAATGTAATTCAACTCAAAAAACTTTAAGAATAAACAGATTAAATCCTCCTAAGCAAACCAAAAATTGAATTTGCACCAGATCAAGGAAACCGGATCCACAGGATATTTGTTTAATGGTCTTAGAACATGACACAGCCAAGGTAAAAATTGCTGTTAAATCTAAGTGAATCTGAAGCTCAGTCATCAGCTTTGTGCTTGTTAGCAAGTTCCTTCTGGTGTGCAGGTTGAATTTAAGCCTGTCCCTACTGCATAAGTCCCCTAAGAATGTGTTGCTCATGGACTTAATTCATGGAAGAGTAAGCATGTACTGTGCTCCTTGAAGGTCAGCACTGAACATGTGTTGTTTATAATATAAGTAGTACTCATTGCTATGATTGCTACATAGAACTTACTGTACTAACTAGCATGGAGATGTTGCTTCCAGCCATGTGTTTGAGGGTTTATGTTGGTTCCTTTTGTAATTTTTCTGTACAGAGTGAGTTTTGGTATCACTTTCATGTTTCTTTTGAAATGTACAGTTGTAGGATGGCTCTGTCTTCTCCAACTGCGCTCCTATTTAAATAATCTGAAGATTAACATTAAGCGTTCTTTTATGGGAAACTTGGCTTCTTTATACTGCAGGGTTGGGTTTTTTTAAAAAAAACAACTGTTAAATCAGCATTAGCATCCCATCTTCTACTTTTATTTTTCCTATCTGGTTCTGTTGCCCTTCAGGTACCTTTTCCTTTTCAATGCCTCAGGCATCCACTCTCATATAAGCTTATTATTTGTTTGTATGTATCTTTGCTGCGCATGATTACAAGCTCTTTTTTATTCAGTGTTATCCATGCTGCAAAGCAGAAGTGGGTATAGATATCGTCTGCAATATGAACAAGATTTCAAATGTTATCAGTAGAACTTTGCTAGGAGAGCAAAGAAACAGCAGCAAAAAATCCAAATCTGAAGATACATGCCAACAGATTCCAGTATTTTTTCAGCATTACTTTGATTAATGCCCCAAACTTTCTATATTCATTTTACTTTGTTTTTGCTACTGTAATCTTCTTTATTACAAGCAGAATGAGCAGTACATCATGTTTTTCCCAGTCAATTTTGGGGGTTCATTTGGAAAAAATAATCCTTTATAGTTATTTTTAAAGAAATTGAGTCAATGTTTTAGACAAATAAATCATGCAACTCTGAGACTCTACTCTTTGATGATAAAAATTGTCTTAGCTATGTTGAATTAACTTCATAAGGATCTGGCTATTTATTAATGAGACTGGGTGAATCACTGGCTCGCTTTTCTTGGGAAACAGCATAGGAGTTAGAATCATTATTTCACCGAGATTTAAAAAGCTGCAGGATTTTTAAAGATAATTCTCTTTGTCTGTGTCTGTTTTTAAGGCTAATGAAAGTGATTATGTATAAAAACAAGGTAAGGAGGATTTCCAGCTGTAAAAAATAGCTTCTTAAGAATATTTTTTTCTTGTAAGGTCCCAACTTAATATGTGGGTATGCTTAGATTATTAAGTCCTTAGTGGTAATGTTTATAACTCAGTTTCAGAGTATTTAGATAAATTTGTTTTGGATGAGACAGTTTGAAGACATCTGTTGGTGTTTTTTAAGGTTACGCAACTCTCAGCATTCTGATTGCTCTGATTTTCTTCAAAACAGGAAAGTTCCTTCCTGCTACAGATTCTGCTTTATTTTTGTCAGTCCTTTTTTGATATACTTGTGGTACCTCTCTCTCTCTGATTAAAAGCAGCAGCGTGAAAGTTTGGATGATTCTCACAGTAGTTGGCAGTAGTTACATTGAGACCCTATTTGCAAGCAGCCAGTTACTAGGGGCTAACAGGGGCTGAAGCCAATGTCATCATTTTGTTTGTCTTATCATGCTGAGTCCAAACTTTGCAATTTAAATTCAACCAGATGTTCCTTAGCAGAGCTGCTTTGAATTCAGCTTGCTGCAGTACACCCAGCCAGCGCTGACCTCACTGTCTTCACTTTTAGTGCACTCCTGTTACTTTTCTCCTAATTACTGAATTATCCTGAAATATTTTTACTATACAAATAAATTTGTACCTTTTATAAAGGAGTTCCAACCCATTTTATTTAAAGAACTTTAAATAGCGCAGTACTTTAGAGTGGTGGGAACAACTGTTGGGTCAACAGGTAAGGACAGCTTTTATTCCCAAACCTTTCAGACTTCTGCAGGATTCTGCAGTTGTAATTGCGGCAAATTTAGGCTCTTATTAAAAGTGAAGTTTTCCAAAATTCAAATCCAAAGACTTTTCTGTGGAGATTTCCACACAATTCCCTTGAAGATTAGGGAAGCACATGAGGATTTACTGCCAGTCCATTTGCCTTTGCAGTAAATAGGATAGCCCTATTAATGGATTTAGTCTTTTGTCTGCCAACACAGTTATTCCAGCTTCTAATCCACTCTTTGCTAATATTAGAAGGTATTCAGCCCTAAAATTAAAATTGTGGTTGGCTTTGCTGAATTTTCAGAACTGATTTCTCAGCAGTCTATTTATATGTGTTGTGAACTTTGCTCCTTTGTTCCACACTTGGCGCTTGATTGCTTGGTGCATACAGTGTCCCACAGAGCAAATCATGGTGGACTAATTAGGAGCCCAGAGTTTCCCAAGTTATGCAAGATCCCCACAACTATGAAAAGCCTTTTCAGCTTCCAGTCACATACCATGAAGTGCCATAAATCAAACCTTTCAAAACACTCAAAGCAGTGCTGCAGGTACTTGCAGGTATATTTTAGTTCCAGAAGAAAGTGGTTACTTTTGTTAAAGTTTACGGCTGTTTTTTTCAGTACTATTTTTTCTTAGTATAAATCCCACAAGCTAAGGTCATTTTGAATACCTGTAACATTGATTTAATAAGACATGATCACTTACGCAACATTGGTGTCATTGTTGTCTTTATTTTTTATGTGAATCTCAAAGACTAATTGAAGTGAGAGCAAGTACACGGGCTTATATGTCAGAGCTCAGGCAGTATAATAAAGAAAACTAATCCTCATGGTTATGGGTATCACATTACTGCTTGTAGAGGTCAGGGAGGTATTTTTACCTCTGTGTCACTGGTATGGAAAGACTCAGCTTATTTTGAAACTATAGGAGATGGCTAGGTTAATTGTTAAGATGGGTCATCAGTATCATCTCATGCAACAGACTTTATGGTTGAGTCCTGTAAGTGTCCTCACCTCTCACTTACATCGGTCAATCACGTAGGTTACTCAGTGTCACATGAACAACACTATTTGTCCTTATTGCAAAGAACAAATTTTATTACTGCAGTGTTGTACCACTGGAGAAGTTCTTCTTTTGTATTGTTCTATACTGGAGTAACATATACTGTAGTTGACCATAAGGTTTTGTCATTAAAACAAAAAACATTCAGTGGTTGTACTGAAACAATCAGAAGATAGCTGCATTACAAGCTCTTGTATATCCAGTATATACTGTACAGTAAAATTACACCTGTGAAATTCTGATGATTCTATTTTATTTTATTCATTAAAAGGGCTTCGTTTGTCAAAGAAAAAAGGTCTGTGATTAAATAGTCAGCTATAAAAACAGACAAGAAAAATCCTCTCTACATGCCCAAGCACGTACCTTGAAGTATCAAAGCCATAGTGAACCTTTACCTCTGCAGTAGTCACTACGTACAGTACTTGGTACAGTTAATTGGCACTGTTATAAGCAGGAGAGGCCTAGCCACAGTGTATGCACCTTCTCTTGGTGATGACAGTCAACATAAGAAGCACTGAATAAGAAATGACAACTTTCATTGCTGGGATCTAGTTTGGACAAAGAAACTGAGAGTTGTCATTGGATTAAAAAAAAAAAAGTCTCAGCTCAGCTAAGAATATGGTGGACTTGGCAGGTACTCAGTGATCTTAAAGGTTTCCTTCCAATCTAAATGACTCTGTGATTCTAAGAATGAATTAAATTGCCATATTGATACACTAGTAATGGAATAGCAAAAAAACATTCCTACAAAACACATTAAAATGCAACAGCTGAGGTATTCAAATCCTATTATTTGTCTCATCTAGAAAATGAAATTAAAGACTCTGCAATTTGGGGTTTGAAAGACAAGATGATATAAACCAGCATCCAAATCTCTCTTCTCTTGAATATTTCATTAATTCTGTACTTGAGAGATTTCTGTAAACCAAATAAATCTGCAGCTTTGCATACAAGCATGCAATTGATTTTAGTGGAGAGAACAGGTTTTAGCCAGAGATGCCAGGCTGCATTTGAGCCAGCTCTGAAGGAGTCAGAGCAGAAGGGAGGAGAAAAGAGTATTGGCTTGTTTTGCAGAAAGTTTCCCTGTGTTGAAATATTTCTTTGGCTGTAAATCTTTTTGTCTCATACAGGCTTTAGGAAAGCTTGTCTGATACATGCAGTCTATCAGAAAAACAATCAAATTTCTATGTGAGGTCATACCAGTTCAACACAAGTAATGTTCCAGGTTTTGTCTATGATTTTGTTTGCATTTCAACATTGTATGTCGTAAGTTCTTCTTTATGTTCCTGTGGTTTCATGAAAAAGAGGACGGGAAATATAGTAACACAACATCCCATTGTAAAAATAGGCATAGGGGACAAGAGAAGGTTCAGTGTGATAAAGAATATTAAATGGTTTTAATTATTTTTTCTAAATAAAAAATATTATATGTTTTAGAGTCTCTGTTAGAAAATATTTAAGGGATTAACAGAAATCTTCTGTTAAAAGATTGACATTTTAAGAAGGGTGAAAAATCTTTTAATTGTATTTAAGAGATAACCAGCCATGATCTGCAGGGAAGCAAAAATGTGCAAGTGCTGCCTTTTCTTTTTAGAATTTACAGAAACACTAGAGGGTGGAAATAATATCCATGGCTCTTCAATTCAGGTTTTCTCCATTCCATCTTCCTGGTAGCTGACTTACTTACAGGCACATGATTTCACAGATAGATTTTAGTGAAATTTGTTGTGATTGAGTTACAAGGCAGTTATAAATACTCATGTAACTCCCAGCAAAAATACATGGATTTATGCCTTAAATCAGTTTAAACATCTGTATTTTTAATAAATAAACTGAGCAGGCTGAGGAAAAAGGCAAACCACTGTTGTTTGTATTAATTTTGTCAACTCAACAGCTCTAGTTAGGTAAAATAATGTTCCATGAATATTGCTAATTGCTCTAGGTGTGGAAAAGGAGGTGGTCTTCATAATGGTCTTTAAATCTTTCTGAGCACCTGCAGATAGGAAAAAGGGCAAGAGACAGTCGTCTTTTTACAAGTCAGCAAAAGGTAGCTGCAACCAGCATCAAGAAGAAAAATATAATAAAGTCAGAAAAATAACCATCTGCCTACTCCACTTACTGTTACTTTAGTAAATCTAAATAGCTTCATAGGATTTAAATATGACTTATCATTTTTAACATCTATTAATTTTAGTTTTGTCTTTTCTGAGTAACTGCAAGAGAAAGTTTTACTAATAACTTTTTATGACCAGCTCTCAAGTGACTTCTTTTTATTATTCCCTCCGCTGTTTCTGGAGTTACCTATGTTTTCTATTTCCCTACTGCAACTCAAGACTTTGAGCCTTTTTTCCCATAAATACCAAAGAACAGTTTGATTCTATTCTTACTTGGTATAATTTATTCCATATTATTTTGTGATATCAGGATAACTGCAGAACATAGAGGCAATGACAATAGAAATCTTAGCTAATGAACTAGCTTGAGTACAAGCACAATACCATAAGCTTTAACCAGTTTGATATTTCACGTTACATTAATGTCTTCCCTAGGAAGGAGTGACTTCAGTCAATGGGTTATGAGGAATTAACATGAATCACTGCCGTTACAAATTACCAGTGCTCTGATGCATGCAATAAATTGGAGAAAAACCCTGTCACAACATCGGCCTGTTTCCCTTAGTGGGATAGTCTGGGGAATGGCTGCCGTGTCCCAGAGGACTACGTTTGGTAGTTGAAAGTACCGTCACTACCACCTGGGCTGCCCTCTCTCCAAGGCAAAGGCAAATGTCCAACAGTGCCCGACCACGGCCAGTCACTGTGGGGTAAGAGGTAATTGTTTCATAATCCGTTCGGGACAATGCTTGCTGTGAGTGAAGGACATCAAGGATGTGGTTGAGGCGTCCTTCTGTCATGCAGTTCAGTATGGTCTGTCTCTGGCAGAGTAGTATATGACAGCAGTTTCCTTTGCGGCGAGGATCTTGAGTGATAAGGAAACAAAATGAGATAAACTGTTTTCATCCTGAAGTTGTTAGCAAGTGATAGCATCAACACCAGAAATATGAACTCAGTAGAGGAAAAGAGAAGGTAGTTTATCGGCATTCTTTTTCAAAACTAGTCCAATGTGTTTTTATTTTTTGTTTGAAACTCGTGAAGGTCAGATTACAGAAGATAAATGTTTCTAAAGGTTATTAAGTATTCAGATTTTGTAAGGGGAGGAGATTTTCAGGTCTTGCGCTATTCATCTAACACCTGTATGAAACATTATGCAAAATAGCTTGACTTGACATAGATGAGAAAACTTTGTCCTGTAGAAAAGGGAAGAATAGGTAATAGGTTATTCAGTATAAGCAGGACTGTTTGAAACATGTAGCATGGAACTGGAAACTTGAATATATGTCAAAGCCAAACTAGTAACAAAAGTAAATACTTCAAAGCAGCTGAGAGCTTTTGATTCTGTTTCTTCACAAACTGATTAGGATACTTAGTACTAACATTAGTGGGTTTAGTGGGGTTTAGTGTACAGTAAATACCATACATGGAGAGAAAATTAATAGCTGACTGTTGCCAGCAGAGATCTGTGATGAACTTCTGCTGCATGAACTAGTCTGTTGATTTATCCAGAAATTACATTAATTCTGGAAGTAGGTTGAAGTGGAGAAGAACAGCCAGCTAGATGTGAGAAACATCGTAAGCCATTTTGCCAAAAGTTATCAAAAAAGCTCACAAAGCTACAGGCAGAGGCAGGTTTCACAAATCAGAAGCCAGACTTTTCTGTTTGTTCAGTAGAAGAACTGAGACCATGTAAGTAAGGAAGTGGATGGTCCCCTCTCCTCCTGCTCGCCTATTTTGGAAGTCAGTAGCTACTTCTGTAGAGGTATAAAATACATAGATTAAAATTAAATAAATAAATAAATCTCAGACATAAGCAACTAATATGTTTCACATTCACTGTATGCTATACTGTTTGTATTTTTGTTGCGCTCTTTTCAGAACCAGTGTGAATATGACCCAAACAAGCCAGTGTCCTTGGTGGCCAATGCTTGAACTTCTGAGAACATAGGAGCAGCTATACACAAATTGAGCCATGAGACATTTGTGTCAAGTTTGGAGGAGTTATTAGACTAAATACCTGAAAATGTGCACAGAATTTAGAGAGATCTGTGCCCTCCAAACTTTAAACAATTTAATCATTAAGATCTGGCCAAGGAGAATATTGCCACCTCAGACTGAAAGTGTGTCTTACCTGTAACTGCTTGTTCAAGATGCAAAGGTTGTGCTGTGTGCTTCAGAGCCAGTGAGGGTTTGTTATGCTGACTGCTTTCTTTGCTTGCAGTTGAACCAGATAAGGGAATTGTGCAAAAGGAATTTGATTTTCTACTGCCAGAGCCTGGGTGATCTAGAAAAAGTTTGATAAGTAAGATAAGATCCTTGAACTGAAAACCAGGACATCATACATGTCAGCCACTGCGTAAGACTGCAGCTGAAGACTAACTTGTGAGCACTTGAGCCCTTTCAAGGAATATTTTGCATATGTTGCTACACACATCTGGCTTTTTCAAACTGTCTGTAGGAATTAGTTTCTGAAGTTATGGAACATTCTATTCTGTCGGTAAGTCTGGCAGACTGTTGATCAGAACTAACATGCTTGGAAATGCAGATGTTGCTATAAGTTAATTGGTTTCCTACTGCTCAACTTTTGTGTTATGCTTAAAGGCATGAGGAGTACTGAAAAAGTTTTAAAGGAAATATATCTCTTCTTGATATAAATTTAAACACTTTGATGGGACAAATCCACACTGGAAAGGCAAAGAAAGTTATTCATATAGGAATGGTAATCACCAGAAATCATAGACATGTTTGGGTTGGAAGGGACCTTAAAGCTTATCTAGTTCCCACCCCCTGCCTCAGGCAGGGACACCTTCCTCTAGACCAGATTGCTCCAAGCCCCCACCCAACAGTCTTCTTGAAACGTATCTCCTTTTTTTTTACTAGCAAATCAGAAAAAAAAAACATATATTGCTTGTAGCACAAGGCAGTGTTGTTCCCAGGAGGGATTCGTTCTGTCAAATATTTGATGTACAAGGGAAAGGCAGCTGTATATTGCTAGTCAGGACTCTAAAAGAAAATTAGCAAAAAAGGCTTTTTGATCTATACACTTAATCAAAAAGTATTATGGAATCTCTGGTTTTCTGCAGTGAACTCATGCTTCAGATAGTACTGGTAGAGGCACAGCTGTAGTATGAGAAGGGACAATTTTACATGGGAAATAACATTTGTATATGGAACAGTTGATAATAGAATAGCTGGAGCTGAATATGTTTCAAGATAGAGACCATTCTTTGTTGTTGCATTCTGTGGGATAGTGTTCAACAAACCTGTCTCTGGAATATTGTCTCTTCTTGCATTGTTTTCACTGCTACCAAGGAGAATAGTTGACAAGCTTGGCAGTATAAAAGGAATTTTCTTGCTGATTAAGTGGGGTTTTTTTTGTGGACAGATGACCTGAAAAAGAACAAAATGGAGAATTATATTCTTGGAAGCTTTGTTCCAGAAGTTTTTCTAGTGGAATATAAGGCAGGAGTATCACATTGCAGGGCAGTTATGTGGTGGATATGCAGCTGTTGAGCCTACAGATGTACTTAATTCAATTTTAGCTAGTTACCTTGGGTCACTGTGGCAGCACAGATCCATAGGCTAACTGTCCTAGCATTTATTGCAGTCCTAGATTGCTTCTGCAGCCGTGGTGTCACTAGAACTTGACCTGTTTAAAACGAGCTCTGATCTAGGCATGTGAGCATCAGTTCTCTGTCTGCAGGTTTCAGTATAGGCAGGCCTGCCACAGGTGCCAAAATTGCATGAAAGATGGGAGTTAAATGTATTTTGGAGTTATCACAAAACAGTTGTCCTTACTCTAAGAAAACTGGTTGAAAATGCTAGAATTCAGCCTAAGATTTTTTCCAGACATCATTTTGAAAGCACTACAAGAAAGGTTAGATTTTTGCAATTTCATTAGGACGTATTCAAGAGGGAGAGGTTCAAAGCAACTCTTAAGTGGAGGAGGTTATTTTTGCAAGCGTCAGCTGCTTGGAAGAAGGCAAACAGTGGGGTTTGTTTGTTAACTGCGTGGCGCGTTCTCCTGATAAGAGACAAAAAGGGTTAGGGACATTTCCCCCCCCCCCCCAGTGTTTGTATTACACGTTGTGACGACTGGCATGAAAAACAAGCAGTTTATGAAGTACTCTTGTAAGACTCTCATGCAATATACTTACCTCTGAACTGCAAATGCCTGTCTGCAATGTGTATATTTCAGAACCTTTGCATGCATTAAGTGCTGTCTCCTAGAAGAAAATAGCACAGTAACTGTAGTAAGTATACATATGGTTTGTTCAATTCACAGTTGTCAGGAGCAAGAATTTATACTGACAGTAGTGATTTTTACTGACAATATATATTATGGTCTCAAGTACATGGATATATAGTAACAGTGAGCTACACAGAGCGATTTTGCATTTTAACGCAGGTAAGCAGGCCCAAAACTCTATCCTGCTACTGTTTCTGCTGTTTCAAATTTGTTATAAAAAGCTAGTTTGAATCACGAAGGGGAAGGAGTAAACAGCCCTATATTGAGAGGCTGAGAGAGATTGAACTTGCTGTAACACGTTTTCCTGTAAGCATCCAAACAGCAAGGCCATCCTGTGTTTAGTATGCCAAACTGTCTGCAGTAAGGATGTGTCAATACTTGTCACTTTTTTCCATTTTGTACATCTGCAGCAGATTTGTTAAACTACCTTTTAGTTTCTTGCCCTGGTTTCAGCTTGGATAGAGTTATTTTTCTTCCTGGTAGCTGGTGCAGTGCTGTGTTTTTTGGCTTTAGTCTGAGAGCAATGCTGATAACACACTGACATTTTAGTTCTTGCTCAGTAGCTCTTACTCTGATCAAGGACTTTTCAGTCTCTCATGCTCTGCCAGTGATGAGGGGCACAAGAAGCCAGGAGGAAGCAGAGGCAGGAGATCTGACTCAAACTAGCCAAAATGGTATTCCATACCCCAGCACATCCTGCCCAGCATATAAACTGGGGAGAGTCACCCAGGAGGGACTGATTGCTGTTCAGGTCAGGCTGGGTATCAGTCAGTTGGTGTGAGCAATTGTATTATGCTTCACTTGGGTTTATTGCGGTTTTCCTTTCCACTTTTAGTTTATATTCTCTCCCCTTGTTATTTCCCTAATTTTTATTATTAGTAGTATACCGTACTTCAATTGTTAAACTGCTCTTATCTCAACTGTGGGTTTATATTCTTTCAGTTCTCCTCCCCTTCCCCCTGGGGAGGGAAAAGGTGAGGTGTGAGTGGGAAGCTGTATGGTACTGAGTTACTGGATGGGTTTAAACCATGATAATTCTATACTTCAACACTTAGGAATAAATCCATTTTCAAGAATCCCCAAGAGCATTTTCACAATCATTTTGGATATATTATCAGTTCAGTTGTTTGAAGTGTGAATAGCACTCTTTGCTTATTTATCAAATAATAGAAAAGTAAAAGCTTGCTCAAGGGCAATGGAAGCAGTAGATTGTGGAATATTTGGCAGTAAAAGCCTAAATAAACTTCAACAGTAGCAAAAATGATTTGTAGTATAACTGTGCCACCTGTTAAAACATTGATCATCTGTTCTATATCCCAGAATGTGATTGCAACATGTAGAAATAGTCCAGGGTTCATTAGCATAAACAACTGTGCATAAGCACAGTGATGAAATCAGTAACACAGTATGGGTTGTGTAAGTCCAGATGGAGTCATAATACTTGTTCGAGGGCTGAAGCATGTGTCACTAATTTTCCCACTATGACTAAGTCAGCTAGATATGTTATAGCTATATTTGTGGCAGTCAGGTTTGTGCCAGATTTCCCATGGCAATGTTGTTGACCATTCCCTGACCATTCCTGTGATATCAGAGAACCCTCTTAGACCCTAGGACAAGCAGTGTCTTGTGCCTAATCATGTCAGTTTAGAAGCAGTGAAGCGTACAGAAAAGTGCTGATAGTAGTATTGCTACAGCAGATACAAACACTGTCCAGGTTTTGATCTCAATGTCTTCTAACCAGTACATATGACAGAAATTGTCCTTGGTTGTAGCCCTAACCTGCTCTATCCGAGGCTCATATTTGTTCTCACATGAGTTTGCTGGTCTGACTACAGCTGGTGACCAGAAACAAGCTAGCACTTACCCTGATCAAGTGCCTGATCAAGTGTTGGGATTATTATTTTTATAATCCCAGGTAGCAATTGACGTAGTTTCTAGAGAACCTCACAATATCTATTTTCTACAACTCCTAAATGAAGTGCCACAGGGCACTTCTCAGCTATCTGGCATGTCCAATAAAACAATAAAGACAAAGTCTTTTCCAGTTTTGGACTACAAAGATTGCAAAGGAAAGAATCAAATAATGTCCTCGGAGGATAGCAAAACTTAATTTTGCACTAACCTTTGCATCCATCAGATTGTAGATTGCAGTGGAAATTGCCTCCTTACTTATACTGGTCAAAATTCCATTTAGAAGGTCTACACATTCTGCAGGGGTAATAAAGCACTTTGAATACCTCATTATATTTGAAAGCATGTATGTAGGCATCAGCAGATTGCAACTAACTACTATTATATTGAGTAGCTGGATGAACTAGATGAAATTAGTTTAGTACAACTTCCATCTCCTCTTCATTCCCTTTTTGACCTGATTTTACAGAATGATTACAGTCACATTAAAATCACTTTTTCTTAAATGTTCATACAGATGCAGTGAACATAATTGCTAAGGTTTTACACATGAATGTATAAATCTATCACAAGAAAGTTATACTCAGATCTCTTCCTCAGCACTTCAGCTTCGCAGATTTACTCAGAAGTCCTCAAGTATCACAGTTTTAACACTTACTGGCTATCTTTTTGAAACATAATAAACATAATCTACTAAAGTAAATTATAGCACACTTAAAAGGGAACTGGTTATGTACTGGAATCAAGAAATGCTGAAGATAGGTAGATCTTCATTAAACTTATATATACTGCTAATAATATTCCTTTCTTTATTTGTACTCATTATAACTTTATTCTGTACACAATTTTGGAGAAAAGTCAGTTCTGGTAGGAAGCTTCAGTTAGAAAAAACATCGGTAGTACTCTGAAGATTTAAAAGACTACTTCCACTTCACTGTCACTGATTAAGAGTGCTAGAGCAATGCTCCCAGCAAGACTATCTCCATTACAGATCTTGCAAAGAAAGCAAATCCTGAATGTTACCCGTAGTATGTGGTCTGTAATCTGGTTCTTGATGCCAGCACAGAGTGATAAGGTGCAAAAGTCTATTCTTCTCAGGCAAATTGCTTGGTATAAACTTCTCTGAAATGCCAGGCCGTAAATTACTGCAGATTCCTGACAGAACTTCCAGGAGGGTTGCTTGACCTGCAGTTTATAGGAAAACATCACTGCAAAAAAACCTAAAAAACTCAGAACTTTCAAGACTATATTCAGTGTAAATTATTTTGTGTATTTTAAAACAAAGACTGCTTTTTAATAAGCAAAAATATATTAACACTTTTGTAAACAGATATGCTATTTAAAAGAGCAAATAACCTTATAGTAATAATAGCTACTACAAGTAGTCGTAATAAATAGTAGTAATAACCTTTAACTGCTTACTGCAACAGGATGTTTCAGGATAAGGAACTGTCCAAATAATAGGTCACAAATAGGCATGTAAATACGCATTTGTACAGTACATGCACAGATACCTGAAGATTACGTGTAATTATTATGGCATATTCTCAGCACAATTTTATGTAAAGCCTTGCGCCTGAATTACAGCGATGCAGCTCCTGTTGTGCAAAAAATAAATCTACTTTGTGTAGCCACAAGATGGCAGCCACAAGCTGCATGAACACAAAGATTCTCTTGTTCTATGCAGGTTTTTATTACGGTCCTCAGCCCATAAAATAAAGGAGTCCTTCCGCCAGTTTTGCCATGCAGAATGAATCCCATAGCAAAGAATACTTTCTTTGATCTCCACCTCCATGAAACAGGGATCATTCCTAGACTGTGACAATTATTACACAGTACTTGGCAAACTAAGCCCTTGAAAAGGGTTCACAGCTTCATCTGAGAAAGTAAGATTCCCTTCTTACTTTGAGAGAATTGAACCGGCATTTCTTGATCAGGATTTGAAACTCATGGCAACTTTAAAAATGAACATTCTGCTCATCCAGGAAGCTGATTGTCACTAAAATGTTCCTTTTTCTTTCTCACTAAAATTAAGTGGAAAAACCATCTCAGTAATGGAGTGCTTCAGCAAGCACAGAGATATGGTAAAACTGGAGTAAGAAGCTATGCCTTTCCCCTTCAGAAAGATCAGCTGCTTTGGAAACACTGAGGGCTTGTTGAGGCATTTTAATCTTTACATCCCGTAACATGGAACTTTTTGCTGTAAGAATAAAAGAAGGCAAAGGGACGTCTGAAAAGACAGTGGTGTTTGTATCATAATTGCCCTACAATGAGGGAATTCTGAAAAAGACTAGGGCAACACAAAGTCTGACATGAACAGTAGAGAGAAATACCTTCAAAAGGTTTCCGTCTGCTTAGGCTCTCCCAGCACAGGATTCCAAAACTTGGGCAAAAAAATCCAAAACCACAAAAAAAGAACAGTGAAAGGCCATTCATTAGTTTGCAACCTGTATTTATGCTCTCATTGCCAAGAGCAAGTTCATTGGTTTAAGAGAGAGTTTTTCAAGATAAAGTCTATCCAAGTCTTTCCTAATCTGATCAGATCCTTTTTCCTGCATTAAGTTTCAGTTTTTAGCTGAGCTGTTCTTATAAAATAATAAAACAGGGTTGTTTTTTTTATTTTTTTTGTTTTTTTTTTTTTTTTTTTTTTTTGTATTTTTTAACATAGGGTTAATTAGAATTACATTTCAGGTTACTTCCTTTTCTCCATTTGTTCTTGTGAATTGCAGAACCTTCTGTTTCCCTTCCTCTATCAATTTTGTTTTGAAGTAAGTTGAATAGCAGCTGAAAGAGCTGGATTTTCAGCAGGTACTGACAGACACATCAATTAACCTACCAAAAACTTGATTCTAACCCACTGTGTGTCTGTTTGTTTCAGTAAATTTTGATTTTTTCTTTCCTAGCATCCTTTGAAGTATTCCAGTGATACCATAGATGTACATATACAACGCACAAATCAGATGATATAAAATATGGTTGTTTTATAAAAAAAGACCAATCTGCAAAATCAGAGGCAGAAGCACAGAGGCTGCTGGATGAGAGAAAGCAGGCTACAGATGAGTCAGAAGCAAGGCAATCAAAAGGGGAATAGCAGTTCTAGGATAAACGCATCTGCTTACTCATGTATCTTGCTGTAGTGCTGAATTACAATGTTTAAAAGAACCCCCTCTTGTGCCTTTTTTTCACATAAAATCTGAAAGTGCTTTTACTTAAATAACCTCTAGGAAGGTATTAATGTGATATGGACATACACATAACTTACATATACTTAATACTTCACATATGGCACATACTTGTGTTTTCTTTGTTGCACCACTGTCTAGACATGCACCTATCACACGCATTGAGTCACATCTGGACATCTAAAATTATATGAGAGTGACATGTTGGAAAATGGATTATGCTACCTGAAAGTGAGGCTCCAATCTTCCTACACGCGAATCTTGTGTGTAAGAACACCACCAGATTAGTCACATCATTTATAAGTATCCTCAAGTGTATGCATTATTTGACTCATCTTAGAGTCTGCCTCTGTGACAACAAAGTAGGAGTTTAAATTTGTTGCTTCCATAAAAGCCCTAAAAGCAGCAGTGTGATCATGCTTTAAAGTTATATATAATATTGGTCCATAGACTCTCTGTGCCGGCTGTAGAGGTGTATGTTCATACAGACAGCAGTTGCAGTTTGAGCTTGTCTCATTTATTGAGGCAGCCACAAAGCATGTAACATATCTGAAAGGGACATGTGGCGATAGGTAATCCTTCTTTGTATAAATCACGTTGTTAAAAAGAATGAATGCTTGAGTGGCTCAGTAAATGATTCCAACAGAGATTCCATAGGGCCTTAACTAGACATTGTTGAGAGAAAGGTCTTACTTTTACTTGGGCCTCATCTAAGTGTAAACAATTCTTCCTAAAACTCAAGCCAACAGTAGTTCATGCTTAGAAACTATGTGAAGTAGTTAGTAGGTCTCCAACTGTATATGAAAGTTTTGGCAGCTATGTTACACTTTTTAAACTTTTAGGTCCATTGTATAAATATTTATATGATGATCTTTGTGCACAGTTCTTTACCTTGGTCTATTATTCACCAAGTATGGGGAATTTCACATTTACTTCACTGCTCTAATTGGCCTAATGTGGAATACAATCCTACTGCATTATTCGTGCTGTAGTGTCTTCAAAAATAAGTATTTCAGCAACATTGTAGAATAGCAAGGACTATGTATGACCTAGAAATGTCATTCACCTGTAAATATCACCTTCCTGGGAAGGAAGGCCTCCTTCAAGGACTTCAGGAGGTAAGTACACTAAATCCTGGCAGGTTCTCTGATTGCAGTTATTCAGGTCTGACCTCAGTTGCTGTTTCCTCCAGCTGATTAGACCATAATCTGATATCTAGAGAGGTAGGATAAAAAGTAAATTTTAGTAAGGATACCTCAAGCCTTGGTATTAAATATTGACTATTGGGATAAATATATGCAACAATAGGACAATCCCTGGATTTGACATGAATAGGCTAAAAATAGAAGCTCCTACCTTGGCTCTGTACTGTGTATCCAAAAGCACATTGGAAGGTTTCAGACTACAGTGGCAGAAAGCAGGTCCAAGACTGTGAAGGTGATAAAGCCCTTCAGCCACATCCAACAGGATCCTTATGAGTAAGGGCAGTGGAAGTTCTGGGTACAGTTGGTGCTAAGTAACACAAAATACAGGGTTTGGTGGTGTGAAATGGTTATTAATCATATATTCATTTGACAACAAACGAAAGTACAATACGTAAGCTAAAACCAGATTGGCTATGACTACTGTCCATAATTTACATGCTGACTGATCTCTGTTGGCTGAACTTGTCATTAATTTTGTCACATGAAAGATGCCTTCTTTTATGTACCTCATGGATGAGCGAGTGGAGGGATCCATTGTTCATCCATTCAGTCACTATCCCCATGAGTCCATGATACTGGTAAATCCCAAGAGGAGGCAGGAGATGTTCAGACTCATAGTATTTGACATTTGCTATATCCTGAAGTAGCAACTTCCAGTCCCTGTAAAAAAAGCAAAAGAAGAAGGGGTAGAGGCAGGTTAGACTGAAGGGAATTTCAGCTACAAATGAGAGAGTGTAGGGAATGGAAATAAGGAACAACCAGATGGTTGAACACAGGTTCTACTAATAAAACATTATTTTATCATCTTCCAAGCAGTCCTAAGAAAATGAAGCAATCCCTTGTGTAGTGAAATTTTCTAGTATAATATGAAAGACCTCTGGATGCTTAATATGAACATCAGAGCACCATTTAAACCAGGAGTGAAAAGCAAAAGCAGGAGAAAGCTAAATTAAATTAAATGCTAGGTTAAGAAAAATCAAGGGTTTTTTTCACCTTACTGTTCCCAAGAAATTGTATCCTTTTGCTATCAGCAAGATCCACCTTTACAAAGAAATTATGATCTTTCATGCTTATGTAGTGGGACCATGTTCTATAAATGATACATGATCTAGCATGTCATAGCTTGATGTAAAAGGGAAGCCAAATTCAGATCTGATGTATGCAGTACCACTCTAGTGACTTTGCCAAATTTGATTCAAGCTCAGCTGTGGCTGGATTGTAGACCTGAATTCAGAGTTTATTTATAGAGAAGAGCCAAGATTTGCTTTGCTCATCATGAGATGAATAAAGTTTTGTTATCTACAGACCTCAAACAGATGCTTCTTCATGCACAGGAAACCCTGAACTATCAATTCAATTGTGCACCTTCATGGAAATTACTAAACTTCTGCTACAGGTTCAGTTTTTGTTAATTGTATGTTTGATTTTAAAGATCTGATTATCTCTACACTGTGGCGCTTGTAAGCTAAAAATTCATTGAAATGAATTAAAAATTCAGTTCATTTCAACAGACCTGGAGCTCATTCTTGTTATTCTAACCAGCCTTTACACTGAAACTTCAGGCTCAGTTTCTCATACTTACTGTGCTGATTCACAAGCCTGTAAACTAATCACTGGAAGTAATTCACAGCCTTGCCTGTTCTAATACTTATCACCACAAACCTAAATATTTATCATGGGCGCACAGTTAAACATTTTGCAGCCAGAGTGAAACACAATTTATTGTCCCAGCTTTCCTAAACACTGTGTAGTATAAACAAGAGATCAGTATGATAGGAAATGAGAGAAAAGTGAAACAGTGGCTTTAGTTTAAGCGAGCAAGACTGAGTGAAAAGTTGCCCAATCAGGATAGCATGTTAAATTCAAAGCAAAGGGCATTTTAGCTGTGATTTTACCTATTTTAGATTGAGGTTTGTTTATTTGATTCAAAGAAAATGTGAATGAGGGATGGAGGAAACTTTTTTCTTCAGGCAAGCTACCAAACAAGTAACTTTTGTTCAGATTACAAAATTGCTGGACATCTATTGTCTAAAAAAAAGAGCAGTCCTCCCCCCAACTACAAAAAAACCGAGTCCTTAATATTTGCATTCCCAAAATCTGGCAGCATTTGGTTTTTGAAATCTCACTCACAATATAAACTGTTAATTTAAAAATATTTATGTGAAATACCATTTTTCTTCCCCTGCCTTTATAATGGAAAAAAATAAAACAGAATGTATTTGAGTAGGACACATTTGTATTTTACCTTTAACAAAAGCCACCTGAATGGCAGTGCTCTCGGTTAACAAGAGAAACTAATCTGTAGATGCATATCAGACACTCCTTTTTTGTTAAACAGTCTGGTCAGCCCATTCCCTAAAATGCTTTGGTCTTGCTTCCCCAAAAGTAGCTCATGGTTATTCTTGGAAACTTTCTGCAGACTGGAATTTTGTGGTCAGTAGGCAGGGGCCTCGGAGCGTCTACTGCTGCTCATGCAGGAAAGGAGGCCGCTAACCCAGGAAGCTGGGAAATGGTAACAGAAAAAAACAACAAAAAAAGGAGGAAGAGGGCAATTAAAAGCAAGGGGCTTCCTCCTACATCTGTTGTCCCCACCCAGAACCGCTTTGCTGTCCTGCAGGGGGCTGATGAGGAACCACACTCACACCAGGAGCAACTGGCTGATGCACTGGTGAAGATCACTACTGGTGCTGCCAGGAAAAAGCGATGGGCCATAGTAGCAGGGGACTCTACACTGAAAGGAACAGAGGCACCCATCTGTTGGCCTGACCCAGGCTCAAGGGAGGTGTGTTGCCCACCAGGGGCTTGGATCAGGGATGTTGCCGAGAAGCTGCCTGCTCTAGTCGGTCCCACTGACTATTACCCACTTCTAGTGATCAATGTGGGTGCTACTGATATAGATAGCAGTAGCTCAGAGAGCATAAAGAAGGACTACAGAGCTCTGGGAGAGGTGGTTAGGGGCTCTGGAGCACAGATCATCTTTTCGTCAATTCTCCAGGATACAGAGCAGGACCTTGAAAAGGCTAGGAGAACTGGGCAGGTTAATAAATGGTTAGAAGGGTGGTGCTATAGTCAGGGGTTTGGGTACCTTGATCATGGGACTCAATTTAGTAGGCCAGGTCTATCGGGGGCTGGTGGAGCTGGTCTGACAAAGGAAGGGAAGAGTGGATATGATAGGAGGCTTGCCAGACTGGTCAAGGATGCTTTAAACTAGATGTGTTGGGGGAGGGGGGCATCATTCCATCCCAACACAGCCAGTCGGTTGCTAGCACCTATAGTAAACATTAGGAGCAATGTAGAGATATTCCATCTGCTCCAGCCAATGAGCCGGCTTCAATTGGATCTCCCCTCAGATGCCTCTATACAAATGCCCATAGCATAGGGAACAAACAAGAGGAATTAGAGATGTGTGCATGTCTACGGGGGTATGATATCATAGGCATCACAGAAACATGGTGGGATGGCACCTATGACTGGTGTGTTGGAATGGAAGGTTACCGGCTCTTTACGAAAGACAGGCCCGGTAGGCTGGGAGGGGGAGTTGCTATTTATGTTAGGAATATAGGCTGGAGAATATGAACTCTGTCTGGGGACAGGTGAGCAGTTGACAGAGAGTTTGTGGGTCAGGGTTAAAGGGAGAACAGCAATGGGTGACATTATTGTGGGGATCTGTTACAGATCGCCTGACCAAGGGGACTCGGTGGATGAAGCGCTCCATAGGCAGATAGGATCAGCCTCACGATATCAGGCCCTTGTTCTCATGGGGGACTTCAACCACCCCGATATATGTTGGAGGGATGGTACGGCCCGGCACAAGCAATCCAGAAGGTTCCTCGATTGCGTGGAAGACAACTTCCTTCTGCAAGTAATAGAGGAGCCGACAAGGAGAGGTGCCATGCTTGACCTCGTCCTCACCAACAGGGAAGGGCTGGTTGGGAATGTGACGCTCCAGGGCAGCCTTGATTGCAGCGATCATGAGATGGTCGAGTTTGAGATCCTCAGGACAGTGAGAAGAGCGTGCAGCAAGCTCACTGCCCTGGACTTCAAGAGAGCAGACTTTGGCCTCTTCAGGAACCTGCTCAGTAAGGTTCCATGGGATACAGCCCTAGAGGGCAGGGGGGCCCAAGACTGTTGGTTGATATTCAAGGCTCACCTGCTGCAAGCTCAGGAGCGATGCATCCCAACTAGAAGGAAGTTCAGCAGGAGGGCCAGGAGACCTCCTTGGATGGATAAGGAGCTGCTGAGCAAAATTCAAAGGAAACAAGAGGCTTATAAAAGGTGGAAGCAAGGACAGGCGGCCTGGGAAGAATACAGGGATGTTGTCTGGGAAGCTAGGGATCAGGTTAGGAAAGCTAAGGCCCACTTAGAATTAAACTTGGCTAGGGATGTTAAGGATAACAGCAAGGGATTTTATAGGTACATTGCAAATAGAAGGCAGGCTAGGGACAGCGTGGGACCTCTACAAAAGCTATCGGGAGAACTGGCTACCCTGGATTTGGAGAAGGCTGAGGTTCTTAATGACTTCTTTGCCTCAGTCTTCACTGGCAAATGCTCTGACCACACCACCCAAGTCTTGGAAGGCAGACGCAGGGACAGTGAGAATGAAGACCCTGGGCCCACTGCAGGAGAGGATCTGGTTCGAGACCATCTTAGGAACCTGAACGTACACAAGTCCATGAGACCTGATGAAATCCATCCGCGGGTTCTGAAGGAGCTGGCAAATGAAGTTGCTAAGCCACTGTCCATTATATTTGAGAAATCATGGCAGTCAGGTGAAGTTCCCGATGACTGGAAAAAGGGAAATATAACCCCCATTTTTAAGAAGGGGAAAATGGATGAGCCAGGGAACTACAGACCAGTCAATCTCACCTCTGTGCCTGGCAAAATCTTGGAGCGGATTCTCCTGGAAGGCATGCTAAGGCACATGAAAACCAACAAGGTGGTTGGGGACAGCCAGCATGGCTTCACTAAGGGGAAATCCTGCCTGACCAATCTGGTGGCCTTCTATGAAGGGGCTACGGAACTGATGAACAGGGGCAGAGCAGTTGATGTCATCTACCTGGACTTGTGTAAAGCCTTTGACACTGTCTCACATGACATCCTTGTCTCTAAGTTGGAGAGACATCAATTTGATAGGTGGACCACTCGGTGTATAAAGAACTGGCTGGATGGCCGCACGCAAAGAGTAGTGCTCAGTGGCTCAGTGTCCAGCTGGAGACCAGTAACGAGTGGTGTCCCTCAGGGATCGGTGTTGGGACCGGTCTTGTTCAACATCTTTGTGAGTGACATGGACAGTGGGATTGAGTGCGCCCGCAGCAAGTTTGCCGATGACACCAAGCTGTGTGGTTCGGTTGATACGTTGGAGGGAAGGAATGCCATCCAGAGGGACCTTGACACGCTTGTGAGGTGGGCTGATGCCAACCTGATGAAGTTTAACCATGACAAGTGCAAAGTCCTCCACCTGGGTCGGAGCAATGCCAGGCACAGCTACAGGTTGGGCAGGGAAGAGATTCAGAGAAGCCCTGCGCAGAAGGACTTGGGGGTGTTGGTCGATGACAAAATGAACATGAGCCGGCAGTGTGCGCTTGCAGCCCAGAAAGCCAACCGTATCCTGGGCTGCATCAAAAGCAGCGTGACCAGCAGGTCAAGGGAGGTGATCCTGGCCCTCTACTCTGCTCTTGTGAGACCTCACTTGGAGTATTGCGTGCAGTTCTGGTGTCTTCAAAATGAAAAGGACATGGAACTGTTAGAACAAGTCCAAAGGAGGGCCACGAGGATGATCAGGGGACTGGAGCACCTCCCGCATGAAGATAGGATGAGAAAGCTGGGGCTGTTCAGCCTGGAGAAGAGAAGGCTGCGTGGAGACCTCATAGCAGCCTTCCAATATCTGAAGGGGGCCTATAGGGATGCTAGGGAGGCACTGTTCCTTAGGGACTGTAGTGAGAGGACAAGGGGTAACGGATTGGAACTTAAACAGGGGAAGTTTAGATTGGATATGAGGAAGAAATTCTTGACTGTAAGGGTGGTGAGGCACTGGAATGGGTTGCCCAGGGAAGTTGTGAATGCTTCATCACTGGTGGTGTTCAAGGCCAGGTTGGACAGAGCCTTGAGTGGCATGGTTTAGTGGGAGGTGTCCCTGCCCATGGAAGGGGGGTTGGAACTGAATGATCTTAAGGTCCCTTCCAACCCTAACTATTCTATGATTCTATGATTCTATGATGCCTGTCACTTATTTTTTGTAATTAGGACATGTACACATTTCACTGCCCTATAACCCCAACCATTACACTTCTTTCCTCCCATTTTTCTACTCTCTCACCTGTACATGCTGGTTTAGATTAATTTCAACTGAGATCTCTTCAGGGACCACCAGAAAGATATAATACCTTCACATGCTGAATGTTACTGATCAAGGTTTGTAGACATTATTATAGTAAAAATAATTAATGACTTCAGGATTAAGGTGTAAGTTTATAAATATTTGTAAAAAACCGTAGAGCTTGTTTCTTCCTAAAACTGCCGCTTGGCTAGTGAGGATTTGGCCAGAAAGCCAACTGTGTCCTGGGCTGCATCAAAAAGAGCATGACCAGCACAGTGAAGGAGGTGATCCTGCCCCTCTACTCTTGCTCCTCTGGGACCTCACCTGGACTGCTTTGTGCAGTTATGGTGTCCTCAACATAAGAAGGACATAGAGCTATTGGAGCAAGTCCAGAGGAGGCCATGAGGATGATCAGGGGTCTGGAGCACCTCCCGTATGAAGACAGGCTAAGAAAGCTGGGGCTATTTGAAGTCCATGGAGAAGAGAAGTTACATGGAGACCTCATAGCAGCCTTTCAGTGTCTGAAGTGGGTTTACAAGTGTGCCAGGGAGAGACTCTTCATCAGCTACTGTAGTGATAGTGATTATAAGCGGTAACGGGTTCAAATTTAAACAGGGGAAGTTTTGATTAGATATAAGGAAGAAGTTCTTTAGTGTGAGGGGGGTGAGGCACTGGAACCGGTTGCCCGACGAAGTTGTGAATGCTCCATCCCTGGTGGTGTTCAAGGCCAGGCTGGACAGTGCTTTGGGCAACATGGTCTAGTGTGAAGTGTGTCTGCCCATGGCAGGGTGTTGGAACTGGATAACCTTGAGGTCCTTTCCAACCCAAACCATTCTATGATTCTGTGATTTCTAGGAATGGAGATGTGTTTAGGAATTAATGATCCTGGGCATTCACGTTTCATTCTGGTGCCATCACTGCAGGTGTTTGCTGCCCATCTGTGGTTAGTTGGCCAAATAAGACATACCTCTTTGTAGTGTCCTGGCTGGTCAGCAGCTTCACGGAGATGTGAGTATTCCAAGAAATATGAAAGGCTTTGAGAGCAAAGCCTGAGCCTGTCGTGGTCAAGGTAAAGCTATCCAAATCTTTGTGGGCTACCACAGGTAATGATTTAGCCATTTCTTGATGTCTGGCTTCAGGGAAAAAATGGCAGGAAAGAAAAAAGTTTTAAGAACTGCATTTTGTCACTATCACCAAAGCACAGTGAAGTTGTACTACCCCTTACTTCCCAAATAACTATCGCCCTAATCCAACAGGCTGATCTGTGTCAGACTTTCCTCATAAAGACAGGAAAAACGCCCTAATTGCAAAGGAGTGTCTGGGCCATAACTTGCCATCTGAGGCTGCAAGGTGCTGATTAATTGCTCATTATTGTTTCCATCTGATGACTTTGAAATGTTTATAATACAAAACGTGACTTTAAAGTGATACTGAATTATGTAGGCAACAAACTAATATCTTAGTTACTTGTGGACAAATATAGTTTCCCTGCTTACCATGAAAAAGGTAATTATTCAGTTACTCATGTCAGTGTGTTGCACATCATTCTTGCATATCTTCTTTATTACAACACCACATGTGAGCACAAAAGCAAGGTAAAAGGCAAATTTCCTGTTCTTGTAAGCTGGTGGAATTCTACTTAATGGAGTTTTGTCTTTATAGCAGCCAGTAATTGAGCCAATACTCTCTCTGTGCAGTACCTCTCTAGGGCCATCTGAATGTCTCAGGTAGATTGCATGGCAGTGCAGCAGGATTAGAGATAACCTCTGCAAAGCACCACTGTGTTACTACATGAGTAACATTTTTTATTATTTTTGTGTAGCTTCATTGGAGAAGAGAGAACCAAAAGTCAGTGTTGAAAGAGGAAAACAAGCAAGTTGAAAAAACACTTAGGATAAAGCCATTGGTAAAGATTACAGCAAGATCAGTGGTCAGTGAGTCAGAAGAACTGGAATACTCCCTTCAGGGTCCTGTAGACTAGGACTAGAAAATGAAATAAATGAGGGAACTGAAGTAATAGGGCCAAAAATTTGAAATAACCATTAAGGACTGTTGAGCATGAATTGTGTCCTTCTGAAGGACAGAATCTGTAAAAAGCTCCTGGGATACAGAAGGCCTGAAAGTCTTCTGACTTCGAGCGCATCACTTGTTCTCCATGGGTACAATACAAACAAAACCCTGAAGATAAATTAGCCTATGCTCATGGCTGAATTGTTTCTGGTTAACAACCAATTTATTTTCGGTTAATCTCAATATCTCAGCTGTGCCATGCAGGCATATTCACAATCACAGAGGTACTAGGTTCAGTTCGGCATCCAGCCACAATAAAAATAAAAAAAAAAAAAAATAGCAGCTGATTTACTAGTACAGCTTTAGCAATATTTGATTCTGATAGGAAAGCACAGTTGAATTTTTTGCTTTTTGTTAGATTATTGTTGTTTGAAAGCAATAGCTGCCTTAGGTGCTTCACTTGAAGAATTCCTTAAAGGATAAATCCAATATAGTGGAAGGATGATGGACAGGTTAAGAGTTACATAAAATTTAAAAAAATTCCTCTAAATGAAGATAAATTTCAAAATGAGTCATATATCCTTCAAAGTTGCAAAGACAGACCACACAGATCTACTAATCCTAAATATAAAGGAAGTAATCAAACATCTGTCAAGAGCAGAATTATGTCTTATTTTTATTATATACCATGATAAATAATCATTTAAATAGCCAAATGAATTTACTCAACTCCAAGCATACATGGTACAAGGAAGATCACGCAATGAATACAGGATCTAAACCATTCCTGAAATATCTAGTTTTAGTTAAAATGGTATCAAGTAAAAGTATAATAGTTTTTTAAATTCTTGCTAAGTGGCTACTTAGATAAAAACAAGGGCTAGCCGTCAGCTCCTGTTTTGGATTTGTAAATCCTAATTTAACAGATTTTCTAAAAACAAAATGAAAACCATTTCAATCTTTGTTACAAAGCATGACATACCAAGTACCACTGTCTCTGTGTCTGAGTTTGTACATCCGTTTCCACACTTCATCTTTTCTGATAATCTCCAAAAGAGTTTAACCCTAAAATGAGAAATACTTTATTTATCCAGTGTGCTACCTAAAACAGTAGGAAGAAGTAATCATGGAATATGGGACTATCATGGAATTGCAGTTTACAAAGTCTCTCTCAACCCCCCAGAGTGAAAGTTTGGTATCAAAGCCATTTTTTCCAGTTGTCCTACTCTTCCAGATGCTTTATCTGCTAGACTGTTTTAGAAACTCACTATCAAACCACAACCCCAGTATTTCTTAGGTGACCTTTGCAATGATGGGTTTTGTATTATTTTTTAGTGAGACACTAAAAGTCTCAGACAGCTTTGTCATTCTCCTGTAGCTGGGCAGGCAGAGGCAGGAGGGAGACTGCTGTAATGCCATTTATTTCAAGTTTCTAATTATAAAGGCAATTTTAAAAAAAATATTTCATAGCAAGGATATTTTCCTTAAAAGAAGCTCTACATTCTGTTAATATACAGATGTCTCAGGAAAAGAAATGGGAAATAAAAATCAACTTACCTCTGGAAATATGAGCATAAAAACTATGGAACGATGGGGTGAAACTGGTGGAGATACCAAGCGAGAGTCAGCTGTGAACTCTATTCAAATGCAACTGAAGCTTTCCTAACCGTGAGTCAGCTGTGCTGTTGATCTCTCCTTTTATTGGCTGCCTGCACACATCTAAAATTTCCTGGTCGGACATACAAACTGTAACTCTTTCGTGACTGCAGATGGGTTTTCACGAGCTGAGTTGTTAGCTGCTCGAATGAATCAATAACAGATTACAGAAAAATATGTTGGATAGCTACTTTTTCCACAATGAGGAATGCCAAGTGGGAAAGCAATATATCAGCGAAAACAACTATACTGGATACAGCCTGAACATGAAAGTGTGGGAAGCTGCAAGCAGATTGTGCTGCTGATGCTTATCTTTGCAGTGGGTCAAGTCAACAGCACAAGTTTTAAGTCAAGTTGATCTTAAAACAGGAGAAAAGAGCTGTTTTTCTGGTTAGAGGGTAGGTAAACATGGGGGTAATATAAGGTTGCAAAGAAGTAAGTATCAACTGGCTGTTGAATAGCCCTGCTGCAAAGGATTTAGGGGTTAAGGTGGAAGTTGATGATGATCCAACAGCATGCTATCCTCACAAGAGGGGAAAACTGCATACTGGGCTACATTAGAAATGCAATCAGCAGAGTGAGAGAAAACATTATGCATCAGTACTCAGAAATGGTGTGGCTGTGTCTGAAGTACTGAGCATATACTTACTTTACCAGGAGAGGTTGAGGGAGCCATTCTTGGTTAGTCAGGAAAAGGAGGCTGTGGGGGCGTCTACTAGAAGCCTACATCTACTTGAACGTCAGTTATAAAGAACCAACTTCTAAATAGTGGCAGATAACAACCAGTGGCATAGGCAGATGACTCTACTTCAGAGGTTCAAGCCGGATACTAGGAAAAAAAATTTACCAGGTGGGTTATGCGGTACTGGTTGCAGAGTCTATCCCTTAGGGTTTTCCAGACTCAGCAAGGCAAAGCCATGACTGACTCGATCCAGCGCTGCTGGTAGTCCTGCTTTGAGCAGGAGGCTCAGCTAAAAAATGCTAAAAGTCCAGGATATCTTTAATTCTATGAAAGGCCTGCAAGGCTTAAATGTGTTCCTGCTAAGCCTCCAACATCTACATTCACACTGAAGGTTGATGGGACTGCTGGATGCAGGGGAAAGACTTTAAGAGAAAGCAGTCATTTCAGTCAATCACATCTATTCAAACTTTCCCCTCCATGAAGACTGTCTTTAGTTATAGAGTCTGACTTCAAAAGCCTGTGTAAGTCAGTGAGATTGTCAGCAGACTTCTGTTGGTTTTGGATCAAATCCTAGCCCCCCAGCAGGCAGGGAACAAGCAGTAGGGCAGTTACCTAATCTTCCTATGATCATGGGAAAGTCCCTTATATCTAGAAATCATGTGGCTAGGGCTCTGTGGCCTGAGGGGAAGCACGCCACAAGTAGGAAGTGTGGAGTATGCCTTCATGTACAATGTGTTGTCCCCTGACAGCTGTAGCTGTGTGACCAGCGTCAGCTTTCCCTGAGCAGCACACCCCTCCAAAAGTGAAATTAGTATGAGGGAGCTAAAATAGCCAAGGTAAAACAAGTGGGCTGTAACAGTCCTGGAGAAGGGTAAATGCATTGTAAAGCTGCTGTGATCACAGGATCCTCCTCCCTTCAGCTTTGATTTATCAACAGCTCATTCATTTGTGTTCACAGTGTACACTTCTGTAAAAAGTACATTAAAAATGTTTTCTTCTGCTTAAGGTATTAACCTGTCAGGCTCAGACTGCATTGCAGTAAAATCGCAGCTGTTCAAAATCCTTGCAACTAATTAAAGAAACTTCTTAGCGGGAGCTTTTAGACAGTTTGAAGGACTTAATTTTGCAGAAATTCTTTGTCACTCTAAGTACTCTTAGGTACTTCTGTATTTTTAGATATCACTTTCTGAAGAAGCAGAGTACTAGAACAATCCTGCATTTGTTTACTCCTTTTGACTATTACTTTCAGCTTAAAGACATCTCAGCATAAAACTATAAAGCTTGATTTTAATCCATATTTGGAGAAACCAGAAACATACAGGCCAATTTGTAGTGCAGGTCTGAACTAAACATCATTATGACTGAACATGTTAATTAAAAAGAATCAGTTAATATTTTACATACACATAATTTATCCAGAGAAATTTAAAGCCTCTCAAATAATATGAAAGCTCATAAATAATGGACAAGGGAAAAACCACTATAAGCTCACACAGGTGCTCTCTTTTGTGGTAATTAGTCAAAACTAAGGAAACTAAAGTTTAGTTCGACTGTCAGAACGGGATTGTTGGATTGTTTGTTTGGATTTTTTTGTTTGTTTTGCTATAGAAAATACATGGACCAAAACCTTCCAGCAGGAACAATGGGTAAGGCAGACACTGAATCTTTCTAATATCCTATGCATAGGATTCATCCATTGCCACACAAATACCTAAATACACAGATACTGGAGAAGTACAGACAGCTCTTGCCAAAACCAGTAGCTGCTTGATGCCTAAAACTGTGTGCTATCATCACAGGGATAGACTGGGGTCTTAACAGAAATACTACTAAGTGCACTTGTGGCCGTATGCAAAGGGCACAAAAATGAAAAAGAAGGTAATCTGAAGAGTACTTAGGATGACCATTATATCAGTGTTCCTTATTTAGTGAGCAAATCCAGACATCACAGCAGGATTAGAATTGCACATAGCAGACAGCCTCCAACTACAACTGCAGGAAGAACTCACAGACAGTGTGTTATTTCTCGTATGTACATTTGTTCGCACTAAATGACAGGCCAAGTCTTTCACAGAAGAGCCACGGATCTCAAAACCTGCAAAGACAATTTTTTATTTCATTCTGAAGACAAAACTCTGAACTTCTGAATGACAAAGAATGGAGAGTAAAACCCCACCACATTTAAACATTCCAAAGTGTCCGAAGAAGGTCTTTTGAAACCTAACTACAACAATGCAAGAACTAGAACATATGCTTTTTTAATTCAACCTTGGTTTTGTGGCTCACTCACAAGCTAAAAGAGCATATAGGGAGCACAAACATGTTTTTAATATTTTAACATCCTGAAAGTAGGAATAATAGTGATGTCCAAAGGATAACATGGTTTAAGGCATGAGTGGTTTATAAGTCTCTTCCTCATAATAGTCACAGAGAATGAACCCAGTTACAGTCAAATTTAAAACAAAATGGGAGCTTTACAATAAGCATCATTAAAGGACTACAGCATAAAACAAGGCACTAATAGAGTATGTACAATAAAAGAATGACGCAGTACCAGAAGATTGAAGAAATAAGATGACCCAAATACCAAAGGCTCTGATGCATGTTCAGTAAATACTACACTGTGGTAATTTCAGAAGAGTTCCCATCATCATTTCCCAATCTGGTTATTCCAGTTGGGCATCTGTGCAAGGTAACTTTTGGCAAAAAGGTAGGTAGGTTCTAAGGAGCAATTTCTGGCACCTTGTGTTTTTCAGGATATGAATATCAGAATGCTGTTAGGATTCAAATTTGTGGGATTTAAATGCTCTGAATTTCACCTTTATAAAACCTAAGCTAGAGTGCTGGAGTGCAGACAATGATATAATCATGCTGCTTTAGAAGATAGGATTTCAAACAGGCACAATACTTGCCTGGCTGTAATGGGATACTTCAAGATACAAAGTTATAGTGTCCATTTCATGGATTTGCAGTTAAACTAAGTCTTCTTTTTTGTTGAAGAAAATTGGTTCCTCAAACACACATGCCACCCTATTTTGGAAAATAATTGTAACATTCACCTTGTCATTAATGAGATGACCAAACTAGAGGATCACAGCTGCTGGCCTTGGGCAGTTTCTCTAAAATGAGCAGTGTCAAGCATCTTTGCTAATTAAATGGTACCATAGAAATTAATTGATTCTTTACCCAGCTGTTTTAAATAGTGGAATCTTAAGCATGTATTACAGTTCATAATTCATGTAAATGTGAAAAACAAGATGAAGAACTCCTAGACTGCAGAGACCTTAGTTTATTATACCTCAACTTGTTAAATGGTTTGTAAAAGTGCCCTAGGCATGTCCCAAGCATTTTGGAACAAGATGTACTAAACAATATTAAGATAGGGTGGAGAAATGCTAAACCTCCAGGTCCCTCAATTATGTACCTGCAAATAAGTAGTTCCAGTAAACTAATGGTGAAATAACAGAGGCCTAGACTGTACGACCTTGCTGTGAACATATAGCATAGGTATGTAAGAGAATATAAGCAGGCTTTCAAAGCCTTTACGCGTACCAAGAAAACTCAAGCTCTTCTAGGCAAAAGAACATAGTAAGCACTTCCTTCCTTCCCAAGGATACTTGTTGTCAAGAGAAAGGAACTACAGCCATATTCATCAAACCCCCAAAAGAAGACCATCCTATAAAGGAGCACAGAACTAACATCTCTACCAACCCCATGCTTGCCCCCTGGATTTTTCCAGGAGGCACTTTCCTTCCTGGATTGCAAAGTGGGCAAATTTTTAGCTGGTTTGATCTGATGTTTTCAAAATGTGACAGTTCTGAAATATGAAAATACGCAACTGAGCACAAATAATCAACAAGAAATTATTATTTTTTAAAATCAAATTTAAACTAAATGTAGTTTTTCCATTGTGGGGCAGTTTGGGTTGGTTTATTTTGGGATTTTTTTGATTTGGGCTGCAGCAATATGTACATTAAAGGCATCTGAAATAAACAGATTGCTACCAACTTGCTTTTAAGCGTCGGTATAAGCCATTCTGCTTCTAGGTCACTTGTATTTAGTGACATGGAGAAAGAACTGTGAATTGCTGCAGTAAGCATCAGTGAACTTTCAGTCATGTAGGGAAATGTTCTGCTTATGGTGAAACTATGCTCAACTAAAATTGACTTCTGTTGTATTTGTATTCTTTGAATTTGATCATTGACACACTCAACTGGAATTAAGTCCACCACTGCTAGAGATGAGTACTTCCTTCTCTTCTGTGGAGTGCAGCCAGCTTCACACAGAGGATGTAAAAAAAGGAGAATTTACCTTGGTTTCACAACAGCCTTTCCAACCACAAAGGTCATTGCCCTTTGCAGATCAAAGAAGGCTTTGTCAACCTGAGAAATTTTAGCTGGGCTGGAATCCATTACCTCAATGAATAATGCAAAGTGATAGCACCTTAAAAAAAAAAAAAAAAAAAGAGAGAAAGCAGGTCTTTTTATACAAAAAACCCCTTATGGGACTTCAATCATACTACAAATTTATTAATAAAATAGTTTTAACAGATACTGCAGCTATCAAGGGGCCAAGTACAAGTTTCAGCTTTCATTTGGTGGCTGCCCAAACAAAATCCTCTGACACTCTATTCATGACCCAAGAGTTTGGAACACAACTAAAAAGAGCACAAGGCATGTTTTTTTTATTGCACATAGTTTCATCAAAAACATACTAGTTTGAGAAGCTGAATTTCTGAATGCTTGGGACGGCAACACTGCATGCAAACTCCTCAAAGGAGGCCAAGCACTGCAGTCTTTAGGTTTTGCTTAGCACTTTCAGTAAATTTTTAATTAGCTTAGTGATTGAAATCACTATCATTTCTGCTGTGACAGCGGTGAGAGAACATGTACAGGCAGGGAGAGGGACATTTTGGCAGCATCCAAACAGGCTAGAGAGGCCAAGTGCTGTCTGTCCTCTGTAGCGTGTTGCTTGTTTTGCTATCTTGCTTGCTTTCTTTGGAAGCCAGCATTTCACTTGTAGCAAAGATGCTTGAGCCAAAACCAGAATACTTACTAGCCACAGAGTTTAAGAAAATGTTGCAATAATGCCGCATAATTTTTTGGGACTGAGATTCTGACTTCTTCACTTCTCAATTACCTAAATAATTACCTAACCTAATTATCCATTTTAATACAGGCAAATGGACTTCACTGAAAAGTAAACTGTTCTAATAATACCACCTTAAGTACTTTTTTGCTTTTTGGTTATTGAAGCTGAAAATAGCAGTGTGGCATGAGTGAAAACAGGCTGTATGGGATGGACTTTGTTCTATTGTGTTCTTTCCAGGAAGCAGCAACAAAAATAAATGACCTTTTGCAAATTCCCCCATTGTACTGTGAGAAAGAAGAAAACACACAGAGGCTTATCCATGTCCTGAGGTAAAAAAACCACTCACTTCTGCTTGGCTTCAGTAGTACAGGAAAGCAGTAGCAAAACAGACAGCTGTATGGAAAATATTAAAAAGGAAACTTTCAGAAATTGTGCAAGAGAATTTGATGACCCCTAACACTGGCAGGCTTAGGGGAAAGCTGTGGTCTTTCCAGCAAAGGTGGACGTCAGATGTAGGCTCAGGTTCATGATTATGAGGAGCAGCCAGCATTAAGTATATTTGCTCAATGGCATGCATGCCTTCAGAATATATTTTCCCCTTTAAAGGAAAATAAAACAGCAGACATTTGGCAGTGCGAACACCAAATTTAGTGACTCTCTGATTAACAGGCAATGGTTGTGATGCTGCTCAGAAGCAGCTCAACAGGATGAAGGAATGAGAATATAAGAGTCCCATGACGTCAGAGGCACATGTCAAATTCCACACCCAGGAGGAATGACCCCAGGCGCCAGTACATGCTGGAGGCCAACCAGTTGTAATGCAGCTCTGCATAAGAGAACTTTGGAGTCCTTAGTAGATAAGCAGCTGAATGCCAGCCAGCATGTGCATTTGTGGCAAAGAAAGACAAAAAGCACCCTGGGCTGCATCAGTAAGAATGTTGACAATAAGCCCAAAGAGATCTTGCTTAGCGCTGGTGAAACCACATCTGGAGTTACATCCACAGTTCTGGGCTTTTCAGTACAAGACAGACATGGACATACTGGAGTGAGTCTAGCAGAAGGTGAGGAAGATGATCAGGTAATTCAGCAGTTGAAGTATCTGACATAGGAGGAGAGGCTGGGAGAATGAAGATTGCTTAGCTTTAAGAAAAGGCTCAGAGGGATCTTACATGTGTATATAAATGCCTGATGAGAGGGGTTAAAGAAGATGGAGTAACTCTTAATGTTGTCCAGTGAATAGGCAAAAGGTGATTGGCAGAAATTAAAATACAGGAAACTGTTTAAACACCAAAAAACACTGTGAAGGTGGTTGAACACTGGAACAGGTTACCCACAGAGGCTGAAATCTCCATCCTAAAAGATGTTTCAAATGTAGCTGGACATGGTCCTATAAGCATAGTTTGATTACAGTCTTTCTGAAAAATACCCAAAACCCCAAACCTTTTCGTAAAATAACTGTGAAATATAGTCCCAAGAAAGGATGTGACATCAAACATTTTCCACTGCTTAACATTTTTACTAGCTTCGAACTGTTGAAAAATTAGGAAAAATCTCCACTGGGCCTGTCAACCCAATTTGAATTGAGTTGTTATATGTGGCTTCATCAGATAACTTAAAATTAAGGTTATCTAAGGGTTTCCCCATAGATATATTTGCTCCCCACGTCATCATGAGATGTCACCTTCAGGGGCCTTTGTGAATTTCATCACTGCTTTTCCTTACTTGTCTGCAGAGAGCAGTTGTTTAACTTTCCTGACCTGCACCTTTAATAGAGTAAAAAGTCATTGGAGCTGCATTGTTAAGTCAGATCAGGCATAGGCACAACAAGCAGCTTCACTGCTCCTGTAGCTGTAAAAGTTCAGTTCATGATACTGTCAAAAAGTGCAGTTATCTCTGCATGGTCACATTGTAATACATGTGTTACAAGCATACCATAGATGGAATTGAAAGTGAGAAAGCAATCAGAAGTTAATAACAATGATAGACAGAAAAATTAAGTCCTGCTATTATATGTCATAGCTTATTAATAGCAATTTTAAGTGAACTGAATTCTCAGAATTCACAAGAGCTCATGATCTTCCTAAAGCTTGGTCTGCAAGGAACAGAACACGAAAGCCATCATAGCACATCTCAGTCTGTACCCTTTCTTCAGTGTTGTAAAAGGTCTGATCTACATTTTATGCAAGAAGAAGATTCCCAAAGATACTGACTTCTCAAAGTTGTTTGAAAATAAGGAGCTTGGTAGAAGAGAGAAAGAGAGAGAACAAGCATGAAGATAAATGAGCAGTGCTATAGCAAAAGGTAAGTTCTTTTAAGACTCTAAAGACTCTGTCATAGGTTCATACTGCAGCTTCAATATACCTGGATTTAAAAAGTTATTAACCACAAGACGCAAGTCTTCAGAAAATCATGCTATATTACTCTCAACATATATTAGTTTCTATACATACATAGTAGTTATTATATTATCATATGTTAGTTTCAATGTATACTAGTTTCTACATCAATGCGTCTGCTTAAAATTCAAATAAGTTTTTAATTCTATCCATCCCAGGTGTTTTTGTCTCACCTCACTTCACACAGGCTCTATTCTACTTCTTATGTTCACAAGGAAGCAAAAACAAACTGTAAGAGAAAGGCCATCATTGTGATTTGTGCTATATTGAGATTATTCTATATCCATTGCAATGATTGTTTAATCAAAAGAAAGTTACTGTGTTGCTCCTTTTAGGATTAAGATTATTGTCATCAGAAAGCTACAAGAGTGTGCTGCTCTGCAAGGGAAGGTGGGCAGGAGCCACACGAGACAGAGCGTAGCCAGAGACCATTGCCTTACCAAAAAGGACTACAAATACCCAAGCAAGCGTCACGGAACAAAACAGACCTGGTAGTTAACATACAAGTTCCAAGCAAAGAGGCAAAACCATGGGCTAATCTCCCTCTGCAAAATACCAGGCTAAACTCAAACACACCAACAAAGCAGTTTAGAGAAGAAATACTAGCGCTGGCCAGAGCTTAAGCGTAGTTACTGGACCAAGAGGCAACCAGCATATGGATGGAGGTCCCAGATGATGCTCATGAGGAAGTGCAATTAGGGGCTGCTAGTGATCTCAGGGCCCTGACAGAAGATAAATTCCAGTAGTCATTGCCTATATTCCCTTGCAGGTAAGCCCTTTGAAAGCACTGAGTTTGTATTAAAGGCTTTAAATTATTAGGCCATAATGGGTTTTTAATCTGTAATTTTTCAGTAGGCTTCGTTAGGATCTGTTTCTGAATGTTTAAAACTTACCTTAAAAAGAATAATTTTGCTAGTGTTGTACGCTATAATGCTACTTTCATGCAGTTGTGATTAGCTATTGGCAAAAGCTACGGAATTTAATATTGTTATCTCTTCTGAAAAAGTCTTGAATTTTAGAGCTCAAGTCTCTTCTCCCTTCTCTTTTTCGTGATTCTCCCCAGAAAGTGTGGTTTGACAGACTGGTTAATAAGTTCTGTTTCTTTTAGCACAGGGACTGTTTCACAGGCATTGCAAGTTTCATGTATCCTTCTAGAGAAAACAGTCATGGTTTATTTAGAGGAACTTCATCAGAAGGCGGAAAGCCATGAAGAAAGTGTTATAATATGGTTTGCATTGGAAGGGACCTTAAAGATAGTAAGTTTCTCTGAATAGTTTCTAATAGGCTTCATACGAGTTAGCTTCTTTTTAAATTAGGAGTTAATGCATTGAAATCTGATAAAGACTTTAGAAGATGAAGGCTTTGTTCTGGTGCATGGTAGTAGGTCTGGTCAGTATGTAAAATCACGAAAGTCATGACTAGAATCAGATTTGTCTGAGAATGGTGTTCAGAAATTGCTGCATGTGATGAAAGCTGTCTTCAGGCCTCAGTGCTGGCTGGCAGACAGTGAAGGATTACCCTGTTCATAAAGCTTTCTATGCAGTCATACAGTGACTGTTCACAAGTGTCTTCTGGTTATCACTGTTCTTATGGCAGTAGAAGATAAGTACTTCATGTACAGGATGATATCAATGGCACAATGATACCAAACACTTCAAGGTGAATAAAGAAGTTAAAAATTAAATCATCCTTGTCATGTAAGGCTATACTGATTTTGCGACACATTACATACCATTTGAAAGGTTGCTGTTCTGTTTTGTCTTCCAATACTCTGCATACTCAGAAAAATCAGTGTATATGCAGAGTCACAGAGACAGAAACACTTTGGTTTCATGAGGTCATTTGTGCTAGTTTGAGCATTGAAATCTGAGAACTGAAAAAATTAGGTTCTTTTTAAAGACACTGTATCCACAAGAATAAAAAGCTATCTATTAAAGAAAATCTATTTTAGTTTCAATTTCTTGCAATTTGACATTATTTAGTTTTATCCAGCTACCACATTACCACAATTTCTCTCTCTCTTATCCTTTCAGTACTGGGAAAAACATGGTTTGGTGGAGCTTTTTTTCCCCCTGCTATTTCATCAGTGGGGTTTTCTGGTAAAGTTTTGTAGCCTTACTTGCAAAACATCCACTTTCATTCTGAGAGACTCTGGGAGCTATTTTTAGATTCTCTTTAGAGGGGAAACTGTCCCTTTCAGCATAGAGTAGCATAATCTCATTTCTGTTTTATATATTCTGCTTGCAACTACAATCTCAAGATGCTTAGTTAGCAGTGTTGCATACATAAGGCAGAAAATAAGGAATATTACAGTATCAAAAGTATAGGGTGGGAAACTGTTGGTTTGTTTCTGGCCCTGAAACAGGCAGTTCTACGTTGAGAATATTTTCTCCTTGCTAGGGTGTATTGTGTAGCTGCTATTTTCTTTTCGCATCTTTCCTTTTCTCTCCTTATTTTACCTCATTGTTTGGGACGATTGTAAGCCATGGCTGAAGCAAGGGTGATGCACTTGTAGTGCTTAGAACAAAAAGTTCTGGTCGCAGGTCAGAGTTGCTGTAGCGGTGCTGAAAAATAGGTGTAAGATGAAATGGTTGAGTCATGATAGGAGATCATTCCATGGATCTAGCGAGCTCTACAGGCACATTTGAGTCTCATTTAGAGGGCAACATTCAGGAATGCTAAGTGAGTATATGTACTTTCTGGTACAGAGTATGTGTTAGCTTAGAACCCTTAAAATAATTTATTCCATCCTTCTGGGGTATTTTTACACTTAGCTTCAATAAATGTTATAAATAAAGTGCCAATATGATGGAAGTACAAAGCATTCTAAATCTATGAATACAGCTTATTATTTGGCTCAAACACTGAGTTGGGAATGTGAAGCTCCAGGGCAGCCTTGATTGCAGCGATCATGAGATGGTCGAGTTTGAGATCCTCAGGACAGTGAGAAGAGCGTGCAGCAAGCTCACTGTCCTGGACTTCAAGAGAGCAGACTTTGGCCTCTTCAGGAACCTGCTCAGTAAGGTTCCATGGGATACAGCCCTAGAGGGCAGGGGGGCCCAAGACTGTTGGTTGATATTCAAGGCTCACCTGCTGCAAGCTCAGGAGCGATGCATCCCAACTAGAAGGAAGTTTAGCAGGAGGGCCAGGAGACCTCCTTGGATGGATAAGGAGCTGCTGAGCAAAATTCAAAGGAAACAAGAGGCTTATAAAAGGTGGAAGCAAGGACAGGCGGCCTGGGAAGAATACAGGGATGTTGTCTGGGAAGCTAGGGATCAGGTTAGGAAAGCTAAGGCCCACTTAGAATTAAACTTGGCTAGGGATGTTAAGGATAACAGCAAGGGATTTTATAGGTACATTGCAAATAGAAGGCAGGCTAGGGACAGCGTGGGACCTCTCCAAAAGCTATCGGGAGAACTGGCTACCCTGGATTTGGAGAAGGCTGAGGTTCTTAATGACTTCTTTGCCTCAGTCTTCACTGGCAAATGCTCTGACCACACCACCCAAGTCTTGGAAGGCAGACGCAGGGACAGTGAGAATGAAGACCCTGGGCCCACTGCAGGAGAGGATCTGGTTCGAGACCATCTTAGGAGCCTGAACGTACACAAGTCCATGAGACCTGATGAAATCCATCCGCGGGTTCTGAAGGAGCTGGCAAATGAAGTTGCTAAGCCACTGTCCATCATATTTGAAAAATCCTGGCAGTCAGGTGAAGTTCCCGATGACTGGAAAAAGAGAAATATAACCCCCATTTTTAAGAAGGGGAAAATGGATGAGCCAGGGAACTACAGACCAGTCAGTCTCACCTCTGTGCCTGGCAAAATCTTGGAGCGGATTCTCCTGGAAGGCATGCTAAGGCACATGAAAAACAACAAGGTGGCTGGGGACAGCCAGCATGGCTTCACTAAGGGGAAATCCTGCCTGACCAATCTGGTGACCTTCTATGAAGGGGCTACGGAACTGATGGACAGGGGTAGAGCAGTTGCTGTCATCTACCTGGACTTGTGTAAAGCCTTTGACACTGTCTCACATGGCATCCTTGTCTCTAAGTTGGAGAGACATCAATTTGATAGGTGGACCACTCGGTGGATAAAGAACTGGCTGGATGGCCGCACGCAAAGAGTAGTGCTCAGTGGCTCAGTGTCCAGCTGGAGACCAATAACGAGTGGTGTCCCCCAGGGATCGGTGCTGGGACTGGTCTTGTTCAACATCTTTGTGAGTGACATGGACAGTGGGATTGAGTGCGCCCGCAGCAAGTTTGCCGATGACACCAAGCTGTGTGGTTCGGTTGATACGTTGGAGGGAAGGAATGCCATCCAGAGGGACCTTGACACGCTTGTGAGGTGGGCTGATGCCAACCTGATGAAGTTTAACCATGCTAAGTGCAAGGTCCTACACCTGGGTCGGAGCAATGCCAGGCACAGCTACAGGTTGGGCGGGGAGGAGATCCAGAGCAGCCTTCCAATAACTGAAGGGGGCCTATAGGGATGCTGGGGAGGGACGCTTCATTAGGGACTGTGGTGAGAGGACAAGGGGTAACGGCTTCAAACTTACACAGGGGAGGTTTAGATTGGATCTGAGGAAGAAATTCTTTCCTGTGAGGGTGGTGGGGCCCTGGAATGGGTTGCCCAGGGAGGTTGTGGATGCTTCATCCCTGGCGGCGTTCAAGGTGGGGCTGGACATAGCCTTGGATGGCATGGTTTAGTGGGAGGTGTCCCTGCCCATGGCAGGGGGGTTGGAACTCAATGATCTTGAGGTCCTTTCCAACCTTAACTATTCTATGATTCTATGATTCTATGATTAAATGTTTTGTAAAATCTGCTGGATTTTGTGAAACCAGAAGACCATTGGTGGCAGGGTTTACAAATGGTGAATCCTGGTTTGCAGGTTTCAAAGAGGAAATAGTCACTCAAGGCAAGTCTGCTTGATGTAAGTTTTGAGCAAAATCATAAAAAGTAAGGAAAAGATTTAGCTGAGAAGTGATCAGAATTACAGCTAACATATTTTATAGGAAATACTGCAGAGAAAATATATTCTTTGAGATTGCAAGTTCAGAGGATAACTGCATAGACACAACAAACAGTTTTGTTAAAAGCTTTAATATGCCATGATGTTTCAAATAAGTTTTACAGAAGTAAACAGGCAGTGTGATTTGACAGACTGGTTAATAAGTTCTGTTTCTTTTAGCACAGGGACTGTTTCACAGGCACTGCAGTTTCATGTATTCTTCTAGAGAAAACAGTCATGGTTTATTTAGAGGAACTTCATCAGAAGGCGGAAAGCCATGAAGAAAGTGTCATAATATGGTTTGGGTTGGAAGGGACCTTAAAGATAGTAAGTTTCTCTGAATAGTTTCTAATAGGCTTCATACGAGTTAGCTTCTTTTTAAATTAGGAGTTAATGCATTGAAATCTGATAAAGACTTTAGAAGATGAAGGCTTTGTTCTGGTGCATGGTAGTAGGTCTGATCAGTATGTAAAATCACGAAAGTCATGACCAGAATCAGATTTGTCTGAGAATGGTGTTCAGAAATCGCTGCATGTGATGAAAGCTGTCTTCAGGCCTCAGGGCTGGCTGGTAGACGGAGAAGGATTTTGCAAATGTTAGGTGAACATTGATGAAATTGATGATGTGCTGGCTTGCAGAAAAATCTAGCACAGTAGATGTTGGAGTGAACTGCCATTATTAGATTTATCACTAGTTGGGCTTTGCAGTGGTTTATACACATCCTGATTCCCTTGTCATCTAATCCCAGAATAAATGTGAAATATCATTAAAACGGTAGACTATTAAAAAGTAATACAGAACATAACTATATCGTTTGCTTTCTGAGTTTGTTCCAGCAAAATGAAATTTTCATAAAAGTAGGGCTGAAGCTAATATATCATGGAGAAAAACCACTTAGCCTAGACAGTAAGATTTACCCTGGAAAGCAGTACCTCCGAAACTGAAATGAGGACAAGGGTGATAGAAACATGGTAGTGATGTTTGTGTAGAGAGCGCAGCAACATGGAAATCCACACATAGCTCCGGCATGTCTCTGAAAAGAATGTTGAAAAACTGGAAAGAGCAGTGAATGATTTGTAGGAAACCTGAGGGCCAGCAAAAACACCCCACAGCAAGATGCTAGAGAATGATGTATATTTCACTTATTTTTTTAGTTACTGGATTTAAGTTCTTCCATGAGGAAGCAAGATGGGACAGATAAGCTTTTAGAGAAAAATTAATGAACAAATTGCTGGAGACAAAAACAGGCAGTGTGAAATAGAGGCGTGCCTTTCTAACACTGGGTGTGATCGACCAGGGGAACAAAATCTAACAGGCACAGGAGTATAGTGTCTGCCATTTGATTTATTCAGACAGTAACTAGATACCTTTCAGAAGAGGTATGTTACTTGGGTAAAGTTTTTGCCTGAAAAATAGGAGCTAGGGGATTAAGCTGAATGACATAGAGAGCTCTTAGAGCCTGAAACAGTGTGGACATATGTGTATGCCTAGTGCTAACAAAAATATAGCCACATTATTCAAAACCAAGCTACTGAGCTACATCAGGGTTCATCTGCTTCATTTTAAATTGTCATCACTGCGGCTCTTGCCTGTAATCAAGGCCATATGATTAAACACCTCTACAAACTTTTGCCTTTGGGCAGGAAGGCTGGACTCTTATAGCATGTCACTCACCAAATTCTGTTAAAGGTCTGTGTTTTTTCTTACTTTCAGCAAAGCCTGACTTGGGGGCAGCACAGTTTCCCATGCTCTTCTCAGCAGAACTTCTGGAATTTAAGTATTTTGAGAACAGCTGCATTGGTCAGCAGTACAGTAGTCAGAACCCTCATACTTCATAAGTCCTACCCTCTAATGATCTCCTGAGGAAATCCATAGGTGCAATCTTAATCTGCAGCTGGCACCACTGTTTCACCCAAGCAGGCTACACTTGCTCACTGTCCTTTGCCTGTCTGTACCTGAAATTCAAGATTTGAAAACTCTTTCTACTCTTGTTATCAGCTAAATTAGATGTCACTCGCAGCAGTAACTGAATAATAACTTCTCAGCACTCCAGGAAGCTTTCTGCTTACAGCTGGAGGGTTTGAGTTCGCTGCTTGCTCCAGCTTTGTGTTTCACCACACAGGGGCAGCATGGGATCACACAGTTTTCCACTGTGCCAGCTTTTAGCTTTTTGAGATGGGCAGTGCGCAGTAATACGGGACTGCTGCAGGGACCAAGCTCAAGTTCCTCATGCGTGCAATACAGGGACAGGTCCTGGTCCTTTGGAGGACTAAGTGGAAAGAGAAAATTTAGTGATGGGAAGAAAGGGGAAGGAGTGTTGCTCCTGCTGACCTAGCAGACTTTATGGTTGCTCAGTACTTCATTAAGGTCAAATGAAGAAGCTTGTGATTGCTTTACGGCATTTGGTCTCTCATGTAATCAAGTAGAGTCAAGAGCTGAAAACAAGCATTCTATATTTTTTCCAGTTTATCTTGCTTTGTCACATGGGTGATGTGGAGTATAACGTACAGGCATGACACATGCCATTTACAGTTTGTTGACATTCTTCTGATCCAGCACAGAAAAGGGAGGGATCATCTTGTGGTTAAAGACCAGAGCTTGAAATCATTATTTCTCTTGAAATTGATGCCTCTGCTATTGACTTTGGATGTGACTGTGGGCACATCACTCTGTGACTTGCGCCTCAGATTCCTTCCACTAAACAGGAATATTTCTATGAGGGTAGCTCAAGGTTCATTTAATGCTAATACTTTTCTTGACAAACAGTGAAAACATTCAAAATAAGTTGTGGTATCTTTATGCCAGTAACTTGTAAAATAATCTTCTGTGGTTTGAAGCCCTCCTCTTTATTAGTAAGAAGAGAAATGCTCTTACCTTATGGCAAGTGTACTTGATTTTGAAAAAGTCAGGGTATTTAAACTTATCTGAAAGAGTATCAACAACTGGCTTAATTTAGCAGAAGAAGTATGAAATAGCATCAGTTGTGCAGCAGAGGTCACTGCTGAATTATTTAGATGAATGTTGCCATGTGGTTGATAGGCCTGTCAAAGGATTTTTAACTCACATTTTTGGTATTTCAAGGAAATAAATATTTCTCTGAATTGTTTGTTTCTTAGAAACAGAGAAAAAGCACCTGATGAGCTACATATACAGAACTTGTACTCCTGGGATTCTGCAGCTATTTAAAAAACATGGTCTTGTCAAGTACAGCCTGATAGGAAACTCTCACAGACAGATATAACACAGGCACATATTTTCATGTCATGTCTATTACTCTTAGCACCCACAGAATGGACGAGAATCAGTTTTACAGACAAGTCAGTCCATGTTTGTGTCTCATTGGAAACAAGGCTCCTAGTTCTATAGTGGATATCCTAAAGCGCATGCCCTATGGAGCTAGTGGTGTGCCCATGATTGATCTGCCCATGCTGCACAGGGCAAAGTCCTGTGACTGCTTGGCTTGCTAAGGAACCAGGGGAGTCATGTGCACACCCGGTGCCTGATCCTGGAGCAGTTCAGGTCACAGTACTGGGCCAAGTCCAGTTGGCAGGTTTGTTTTAGAGACAATGGTTTGGAACACATCTAGAAGTCTACCACAGAAGTGAACAGTCAGGAGAGGAAAGGATGTGAAAGAGACCCAATCCAAGGGTACTGGACCAGGACTGTAGGCAGGAATTCAGGTAGACCTGCCTTTGGATTTGATCCATCACACCTGGGGTGCTTAAACCATTTTAGCTTTAATCCGTCAGCTTTTTCAGATGCAGCCAGACTACATCTGCTACATAGAAAACTTTATTTTCTGCAGAGAAAAACACTAAGCCTAAAGTAGTTGTACAAAATAGCAAATGTAACCTGGAAGACCATCATGCTTATTTTCCAGTGTTTCAAGCAAATGTCATGAGTAGGTCCTTTCCACATACAAATTATTTATTCTACCTGATTTCTAAATGCACAGCAGCAGAAAATGGGACAATTACAGCCATTCAGGACAAACTGAGTAATGTAAAAAAATACTGAAGAGAAACTATCCACACAAGATTTTACCTTTCAAATAAAACAATTCTGAATGTGAAAAATTACTTATAAATAATACAAAAGACCTCTCTCTCAATGTACACAGTAAGTGTTAAATAATGTGCTAATAACAAACAGCTCATGTGGCATAAATCTGCAATTCAATTGCTCCTTATGCCTTTTGCCTTAATAATGCTCACTCATTTAAGAATACTTACCCATTTAACACCATTTCACACCTTAGAAATCCATGAAACATTTCAGCATGTCATGATTTAAGCCCAGCCAGTAACTCAGAACCATGTAGCCACTCGCTCACTCCCCACCTTTCCTCCCCCCAGCTCCCAAAGGGATGGAGAGGAGATTCAAAAGAATGTAACTCCCATGGGTTGAGAAGAGCAGTCCAGTGACTAAGGTGTAACACAAACCACTGCTGCTACCACCAGTAATAATAATGATAAGAGAAATAACAAGGGAAGAGAATACAGCCTCTCACCACCCACCGACCAATACCCAGCCCGACCTGAGCAGTGATCTAACCCTTCCGGGTTGCTGCCCCCAGTTTAGATAGTGAGCATGACGTGCTGTGGTATGGAATACCTCTTTGGTCAGTTTGGGTCAGGTGTCCTGCCTCTGCTTCCTCCTGGCTTCCCCTCCTCCCTGGCAGAACACAAGACTCAGAAAGTCCTTGGTCAGAGTAAACATTACTGAGCAGGAGCTATAAACATTGGTGTTATCAGCACTGTTCCCAGCCTGAAAGTGAAAACCACAGCTCTGCACCAGCTACTAAGAAGGAGAAAAATGGCTGCTACTGCTGAACCCAGGACAGTATCCACCCCTTATTCCATACCACTCACATCATGCTCAGATCCCACATTTTCAATATACCATCACTCTTATGTATGTATGTATATATACATACCCAGTGAGAAAGAGAGGGATCATTCCCTAGTGCATGGACCAATCCCTGTAAAGTTGCTGAGTCCACCCGGTTCATGATGTCGGGCTCCATCTCTTGTAACAGTCTTTCAGAGCAGGAGAGGTTGTGTGCAGTGTTCACACTTGTGAATAACCTGGGCAATAGTGTCCATTGCTGAGTCTAGCCCTCATGAGTCTACCTGTACGTTGCATTTCTGCCCTGATTGCCTGAAGTGTCATGGGCCCACCAGGCTCAAAATAATTCACCCTCCCCTTCAGCAGTTTCTGCAACTTGTCACTGGGCTCCATATAGCTGCCTTCTATCTCTGACACTTCCAAAGCACTGGGGGCATCCAGTGAACTAGATACTCGCCCACATTGCCCCCCACACCCTGCCACTCATGACTGTCCAGCCTTGGGAAAATCTCTTGGTCCTCCTATGTAGTCGTCTAATCCTAGACAAGACCCAAACCCGACTCTGCTTAAATTTCGAGATCAGACAAAATGGTTGTGGGTAAAACACACTCTGTATGCATGCCAACATGGTGATCCCCATCACAATCAGCAGGCAGGTCTCAAGGGTACCCAAAGGCCATTCAAAACCTTCAGAACTCTCAAATGAGGCTGCTGTACTTGTCACTGGGGCTGGTGTAGATGCTGTGCTTGGAGCTGGAATAGCTGCCCTGTCTGCTGTGGTCAGAGTTAGAGTAGCTGCTGTATTTGTCGCTGGGGTTGGTGCAGCTGCTTGTGCTTGGAGTTGGAGTAGCCGCATTATCTGTTGTAGTCAGAGTTTGAGTAGCTACTTTGCTTGTCATTAGGGTGCGTGGGAATGTCTTGCTCATAGGCTGACCACCCGAGGATGGGAAAAAAGGTGTGTAATTGCTATACAGTTCTATTATGTACTTCCCAAAGTACAGAGGTGGTGACCACACTGGAAACGCGAGCTAGATCAGTTTCATCATCAATGGTTCGATTGTATTACAAGTTATTACCATAAAGTGCAATGAAACAAGAACCTTAGCCCAAGCCCCCCAGCTGATAAACACTAAGACAGCAAATACCAGCTGTAAGTAAGGTATGACATGCTGAAACTCAGAGATCAAGAGCAACAACTGTGAGAGCCAATAAATCAGTATTGTGACAAATGACTTTTAATCCAATACAATAAATGATTATCACAAATACAATTAGACACACCCTGGTCAGATCTGTTGTTATCTCAACCCTTCGTGCCTCACGTTGGGCCCTGGAAAGAACTGTCGTGGTTTAAACCCAGCCGGTAACTCAGAACCGCATAGCCTCTCGCTCACCCCCTGCTCTTCCCCCTCACTCCCGGAGGGATCGGGAGGAGAATGGAAAGAATGTAACTCCCATGGGTTGAGATAAGAACAGTCCAGTGACTAAGGGATAACACAAACCACTGCTGCTACCATCAATAATAGTAATGATAAGGAAAACACCAAGGGAAGAGAATGCAACCGCTCACTATCTGCTGACCAATACCCAACCCAGTGATCTAACCCTTCAGGGTTACTGCCCCAGTTTATATAGTGGGCATGACCTGCTGTGGTATGGAATACCTCTTCAGCTAGGTTGGGTCAGGTGTCCTGCCTCTGCTTCCTCCTGGCTTCCCCTCCTCCCTGGCAGAGCATGAGACTCAGAAAGTCCTTGGTCAGACTAAACATTGCTGAGAAGGAACTAAAAACATCAGTGTTATCAGCGCTGTTCCCAGGCTGAAAGTGAAAACCACAGCACTGCACCAGCTACTAAGAAGGAGAAAAATGACTGCTACTGCTGAACCTAGGACACAGCACCATTCTGAAGCAAAGTAGGAGAGTCTAAGATGTGGTGTCAGATCTGGTGATGTTGACTCAATAGCATCAGGCATCTGATAGCAGATGAGAAGTAATTCCACCCAGTGTTTTGCCCTGTGCAGACCACTGAACCTGGAAGAATGATGGAGAAATGCGGTCTCTACCAGCACTTTTTTTTCCTTTTTTAGGGAGAAAGATTTATTAGTAACTGTAAATTCAAATCTGTGAATCAGCACTTGTATGGAGTCCTAAAAAAAAAAAAGTGAGCCTGCTGCACTTCAGCAATTTCTGGAGTGTTACCAGGGGTTATTTATCAATTTAAAGAGTTTTAGAAAGTGTTTAGAAACGTGGTGAACTTCCTCAATAAAAAAATGTAGTGAATAGCTTTTGTCCATTAAATGGAACAATAAGTAAGTACAGCACCAGATCTCTTTGTTCCCAGGCATTATCTGGTAAGAACAGTGATCAAAGGATAAGCTAAGAAAAAGAACAAGGACCTAGCAATTATGATTTCCAAAGTGTTAAAGGCTGCATCGAGGTCAGTCAGGATGCACAGACTTAGAAAAGAAAGAGAGGAGGGGGCAGTGCAAGACCAAACTGTTCTGAGGAAGTCTGCCAAAAACATTTTGCAGGTGCAAAGAAGAGTTTTGTTACCCTCCTTTGTTTCCGGATAGCAGTGCAAGAAGGATTTAAAACCAGAATTGGAGTTATGGGAGACATTAGTGGCAAAGCCTCACTGAAATGAAAGGGGTTGTATAGAAAAAAGGGATTAATTTCTGCCAACAGCTAGCAGGGTCAGTATCCAAATAATTCCTGAGCAGTATTTACACAGAGATTATTTCCAATCACAACTGAGCTAGGTTAGTGTTACAGTAAATTCTGGGCTTGATTACACAGTACTGTACATTCTGGCTCCAGTCTAGTTGGTTATTTAAACGTGTCCCTAATCTGCCTAAAGAGGCCTGTAGAAGTCAGTAGGTGCCTCGTGAGATCAAGACCTGAGCTCCCTAGACTAGCCAAGACCACAGCTACTCTGGGCTTTCTGCACTCCATGCTCAGTCCACCAAGCAAGACTTCTTTCATGGGACTGATTACATTAACCACTGCTTCACATCTTTGGGCCACATTTTTCGACAGGAACTTCTGGATTATTGGATCCTTAGATTTTCATTTCAAGAGAAGTCACAAGCTTTCTTTTCTCTTTGTAGCTAACAGATTGCAGCTCTGTTTGGTATTTTAAGTCCTCAGGCTCTTTGAAAAGCCAGTCCAAGCTGTTTATCAAGTGAATAATCCGCACAAATAACGAAAAGTATAAACATAAACCTCTAACAAATGTGAATCTGCCCATACCAGTTGCATTTCTGCAATGGATGAAGAGGGTAAACCTTCAGTCATTATGGAACCCACTGAATTCAGCGCTAGCAGAACATTCTTAGAGCAGGACTGAACATGGATTCCATTATAAGTTTATATATGGAGCCTGTATAACTCTTTCCTGGAACTTCATCAGATTTTAGAAAGTAGATTTTTACGCATATGATCACACATTGGTTTTGGCATGAGGGAAAATATTCCCTCAGTTAACAAATAAAATCAAACTGTCTCAGGAAATCTTCACATAAGCCCTGTTTTCCAGAATTATTTTGGCACTTGTCCCTGGCATTAGCAGTCCTTTATATGGTTTGATTATAGTTTGCTCTGTTCTTAATTATTTCAGAAACTAAGCGCCTTGGATAAATTCCCACATGATACTGTAAGGCAAGAGCTGTGGAGACCTTCATGTAACTGTCATTTAATTGTGAAAGACATCAAACCATTAGCAGCATAGGCCAGAGAGCAGCAGTACAAAGTAAGACTTGGGCAAGAATGGGAATAGGTGCAAAATCATACAATCATAGAATCATAGAATAGTTAGGGCTGGAAAGGACCTTAAGATCACCTAGTTCCAACCCCCTTGCTGTGGACAGGGACACCTCCCACTAAACCATGCCATCCAAGGCTATGTCCAACCCTGCCTTGAACACTGCCAGCGATGAAGCATTCACAACTTCCCTGGGCAACCCATTCCAGTGCCTCACCACCCTTACAGTCAAGAATTTCTTCCTCATATCCAACCTAAACTTCCCCTGTTTAAGTTTGAACCCGTTACCCCTTGTCCTCTCACCACAGTCCCTCATGAAGAGTCCCTCCCCAGCATCCCTATAGGCCCCCTTCAGATATTGGAATGCTGCTATGAGGTCTCCACGCAGCCTTCTCTTCTCCAGGCTGAACAGCCCCAACTTTCTCAGCCTATCTTCATACGGGAGGTGCTCCAGTCCCCTGATCATCCTCGTGGCCCTTCTCTGGACTTGTTCCAACAGTTCCATGTCCTTTTGATGTTGAGGACACCAGAACTGCACACAATACTCCAAGTGAGGTCTCACGAGAGCAGAGTAGAGGGGCAGGATCACCTCCCTCGACCTGCTGGTCACACTCCTTTTGATGCAGACCAGAATACGGTTGGCTTTCTGGGCTGCGAGCGCACACTGCTGGCTCATGTTCATTTCGTCATCGACCAACACCCCCAAGTCCTTCTGCGCAGGGCTTCTCTGAATCTCTTCCCTGCCCAACCTGTAGCTGTGCCTGGCATTGCTCCGACCCAGGTGTAGGACCTTGCACTTGGCATGGTTAAACTTCATCAGGTTGGCCTCAACCCACCTCACAAGCGTGTCAAGGTCCCTCTGGATAGCATTCCTTCCCGCCAGTGTACCAACCGAACCACACAGCTTGGTGTCCTTGGCAAAGTTGCTGCGGGCGCACTCAATCCCACTGTCCATGTCACCCACAAAGATGTTGAGCAAGACCAATCCCAGCACCAGTCCCTGAGGGACACCACTCGTTGCTGGTCTCCAGCTGGACATTGAGCCATTGAGCACAACTCTTTGTGTGTGGCCATCCAGCCAGTTCTTTATCCACCGAGTGGTCCACCTATCAAATTGATCTCTCTCCAACTTAGAGATGAGGATGTCATGTGAGACAGTGTCAAACGCTTTGCAGAAGTCCAGGTAGATGACATCGACTGCTCTACCCCTGTCCATCAGTTCCGGCGCCCCATCACAGAAGGCCACCAGATTGGCTGTATTGGTGTTTTCTAGAGAGTTACATCAGAGATGTGCTGCAATCATGCTTTCAGTTACCCAGGAATGTCTGGACCAAATTAAGTGTTCTGCTATCTACAATACTGACAGTGCACAGCAAGAGATGAGATTTTTTAGAAGCATCTAAAGCACTTACGTGCTCTCAGAAATTTTGCTCAGAAACTTCTGTGTTTAGGAATAACTTGAATTATAAAAGATGATTACTGGTTAAAAAAAAAAAAAAAGGCAAAACCAAAACAAGGCATTGCTTTAATATTTTAGTTAGCACTTAAGTAAAGCAAAATAAGTGAGCTATTTCCTGAGTTGATAGTTGTTCTTGCCAAAGTCTACAATGAACACACAGTCAAGAATGGAACTTCATCCTCACGGTCCCCGACCATACTGAAAGCTCTGCTCCCTTGACTCCAGTGATGTCCTAGTTGTCCACCCTCTCTCTGATCATTCCCCTTGGTGTATCTTCAGAAGATCTTCCAAATTCTCTCTGTATGTTTTCTGCATGTGGGAGGCCAAAATGCCTCTTTTCTGCCACATTTTTTGTTATGATCCATATACAAAATTATCTATTTATATGTCAGTTATTGAAGACTAAGAAATCTACCTTTGTATTTCTGTCTTCTATCAGCAAGAAAACCTTGGCTAAAATTTATATTCTGACATTGTGTTAAATTCATTGTAGCTAAACAGAATAGTTAAGGGTGAATGTGACCTCTGGAGGCCTTCTAGTCTAACCATCCTGCTTAAAGCAGGGTCAACTAGAGCAGATTGCCCAGGGTCAGTTAGGTTTTAAATACGTCCAAGAATGGAGCCTCCATGTCTGCACAACATCTTCCGGTATTCAGCCACCTGTACAGTAACAGCAGGTGGCTGAACACTCCCTCCTTCTGCAAATCATTGTATCTAAGTCCCTGTGGGGATCATTGTCCTACTTGTCAAAGAGCTCACTTTGGGTTTAGCTTTATCTCTAGGTTCTCACTTATTCTTGCTGCAGGACAAATACAATAGCTAAGCTTTCACCCAGAGTCATCCTGCAATTTAATTCTCAGCCTGTCATTCTCTTCCTTTTCTCTGATAACAACAGTCTCAGCAATCCAGACTTCTATCGAAGTGTATTTCCTTTAAAGTCATCTTACGCTGCTGCTGGCTTGTCACTTTTCATGATTGTCTCTCCTAGCTCCTTATTCTTCTCTGTCAGATCAACATCTGCTTCAGTAAAAGTAGAGTAGGAGTAGAACCAAACCAAGAAGCTGTAGTAGACGTATACTGGCAGTACTATTTCTCCCACTGTAGTTGTCTTGGACTGATGCAGAGGTAGCCCCAACAAGGACCCTTCCCAATATTCTTGAGCCAGCTTCGTCTATGTGAATGTCAGAAGAGCTGCTTTCCTACATTTGCAGATGCATCTCGGCATGACCTCTTGTTGATTATAGTCTACTCTTGAAAGTTGTTAAACAAATACTCTTATTTCTCTCTTAAGCTATAGTCCACACTTGAGAACAGTGACTTCTAAGACATTGTATGTGTACTGGGAAAGTGCCTTACTGTTTAAAAAAATAAACCCACCAAAACCCACCAACAGGACGAAAAACAATGTGACTTCATTCTGTTAATGTTCAAATCTGGTAGCCTGCGATTCAGCAAATGCAACTGATGTTGAAAGTGGTAAAGGGTTTTCTTGTGTTCTGTAACCAATATTAGTAATTAATGCAAAATCATGGAAGTTTACTGAAGCCTCTGTGAGACTTTAGTACCTATCTGGAATTTTGAAAGTTTCTGTCACCTAGTTACCAAGACACTGTTATTAGTCCATCCACACAAAATGTGATGATGGCTTCTTTGTAGAGAGTTACCAGGATGCTAATGCCAGTGTCACCAGTGTAAAGGACAGTACCTTGACTGCAAGTCTGAGAAGTTCAGAGATGCACATCTGCTGTTAAAAGTAGCACTACAGTTAAAGAGCAAAATTAGAATATATCTATTCCTCATTATTTGATCCTGGTACATCATATTTCCCCCTCTTTCCATCTTGTCAAAGTAGGCTATTGAGCAGCAGTCTGAAGGTGGATCCTTTCACATAGTCCGAGAAAGATCAATAGATGTCTCTTCCACTGAAGGTGTTTATTCAACCTGTTGTCAGAAATCCTCTGCGATAGGGATCCCGAAGGCCTCCTCAGGCAGCTTAAATGTTCCAGGCCATCTATTACATTGATCAGTTTGCTTCCTGAGAAAGTTTTCCCAAATGTCCCACTTTGATCTTTGCTATAATTTTACAGCACTGCATCTTGCCCCATCTGGTACGCCCAGAGCTCTGCAGCAGCCCTTTATTGTTTTTTAAATTCATCATCATGAGTCAGCTGCTTCCTCTCTGGAGTAAGCAATCCTAACTCAGTCATTGTGGATGTCACAGCATTCTCAGTTTCTCTTTTCTATGGAGTATATTTTCTCTATATTCATTACCTAGAAACCGCTTGTGGCCTGGTTCTTGGAACTAGGAATGATTCACTGATTCTTATTCTGGTTTCTGGGCGGACTCTGGCAGGGTCTGATGGCAAGCTTCAGAAACCATAAGAAATTCTGGTATGGAAGTTCTTGGGGTGAAGTTTGGTACATCATTACATTATTTTTCAATCTGCAGTAAGCATGCTGTGACTGTACTAAGTTACCACTGATGTTATCTACAGCAGAACTGACCTTTTCATTCTTATTGGGAGTTTGTGGTGTTTTACTTTGAAATCAACATATACTTTAGTCTTTGTGGTATCCCGTGCATATCATATGGGATGGAAAAAGCCTGCACTGCCATGTGACTATAATCACTTGTGTATTTGACACACTAAATTCATGACATGAACTAAAAGCATGAGTAACAAAGCACGTCTGTGAGTAGGCTTATTTAAGCTTCTTTGGACAGGTTTAATTTTAGTTTGTCTGTTGTCTGCAAGATGCTGCATACTTAAAATATAACTAGAAGGATTTTTTTTAAGACCAGGAAATGAATCTATGACATCTAGGATATAGATTCCCAATCTGTTTCTCAGCCAACGATCAGAATGTAAGAGTTATTTGGATTACAGAACACTATCCCTTTATATCATAGAATCATAGAATAGTAGGGGTTGGAAAGGACCTCAAGATCATCGAGTTCCAACCCCCCTGCCATGGGCAGGGACACCTCCCACTAAACCATGCCATCCAAGGCTATGTCCAGCCCCACCTTGAATGCCGCCAGGGATGAAGCATTCACAACCTCCCTGGGCAACCCATTCCAGGGCCCCACCACCCTCACAGTAAAGAATTTCTTCCTCGTATCCAATCTAAACCTCCCCTGTTTAAGTTTAAACCCATTACCCCTTGTCCTCTCACCACAGTCCCTCATGAAGAGTCCCTCCCCAGCATCCCTATAGGCCCCCTTCAGGTATTGGAATGCTGCTATGAGGTCTCCACGCAGCCTTCTCTTCTGCAGGCCTTAAGAAAGCAATTGAATTCTGATAAACCTACAAATGATGGAAGTTTTCTAAAATGCTCGCTAGGGTGAGAGTTAAGAACAATGTATGTAATGAAAGACCACATCTTTCGTATTTGCAAGTGACATTTTATACATGGTTTGTGACACCAACTGTTAGTTCCGTATATATTACAAATAAGTAAATACAATAACACTTAAAACTTACATTGTATATGAATGGAGAAGGGCCAAACTGAGCAACATATACCCTTAGCAAAATAAAGGATTTAGGAATTCCATCTACTGTTTAGATCCAGCTTGCTTATTAAGCAATGGCTTTCTCTCACAAGCCGTCAGCAGGCATGCACCTTGGGTAGCTGAAAATGTCATTATATACATCAGAGCTCACTGAAGGATTCCAGCGGTGGCTTTAGATCCAGCAACGATTTAAATTGGCAGCCATGACTAGATCCTTCCTTCTCTGACTGCTCAGATTGTCTGGAGAGATTTGTGGTTATATATTTCTTCAGCTGCCTTCCCCTTTGGCAGGGTTTAATTTTTTTTCAGCTTCATCCCTTTGCAACAGTTTGCTTTTCTTATGCATTACTCACTAAGCAGGCTGTCAGGGAGAAGCAAGAAAGGGATGCTCTGCAAGGGAAGGTGAGTGGGCAGCAGCAGTGTCCTTCCAGCAAAGGCTGCAGTCTTCCAGTACTTGGACAAGGAAGAGAGCAGGTCTGGCTGTCATTGCATGAGTCTGAAGTACTAAGATAGATCTGGAAGCAAAACAGGAGCAGTAAGGCACCAAGGTGTGTACAGCTCACATAAGGGCTGAGAGCAAGGCCTGGAGCTTAAATGCAGTTCCTTGGCCAGGGGGAAAATGCTGCATGGATGGAGGCCCCAGATGATGTTGATGAGGGCAAGTGGGATTTGCTGGTGCTCCCAGGGCCCTGGCACATTCCAGCAGGTAGAAAACACTTGCACAAACAAGATTTTGCTTTTGTAAGTGGAAGTCATTTATTTAGCAATGTGAGGGGCTAAAAGAATGCACATGCAGCGTTAGCTGAGAGAGCAGGGTGCCAGGAAAGCTTTGTACAAGGGGGATTTTTTATTCAGGCTGTTCCAAGGATAGATTGTTTTGGAATGCCTTGGAACAAGAAAACCAAGATATTTTTCTGGTTGGATTTTTTTTCCTTGCCTCCAGTTATCTAACTTTTTCTTGTGTAGGCAGAGTTAAATTACCTTTTTCACTGTCTAAATTTCCACAGAAAGGTTTTTTGTCTACATTTCCTTCTTCCACATAACTACATTGTTTTAAGTATGTCTTCAACTTAACTCTGCAATACTTTTATTTGGACACTGGTCTTTGAAAACAAGGGCATTGACCGTTATTCAGCATAGCGCACTAATCTGGGTGTATTTTAGCTTCCAGTACAGTAAATATTTATTGGAGAGTAAATAAAATTCCTAAATAAATGAATCCTTGAAACAAGGGGGATAGAGAAGGATAAAGGAACCAATCTGAGCTCAGACAGGAATGTCAGTTAGTTATTCAAATGTTTGCATGCTTAGGGAAAGCAGTTTCTTCATCTAATGGATTTTATTTCTCAAAATATATTTTCAAGCTCCTATCTCATTTAGAATTAATATAAAAATTCTTCTATATAAAACCCCCATTATTTTACCAGTTACTGGAAAGCACAAATACATCTTCATTACTATTATGCCCAAGTTAGCAGACTGGAAGTTAAAGAAACTAGCTTCCAATTTCTCCAAAACAAATCATTTTAAAGCTGATCTGTGAAGAAAAGTGACCTAAACTCATTTGAACCCAGAATAGATGCAGCCATTCCCAGGCTAACTTGTTTTCCATTTCTATTAAAACATGTGTCTGGCAGCAGCACTGTTCTGTGAATCATGGATGAAAAATCCAATAGAAAGAAGTTATCTGCTTGAAGCCCATTCTGCCTGTAACACTGGCATTAGAGTATAAATGATAGAGTGAAACTCACTTTTCTTTCTAATGAGATAAAGTGGATGTATAAATCCTGACTCTCAAACATTTCTCTCTGTTAATAAAGTCTTTGGAGTTTCTAGGAATGTGGACTTTCTTACTGTCTTCCATTTCCTTTTTGAAGGTGGGCATAGACTTTAGCTCTCTGAGGATGTTCTGGTGGACCTGGTGGAGTATTCTCCTTGTGGGTAGATTATGCAGCTGAGAGCAGAGAATTATGAATCAGTATTATACTGCATGTCTTCACAAATCATCAAAGTTTTCAATCTGGCAGCTGGCAGAACCAGGCCTTAAACCAATTACTGAAGTAGAAGCTAGGTAAGGTTGGGTAAACTTCATGTATGTTGAAAGGTCTTTCAGTCAGGAAGGTTCTGCTATATTTTTTCAAGTTAATTAAATTAAAGGCAAACAATACAGCAAGTAATTGCATATGCCTTGCTGTTAGGTGTGGAAGTGAATGATGCGTTTGAAAGGAGACAGCCTCACACCAAACTGAAGGAAGCATTTAGCAATGGATTTGTAGCCTATTTCAGGCTTCAGAAAAGCAAAAGATATTTTAAATGGGCATAAAATTCCCAGGAGGAGCAGAAATCTATCCGGGGCATTTTGAAACATTTAGGTTTGAGAGTCAATGCCTGTGAGACTTGCCTGGCACTCCAGGCTGTGCAAGCTACTGTCCAGATTGCTTCGCGTGGCACCTGGGCAGTATTCACTGCAGCTGCCACCCCTAATTTTTGCAGTCTGTATTTTTACCTATTTTTATTTGCTGATTTGTCAACTGGAATAAAGAAGATTATAAGAGGTGCCAGGAGAATGAAGCAGCCTTAAGAATTTATGGTGCCAGAAGAGGTACAGAGGGTCAGACAAGGTGATAGGAAACAGCTTATCCTCACATGAGGCTTGAAGCATTTTCTCTCTCTTGAGAATAATTGAGATCTTAGGCTTTCATAGCCTTGTCATGTGGTCTCTGCAGCTGCTTTGCCTAGAGGACATATCAGTGAGAAACTCGTGGGAATTTAATTTTCTAGGTTGTATTAGAGGAAGCTATACAGCTACATTCAGTTTCATCTGGCACAGACCATGATAAAAGGCTCTGTCAGGGCAAACAGATTAGTTTTCTGCTTTTCTATTAGGAGAGTGATGTGATGAGGTAATGGATGCAGACCTGCTCCTGTGATTCAGGTGACTGTCTTACCTATCCCTAAAACCCAGATTTAAGAATTGCCAGTGTCAAGTTTATGTTTAAAGTTTTTTAAACACAAAATAACAAAGATTACTTTGGTCAGACCACTGCCAGGAGAGAAGAAAGGACCAAATAGAGATCCTATTTCATGCAGAAGAAAATTGCCTCTACGTTTGAGTGACATGGATTGCACATGAGATAAAACGATCTTCATGGTTACTCTTGCAAACACATTTTTCCATTAGATGCAGAGCTGTTCTAGATGCAGTCCAATTTGGGTGAGCTGAACGAAATGTTAAAAACTGTAGGTGGTTCCTGAACATACCTCCAACGTTCTGTAGTGTCTACTGTAGTTATTCGTATAATAACACCTATTAATCCTGAGAACCATGTTGTGTGTGCTGCTTTCAAAGGACAAAAATCAATACCTGGTTCCACACTGTTAAGAAGCAAATTTTTTGTTTATCTCATGCTAGAAAACTCTCAAGGACTGTTCCTCAAAAGATCTTACCCAACATATCTTCCCTTTCTTCCATTCTTCCTTTTAGCTTAATTTATCATACCATCACATGATTCAGACTATTGAAGTGAATGAGAAGAATTTGCTGATTTCACTGTCTCTTCAGCTGGGGCCTGTGAGCTCAAGTTAGCTGCCAGTCATTTCGTATGCATACATATATATGTGCATAATATATGTGCATATTTTGGTCCATGAGAAAATGAACATGAGCCGGCAGCGTGCGCTCGCAGCCCAGAAAGCCAACCATATCTTGGGCTGCATCAAAAGGAGCGTGACCAGCAGGTCGAAGGACATGACCCTGACCCTTTGCTCTTGTGAGACCTCACTTGGCGTATTGTGTGCAGTTATGGTGTCCTCAACATAAAAAGGACATGGAACTGTTGGAACAAGTCCAAAGGAGGGCCACGAGGACGATCAGGGGACTGGCACACCTCCCGTATGAAGATAGGATGAGAAAGTTGGGGCTGTTCAGCCTGGAGAAGAGAAGGCTGCGTGGAGACCTCATAGCAGCATTCCAGTATCTGAAGGGGGCCTATAGGGATGCTGGGGGGGGACTCTTCATTAGTGATTTTAGTGATAGGACAAGGGGTAACAGGTTGGAACTTAAACAGGGGAAGTTTAGGTTGGGTATGAGGAAGAAATTCTTTCCTGTAAGGGTGGTGAGGCACTGGAATGGGTTGCCCAGGGAAGTTGTGAATCATAGAATCATAGAATAGTTAAGGTTGGAAAGGACCCTAAGATCACATGGTTCCAACCCCTCCTGCCATGGGCAGGGACACCTCCCACTAAATGATGCCACCCAAGGCTCTGTCCAACCCGACCTTGAACACTGCCAGTGATGGAGCATTCACAACTTCCCTGGGCAACCCATTCCAGTGCTCCATCCCTGGTGGTGTTCAAGGCCGAGTGCAATGTTCAAGAACCTGTGCAATGATGTTGAATTCACTGAACAAGCACAGGGGAGTTGTTCACATTGCTTCCCTTCAGTGCCTAGGCTTCTTCATTTTAATTGCAATGCTGAATCAATTTTTGAATGTAAGAATTAATGAAAGGCTAATTACTTGGATATCTATTTAATTTGTTTTTTTTATAAGGTTATAGTACAAAATCAAATATGGGTTAAATAGTTCATGAAACTCATCTGGAATTGTATGGTAGTGTGACAGCTTAATTGGATCTTAATCTGCTGGGTGTTCCTGTCTATAAATATGGTTTTATTTCAGGTCTCTGAGTAGCAATGGGCATCTTGCATGTTTTCTGTGGAGCTGCCAGGGTGGAAACTCACAGGAGCTAAAATCAAGCCTTAGATAACTGTGTTTGTGTTGCAATAATATCTAAGTTGTCAGTTGCATTAAATATAGTGATAATAATGTGGAATGGGGACAAACCCTTTCTATGTTCACACTTCAGTTAATCTTCAAGGCAATATAATGCAGCTGTTATGAACAAAGTTTTGATTTTCTTGGTGTTATTCTTCTGATAGAAAACCTGAGAGTGTGGAGTGTTAGCAATTTGAAACTCTTGCCTGTGTTTTTGACTGAGAATGCCTTACATCAGGCACTTAAGGTTGCTTTTAGACCATTTTTAGAAACATTTTTTTTCTGTGATTCTCGAAATACAGATTCTACTGAACTCCATAAGATGTGTCAGGGTGTAATCTCTGAAACTAGGGCTTTGTGATTTTAAATCACCTTCTTGGAAAAATACTGGTCTTTAACTGTCTTTATAAGCTTACTAGTGATTGGCTTTGAGCAATCTGGTCTAGTGGAAGGTGTCCCTGCCCATGGCGGGGGGTTGGAACTGGATGAGCTTTAAGGTCTCTTCCAACTCAAACCAGTCTAGGAATCTATGATACAATGCAAAGAACTTCTGGTAGTGGAAAAGTAAAAAGTGCAGCTAATATAAAGATACTGTAATGCAGAAGCACTGATCTTTCTGTTATTGCTCTAGTATCTGTAGTAAACTGGTTACTTCAAAGTGGTTGGATTTGCTCGCACATGTGTATATATATATATATGGAAATCAGAGCAATATGCCTTACTACTGTGCATGATCAATACTGATATCACCTAAAAATGAATACTGGGCAGGAATGTTATGAAGTTTCCGTAAGCTCAGTCTTGCAGTAGAGAAAAGTAGATGTGGTAAATAAAATGGAAATTTCTTTTTACTGGAAGATTGTATAGAATCACAGAATCATAGAACAGCTAGGGTTGGAAAGGACCTTAAGATCACCTAGTTCCAACCCTCCTGCCATGGGTAGGGACACCTCACACTAAATCATGCCACCCAAGGCTATGTCCAACCTGGCCTTGAACACCGCCAGCGATGGAGCATTCACAACTTCCCTGGGCAACCCATTCCAGTGCCTCACCACCCTTACAGGAAAGAATTTCTTCCTCATATCCAATCTAAACTTCCCCTGTTTAAGTTCCAACCCGTTACCCCTTGTCCTATCACTAAAATCACTGATGAAGAGTCCCCCCCCAGCATCCCTATAGGCCCCCTTCAGATATTGGAATGCTGCTATGAGGTCTCCACGCAGCCTTCTCTTCTCCAGGCTGAACAGCCCCAATTTTCTCAGCCTATCTTCATACGGGAGGTGCTCCAGTCCCCTGATCGTCCTCGTGGCCCTCCTTTGGACTTGTTCCAACAGTTCCATGTCCTTTTCATTTTGAGGACACCAGAACTGCACACAATACGCCAAGTGAGGTCTCATGAGAGCAGAGTAGAGTGGCAGGATCTCCTCCCTCAACTTGCTGGTCACACTCCTTTTGATGCAGCCCAGGATATGGTTGGCTTTCTGGGCTGCAAGTGCACACTGCTGGCTCGTATTCATTTCGTCATCGACCAATACCCCCAAGTCCTTCTGCGCAGGGCTGCTCTGAATCTCTTCCCTGCCTAACCTGTAGCTGTGCCTGGCATTGCTCCTACCCAGATGTAGGACCTTGCACTTGTCATGGTTAAACTTCATCAGGGTGGCATCAGCCCACCTCACAAGCATGTCAAGGTCCCTCTGGATGGCATTCCTTCCCTGCAATGTATCAACTGAACCACACAGATTATAATCTTCATTTAGCTTTTGAATGATAAAATTTAATTGTTAATGTCTTCGAGATGTGAGTCGTTAAGGGTTTTCTCCTCATCATCTTAAAGAACATCTTATTTAATATATGAAAGTCTAAGCTTAGATGCTGTTGCAGCTGTGCAATGCCTGCTAGTACTTACTAGCTGTGTAATAATTTCTGCAGTGTACCTTCCCTTCTACCTTCTGCAGGAACAGCCATGCTGGTTCTATGCATCCAGCGATGAGAGGTACAGTGGGCTTTTTGAAAGTATTTGTTGCTGTTTTCTTGCCGCCTTTAATTGAAAAGAAAATCCTTAGGTTAAAACACATACTTGCTCTTCTTGCACTCCCATGAGACAGACTTTGTCCTAGCTTTTCTTGGCTTACATTCATGCTGTATGCACAGGAGTTGAATCTATTATTTACCTTGCAGTTAATGGACCCAGAGTCTGTGTTGTTGCTTTCTTGGAAATGTGGTGGTTGATGTCAGCCCAGGATTTATTCTTGTCTGATGTAACTGACAGCTATATTATTGCAGAGGCAGAGTCTCTTACATAATGCTTTTCATCCAGAAAGCACCTCATACCAGCCTAGAACACTCTTTTCTAATGTTTTTTTAGCTCTTTTGAATGTAGTGGGATGGTTTCTGATAAAGGTGGGTTAAGTAAACTGATTTCATAGTATTTATGTATCTATAATGCAAATAATAGTAGGCTGAGAGTCAGCAGTTTGCTGTATTTTGCTAATTCCTCAGGCTGTAATGATCATATTTGAATTTGACCGTCATACTCTCTATGAATTTTATTTGTACCTGGACTTAAAATGTCTTCAGTGTTTTTGGTTGCTAAAGTCACTCAGTATTTCAGACTGATTTTCTGCAAGATGGCACATCAAGTGTCCTGGTGGAATCTGTTCAGTGCTAACATACAGAAACCCATATTGCATTATATATAGATATTTAATGTGCTGCCATTGATTTTTTTGTTTGTTTGGTTTTATCACTGTTTTAGGACTGGAATCAGAATGGGCACCTGGTACAGACCCTCTGGATGCCATCACATTGTGTAATCTCGTTCAGACTATCCCACTCAGCTTTTATGCTTCTTCAGCTGTTTTCCTTGGAAATCTCCATTTACATATGGCTTGATCAGTCCTGTTGTAAAGCTGTATGAGACAAAAGCTTTAGGAGGTATGGCTGCAGGCCACTTAATACAGAAATGTGGCCAGAAATCTTCTGACTGCGTCAGCTGGAGTTCACAAAGACCATGCTGGGTTTAGAGTCATGACAATGTAATACTACAGGAAGAGAGGCAGTATTTTCATTGAGAGTAATATATCTTATTGACTCAATACAAGTGTAACTGTATATTGCTTTAAAAGCCTTCAAGAAACCATGAGTATGTAATTCTGGAATATGTTCACTTTCTATTGTGGTGTTAATATACCAAGTGCTGGGATTTTCAGATTACTCATCCAGAGGCATGAAAAGTACACTTAGATATTGGAAAAGGCCTCTAATTATGTGGTAAAAATAAATCAGATGTTCATCATTATAAGTCTGTAGAAATGATCTGTTTAAATTATTTGTGTTAGCTTTTGAAGCTGTAGAGAGGATTGCAATCTCATTTTTCTCAGTGCCGTACAAACATGCATTGAAAAATATTCCCCACCCATGCAAAGCAACTACAGTCTGAATATAGGAAGTTCAGAGAGCTCAAGTATTGAAGATAGTCTGAGAAAGTTGGGGCTGTTCAGCCTGCAGAAGAGAAGGCTGCGTGGAGACCTCATAGCAGCATTCCAATATCTGAAGGGGGCCTATAGGGATGCTGGGGGGGGACTCTTCATTAGTGATTTTAGTGATAGGACAAGGGGTAACAGGTTGGAACTTAAACAGGGGAAGTTTAGATTGGGTATGAGGAAGAAATTCTTTCCTGTAAGGGTGGTGAGGCACTGGAATGGGTTGCCCAGGGAAGTTGTGAATGCTCCATCGCTGGCGGTGTTCAAGGTGGGGTTGGACATAGCCTTGGGTGGCATGATTTAGTGTGAGGTGTCCCTGCCCAAGGCAGGGGTGTTGGAACTTGATGATCTTAAGGTCCTTTCCAACCCTAACTATTCTATGGTTCTATGGTTCTAAGTGATTTATGGAATGCCACTCAAGTCTGGAGATAACCCTAATATCTAGGTTGTTTTTATCTGTCAGGTAGTACTTTTAATAACTAACAATGTGTAAACTCTTCCTTTCACATAGATGTGTTCTGTTATTCTTCTGCATGTTTCCTGGTTGCTGTAGAAAGAGATCAGGAATAACTCTTTATACTAAAGGGACTGTGTCAAGATGCAGGACTTCTGAATCTTTCTACCCATTGCTTTTAAAATCATATTCCAAATTCAAATTAACACTTCTAATATCTAGGCATAGCTGAAAAGTGCTCTGGAGCACAGGACACAAGTAAAACCCCCTCTGCTACTGTAAGGTCACTGTGGTACTGTCACATTTTCCAACAATTTGAGTGTTGGACAGCGAATAGAATCATAGAATCATAGAATAGTAAGGGTTGGAAAGGACCTCAAGATCATCGAGTTCCAACACCCCTGCCATGGGCAGGGACACCCCCCACTAAATCATGCCATCCAAGGCTATGTCCAACCCCACCTTGAACGCCGCCAGGGATGAAGCATCCACAACCTCCCTGGGCAACCCATTCCAGGGCCCCACCACCCTCACAGTAAAGAATTTCTTCCTCGTATCCAATCTAAACCTCCCCTGTTTAAGTTTAAACCCAATACCCCTAGTCCTCTCACCACAGTCCCTCATGAAGAGTCCCTCCCCAGCATCCCTATAGGCCCCCTTCAGGTATTGGAAGGCTGCTATGAGGTCTCCACGCAGCCTTCTCTTCTCCAGGCTGAACAGCCCCAATTTTCTCAGCCTATATTCATACGAGAGGTGCTCCAGTCCCTTGATCATCCCCGTGGCCCTCCTCTGCACTTGTTCCAACAGTTCCATGTCCTTTTGATGTTGAGGACACCATAACTGCACACAATACTCCAAGTGAGGTCTCACGAGAGTTAGTAGCTGAATACTTCACCCTTTGAACATCATAACAGCCTACTTGGAATTTCACTCGACTGAGCTTTTGTTGCTGTGATTAATACAGTTCATCCACAGGTATGTTTTGTACATTTTAAATTATTCACTGGATACTACCAACATATATACAGTCATATACACAATTCCAGGAGATGATTTATAGAGAGTTGTTCCAGGAAGCTATAATAAGCTGTGTAACTGAGCTAATCCTTGACAAGAATGTAACCTTTATACCCGTGCTGTAGGACTCATTACTTACTGTTGATCTCACTGAGGATGCACCAGTCAATAAGAGATCATGTCCCTGGGCTTTCTGCTCTAATATAGTTCACTCTTAGGAAGCTGGATGCCTTTGCAAAGTAACAGACTTCTGATTTCTCTGGGTGTGAGTTTTTATCTTTCACTGCTTCTCAGACTCACTCAGTTTGGATATTTCTAGTTCAACAAAACATTGGAACTCTTGCCATTGTAGAATTCTCAGATCTGAGGTTTGTATTCTTTGATTACATAGTAAAACTGAACTTGCAAGCGAGGGGAACATGATTGCAAAACTGTGGGTACTGTTGTCTCGACCAAGTTCAGCACTCCTTGCAGCTGAGCTTCATATGTGAGTTGTCATCAGCAAGCTGCTTCTGACAGCTGAATTGTGGCTGTTAATCATAGACGACGAGGGATCAATTTGCTCATTCCTTGTTTGACCGCTGAGTAGGATGCAGATAAAACTAGATTTTTTCTTTTCTTTTCTTTTCTCTTTTCTTTTCTTTTCTTTTCTTTTCTTTTCTTTTCTTTTCTTTTCTTTTCTTTTTTCTTTTCTTTTCTTTTCTTTTCTCTTTTCCTTTTCTTTTCTTTTCTCTTTCCTCTTCTCTTTTCTCTTTTCCTTTTCCTTTCCTTTCCTTTCCTCTCCTCTCCCCTCTCCTCTCCCTCTCCTCTCCTCTCCTCTCCTCTCCTCTCCTCTCCTCTCCTCTCCTCTCCTCTCCTCTCCTCTCCTCTCCTCTCCTCTCCTCTCCTCTCCTCTCCTCCCCTCCCCTCCCCTCCCCTCTCCTCCCCTCTCCTCCCCTCTCCTCCCCTCCCCTCCCCTCCCCTCCCCTCTCCTCTCCTTTTTCTCTTTTCCTTTTCTTTTCCTTTTTTCCTTTTCTTTTCCTTTTCCTCTCCTTCTCCTTCGCCCTCTCCCTCTCCCTCCCCTCTCCTCCTCTCTCTCCTCTGCCCACTCCCCTTTCCTTCCCACTTTTTATTTATTTTATTTTTTTTTAAATCTAAGAAAACACCCTGAAAGCGGCAGTTAGCATAAGGGTAAAGGTAAGGTAAACTTGCAGGCAGACGTTATTAGTAAGATGAATCAGGGAGGAGGAAGCTAAGAGACAACTGATCAGTATGCTCTCATCAGAAAGGAGCGCCATTCTGCCTTTGTCAGTATGAATTAAACCCTGGAGCTGAAAGGCTAAAAATGTACCTGTCAATCTCAAACTGGCACTTCAGTAGCTGCCTGCCCAGCTAATGTAGGGACTAAACATGTGCAGATGCTATTGGAGAAACTAGAGCCCGTCTGCTGCTCTCAGCAGCAGTTAGGGAATTGAAATTGCAGCTGAAGATGATTGGAAGCAAAAAAGTGATTTCTGAACTCCTGTTTTCACATAAATGAAAGCAGCATGTAGTGGACTGCAACAGACTGTGTTCAGATCAACTCTGAATCATTTGCACAAGCTGCTGCTGTAAGCCAGGGGAAGAAGAGATTTGTAGATATAAAGAAGCTGCTATCATAAATACAACTGCAAGCTCATAGAAATAGGATGGAGACCGGTTCAGCTCAAAGCTCTAGAAGGGGCTTATGCTCATTTTTAATATTTGTTTGTTTTTTCCCATTCTTGGAAATGCAGGAGTGTTTTCTGGTAAAACAAAGCCCTACTAGAAAAGGAGCAATCTGATCCTGTTCGATTGATCTTCTCTTTACCAGGATTCTTCCTAAGACTTTGAGATTACTGCCTTGGTATGTGGAAAAAACATTGTATCTTTTCCTATATTACAAAACCATTATATCAGTTATATAGGAAGGCTAATCCAGATGCCCTTTAAGCTAATTGGAATGCTTACCTTTGCTTCAACAAGCCTTTCTATTTAATGTGGTGTGACTTGGGTCAGACCCCTCTTAAAAACAAAAACCACAAGATGTTCCAAAAGGTGTCTTCAGGAATGCTGACAGGCACCTTCAGTCCTCCAACAGCCTCATCTTTGTTAGTGTTTCAGATGAGGAGATTAAAGTGGGTAATTAACATCTATGAGCTGCATTTACAAGCTGAAAAAATGTTTATTGTTTATCCCTTAAAGACTGACTGCCTTGCTCAACACCAACCTGAGTAAAACCAGGAGGAATGTTATCCTAGCTTGTATGAAAAATGTGCTTCTGAAAGTAAGGAACTGACTGGCTAAGGCTGCATGCAATTCTGGCAGCTTTTTTGTGGTATCTCAGCTAACACATTCCGTTTAATCCATCACTGATACTCAGCCAGAAAGAACTCCTTTGTGATGTCTGATATAATGAAATTCTATAGACTAGAAATTAAGGCTTGTCTTAATGTGTTGCTCAGACACTTTCTGTATGTCTTTAACTACTTTCAAAACAGCTTTATGTTTAGGAGTTTAAATAAATCAGTAAGGTTTTTTTTTTAGTTAAAGGGATGTGGAGTACCTGCTGGGCTCCCAACAGGTGATTTCCTCAGTAGACAAAGCACCTCTGGAGATGTGAGCTAGTGGCATTCAAATGCAACACATTATAGTCTGTGTTTTCCAGTTCTTAGAGCAATTCTGTGGTGAGAAACATCCTGTGGACACCTTGTGTGACACTAGTCTGCACTAGTGAAAACTGGTTGCTGCTGAAACTAGCAAGTTTCCTTCAAGGAGTTATTGCGCACAATTACCTAAATATGGGGTTATTTCCCTCAAGGCTCTTTTTCTCCCTCTGCCAGCTGCAACTGGTGAACCTGCCTTCCTGCACTAGGCACATTCTTTAGATGCACCAAACGCTCCTTCAGCAAGCTTGCTGAAATATCTGCTCTGCTCCAGTGAATACGCCAGTATTATTCCCAAAGTGGTATTGGGCAAGTAATTTCCAAAGGCAGGATCTTTAGAGGACTGGAGTTGATATAGTCAGAAGAGGTTTGTCATGGGATTCTGCTTGACTTAATTTTTTTCATTTCCCAACAGAGTCCCAAACGCAAGCCCTCTGCTTCATGGCATGTTGCTTTGTACGAGCTTATACCTGTACCAGGGCATGAAGCCATCTTTTGCAAGTTTTAGAAAAGTATGTTGCTGCTTGGCCGAAGAAATAAGGAACAGAAAAAAATCATTTGGTAAGCTTCAGCAAGGAACTTTTGTAGTGAAGAGCCCTTGCAGGCAACGCAGTTGCAATATATGAGTCATCTGAAACACATTAACATAAATTGGGTGGAAAAGTCACCATACGCTTCTCAGAAAATTAAGTTAATTATTATTTCTAGAAGATTAGGAAGAGTAGGGGAGAGTGGATAGATGTTTAACAAGTTGACCTTCCAAAGTTCATGGAAGTAATTTCTCAGTACTGGCTAAAGATAAGATCAGAACCTGTGGGACAAATGTGCCTCCAGAATAAATGCAGCATAGAAACAGTTTTAACACCCAGTTCAACAAACTTACTGTAATAGAATTCTTGTTTCAGTTCTTCACATATGTATTTGGAAATAAATGCTTGTATATTGGAAAATATTCAAAGTTTCTGTAGAAACTGCAGCTTTGTAGAAAATTGCAACATCTTGGAGAAATGTGAAACTGAAAAAATACTGCAGCTGTACAGATGCAGGAATAGCCAGGTCATAGTTCCTACAGTGGCCGGTTACACAGGAATTTGGGGGGGGTTTCAACAAGAATGGTTGATATGAAATGCACTCTATCCTGGTGATGCTGAGGAGTTCAGCAACTGCAACAGAAGAGATGCCTGTTTAAAGCAGAACATGCCTGAACAGTGCTTGGGTATGTTACAGGATGGCACGCGGCTGGGGAGGGTGTGTGCACAGGCTTTTCAAGACAAAAAAACCTACTCACAACATGCAAATGTGAATTCATTCCTGGGGGATCATATTCTATAGCTAAAAATGAGCTTGTGTTGTAAATAACTATTACAAATCACTCAGTGCATTGTATTAGAAAGCTTTAGCACTTCTTGTGAGATGCTTTGTATTTGAGATCAGGCACAGAAAGGAGCAGCACAGGAAGAAATCAGGATAATTTTTGTGTTAAAGAAGCTCTGTGGCTGGGTTCACTCCTTGCCTCTTTTATGGCAGTTAATAAGCAGACACTTAATCTCTGTGAACTATTTCTGTGTCCTTAAGTGATTGAAAGCATTTCTATCTATTCTATATATACACCTATATGATCCTCATGTGACAGACTAACACCCTGTTAAGATTAGAGGTTTTCCTTGTATTATTAAATTCTTATATTGTTTTGTAAGAGGATTTCTGCTACAACATGTTCCTTTGTGCACCTCTCAGTTATGTGATTGTACTTTTTTCTTTTTACAACACTTCTATGTGTTTATGATTGATTGTGCAATTTTGAATGCACTCTCAAGACATAGCTTAGTAATGACACACCGACTTTTAATGGTGTTCCAAGACTGACAGCAGGACAAGTTGGCTTACCCATTCCCAAATGACAGAACAGAGAGGAAATCATCAAGACTTTATGCTATATGCATTTCATTTTCGAGATATGAAAGTATCCCAGAGCTAAGTGGTACTCAAAATCCTGTAGCAAGGTTTTAAGGGAAACTAAAATAAAAAAAAATGCATATATTCTAAAATTATTTTCATTGTAATAGTTTGTGTTAATAACACAGGTGAAAAACTGCATAAAAATCATAGAATCATAGAATCACAGAATAGTTAGGGTTGGAAAGGACCTTAAGATCATCTAGTTCCAACCCCCTTGCTTTGGGCAGGGATACCTCCCACTAAACCATGCCACCCAAGGCTCTGTCCAGCTGGGCCTTGAACACCACCAGGGATGAAGCATTCACAACTTCCCTGGGCAACCCATTCCAGTGCCTCACTACCCTTACAGTAAAGAAGTTCTTCTTCATATCCAATCTAAACTTCCCGTTTAAGTTTGAACCTACTCAAACCCTAGTGACAGCCTCTGGGAAAATCTTTTGGTCCTCCTATATCGTCATCTAACCCTAGACAAGGCCCAAACCTGACTCCGCATAACTCTCAGGACCAGACGAAATGGTAGGGGGTAAAACACACTCAGTATGCGCGCCAACATGGTGATCCCCATCACAATCAGCAGGCAGGTCTCAAGCGTACCTAAAGGCCATTCAAAACCCTCAAAATTCTCAAACGATGCTGTAAACAGTCTGGTGAGGGGGCTGGGAGCATAAAAGAATGTCTCCTTTACAGGTTGACCGCCTGAGGAGGTGAAAAGAGATGTGTAACTGCTAAACACTTCTATTATATACCTCCCAAAGTATGGAGCTGGTGAACACACTGGGAACAAAAGCCGGGTCAGTTTCATGATCACTGAGCCTATTGTATTAAAAGTCATTCCAATAAAGTACAATGTAGCAAGAATCTTAATCCAAAACCCGTATCTGAAAAATGTTAAGATAACAAATACCGGCTGTAAGTAAAGTACCACACGCTGAAACTGTGAGATCCAGAGCAACAACTCTGAAAGCCAATAAATCAGCATTGTGACGAGTGACTATTAACCCTGTCGTTATCTCAACCCTTCGAGCCCCACGTTGGGCGCCAAAAAGAACTGTCGTGATTTAAGCTGTAAATCACACAGTTTTCTCACTCACTCCCCGCTCTTTCTTCCCCCCCACTCTGAGGACGGGAGGAATGGGGAGAAGTATTGAAAGAATGTAACTCCCACGGGTTGAGATAAGAAAAGTCCAGTAACTAAGGCACAACACAAATCACTGCTGCTACCACCAATAATAATAATGACAAGGGAAATACAAGGGAAGAGGATACAACTGCTCACCACCCGACGACTGAGCCGTGAACTGAACTCTTCCGTGTTCCTGTCCCCAGTTTTTACATCCTGGGCATGACTTGCTGTGGTACGGAATACCTCTTTGGTCAGTCTGGGTCAGGTATCCTGTTTCTGCTTCCTCCTGGCTTCCCCTCCTCCCTGGCAGAGCATGAGACTCAGAAGGCCCTTGGTCAAACCAAACATTCTAAGCCGTAACTATAAACATTGGTATTATCAGCGCTGTTCCCAGGCCGAAAGTCGAAAACACAGAGCTGCACCAGCTACTAAGGAGGAGAAAAATGACTGCTACTGCTGAACCCATGACACACCGATAAAGATGTTGAACAGGACCAGTCCCAACACCGATCCCTGAGGGACACCACTTGTTACTGGTCTCCAGCTGGACATTGAGCCACTGAGCACTACTCTTTGCGTGCGGCCATCCAGCCAGTTCTTTATCCACCGAGTGGTCCACCTATCAAACTGATGTCTCTCCAACTTAGAGACAAGGATGTCATGTGAGACAGTGTCAAAGGCTTTGCGCAAGTCCAGGTAGATGACATTAGCTGCTCTATCCCTGTCCATCATTTCCGTAGCCCCTTCATAGAAGGCCACCAGATTGGTCAGGCAGGATTTCCCCTTAGTGAAGCCATGCTGGCTGTCCCCAACCACCTTGTTGGTTTTCATGTGCCTTAGCATGCCTTCCAGGAGAATCCGCTCCAAGATTTTGCCAGGCACAGAGGTGAGACTGACTGGTCTGTAATTCCTTGGCTCATCCATTTTCCCCTTCTTAAAAATGGGGGTTATATTTCCCTTTTTCCAGTCATCGGGAACTTCACCTGACTGCCCTGATTTCTCAAATATGATGGACAGTGGCTTAGCAACTTCATTTGCCAGCTCCTTCAGGACCCACGGATGGATTTCATCAGGTCTCATGGACTTATATAAGTTCAGATTCCTAAGATGGTCTCGAACCAGATCCTCTCCTACAGTGGGCCCAGGGTCTTCATTCTCACTGTCCCTGCGTCTGCCTTCCAAGACTTGGGTGGTGTGGTCAGAGCATTTGCCAGTGAAGACTGAGGCAAAGAAGTCATTAAGAACCTCAGCCTTTTCTAAATTCAGGGTAGCCAGTTCTCCCAATAGCTTCCGGAAGGGGCCCACATTGTCCCTAGTCTGTCTTTTGTTTGCAATATACCTACAGAATCCCTTCCTGTTATCTTTCACATCCCTAGCCAAGTTTAATTCTAAGTGGGCCTTAGCTTTCCTAATCTGATCCCTAGCTTCCCGGACAACATCCCTGTATTCTTCCCAGGCCACCTTCCTTGCTTCCACCTTTTATAAGCCTCTTTTTTCCTTCAAATTTTCCTCAGAATCTCCTTATTCATCCAAGGAGGTCCCCTGGCCCTCCTGCAGCTCTTCCTTCTAGTTGTGATGCTTCGCTCCTGAGCTTGTAGCAGGTGATCAAAGGGATATATTGCAAATTTGCATAATTCTGTAAATACATATAACAGAAGTAGCTTTAGTAAAACAATTTTAATCTCATTCTGTCTTGACATCAATGGCTGCCATAACATTTGACCTTAAGTGAAAAGTTTTGTTTCAGAACTTGAGGGTACTAAGCCTTGTGACAAATTCTTTCCTGAACAAAAGTACTTGCTCACGTCTACCCTTAACTGTGAGTGCAGCAGCTCTTTTGTAGTCATGTGGATGCTTGAATTCAAATTAAAATAAATGAAACAGAAAAGGAAGGTAATCCAAGATAATTGTTTAACAATGATAATTTTTTTTATCTTGAAGTTCAGTTTATTTCCCAGTACAGTTGTTCTCATAGTTGGTATTTTTATTCACAGGCTGAGCTGAAGTGTCAAACAAAGTGTTGAGTGCATGCATGCACCCTGATGGCAGTGGAATTGTTAAGTGATGTAAGAAAATGAAAATTCCTTTAAGAATAGAGTGAAGCATGTTATGGTTTTTTAGTATTATAATTTTTAAGATTTTTTTTTTTAATAAATCATGTAAGTCAAGATTTAAGCAGAGAAATGTGCTTTCTTGGTGATAAAGTTTCTGGATGTGTAGTTGCAACTGAAATTAAGTTTAGTAGAAAACATATTATACAAATTCTCTCAACAGTACTTTCAGTGGAAAACATCTGTCCAGAAACTCCATTCTTAGCTCTAGAGTCTTGATCCTTTGCAGTGCATTTTGCAGTACCAGTCAGCATGCTGGAGTGATTCTGGACCATGAATTCCTAAGTGCCACAAAACATGCCCATGGCAGGGTGTGAAACTTGATTTTTTTTTTTCAGAGGCATTGACTTTCAATGCACTAAATGCTGAGTGCCAGAAATCCAGGAATTGATGTTTCTGTCACAGCTTACCACAGCGGAGACCTCAAACATCAGCAAATTGATGGCTGGCACATGGCTTACTCCTGCTGCTGAGACATTTGTGAATGCCTGGCTTTCTTTATGGTCACTAATAAAAAAGTTTTTAATACAATTCAGTGGCTCAGGGGTGAGAAAAGGGTAGGGAAAGACTGCAGGGAGAGAAGAACAAATATTATAAAATAGGTTACTGTGGAAGATAAAGTAAGAGACAATAGATGGAGAATGATGTAGCACAACAGTGACTTAGGTGCATGCTGGAATTGTAAGCCTGAAGTAGAGAAACAAAACTCAAAGGAAGGGCAATAGAATGGGCTATTTTTCTGGCAAGCCTGCATGCAAAAGAAGGTTTAACATTGCAGAGTGGGAAGGAGACACAGAAGATTTGGCTCTTCCAGACTCAACAGCCTCATCTGTGTTTAGCAGTTGCAGTAAGGGTATGGAGTACTTTAGAAGTCCTGCTCATGTTACCTTGGTGCTGCTTAAACCCACTGTGTCTATTCCAGGTTAGCTAAGGATTCAGTACATTTACTTGCTGTGCATGTACTTTGTCTCTTTCAATATGCATGAGTAACACCACTCCTGAGGCAAACCTAGGAGTGACTTGCACAAGCTCTTCCTGTATGCTTTTTTCCCAGGTGAGGGTAAGAGCAGATGAAGACAAGGCCAGGGGATGGAGTACAATATGAGCTCTTCATGCTTCTCTGCTATGTTTACTTAAGGCCACCTCCCACTTGAGGTACAAGGTGAGAATATGCTTGCCCTTCAGTTATTTTGTTGAGGTTTCTTTGTAAAAAAGAAGTATCCAGAAAATCTCCCAGGATTTCCACTCTGCTTTTTATCAGGCACGTGGGCGACTGCACTGGTTTGGAGAACAAGCTGTGCAGTGCTTCTATACTGTCGTAACTTCACACTTTTGCACAATTCCTATGTGTTGTCACACACTCTGGCACAGGTCCAGGCAAGGAAGCTCAGTTGGAGCAGGGAATAGCTTGAACTTGAATCTAAGTTCATAACAAATAGTTCTGTGAACTGTCAGCTCAGTGATTACTGGTAGTGAAGCAAATCAAGCACTAGGAAAGGATGGAGGCCAAACCAGAAGGCTGCTGCATAAATCTGAGGTTTGTGTGCTTAGATTACTAGATGGTGTGCTGTTTTTCTCATCTCAGCATATGAAGTTCTAGAGGAGGCAAACCAGGTTCATGTATGTATGAATAGTTTCTGTATTTGGGATAAAAAGACTAAAAAGTATATAAGTATATACAGCTGAATGGTGTGGAGAGATCAGTCTTCCTTCTATACAAGTACTAGAGACCACATGTGAAATTACTAGGAATGCAATGAAAAGAAATTGAAGGCACTAGCAAGTGAATAAACCTAGTCAGATTTCAGACAGCTTTCTCAGCTGCAAAGAGCCGGAGGTAGGGGAAAACACAAGACAAGCATGCAGGCTTGTCCTGTTCCCTTCTGTGGGTGTCTGCTGATGCCCACTGCTGAGGATGAGACACCAGGCTAGATGAACTCTTTGGGTCAACCTGGCTTATCTTACACTTGTACCTCTATAGGCAGTGCAGGTACAAGGAGCTGTAGTTAGCAAGCGTGACAGCTCAGGCACATGTTCAGGCATAGCAAGCTGCAACAGCAGGGAGAAAGTCATAAGCTACCCACGACATGGCAGGATAGCGCTGATGTGCAGTTATTGCTGGTAGTCTTGAATGTTAATCTCCAGGGTGTCAGGAGCCCAAAAGAAGGCTCTTTGGTAGAGGTTTTGCATGGTGACTCAAACTTAGCATTTTCACAATCAAGACAAATAGTGACCAGGGAACCAGAAACACCTCTTTTTCATCCTTGCTTGGGACAATCTCTCAGGCAAACCTGAAAAACTGGGGAATGCTGCAGCTGATCTGGCAGCTGCCAACAATGTGAGTGGATTACAGATAAGTTATTTTTCTCCATAGAATAATTATTGACAAGGGCATGGGGCTAATCTAGAGTCTCGCATTTCTAGTCTAGAAACAGCTGCCTGACTGTAAAAAAAAAAACCACACTTAAAAAAAAACAATCAAGCCTAAGTCATTCAAGTAGAAATACACCTGAAACTAGAGTAGTAATCTTTGGTAAAACAGCTGGGGAGAAGAAATAAGGAAGATACCTTCAATAAGATTTCTTCAGAAAAAGCAACTTGGACAAGATCTTCCAGGATTTTGTTTTTTAATCTGTTCGATGCTGAATATGTATGTTGAAAGATAATTCTTGCTACAGCAGCATTGCGCACTTTTTTCACTGACCTATACTCAGCTTTAAGCTTTAACATATGCAAAAATGGGTGACTGCAATCTAAATGTGGAGTTACACAAATCACTAGGTATTTCTAAAACAAATGCATTGGGGAATTAGCTACTGAATGGTTTTTATTCTTGTGCAGAAATCCCGCCTCTTTCTTTCCAGTAAAGTCAGTGTGCCAAATCTTTTCAGAGTTCATAGCGAATATTTTATATGTTCCTAAACCACAGAAACTACCCCAGAGTGTATGTATGTGTTTCAAAATAGCACATTCTGTTTTACAGAAAGCGCCAAGGCTTTTCATGTTCCGGCTTCCTTACGCTAGTCTAGAAACAGAGTTGTCAATTACATGTGAGAAACCTTGACCTATGAAATAATTTTGTTACACTTTTATGCATTACTGTTATATTGTGACTATGTAATAAAATTGTGTTTCAGAAAGATCCTGGTTTATTCAGTTTTATGTAGAACAGTTCCAAGAGACTTTAAATTTCACTCCTAACAGTTCATGTTGCAGTGCATGGCACTACTGGAAGGGAATATTGAGGTCTAAGAAAACCTTACGTTTGAACATATCGCTTCAGCTAGTCTTTTGATGTGCATGAAAGCCCTCTTAAGAGAAAGGGACCAGAAACTCTTAAAATTACAGCAGAAAGGAAATGCTGCAAATCAGGAACATCAGATTGTGTAACCTAGATCTAAGCAGCATCTACCTCTGATAGTCAGTATCAGCTGCTTAAAAGAAAGATGAAAATAAACCCTGAGGGTAGGAAGTTACAGGATAACTCCAGCACTATCCTAATCCAAACCTTCACGGCTAAAAGCTAGTGTGCTCTGCTGCAGAAACACTTATATTTCTTTGAGGAAATTGATGAGGAGGGTTATATTAGCTCTGGAGGCCTTTAGCTGTATGTGTTTCTAAGCCTTTCAGGAATGCTACTAAATACTTTAACTTGATTAAGTGGGTTTTGACCTTTATAAAGGAAAAAACTTTAAAATTGGACTAAAGACCTGCTGAATGGCCTAACATGTGGCAAGCTGTCCTGGGTTCAGCAGTAGCAGTCATTTTTCTCCTTCTTAGCAGCTGGCACAGTGCTGTGTTTTCGACTTTCGGCCTGGGAACAGCGCTGATAACACCGATGTTTATAGTTGTGGCTTAGAATGTTTTGGTCTGACCAAGGATTTCTGAGCATCATGCTCTGCAGCTTGGAATGTTTTGATCTGACCAAGGACTTTCTGAGCATCATGCTCTGCCAGGGGGGAGGGGAAGCCAGGAGGAAGCAGGGACAGGACACCTGACCCAAACTGACCAAAGAGGTATTCCATACCACAGCATGTCATGCCCAGGATGTAAAAACGAGGGGCAGAGACCCAGAAGAGGGGAGTTCACTGCTGGGTTGGGCTTGGTGTTGGGTGGTGAGTGATTGTATTATCTTCCCCTGTATTTCCCTTGTCATTATTATTATTGGTGGTAGCAGCAGTGGTTTGTATTATACCTTAGTTACTGAACTGTTCTGATTTCAACCTATGGGAGCTGCATTCTTTTGATTCCCCTTCCCATCCCCTCCCCCCAGGAGCTGGGGGGAAGAAAGAGGGGGGAGTGAGTGAGCAAACTGCGTGGTTGGCTGGGCTTAAATCACAACAGTTGTTTTTTGGCGCCCAGAGTGGGGCTCGAAGGGTTGAGATAGTGACAGGATTAATAGTCACTCATCACAATGCTGATTTATTGGCTCTCAAAATTATTGCTCTTGATTCTCCTGAGTTCACGGTTTCAGCCTGTTGTACCTTACTTACCATCGCTATTTGCTATCCTAGCATTTTTCAGACGTGGGGTTTAGGCTAAGGTTCTTGTTTCATTGTACTTTATTGGAATGACCTGTAATGCGGGCAGGCTCCAGAAGCAGGGGGGGATGGACACGGACGTGAACTTCTACCTGGCCGTCTGGCTGCTCTTCATTGTCCTGGCCCTCATCCTCATCTCCGTCTCCGTGAGGCCGTGGGAAGCAGAGGGGGGTGGCCCCGGGAGCCGCTGGCGGCCAAAACGGCCTGGGAGCGTGGCTCCGGGGACCAGGAGGCTGGGAGGAAGCGGCTGCCAGTGGAGGAGGTCAGGGAGGTCAAGGAGGGGAATGAGGTGGCTACCAAGCGGCGGGTGGAGGCGGCGGAGAAGCCGGGTCCCAAGGCCAAGCCGAGTCCCGCGGCTACCGAGCGGCAGGGGCAGGCGGCAGCCAAGCCCAGCCCCGTGGTTGCCGAGAGCATCTCCCGGCAGCCGCCCACTGAGCCCTGCAAGCCCGAGCCCCAGGAGTATGCAGGAGATCACACAGCACTTCCCAGCAAGGCGGAGGAGGAAGATCTGAATTCAGACAAAGAGCAGCTGGTGGTGAGAGAGCCGGCAAGCACAGCAGCTACACCAGCCCCAGGGACAAGTACAGCAGCGTCATTTGAGAGTTCTGAAGGATTTGAATGGCCTTTGGGTACCCTTGAGACCTGCCTGCTGATTGTGATGGGGATCAGCATGTCGGCACACATACAGAGTGTGTTTTACCCGTGACCATTTTGTCTGGTCCCAAGATTTAAGCAGAGTTGGGTTTGGGCCTTGTCTGGGGGTAGACAATGATGTAGAAGGACCAAGAGATTTTCCCTGAGGCTGGACAGTCATGAGTGGCAGGGTGTGTGGGACAGTATGGGCGAGTATCTAGTCCACTGGGCCCCTCCAGTGCTTTGGAAGCGTCAGAGATGGAAGGCAGCTGTTTGGAGTCCCCAACGCCAAGCTGCAGAAACTGCTGAAGGGAAGAGTGAATTATTTTGAGCCTGGTGGGCCCATGACACCTCAGGTCATCAGGGCAGAGATACAACATACAGATGGACTCATGATCAACAGCTGGACTCAGCAATGGACACTATTGCCCAAGTTGTTCACGAGTGTGAACACTGCACACAGCCTCTCCTTCTCTGAAAGACTGTTACAACAGATGGAACCCGACATCATGGACTGGATGGACTCAGCAACTTTACGGGGATTGGTCCATGCACTAAGGGATGATCTCTCTCTGTCTGTGCGTGCGTGTGGATGTATACATATACATGTGATGGTATATTGAAAATGTGGGATCTGAGCATGATGTGAATGGCATGGAATAAGGGGTGGATACTGTCCTGGGCTCAGCAGTAGCAGTCGTTTTCTCTCCTTCTTAGTAGCTGGTGCAGTGCTGTTGTTTTGACTTTTGGCCTGGGAACAGCACTGATAACACCAACGTTTTCGGTTGCTGCTTAGAATGTTTTGGTCTGATCAAGAACTTTCTGAGTCTCATGCTCTGCCAGGGAGGAGGGGAAGCCGGGAGGAAGCAGAGACAGGACACCTGACCCAAACTGACCAAAGAGGTATTCCATACCACAGCATGTCATGCCCAGGATGTAAAAACGAGGGGCAGGAGACCCGGAAGAGGGGAGTTCGCTGCTGGGTTGGGCTTGGTATCAGGTGGCGAGCGATTGTATTATCTTCCCGTGTATTTCCCTTGTCATTATTATTATTGGTGGTAGCAGCAGTGGTTTGTATTATACCTTAGTTACTGAACTGTTCTGATTTCAACCTGTGGGAGTTGCATTCTTTTGATTCCCCTTCCCATCCCCTCCCCCCAGGAGCTGGGGGGAAGAAAGAGGGGGGAGTGAGTGAGCAAACTGCGTGCCTGACTGGGCTTAAACCACAACAAATGCTCATGAACCTAAGAATCTCTAAGAGTTTTCTGCAGCCCTCTTTATGAAATTTTGTGTTACTGAGTTAAAGAAGCTCATTGCTCCTTTTCCAGTTTTGATTTACCCACTTGTATTTGAAAATTACTGTTTTGTGTTGAGGAAAAATACGTACAGAGAATATGTTCAGGGCTCACAGTTAAGCTGTCACTCCTACTTCAATGTTTCTTCTCTGTTGGTTATTCCAGTCAAGAAACCATGAGTGTTAGCTTCTGTGGGATATTTTCTGCTTTGGGGCATATGCTTGCCAATCTGCTCAGTCTGGCACATCATAATATGATACAGCAGCTTATTAAATTAAGCTGTTAGTTGTTAAATGCCAATATAGATTAAAAGAGGGTAACTGAACACTGATGGTAAGATGGGTAGACTAAAGGCTGTGTCTTCAAATGATCCTGATATCCTGAACTTATGTAAATATTTATGAATATGTTGACATTAAGATAAGAAGAGGAAAATTCTCTTCCAGCTTCATATGCAGTTTAATCTTTGACTAAGTCATAGCTGCTGTTTGTTTGAAATTAAAGTGCATGTGTTTACTTTTTCCACAAACCACATCAATATTGAGATCATGATGGAGATCTGGGTGCAGTGTATGTGATTTGAGCTTTTCTCTGCATGTTGTACTTGGAATATATAATCTGTCAAGGAGCAGTCCTGGGAAACAAGTAAGGCTGTAGTCCCTTGAGCCTAATGACTGTACCTCTTTGCATCCTACGGGTTTTTGAAAGGAAGCATACGTGCTGAGAAGTAGGAAGCACACTAGATTTGGCTGTCATCCCCATACATCTGAGGAGAGGACAATCATCCTGGCCTGTTTTCTAGGGGGAACCAGGGGAAATGCATATGCAGGCACCCAGCACTCTGCACTGCTTCTCTACATGGACACTTCACGTGAAGTCAGAGAGACTACGTTTTGGCAACATATCCCACAGCGCAGTGGGCTACTTTGTACTTGCTAGGAAGATCTTTTTTTCAGGATATGTCTATTCAGACTAGCTAGATCTCTCCTAATGCTCTCCATTACCACTCCCTTAGTCTGTTTAGGGAAGACATGCAAGATTTCCCAATAAGGCATCTTTTGTATCCACTAGAGTGCCCACAAAAGCCTTTACAGCAGAGTAGCCAAAGAGAATGGCTGCATGAATGTAGAGAGCTTCAGAGCCCTCCTGGGGAGTATGACTGATTCTTAAACCCCCAGGTTGATTTCTAAACTGATGTTTTCAAGACACAGGTAGAAGTGGTTGATATCCCTTGACAACAAAGGGTGGTGAAAATCTTTGCTTTAGTTTCATTGGTTTAGGAAGAAAATGCTCTTAGAACAGAAAATGATATCAAAATAATGAGAGCAGGAAAAAGTAAAATTCACTGTTTAAAAATAGTTACAGCAAAATGTAGGGATTTGCTTTTTACTTTCCTCAAACAATTTTCCAGGTTATGCAGACAGAACCATTTCAATCATTTATCTGACTGGGAGGTCAATGTTCCTTTGAATAACAAATGGGTGCTGTGAACCTTTATTTCTGTCCCCTTGGACCCAGCTGCCTAAACACTGCAAGAAGTATGCACGCAGGACAAATACAGCCTTGGCTGGGACACGGGAAAGTAGGATACACACTCCCAACCAAATGTTTCTTCAGAGAAAGCCATGTGAAAGCACAAACACACGTAGGAAGGCGCAAGTTCTGGACGCAGAACTGCATGTCACACTTGCAAAGTTGCTTAAGCTCCTCTTTTTGTCAAGCCTAGCAATTACCTGGGCTTCTCCATGGCTTTTTTACCTTTGTCATTTAGCAGAGCAAGTAACATACTATCATAGGAGATATCCAACTCCTATCAGAGGTGGCATGGCCATAGGTTGCTGCTTCTGATTTGGGGCTGCCAGGGCATCTACAAGGAGCATCTTGCTGATGCAGGTCCAGGTTGTGGTGTTGGTGAAAAATGTGGGTTTTTTTAGTTGAAGCAAAAAGAAACCAGGTAAAATGTTCCAGTATTAATGTCAAAATCTTTATTATCATTAAATATGTGGGTTCTAGTTTTGGTGAATAAGCTAACATACAGTTTTGTCAGTGGAAGTTTTCCAGTGAGAAAAAGGTAGAGATGCTTTAGGTAGCAACAGAGCAAAGCTGAATTTTAGGTACTGCACAGAGATCATATGGACCCAAAACGGTCAGTTTTTTTAACACTTGAATTTGAGATTCTGCCCTAGATTAAATGATCTGCACTTGGGGGTGGGTGAAGCACTTAATGTTCTCTTAGGCAGAAAATATGCAGAATTTGTGTATGTGTTTTACCATAATTGAAAGAAATGCCAAACATCAAAGCACTACTGTGGCCCGTGGAGGATCACACTTGGGAGTGTTGTTCTAATTACAAAAAAACAGCAGAACATGAAGTTCTAGTATGTGAAGCACTGTAGTATGTCATGATAATTTGCACAGAGTGATGGTACACCTTAAGACTGGCTGGAGGGAAAGGTGGATGCTAGAGAGGCACTGTAAGAAGTGTTCTTCTGTGAGTTGTCAGCAGCAGAGCTAACAGCAATGAATTCGGATACCAGAGGTGTGTTACTCCTTAAACTCACCCAAATCAGAGCTATCTGACAGATTTCATGCATAGGACATGGACGGGTAGAACTTAATGATCTGAGGTGAAAAGTCAATTGATAACAAGGAAATTTCTTGGCTCTAGGGTATGGTTCAGGTGCAAAAAGTTCCCTCAGAACAGTGCTATGGCTCGGTCCGTGCTTCCTGGCATGCTCTCCAAATTTTACCTTGGTAAAAACCAGCATCAGCTTGTTGGAGTTCTGAGAACTGTATTCCAACTGACCTAAAAGGGAAACAGGCTGATCTTGGCAACAAATGAACTTAGGATTGATGATAGTGTGAACTGAAGAGTATGACTTGAAGGTGGAATGAATGACTACCAATGAAGTCTGCCCCTCCTTCCTGTGGGATGAAACTGTATCAGGTGGGGTTTGAGTGGTGCAGTATTTTGAATTCCTCATCTGATAGGGGATGATTTGCCTGGCTACCATTATATTATGTGCAATGCTTGCTGTTATAAAAGCAAATGTAATACTCTACCTCCATGCTCTGTGTTTTTGCAAGTAAAGACAAAGATACAATTAATCTTTTACATTTTCAGTCATTAATGTCATAGGTCCCATTTAAAAAAAAAAAAAAACAACTTTATAATGAAAGAAGCTTTTCACAAGCTGCTGCATTAGTATTATTTTGCTTTTCACAGGCTCTCAAAATAGCTGGGGTTGAAAGGGGCATCTGAAGATCATCTAGTCCAGTGCCCTGCTTAAGCAGGTTCACGTAGAGCAGGCTGCACAGGATTATATCCATGTGGGTTTTGAGTATCTCCAGAGAAGGAGTCTCCACAACCTCTCTGGGTAGCCTGTTCCAGTTCTCTGTTGCCCTCAAAGTAAAGATGTTTTTCCTCATATTCAGATGGAATTCCCTGTGTTTCAGTTTATACGCATTGCCCCTTATGCTGTTGCTGGGCATCACTGAAAAAGAGTCTGGTCCTATCTTCTTGACACTTGCCCTTAAGATATTTGTATGCATTGATAAAATCCTCAATCAATTTTCTCTGCTTCCGGCTAAACAGGCCTAGCTCTTCCAGCCTTTCCTCATAAGAGGGATTCTCCAGTCCCCTAATCATCTTCATAGCCCTCTGCTGGATCCTCTCCAGTAGCTCCTTGTCTTTCTTGAACTAGGGAGCCGAGAGCCAGACACAGGACTCCAGATGTGGCCTCAACAGAGGAAAGCAGAGGGAAAAGATCACCTCTCTCAATCTGCTGGCCTTACGCTTCCTGATGCACCCTGGGATACCATTTGCCTTCTTAGTTGCAAGGGCACATAGCTGGCTCATTTGATGCCGTCTTGCTCATCTAGCTTAGTATCTGGTTTGGAGATAACGTTCCTTAGAGTGTAAGTATAACTATTTCATTTTTAAAAGGAAAAAGTTTAAAGAACAAGGGAGAAACCCTTCATTCATTTTACTGACAGTTTCCACTTAAACCTGACAAATCTATTTGTACCCTGTGTGATAGAGGGTGGATTCCTTGGATCTCAGCTGGAATATAGTGCATCAATGAATGAGCCTGTAGATCAGTAGTTTAGGAGAGGGTTTTTTTCTGTACAAATCTAAAGCCCTCTGAAGCCCTTTAAATTTGTGTACCAAGAAAATGTTTTTGTCATTTTGTGCACAGAAAGAAGCTAGAAACTGTTAGTCAACTGCATGCCCTGACAGCTACGAATACAGATAGTGCAAAGTCATGCTGGAAATCTCTATATAAGCTTTTTTTGTGGGCACTTAACTAATCTGAATGATACTGCTTGCAGTAAATCAGGAAGAAAATGTAAGTGAATCACAAAAATTTGTAGGTCAAGGGCTGACTGCCAGGCCAAGTACAGATTACACAACTATTTCCTCTGGAAAGTTTGCTCAGACAAGAGTGTTGGGCTGAATTATTTGCTGCTAGATAAGGTACAGAAGAAGAAACAGTAACATTGGTATATATACCATGGGGTGTGTTTGTTGTGATATCTGCAAAAAAGAAGCCCCCAGATTGATGAATTCAATCATCTTGTTGTACAAACAAATAAAGGACAGTGGATTGTTGCTGTACATGCACGTTTTCCTCCAAAGAATCGTATTGTGTGCAAAATAGATGCTAGAGCTTATGGGTTTTGGAAAGACATCCTGACTTTATTTGCAGAGGTAACAGAGATTCTAGTTTTCCAAATTCTAGGGGGAAATGGAGAGGATCTCCTCCTTGTACAGAGAGGACAACTTTATTTCTACAGGTTTGCACACACAGGTAATACTCCTGATTTTACTGCTTATATAGCCAGCCAAACCGTTGTATGGTTTCCTCTTGTATCAATGGTATGAGCAAGTATGGACTTTAACATCTGTGTTCTTTAAAAAAGTGGTTACACACCAGTCTTAAATCATCTAACCAAATAAATGTTGTAGTTTCCCTGAAAGCTTAATTTTTTTGCTTCACCAACATGGATACATTTGTTACTTGCCCATGAATATCTGAATAATGCATATAAAAGCCTTCTGCCAAAAAAATGAGTGTGAGTTCCTTAAAAGCTCTATGCAAAAAAAGGCCCAGGCAACTTGAAAGAGACCTAAAAAAACCCATTCCTCAGCCTGATAAGTACCAGGTCAGATCTTCAGAGGGAACAGTGTTGGTTTAAATTCAAAATGAAACAATGGCTTCATATGTATTAAAACAACTTACTCTGGTGGACTTAAAATATATTATGAAGTATCCTGCTTTGATGTGGGTCAGAAGAGGATAGAATTCCTTTTCATGAACTGTTTTTATCTTTTATATCACATGATTGAAAGTATGCATCTGAACTTGGTATCAGCAGTCCTGATTCCCTGGAACTACTAGCCTCAGAGATGAAAATATGTTTCACTTAAGGCTTGAACTGAACACTTTGGCACAACTTCATTTCATTTGTTAAGGGCACTTTAAATTTAGCAACCTTAACTGATTATTCCACTGCATTGAGTAAGATACCAATATTCTTATCCAGGGTGGTTTTTAAGTTTTACAGGAAGTAGTCTGTCTCCTTTTACTGCTACTGTGCAACAGGTTTGTAAGACTTCATCTCACTGAAGAAAAAAACCAGAATTTTGACACCCACTGTATCTCTTATATAATAATAAAACGAAAATAAAACCACAAACTGTCCCAAGTAGGAAGAAAGTAATCACATTTTCTTGTCCTTTTGTAGTCAAAAAGATCACTGCCTTCATAGAAAGCATGCAGTGCTATTCTATCATTTTTATTCCCATTTGCAATTATAACAAGCTGTTTTTCTTTTAAATACAGAGGAAAACCCCAGTTCTGCAACAGGAAGTATTGGTTTTATAAAGTCTCAGGTTTTAATTTACACTAAAGGTTAAAAAGGAAGATATTTATTCCAGGCAGGACTTCTGCCGTGCATGGCTCCTGTAAGCCTGCTTTTGCTGTAGTTACGTAGCCAGCTGAGCATTACTAAGAGGAAGATCACTACCTCATTCATTCACAAGCTGGGACGGGAAATATTCTGCTGATTCATGCTTATAACTATTTTCTTTGCTCCGCCTCCATTCATTTCAGCTCCTCCTCTCCTCTCTTACTGCTGGTAGCTTACTATATTTAAACAGCTGCCTTAGAGCAGAGACAGGATTTGAGGCTTGTAGTTTGGTTGGCTTTCCTGACTGTACAGGCATTTTCCTAAAGATCCCAATTCTTCTCATCAGACCTACTGCTAAAGGTAAGGTGGCTGTAAGTAAATGTAGAGAGCTCTGTCTGGCATACTGTAACATTGCTTTTCTGAATATCGCAGGGGTGTTTTTAGGAAGGTATTATTGTGAAGTTGAATTTTTTCCACATACTTTAATTGTGTTTGTGGGGTAACTAGCCTGGCATATAAGATGCAAGGGGTGGGGAGCAGGGAAATTTCTGAAACTTGTAAGAAAATATAAAATGTAAAATCTATTGAAATTTTGTCTCTTTATTAAAAAAAATAATTGAATTTTAGAAACTGCTGGTGAAATGAATGGGTTGATGAAGAAATGAAGCTGGAGAAAACTGTTGCCTTTCTCTTAGAATTGTTCCTGTTTAAACCTGACTGTCATAGTAGCTCTTTCAGTCTCTTCTATTATTTATATACTGAATGCCCTGCTCTCTTGAACTCTCCCCACATACAGGTCACATTTGGTGGTCCTTACTTGAGCAAAAGTTTCTTTGATGTCCTAGGGAGAACTGCTTGCATGTGACTGTTGTAACTTGGCTTTTTATTTCTGCTGAAGATCACTTAATGTCATTGTCCCGCTAAATGCATCTTTGCTTTTTCTTTTCCTGCTTAAAATCTGCTTCAGTTGCACAGCCTGGAGCTACTAGGGGCCACACTGACTGACTTTGTGAGTTATAGTCCCTCTGGGCTTAGGGCTGTGTTAAGAAGGTATGGAGAACTTGGCCCAGAATGAGCTGGGTACTGTACCAAGGCAGAACTACAAGCCAGTATCCCATAGACACTGAAATGCTTTGTAATCAGCAAGGAGATAATTGTTAAACTTGCAGTATGCTCCTAAATGAAGAGGAGGAAAAATACACCCATTTAAACTGGGAAGCCTAAAGCGGGAGTCCAACCTAAGATGAATGTCACTAAGTTGACTGTGAATGCCCAGCAGCCTACACTACATAAAAGCAGGGTGAAAAGAGCAGTCTTGTGTTTCTTGCTAGCTCAGGTTTTCTCTTGGTGGTAATTAGTTCTGTGTAGATTTGAAATGAACTTTAATGTCCTCTGTGCTTTCCAGTAACCTCTGCAAGAACAGGCTTTCATCTGCTGTACTGCATTAGTTGTACAGGTATTGAGTTGCATGTGGTCCCTTGATTCTAAGATTAGGAAAAATAAGAAAGTCCACCTTTACTTCAAATGGCAATAAAAGTGGACATTCGGTCTGAAACTCAAATACTCTGAGCTTAGTTTTCCCTCTGGAAGTCAAACATTTAGCCTACGAGGTGGGAATAGCTACAAACAGGTTCATCATCCAGTTTACTTTCTACTTAAAAGAGAAGCATTATCCACCATCTCTATGAATTTGGGAGATGGTAGCTATAGGTTGTTGAAGAGACTTTTCCTGTGTGTAGGGACATGCCAGAATAAACAGAAACATCTCTGACGGTTGATCTTGTGTAGGTAGAATTGTCCAGTGTCAAAACATGAGGAAACAAAGCATGTAGCACAAAAATGGTCATTTTGGAACCCAGGTCCTGACTAAAACCATGGCTAAAAATGTTCATATATGTGTATGGATCAAGTAATTTCACAGACTAACAATTGTGCTCCTTTAGCCATTAAAGTTCAGTTTAATTCAAGCAAATGCTCCTTCTTCATGCTTCAGAAGATACAGAAAGGAGGAGGAGAAGGAGGAGGGTGAAATGAGGATGTTATCATTGAGCTAGAGGCTGCGGGGCTTGCTCTCTATCAGGGTGGGATAGGGTGGCATAGTGCAATAATGGCAAGGAGCCAAGGCAACCTTTCCTCTAAACCAAACAGGACTGCCAGGCTGACTTCTATTGTCTTGTGCCTTTTTGTCCCCTTCAGGCTCACCCAGAAAAAGGCTGGCACACAACAACATGACTTGCACCCAAGTTTTACAAACGGGTTTGCAGGCTTGTTACTTATATGCTGGCCTTGCTGCTCTCCTGGAATACATGCTGTATTGGGTTGGTTCACCAGTCCTTGCTTCCAGCAAAAATCTCATGGATGTTGCTGGGTTACCACTGTCTACAGAGTGCATACAGTTTTTCCATGCATGCTGCTGCAGAGTGCTATGAAGCAGAAACCTGGAAGATTGCTTCTAGAGATTTTGCTTCCCACTTCCAGACTCCCGATAGTTTCACAGAAATAAGATGTGCACTCTCTGTTAGGAAATATTAATAAGAACTTGTCTTCTTGTGTAGTACAGCCATGGAGAGGGATTTGTTACCATGGAGAAGAAATTGCTACCCTTCGGATAGGTACTCTGGTTTAGCTGGTTTGAGGGGAATACCTTACTGGTCACCCCGGTGTCTTGTTCCTTTGGTGTCTCTGGCCATCCCAGGTGTGAGGGCTGAGCTCTACCAATTGTAACTCTGGAGCTTTGGGGTAGGGAATTATTTGGGGGTAAATTTACACATCAATCTGCTGAAGGCGGTGCAGGTTTTGGTTCATGTGGCAGAACCTACCCAAAAGGCTGGGAAAATACTTGAACAGTTAAACTGTGCTCCTGCATCTACCAGGGTTGGATTAAATATGCTGTAAAGGGATGGTGCATGCCTCAGTATGGGCACAACACACTGGAGTGTTCATCTTCTGTAGTGCATGCACCTGCTTTAGAGTCTAAGGTAATTTAGGTTACCTTGGGAACCTAAGTTTTCTTGAAATCCAACTCTCTTCAAAGCCAGATGCTTGAAATGACTTGAATTTGAAAGCACTATTATGTTTTTAAGTGGTTCTTGCCCTGTCAGGCAAAGTGTATGAGTCTTAGACTAATGCTAAGTGCAATAGGCTACCAGTAAGTGTTACTAAACTGTGATCCAAAACTTTGAACAAAGCTACTAGTTTTAAATTTAGCTTGTAAGCCTTATTTTGTGCCTCTTTACCTGGATGAAGCCAGTCCTCATGGGGTCTAGCCCAGCAATGGCTGTATGTTGGCGTATATTACAATTGTCACATCCTTGCAGGCAAATCCACTTGTAAGACTCCTCCTGAAGCCGGGGATTCTGCATGTCCCGAACTGACCTGTGGATTCCTGTGTGCTCATTCAGCCACCAGGGTCTTACCACAGTACTGTAGTTGCTGGTCATGTAAATGTCAGGCTTAAAGTGAAACATTACCCTTGTAAGATGACATCTGCTGCAATACCTGTGTCAAAGGCAGTGATGTGCCAGATCTTATGGAAGTGTGCAGCGTGCTTGCCAAAGATCTTCCTGCAGTGAAAAGGGTGTGGAAAGCATGCTGTACTGAACAAAGTCAAACCATTCAGTCGCTTTATTTTTTTTACTTAACTTTCCAAAATGAGAATAATGTCTTTATAGAAGACTCTATTCTCTGTAGAATAACCTAAAAGCTTATGCTGGATTTCAAAAATCTCATGTTTATTCTGGTAAAAATAATTTTAAACTTCTCTGGATTAGTGATGGTATAGTTGAATTCCCTGGAAAAATAGAGTCATTATTTGACATGGTGGGATTCCTGCAGGAATGACAAAATAACTTTGATTTTTTTTTATTAAATTCATTAAATATCTAAAATTATTATATTAGTTTTGTAGACTACACTCTAATGACACCTTAGTCTCCAAGATAGTTATGATGTATAATTTGTCTAAAGACTTGTTGTTATTTACTTATTCAAACCAAGAACTCTATTTTCTGGAAAACTAGCAAAGAAAGTTCAGGAACTAAACTAGCACTTCTCAAAAAACTCCATAGAGATGGAATGGTACAGATTTGAAAATGCAGCGAGATTTCCAGCCTTTGGGCAGCAGCCTTGAGTAAATGCACAAGTTGATTTAAAAAGTACGAGCTGTTCATGATAATTATGACCATTTTCTACCCAGTATGGGAAAAAATAAAGTTTTCATTAACAAGCTGCAACACTTCAGTTACTGTAGGCAGAAGGTTTCCAAAGTTGCCAGCTCTTCTGGAGGGACTGGAATTCGTATGTGGAAGCGAAAGATAAGAGTTCTCTCCTTTTTTTTTTTTTTTTGGTGATATATAATCAGGGAATCATCCTTCAGTTTAGGGGGCAGAAGGAGAAAAAGATAAGGAGGCCTGTGCTGTGTGTGGAAGTGTAATGTGGTTGTCTGTAATGCAAGGATAATACTTTGGATCCACCTGGGTTTGTGGGCTGTAGAAAGTTGTGGGGTTTTTTAGTCAAAAAAAAAACCCAAATAATTAAAAGCTTATTTGTTTTAACAGGTAGACTTCAGGACCTAAATGCTTCCAGACAGAAAGATGTATGCATTATTGACCAGACCCCAAAATAAGAGTGGGCTCGAGCCACTGCCTGTTGTGATCGTAGGTAAGCTTTCTCTTGCCAGCATTACTGTGTTCTCTTATGCTTCTGTTGCTTTGGACTAGTGGTCTTCAGCTTTTGTTCCAAGTGTACTTATTCAAACCAGAAATGCCTGACCACTGTTTCTGCATCCTTTCCCTAACAGCCAAACTTCCTCTAGTACTGAAAGAAAGACCACTAATAGTTGTGGGAAGTAGGGGACCAGGTAGTTGACACACTAAAACACACACCTCTCTTTAAACAATAAAATTGGCAACCTTTTGGGCATCAGTTCAGCTGAGCCTGTTTTTTCTCATATTTAGAAGGGTTTGAGACCTTTTACTACAAATAGTTGATCAACTTGCTATGAAGTAATGACCCATAGTGCTTGGACTGGAGATGGGTTTGTTTGATTATTTCTTCCCCACTGTGTGTGTAGGAAGTGTTACAGATGCTGTTAAAGTTTCTTGAAAATTTTCAGAGTTCTTTTAAAATGCAAGTCAGCTACACCGATTTTGCACAGATTTAATAGAATGGTAAAAATCTGTGGGTTTTCTACCAGTTTAGAAAGCGGATTATGTGGTAACCGTCTTGTTTCCTTTGCAAGAGGGGAGCTTTGTAATGTGAGGTGAATGAGCAAAGCAGAATAAGTGATGTCAGTGCCTTCCCCTCTGTGACTGATTGTAATCTGTGCTCCAGTGCAGGTGTTGGACCCTGTTTATCTAAGCATGCATTTAAATGCCATGTAGGGCTGAGTTCCTTCCTTATCTGTCACCTAATTTATAGTACCCAAGAGATGTAGCCCAAAGTTAGAGCGCCACATAAATCACGCTTAATTATCACTAACAGCAAGTTTGACAAGATTTCTACTACCAGCAGGTTCTAGTCTGAGAGTGACTTTGTACTGCCCAGTTGTACAAGCCTTTAGGTGGGAGAGAGGCTATTTTGGTACATCCCTAGGGCTATCCAGTGATCTGGTGTGGAAATCTCACTAAAGCCACAGAAGCACTGGTGTGCAGATATGCACTCTGAGGAGGCTGTTGGACTGATGCAGCTCAGCTGTTTCACTGCAGCTGGACATTGCACGCAGGTTCAGGCCCTGCTTCCCCAAGCCCTGCTCCAGGAAGCCTGTGGTGTCCCTCTGCTGTGCTGGCAGCCTCATGAAAGCAGTTGCTTTCTCGAATAATTTGAGCCCTAGAGGCAGCTGTACATGTGACTGTCCATATCAAACAGATGTGATTCACAGCAAGTCCTCCCATGTACTGCTGAGTGGTGTGCACTCAGATAATTCGGTTTAGTTTAGGTACTTTCTTGTACTTCCTAAAGCAAAGTAGTAACCTGAAAAATGTTATATTTTACTACACCTGTAGTTCAGTTTGTTTTTGATTTCTGTTGGTTTTGGATAACTTTTCTACAAGTGGAATATTCCAAACACTGACCTGCAGCTGCTGGTTTTTGCTCAGACTTTGGCCCCAGCTATGAGGCATACTGCCCTGCACATAACTCAGCTTGCTGTAAAGCTTTACAGCCTGAGCCTCCCTCTATCTCAAATCCACAAGCAGCAAGCAGCCTTTGCCCCAGTCACTCACACAAGCAGCATGGGCATTGTGTCAACGCAGGCTGCTGTGTCACTTCAGCTCTCCTCCCCTACATCGTCACTGCATTATGTAATGGTGGTTAGTCACATACTGGTGAGCAGCAAAGGCTGAGGAGCCAGAGAGGCTGACACCTAGTTATGCAGACACTGTAAAATATTAAACATGCTGGAGAACAGCCATGGGAAAACTTTCCATGTGCTACTCTCACTAGCCTTTGGAGTCACATAGATCAAGTTTTTTCCACTGGCTGCTGGGTGGTCAGCGGGAGGAATTCAGCTGTCCAGCAATCTGTTCAAAGCGCTATATTCTGGGTAGTTGTCTTGGCATGGCAGAGTGACTTTTTTCCTTAACACACTGCCTGCAGTACAATGGTGGGGCTGATTCCCATTTGAAAGTGTCCCCAAGATCTGTTAGTCAAAACTCTGACTGCCAGAAACCCCTTATTTGATGGGATTTGTCACTTCAATAGTAACTCTCGTTTCTGGATTTACTCTGTATCCTGTGCACCATGAACTACTCTTCACGGGTGTGAAATGTGAATCCAGGAGAGCTGAGGTCCCCAGTCTGTATGGGACCAGTTTCTAAACCTTTAAAGTAATGAGCAAAATCTCAATTCATCAGCATCCTAGAGACTTCAAGCTCCAGATGAGGTTAACTTCTGGCTTGTTTAACCCAATGTCTTTTCAGCAAGTTCTGAAGATCTTGCAGCGCAAATAGATGCAACTGAGGAGGAGAAGGGGACATAAGGGTAAAATGACTTCCCCGACTCCACCCAATAGGTTAGTGTCAACCTGGAATAGAAAGTCCCCTGTATCCATAGCAATATTGTGTCCTTTGAATTGATCGGGATATTAGAGCAGCCCATTGAGAAGCATTTCTGTCTTCAGGAGTATAAATTTTTCTCCACTGTCTTTTTAGGGAATGGACCTTCAGGAATCTGTCTCTCATACTTGCTGTCAGGCTACACCCCTTACTTCAAAAGAGACTCTCTTCATCCTCATCCCATTCTTCAGAAGAAACTGGAAGAGGCACGAGATATCTCCGTTTTGGACCAGGTTTGTGTCAAGACAAACAGTATAACGACACAGTAAAGTACACAAACAGAATGAGCCTTAAGCAATGCATGTTTAGTTGTCCAGATTTCCCTTGTATGAAATGCCAGCATTGCTGCTAAGATCCTTGTGGTGGTCCTCAGGATCTGTGTGCCAGTATATAAGCTTCACAGAAGACCAGGACCACTGACTGGAAGCACTGGAGTAACAAGCAGTCTGCTACCTGGCAGGACATGTGTCTTGAGCATCCCTTCTGCCTCTCTTTAGGATTTGGAGTATCTGTCTGAAGGCTTGGAGGGACGATCCCACAGCCCTGTGGCTCTTCTGTTTGACACTCTTCAGCGTCCAGACACAGACTTTGGTGGAACAGCAGAATCTGTCCTCACTTGGTGGCATGAGACTGGCAGAGCCATCCCCCATGTGGTCCTTGGCAGAAATGCTCCTGGAGGTGCCTGGCATGTACGTGAATTGAAGCCTTAGGTCTACATGTTGTAAGATAGACAAATGTGTTGACTGAGAGGCAAAAGCTCCTTTAAAATGCCAGTCAGCCACATCTGATTTTATGTATATAGACAAACAAAAGTTTAAAAGGAAAAAAGCATGAAATGCATTTCTATTTCCAGTCTTGTATTCTTTTTGGAGAATACAGATGGCTTCATGCATGACAGCAGATCAGGGGAAATAACTGATTTCATTACCTGTGCCATATTGAAACATGACAAAATTGCATTTCACTTCTTATATTAAGTAACTGAAAGTCATTTTACTCTGTTTTTTGTTTCAGTCTATTGAAGGCTCTATGGTCACCCTGAGCAGAGGGGAATGGATGGGGCTCCCAGATCTCCCATTCAAAGACTGGCTAAAGCAAAAGAAAAGGTAAGATACCTATGGTGTGATTATTTGCAAACATCCAGAGGTTTAGGTATGTAGAGTGGAGAGGACTTCTTGAATGTAGCTACTTAGCTATTATGGGTCGTTCTATTGAGAGAAAGGACACCTTCCCACACCCCAGTAAAAGCCCACTCTAAATTCAGGGATTCAGGTAAAGTTGCGGTGCTGCTTGAAATGTGTCCTTCTTAGCAAACACTAGGGAGGTGGATCACAGTAACCATGGGTTCTGAATAAAGCTTGGAAAAGCCATGGTCATCCAACTTCTGTATCTACTGCTGCTGTCCCAAACGACAAGTATAATCAGCTCAGCTACTGTGCAGGCTGAGATGCTTCTGCTCTTGATGTGTAACAGTCTTCAAAAGTCCAAGAGTTAAAAATGGAATCAAAGCAAGATGTGAGAGGAAGACACAAATGAGCAACCATGTTTTTAGGGATGAGATTCATCCTAGAGGAAGCTGCCTCTATTTAGCATCTTGTTGACCTCCATGCTAGCTCAATGTACCAGTGATAACTTTACTGAAGTTAAGGAAACTAGATAAGTCTTTTCTGGTACTGCAAGGATAGATGGCTTTAGGATACATTCAGTGGGAGAGGGGAGAAATTCCAGTCTCTTACTTAACTGCTGCTTGACCTTCATTTGTGTTATATTACAGAGGTCTCAGAAATAATAGAGCCACAGCAGAAGACATTGCTCAATATTACGAACACTATGTGGTGAAGAAAGGGCTGCAGAAGAATTTCAGATGCAGTACTGTTGTGACCTCTGTGAGGAAAGTGAGTGCAGATAGCATCTCCAACCACACACAAGAAGATCAGAAACAGAATAGTGATGACTCACTCTGGAACTTCAATGAGAAAAGCACAGAGGTCTTTCAGGTGGATGGCTTTTTCAAAACTATAAAAGGTGGTAAAGAACCCTTCTCCATCTATGCAGAGAATGTGGTCTTAGCTACAGGAACATATGATAGTCCTACTTGGCTTGGGATCAAGGGAGAGAACCTTTCCTATGTCCATCACCAGCTGTCTGCCCTAGAGGAAGCAGTGAAAAATAACAGCATTGGCATCATGTCAGATCCAGTCTTGATTGTAGGTGCTGGTCTGACAGCTGCTGATGCGATTCTCTTTGCTCACCATTGCAATATTCCAGTAATCCATGTTTTCCGGAGAAAAGTCAGTGATCCAGGTCTTATTTTTAACCAGCTCCCCAAAATGTTGTACCCTGAATACCACAAAGTTCATCAAATGATGAAAGAACAGTCAGCTCCTTGTGCAGGGCCCTATGAATGTTATGTTAGCCTTCCTGAACATCATGTGCTATCCTTTGGCAAGGACAAGAAATGTATTTTTCAAGATAAGAATGGCCACCAGAAAGTTTATAAAATTTCTATGGCTCTTGTTTTGACTGGCTCAAACCCCAACCTCTCCTTTCTGCCAAATAATGGCATTGACTTGGCAGTAAACAGCAGCCAACCAGTCAGTCCAAAGAGGAATCCCATAGATGTTGATCCATTCACCTATGAGTCCACCCGGGAGAAAGGACTTTATGCTCTAGGACCTTTAGCTGGGGATAACTTTGTACGTTTTGTACAAGGAGGGGCTCTGGCTGTTGCCAGCTCTCTGTTAAAGAAAGCAAACAAAAATCCCCCCTAACAAATAACATCCCTATGCTAACTGTGTCTGAATGGGTTACTGCTGTTTTCTTGAAGAAGCAACTCATGTGATTTGCACAATCCCCAAATGTAAAGCCCACTCCGGGTATCCTCCGAGGTTCTGCAGAAAGTTACTAAGTTCTTGCTGAGCTATTTGAGAAAATTAAGTTACCAAATAGAGTGGGTTTCACGCATGGTAGTGTCTTCAACCCCTGGGGATTCAGCTCCTTGCATGCATAGCTGCGCGTAAAGGCTGCAGGGGCTTTGGATCTTGTGCCTGGAAAAGTAGAGGGCAAGACAGTGATTGCTTTGCTTTGTAACACTTTCCAGATTACTGACAATTGAATTGGGGAACAATCAATGTTTATTATTTCCAGGCAGCAGGTTGACAATCCTGTGTGTGTCAGTGTCATACAGTGTTTTTTCAATAAATGAAGTAAGCTGTTGTGGTTTTATTTGCCCCTGTGCCTTGGCTGTATGGTCTTATTAGACCAGAAATGACTGACAGATTCTTCAGGTACCTCTCTGGCATGTGAAGTGGTACTCTGCAAATCAAAACTGACATCAAATAGCCAAACTGTACTGTATCACTGACTGCAGCAGCAAGCAATATGTAGTATCTTTTTAATCAAGAGATTCCTATGATGATGTTTTTTCCTTCTTGAGAAGAAATGGTATTGATTTATAAACACTTCGTTTACCATCTTGCAGCTTCTACATTCCAAATCCTAAAACTGCAACAGGCAAATTCTTGGCAGCTGCTGTAGAAGACAGCAGAACTAAAGGGTGCTACTACTCTGTCCTGTAACCACCCAGGTACTGTATGGGGCTTCTGCTGCACAGTATTTCAGAAAGATGCAATTTTTTGTATACTGTGTGAAATTCTAACATGATTAAAAAAAATAATTATTTGTGTAAAGGGGAAATAGGCACAGTCACTTTTTTATAGTTTTATGCTGTATATAGCAAACTAGTTTTCTAAAAGATTTTTATTGGCAAAATATTTTATTACAGGCTTTCACTCAGCATTTTGAATGAGCTTGGGTAGGAGGCAATGATGCTTTATGTTGCAAACAGGATTCTCAACAGACCAACAGGGCCTCCATACCTCTCACAGGAAAAAAAAATTGTCTCAGAGCTAATCTTATTTGACATAAAGACAGACTTTGCTCCCTGTGCTGCACTGAAACTCACTGACATGACAGGATACTTCTGAGCCTCTGAAAAGCTCAGTATGTGGAGACAGTGGCAGTTTGTAAATGAATCAGCCTGAAGCTGATGTGAAAGTAGCTTATCTGCGGTGTTGCTGTATCATACTTGAGTAATTTTGCTACTGACTATTCTTGTATGAATTTTTTCAATAAAAGGATTCCAGACTTAGTCTCTGTGTAGTTTTCAGTTCTGATTTTGAATCTCTGACCCAGAGAAGATCTGATGAACTTTTCATCAGCTTCCTGGCAAGCACCAGGGTGTGCCCTGTGCTTGCCAAATCCTACGTCTTTCAGCTCCCTAGGAAAGATGAACTGATACTCTGTTCACCCTGCCTTATGCTCTTCTTAGGAGATTAGGTCCCAAGTAATGCAAGATTGTGTTGTTCCTCTCCTGCTCTTGGCCTTGCTAGAAGAAAAAAAAAATCAGTGATCAATGTTCACCTTTCTAAAAATGCCTAGGTCTCAAAATCCTGCATCAAAAACAGAGGGAAGAACAAACACTAAAGGGCATCTTAAAAAAAAGGAAGGAGCATCAGAGTGTTTCTGGAATAAGGGCATAGGACTGGTGTCAAGTGAAACTCTGCTCTTACCATCTCTGAGGTCAAAGTTGCAGTGTTTGTGCTGATCATTCCTGTATTCCACATTGTATTATGCTGATTTAATTTGGCCTGTAGTGGGGAGCTCCTAACCAGCACAACAGCCTGTGTCAGTGGAGCTTGGGTGGCTGTGTTTTAAATTTCAAGCTTTCTTGACCAAGAGGGATGAGGTGATTATAGGACTGGAAAAGGAAGCGGTTTTTCAAAACCAATGCTTAGGAAATATCCTACATTCTGCCCCGGAGGAATATCGAAGCAGAGGATCTCAAGAGCAGAGGTGGGGGCTTACTCAGCACGTCCTTGGGGCAAGGCTGTGCAGTGCTAATCCATATTGCCGTTCTGTGTCCAGGGAGGGAAATATGAATTATTGTTCCAAAATAATCATCTGTGAGAGTCAACAGATATCAGCTTTGTTACGTGTGGAATTCACCCCTGCGTTACAGCCTTGACCTAAAGCATGTGATAGGACCAGAAAAAGGTCTCCTTATGGAGTTTTGGATGTGCGCATCATGTTCCATCTGTGGAGATGCTAAATACTTTCCCCACTGTTTGTATCGCTGCACGTGAGAGCCAGTTGGGAGGTTACTTTGGTGGGTTACTGGCTATTTAAAATTGAAGACCACTCTACTTTATTTCTTTGTCTCCTGCAAGTCCTTTGGTGTCCTCTTCATGCTGCCCAATGGGTACCTTCGGCAGCCGGCAGCCATGGTGACCACAGTAGGTCAGTCTAGGAAGCCCCAAGCAACTTCCATGCTCTGCTAAATTCACGTGGAACGGTTTGGTTTTTTCAATCAGATCTCTGGCTGCTGCTAAGAGATGATGTTCATCATTCCACAACAAGGGCTCCATGTCAGGCACTTATTTTCTGTTCTTAAGAGCTCCTCAGCCTCCTTTGGTTTCCTCCCTGGATTGATTAGTCCCCAGTTTGTGTTTTTGCAGAACAAGTTCCTGAGTCTTGCTGGTGCTTGTCAAGAGCAGTGGAAAAATTATGAACCTATAACAGAAACAATGATTTGAAGTTTACCAACAACACGAAAAAAAAAAAAAAAGAAAATCAAAAAAGGAGAAAGAAAGACTTGTGGTTTTTTGCTTTTATTGTGCTGGTGAGTCCTTGTAGTCAGGGCTGATGTGTTTTAAATAAATACACTTGTGGGTGCGGCAGAACTGTCTGTGCAAGCCTAAACTCAGGTGCCTTTGGTTATGCAATTAATTTACAAACGTACTGCTTCTACTTTTCACTTTGGTGACGGACTTCTGAGATGTCAGAGCATGTTCATTGTGAGCTTTTGCTTCTTAAAATAAGGGTACCTTCTTAAAAAAATCACATTTTTCGCATACCATCTGGATTGAAATTTTTTATGTTAAATAATCTTGGGAACCCCTTTGGCCTGCTCGCTTTCTTTGGCAATATTTCTGTCTATGAGCACAGGACTAAATCCAGCTACATCTTCACAGAATCACAGAATGGTTTAGGTTGGAAGGGACCTCAAAGCTCACCCAGTTCCAATTCCTGCCATGAGCAGGAACACCTTCCACTAGCCCAGGTTGCTCCAAGCCCCGTTCAACCTGGCCTGGAACACTGCCGGGGATGGGGCAACCACAGCTTTTCTGGGCAACCTGCGCCAGTGCCTCAGCACCCTCACAGGGAAGAACTTCTTCCTAATGTCTAATCTAAATCTCCTCTCTGTCAGTTTAAAGCCATTCTTACTTGTCTTGTCAACGACCACTATTTACAAGGTCTGCAAAGCATTATGATACATTGCCAATCTGAAGACTGCCTAAGTCTCAGCTTTGTAAGGACCATTAGGGAGCTGTCAGATTGTTGCAGATCGTGGTGGCTTGAATCAACCTGCTTTATTTGTGAAATACAGATATTTGTGGGCAGGCCAGCAGCCAGTGCACCACTGCTGAGAACTCCTGAGGCTGTGCTAAACTGCTTGTAATTGAGGAGCACTTGAGGGATGGCTTCTAGCAGAAGGGATTTCAAGCTGGAACCAAGCCTGGAGGCTCCAGGGAAAACCATCTGAATTCCAGTGCTCTGAAGCAAGCTATGAGGGTGGAAGCAAGCTCATGATTAAAGAGTCGCTGAGTGGGGAGTAAGAAAATGGAGTGCAAATTTAGTTGCTGTTGTTGGCTGGATCCTGCCTTCTGCCAGAGCCTGGAAAACTGTGTGGATCTGCTGTCCAAGAAGAGTCGTCTTTGCTGTCGCTAGGGACCAAGCCCTGAAGGCCAGGACAAAACCTGGATCCTCTGCTGTGCAGCTTGGAGACAGAGAGATTCTGCTCTGGCGAGGGAAGGAAAAAATCTTATGGTATTTCTGCCTTTGGCAGCATGACTATGCCTGTCTGCTCTATATGGGCACTCACATTACAAAAGTTGGCTCAGAGAAGCAGGACTTAATAACGCATTGATTTACAGGACCCTGCCTGAGGAGAGGCAGAGCAAGCAGCTCCCATGAACTTTCTGCGAAGGAAGCAGCATGGATTTTGTTTTCCAGCCCAATTTTTGCTGGTTGCATTCATTCCTTGGAAGCACTGTTGACAGTTCAGCTCGATTTTACAGCTACGCTGCAGCAAGCTGGAATCAAGGGAAAGGAGGGGAATCCTGAGCCAGGCAGCACACATGCACAGGCAGTATGGCCCTGCTCCGCAACTGGCACCACTGCCAGCCAGGAAACCTGGTTTGGAAGGTGAAAGCACTATTTATATAAGATGTTTACCACACAATTGAATTTCCACCTCTTGGTCTCACTGTAAGAGAAGGGGCTGGTGAAATAACTGCAGAAGCCACCTTTACCAGCTGGGACACAGCTGCAAATTGTTGTGGTCCCCAGGCCAAGCCAGGGTGTTTGATTACAGCCCAGCTATCTCTGGGGGTAAACAGAGCTGGTCTGGCCGCAGCATTAGATCAGGGCCAGGGCAGAGGGCGGTTGCTTGGTGAAATAGGTGGCCAACTGCAAGCTGGGAATGAGAAGGAGGTTCAACAGAGGTTGTGAGCGCGTAAGGTTACTGCTGATGACAAAGTGTGGATTTGGGGATATTACATTGGGTGAGTCTCCAACTTTGAGTTGTGCCTTTATAGCTCACTGAACCTTTTGCCAGAGAGGCAAACTTGAAACAGAGGATGAGCAAAGGGCAGGATGAAATAATTCCTCTAATGGCAAAGAAATAAATAGAAAATGAGGAGAGCTGGGAGTTTTCATGAGACCACAGACACAGTTTCAGGCCTAAAACATTCATTCTTTTTGAGAGCCGGTCCAGCAGAGAAAACCTCATTTGCAACTTGGCATTAATACCCAAATTATCCAGTGTTACGGTAACTCTGAGTCAGCAGAGGTCTTGGAGGCATAGATAGCTTTCAGAGCTAATAAACTGGCCAACAGATCTTTCAACTGAAAAAGCCAGGGAAATTGTATGTCAGAAAAAAATTCCTTGGTGTTTTTCTGGGGTAATAAATGGACTTTTCAGTTTAAACATTAAGGTCTAGCAAAAACAAGCAAATGGCAAAGTGGTGGGATGCCTAATGCAGATGCCTCAGTGGCTACAGTGCCAGGAGCACCATAGGCTGTGCCAGATCCAGCCTGCCTCACAAGGCATCCTGCTTGGGGACCAAAGGGGATACAGGGGCTATATGGCCTTGGCCAGGAGGAAGTGGATACATGTGATGGGCATCATTACACGGTTTTTCTTCCCAAGCTGCAATGCCTGCTGCAAAAATGGTAAAGGATTCAAGTTACATGGTAAATGATGACATGGTAAATGGTAAATGATTCAAGCAAATGAGTCAAGTTACACAAAATGAACTTGGCAGTGTTGTTTCTAAGCAAATTTGAACTAATGGGAAGCCTATGCCATGTAAATACCTTGTGCTATGCAACTTCGTTTTCTTCTTCTTCTCCTTTTTTTCAATGTGGTTGCTGGGATGACAGTGCGGGATTTACTGTTTTATCCAACAGCAGCCTGGGAAAAGAAGCGGCAGCAGCAGATGCTGACATGTCGTAGCTCAGGGCTACAAGGATTTCATAGCCCATGCTTTGCAGGTAGGATGTTCTGTGGGCTTCCTCCCACAAGGGTGGTAGTGGCAGCCCTGCCCAGGCACGGGTGGGTGTCTGCATAGGCCTGGGGACTGTCCGAATGGGAGAGACTCTGCAGGGTCTGACCCTGCACGAGTAGAATGCAAGGAAAGTGAAAGTGGATATATAGGGTACCCATGCCCCACCAGTTTTCCTGCAGCTGGCTGGGAAGAACCATGTCAGCATGATCCATACTGGGTGCTGGGGTGGGAGCACCAATTCCAAGTTCAGATGTTGCAATTGAAGTTTTCCTTGAGCCCTTTCCAGTACCTGCTTGCCAAACTCCCTTTCATGGGGGTTGCCGGAGCAGATTTCCTGTAAATGTTGCTCTTGTCATGGCAGCTGCTCATGAAATTAAGGCATTTGATGTGCAATGAGATACATGAGCCGCGAGAGGGAAGGGTTGCATGTTGTATGAATGAATTACATGTGATTGGCACTGCCTGAAGTACATGAAATAACCTATTTGCAAAAATGTGTCTCATCCCTCTCTTCCATGAAGTTTCAGCAAAAGAGATTTCTCAGGAGCATTAATAACTGGCAGTATTAATTAGTTACTAGGTTGGCTAAAGGCAGCATGTTAAAGAAGGCAGCACACAACCTCTGTGAGATACTGACCTGATCAAATGTGTAATAGTAAGAAGGTTTTCTCCTCTCAAAACAAAACAAAAGCTTTAAAATTCTCCCTGTTTTACTCGGAGGTGGAAGTAAGACCTTTGGAAATTTTTCATTAGGAACAGACACAAATCAGTGCTTGATTGGGGATTTTTAGCCGAGCCTCAGACACAGTGCTCCGACATCGCGGTGAGTGCTGTAACCTCTGGGATGTTACGGTGATTTCTGGTTCCCTTTTTGGCTAGCACTACTACCTCAAGGCTGAGAAACAGCTCTAGATTTGTGTTTCACCAGAACAGATTTCTTCCCCTGCATGTTTCTGCTTTTGGTGAAGTGGTGTTTATAAGAAGCAGAAAAAAGTTCCCAGGCAATGCTGTGGAGGTACCTGTGCAGCAACCAGATGTACCATTTTATAGTTAAGGTGACTGTCATCCTGAGGCTAATATAAATAAGTTCACATTCCTGAAAATACAAATATTTATGTAAACATTTTTCAGGAAGGTGGAGAAGCAGGTGTCTGAGAAAAATATAAAGTTATATAAACCAGTGTTATCTCTCTGATGCAACACTCCAAATGCCTTATCCACTGAGTAATCTGGATATGACATAACTGGGGAGCTGGCCGAGAGCCGGCCAAGTGAAAAGTTCTCACCCTGAAACAAAGGAAAGCAAGTCAAAGGGAGGTGGAATTGCCCGTTCCCAGGCTGCCTGTGTCCCCTGTGACCTTCCTTGCATTCTGTTACATCCATTTGCAGCAAATTTTAAATTTTTTTCCCCCTCTTCCTTTAAATGATGTAATGGATACCCTTCCATCCATGTGCTGGGGAATGGCTTGCTGCAGAGGAAGCGATGTGGCTCCACTGGATCAGATCCCTATTTACAAGCAGAGCATGTATTGCTTTCTCAGTTTCAGGTGAAGCAGATTACAGAGCTTTGAAAGGAATCTCACAGCTGAAAAAAAAGTCTTACTCTGGTGGAATATCATTAAGAATGGATGAATCACCTTTCCCCCTTTCCTCACATGAGCAGTTCCAATAGCTTTTGAACACTGCACTGATAAAGGGGGCAGAAATGCACAGGATAGAAGTGTTTATTCTGTTAAGGGCCAAATGCCTGAGCCCCAAATTCTCACTCTTTCTGAGGCTAGAAAGTCCCAATGGCTCCTGCTTGGTGGAACAATTAATACTAAACATTTTCCATATGGAAACACAATTTCCTTGTTCTCTTGATTCTCTAATACTCAGATTTGTCAGGGTGATGTTTCATGAATTATTTAATACTTTGAAGTTTATATTACATGGATAAAGCTCAGGAAGCAGGATGTTCCATATGATCATACCTTGAAACTGCCACCAGCATGTGTTGGTTTTTTCTTTTCCAACAGCTCTTACAATAACAACTGGGAATTACATTCTCAATAAACAGGAAGGAAATATGATTGCTGGCCAAGCTTGGCTTCAAAATCCTTACAGTCAGCTGCAGATAGGCAGCCACCCCTCTACAAGAAGGATTGGCCATGTCCTACTAATGGACAGTGACTAGTGATGGACAGTCATCACTAGTCACTGGTTCAGCAGACAGAGATTGTTCAGGCTGGGGAGCTGAAGGAAAGCCTTTAACAGGGCAGCAAAGATGTAAAAGGCTGAAAGAGGACAAGCCTAAAGAAAATGAACTATTTGAGGAAACTTCCTTGGATTTGGACTGGAGGATTTGGAAGAGGCTGCTGTGGCAGGGTGCTGGCAGGATCAGCCCTTCAGCTGCTGGTGGTTTTCTTTAGAGGCTCTGCTGGTGCTGAAGCAGCAACTAGCTGGGCCTGGGCTGCATTTTCATTCTCTCCTTTAGATGAGAAATGCAGAATATTTGCGGAGAAAGAACAATGAGGTTATTACAGGGAACTGGGAAATAATGCTGCTTGTATTAAAAGCAGGCATTTTCTAGGGATGCTTAACTGCCCTTCATCAACACCACACAGCCCTTGCATGAATTTGATTCCTGCTGTATTTTCAGTCTGGGCAGGGCAGGCAGTTTGCTATGCTTCACTGCCACTTAAGGTGGTATGTTCAAACTGGCCTTCGTGGGAGCCACAGGTGCCTTTTTCTTTCTAGCTTTTTTTTCCATTTTTGTCTATCATAAACTTCAGTTACATCTAGAACTCCTTCAATGCAGGTCACAGGCGAGCATCCTCGTGCTGATTTAGGAAGTGCAGTATTGTATTTATTGCAGCCTGCTTGCCCTGGGTGGAACTGCCAAGCCCTGCTCTCTGGCCAGCTTACCTCCTAGCATGGCTGCAATGACTGGTGCTTATATCCTAGTAAATATTAAAAGAAATCACTGTTTATTTGCTGAAGGAACGGCCCCAGATACAGCCTCCTGGCAGTATCTAATCTGGCTGTCAGAGCTGCAGGGTACTGCCCATACTTCTAGACATTTTGTGGCTGATACTGGGCCAGGCTATTACCCAAATATATTGTATCATGAGGATTGTTTTTTGAGGTTGGCATGTGAACCATCACCAGAGATCAAGCACAAGCAGCAAATTGTTTAGGTGGAGGATGAATACGTGATGGTACTATGTTGTCATAATTCCAACTTCAAAAGTCATTGAGAAAACCTCCTCTTGTCAGATGGACTCACAAATGTATTAGCCGAAGCTTTTGTATTTTGCCTTTGAAATGGAGCACCCATCACTTTTCTGCAGTGTGCCAGGGCAGGTGAGCATTGGCGTGTGTAGGGGTGGGAGTAGGAGGCAGCTTTGCTGTCAGGAATGTTGTGATAGACAGCACAGAGCTTGCCCGCACAACAGAATATAAGTAAGATCCATAAGCTGGGGAAGAGGACGGGTTAGTAAGCCAGCATCATCCATTTTCCAAATCCCAGATGTCTTCCTGGAGGGATTTTTCCCTGGCTGGTTCGGGACCATGATGTGTGGCAAGTTGTAATTCCAGTCAAATGCCTCTGGCATCTATTAGTGATTTATCTACCCGATGCCTGAAGTTCCTAGCAACAAGATTACTCCCAGCAACACACAGTTGGTGCAGCCATGCCAGTCCAGGGGCCCCTGCAGGTACCCAGGGTCTTCTTACCAGGCTTTGTGTCCTCTCTTGGTCCTGCTCTATTTCTCCCTAAGCCAACAGCCCCTGTGTCCTCCAGCTTGCTGGCACTTCAGGAGTGAACCATGCCTGCTCCTCTCAGGATTAGCTGTGGGAGATTCACATTTCTCTGCTGCACTCAAAGTTTGTACGTAACTTACATTTGCAATGGGCCATTAGGGTGTGCTCTAACGCTTCACAGCCTTAGAGAATATATAGTGACACAGGAGCGCTGCACTGAGAGTATGTCTGCTGGAGGTGGAATAGTTCTCAAATCTATAATGGGCTTCTGGAGGCATTTGCTATAATCCTGGCAGCAGAGGTGAAGCAGTAAATCTGTGGTTCCAAGTGTGCGCCTGGTCATGTGCACCCTTGGAAGCATTATCGCAAGGCACCAGATTTATTCTGGAGACAGCAGGTGAGTGCATTGGGGGTATCCCTATAAAATTGTCCAGAAACAAAGGAAAATCAATCAAAAATCTGAAAGGACTCATGGATACAACCTAGAAGCATTGTTTTCTCTGTCAGGAAGAAAACCAGAGATTCAGGTAGCTTACCTCACTGCAATTCAAGATTTCTGTATTTCTGCAGTCATGAACACAAGTTTTTTCTGCTATTTAATATAGCCACTTCAGCAAATTCAATATAGCCACTCTTGACAAATCTGAAGTGACACCTGAAGAATGCTGGTGGTAGATCTGTCAGCTGGGAGGCTTGCAACCAGGTACCCAACATCCCACCAAATGTTCATGTGCCAAAGATCCAGCATGAAAAGCAGGCTTCTACCACATGAGAGTTGGTACTAAGGAACCCAAGAAAGAAACTTCTCCTTTTGAGACAGAGCTTGTTGCAATGAATGTAGACTATTGTATATATAGCATGGTTTTATTTAATAGCTCTATTTCTGCCATTTTTAAGGGAAAACTCACATGGTAAATAATTAGCTGCATATTTCTGTCACTGTGTCTCATACTGCATTGTTTCCTACTGAAATATATGGACCATCAGGTGCAGTTAGAAACTAAGAATGAATGTATCGCTGGAAATACATTAACATAGGTCTTTCACCACTTAATTTTATGGTTTGATTTAGATCTTTTTACCTTGATCTTCCAGAAGTCACAAAGTTGGAGTTACCTGGAGTTATTTGCTACCTCTGAGTCTTGCTAGCTGAAATCACTAAGTAGCAGACATAGGAAGGATAGACCGTGCCTGATATCTACTGCTTGTGCTGGAAGACTGGTGCTTGGGAGCCTGCAGAAGATGCTGTTCTGTGCTGGGCTGAGTACTTTGCATGCTGGCCTGGCAGCAGGAGAAGACAGACAAGGCTTTGCCAGTGATGCTCAGGGTGTTTGCACAGGAATGACATGGAGATCATCATGAAATTTTGGGCATTTTATGATGTAATTATGTGGGTATGGACTGCACAGACATGTTTTCAAGCAGGTGATTAGCTTTCTTGCCAATCCCAAATCACCAATCTGGACTTGCATGGGGCGGTAAAGCTGTCAGGACACGTTTTGCTGGGAGACAGTTTCGAGCTTCTGAAGGTGTGATTCAAACCCCAATTAAGAGGATAAAACCTCTAGGCTATGTGTGACTTGGGATGCAGTTGGTGGTGGGAAGGTCAGAGCTGGGACCTTTCATTCATGATCAGGAGGTGATGGGTGGGATAGCGGGGACAGGGATGCCAGGGTGTCACACAGGGGCTTTGTGCAAGCAAGGAGGTAGCAAGCTAGTTAAAACAGTGATTTTCAGGGGGGGAGGGCAAAGTTATTCATAAACTTGCACCAACTTTGGGAATAGCCATGGGGGTTTTCAAACCACCAAGGAGAGAGGGGAAGACAACTCGAAAAATGTTGATGTGTTCAATGAAAACCTCTCTAAATCAGTGTTTTATTTAGGAAGCACAAGCATGGTACCCTGCAACGTCTGGTTTGAAAACAGGCTTTCCACCCTCCCCGAGGTGTCAGTGTGTCCATCCCGCAGCAGCACAGCTCCCTCTCCCGACTGCAAAGCCCACCAGCACTGGGACGAAGCTCTCTGGCAGCCAGGTTCACTATTACAGAGCAAAGATCCTTTAAGCAAGGGAGGATGCATCCCCACCTGTGAGGATGGATTAGGTTAAGATCCCAAATCTATCATTATCTCAGGCTCTCTGTTGAACTGTGCGACCCGGTGGGCCCTTTCCTATCTCCAACCGTCTTCTCCAAGTCTCATTTAAAGAAAATCTCTGTTTTACAGTGAGTGCCACTGCCTAAGGAGGGGTTGTGGCCAGGGGCATTTGTTGACAGCACCTTGGTGCAATGAGCTTATGACCTTGACTGCTTCCCCTGCTGCCACCCCATATCCTTAGGTTCTGCAGGGACATCAGCAGTACAGGTACTGTGAAAACATGCTCTGTGAATAAACCTATATATGCCCATGTGTCAATCTGTATGCTCTGACCTTTTAGCCCCATGAGATGGTTTTGAAGTCTTGATTGTTCATGTTCCTCAACAGCGGACAGCTTAGATTATCCTCAGAAATACGTTGTTTCTGCTTGTACAAGGGCTTGACAAGCCCTGTTTGTGTTACCTAAGCAGCTTTAAAGCGCCAGCTTGGCTACGGATAGCTTGGACAGAAGTATGTCCTTTGAAAGCAAGATTAGTTTATTGTGCTGCATGCTATGTGGTCAGCTCCATGCCAGATTCAGCATTCCATTAGGATGCTGGATCCATGCCGGACTTTGAGGAGTTCACAGAACAGATAGAGGAATAGAAAGGAGGGTGCTGTGTGTAGGTGAAGACACAAACCTCACACGCTTATCAGCCTTACTGTGTTACGTGTATTACCGCATGAGCTGTGTGGGATGTGTCAAAGTCTGGCTTGGGAAAGAGCCCAAAGCTGGCCACACTGGGCTTGTCAGAGGAGCTGTGTTTCAGGGAAGGGGCATGGGCTCTTGGGGCACTCCAGCTTGTGAGACGAAGGCCCAGATACCACTGACAGCTGAAATGCATTTCAGAGCCTTGCGGCAATCCTCCCACCGGACCCACTCTCTGGATTTCTGCTGGTGCTGGGCCCGTGGGGGCTTTTGGTTGCTGCAAGGAGATAAACCACCAGGAAACAGCATTTTGCTGTACCTCAGTGCCTTCTTGCAGCCTCAGCATCAGGCACTAGATGTCCTTGCATGCCATGCAGCTGGTGTGCAGCCCCTCCGGTGCCACACAGGCTGCCGGCAGATTTCCATGAGAGTGGTGACCATAGGATGAAGGTGGCACTTTTCTAGCTCTGGCCTTTGGCGATGGAAGGGATTTCATGGGGGAAATGCGCTTTCTGTTCTGCTCATCTTCACACTTCCCTAGGAGTGCGTGATCAGGAGCTGCCTCACTTGTGCAGTCATGAGATCTCCCATGAGATCACAGTGAGCTCTCCTCTGTGCACATCCCAGCACCAGCAGCTCCAAGTCACTCAGTGGTGGTCCCTTTAAATTGTTTCAAGGGCAGCCTTTGTGGTGGGAAATTGATAGCTGCCTTGTGGGCATGTCGATGTCCCAGTGAAACCCATTAAGTCACACTAATTTGATCCCAGTGGCAAACATAGAAGCATTTTAAAATAGCTTCATAGTCAGGAAACCAAATAACATGCTCATAGAGTGATTTTGATGTGTGACCAGTGGTGAACAGGACTGGAGAAATGGAAGATATTACCCAGCCAAACTCTTGGTGAATAATTACTAGAGTAGTGTAGGTTACAAATAATTTTCTCACTTCTGTCACTTTTAGGATGGCAAATAAAGACAAATAAAATGCTGTAGGGAAACAGGAATGTGCCTGGTACTTGAGAGTAAGGAGCAGCCTTAAGTAAGCTACTAAACTGATGACCTGTACTTGAAAGGTTCACTCCTGGGAGTTGCAGTAAGTAGTATCCTTTGGAGAGTCCCTGACAGATCTCTCCTTGCTGCCATGCCACGTGCTTACCCTGAACCTCATTTACCACTTGTGCTTGTGGCAGTGATCCCCCTCCCCTAGGGACCTCATCTAGGAGCATGGCTGCCTGCAGAGGTAAATACACCAGCAATCCTTGGAGCTATGTGAAACTTTTGGTCCTGGGTGTCCGCAGGGTGGCCAAGGGCAAATTACAGCCACCCAGCAGCTGCTCAAGAAGTCCTTGAGTGTCAGCACAGCGTGCCAGGCTCCTCTTGGGTTTCCACATCCAACTCTTCCTCCGGCACCCCCAGAGCTGGCTGTGGGGTGTTCGCACCCTCAGGCTCCAGCATGGTACTAGGGTTTTGTGAAGCAAGCCTGGCTTGTAGGATCATCTTCTCTGGTCACAGGTTTTGTGCCAAAATCCCTCCTGTTCTGCAGTTCCAGCATCACTTTGAGGATAGAGAGCAATGCTGCAGGTGAAGGGATACTCAGGCAAGATTTATGCCCTTCTGAATAACCTTCACATGTTCACAGCTTTAGCCACAGGCTGAATATATTAAGAATAAGGAAGGTTTCTATTTTATTTCTCTAATCGAAGTACCCCTTGGGCAGCTTTCAGCCAGTGTTCTGGGTCCCTCTTACATTGAAAGCTGTCAGATTTTACCTTCTGAGCAGTAATTAATGGTATTTATTGTGAACAGTAAACTGGGGAAATCTTTCCTCCCACAAATGTGGCCAGAGGTGGTATCTGCTGGGCAAAGGAGGAAATTACTTTAGAAATTAGTTACAAAGGGCATGAGCAATGGGAAAAGGCCAGCCCCTCCCTCCCCACTTTTGGTGTGAAGAAGCTTGATAGTTCTAATTTCACTACATTTTCAGACACATTTTGTCCATTAAAATGGTGTAAATTAACACTTCAATGCTGCAATTGGGGAGGTCAATTATCAAGACAGTAATTTATTTAGGTGCAGCAACTCAAATGATTTTCTTAATTGGTAGTCATGCCCACACAGGGAGGCTCATAAGTCTGAAAGTCTACAGTTCCATGTTTTTTTGGCTTTTTATACTGTTGTATATGAACCCACATGAGGTATATCAACCACATGAAACAAAGGGTAATTTTGAAAACTCATCAGAAATGGAATAACTTATTCCAAAGATTCTTAATAGTTCTGACCTAAATTCTGACCTAAATTGCATGTTGAAGGGGAAAATATTTTGGTCTGCTGTATGTGAATGCTATTAGAAGTAATAAACACACAAGAAAAATGTTACCGTATCTCTTCCCCGTAACTACACAATCACGAATTCTACCAAGTCAGTAGCATGTAATTTTAAGTGAGGATGTGTGGAATTTAGTGTTCAATGCTCATTTTCTTGATTGCCCAAACAACATAGCTGGGTCATGCTCTCTTTAATACCCAAACAAGCAAAACCACCAAAACAAAATCACCCTCTGTATTTACTTAGCAGCCATCAGAAGGGTTTTACCAGCTGTTTGCCAGTATCCCTGCATCTCAGAATAACAACAGTGCAATATCCTTTGGTTGGTAAGGTTTCCACTAACCAGTGGTAGATTCCCTGAGGATGAAAGGCCATGCCTGGAGCTGCGAGCTGGTGTTCACAGGATGCCCAGAGCCCATGGGCAGTCCCAAGCAGGAGATGTGCTGCTGCTGAGAGCTTGGGAGAAGCTCCACAGTTCCCAGGCCCTCTCTTGGATGAGCCTCTGCAAGTCTTGGAAGGTATCTCCTATGACTTGGAGCTTTTTTGTTATTAGTTATCTGCTGCTTTTTTTTTTTTTTTCTTATGGTGGTAATTCCTCATACTGCTCTGGAGAACCATCTCAGAGCTCTGGGAAAACTGGGGCATGTGAGGACTACGATCTCATGCTGCAGGAGTTTTATTTGATGGTGAGGTTAGTTCAGGTAATTTCATTTTAAAATGATTCCTATCTAACTGTGGGTTGCCTTTAGGATTGTGACCAGGAATAACCTGATCTCACCCTGTGCCTGTTCTCTCTTTGTAGCAACTGGGTGCATTTTGGTGGGCTCAGTGATTTCTCAGAAAACCCCTTTGTGTTGCCTGCTTTCACACAGAGCAATCCCACCCCAGTGATTCCCCAGTGGCTGCAGTGCTGGTCCAGGGGCAAGATGGGATGTTTAGTGCAAGCAGAAGTGCTTTAAAAGACAGGCTCTGTAAGTCCAGTTGGAAAAGGCTCTGGAGATAAAGTCGAAGTCTACATTTTGGCTTAAGGCAAGATGTAAGATCAATGTAAGATCTGCGTGACACAATAAAGGGGCATTTGAAGCATCATGCTTTCTTTAGCTCCTGCCCTGATTGCAGGCCTGGAATAGAAACCCAGGATCCCAGTGACTGGGTTGGACTCTATGCTTTGTTAGTGGTGTGGGGGAGCTATGCTCCCCAAACCATGAGCTCTGCACCCTCAACTTGCAGAACGGAGGAGGCTGTATTTTAGGAGTCAACATACATTGTTCGCTGTATGTGGCCTCCTTGGATCTTCCTAAGTTCAGACTGGTGCATGATCTTGGTGCTGTTGGCAGTGTGGCTTTTTCAAGCTTGGCGAATAAAGTCTTTATAAAATCACCTGGTAATTACATGATGCATTATACATAATATAAATTAGTACAGGGACTAAAGCAGCATTTCAGTCTCTAGGCTGTGCAGGTGAGGTTGCTCTGTCTAATTCCCATGTCTGTAATGGGGTTGCCATTTCTTCCTCCTGCTATTGAGGCATCATTGCCTGCATGGTTAGATTAACCCCAATCCCTCAGTCATTAGTAAATATTATTAGTTGTGTGTGACATTTTGTACTGAGTGAGGCTGCAGGTCCTGCCTGTTGGAAGGTTTTAATTAACTAAAGTTCCCTGTGGTGCACAGAGGGGCAGGGGGGAGAAGGCAGAATTCAAAGGGGAGGTGAAAGCCCTGCCACACCAGGGTGCAGGTAGGACTTCTGCTCTGCCTCAGCCCTTTCTTTCAGAGAAGATCTTGGGTTCTTCAGGTGGCCTCTGAAATTATAGCACATGGTTGAGCTCCAGCTCCAACAGCCTTTCCAGAAGATGCTGGAAAATAACTGGGTGTAGCACCTGAGTGAGCCCCTCTGTGAAAGCTTGTAAAGCAAATCTTATCAATGGTAGGAATAAACCATTGCTTTGTGCTGAGCACCATGTGCTCCAGGGAGGAAAAACTGTTGGGTCAGGATCAGACATGAAACTGGAATGGCAATAGCCTTTTCTTAAGATCTTTGAGTTTCTGAACTTGGAGCTGCGGTGAGGGAGAATACATCTCTCCCAGCTTTCAACAACCTTCCCTTCAATAACTGAATAATTCATTTAGACTGTAGTGGTCTGGGACCCCTTGTGTGCCTGGCTAGTGCAGCAGTGGGGAAGCTCATTGCTAAATGTCAAGGAAGAGAAGGTGGAGCTGCCGCTGCTGCCTTTCCTCTGCATCTTGACTGTACTGCAGTCGAGCAGGGTTTGAGTTCCCTGCCTGCAAAGCAGCATGGAAAGCAAAATGCCACTGGGTCAGCAGAGGAGACAAGGGGCTGCGCTGCCTGCTGAGCTCTGCAGCTGCTGGGCACCATGTGGCCTGAGCAGTGAGTCCATCAAAACCTGTAATGAATGTTTGGTACTTTCATTGGGATGCACTTTGGGTGGAATTAACTGTGCTTTTTTTGTTGTCTCCTCTCTATTCTTTCCTATTTATTCTTATGCCCCTCACCATCTGCAATATGTGTATGTATAAAGCTTTCAAGGCAGCCTGTCCTGCTGTTTCCTCCTTTAATGAAAGAGCAAAATGTGCACTGGATGCCAGAGAGCTGCAGTCGAAGAGGCAGGCACATGTCCTACAGCAGGCAAAACCCCATCATTTCTACTCGTCCATCATCTGTTTTTTTCTTCTGGCCCTGGTTATGATGGCTGCTTGCTGGGGACCTGGACATCGTTATAACTAGTAGCACAGGCTGGCAAAGCCCCAGTGCATTGGCTGCAGTTGCATTTATTTGCACACAATAGACAGAGTCCTGTTTCCATTGGCAAGAAGCAGGTGATGAGTTTTGGCACACAGTGCCCAACCTGAGAGCTGTGCCTTTTCCCTCCCCCTTGGCTGTGGTGTGGGACCAGCCTGAGCACATGCCTTGGAGGTTCCTGTGTTTATCACCTGGCTCGGATAAGTAGGAACTGCCTTTCCCATTTTTTCCTCAAAGAAAGAATTCAACCTCATGGAAACTTGGGAATAACTCAGCCCCTAGTAACATAGCTCAGGGTGAATGGCTGGCTTCTCTCTAATATCTGAGTAGCTGAAACTTTTTGTTTTCTATCTAGATCCATTTAGGAGGAAAAATGAGTATTTAAATGTCATAGAGCTGGTTTTGACAGTAACAAGAACTGATTTTGACAAAAACACAGAAATAGCCCCAGACTTCCAAGCCAAGTAATGAATCTTCATGGCACACAGAAAGGAAAATTCAAAGAATCTTATTTATAAACTTATTCAGTAAATAGTTTTAAATAATGGGCATATAGTAACCCTAAACTGGGTGTGATTAATACAGCTTGAACCAGAAATTTCGTGGAAGGATGTCCAAAGCAGAAAGCAGCATATGACTAATCTGAGGATTGTAGAAATAGGGAAGAGAGCAGTAATTCAGGCCAACAAGGAGTACAGGCTGCTTTGCACCAGCAGTTGGTGTGTAGGGGTACAGCTCTCCTAAGCCTCTGGCAAGGATGATGGGTCTTGCCTTGGATTATGTTTGCTGTGAGATGCAAGTGGGGATTGAGAGTTGGCTGGGTTGTACACCAGCGTGCCCTGAGCATTCCTGTAAATGAGCACGGAGATGTTAAAGTGCTCCAAACAGCTTCTGCAAGCCAATATCCTGAATTTCCTCTGTTTCCCCCTTTAATTTTATATTGCTGGAGAAGAAAGAAACCCTGGAGGACAAGAGCCTGGTGAAAGAGGGACTCAGCCAACAAGTATCCTGGTTTATTTCTTTCAAATAGCTGAGGCTGTGGCTTTTAAATAGCTGGGGCACGGAGACCGAGCTATTTAAAGGCCTTTCAGGAGCCTTCAGCCATTATCCATGTATTCCAGCAGAGAGAGCTGGGCTCCCACTCACTTTTCTTTGAGCAGTAGCTGAGAGGAAAATGCACCTTCCCCTGCCTGTCACCTCAAACACAAGAACTTCACCCTAATTTACCTGAACAAAGGTTGGCAGTTAGAAGAAGGGGCTAAATAATACCTTCAGGTAGGCTTTGCTGGGGGGTCTGGGCTCTGGTGCTTTAAAGAATTTATTGCTGTTTTTTCTTTTAAAGCAGTAGCTGGTCAGGCCTTTTGTAGTGATCATGCTCTTCCTCATCTGGAGATGAGGCATAAGGCTCCTGGGAAGTGTGTAAGGCTTGCATGGGGAGACTGGGCTTGCTGGCTCCTATATCAGAGAAGCTCATATCTGGGAATGTGACCCTTAGAGGGGCATGAATTCCCCTAGAGCTCCCTGCAAGAGGGTCTTGCTGCCATGGTGACGGAAGAGGCCATTCAGAGTCTGTGGCCATTGCAGCACTCTAGGAATCCCCTGAGAGGGCCTGAGTCCAAGTTCTCTGGTGCATTTCCGGGTATGAACTCAGACTGGGAGCATCTCTTCAAGTGTGCAGGGAGAGACAAAATGATATAGTGCCTTTTTGGCCAAAAGACTCATTGCCCCTCCTGCAAGTCTAGGTCTTGACCTGTGTATGTGATCATGGGAGTATCCCAAAGGAACATCCTCATAATATAGAATAACAGAGTTAGAAGTATTTGTCCAGCTGAGCACTGTGGTTAGCTCTGTAGCCATGAATGCTGCAATATCCCAGCTGGAATAGCTATTTGTTGTACAGAGACTTTCTGGAGTAGGAGTAAGGGGCCAGGGTCAAGTTTGATTTACCAGAAAGAAACTTGTACTCTGCTCCGCTTACAAAGAGCTGCTAAAATCTGTTGTGGGGGTAAGGGAGGCTGTGGAGGGGAGAGGCCATACAATAGAAATACTCTTTTTTGATAGAAAATGCCTACAGGCTTGCCTTGGGGTATGAGCACTAGCCGGGACTACTCCAGGGTGATCTACCCTACCCCTAAATTCCCTCCTTGGTCTTCGGGTCCGCCCCTGCCCGCTGCCCGGGGATGGGGGAGGAGGAAGAGGGGAAGGAAGGCGGGGGGTGGGTGGGAGGCAGTCCCCATCTCCGGCATGAGGCCGGGCTGAGCGATGTGCGAGCAGGCAGCGCGGTACTGCCGGGCCGGCGTGCAGAGACTGCTGCGCAAGCCTCCGCCAGCGCTCCGCGGGCTGGACGGGATCCTGCGCTGGGTGGTGACCAGGATGAGCGACAAGGGAGTCGCGGAGCTGGAGTTGCTCACCCCGGGAGCCGCAGCCGCGCAGAGGAAGGGCACCTCCGTCATCCTCGATGTGAGTTCTACCCGCGTCCTGAGCCCTACGTCCCGCACCGGCTAGGGAGAGGGTTCTATCCCTGGTCCTGCACACCTCCGCCCGGCTGGGGACGAGTTGTACCACGGGTCCTGCAATCCCCGGCCGGCTCAGCATAGGTGGGCAGCACGTGTCCCACATCCCCCTGCCCAGGTCCCACCTCCAGCTCGAGATCGGTGTTATTTCCTGGGATCTGCATCCTGGGCTGTGCTCGGGTCCAGCATCTCCCAGACCGGAAAGAGGCTGTACCCCGGCTCCTGTAACTGCTTGCCTTGCTCCTTCACTTACTGCCTGGGCACTTGGGGTGCACCGTGGCTCCTGCACCCTCGTTCCAGGATCCTGCCCCCCCCGACCGGCTTGGCATCAGGTTTATTCCTCGGATCCTGCATCCCCGCCGATTGAGGATGGGGGGCAGTCCAGGTCATCTACCTCCTGGGCGGGCTGCGTGTAGGGATGCTCAGATCCAGCCGCCCCTTTCCAGATCCTGTGCCCCTAGCTGGCTGGGTATGGGGGATGCAAGATCTAGACAAGTGGATCTTGTACCCCCTGGACCGGCTGAGCACATAGGGTGCAGTCTGGGAGCTGCACTCCTTTGCCCTGAACACTGTTGACAACTGGGAATAAGGTGCATCCCGGTCATGCATCTCCCGGACCGGCTGGAAATGGGGATGCCATCTAGGATCCTGTAGCCCCTTTCCTGTGTCCTGCACCCACGAAGTGGCTGGGCATAATGGTGCAGCCTGGGTCCTGCATTTTGTTTTGACTGGCTGAGCATGGGGGTGCAGCCTGTATCCATTATCTCCTTGCCAGGATCCTGCAACCTTTGGACCAGCTGGGTATGGGGTGCACCCCAGGTCCTACATCCCATGGATCAGCTGGGATGGAGATGAACTGTAGGTCATTAATGCTGGTATTAGCTTAACTGGATGGGGATGCAGGACTCCAGGTCCTGCAGACTCCCCAGGCTTGCACCATGGGTTGCCCCAGCTTAGCTGGGCATAAGCGTGGACGAGGGTCCAGCATCCACTTCAGGTCCTGGGCATCAGTCCCAGAAGGGCTGTAGCTGTGAGTGTCTGTGAAGTGGGAGCTGTGCAGCGGGAGCTGTGCAGCATGATCATGTGTGTGACTGCGTGGGACCCCGGGGGTCCCTTGCAGAGGTTTGGGGGCAGGGGTGTGCTTTGTGCCTCGGGTGCAGTATTTATAGACTTCCTGATTAGGAAACTAATGAGGCTGTTTGCACTTAAATGAATTGGGAGAATAGGGTAGAATCAATCAGAGTGCAAACGGTGTAATTACACAGTCTTTCTGCAGTGTTTAGTAATTAAACACATAGATCCACAGCTATACTGTCTCCTAGCTTTAAAAATAAAAATGTAGTGAATGCAAAAATAAACTACTGAGACACCGGCTCTAGTAAAGGGTAATTCACCCTCTCCTCCAGCCCCCTCGGAGTCAGGCAGTAGTAGCACTTCCAGGCAAGCCTTTGTGTATTCTAAATAATTTGCTGAGTCTTCTACCACATCTCCTGTAGGCATTGGTGTGGGCTGGTGTAATGAACCCAAAATTCACTACATCTCTGGGCACTCCGGGCTCACAGGCATTTTGGTTCCTGAATGAATCAACATGACTGTGTCTATTGAACTCTCTAAAGCAGCTTGGAGATCAGAGTGTTTAAGGATGGTCTTGCCCAATGAAATGGGCTGGCAAGTACGCAGCTGCAGGCTGTAGGAAATGCTGTTTCATGGGGTTACTGAAAGGACAAAGGCAACTAATACCTCTATGTCTTTTAAGATAACTTATTTGGGTTTTCTGTTAGATTTTGGGTCTTTTTCTTCTTCTTTTACCTGCCCTGAAATTACTGAAGCTTTACAGCAATCTGGAACCTGGGCTTCAGAGCACAAATGCAATTGGGAAGCAGCATTAAATTTATACAACAGGTTCTTGAATTAAGACTGCTTTTCCAGTAAGTGGTATCTTACCTTACAATCATTAAATGGATTTGTTTTTCCCCACTTTGAGGTTTGAGCTGGGAAAACGAACCATGAACTTTCATAATGCCTTAACCAGGGGGAAATACAATGGAGCTGGGCATGCAACTCCTGATCCATTTTCCCTTTCACAATGGGGCTAGGAGCCCTTTCTCACCTGCTGAAAGTAGAAATGGATGCTGGAAATGTGAAGCCTGAGGGTTTGGGATACTCTTTTCCTCCTCCCTTGGAATTTTCTTCTCTCCTTTTCTCCAGTTACAATAAGAATATCAGCTGAAGCTGCGGCTTCGCTGTAACGCAGGCTCTTCAAGTGCACTATGAGACACACGCACACACCCTTTTGAAGGGTTTAAACATAGAAACACGCATTTAGGTTAATTTTTATACATTACCAGGAATGTAACACGCATCCCACTGAATCCTCAGAGATGAGAACGTGTTTTCCAATTAACTTATTCATGTTACTGCATTACGCGGATGTCCAGGGGAAGCAGTGAGTACCAGCCATGCAGCAGTGCAACTCAGTGGATGTGGATGAAGTAAAAGACTTGTGAGATTTTATATTTAACTACCACATCTGCATGAGCTGGTTTATTATGTAGGTAGTTCACCGGGGGCTGGGAAAGGAGGGTTAAGCTTGGTTTTAGCTATGAATTAGGTGGCTCTGATGCTACTGGTACCTTAGTCACTTTTTCTTCCTCTTCTGTTATGGCTTTCTTTTGACTCAGCCATCCTCAATGTACTTCTTCTGACTCCTCCATATTGTGAGGGTGGCTGGTGGGTCAGTACAATGTTCCCTGTGCCCTTTCTGCCAAAGAAAGAGAACTGTGTTTATGTGAGGCAAAACTCAGGGTAGAGGAAGAACAAAATACAACAAGTGAACTAGATACCTTTTGTCATCCACCTGGCAACTTCCACTTGGAAGGTGAATCTTAGCTTTGGGCTGGTTTCAGTATTTTTCTTTCATTTTGCCTGTGTCTTTTCAGATAAAAGATTAAAAAAGGTTGAATAATGTTTTTGAGTTCAGCTCAGGGAAAAAAAAAAAAGCTAAAATTGTAGATTAACTAAACCCTGGTAACAAATTGATGAAGTAGATATTTAAGTCCTAAGCATTGCCTTAAATATGCAATGAGTAAAACTGAGGGGGCAACTGATGCTTTCCAGTGGTGGTAGCAGATCAAGTGGAGGTGATGTGTCGCTCTAGGAACCTGGAAAACATCACTTTGCATTTAATGTCAGGCAAAATAGTGTAAGGGGCTAAGCATAGGGTTTGTACCCCTCCTGTGCTCACCCTCAGGTGTCTGCCCCTGTGTGTTTCTTCCTTAGGTCTGGATTGCACACAGCTGCTCCATCTGCAAGAGCCAAAAGCTCAGGCTTGGCAGCATGTGTAATCTGCTGTAAATAACTAGTGTCTATCCACAGCTAATTATATGAGTAGTAATGCTATGTTTTCTTTCGCCTTCTGGACTGCTTGAAGATGCCCTGAGCTTTACTCTAAACCCACAAGGACAAAACCCCTTTATTAAAAGGAAGCTGAAACTGTCATGCTGTTGCTGATGGTGTGTGCTGTGATGATGCTGATGTGTGGTGATGGTGGCATTTCCAGTCCAGCACAAATCCTCACACATCACAAGGTTTACGAAAGGCCAGTATAGTGGGTGTGTGGGTAAGCTTATATGAGATCATGTTTGCTGAGTGTGAGTCCTCATGCAGCACAGAACTGAAGTGGATAGTTCCCAAGGACTGAGAAACGTCTAGACAGGCATTGCTCTGTCTCAGTGGGAGTACTCGAGTGCTGACTTATGTACTTGTTCATCTTTTCCTGCCTTCTTGTCACTGTCAAAAACCTACACTGTTGTCAGGAGTGTGAACTCCAGTGCACGTTAAGACCTGGTCAGTCACATTGGCTGCAGGCAGAAATGCCCCATCTGGTTTACACCAGGGAGAGCCTGTTGGAAGCCCTCATTGACTCCTTGGCATCTAAAATATAAGGGTCAGCCATGGGTATGAGTGAGCATCCCTGTGCAGGACTGTGTACTCCAAGGGGTACTGGCATCCCTGCCTCCTCTCTAGCTTTGCCGATGGTGACTAAATGCATTGCTTTTCAGCTTTATTTTAAATGTTCCTAAGAAAGCAGTGCTATTCATTTCACGTCAGATGAAGCTTTTCGTCTGATCTGAACTGTCTTTTCCTGAAAACTAATATTGACCCTTATCCGCCTCTTTCATTCTTCAACAGGGTCAGAAAGATTATTTCAAATCCAGCTGTCTTGCTAATGGCTGCTCTTGCACACTCACTTACCTGCCAGATCTGATTTGCATTTCTTCAGCCCCATGGGACTGAGTGAGGTGTTTGGATAGAAGATACAGAGAATTTGGCTTGCGCCAAGGGTGCATTTCCAAATGTAGATCCAAGAATTGTCAGAGTTTTCCAAGTGCTTTATGAATAACACAATTTCCAGTGCAGCAAAGCTATTGCAGCCACAAAATCCCTTCTTTTCTGTTTTGATGTTTATTCGTCTGTGGTTTTTTGTGTGTTGGTTGGTTGTTGGTCTTTTTGTTTTTTGGATTATTTTTAAGATTGATTCCCTCAAAGTCTTGTATCCTTATTTACCTTCTCACTTCTCCAAGGGAATAGGGAAGGCTATCTTCCTTCTCCTTCCTTACTCTGACGTGAAATCCATGGTTTGAAATCATCCCCTTGAGCCATGCCAGCAAGGCATGGCTGCAAAGCAGGGACAGAGGAGCGCTGTGCTCTGCGCATTCAGGGATTGCTCATGGCAAGGTACACAATGGCACAGAAGAGTCCAGCCTTTCTTTTCTGCTCTTCAGGTCTTTGTAAGTGAGTGCTTGATATGGAGCTGTACCCAGGGACAATATTAATGGAAAAGTAACTTCTAGTGCTGTGTAGGTGGTAACAGCAAGTGCAGCTCTTGCCTGTCTCATGCAACTTTTATTTAGAACAACCAAGTGGAATCAAAGGAGAAAGGTACGAGTGAAAGGAGTGACTAAGACATGGTGTTAACTGCCCTTCTCTTGGAGTGGGAAAAAGAGCCAGGAGACCTGGAGGTCTGCAGCAGCCTTGCTTTGGCAGGGAAGCTGCTCCAAAAAGGACAATATTATTGGCACCCCAATAGCATATTTCTGAAACATCCAAATCAAAACTTTCCCTTTGCATGGGGAAAGATCTTCAGCCTGATGATGCCAAAAAGATGTCATCCAAAGTGGAAAAGATTCAGGTCATTACATTCTTGGGTTATTACTGGAAAGAGCAACATAGGCTGTAGAATACATTCCTACCTACCTCAAGCTAGAGAAATAAAGGCCATACCTGACACGAAACCTTGTCTCAGCTCCACATGAGGTGTTGAGGCTTGTAGGGAGAAGAACAGAAAGGAAGGACAAGAATATAGGGCCATCATGAACAGATTAATTGGGGGTTTAGGTATATCTGGATATCTGGATGCTTTCTCATCCATTAGGGTTTCCTCACCCAGGAGACTTAAGATTTTATTTGTCCTCAGTTCTTCACCAAGTTTATAATGGAAAACAAAATTCTAGCTCAGTTGCAGTCTATTTTAAATCAACATCATATTAACCTGCTGAAGGGACAATAAACTCCACAAACCCTGTAATAAATCTTAGGCTCATTAGTGGAGTGCTTGTGTGAATTTAATAAAATTCCTAAGAAAACCTCTATTAAGCAGCCTCTAGTGTTGCATTCTCATCCAGGAGCTTTGAAAATGCAGAATTGAATATTTAAATTGAAAGCATTGAGTTTTTTTAAAGTTCATTATTAACCACTAGTGCTTTGAATTGCTTATTTCTGCCAGCCAAACATCTATAGTAGCCCTTTGAGAGTACAGCAAAAATGTGTATTTTAAAAGTAATTGGAAAACTTGACAGATGTTCCTCACTTTAAATAAAACAGTTTATAGTCATCTAAACACAGTAAATTGAATAAGTATGCTGCAGACAGCAAATTACATGCTGATGTAAAGCCTATAAAATGAGTTAATCTGGCCCATATTGTGGGCATCCTGTGGGCTCACCATGCAACCTAGCTTGTGCTTCAGGAGACTTGCTTAATAGGTTTAAAATGTAGCTCATGGGGGAGATGGTTGCCATAGTACTTTTTGGACTGGATAATATCTCATTTACCATCTGAAAGCCCTGACAGTTGGAGAACTGTGCATGACAGAGCGGAAAGAGCATCACCGGTCAGGCTGTGTGGTGCTGCCTGCTCATGTTCCATATTGGGGATGGTCCTTGTCTGGGGTGGAGGCATGGGAAGCCAATTGCTGCTGAGGACGTAGCAGGACAGGATGTTTCTCCATCAATATTTCATAGCCTCCATTCCTGCTGATCTCCAGAGCTGCTGCCTTGGCTAAGTCTAAGCAACTTCACTGCTGAGTGAGAATAGCAGTGATGGAGTTACTGCAGGCCTGCAGAGAGTGACAGTGGGGATGACTGGCTTTGCAGTGTTTATGTTGGAGATGACACAGCATCCGTGCTTATATTCTCTTCTTCCTGGAGCTGGTTAGAGCATTTCTTTCTGTGAACTCCCTAGGAGCCTGGCACTGGGCTGCCATTGGGTGCTTGCCTTGCTGGACCATAGGAGAGGCATGAGGGGCTGCATTTTCCCTTCCTTCACCAGGTCTTTCTCTTACCAAAAGCACATCATGTCCTTCCCACGGTGGAACAACTAATTCAAGACATGAACAGAGATCATCTTCAGGTGTGTGTGGGAAGGCACTCTTGTTTGCTGAGACAGAGTATGAATCCTGGGTCTTCACAGCAGCAGTGTTTCTGGCAGCATTACCAAGCTATCACTGAGTATATTATGTGTTTATCAGCCTCCTGATGCTCATTCCAGTACTTATACCTTGATGTACTGCCTGCCTGTGATGACAGACATCTTTATCTTAAACAGCTTTCCCTCCAGGTGTCCTGTTTTGAATATTTTTGTGTGTGTGCAGATTTTAGGTGGTTTAATTAAGCTAGAAGAATAAATTTTGTTCATTAGCAATAAAAACTAAACAGCTTAGTCCTGTAGAATAAACCTCAGTAGGTAACACAGCTGATGTGATCTTCCATCAATGTGCTTGTTTACAAATAATGATACTTTCTAGGTGTATCTGTAGGAGCTAAAGCCCTGAAAGGCTCACTTAGTGAAGCTGGACATCAATACTTCCATTTCTTAACATTTTTACCTTTTTTCTTTTTTTTTTCCCTCTTGCTCCCACTGTTCATGATAAGGTTGGTTGCTCCACCGAGCAGAGCACTGCAGACTTTTCACACTTTAAGCTATGTTTTACTTATTGTTTTTTTCTTTCCCATTCTCCCTCTGCAATTTGTGCTTAGCAGCATGGCAATCTCCCACAGGACCTTAAAATAGACTTAGCTGCTTCTGCTTTGGACTTGATGTAATGTCTTTATTTCAAAGCAATGGGAATAGTAATACAAGTATGTGGTGATGAAACAAATCCAGAAATAATCACCATGTAGAAAGAAAAGTGCCTCATGTGGAGGTGCTCATGGGGGTGTGAGGAGTTGGGGTGTCTAAGCCAGGAAAAAAGGAGTATTTTGTAGTCTGGGCAGTGCATGTTTTGCATGGCTGACTGACGTGTGCCAAAGCCACCTGGCCTGCTGGGGATCCTGCTTGTCTTGCCTGGCTTTATTCTTTCTTCCCATAGACAATCTGTGACTGTCTGGCCATTCAAACCCCATACTAAACCTCAGTGAAATCCGTAAGTATGGCAGGATTTCCCCCCAAAGATTCTAATTAATCTAAAAAAATATAAAGGTCAGTCCAAGAAGTAAGGAGTTTTGGAGCAGTTACAAGCTGTAATCCTTGTAGGGTTTCTATCATAGAATCATAGAATCATAGAATAGTTATGGTTGGAAAGGACCTTAAGATCATCTAGTTCCAGCATCCCTGCCACAGGCAGGGGCACCTCCCACTAAACCATGCCACCCAAGGCTCTGTCCAACCCAGCCTTGAGCACTGCCAGGGATGGAGCATTCACAACTTCCCTGGGCAACCCATTCCAGTGCCTCACCACCCTTACAGGAAAGAATGTCTTCCTCACATCCAATCTAAACTTTCCTTGATTAAGTTTGAACCCATTACCCCTTGTCCTCTCACCACAGTCCCTAATGAAGTCTCTCCCCAGCATCTCTATAGGCCCCCTTCAGACATTGGAAGGCTGCTATGAGGTCTCCACGCAGCCTTCTCTTTTCCAGGCTGAACAGCCCCAATTTTGTCAGCCTTGAAGCTAGGAGTTGGTGACTCCCACCATTTAGGTCTAGCTTCACCAGAGAGTGTTTGCCACTGCTGAAGTACACCAGAAAGTCCACCTTTGACTTTGCCCTGTGCAGCTAAGGAGGAACTTTGGGCAAAAGAATGATTATTATTCCTTAATTAAGCTATGTTCGCTTAAATAGCATATTCTGCAATTCAGTTTGCCTCTTGGGATTCTTTTTTTTGTGTGCAGCAGTTTCTCTCCTGATATTTTTCTCTTTTTTTAAATGATTTTATGACCCAGAAAAGAAGAGATTCCATTTTAGGGCTGACTGTGATCTGTCCTGCTGATGCTTTTTTTCCCTCTGCAGGGAAATGTCTTTGTACAGTCAAAATCTCTGCTCTTGCTCAAATTAATAAGGTCAGGACTGAAGGGACGATGACAACGTTTTCCTTTCCTGCCCAGTTTGAGCATGTTAATTTTTTGGTAATTTATGGCCAAACTTGTGCCAGCAGCTATTTTTGGCAGGAATCTGTAAGATTTCAACCTTTGTACAAGCCTTTTGCTATTAATTGCATTGTCAGTGGTCCATTTCTAAAATGAGACAGGTCAAAGGCATAGCAGTTGTTTCTGCTGTTTTTCCCTTGCAAATTCAACCGTACTACACACTACTGCAATTCTTTTTTCTTCTGAAACGGCTATGTGATTCCTCTCTGTGGACTGCTCCTCCACACTGTAGTTTTAAGTCTAAATATAATCTCTTTCCCACAGAGGAAATGTGCTTTTTTAAAAAGAATATTGTAAATAGTTTTAGAAGTGCAGAACTGTGAAACCTGCTTTAAGAGACATTAATGATGCTAGAGAAGTTGGCTGGGCATGCTGCACAGCTGTTACAATTTTTTGTAATGGGTATTTTTCATGTGCTGGATCCATGTTTTTGGCTTTCTTCTGCAAGGGAGATGGCAAATGGTGGAACTGCTGAAAGTATTTTGTGTTTATTTTGCTAGGTAACCCATTTTCCACCAGCTATTCCAAAGGCAACCACGTTGATACTCTACTCCAGCAGTGGTTGTCCATCATGCGAGTCTGGGGATGATGGGCTGAGCCTTGGGAAGGGTGAGATCAGTAAAACACCTGGATTGGCTGAAGGGGATGGAGTGTGTGGTCCTGCTCTGTGTCGGGGGTTGAACGTGGTCTTGGTGCTAAAGGCTTCACCCTCTCAAAGTCAAAAAACATAGTAAAAATGTTTCTCTCTCTCTTTCAATTCCAGATTTTCAGAAGAGCTGACAAAAATGGTAAGTCTGCTATTCATATTTCACATTTCTTGACTGAACTTTAGTCAGTATTACCATTTTTCCTTATAGGGACCTCTAACTATTTCAATGCCTTTCAGCTTACTGGGCCTGATGCTGATAGGGTCTAATCATCAGAAAACATTTCATTATTTCTTTGGCTGAGGTATTCTTAGAGCAGATGTATTACTAGTGTGCAAGTCAGCATGGTGAGATTCACCAGATTTGGGGCAATTTCACAAAAAAAGAGCATAAAAATAAATCACAACTAAGTGGTAAGTGACGATCTACCTCTTGAAATTGCTTTGCAAAATGAACCTAATCTGTAAATATTAGTAGTTTGGTTCCTGAAGGACTGGATACATGCATTGAGGAGCAACATGTATTGATTTGTGTTTTCAGTATGCGCCTGTAGAAAGCTGAATAACTTTGCTGAGTCTAGTCTTTCTCTTAGGTAGGGAGTAATGTGGAGGCTGTATGACTTGGGATCCTGAAAGGAGCTGCTCTGCTGTGAGGTAACAGTTATGGGAAAAAGAGGCAATGGGTCCAATCCCAGGATCTCTCTCCATCCTGAAAAGCAATTTAATTTTAGCTCCTAGCTAAAATCCCAAGAGCTAGTCTCTAGCTAGTCCCTGTTGTACAAGAAGAAAATTAAATATGTGTTAAAACTGTGTGTTTGCAGACGGACATGTGGGAGCAAAGGATCACGGGGGAGAGTTTGTTTTTCCCTGGCAGATTTCCAAGGGAAATACCTGATTTCTGCAAGAGCTTATAGATACATAGGACCACTGCCCCTAGGAAAGGCAGTGAAGGCTGCTGTGAGCTGGCTGTCTTATAAGCAGTAAATGCCCTGTTAATGTGGGCATTTGATTCTAACAACTGACACAGTTATAGGACACTGAAATTTGTTGCTTGGATGAGCTGAGCAGTTGTGCCGTGGAAAGGGAGTGCTGGCGATGTGGGGAGAACACTCCAAGTGCTGCTTACAGAAGAAAATGAATTTCTGCTCTTGACACCCAGACTGCCATAGTTCACAGCCTTCTGAGCACTTAGTTGTTGCATAATTGGAGACCAGGAGGTTTTATTTGATGAAATAGGCTGCCCCTGCCTTCTGCTTGCTGGTGTGCCTGCCACCATGGAGCTGAGTGCTGGGGTTGCCAGCTTGTAATCAAGTATTAACCTGCCACTTGCTCTCCATCAGATGGTGGGGGGGTTAGAGTACAATTGTCAGTGTCTTTGCTGCTTGTAGACATTGAGCTAAAATCTGTGCTTAGCTATTCCTACCTCAGTTTGAAGTTGAAAATGCCCCTCCAAGCTTTGACCTGTGGAAATGTTCCTTTCTAAGCCCTGTTCAGCCTCCCTGCTGCCGGACCCTCCTTCCAATTTCCAGGCCAGCCACTGTGTATGGCATCTGAAATCAAAAGCAGTGACTTTTTTCTTTTCAATCACAAACAATACTCTGCTGAGCAAAGCTTGAAAAGATGCACTTTAACATACTGGTCTTGATGTAGTTATTTTCAATGACTGCTTTTTGAGCTATGCCAAATGACTCTGTGCTTTTTTTTTATTCCAATTAGGTTTAGAATAGCTGCAATGGGGCTGAAGAATTGGACCTCAACGTACAAAATCTTGTCCTGGCTGTTGCACCGATATTAAGGTTTTTCTAGGATAGGCAAATAGAGCAGCTCAGAAATTGACTAGAAGCTCTGGTATTCTCCTCTCACTGCAGCAGGAAGGAAGGTACTGCTGCCTGTCAGAAACAGGCAGATATGTCTTTCCAACCCAGTCTAGAGGGCAAAGCTGTCATTTTTGGTGGTTTTACCACATCACAAGATCGTGGGGGTTAAACTTCAGTGCAGCTCTCCCCACGGGGACAGCTCTCTCCGTGTATTTTGTGGGTGACGGTGGCAAGACATGAATCTTTTTTTGTGGGGTGGATGATAACTGAGAAATGATGAGCCTGTGGACCTGCTTGATCTGCTCTGGTGATGGGTCTCTGAGAAGACTGATGTACTTTTGGAAAGCAGGTGATGTTTACGGACCAGTTCCCTTGCTGTTATTGAAGCTCATCCAAATGTCCTGGTTTTGTAGCATTGTAGTCTGTTACTAATGACGACCAAACATTCCTTCAGTGTTTTAGCATGAATAAGAGGTAAAGGTCAAATAAGGTGCTTCCATCAGCAAGAGCAAATCTGTCATTCTTACCTCTGCCCCTCACACTTGGAAAAACCTGCCCAGCTCCTCCATTGTCTTCTCCCTGAATGTTTCTCCCTTTGTAAAGCTCAAGCAAGTGATCCATACAGATAGCAAGCAGGACTGCTTTTCTGCATGTGGACTGGAAGACCATGAGTGGCTCAGGCACAGTATGTCACTTAAAAGCATTTTCTTGTCCAGCTCATTCAACCAGAGGGAGTCTGGAGTTGAGCAAAGAATCAGAGATTAATACCCCAGAGCTGACCTTGAGGTGTCCGTCAGCCACACTGGGCACCCAAACGCCTCTCCATGGAGCTGCTGTCCATGCAGATGTACCCTCCTGGGAGTCAGGTACCCCATAATGTAATGCCCATAGGGAGCATTGCTCATGGATGAGTGGTCTATTTGGTTGGACATGCTGTGCAGATATGAAAAGATGTTCACTCCTTGGAAGATATTCCCCAGGGCGCTGTTTGAACATCTTTATTCTATTCAGAGCAACTGGAGTTCTTGATTAGGTCACAAAATGTTAAAATGCATGTGGATTGCCAGTGATGTATGCGCCACCCTTTAGCTGTTAATGCATTGCGTGTAAAGGTGATGATCTGACTAGCCAGAACACATAATCAGTTTGGGGTGGTATGAATAAGCACCAGCAGGACAAGCCCTAACCCAGCGTCTGGCACTTATATTGGTGGTTCATTGTCAAAGATGTTGCTGGGCAGGAATTTGAACTGCTTAAGAGTGGGTGCTGTCACTGCCAGGGTGCAGAAGGTCTGCAACTAGGCTTGCAGGGGGCTGAGGAGACCACCATTGCTTAATAGGCAAGAGAAGTGCCCCTCAGCTCTGGCCAGGCCAGGCTGCTGGCTCCAGTTTCTCTACTGAAATTCGTCCTGCTTCTTTCTAAGCCTGGATAGGCACTGCAAGAGGGCACAGCTGATGCTGTTAATGATGACCAAATGGTCTATGAAGAAAGTTATCTCCGTCTCCACTTTCACTCTCATTGCTTGCAATGCATGTGACCTACAACTGCGTTGTTTGGATAACACAGGGCAGTGCTCTCCATGGGACTAATGCTGCCAGGCAAACAGGATGCTGCCTTTTCCTTTTTCTGACCTGGATGACAGGCTGTCACAAAGCAGTCTGGATTTCAGCGGCAGCTCTATCCCCATGTTGGCTCCTGCAAGGTGAGGTGACCCAGCATGTGTCAATCTCAGAGTGGCTGCTTTCCAGTCCCACTGAGTAGGGTTGTCTCTGTGATCTTGGGGCTGCCTTTTGACGGACTGCATGTCCTGCAGTGGTTTTCCCTACATTTATCTAGATGCTGCTTTTTTTGTTGAGGCATCTGCCAGCTGTGATGGCCAGCTCCAGCCATTCATATTTGCTGAACTCTTGAGTTTGCTACCTTTCATAATTAGCTCAGTATAATCTTCTGCAGCCTTTTGGGGTCACAGCTTCCCACAGCTGCCCCTCCAGTCCCCTGCAGCTCACAGCAACTGCTGCAGGAAACAGGCAGGTATATTTCCCTTGGTACAGCCTCCCTGCAAACTGTGGCCCAGACGTTTCCAGGTACAGAGGTAATATCTTTGTATTTAATATCACCAGGAACCTCTTCTTCGCAGTTTTCTCTTTGACATCTTGGCCTTTAATTTATTGATTTGTTGAAATTCAGTCTTTTCATGGCTTTACCTGTTGCAGCTCTGAGGAGCAACGGAAGCATCAGGCTGCTGCTTTCTTGCTTCCCTGTGGGTGGCCTGTGTGCTGTACAGTGAAAATCCTACACTGTTAATTTTTCGTTGGAATACCAGGAAGGGAGCTGAGCCCTGGGCAGGCTGCTGGGGACACAGGCTCACAGCTTCCCAAAATATTTTACTCTGTTAACACGCTTGTGCCGTCTGCACATGTGCAGAAGTTCTTGTTTGGCAGGGACTTTGCTTGTTTAATTGACCAGCTGAGACGAGTCATTCTATGGCGCTGTGTAATGGTGGCATATGGTGGACAGACTTCCCAGGGCAGGGAGTGCTGGCAGCTTTACCCAGAACTGGCAACTCTTGCTCTCCTTGGCTCTTACAGACCTGTGTAGGAGCCCTACAGAAATAGCAAGGGGAAATCTGAATAAAACTTCAGCTCTTGCTGTCTAGTTTAACTAGAACATCTCACATAACTTCTGCCATGCAGAAATCGGGTGATTAAAGAGTCATGTAAGAGAGAGGAGAGATTTTAAGCTTAAGGCATTGTCTTATTTAATGTCTAGCTTCCTACAGTCAAGAAGTCATAAATCAGTATCTTGATTTTAAAAAATTTATTCTTTTTTTCCCTCCAGCCTGGTAAAAATGGCACTTAAAGTGTTAAAGCAACGTGGCTGGTTCTGACACAGTAACTATGGAGTGTGATCATGTGAATTCTCCCTCATCCCCTTCCTTCCAAAGCTCCTCAGTGTAAATTGTTAATTCATGTAAAACTGAATATTCTTGGTGCAAGATGCTAAAACACCATTATCCCTGCCATGTTCAGGTACTTGCATTAAGGTGATTTGATTCAGTGCCTACATAGTAAGACATTGCTAATGAAGCAGCCCTTGCTCTTTTAAAGATGCCCTCGTCTCCTGGCCCAGAAAAATGAGATTGTCTCTGATGTGATTTAAGTCCCCAACCTTTTTCCCCATTGATAATATCAAGCAGCTGGATTTACAACTATCTATATGGTAAACTCGGCAAATGGTTTGGCTAGCACACCTTGAAACAGTGAGCGCATTGGAGATACCTGTATAAACTGGCAAATGGTCTGAAAAAAGGAAGAAGCGTAACCTTCTGACAGTGAATAACTCAACTAGCTTTAGTCATGCTTTGCAGGGCATGGCTGTTACTCACTCAAAATAATCTTTTTCTTCTGTGTAAGAGTGTTTTTCCTTTCTCTGCTAATAAATCCACCTACTGTCTTGTAACCCTCCCAGTCCCTGTAAACAATATTTTCTTTGATGTATTGTAGGCAAATGGAGTTATCTTGTTTTAGGCTGGTGAAGCAGAGCTGTCAATCATCTGAGTTATCTACTGTGTACTTTAATAATCTCATTAGAAAGCTGTTAATCAATTATAAGTTAAATAGCCCAGGATCCTCTTTGAAAAATTAAGACTGTATAATTTTGACAGAGCAGCCTAATTGCTAACGATTCACTGCAAAAATGTTGCTTCCTGGAAAATGAAGTTTTTTTATCTTGAAATCTCCAGTCACTGCTACCACTCAGCTGCCTTGTCTTGAGTGTAACTAACTGTGAAGCGCATCCAGCTTTACTCTTGTTGTCCAGTTGGATGGTTTTTGCTGCAACTATCAGATCTGGTTCATGGAAATGGCCATTGGTCTGGCCTATCCATGGGGCTGGCTTGCTGGGTACTGGGGGCTAGGTGGTTTCCCCTGGATCTCTGTCACGGAATAGGAGAGATGCAAAGGAAGATGTGCCAGAAAAAAAACTTGGCATACGGTTATAAAGTGCCTAGAGAAAATGGCAGGAGTAGCTGGCAGTGGTGCAGGATTTCACTTGACAGTGACCAGGGAAGTTAACATTGTGGTTTGGCCAACTTGGCACCTTCCAATTGTTGTTGTCCTTGTGGTCTCTGCACCAAGAACTGTCCCTAATCATTGTCCTTCTCCCTTGCATGTATCATATCTAGAGAGGTGTGAATGGGAATGAAGCTGTTCAACACATGCTGCCTTGGATAGCTTTTGCTGTTACCAAAAATTAAATTCAATGAAGTACGAACATGGATTAAACAAATTTCATTTATAAATTTAACATAGAGATCTGGAGCGCAAATGGTAAGAGGAGGTTTCAGTTTTCAGTTGATCTGGATGATCAGCGGAAAGCCTGTAGAAAGATGTAGCAGAGCTGGTAAGGGAAAAAAGGGAGAATGAATGCATTAAGGTGGTTGGAAAGGGCTTCTTGGTTAAGAGCCACCAAAAGCAATGGAGTTACACCCATTCCTATCCCAGTAGGGCTTGCACTTTAAATAGCTGCACACAGACATCCGTTAGTCACTTAAGAGCTCATTAAAGTAGATTTATGCTGTTGTTCATTGGAAGTAAATGTTTGCATATCCCAGTGTTGGAAGCCTTATAGCAAATTGCACTACAGATGCTGGGGGCACATGCAAGCTGATGACAAGTGGAGAACATAAATATCTTTGGACATCAGCATCATAACAAACTGGCTGAGGAGCCTGGTTAGCTGGCAGCAGGGTTGTGCCCTTCTGAGCAGAGTAAGGTCTGCTTCTTAGGTAGAAACTGTTGGCACTGCTCTGACTAATGGCTTTGTGGCCATAATGCCTTTGCCGCCACTGTCCCTTAATCTCTGGAGCTCACAAGCTTCAAAAGCTGGAAAAAGGAGAAAAAGAAAACAAAGTAAACAAAAAGCCTCAGCCACATCTCACAACCCCAGCTTGATATGTTATAGAACTGATGCATGGCGTAAGTGCCACCTAGGAAGAAAGCAGTCTTGTTAATCACCAATATGCAAATGATGAGACTGGGGCTTGAGGTTTCTTCACAAATAAGGTTTCTTGCTTAAGGGGTGGTTGTGGGAAAGCCTTGGGCCTTCAGCAGAGGGAAAGGGCTGAATGAGTCTTGGTGTGGTGGGTCTCCAAAAGAGCGGTGGATGAAGTGCCCAGCCATTTCCAATCTTCCTAAGGGCTGTGTGCCTGTCCTCAGTGTCTCATTTGTAAGCAGAGACTGTTTCTCTGCCTTCAAGACTTCAGGAATCTGGGAAATTTGCAGGATTTTTAATAGTAATAATTCTCAAAGCCTCACCCACCCTTTCCAGCCTCCACTTGGAGAAATTATTCTGATCACCTCTAATGAGCCCAGAACAGGAAGAAATCGGTGTTTGTTGTGGATGTGATTAGAGCTCAAATTCACTGCAGCCAGACCTAGATCACTGTGCAAAAGTTTTCTTTTCCTTGTTTCACTCCAAGAATGCCCCTCTCTGAGCTTGAGTCATTAATATGGAAACTGGGGCAAAAATGGGTGAAAATGCATCTTCAGTTCTGGCGAGGAAAGAAGGAAAGACAAAACTGCCATTGGTGAGCAAATGGTCCAAATACCCCAGTTTTAGTGTTCATTTTCAATGCTTTGTGTCCCTGTGCACTCCTTGTCTGCAGGTTAGAGGAGACATTTTTGAATCAGGAAGTTGGGATTATGGTCTGAGCACAGCACTGCTGGGATGACGTGTGCTAAACATCATGTACCCTTTGCTTGATTTGCTTTCTGTAGTGATGGTTGTACCTTAACCCATTCTTTACTTTGGAAACCCAAGAGCCTCTCACTATTCAGCTTGCTCATCCTACCCGGGCGAATGCTTTTTTTTTTCTTAATGGCATCTAATTGCTGGGCAAAAACCTTCCATTCCGGAGTTGTTCTGAGTTTAGAAACAGCAGGCATCCATTATTAATTACCCTGTTAATTTATTGAAACATTTTTAGAAAACTACTTGATTACAATTTCGCGTGGTAATTGTCCATAAAGTGGTTTAAGACTCCAAGTATTTATCTCCCCACCTTAATTCATCAATTTTGGCCGTTTTGGAAAATTCACTTGCACAGGACTTGAATGGTGGGTAGCAGCTGAGACTCCAGTAATATTCCACCCAAGGCATCAAGGAAGAAAAATTACTACATTGTAATTTTGGGTGTTTTTATCAGATCTTAGAAAGATGCTAGGTAAGGACCATGATACCTCCATCTCTCTGTCTCTGTCTCTGTCATCCATATAAATATCTATGTATCTCAGACTAAAAAGACCCTAAATACCTAATAAGCCTCCTGCTGCACATACAACTCTTCCTTCCACAGCTCTGCACCCATTTTGGAATTACAGCTTTACTGTGAGCTCTAGGAGCCTTGCAGTCCTTGCTGAAATGGGCTAACACTCACCAAAACCATTTATCTTGCAGACCAAAGTAATTACCTTCTGCATGGCTACTGCTCCTCACACACAGGGAAAACCTTGAGCTATTCATAGCCCACTGGTGTGTCCAAATTTAATCATTAACTGTAAGTTAATATATTTTAACTCTTGCATAACAAAAACACTATTGGCAGCCACCCACATATAGGTGAAAAAATGCAGCAATGAATCAGATTTTCTGACTATGGATGTATCTGGTAGGTTTTTCCATGCCCAGATTACCAGTCTAAATGTATTTCTCTTTAATAAATAAATACAGATTTGCATTTAGATTTCATGTGACAATCAAAATGCACCTTGTAAAGCTGTGTAATAACCTTTATTTACAAGGAGGAAGTTTGAATTTGTTTTTCAGCTATTGGGACTCCAGTGTCATCTCTTAGCTCTTTATTGTATGTTCACTTATCCTTCCACGTCCTTGCAAAGTTCACAGTACATGGTTTTGAAGAGATTGCATATATTTAAATGGGAACATGCAGTTCCCAAAATAATAAACAGGCCTAGAACCTGATGATGAATTCTGAGATAATGTAGACATTTTCTGCAGGTGGTTGATGGCCATGCTCTGTAGGCTGTCACTAGATGTGCCCAGTGCTTCTGTCCATACTTCGACACTTTGAACTTAGGATTTGATTTCCGTCATTGACTGACTGGCTTGAAAAGGCATTTCTCAGCTGCTTGTGCCCTTTCAGGGCTGCTTTTTCCTTTCAACAAGGATATGAAAGTATCTGGTGCACCTGTGTGCAGCAGAAGGAAAGAGCTGAGAGTTTTTAAGGGCTTTTTCTTCTCATGTCACTTTTTATTAGCAAATGAATATCAGAATCATGGAGTGTTTTTACACTTCAAGCTAGAGAAGGTTTGAGCTGGGCAAGGTTTGGATCCTTCCCACAGAATCCCCCATGAATTCAAGCCAATGATGTGGCCAGCAGATGAGCTTTAATTTCCACAACAGAAATGTTTGTATCCCACCTATTTCTGCACAGCATCAATTTATGGCCCATCACTCTCTAAAGCTATTGTTCCTGTCCTGTTCTAAAGCTTTTCTCTGTTGAGAGAACAGGCGACCCAAATAGCAGGTATCATGAAAGGATTCATGGATGGTAGGCAATGAAGTCACTATTGCTCTGAGTGTGATCTGCACATGGTGGTGTGCTGGCAATACCACTGTGGGGTTATCCACAGATTGGAAAGTTGATCTATTAAAACAGAATGCATGGCTTTCCAAGCAACTGGCTTGCTGACACTTCATTTGATATCTGATAATGCAGGTGCCTGTCTGCTATCGTGCAGAGTGGCCTTTCCTCATTATTGAAAGTACAAACTGTGGCAGTGTTCGTGGACATCACCTGCATCCTCACCCTTATGCTGTAAAATCTGCAGCCAGAATATCAAGACAGACTTGAAGAAAAAATGAAAAAATCAGCATCACTTAATATTAAGGCCTTCTTCAGGCATGCTTGCCAGCCCAGGGCACTTGCTGCCTTGTGGCTGTAAAGCTATTTACATTTTAGTCCGTTCTGGGGCTGTGCTGGCATCTCCTGCTGCCCTCTCTGCCCAGCACCTTCCCTTCTTCTGGCTGCCAAGCCTTTCTCCTCTCTCCCTCAGAAACTCAGCTGCTAAACAAAATTAAGCAAAACCCATGGTAAAAGTCAATAACTGCTATAAACTTAAAGGTTTCCTGACATTTCTGCATTGATGACAAATGGATTTGAACCTAAAAGACAGTCAGATACTTAAATGCACACGTTTTTCACACCTTCACACTTTCTTATTAGCCTGTACCTCAGCCCATCAAAAAATCAGTTGGTGATGCTGACCTAAGGGGTCATCTTCCTACAAGGGCTGTCTAGGCAGAAGCATCTGCCTTTGGGTCGACACCAATGTCTGTTTTCTGCTGGACCTTGCTCAGAGTGGTCAGACGTAGAGGATCAAGCTAGATCAGAGCTTTTGCATTGGAAACCACCTGTCAGTCTGCCTCATGCCTGGATTTCCAGCCTGTGCCATCAATCGAGCCTTCCTGCTGTCTGCATTTATCATAGTTAGAGGTTCAGGGTGGTCTGAGACCTGTCTGCCCATGAGCATCCTCCCACGGTTCATCACACCTCTTGCCCTCAGGAAATGTTGCTCCCTATGCTTAGCAAATGCTGATCTGACAGGGCAAAGATGTGTCTGTGTTTGGGCTCTGAATAATGCAATCGGTTTGCATTGCAAAGTGGGCAGCATAGTTGTGTTTAGCTTTTAGAGTAGGTTTTGTGTGTGTGGTAGGCCCTGAATGTTTCTATCAGCAACGCTCTTTTTCTGCTGTGTCTCTCACATGGCTCCTCCTTTCAGTTCTTTTAATACGGATTGCTGAAAGCAAACAGCAGCATTCAAGTATCCCTGAGAGATACAGGGAGGGGAGATCAAGCAGAGGTTACTGCTTCAGCCTGGCAATTTAAGGCTGAATATTTGATCTGGAGGGCAGTGTTTCCAAATACTTCTGCTTTGCTTTGAAGTGCACCAATTAAGATTTGACAGACGATGTAACATAAAGAAGACAGGGTTCATTATTTTCTTATGGGAGATGTGGGTTTTCTTCTGCAAACCTCATTAGAGACTGCAGGTTGGACAGGAGTGAGCAGGGTATGCTATTGTAACAGATTAAATGGCCTCATTGCAGGTTGTGAAGGGATTGTGGTTTCCCAAGGAGACTGAAAGACACTCATTTAGCCAAGAAGATTTTCAAAGACATTTCTTTCCAGAGCCAGATTTGAGAGATTTAATTGGGGGCTGCACAGAAAATGTGTCTACATGGCATGATGACAGCCAGCAAAAGGGCGCTATGAAACATCTATGGAGCTATAACCTAATTGTGATTCTTAGCCAAAAACCATGAGCTTTATTGGTAGTACCTTAAAAGTGGTGGCTCTTGCCCTGGCTTTTCTGGAGCATGGAAATTGCTGGATACTGTCATCTGACCTGGGGAGCTGCAGCTGTAGCTGTCCTGCAGGCCATTTCAGTGAAATCTTATATTCATGTGTTTTTCTTACTGATGAGTCAGTCTTTGTGAAATACCTTGCCATAATGCCATGCTTCAGTTTCAGGAGAGGAAGGTATCTACAGGAAGGTCTTTTCTGTGTGGAAATGATGGCACAATGCAAAGGGAAGTCTACAACAGTAAACCAGGGCACTGATGGACATTGAGGTTTTAACACCTATGGTGCTTTTTGACCTGTCTCATTAATATCTCATGTTGCTGTATCCAGGAAGCTTTTCAAAGTATATTCAGCAAATCAACATTCCTCCTGCTAAATTCTTCATGTGGTTTTTTTTGGCAGAGATGAAATTTTAAAGTGCTTGTAAAGGACTTCTGCAGCTTGGCTGGCTGCAGCAGTCTGGTAGATTAAACTGGTGCAGCTGACGGCAGGCTCCGGGGACTCGGCTGATGTGTGGCAGTGACCATTGGATATGGTTTGGGCGCAGCAGCAAGCTCCTAGGGTGGACCTCTGCATTTTGAGTGCTGGGAATCCATCTCTACAAAGTGTGGGGCTCTATCCACCTTGAATTTCCCTTGGAAGCACTTATAGATGATGCTTCTTTTAGTGGAGAGATGTTCCTCCCCACTAAATACCTGGATGTTTTACCTTGTTTTTAACTGGATAAGAGGTGAGGTTTGCGCACTCCCATTGTATTACAAATCAGTGGCAATGTGCAGTATGGCAATCACAGTACACACCTGGGTGGAGGTGACCAGCACACAGGAATGCCTTAAATGCATTTGCTACCACCACAGGCATCTTGTGTTCCCCCCATCTTGCATTATTTCTCCTGCAACCCCACCTAAATCTCACTTACAGCTTCTGTGGCTACTTTCTCTCAGTAGCAGGACTTCCCTGTATTTGTCTTTCTGTTTAGATCCCTGAGAAGTCCCCTCAGGAGCGGCAGAGCAGCTGCTTCCTGCATGGAAGAAAACTATCGCTTTTGCCTCCTGCCCTGCTTCTTGCATGCCATCCTCTGCTTTCCATGGCGTGGGAGCAAGGGGCAGCACTGTGCTCTGCCATCGCCTTAATTAGGTATCCTCTGCAGATGAGCTGTATTTACTGAAGATGGTTTATTATAGCTGTTCAAATTAAATAAGGCAAAAATTCAATTCAGAACAAATACACTGCTGCAAGTAATTTGCTAGCAATTTTTGCCAGACAATTGTGAGAAAATGTTCTGGCAGCCTATGTTCTGACAATTGGCCAGGAACAGCTATAAATCATGTATATTTTTTCCTTCCTATTATCTTTCTCACTCCTTTAAAATCCATGGGTTACCCAATAATATACATTGGACAGAAGGGAATAAGATGTGAAGCTAAAACAGTGATGCATCCAGATCTGTAACTCCCTGCAAGGACAATCTGGGAGACAGGAACAACTAATTTTTTGCCTGGGAAGGCGTGTTAGAAAAGTGTAAAAATGGATGTCCATTGACCTGAGAGAGGGGAACCCAATTGTATTTGGTTTTATGCTATCTTGTCTGCGCAGCGGGAAGGCAGTGTGCTGCTCGGAAAAAGTCTGAAACTTTCAGAAAGTTTTATAGGTTGAAATAATTTAAAATTATTTTTAGAGTGGAAATTTCAGTGCTGTGACCCTGCTGCAGCCTCAGTGCAGTGGGAAAACCTGCGCTCAGCTGCCTGGGAAGAAACGCTGACTGCACTGGTGCTGCTGCTCAGCACAACATTAAAAGGCTGGTACCCCTGGGCTCAGGTTCAAGAATGGCTCAGTCCCGGCTTTGGGTTTGAATCTGAGGTTGGTTCCAGCTGCCAAGTTTCTGCCTTAATTAGATACCAGTATTGAGGCACCCAGCGGGGCACAGCACAGACATCAAGTGGTTTCAGCCCTCTTGTTACCCATTCCTTCCTAACCTCACACTGTGAAAGGGGCCAGATTCTGGGGTGCATTGTTCGGAGTGGGTGGCTTTCTAGTGCTTCTGACGCTTGGCATGTAAACATGGGATTTCTTTTCCTTAAGCCAAAATAACTCCAGGAGCTTGCAGGGCTTGTGTATTGTTTAGGCACATAGTGCTTTGGTTATGTATTGCTCTGCTGTGTAGGCACTGGAACACAGTTTTTCACCTCATCTGCTAATAATAGTAAGTATGCTGAGACTCATTTTCTTTTCCAAAGGATTTTCTACTCATCGTGGAAATCTTACTTTTCCAGACGGCTGGATTGCTGGCTTTCTATCATGCTACACTCTGCTAAGCAAGGCTGCTTTTCCTTCCTCACCTTTGTAGTACCATCAGCTGCTTCCCTTGTTCCTTTCACCTCCCTCCACAGTTTCTAAAAATGCTTGAATTAATAGTGGCAAATAATTCAAGACCAACCAAAATCAGTATATTCACATTAACAGGCTTCTCACAGTATAACAGGCTTTTTGCTTTCTTAATGTGTAATAGACACACCTGTTAGGAATTAATATCTGAAACCACTTAGTGCTTTGTTATTCCTAATAGAGCACAGAGGGACTACTTTTTGCTCTGCAGGAGATAAATGGGGCAATCTGCACTCCTGGCAGTCAGCAGCAGCTATGGTCCTCTCATGGCAGCACACTGCCGGCTTCCTGGGTGCTGCAGATAGTGAATGTGCAACACTCACCAAACCCTGTTGTTTCCCTGTGGGGTGGGATAAGAGGAAAGGAAGGGTGGAGGGGCACAAAGGAACTGTGCATGGATTTGAAATGCTTCTATCTGGGAAAAGTGAGCAATGGGAAGGCACAACTTGCCTGTCTGGGTTTCTAACTGGAGACCAGGACTAGGAAAAGGGGGATTTGAGTGCATTCCTGGCCTTTATGGATGTCAGGCTTTGTTTATATGCAAACATATCCATATGCAGTGTTGTCTTGTTATATTTTTGTAGCAGGATCGATAGTGATACCAATTAATACACTGGGTAGCTGTTAAACAGTGAGGGGAAAAGTGTGTATTATAATTGAAAGTACTTGCACAGGACTGTAAAAACAAGATGAAATTTTTCTCTCTTTCAAAGAAGGGAACCAGACTTGTTTCTTCTCCCCTGCATCCTGTAGCCTAGTTGCTGGAAAGCAGCAGAGTTCAGATCTTGCAAGCGGAATTCTTAAGCTGGAAACTAAAGTGGAAAATGATTCTGTAGCATTTAAGTGGAAGAAGAGTTAACTGCAAAGAAGTTGTAGCAGTAGGACTGTAGATAGTAAGGAATATTCAGTCCTGGTATAGCAAGAGCACTGTGAGCGAATGAAGTGATATGTGCTGAGATCCTGGGGAGATGAGGGGAAAGGAAAACAGAGCAGTGGGGGATGTTCTTGTAAAGCATCATCTGCAAATGTGGCTTGAGAAGAACACTGACACTAGAACCTTCTTCGAACCAGTTGTTGCTTTCTAAATGAGGACCCTGACATTTTAAAGGTCAGCAGCCAGGGAACACATGCAATCAGAGACTGCTTATTAGCTTGCTGTGTCCTTCACATCAGGGTGTGGTGTTGCCTAATTGCCTAGGGAGACAATTTGTGTAGATGTTTCTTAAAAAGGCACATTTGCAATACCCAAGGGAGGTAGGATACCAGTTATTTTTCTCATTTCTCCTCCCTCTAGGAGTGCCAATAAGGGAGAAATGGGCCAAAAGATAACTTACGGAAGTTTGAGGGTGGCTTTGGGTAGAGGAGATGAATGCAGAAGGTATCTGTCAGCACACGAGACCTCTCTGCAGACCAAGGTAGCAGTTAACACCAGAGATACCCTTGCTTTGCTAACAGCCAGATGCTGCGAGGTGATGTGTCCTGCAGTAGCATCTGGACATGTCCCTGCCCCATCCCAGCCACAGCCTCCTGGGGTTGGAGGCTCATGCTATTCAGCACAAAACCCAGCTAGGGACTGGCTACAGCCAGAGGAAGGATCAGCTGGGAAAACAGATCAGTATTTTGTTTAAATACCAAGAACTTTAAACTGTGGGTCACTGTAGCTACTCACTTCCTTCCGGTGTGCTTTTTTAAGAGCCTTGCATTGAACTGAGCAAATGTATTCATAGAGGAAGCGTCCAAATAACCAAGCAACATTTAAAAAAAACAGTTTTATTGTATTCATAATTCACTACAGAGCAGGACTAGGCCATTGCAGTGTAGCACAAGCAGGGTTTTTTTCTCCTTTTATCTCCTGTCTTATGCAGTTTTGCTATTTGGGTTTAAGCCTGCAGTCTGTATTTCTTTGTTCTGATACTTGGATGTTGGAACTGCTAAACCTTTGAATTATCAGCACACTGAGCATTTGGATCCTTTTCTAAAACAAGAATGAGGATTAAATGTTTCTCAAAGCTATTGCAGCACTTAGCTCAGATTCATAGAGGCTCATTTTGACGTAGAAGACAGGTCGTTCTTTAGCACAAATATCCCACAGGACTTCAACAAGAGGAAACCACTGAGCTCATCATCTGCAAGTGCCTTTCTCTATGCAAAGCATATCAGCATGCTCCAAGAGAGAGCCAGATGAGGTTTGGAATTATCTTCTCTTTAATTAGTGTTGTAATAGCAGGAAACAGCAAATGTGTCAAGGCCATGCTGTATGCTTTGAGCAACCTGGTCTAGTGGAAGATGTTCCTGCCTATGGCATGGAACTAGATAACCTTTAAGGTCCATTCCAACCCAAACCACGATTCTATGATTTTCCACGCCAAATGTCACTTGAACCCTCAGTGAGAGGTTTCCTATGAATGCAGCAGCATGGTCTTCCTTGGCTGGACGTTGCTCTTTGCTGGGAAGTTTGCTAAGATTTCATGGGGGGAAACTGGATCATAGATGACCCTCAATGTGCTCAGATGGGTTTCCTGGGAGAAAGCAGGTAGTTCAGCACCTGTGATCTGCTTGGCCAGAACTGCCTCCTTCGTGCAGTGCCATGACCTTCACAAACGCCAGTGCTCTTGCAGAGACTGTTTTGTTTCCTATATCCTAGATTATTTTCGTGGGTTTTTGTTGTTTGTTTGTTTTTTGGGTTTTGTTTTTTGTTGTGTTTTTTGGGGTTTTTTTTGTATGTAAGATAGACACAAACATTTCAAGCTCAGGTGTGCACAATAAGGCAAACAGGTCCCTAAGAATAGGGGGTGGCTCAGAAATCTTAACTTCGATGCTTTCTGCATTGAACTGGTCTAGAAATCCAGCTTGTGCTAATAGTCTGGAAATGCAGGTAGATTTGGTGCGTTTCCTACAGGCAGAGGAGAGCCTGGAGGGAGCTGTGCTCCTCTGAGGCTGTGACAACATTTGTCTGCTTTATGAAAAGGTTTTCCATGACATGTTTGGCAGACATATGAGCTGTTAGCACTGGAAGACAGAAGACACCTCTGCAAACTGTTCCTTTGATGAAGCCCTTAGATGAGCCCTCTCCTGCACCAGGATGCTTATTGCTTCAAATGGATCCAATCTGTGCTAATAAAGCACCTCCTCCATGCAAGGAGGGATTGATTGAACATCACAGTAGATGCCACTGAGAGCTAAACCTAACATTTTCTATCCCACTAGCTAAAGCTTGTAATGCCGAGTGTTTCAAAGAAGTAGAGCTTTCCTTCAAGTGTTTCTATTGCCAAGCTGGGCAACCTGCAGTGAAATATCCATCTGCAGACTGACTCCTGATTTTTCTTTCTTGGTTGCTTGGTTATCTTTACTCCTGTTGCAAGTCCCAAGCAGAATGGAGTGGGGCTGTTGCTCCCTGTCTCAGAACTCCCCAACCTTGGGGAAAAAAAATGTCAACAATTTGTATTTCCTATAAGTAGCTTATATAGTGTTTCCTGGGATGGCATTTTTGGGAAATCTAGATGCTTTTTGGTGGGATTTTTTACTTCCCTTTTTTTTTTTTTTTTTTTTTTTTTTTAAACTACAAAAGGATTCCAATGATTTTGTTACCAGAGCCTGGGGAGGGGAAGGAAGTTCAAATTACTGTGTTTTATCTCGTAAACTCTTGAGCATCACTGTAAGTGCTGGAGGCCCTCAGTGATCCTGTGTTAGTTCTGTTCTGCTGAAAGCAGGTGGTTCATGTTTCACCCTTGTGTCAAACTAGGTGTGTATCTTAATGTGGGCCATGTAGCCATTTTCCTCCTCATTCAGCACAACGCACTGGTTTCCCAGCTGGTTGCTCATACTTTCCCATTTGCTCCAGCCATCACCTTCATAGAATCATAGAATCATAGAATCATAGAATAGTTAGGGGTGGAAAGGACCTCAAGATCATCCAGTTCCAACCCCCCTGCCATGGGCAGGGACACCTCCCACTAAACCATGCCATCCAAGGCTATGTCCAGCCCCACCTTGAACACCGCCAGGGATGAAGCATTCGCAGCTTCCTTGGGCAACCCATTCCAGTGCCTCACCACCCTTACAGGAAAAAATTTCTTCCTCATATCCAATCGAAACTTCCCCTGTTTAAGTTTAAACCCATTACCCCTTGTCCTCTCACTACAGTCCCTAATGAAGAGTCCCTCCCCAGCATCCCTATAGGCCCCCTTCAGGTATTGGAAGGCTGCTATGAGGTCTCCACGCAGCCTTCTCTTCTCCAGGCTGAACAGCCCCAACTTTCTCATCCTATCTTCATACGAGAGGTGCTCCAGTCCCCTGATCATCCTTGTGGTCCTCCTCTGCACTTGTTCTAACAGTTCCATGTCCTTTTTATGTTGAGGACATCAGAACTGCACACAATACTCCAAGTGAGGTCTCACGAGAGCAGAGTAAAGGGGCAGGAGCACCTCCCTCGACCTGCTGGTCACACTCCTTTTGATGCAGCCCAGGTACGGTTGGCTTTCTGGGCTGCAAAGAAGTTGCTAAACCACTGTCCATCATATTTGAAAAATCATGGCAGTCAGGTGAAGTTCCCGATGACTGGAAAAAGGGAAATATAACCCCCATTTTTAAGAAGGGGAAAATGGATGAGCCAGGGAATTACAGACCGGTCAGTCTCACCTCTGTGCCTGGCAAAATCTTGGAGTGGATTCTCCTGGAAGGCATGCTGAGGCACATGAAAACCAACAAGGTGGTTGGTGACAGCCAGCATGGCTTCACTAAGGGGAAATCCTGCCTGACCAATCTGGTGACCTTCTATGAAGGGGCTATGGAACTGATGGACAGGGGCAGAGCAGTTGATGTCATCTACCTGGACTTATGTAAAGCCTTTGACACTGTCTCACATGACATGAATGCTCCATTGCTGGAAGTGTTCAGGGGCAGGTTGGACAGAGCCTTGGGTGGCATGGTTTGGTGGGAGGTGTCCCTGCCCATGGCAGGGGGGTTGGAACTGGATGATCTTGAGGTCCTTTCCAACCCTAACTATTCTATGATTCTATGACATCCTTCTCTCTAAGTTGGAGAGACATCAATTAGATAGGTGGACCACTCTGTGGATAAAGAACTGGCTGGATGGCCACACGCGAAGAGTAATGCTCAGTGGCTCAATGTCCAGCTGGAGACCAGTAACGAGTGGTGTCCCCCAGGGATCGGTGTTGGGACCGGTCTTGTTCAACATCTTTGTGAGTGATATGGACAGTGGGATTGAGTGCGCCCTCAGCAAGTTTGCCGATGACACCAAGCTGTGTGGTTCGGTTGATACGTTGGAGGGAAGGAATGTCATCCAGAGGGACCTTGACACGCTTGTGAGGTGGGCTGATGCCAACCTGATGAAGTTTAACCATGCCAAGTGCAAAGTCCTACACCTGGGTCGGAGCAATGCCAGGCACAGCTACAGATTGGGCGGGGAGGAGATTGAGAGCAGCCCTGCGGAGAAGGACTTGGGGGTGTTGGTTGATGAAAAAATGAACATGAGCTGGCAGTGTGCATATTTTGTAAGACCTTAAGGGGAAGAGAAGGAAAGAGAGCAGTTGCTTCCTGTGTAGAGACTACAAACAGTGTTGTGCTGGTGGGTTTGGATGTAGAATCATAGAATCATAGAATGGTTTGGGTTGGAAGGTACCTTAAGATTACCTAGTTCCAAGCCCCCTAATATGGGCAGGGACACCTCACACTATACCAGGTTGCTCAAAGCCCGATCTAAGCTGGCCTTGAACTCTGCCAGGGGTAGGGCATTCACAACTTCCTTGGGCAGCTTGTTCCAGTGCCTCACCACTCTCACAATAAAGAACTTCTTTGTTATCCAACCTGAATATCCATTGTTTAAGTTTGAACCCATTACACACGCTGATACCAGCAGCGTTGCTGTCTGTTCCTGTGGGTGCATCGCTTGGATCCACGTTAAGCCTGGAGGTGGCTCATGAAGCTTTGCATTGCAGAGGTTCGGCAGCAAGGTCTGACAGCATGACCCCACGCTACCCATGTGTGGTGCCCTTGGGATCTGCATGATCCTGGATCGATGGTCATGCCAGAAAAGGCTGCATGCTGCTGCGAGTTGCATAGCTGCAGTGCCTCATGCTGATACGGCATGGAGAAAATGTGAATTCAGCAAAAACTGTGCAGCACATAGCATTAAAAATTCACAAAAGCTTCTTGAAATCCTGTTTCCTGGAGAAGTGTTTTAATGAGCTGCAGCAGGGCTGGGTGAGAGAGTGGGGGGACCCTTTGCCAGCATTGTGTTAGGAAACAACCCCAGTGTGCCCCTCGGTCACACCATTGTTCATCCCCCATTGGTTCATAGAATCCCAGACTGGTTTGGGTTGGAAAGGACCTTTAAGCTCATCCAGTTCCACCCCCCTGCCACAGGCCGGGACACCTTCCACTAGACCAGGTTACTCCAAGCACCATCCAAGCTGGCCTTGAACACTGCCAGGGATGAGGCAGCCACAGCTTCTCTGGGCAACCTGTGCCAGTGCCTCACCACCCTCACAGGGAAGAACTTCTGCTTAGATCTAACCTGAACTTCCTCTGCAATTATGTTTCTCAATTTTCAATGAAAAACTGCATCAGTGGGTTTTTGTCTTCTTTTCATACTTAGGAACTGGGTGAAAACTTAGGTTTGCTGTGGAAAGGTAAAATAAAAATTTGGAAGTTATTGTCAGTGTGCAGGGGGAAATGTTGGAATTAAATGGAAACAAAACTTGAAATGCTTTGGGTGTGGGATTTTCTTTAAGAAGAGAAGCCACATGACCTCATTTTCCCATGGGGAAAAAAGAGGAGAAACAAAACTTGTGACCATTTTCCCAATGGCTTTGTCCTTGAAATACTTTCTTCTCTCACCTTAGATTTAGGCAAATTAAAGCAAGCTGGGCTGAACAGCAGAACCCCAGAGTCAGTGGCTAGGATGCTGGGGATGTGAGCTGAAAGGAACTGATGGGGAGATGCTGAGATGTGGGTCCCCGGGGTGCTTCAGAACAAGAGTCTTGACTTGGTACACAACTTTCCCTCTGCCTTTTGTGCTGATACTAATGGGATTGGTCTGCTTTTGCAATTCAGTTTTGAGTGGAGTGCACACGGAGCGCATACTTTAGGGGCGCTCTGCCTCAGCCTTTTGCAGTGCCGTGACCTACTTGTAAAACCAGCACCCATTTGGCATGGGTCTGGGGGTGCAGGTTGATGCTGTGATGGCTCTTGTTCTTATTTATTCATCATTTTTTTAATTTTGTATTTTGTCATGTATAGTTTATTCTCTATTCTCTAAAATATGGGGCATTGTGGAAAACGGAGCAAAATATCTTTCCCTTCCTGTAAAACCAAAAAGCCTGATAAGAGTCCTGTTGTTTTGTTATTTTTTTTAACCTATTTTGAAATGAGCAACTACAAAAAGATGAACAGAAAATATACTAGTGCTGCAGCTTTGTTAAAAGCGAGTTGCAAAGTATGTGATTGAAGATGCGCTTATTTAATTTGCTGGAGCAGAAAAACAGAGTTAGGATTTTTTCTTTGCAATCTTGTCAGAGCAGATGCACCTTCCCCACAGGATGGCTCTGCTTCTGTGTTGCTCAGCTGGCTTGCTGAAGCAAAGAGATGAAAGAGTGTGGAAAAGATCTGCGTTGTTTGCTTTAGAGACATTAAATATCCCTGACGGGGCTGGGGCACCCATCCTGCCCTGGACAAATAGCTTGAGACATTGAGCATGGGGGTTACATTTTTTTCTGAGAATATAAATGAGAAATACAGAAGCTGATTAAGTGGGAGCATAAAATTTAGAGCAACTGTGTTGGATTGAGCAAGGTTTTGCTACATTACTCTCCCTTGTGTAACCACAGGGAGCCAGGATGAGCAGTGCTGGAGACCTGCAGGAGCATCACATAGGGTGGGACTGCACTGGCTTTTGTTTATACTGGGTCGTGAAGCAAAGATTACCCCCCAGAAAGAAGTTTTTGGAGGAGATATGGCTGCTGACAAAGGAGTGTCTCAGAGACGGATCATCAAATATGAGCAGTAGTTTGGTTTAGAATCTGAATCTTTTTTCAGTGAGAATTTTGAGACCATTGAGTTTCAGGAAATCGAACATACGTGTTGCAAGAGCTCAGAGTTGTGGGTTTACACCTGAACTTCCCCATTCAGTGGTTAAGACAACCAAGCAAGTTACTAATTATGCAGGTTCTGATTTACTGTTCAAGTACCTGTTAAGTCCTGGCACAATGAGCTGGATGTCCTGTATGCTGCAAATGATTATGCAGCAGGGTAACTTTTTCTGCCTTCTGAGAATGCAAATGAGGGATCTGCTTTTCAAATTAGTTTAATTTGCTGTTTTCATCCCTGTGCAGCTTGTTAGCTGAATGGAAAACTGTGGATGCTGCCAATGCAATCTTGATATTGCTCCACGGGACTGCAGAAAGCAATGAGTTTGTAGCTCCCTAATCCATGGTAATTTGTTACTAATTTATCAACAGTCAACAGATCCAGTGGCTACTGCATCAAAATAGCCTTAGTCCCTCTGCCGCCTTCTTATCGGTGGTAATGAAAGGTCATTTGCAGCAGATGCAAAGCACTGCTATGAGTGTTTTACTAAGCACAGAATAATGCTCATTTCAGAAGGGGGAAACAAAATCACAATGTAACTGATACAAGTGACAGAAACCAGGTGAGGTTTTAGACTTGCCCCTGATTGGGTGGGTCATTCCTGACACAGGAAGACCCCTCCATCCCACAGGAAACTGCTACAGCTGCTGTACCTTGCTGCCTGGTTCTGGCTTTTATGCTAAACTCTTCAGTTAGGTTGAAATGCTGCTTCTGCTATCATATCTCAGGCAATCAAACAAGATGTTACAGTTGCATTCATTGCCATTTTTGTACCGAGCACCCTGCTTCCCTGGGAAGGGCAGCAGCTGGAATGACACCCATAGCTCCTGCCCAGGCTGCTCTTGGCAGCAGCAATTCCAGAGAAGCAGATTGGCTGTGGTGCTACAAGCCCCACTGAGAGCAGTCCAAACCCAGAGGTTCTCTCCCTGCCTTCACCTGACCACACCAGGACCAGCTTTGGAGAGGAAACACCATGCATTTGCATTAAGTTTTCCTTTTCTGCTCAAATGCTTGCTTCTCTGTTCCTTTTTTTTTTTTTTGAAGCTGAGTGCTGGGTGTAATGATCTGAAAACAGTGCAAACCCTACCCTGGCTCTCTGAAATATTCGTCTGCACATCTTCACATCTTAGAAAAGAAAAAGCAAGTGACAATGGCTGGTTAATGATGAGCAGAGGGGATTTAGGGCTGTTTGGTGCCTGTGTCTGAGCATTCCAAGAAATGTGGATTTAATAGGCTCTTGCCGAGCCAGGGTGTACTAGAGCTGGTAATGTTAGCTTCTGCTTCAGCTTGATTGAAAACTCCAGGTATTTCCTCCCAGGTTCACTTTTTTTGATGTTTCTGCCGAAGTTTAATGGTCAAGTTTGAAAACTTATGTGCTGGCATTGTGCCTGGACCTAACAGTTCCTGAATGTTTCAGCTAATGTGCTCCCAGCTGGGACACAGCACAAAATAACACACAGTGCCTTTCTGAATCCATTTTCTGAGTTGTCCTCAGTCAGACGGATGTTAATTTGGCAGAAGAGGTCCGTACGATGCCAATATCTCTCCTTCTTGCCCTTCCAGTGAAAGAACCACCAAGTTTGAACAGTAATGTGGTCAGAAAAACTGCTATTTACTCACTTATTTGGCAACGTTGCTGCAGGTCTACAGCTCCACGGGCTGGGTTCCGCTATGGTCTGCGCTGCTGCAAGCATATTTTATGTGGTCCTCTCTCTCCCTCATCAGAGGGCTCCCTGTTTTGCTGCTGTTTCGGGAGCGAGAGAGTCGGTACAGACTGTAATGTGTTTTAGGAATGTTTGAGAAGTTACTGCCGGTAAGCAGTGGTGTTTCCCCACTTGGTTTGACTTAAAGAAACTGCTGCCTAAAATTTTCTTCCTTCTCACTTTCCAGTTTAGGCGTGCGTCAGCTGCTGCTTTCCAAGGAGGCTGAAAGCTGGGGGGTCCAGATGTGATACTTTGTCTTGTTTCTACAGAGAAACGCAGGTTTCCCTCTGCTGAAGAAGACAGCAGGAGGTCAGGCGCTGACCTCAGCCACCCTGGAAAGAAGGGACTCTGCAATATGTTACCTGTGTGGGTTCTCAGAGGCTTTTTGCTCAGATAAAGTGAAGGTAATGTGGAGCTCAGGAACGCATGACCCCCCTTAGGCCTCATTTCATTGTAGAAGACCTGCTGAGTGCTGCCGTGGTTCTCTGTCTCTGCCTGTCACACCCAGCTTTCTGCCTTTCAGCATATCCAGTATGATGCATCTGAAAGAAGACCATGGCATGGCAGGAATAAAAGCCTTGCAACAGCCTCAAACCATTTGTAGCTCTTGATGTGCGTGGGGGGAATTGCAAAACAGTCTCCAAGATAAGCCCACTCCTCTGCTTTGATGGTGGCAGGGCTCAGTAGCAGATTTAAATAGCTCTCTGATTCCCAGATCACCTCTATTGTGCATAAAAAGAAGTACTTAACCCTGCAGGAAATTATGTGCAACATACTGCTGTTTACTGATGCATAGACATTAACTATTTGTTGCATGAGAAAATAGAATCTATGCTCTTCAGTATTTTAATATGAGTATCCAAATACCAGGTTTTCTCCCACTGTTTATTATAGTGTCTTTTGCATGATTTGTAGTACTTCCTGTGCAGAACAGTTGTTCCTAGGGCACTGTAGGAGGCAGGTTCTGTTCTCTTTTAACAAGGTCTCCTTGGGAGAATTTTGCCTTAAATAGAAGGAGGAAGTTTTGAAGTCAGGATTTACAGCTTTGAGATTACTGGGGCACAGACTGGACTTGTATTAAAGAGAAGCTGTGCTGTCTTTGTGTTTTATTTCACTTTTAGATCAGATCTTGAGAGACGCTGACAGTAGCTCATGTGCTTTGACCAGGGGTTTGGTAGTGGAGAACTTGCTGGTGTTTTTGAAATGAAAGAGTTTGAGGGAGATGACTGAAGAAGAGGTCTGCAGCAAGGCTGCTGGGCAGTAATCAGAAATTTGGGGTATCAAGTGGTAGGGGCCAAAGGTTGATGGTGTTGCAGCCGCTAAATCTCCTCTAAACTAGAAATTCTAGTTTTATACAACTGTATCTAGAATGTCATTGCATGTCGCACTCAAGGGCTCAAAAAGAAAAAGGAGGTGGGAAATGTGGGAAAGGAGATGCTGAAGGTACTTTAATGGAGAAGGAAGACAACATTAAGAACAACAAAGAAAGATGGGGCTAAATAATGATGAAGAGAGCAAGGTAGATCTTCGAATACATGGAGAACAAAAGCCTTTGAGGGGGAGAATTGGGCTGTTTGTTTCAGGAGGCTGCAAGCTCTGCACAGGAATCTGCTGCTTTGCTGTGGTGGCATGTGCTTGTGTAACCCACAGGAGAAACAGTTTGAATGGACAAATAAACCAAAGGTGTTAAAAAGCTATAGTTATTCATAGTCAGTCAGCCATTTAATAGCACTCAGTATAAAGAGACAGTTCTATACCAACTAAGATGAGAAATAACTGAGAGGCAGCTGTAGTTTTAAGTCTGGAGGTAAGTTGGGTTTGGTGCAACAGCTTGGCAACAAAAATCTGATGGGGGAGAGTGAAAAAAGGTGGAAGAAGGTATTTCCCCAATCATTTTATATTTATTAACTTATTATATGCAATATATTTATGATATTTAGCCCAGAGGAGCCCTGAGGTGTGTTATCACACTGACCAGTACATACCCTTAGTGTACATCCCCCTATCTGGGCTGCCTGCTCTCCAACCCCTCTCAGCTGCCCAGGCTGGAGCCCAGAGGCAGGCATTGGGAGTTCACCTATTGCCTCTTAATGTGAACTGTTTACCTGGAGGTCACTTACTGCAAGCTAGATTTTCTTTCCCAAAAGTTTTCTCACTAGTGTGCCCATAGCTAAATCAACATGTCCACGTACAAAGTATCTAGGGGGCCTAATCACCTGCGGTCCTCATAAATTATTACAGAGCAGCAGTTAGTGGAAGGGCTGACTCTGTATTTTCCTTGTGCTGCTACAGATGTGAAGCAGATGCATTGAAATTAGCTCTTGACTTTCATTTTCTTTTTAAACTGCAAAAAAAAGAAATCTAATTAATGAGAGGAAAACTGAAACAAGTTACCTCCTGGTTTCTGTAGGAAAGTGATGGGTCAAGAAAGCTTTGTGGGCTGCTAGCATCTCTGTCTGAATCCTCTTCTAAATGTTTGGGTAATTTTTGTTACAGTTTCTATTAAGCAGCAGCTGCATTGAACCTGGTCAGGCTATTTGCTCCATGGGGAAGTCTGATCCCAGCATTTAATTTATAGATAACTGGAAATTTCTGTGGAAGGTGTTTCTAAATACCTGTGATAAAACATCCAAAATCAATACACTGGGTGAGTGCAGAAAAAACCCTAAACCCCACATTTGAATCAGCACATTACAGCAGGGTGAGGATTATCTGGGAACCTGAAAAAAAGGTAGAGTCTACACAAAAGCCAGTGGAAGAAAATACGCTCTATCTTTCCTGCATGTCTCCCTGCCTACCGGCGTACATTTGATACCTAGCTAGAGCTGCTATTAAAAGTAATTTCAAAATTACTTCTAATTTTAGGATGACAAAAAGCTTGATTTGGTGATAGAAGCTGAGCAGCTTGGGAAATATTCTGGCATGTTAATGGACGCCGCTGATGTACAGGCTATTTATGGTGGGAATGAGTTGCAGGTTTCTAACTACAGTAGAAATCCCGAATTCTACCCAGGCCAAGTCCTACAGGGAAGATTGCCAGCCTTTCTCTACTTGCTACATGCAGTGTTGCTCATTACCCTAGAAAAGAACCAAGCTTCTAAGTCATTCCCCAACATCTTATGCTGACTGATATGGTCATTTTGAAATGAAAGTATCTTTATCCCCGTTTTTAATAGAAATTAAAAGGTTCAATCTGCCACAGAAAGGAGACTCAGCCTTGCTATATACTGCCCCTGAAAGATTTTGAATATGCATCAGTTCCAGTTGTACCACAAAGCTGCATCATCTGCTTCAGAGCAGAAAGGAATATTGGCTATATATTGTGCTTGATGAACTCTGAGCTCTGATATGGAGAGAAGTGCATTCAAATTACTGGAGAAGAGCTGGTCTTTATTACCAGCATGAATGACTGACTAGGGAGGGGTATTGCGTGTCTTCTTAAGAGACGTTCTTTCATTTGCTATGTGCAATCTATGTCTCTACAAGGCCTTGTGTGAGCATAGGCAGGAAAGATATCTCAGGAAGATAAAAATCCCTAAGATTTGTATAACACATGGCAAAAATAAAATGATGATGCTGAAAGTAGAGCTGCATGTGGCATTGTCCATTGGGCTGGACATGCATAGCACCCAGAGCAAGTAGTGCTGTAGTGGTGGGACCTGTGGTAAGGTCACTGGCAGAAGACAGGAGACACCACCTTGAAACTGTATTAGTGGCAGAAAGATGAAGGAGGGGATCGTGCTGGGTGCAAAGAAAAGTGTTTATGAAGTATTTTCCACTGAGTTGAGTAAGCAAAACCCCAACTTCTGAAGTTCAGTCCAAGGCTTTGATTGGGAAACTATGGCTTCGTCTGTGCCAGTCTTTGTATTCCTGTGCCAGCATCAACCAGTCTGGTCCCATCAGCAATCCCAGCTGGCATTAGGAAATGCAGAAGAGTGTTCCAGATATTATCAACTGATACATATGTATAATGAAACATCAGTCTGACTCTCAGGTTGTCTGTGCAAATTCCTTGGTGTGGTACCAACCCTTGTGAAAATGTCTGGGCTGAGCATTAGTTAACTTGAACAAAAAAGGTAATTTCAGAGTCATTCAGTCAATTTCTTTTGCTAGGAAATTGCAGTAATTGTGGTAATTTCCGTTTAATGATGTGTGTTACATCTCAATAGCAAAGACATTGTTGGGGGCTGTTTCAGCAGCAATGGCACAGTGTCCTTACAAGAAGCCATGGAAACATGGGCTGTGCTCCTCATGCAGAGCTCCTGTGGCTTTGCACCTTCAGCCAAGGCTAGAGGTGAATCACCAGCCCTGGTTTCAACCCAGCTCTGTTGCCCCTGAAATAATTCTGTGATACTGGCATCAAAAAGGGTAGATTGTGTGCAGTTCTGGTGTCCTCAACATTAAAAGGACACGGAACTGTTGGAACAAGTCCAAAGGAGGGCCACAAGGATGATCAGGGGACTGGAGCACCTCTCGTATGAAGATAGGCTGAGAAAGTTGGGGCTGTTCAGCCTGGAGAAGAGAAGGCTGCGTGGAGACCTCATAGCAGCCTTCCAATACCTGAAGGGGGCCTATAGGGATGCTGGGGAGGGACTCTTCATTAGGGACTGTAGTGAGAGGACAAGGGGTAACAGGTTCAAACTGAAACAGGGGAAGTTTAGATTGGATATGAGGAAGAAATTCTTTCCTGTGAGGGTGGTGAGGCCCTGGAATGGGTTGCCCAGGGAAGTTGTGAATGCTCCATCCCTGGCAGTGCTCAAGGCCGGGTTGGACAGAGCCTTGGATGGCATGGTTTAGTGGGAGGTGTCCCTGCCCATGGCAGGGGGGTTGGAACCATGTGATCTTGAGGTCCTTTCCAACCCTAACTATTCTATGATTCTATGATAATTTTCAGCTGACTGCTGCTTGCCTCAGCAAGTCGCATGGGAGCTGCAGAAGACTTTGGGTGCTGCAGTGAATGCACCCTCTTTTGGCCAGTGGAAAGGTTCTTCATAAATCAGATCTGTGGAGCTAGAGATAATTTTTCCTAACAGGCCAGGCTGAAAGCTCAAGCCTGTATCCAGCTTGATTTAAATGAATAAAGCTGCTCCTTCTGACTCTTAAGGGGGCTGGAGGAAGGGTCCAGGGTAGAAGCCACTCCGTGTTCTTACTGGTTTGTGTATTTGCACACACACACACAAGAAAGAAATAAAAAATACAGCTTTCATTTTTATTCACAGGCCACAATAAAAATCCAATTTACTTACCCATAGTTGTGGTGGTGCTTGCGCACGAAGTGGGGCCTAAAGAGCTTTAGAATTTATAGAGTAATAAAAATAAGTAATGAAGTACATTCATAATATAGCTAGAAAATATATGAGCAATCTCAACCTGATGTAATTGAAAATGGATTTAGCAAACTCAGGCTCAGAAGAGTGGCCTTATTTTGTAGATGCTATTAGCTGTTGGTATTGCTGAATGAACTCTCAAAAACTCAGCTGTCAGATTCCATGTATTTTGGACTATTTATTATCTTATTTTGATTTTTTCCCCTGGCTGCATTATCAGGTGAGAATAGCCTGATTATGTGAGTTAGAATGTGTAAGGACTGCCTCTGGACTCCTCAGATTTTCCCAATGGCAAGTGGAGGAATAATAAAATCCCATTCGGTGCTTTCTGGTGGTCTCTGTTACATCCTTCTCTCCTCAGTTAATTTTAACTTTGATAATTCCGGCTGGTAATAATTTGCTTTGTTGTTCGCCTGTGATTGGAGTATTTTGAAAAGCAAGAGTAAAATGAATATTACTGTCCCAGGAAAAAGTAGTGGCAGAATAACTATAACCTGATTACCTCCTTTCTGAGCTCATCAGCACCAATTTAGGTGATTTCTAGTTGGTGGCATTTGTCCTCACTGCCAGCTTACGTGTTGACTTCAAGTACTGTGTTTAAAAGGGAGGGGGGAGAGTAGGTGCAAGTAGGTTACCTGCCTTTAATATGGTCATCCAGATGAAAAAGGTCAGAAAGATTTCTCTAGAACTTCAAACTGATGGAAGCTTCATTTTGTTTAGTGAGATTTTGTGTGGTTTCTCAATTTTTCTAGTATCCTTCGTATCAAAAGCAGTTACCTAAGGCTGAAGTGTCCCCAGATAAGCTCCAACAGGGCAGGGCATGGGTGACGTTGAACCCTACGACTGAGGCTGTTGCTCTGATACAACGCCTGCCAGCTCATTTGGAGAACTTGTATATCTTGAGCCCAGGAGCCTTCAGCAAAAAGCAGATTTCTGAAAGTATAAGCTGTTCTTTGGCAAGTGCAGACACTTCTGCTTCGAGAAAAAGCTGCTTTCCTGTAACTATACTGATAAGGCTGCTCCTGGAACACAGCATCTCCATCAGCTCTTATCACAGCACCAGCCGGCAGGTAGCCCTGGTGTCAGTATCATTGTGGTCAATCCTCCTTGCCCAGGATTTTCTACCACTTTAATTTTAACTGCCAAGTGCTTCCTCTTATCACCTGAGTTCCCTGCAGGCTTCCTTGCCTGCCGGACTTCAGCAGCCAGTGGCTTTCAGACTGTTTCACAATTACAGATATGCAGCTCAAGGATTATCTCCTTACTGTGGGAGGCTTTTGCTTTGTGTTTTTGCAGACCAATATTCCAGCTTGTGTTAAATAACAATCAGCTTTAAGCTGACTGGTACTCTATGGTGGTGTTTGTTGGGGGCTGAAAGTCTCAGTGCATTGTTTATGAGTAAAATTTCCAATTTAATTCAAATTCCTGCTGGGAACCAACTAATTCTGTGGGGTGTCCAAACCACAAAAATTAAATAAAACTCGCTGTCACCCCCTCCTTCCTCTAGACCCTTCACTCATCCTGTATTACCTTGGGTTGTTAAACGCCAGCAAAAATTTGGCACATGCTTGTTTTCTGTGATCCAGCCTGTTGTGGTAGTTAATACCTGCCTCCCCTGTTATCACCTCCAAGATGCTGTCAGAACAGCATTTTGGCACAGGTTTTAAACACCAACATGTTTAAAAAATGCAGCCTGGCATCAAACAAACAAACAAAAACCCAAACAAATGAAAAAGCCAAAACAAACAAACAAACAAACAAAAAACAAACAAACAAACAAACAAACAAACAAACAAAAAAAAACAACCAAGGTATAAACTAGGTAAAGGAAAAAGTTGCTTGTTTTGGGTTGGTTTGTTATTTTTTTCACAAGCTTAGAAATACCTTCGTGCCTTTCAGAGGTGAGCAAATGGTAAATTCAGATTACTCTCCTGAAAAAAAGAAATAATTTCATTTTATGGTTTCTTTTTCCCACTAAGTTGATTTATGTGACTCTCCTGGGAATTTCATTCTGCCTGCCCTTTGTGTGGAAGGACAATTCCGAGATGAAAAAGCACTGATTTAAAGTTTTAGGAAAATCATACTGTATGTAAAGAACTGTTTAGCCCTCATGGGATAGAAATACTGCTCTCCTTTTGATCTTGATGCTTGAAGACATATATTCATTGCCAGTCAGGATCAGAAGCCAAACCTTGATCTTGGCTAGGATACTGCATAAATAGGAGCTCTGTGGGTGCAGCTTCTCATCCAGTTTTGCAAGATGCAGAGGTGAAGGTGGATGGGACTCAGTCTTCTTATCTCCTTCAGCAAGAGTGTCTCCACTGGGTTAACCTCCAGGTGACACTGGTGGGATTCTTCAAGCAATAGGTACTTGTTAAAGTACGGATGTTTTAGTTTAATCAGAAACAAAGGGCAAATCTGGGATCCATCCTCTTAGCTGTGCATTAGTATTCGACACCCTGCCTGCTGCAAAGAGGTCACATTTTGAGGAAGGGACACAGAAAAGCAATATAGGCAGCTGGGCACTCTCTGTAGCCACTGTGCTGCTCTAAAAATAATACTCTTTTCACCCAGTGTTGCAGTAGACGCTGTTCTCCTGCTGTGTTCCTTTCATAATTGTCAATTAAATAGCTATCTTAGACTAAATTTATCACTGGTCTAAATTTGTCTGTGTCAGGCAAGAGAAGCTAGGTCAGCATTTGGCAATTCAGGCATGTTTTAGAAGCAGCAGACTTATTTAGTTTGAGAAAGAAATGTTGATATGTGTGTGGCAAACTGGCTAATTTTGTCCTCTAGTGTAATTTTCTGAAAGAGAAGCAACAGGGTTTAGAATTGATTTGATTAAATAATAAATGATACATTCTCTTACTACAAGGTAGGCAGCATATAGTCTATGAATCTTCTGTGGATATGAATGGAAAGACTCTAAATAATACATGAGGTGGGTATTCCCCCAGGCACTGCTGTACACCGGAGCACAGTGTCGGCAGCTTGCACCAGAAAAACACAGAGGTAAATTTAGAGTTTCTTTTGTCTCCCTCTCATTGCTTTACTGCTGAACTTCACAGGAGCTTTCTCCAGACTTTGTACTTCCAGCTGTGGTTTTTAAAGACGTGGTGTACCTGTCCACAGCGCTCAGAGAAAGGTTCTAGATTTAAGTTAAGTGCAAGCCATTGTCACCTTGTCATCAAAAGTTGCAAAGAAATCCTCCTTATATATCCTTGTATATAGATTTGAGATTTTTCTTTCTTTCTTGGTCATTTAAATAGGCTGTGGTAATCCCAGTGCTAAATTAAACACTGGGGCTAGTATGTAAAATAACATGCAAAGTCTATGTCCACATTTGTAAAACCAGAGGTTATTTTTCAATCTCTGAGTTGAGACTAGAGACACTTTCGCCCAACCACTGATGTTTGCAGGGCCTCTTAGTACAGCTGCAGATGAAGCTGCTAAAGTGCCTGTGCAATAGACAGTGCCAGCATTAAAATAGACGTTTAAGGTTGAGTTTGGAGTTTGCTGCTGAAATTACCCCTCTAGGTGCCCAGAAGAACATTGTTATGCCTTGGTCTGGTGGCTGCTTCACCTGCTGATAGGTTAGCCAAAACGCACTCAGCAAGCTGTAGCCCGTATGGCCAGGCAGATGGGTTTTGTGCGTCATCAGGTCCCTTTGGAAGTAAAGGCACAACATTAAGGTGATGCAGAGCTTGTATGTTTAAACAGTTGACAGCTTAAGCAAGATGTGTCTTGTTATGCTTAGTAGGTACTATTTTACATTTCTGTCCAGAGCAGGGAGACATACTGTGATGGAAAAAAGACGCAGCTGAATGGAGATGGCAAAAGATATTGCTGGGCCTGATGTTAATTCCAGTCCTGGGTCTTTTCCTATCTATTACATGTCTCTTAATGTGCATCCTACATAATTTGAACATAGGGTAGACAAAACGCTCCATAATTTCTTAAATGTAAGTCACTTTTAGGATTAAGCTTACAGGCTTTTCCCCTTTTGGCTTGAGTCTTGCCTTGGTTAATAGCCTAATTAATTGCTAACTGCCAGTGCATCCATGCCCAGGAGCAATGCATCTTCCTTGGCTCTGGTGCTGCCAGAGCTGCTGGGTCCAACCCTGTGGCCCATGAGCTCTGCACTGGTTGAGAGCCAGTCCTGCAGAAGCCCTTGGAGATAATTTTGGTCTAAATCTCTATATCTGAACATAACTCTTGATTTTCAGTCTTGCCCCTCACTTTGCCTGTTCCCTAACGGTGGCTCTGTTGCTCTTTGCAGATGATGGGAAGCTGTCCCTGGAGGAGTTCCAGGCCTTTTTTTCTGATGGAACACTCAATGAAGAAGAACTTGAGAAGCTCTTTCATACCATTGACTCAGACAACACTAAGTAAGTTCCCCCTCCTGACACCCTCACATTCCATAGAGCCTTCAGATCACAGCAAGAATATGCAATAGCAGTGCTGTTCTGGAGAGCTAAGCAAAGTGAAACTTGTTTTGCAAAACTTTGCAAAATTTCCATTTCTGCTTAGTTTGTGTGTCTTTGTGATAGCCACTATGACTTCTCTCACTTGCTGCTTTTTTTCAGGTTGTTTTCTTTAGTGCAACCTGATCTGAAATGATGCTTAGTTTTACCTACGAGGACATTGAAATGGCTTTTCAGCTTTTCCACTTTATCTAAAAGCTTTGCTGTGCTATGAAAGGCAACTGTTTGAATCTCCGTAAGCATAGTCCTATCCAGCTATTTTACATATGACAAACTGGAATGATTTGTGGTCTTGTCTCTTTGTGATGTTTCTATATCCCCTGCACTTGGGCCATGCCTGCTTCACCTCCCATCCAAAATACCCCCTGGAAAGCAATGATTGCTATAGCATCAAATAGAAACAGCCCCTTTCTCTTCAAGGTGAAGTTCAGCTGCACAGAGGCCAGCACAAATTCTGCAGCCAGTGTTGTAGATGCTTTGCCTCTGCTCTGGTCCCAGCAGCCTGATGTGGCTGTAGTTCTGTCTGCACAAAGCCTGGGCAAGGCAGCAAGTGCATAGATCCATGAGCAGCACTGCACTGACTGAATTGCAGCTTCAATAGCAGCAGGGAAAAGCAATGGCAGGGGGAGGGCTTTAGGTGTGCTTTACTTTGACGTTACATCAAAGTCAAAGCTAAATATGGCACCTGACTGCTCTCACTGAGAAGCAAGCTTTTACAGGCTGTGCCAAGCTGTCAAATTAAGGTGACAGGCTCATTAACAGCTGATGTTTCCTTCCTCTCCACCTGCCTTTGCCATCTCTCCCCCAGTGCCCCCTCTGACTGCCTTTGCTGGGGTCTCAGGTGTTTGTGAGTCTTGTGACAAGTGTCTGGCACTGATGGGGTTTGGGATAAGCATGGAGCCCCAGTAGAAGCCCCCCTGTTAACAGGTAGTGGTAACCCTAGGCACCACTACAAAAAGAACACCCCACTCGTGGGTTGTCTCTTTCCAAGAGGACTCCATTTTCAAAAGCCTGAGTAGCTTAGGCTGTTAGAAAATACAAACAAAAGCCAGCGATGAGTCTTATTCCAGTGTGTCTCTCCAAGCTCTGGAGAGATAAAATCTGTCCAAAAGCAGATGAAAAGAGAATCTAATTTCAAATTAGAAGCCTTGCAGCAAGTGCTTAAAAAAAATAGTAGTCTGGTTAATTATGAAGCCTTCTGGCAGCAGGTACATGGAGTCTTGCCAGTGTGAGTGGTGCATTCTTTGCACTCATCCAAAAGGTCCACTGATCTGTGTGTGCTTTCCAAAGTTTACCCCAAGATCAGACATGTTAAAGACCAGCTTGGTATATATTATTCACTCATCAAAGGAATTGTCATGATCTTGTTATTAAAATTAGCTGGGAATGATCCATCCCTTCTGATGGTTCCTCTTCAATAGATATTAGATGCTGTCTTATGCCTTGTAGGTCTATTTATTGTGATGTTGCTGGGTGGGCTCTCTATAGACTCTGGGTCTCGGATGGTCACGTGCCTGTATTCTGAAATTATCTTTGGCACTGCCTGAGCTCATCAGTTTTCATCTTCCCTTTGAAAGGATGCAGACAGTCAATGTGTAAACCAGGGTGGATGAGGATTAGTGTGTGTGTCTATTCTGGCTTCTTGAAGTGGGAAATTGGATTGCAGTCCATTTTTACTTAGATATTGTAGAGAATCTGCAGCTTGCTCCAAGCCTTAGTAAGGGATGTCTTTAAAATTGGACAGAGAGAAAAGGTGCCATTTCTAAATATTACACAACAGTGCTGCTAGCAAGGGAGGGCTTCTGAGCAGCTCCTGAGCATGGCAAGAGTTCCTACAACTCAAGAGTGTTTTTCTTTTGCCAAGCTGGCTTGATCCAATCATCAATACCCATGAGGGATTGATAGTTGAACAGAGTGGTTTAGCATCTGCTGTTCTTGGCTGAAAGGAAAAGTAATGAGTTGGTCACCCTTCCAAGTTAAATCCTTGCATGAAATTGGCACTTGCTCATTGATTTGGAAAGCATTGACACCTGCAGGAAATTTGTCAAGTTGAAAGAAGAAAATATTCCTCATTTTTTATCTGCAAGAAATCCTTCCGTCTCCAGAAAACACTTTTCAGAGCCAGGCTTCCTTCTGCAAAAGTGCTTTTCACTATGAAACAAGTAGTTTGCTTGACTTCAGTCTTGCAGCTCATAGAGTCCTTAAAGTTGTGTGTGCTCTTCACCTTGCCCTGTCTTTTGTTCTCTGCACAGTCAATCAGCAGGTCAGGGGGATATGGAGCAGGAAGGATGCTGCCTTCAGCCTCCACTGTACCCAAGCACTAGCATTACAATTTTGAGCATTGCTGCCACTGAGTAAGAGGAACGGACCTTTCATTTTACAGTGGAACAGAAGAACTGTATTAACTTTATCTTCCAAAAAGGCTGTTAGAATGCCACTTACTTGCTGTTTGATAGAAGTTTATTTCTTTTTAAGGCTGTTTTTTGATAGTATTTTATCTCTGCATTTTTCTCATATTGTCAATCATGTATGTTTGGTGTGCAAAGCAAAGTTTGCTATTGAAATTACATTACAGCTACAGTAGAAAATGAAGGAAATTATGTTCCTGCTGATTATTAGTAATTGCTGTTGCCAGCCAAATTACAAAATGTTGATTCAATTTCCTGAAGTATTTTTAGGAGCACGGAACTGCCTTACTGGAGGAGATAAAATGAATGTCTGTACTGATTTGTTGACTTGCTTTCGTTGGGGTGATAGTGGAAAGGAGAAAAGTTGGGTGGAGGAGTGGGAACATGAGGTTAGTTACGGATGCAGGAGTAGCTGAGCTAGAGGAGAGTGTGCTTCTGCCTTGGGCATCACACTCCCCCACTGAAACACATCGTTGCTAGTAAGGTGTAGTTAGGAGGATACTGAACTGGACTGAGATACCCAAAAAGAGCCCAGGGGATTAGTAAGGATCCCTCTTTTTTGTGACTGCCATGGAAATGTCTCAAGGATGTTAATGTGGCATGGTGGACACAGGCTCCAAACCCCCACCCCAGAGTTTATTACCCAGTATCCTCAAAAGAGAACCTGCCATCTACGGTAGGGTACAAGGACTGTGCTTGTAGTGTACAAGTCCCACCATCACTGGTTATTTCATCTGGCAGCAGGAACGTGCAAAATGGGTCACTTATTTCACTTGTTTTTTTGGCAAAGTTATACTCATAACCTGCTGTTTCTTTAAATGGATGATCAAGTGGGATTTTTCTCCCTATTGCTCACACTGGCTGCCCTCCTCCCCTCCTTCCAGCTGAAGCAGGAGGCAAAAGCGAGCCTTTGCCATGTGTTTTCTTATGGCTACTATTTCAGGACGTTTCAGCAGTGCTTTATGGGGAGCTGCCTGAAGATTACTGGGGAGGTAATGATATGTCACTATTAATATCAGTGCTACTGGGATGCACAAATTATGTGTATGATATGTAAACACACATATTTAAATATGTACACTTGGTTTGGTGGCAGAACAGGGCTTTAGAAAACATTAGATTGGTGGTCACCTGGGAAATCCTCTTATATTTGCAAACTTTCCATAACAATATGTATCAAAAGTCAATGCAAATGGGAAGTCAAAAAAGTTGTAGGGTCACAAATGACCCGATGAAACCCTTCAAAAACATTACTGTGATACTGGATGAAACTTGCTTTGTTTGACCCACAGTTACCATCTTCTTCCAGCTCCCTGAGCCCACACTTAGACCCACTTTGCATCCCACTGGAAGGAAGGACCACCTCTCTGTCCTTGTGAAAGCAAGGGCAGGTCAGATGGGGCTGTTGAACAAACAAATTTAGTCCTGGCACAGGATTTTAAGAATTCCTCTACTAACCTTTGTATTTTTCATAGCTGCAGAAGGCAGTCCTCCTCACTGGAGCAGGACTTCTCGAATGAGCTGTACAGTTCTATTCACAAGGAACCAGGAGCGCAGCATTGGCATTCTGCTGCTCTGCCATTTGTTAACTCTTCTTTAGGCTTATAACTATTCTTTTAATGGCTTTATTTCCCCCGTCTCTCTAAATGAGCTCTTCTCTCCAGTGCAAACACTAGAAAAGGTTGGATTGTGCATGTAGAATAATTAACAGAAGCATTATCACCTCTCAGAAGTCTGTCACAGCTTCCCCAAGCTGTCACATTTGCTGGAAGATTGTAACAAATGGAGAGCTGAAGTACAACATCCAGCAGTGTGCCACCTCCTGCCCTTCATGGCAGTTACCTGTCATGGGGTGGTAGTCCAGAGGGGTAATGATAGGGGATAGATGGGAAAACTGATCACAATACCTTTGCATGCTAAACAACATCCTTCTTGGAAACATGGAACCACCTTCCTACCAACCCCGTTGCTGCTCAGATAACACAGGGAGCTGTATTATAAAGCAGAGTAATTTGGGGCTGCTTTGGGGCACAGGGACGTAGTGGGGTATAGTCAGGGCAGCTACCAGCTGGAGTTTGTGTGATCAACCCCAGAGCAAGGGGAGGCAAGGCTTCACAGAGCCACCCAGGGTGCAAGTAATGATGCTGATGAACTGCTCTGCCCGCACTAATTAGTCCTGCTGCAAAGCAGAACACGTTAGCCTGGAGAACACTGTTCTTTCCAGGAGAGGTGGATTCAGCTCCAGCATTTTCAAGAGCCCTGCAGTGGCTGTGTGGAGAGGATAGGAGCTTTGGGCTGCCCCTGCTTTGTCAGAGAGACAAGGTGTACCTGGCCCTGCATGAGTTTAAATGGCTGCAATCCCAAGCAGAGCTGTTATGGGGGCAACCCGCTGCCTGGCAAAGCGAAGCTGGCTAAGGTGGGTCCAGCCCTGGACTGATGCAGTGGGACAGCTGCTCCTCAGGGCCCAGCTGCCAGCCCTGCTTCTTTAAGGATGATGGAAGCAGAGCAGATCAGGAAGGACAAGTCTATATTTCACTGGCTGTTACTTGTGCAGGAGAAGCTGTGAAGATTATGTTAGGGCTAATGAGCAGGGGTGAGCTGTCTCCTGCAGTGTGACTTGGTTACAGTGTGAATTTTGAGTCAGAGGCAGGCATGCAGAGCATGACTGCCAGTGCTGGGGCCTCTAAAGAGAGGGAGGGAGCACAGCAGCATGTGCTCCTACTGCCCTGCATCCCTAGCCCCTTCCTCATCTAACTCAGCTGTCAATAATCCCACAGCTCTTGTCTGATTTCTACCCACTGCAGACATCATCAGGGCATTTGCAGGGCCAGAAGCTCTCAAAATTAGGCTGATAGTTTGAATGGATTAATTCTGTTTCTCTGTTAGTTTGATTGCATCAATTCCCAGATAATAAAACTGATTTATGTTTGACCCTGTGGTTGTGCCTGTGGCTATGGAGCTTAATGCTTTGCAATGGTAAGCAGTATCTAAAGAGTGGGAGGAGATGTCAGCGACGTGCTGCTGATGTAGTTGCAGGTCTGGACTGATGCTATTCCTCACTAGAGGAGCCAAAGGAAGATGTCTCGGTGGAAGCCCTACAGCTCTGTCTTGGTGGTACCCTGAGCTCTGAAAACTGCTGCCATGGTGTTGTGTAAGAGCAATGCGGCATTCTGGTGGGGTCAAAGACAAAGGGAAAGGAGATAAAAATCTATTCCTGAGTATCAAGCAAGAAATAGCTTGCTAGGAAGCTAAAGCTACACCCTGTGCTTCAGATGATAACCTGAGCAGAAATGGAACTTCACATCATCAGAAATGAACACAAGGTTCATATACTCTTTCCAGCATACAGCCCTGCTCCACATCTGGACACCTTCAGTAACTTTGATCATGTAGCAGCCTTCTGTCCTTCTGCTCCAGTACTTATTTTCCCCTGATGGAAGAGGTCATTGTTACCACTTTATTTGGATAGCACAGTCCCTGCTGGCATACCCTCTGGGATGGCATTCCCACAACCTACATCGGGTCTGGTGCCCTTTGGTGTGAGGGGACTCTGCTTGTGTCCTGGGTTCAGCAGTAGCAGTCATTTTTCTCCTTCTTAGTAGCTGGTGCAGTGCTGTGGTTTTGACTTTCAGCCTGGGAACAGTACTGATAACATCCATGTTTTTAGCTGCTGCTTGGTAATATTTCATCTGACCAAGGACTTTCTGAGTCTCATGCTCTGCCAGGGAGGAGGGGAAGCTGGGAGGAAGCAGAGGCAGGACACCTGACCCAACCTAGCTGAAGAGGTATTCTATCCCACAGCAGGTCATGCCCACTATATAAACTGAGGGCAGTTACCCGAAAGGGCGGGATCACTACTTGGGTTGGGCTGGGTAGCAGTAGGAGAGTGGTGAGAGGCTGTATTCTCTTCCCTTGTTATTTTCCTTATCATCATTATTATTATTGGTGGTAGCAGCAGCGGTTTGTGTTATACCTTAGTAACTGAACTGTTCTTATCTCAACCCGTGGGAGTTACATTCTTTCCATTCTCGTCCCCATCCCTTCGGAAGCAGGGGGAGGAAGGGTGGGAGGAGTGAGCAAGTGTTTTTGGGTTGCTAGCTGGGCTTAAACCACGGCAACCTGATAGAGCCCACTGTGGACAGGGAGACAGGAGCGCCCAGCTGCCCATGCTTTTCTTCAGGTTTCTTTGGTCCAGTCGCCTCAAATTCGAACAGAAAGCGCTTCCATTTCTTGGACGAGGAACAATGATGATTATGATTGAGTGGGGTTTTTTTCCTGTTTTTTTGTCCCCCTCCCTAATCCTGGCTGTTTGCATTGCAAATCTTATTCAGCCGAGTGCCGGATTCGTCTGGGAGCCTAAGCCCACACTATGGAGATGGATGTGCCCGTTGAAACCAACTTAATTTTTGAATATTGAACATTCTCAATTAGCTCTCTGGGAAACAAACTATGGATGGTATAATCAGCTGAGATTTTGATTAACTGATTCAAGAGACAGTTCTTGTCTCTTCTGAAAGGCACAAAATGATTGCACAAAAATTGTATGTCTGGCTCTAATTTCTGGCTCTCAAGAGTGTGGGCATTTGGTGGATTTCGTTCTTTCTGTTTATGTGGAAGCTGTTTTTTGAGTCGTAGCTTATTCTTCTCTGTGCCAGCATGTCACTTAAACTCTGCTGTGCTCTACTTTTCATTTAAGTAAAGAAACACTTTGCGCCAAAGCTGGTGCTCAACACCTGCATGCTGACAGGGCTGCAAAACATCTTGGTCTTACCAAAGAAAAGAAGCTTTTAAACCAAAACACTCTCTGGGAAGGTCATCAGGCTGTGCATCAGGCGGCCCTATCTGAATCCTGATTAGGCTTTAACATTCTTGTGGGTGCTGCTGGCTTTTAACAAAGCAGCTGGGAAAATACTACTGAACTGGCCAGACTGGGAAAAACACTGGTGGGTTCAAAGGCTGAGCAGTGGATGGGAGCCCACCTGGACAGCTTTCTGCTTCTTTGGTTTTTAAATCATTTTATCAAGCACTCCATGGCAGGAGTGCTATGCTGTGATTTTTTAAATGAGCATCGTAGGTTGAAACCATTCTTTTCCTCCCTGGTTTGTTTATATATGTGTATATATATATATGTGTGTGTGTGTGTTTATGTGTGCATATAAATATAACAATGTATGCATGTATGCGTTTGTTGGTTTTTTTCCTGCATATAGAATCCCTATTTGGCAAACCCAAAATATTACAGTAACTACCCCAGGAAGAGAGCTGACATTACAGAACAGTTGAAATGCATCACAAACTGTTGGTACTTAAAAAATGTGTCTTGACGCTGGTCAACTTGAACAAGCTTGAGAGCAAAACTAATGCATTGTTAACTCAGATGCAATTGCTGTATTTACTGTTGGTGAAACGCATATGAGAGCTGGAAAGCTCAGTTTACAAGCAGGCTGCGTTGCAGGATGCAGACTGAAAATACTGGCTCTGTGTGGGACCAGGATGCCAAAAGTAAATAATCGATTATGTCGCTGCAACACGATGAAAACATCACCAAAAAGTCATGCTGTGTTTCCAGAGCTGGCGGAAATACCCTGAGAGCAAAGGGGGGTTGCTTGTGCTGCCTTTGTGCTAGTGTGTACAAGCCATCCTTTCAAGGATTATAGTCCCGGGTTTGCCTGGCACTGTCTGTGGATAAATTAAATGAAAGCTCATATAACCTGGTGTATATACACGCTGGACCTAAATGTGTGCGTAATAATTGGCAACTTACTTAATAGATTGGGAGGTGCCATTCCTCCTAGCAGCTAATTTCCAGTAATTAAACATGCCTTTTATTTGATGTGAACAGGTTTTCAGCATCAGTCATCCGTCCCCCAAAAAAGAAGAGGGTTTAGATGCAATTCATTAGGGATTTGGCACATGCAGAGACTTTGAAAATGTTTAGTACTGTACTAAATGTCTGCTGTACTTAAGGTGGTGACTGTGCTTAGAAACTAACTGTTGGATTGAGCATAGTGTCATGGGTTCAGCAGCAGCAGTCATTTTTTCTCCTTCTTGGTAGCTGGTGCAGCACTGTGTTTTTGATTTTGGGCCTGGGAACAGTGCTGATAACACCAGTGTTTTCAGTTACTGCTTGGTGATGTTTAGGCTGGCCAAGGATTTTGTGAGCCTCATGGTCTGCTAGGGAGGAAGGGAAGCCGGGAGGAAGGAGAGACAGCACACCTGACCCAGACTAACCAAAGAGATTATTCCATACCACAGCATGTCATGTCCAGGATGTAGAATGGGGTGCAGAGACCTGGAAGGGTGGTGAGGATGCACGGTGGTGGGGGTGCACTGGTGGGGGTGCACTGCGTGGTCAGGCTTGATATTTGATGGTGAGCTATTGTATTTTCCTTTTCCTTGTATCTGGCTTGTCATTATTATTATTGGTGGTAGCAGTAGTGATTTGTGTTATACTTTAGTTACTACACTGTTCTTATCTCAACCTGTGGGAGTTGCATTCTTTTGATTCTCCTTCCCATCCCTCCAGGAGCGGAGGGAAGAAAGAGTGGGGAGTGAGTGAGAGAACGGCTGTATGGGTTTATAGAAGCTTAAACCACGACACATAGTAAATCAGTGTGCTGCATTGTTGTGTTTTTCAGGATATCGATTGCCCTGTAAACAAGTTTTTTATTGTGTTGTCAACTTGTTCAAAGTTTTTATGAGCTTTTTCAAGAGACTTTTCCTTTGTGAGTGAGTGATTAGAGGTTCTGGCCTCCTGTGACAAAGCAGAGAGGGAAGACATTGATCATTTTTAATATAGTGTGAAATGGTTTTGCAAAGTACAAAGAGAGGTGCAAGGAGAGAATGCCTTAATCACCCAAATCAAAACATAAGAAACAACTCCACCTATTTTTGCTCTTAGCATGCAGATCCTGTGGTGTACCCAACCCATAGTGCCTCTGTGGGGTGGCCATAGGCAGCAAGGTGCCATGCTCCGTGGAGGGCAGGCAATGAGAGCAGCAGCGAAGCATCTCTGCTTTGGGATTCTATTGCACTCCAAGAAGTTTGGGGATCTGGTTTCATGATCAGCACTTTGCAGAAAATGACACCTTTATGCTGCATTTTTGATGTTAATTTACAGAAGGGCACAGCTTCACTGGTGCTGAGCCCACCTCATCAGCAGTACCCAGACCCCAGCTCCGGAGCTGTGTGACAAAGCAAGACAGTCTGGCACCAGCTGACAGCCTGAAATCCCATACTGCAGTTGCTGATGGATGAACAAATGTCTGGTACTCTGCAGGTGCCAGTTTATTGACCTTGTGTTTTTTAAAGTGACATTTTGCTCTTTTAACTAACAAGAGCTTAGAGCATGTTTGCCAACGGCATCCAGGCCGTTTATTTCATTTTTAGCCATATTCAGACACTTTTCTTGATGCCCTTGATAATTAGAGGTAGTTGTTTTGTTCTAGCAAATACTTCACTATGTAGAAAATGTTATTTTGGTTGTCTGGAAACTACTGATGAAAACATCTGGTCTGCATCAGGGATAGTTTGCAGGGACTTTCTGAGGATGTGGGAGAGCAACTGGGGGCTTCATTGTGCTGTTTCTGATCTGTACCTGCAGCTGTAGGTAGGAAATCAGTTTGCATGGAGGCTTGCACAGGGCAGGCTGGCATTATGTAGGAGCTGCTGCTTCATAAATGTCTGTGACTGCAGAAGGCATCAGTATGCCAAAGGAGAGAGGAGCTGAACCAGACTTGAAATGGAGCAACAGTCTTTTAAAATGAAAAGTAAGCAAATAATGTGTAATGTAGTAATGGTATTTATGGTAGATATTGATTCCCTGTAAGGAATCAGAAACTCTGAGAGCTGTGCTGCAGAGAGCCTGTTAAAAAGGAGGGGTGTTTAATCCAACCCACTCTGACAAAGTGCCCATGCAGGTTTTATCAGCTGCACAAGCCAAAGCAGGAATATTGCTGTTAGCAGGTGTTATGGCCAAACCAAGGTCCAGCATGGGTATATGGCCTTGTGCTCATCTTGCCTTAAACCCTGTGCACAGTCATTGGTTAGGTAACGGGTACGTGGCCCATGTGGGCTTGCAGGGTCACTTGTGAGGCCCCTGAGAGAGTGTGAGCTGTCATTGCAGAAGAGTTTTCCCTTTTCCAAACCCAGGAAAGTGCACACCAAAAACCATCCCTCAGGGGCCGTAATGAGTGTGAAACTGTACAGAGTTAAGGGGACCTGCCAGGAGAGGTGGGAATGGATCCTGTAAGAAAAGACCAGCAGCTGAGATAGGGTCATAGGAGGCTGGGATCCCTTTGGCTGCTCTATCCATGCCTCGGCTTCAATGGTTTTGAACTTCAGAGGTAGGGTTTAGCAAGTTTAATAGCCTCTTCACATCATTTTTTTGAGTTTTGCTCCTGCTATCAGGAACCAGAGACCTGACTGCCAGCCTGCCATAGCTAAAGATATCAAAGTTCAGACTGACATACGTTATGAATACTTGTCTATGTCATTTGAAGCTGCAGCTGGCTGGCCATGGACAGCACTAAGATACAGTTTACACTGTTTGTTTGCATCTGGCACCTTAGATTTTGGAAGTCTTTTATTTATATCATATGATAAGAATGGTTTTGTTTGCTTTTTGTTGTTGTTTTGGCTTTTTTTTTTAAAGCAAGTGGGCAGGTGAAGATGGTTCTTGGGTAGGTCTCAGGAAGGATGTAGCAGGGTTATCCAGGAGAGTATGATGCTCAGCTTGGAAAGTTGCCTAGTTCTTTAGAATAAAAGTTACTCTGCTTCTGGCCAGTATCCAGTATTTGCTATTGTTCTTGCTCTGCCTGCAACAATTTCCATCACTCTGGGATTTGTGTAAAAATTTTTCTTTGAGTTAGAAACTAATGATCAAGAGTGACCATCTGTGACCCCTTAGTAGGCATCTGGATGTACATTTTCCACTTCTGAGGTGTTGAGATAACACAGCACTCTTACTGCTGGGACTAAGAGGCGTATCATCAGATATAATACTACTTCCCAGCTGCACATGTTGTTTTTTTAGTCTTTCCTAAAGGAAAATGAGTTTTGCAGGTGGCTAACGCTAGAGGATAATTTGTTTCTATGCTCATTTGAAGCCTTGTAGCAAACTCAAAGCTGTGAATAGAAGATGGAAACAAAAGGAGAACGTGATTTCAGAAAAACCTCCATTTTCTGTGCCGGTGAAGCGACTAAGCTCTGTGGCTTCCGGTGCAAAAGAAAATTTGCCCAAGTAAAAGGGTTGTTATCTTCAGTAGAAGCCAATCAGGTCTTGAGTGGCATTTGAGCAGCACATCCAGGCAGCTATTTGCATGAGAAATATGCTGTGAAGATGAGACTTCGATGTATTTGCAGCTTCTGAATTCCATTATGTTTCTGATTGTGCCGCAGGAGCGCCTTTCCCTTGGCTGAGTGGAACCTCAGAAGGGAATTTCACCCTCTGCTCCTCCCTGGGATAAAGTGTCAAAGATGGCAACATGTTTCAAGAAAGGCAGGTAGAGAAGTAAAAAAGCTTGTAAGTGCATTGAGCCCATGGAAAAGCTGCAGAAAGTCAGTACATGGATGACTCTGGTGAAAGCCCATCGGTTGGACAATCTACAGTCAGGAATGCGGAGAGGCAAAGCTGTGACTTCCCAGAGATCCTCATTAGCCCAGGCACTCGTTAAACTGTGTTTTAATGTTGGGTGGGGTTTTCTTGGGGAGGGGCATGTATTTCCCTCTGGAGTAGGCAGGAGGCACTGTGATTACTCTGGGCAGCTTCTTCCTCTTGCTGGTCATGAAGCAGTAATTACTCCCTGGGCTCTTAATTAAGCCAACTGAAGAGGTGATCACAGTGTGGTTGTTGTTCTTAAAACTGCCACATTCAAGGGATGAGTATCACACTTGGAGAACTTTTCTTTGTCTTTGAAATAATTGAATGTGAACCAGCAGGGAAAATTATTTCACTATTGCCAGTATGGTTGTCAGGTCAAATTATCTCGGTGTATTTAAATGGTGGTGGGTGGTGAGCAATGAACAGTCCTTTTAGTGACCAAATTGACTTTTGTTTTGGAGTTTGCTTTTTCAGAAGGTGCTCCAGGTTAAAAGCTGAGCTGTTATGTTTGGTTCCTATTTCTGTCAGAGAAATTAGGTCCCAAGTAGCAAATGGAGGACCTCCAAAGTATATCTTTGCCCTGGAAAGTGATCTCAAAAGGTGCACATCCCCAACAAGATGGGAGATGCAAGGTTGTTGCTGCTCCATGTTATAGTTTCTGTGGTTAGAAAAGAGAAAAAGGTCTGACAACAAAAAGACTTGTATTTGCTATTTTTTTTTTCTGCTTTGAAAGAAAGGCTTTTGTTTTGGAAAGAGATCAGATAGATGTGGCTTCTACTATGCAGAAAAAACTGTATAAGACAGTGTCGTGGTTTAAGTCTATAAACCCATACAGTCGCTCTCTCACTCACTTCCCCCTCTTTCTTCCCTCCGCTCCTGGAGGGATGGGAAGGAGAATCGAAAGAATGCAACTCCCACAGGTTGAGATAAGAACAGTTTAGTAACTAAGGTATAACACAAATCACTACTGCTACCACCAATAATAATAATGACAAGAGAAAATACAAGAGAAAAGAATACAATTGCTCACCATCCAATATCAAGCCCACGCAAGCAGTGCACCCCCACCAGTGCCCCCCACCGTGCACCCTCACCACCCTTCCGGGTCTCTGCCCTCCATTTCTACATCCTGGACATGACGTGCTGTGATATGGAATAACCTCTTTGGTTAGTCTGGGTCAGGTGTCCTGTCTCTCCTTCCTCCCCGCTTCCCCTCCTCCCTAGCAGAGAATGAGACTCACAAAGTCCTTGGCCAGCCTAAACATCGCCAAGCAGTAACTGAAAACACTGGTGTTATCAGCACTGTTCCCAGGCCCCAAATCAAAAACACAGTGCTGCACCAGCTACCGAGAAGGAGAAAAATGACTGCTGCTGCTGAACCCATGACATTCCACCCCTTATTCCATACCATTCACGTCATGCTCAGATCCCACATTTTCAATATACAATAACATGTGTATATATACATCCACACACACACACAGAGGGAGAGAGATCATCCCTTAGTGCATGGACCAATCCCTATAACGCTGCTGAGTCCATTCGGTCCATGATATCAGGCTCCATCTCTTGTAACAGTCTTTCAGAGCAGGAGACTGTGTGCAGTGTTCACACTCGTGAATAATCTGGGCAATAGTGTCCATTGCTAAGTCCACCCCTCGATCATGAGTCCATCTGCATGTTGCATCTCTGCCCTGATGGCCTAAAGTGTCGTAGGCCCACCAGGCTCAAAATAATTCACTCTCCCCTCCAGCAGTTTCTGGAGCTTGTCATTGGGGACTCCATACAGCTGCCTTCCATCTCCAATGCTTCCAAAGCACTGGAGGGGCCCAGAGGGCTAGATACTCGCCCATACTGTCCCACACAGCCTGCCACTCATGACTGTCCATCCTTGGGGAAAAACTCTTGGTCACCCTGCATCGCAGTCTAGCCACAAGCAACGCCCACACCCCACTCTGGTTAACTCTCAGGACCAGAGAAAATGGTTGTGGGTAAAACACACTCTGTATGCATGCCAACATGGTGATCCCCATCACAATCAGCAAGCAGGTCTCAAGGGTACCCAAAGGCCATTGAAACCCTTCAGAACTCTCAAATGATGCTGCTGTACTTGTCCCTGGGGCTGGTGTAGCTGCTGTGCTTGCCGGCTCTCTCACCACCAGCTGCTCTTTGTCTGAATTCAGATCTTCCTCCTCTGCCTTGCTGGGAAGTGCTGCGTGGTCTCCTGCATCCTCCTGGGGCTCGGGCTCGCAGGGCTCTGCGGGCGGCTGCCGGGGGACGCTCTCTGCTGCCGCGGGGCTGGGCTCGGCCGTGCGGCTCGGCTTCTCCACGCTCCCCTCCAGCTGCTCGGCAGCGGCGGGGCTGGGATCGGCCGCTGCCCCCCCTCGCCGCTCGGTAGCCGCGGGGCTCGACTCCTGGTCCCCGGGGCTGCGCTCCCGGGCCATTTTGGCCGCCGGCGGCTCCCGGGGCCGCCCCTCCTCGGCTCCGCACAGCCTCTCGAAGATGGAGGCAGAAATGAGGGCCTGGACGGTAAAGAGCAGCCGAGCTGCCAGGTGCAAGTCCACGTCCACATCCATGTCCCCATCCGCCCCTCCCTGCTTCTGGACCCCATCCGTATCACAAGCCATTCCAATAAAGCACACTGAAACAAGAACCTTAGCCCAAAACTCATATCTGAATGCTAAGGTAACAAATACCGGCAGTAAGTAAGGTACAACAGTCTGAAACCATGAAAACTAGAGCAACAACTTTGAGAACCAATAAATCAGCATTGTGACGAGTGGCTGTTAATCCTGTCGTTATCTCAACCCTTCGAGCCCCACGTTGGGCGCCAAAAAGAACTGTCGTGGTTTAAGTCTATAAACCCATACAGTCGCTCTCTCACTCACTTCCCCCTCTTTCTTCCCTCCGCTCCTGGAGGGATGGGAAGGAGAATCGAAAGAATGCAACTCCCACAGGTTGAGATAAGAACAGTTTAGTAACTAAGGTATAACACAAATCACTACTGCTACCACCAATAATAATAATGACAAGAGAAAATACAAGAGAAAAGAATACAATTGCTCACCATCCAATATCAAGCCCACGCAAGCAGTGCACCCCCACCAGTGCCCCCCACCGTGCACCCTCACCACCCTTCCGGGTCTCTGCCCTCCATTTCTACATCCTGGACATGACGTGCTGTGATATGGAATAACCTCTTTGGTTAGTCTGGGTCAGGTGTCCTGTCTCTCCTTCCTCCCCGCTTCCCCTCCTCCCTAGCAGAGAATGAGACTCACAAAGTCCTTGGCCAGCCTAAACATCGCCAAGCAGTAACTGAAAACACTGGTGTTATCAGCACTGTTCCCAGGCCCCAAATCAAAAACACAGTGCTGCACCAGCTACCGAGAAGGAGAAAAATGACTGCTGCTGCTGAACCCAGGACAGACAGAAGTCTTTATGATTTCTTCATTTAAACTTCCATTTGAACATTATTATATTTTTCTTAGTTGGGTTATGGCTTCAGTAAGTTCTTTAATTAGTCACACTATTAATGTAAGAAAGCTTAAAAACTAATTCGCAGCCAAGTGTTTTGGTAGCTGAAAGATTTTTTATTATTATTATTATTCTGAAAAAACGAGAGCAACTTGTCATGATTTTTCTTTTTAGTTTATTGTGACTTTTGGGAACATTAAATAATTGCCAGTTGAAAAAAAGATTTGTAACTGATACTCACCTATATCTCTTCCAGTGAAAGGGCTTTTTGATATGCCACTGCTCTGAAGGCCAGTCCTAGGAAGAAGCATTAAGGACTGTGAGGGTGTTTGTGGGGAGCTGCCACCTCCTATTTTACAAGGCTTGAAACCCAGATGCTGAATACCTGCATCATGACATCTTACTGGCATCACCCATAGGGTGCTTAGCTCCATTAAGCTACCAGAGCAGCTTGCAGACTGTTTTGGAGCTACGTTTTGCAACATCCTTTGCATTGTGTGTTCTCCTGTGCAGTGCCCATGTTGGGCAGCAAAACCTCCTTGTAACACTAATGGGACCATGTCTGTGTGTCAGGGGTGCTCCCAGTGGGCACACTCCCTCAGGATGGAAACACTGTAGGAAATGCCCTGAGTTGTGCTCAAGTACCCATTGATTTCTTCTTACGAATTTTCATCTGAACATTATCACATTTTTTTTATTGTTGGTTTATGACTTCAGTAATTTCTTTAATTAGGCTTAGTCGTAATACAAGATAGCTTAAAATTAAAAGCAGCTTCTCAGCCAAATTAACATTCAAGCACAATTAGGTTGAATGATATGATGGCAGGATGTGAGGAAATAAAAATCCTTTTTTGGTAGAAGCAGATCAATTACTACAGTGCAAAGCAATGTGGAAAACAAGAGTAGATTTTTTTTTTTCTCAGTAAGATGCCCTATAACCCTGCAATCCATAACCACTTCACTAAGTGCTTACAAACGCAAACTGGTTTCTGAACAATATTATATAAGCACTTTGTGGAGAACACTGTTGTAAAACTGACTCCTGTGTATGCGTCCGAGAGTATCAATTGACTTCCCAGGCTCTGGGCTAGAGAGAGCTTGGATGAAAGACCAACCATGATCCTTGGTCAGACATGGGGCTCTGCTAGTGCTGGAAATGAATCTTCTGAATATTCTCTGCCTGTGAATTGCTGAGGCTCTGTGTTAGCAATCAAATGCTGCCAAAGTGCTGTGGATTATTCGGTCAGGAGGCATCTTTTGTGGGTAGTGTTTTGGATCTGCATATCCAGCGGAATTGAGAATGAGGGTGTGTGTAACGTGCTTTACAGCATGAGACAGGTTGGGTGGCATCTTTCTGGCAGCCGGCATCTGATGGGATCAAGATGTTTATGTTTTCCTCCAGCACCCAGCAGGTCCCACCACTCAGGAGTGGTAGTGGAAGGGTCTTCAGTGCCATCACGTGGGGTTCTGCTTCTGGGAAGAGCCCAGGCATGGGTGGCACAGAATTTGGGGGATTTCCTCCTCAAATATCACCAATGCACACTGTTTCTCTTGGCTCTAGTGCCCCTGGCTAACATGCTTAGGGGATGAAATCTATCTAGTGAGAGGCCAGAGGGGTCCCCAAGCTACAGAAACTTTCATCCTCTCAGGCAGAACCTAAATATAAAGAAAAAGACTACTATATTAGTCTCTCTGCTGAAGCAGAAGCTCACTTGAAAACCCTGTCAGAGTGAGAAATGCAGCCTGTGCCCATCCTGCTGTCACACAGCCTGGTAAGGCTGCCCTGCTCACACAGAGTCTGAGCCTGCTGCAGAAGATGACAAAAGATTTCCGCAGAAATGAGGCTTTTCCGGGTACTTCAGCTTGCTGCAAATACTTTATGGCTTTATGTCATCAATCCTGATGATGGCGTTCAAGGGTGGCTGCGGGTAGTGAAAAGTAATCCCAAATTAACACCTTCCCACCATGCATCATCGCTTGAAAAGAATATCTCATCCAAGGAAACGGCCAGAAGCAAGTGAAAGTGTCAGGTCATGGGGGTAAGGAGGAGTCAGGACTTGTGGCCTGCAAGCAGCCCTGTTGGTCAGGGCATGGGCAAGCAGTTAGGAGAATCTCAGTGTCCAGTATTGAGCTGTGGGAGGATGCACTAATGAAAACAGTACTGAAAACATCGCTTTCCCTAATCCACTTACGTTGACACGTCAGACAGAGCAGGGATGAGTTTTGTTAAAGAAATATCTTTCTAGACATAAGCAGATTGACAAAATATGATTATATTAAGAGATTATTGCAGTGCTTGCATGGAACTAATAATTGTGTTGTAATCTGAGGCACAAAGAGATTAGCAGGTATCTTCATTTCCCAAGCAGGTTGTCTGTTGCTATATAAACATGTTCTATGTTGTAATATAAACTAAATGTTCATGTATTAAGAAGTAATTGTACTGTTTTGTCGGAGGGAGTCCTGGCTGGGAGCTGCACGAAGCCCTGAACCAATCCATCTAGAAAAGTAAATCTTGCAAGTTTTTATTCTGAGCAAATGGGAGCAAAATACATTCTTGTGCTGCATTGAGTGCCTCACTAGGGTGTTGTTTGGTGTGGGTATTTAGGAGGAAGGGAGAAGTGCTGCTGTGGAGTGTGCTGGGTCCCCCATAGGCACAAATCCTCATTTCTCCCTAAGGTATTCCAAAATTATGCATGAACCTGTCCTACCTGTGCAGATGCTGAAGATGGAGAGGTGCATGCGTGCCATGAATGGCACCAACCACTGCCTGCTCTTTAGGCTGTCCCCACTTGTGCCTGAGGGGATGCTGAGGGGATGGGTAATGTTGCAGGTGGCTATCTGGGGTTGAGCCTGCAGAAATCCTAACTATAGCATTCGTCTGTCCTTTAAAATTGCCTTTCTCTCTTTCTTTCCTGCTTCCTCACCTGCTTTGTCCTTCCCCTCTTCCAGCAACGTGGACACCAAGGAGCTGTGCGGTGAGTGCGGTCTCTCTCTTGGGGCCAAAGCAATCATTATGTGCTTTGTGTGCTTTCAAAGGATGCATGAAACCCATTACAAAGCTGATGATGCCATGGTGGCTGCGCAGATGGGGGATCTCAGCACTCCTACTGCTTTGGCCCTTATTCTTCAGAAACATTGGCAAAGTTTTTCTTCATTTTCTCGCAACACAAATGGGGTCAGAGCTGAACAGAGCACCTGGCTCCCACTCAATAACAGGATGGAATTTAATTTCTGGCAATGTTGTGGCTTCCAGCTCACTCTGAAGTTCAATAAACCAGTATCAGACTGCAATACCCCCTATATGTTTCTCCTTAGGAAAAACTCTGTGTTTTCTGTAGGCTGCCTAAGGTGTACACCACATCTGCCGAACCTCCCTTGGCTCCCAGAAATCAAAGGCTGAAAAGAAAATTTCTGGTAATGTTCTGTCCCACACCTTGACCAGAAAGGGAATATTTCCTGCTGGGTTTCTGAAGGGCTTTGCCTCCATGGGAGGTGACTCTTGCACAGAGCTTCCTGCTGCTCACTAGGGTGTGTTTTTCCATGGATGCTTGATATTGGGAAAAGTTTTGTGCGCTCCATCTTTCTGGGAGGAGATGGGGAATCAGAGATCTGTGGCCCTGCCGAAGGCTTATCCATCTCTTCTCCTTCTTTCCCATGCCAGGATGCAGAAGAATATATAAAGACACCTTGGCAGGTCTTCACCATTTACCTCCATCACTTTGCCATTAATTCCAGCCTTCAGGGGTCTGGCTGAGAGCAGGTTGCACAGCCAGAAAGGCACTTGCTGGGGTGCTTGTGCCACCCCCAGGCATTTACTCATTATTCCTGGTACTTTTAAGACTTCTCTGTCCATCTGCAGGTCTGCCTGCACCAAGACATTGCCTTGGTTTTCTCTCCTCCCAGTGTTTTCTCTCCTCCCTTGCCTTCCTTTATGCAGCATCCTATAGGGTTTTGAGCACTCAAGACTGCAGAAGAGGCAGCACCTTTCAGCTGGTTATTCCCACTTTTTCTTGCTTTAGTATGTGAGAAATGAAGCCTTTCATAAAATCCTTTTGGTTTGCTGACAATATGATGGCCTTGTTCCCATCACTCATTTCTCATTGTGTTAGGTCTCCTTGCCAGCTGACCCAAGAAACCAAAACCCAGCAGCTTGTACCATCAGCTTTGCCAGGACATACAGGGATAGTAAAGTTGTTGTTTGACCCCACTGTGCGTTGTCCATCAGTTTGATAAAATCAGACAATCACAGCTTTCACCCACCTTCCTGCCTCTCCTGGGGATGAAGTTGGCAGAAGAGGATGGAGATAAATGCATCACCTCCCACAGGAAGCCAGAGGAAGGATTGATTAGCGTGAGATCCTGCCTAGATCTGTTATCTGCTAAATGCTTGCCCTTGCCTGAAATTTATTTACTTGCTACTCTTATAGGTATTAGTTTAAAAATGAAACTTCATTTTGGCTAAATGAAAGCCGTGGTCTCTCTTGAAATAGGTTATGTGTTGTAAGAAGATGGAGGCATCTTAAAAGGGATTTCTTGACCCTGCAACTTAGGTTAGAAACTTGATTTGGTTTAATCCACATCAGGTAGCATTTTATCAAGTTCTACAACAACCAGCAGCACCTAGACTGACTTAAGCATGGTTGTGTAGCTCTCAGAGGAGCTCCCAGTCAGAGCTGGGAGCACTTAATACATGCAGAAGATGTGAGTACGTCTACTAAACTGTACCTGCCACCTTTCAGTTTAAATGGAACGCAGACATTGCAGGCAATGCTACAAGCCGTCCAGCGAATCGAAGTGTACTTTGCAAATGGGAGATGCACATCATCCTGTTGCAGACAACCAGGGCAGTGGTTGCTGGCTTTGCTTCTCCCACACCAGCCGTGGGTGGCAGCAATGCTCATCTCTTTAGTGTTGATCCCATTGCTCTCTGCAGACTTGTAGGAGCAAGAATCATGTAGGATAGGAAGAGCTGATCTCAGGTGCTCATGTGGACAAATATGGCTGAAAGAGTAGAACTGAATACTTTGGTTAAGTCAACACTGTTCTCCTCCCAAGTACTCCTTGGTCACTCTTGAGGGCTATGCTCTGCCCACAGCAGTTCATTCTTTCTGAAAATCTGGCTCCAGCTTTTTGTTTCAGAACTTACAGAAAGTCTTTACCTGCTCTTTATCTGCTCAGTTTTTCTTTCCCAAGTAAAGTCATAACACAAACACACTCCAGTGAGAATAAGTTGTTTGGCAGCAAACAGCTGCTGCCAATCACGCTGTTACATTCCGGTTTCTGCCAAAATCTTCTTCCCCTTGGATATGTTCTGGGGCTGTAAATAGCTATAGGCACTTCTAATTAAGCCAAGAGAACCTAATTAGTGGTGTTGTTTCCTGGAGTTTATATCTTGTTACATTCCTCAGAGATGTCACCTTGGTGTGAAGCTTATGTCTTAGCACTAAGAATAGTGCCAGTGGCTTTTAAGGAACAGCTTTTGGTCACCCAGAAACTGGGTGACTTCACATGTGTGCTGTAAATTCACTGCAAACCTCGCTGCTGTGCTTCACTTCTGTCTGTTTCCATTTTGAATAGTGAATTTCAGGAGTCCATAGCTCATCCACGAAACCACACCAGGGCTCATATATGCCATGGAGCCACTGACTGCATGTGGACACATTGATTTTGGCTGTATTTTACATCAGCGAAGAGAGCTCAGCCACTGCATGGCAGCCTGGCACAGATCACCTTTCTCACAGGATGACGATGGCAGGAACAAAGTGTGGACTCCCTCTTCATGGACAACATGTGCTTTTGGGCCCAGCTTGCAGCTCCATTCTTTTCCTTTCGATGAGTAGCTTGTTCTCAGAAGCCTGTGCAACCTGTGATTGTGAGCTGTGACGCAAATGTGATGGGAATGTAGGGAAAGATGTAAGGCTAGTTGCAGCTCATATAAATTGGAGTGAACCTGGCAAGTATTTTGATGCTTAGAGTGGTGAAAACCCTCAAGGTAATGGAAAGGGGATTTCTTTTGAGACTTCTTCCTCCATCTTGGCAGTAGGAGGGAGAGAGACAAGATTCAGCCAAATGCAAAAGTGGGTGTGGAAATAGAACACCTGCAAAGTTATTTTCAATTGGAGCTACTATGCCTTACATCTCTTTTTACAATGGTCCCAAAATTCTCCACCGAACAAGTTGTGACTTCAGCTCAGGATGCATATTATAACAAATACACTTGAAAGAACCCTTTCAGATTTTTCTTTCCACCAATAAATAGACCTTGATGTAGTCTTGAAGCATTAAGTTACACCAATAGCTCCCATCATGACCTTCTTGGTTTTCCCAGACTATTTTGCTGACCATATGGGAGATTATGAAGATGTCTTGGCCTCACTGGAGATGCTGAACCTCTCCATCCTGAAGGCAATGGACTACACCAAACGGGTGAGTCCTTACTGTGCCTTGTCCTCTGCATGCTCAGAGCAGTGATGCAAATGCTACTTTAACAGAGCATCTAAATCTGAAGGTCTTCGTCCTATTCAGCAATGTTATCTCCTCATGCTGTTTCATTTGTGTGGGAAGTGGATCATCACAGCAACATGACAACAGTGGATTTTTTTATGTTAACAGAGGATGATTCTTGAAAATCTTGGCCATATTGTGAGCCAAGGTGCTAATCACATGTGCATTATAGACTTTGTGGCAGAGCACCGTACCTTCTCACCTTCTCACTTTTCCTAGGTATGACAGGCACTCTTGGCTGTGCCATGGCTTACACTCTGTGTTGCCTGAAGCATGAAGGTGCTGCAGCTGTCTTCAGACAACACAGCCTGTGGGTCTCCTGACTGGAATTTTGAATGTATGAGTTCTTGTTAGTATCATTAGGAGTGCTTTTGGAAACTTCATGTTGTAGAGCTGCAATTAAATACAGCTTCCACGTTAGGTTTCCTGAGCTCCAGAAATTCATGTGCACAGCTGCTGTGTTAGAAACCAGAGGTCTGCATGGGGGACTACTGGGGAATAATGCAAGCACCAAACCTGAGACAAAATGTCCTATTGTGTATGTGCAGAGTACCCCTAGCTTCTTAAAAAATCCACCATGTACCTTAATGATAATATTAATAACGACTGCTAGACAGTGGCACTAATCAGTAAGAATATCAAAGTTTATTTACGAATGCTTAGAAAAATCTAAGCTGATGTGCCAGATAAACATCCTGCTGAAAGGTACTCCGTTCTTTTGGTGTCTTACCAGGAGGAGAGAAGTGATTATAAAGCTCTTGTTCCTTTGAAACCATTTTCTTGTCCTTTTGGTGCCACTTAGCAAAATAACTGGGCTGTACCAGTGATATTTATTACCTCAGGATAATAAGTCCTTCTCCAATTTTTACCTTCAACCATAATTGCATCATTCTTTTGCGCTGTGGCAAGAGAAAAGTAGTCTTCTTCTCTTGTGAGCAGTAATGTAAAGCCAAGGAAGAAGGTTTTGCTTTTTCCAAGCACCTGTAAGGACTTTCCAATTCCACTCCAGCCCTCTGAGTAATCCAAATTGAAATCTCCCTTTCATTTATCTTTGAAGCTAATTTACCTTAGAAACTCAAATTACCCCACATTAAAGATGTGATAATGATAAGAAGTTTAAGCATTTAGAATGGGAAGCAGCAAATTTCTCTCCCCTGGTTTCTGAGTAAAGAGTCTGATTTTCTTGCTTGATCAAAATCTGTCTTTTTTACTGGTTGTGAGGAGGGCAGCATGAAAAGTGAAGAGACATATTTCACATGTTGATGTCTTGTCATAATAAACTAATGGCAAAAGTCTTTGGCCAAGCACTGGCCTGTCTGAAGTGTTTGTGATTTTTTTAATCAATATTATGAAGGGTAAAAAAAAAATCAGAACAACAGTAATAGTTCATTTTTTCTAAGTTGCTGAGTCTCTTAATGCCTCATTTACATTCTTTATTAGCAAATTTTCTGGCAGTCAGATTTGCCAAATATGTATTTTAAATAAACGACCTCCCGTATGAAGATAGGATGAGAAGATTGGGCTGTTCAGCCTGCAGAAGAGAAGGCTGCGTGGAGACCTCATAGCAGCATTCCAATACCTGAAGGGGGCCTATAGGGATGCTGGGGAGAGACCCTTCATGAGGTACTGTAGTGATAGGACAAGGGGTAACGGGTTCAAACTGAAACAGGGGAAGTTTAGATTGGATATGAGGGAGAAATTCTTTACTGTAAGGGTGGTGAGGCCCTGGAATGGGTTGCCCAGGGAGGTTGTGAATGCTTCATCCCTGGCGGCGTTCAAGGTGGGGTTGGACATTGCCTTGGATGGCATGGTTTAGTGGGAGGTGTCCCTGCCCATGGCAGGGGGGTTGGAACTGGATGATCTTAAGGTCCTTTCCAACCCTAACTATTCTATGATTCTATGATTCTATGATAATAGATATCTCTGTAATTCACTCCAACTTGCTATTCATGATGTCTTCCACCATTGTTTTTTGAATGTGAGGTTAATGTATATGACTAATTTCTCCCAGTAATTTGCAAGTGGAAGGCAGCCTATTTCCAGTTTACAAATCAGGCATCTGGGGGTGTGGCTCTTACCTTGCAGTAGGAATCTGAAGCAGGAGCAGGATAGTTACTCATAATCCCTTCTTCCTCCTTGATTCAACACCTGATCCTTCTTGGAACTCAAGGTCAGGTTGGACGGGACTTTGAGGAACCTGGTCTAGTGGAATGTGCCCCTGCCCGTGGCAGGGGGTTGGAGCTAGATGAGCTCTAAGGTCCCTTCCAACCACAAATATTCTGTGATTCTATGATTCTTCATCTCAAATGCAGACATTTCCCTTCTAGATGGCTAAAGCTTCCCCAGCATGCCCTCATTACCCCTGTTCTAACAGCCCGTGAGGTGTGCTGCTCTTCATCATCTAGCAGAGTTTTTGCAAGCGAGCAAAAGGAGCAAGACTCCTTCACAGAAAGGATCCGACAAAAGTATTTCGTAAGAAACATCACTCCCTACTGTGATATTGTGAATAAAGTGGTACAAGCCTCATCACTGAACTATTCAAACGCAGGGGCTTTGTTCAAGTAAAGAACTGAAGGTAAAAAGAAAAAGCAACACCCCAAAACCAGAAAGTAAGCTGCTGTAGATGGGAGTGAAACTCATCTCCAGCATTCAGATAGGACAGACTTCCAGGCAGCATCAGAAGCTTTTCCCGAGTGTAAACCATTAGTGCTTTTTTTTGAGATGGGAGATTTTTTCACTATGTTTTCCCTAAAAACAAAATAAAAAAAAATAATAATAATAAAAAAAAAAGGATTTATTTACTCGACTTTCTGGTTTTAGTGTTTGGATTGCCAAAACAGAGTGTTAGAAGGTTAAAGGAAGGCTTCTGGGCATCTAAACCAATACAATCTTACGACGCAAAAGCCACTGTGAGCTCCCTCTTCTCTGATGGGTCTCTCCGTAAAGGTCTCCTCTGCTTCATCTCCTCCATGTGACACTGTAACCCAGGGCCTGTGCTGGTGTCAGGATGTTTAAGGGAGACACACATATAAATGTATTTTTAGAAACACTGGGTCAGGGAAAAGACTGCTGAAGCAGCAGGTTAGTAGAAGCCAAGTGTGGTTTTGTGCCCCCCCCATGCCTGATGCTCAAGCCTGTTGCTGTCTCTGCAGCTTTTCCCCAAAGCCAGGTCCTACAAAGGGCTTGGTGCTGATGCTGAGCACTGGGGCTTGTGAACAAACTGCTTTATTTGTGAGATGCTCCTGCTTCTCCATATTAAAATAAGCATTTCATCATTTGGAGAAAAGTATTGATCATTTCAGGGTGTTCTTTATTCCCTTCTTTTCCTTTCCATTAAGGAAGTATTCAGTGCATACAATAAATGAAGCCTTACCTCCTTCTGTGTTGGCTCACTGATGAGAGGTGCCTGCTGACAAGAGGGGCTGGATAGCCATGGTGTTTAATTGCTGTTTATATTTCTCACCTTAAAAGACCACTGATTATTTCTTGCTCATAAAAAGAGAAAGCAGCAATTATCTCGTGCTGGAGGAGCTCATAAAGTGTCAGCAGTAATTAGATTCAGTGGTGGAAGGTCTCACACAGCAAAACAAAATCTGTAATTATTTTCCAATACAATGCTGTCCATGCTGTGTTGAAATGACTGCCAGTGATGATGGGAAATGCAAAGTTGAACTGTACAGAAAGGAAATGAACTTTCAGAATCTAAAAAAAGCTGATGGTGGGAAATGTTCTTATACAGTAATCATTTACTGGTTTACAGTGCAGTCAGCAGGTACCAGATCCAATGTGACTGCGAAGGATGTGATTTGTAAGTCTGGGTGTCGAAGGGCATGTGGGCACGGCGGCAGCTAAGGGATAGAAGCCAGGCGGATGCTGTCCCTCCCCTTCTGTTACTGACCGCCTGCCTGCCTCCGGCTGTCCACTGGATGCCTCCACCAGCCCTGCCAGACTTGAGGGGAGTGTCTGGGGAGCCGGGAGGAGAGTGCTTAGGGAGTGGTTACCACTGAGCAGCACTCTCGCCCTGGGAAATGTGCTTTGGCTTGGTTAAAAAAACACATTTTGTTGGGGTTGCTTCTGCTCCTTACTTTTTGCAGTACTGGGCATGGAAACATTAGTAAGGCTGAACTAGAGTGGTGAGGCAAACTTTAAGATCAAGCTGCAAAGAATTCCTAAAAATGTCTGAGGAATGTGCTCAAAGATGAAGCAGCTCAGTTTAAAGGTCAAATCTTTCCTTGCTGGAGATGCTCCTGTTGGGCACCAAATGGGTCCAAGAAGTGCTGGTGACTGTCCTTAGCATATGCCCTCTCTCAGCTTGGAAAGCAAAATTGCTCAAAACTGGAGGTGAAATAGCAACAGCCCTTATGCACATACTGGAATGAAATGGAGCTGATGTCTCTGGCACTCATGAATATGGTGTGGGGAAAGGCTGCACTATTCTTGTTCATCAAGAGACAGGAATGGAGTGAGCAGGGCAGGGGAGGTGGTGCTGACAAATTCGGGAGGATTTGGAGGCTGGCTTCAGGGAAGGGTGAGGAGCAGCAGGAGGGGTGGCTTGAAGACCTGCAGGTGGCCTTGCACAACATTCTCCTTGATGTTCAGCATCACCTTCAGTCCTGGAAGGGAGTAAAAGGAGATGTGGAACAGTGTTTTACTCCTTATTTGCTTGCTGCCAGGTCCATTGCCAGTCTGTCACTTGCCAAAATCCTTTTTGTCTCATTTAAGGGACCTGGGGTGGAAATATGACCAAGTGGGGACACATTACAGTCCCCTGAAAGTGTTTTTATGTCAGGGTCCCAAATACCATGTGTGTGTCTTACAGACAGGCACTGTACCCAAACCAGCTGCAAACATATTTTCCTGGAAAAAACATTATATAGATGAGAGAACATGTAAATCGTAAAGAGAAAAGTGAGTGTACTGACCTTCAATGCCAGCTGCTGATGCTCCAGCAGTGCTAGGGGTGAGTAGGTCTGCATACGTTATTTTTGTGAGTCGAATTGTTCCTGCTACAATTCACCCATCTTATCTCTGCCTTGTGATATGATATCTCTTCACAGTGAACAGGAGATGCTGGGCTCGATGGGAGCTGCAGATCTCTCCCTGCTGCTGGTGCCAGCATGGCCACAGGTCTCCTCCAGCTATCAGCCACTAGCAGCACACTGCAAAGGAGTGCTTGTTTGTGCAGCCACTAGTCTTGGATGCTAAAAATGATGGATGGTTTTTTTCTTGTTTTATAGCACAGTCCAGAACAGCAGTATAGAGTGCTCTCATTTGCATTCTTACCTGCCCAAATTAAGCTTGCATTCTTACCTGCCAAAATTAAGCTTGCCAAATACAATATTGCTCTTTTTTGAATGATGACACCTCAAGATAAAATATTCAGTAGAATTAGTTCTTGAAAGTTATCTTTTCCTCCCACCCTCCAGCTAATCCTTTATCTCATCCTTTCATTTAATTTGAGCTTGTTTTCTCCTGCTCTGCTGAACAAAGTTAATGTTCATATCAAGGTCTCTGAGGCTCCTGGAGCAGCAATTTGCTGTGTCAGGAGGCTAACAGCTTATCTCCTGGTACTTTGAACCTGGCTGACTGCTGGGAGATCCTGCACATCTTGTCATCTTCCCCCTTGGAAGCATTTGCCTCCTCTCTAAGGGTCAGGATGTTTGCTAAAATGGCCAGTTTGCCTGTTCTAGGGGTCTCGGAGGATTGTCCATCCTCACCCTTGCAGCACAGAGATCTGCCCTAATGGAGAAGAAGTTCTTTTAGGGATTATTAGCTGCTTTTTTTCCCTTCTCTTGGATGGGTGATTTTATGATGAAGCACCAGCTTTGAAAGACTCCTACAACGCGGTTAAAAATGTATTCATGGTGAATGGTTTTGGATTAAAAAAGAAAGGAGTGGCATTGGGGCGGTGAATTGGTAAAGGATGAGTCATCTTTCCATATCTTTTGAATGATACATTTCTGAACAATTTCAGTATCAAATTCTATAGCAAAAAATGATGCGGATTTTGTGAAAAGTTATGGAACTTTATAGTTCAATAATAATCTAGCAGGAAGCAAGGCATGTTTATATAAATGGTAAATGCTCCATTCCTGGCAGCGTGCAAGGCCATGTTGAGCAGAGCCTTGGGCGACATGGTCTATATACGGTGAGGCATAGGGGATGGAACTAGATGATATTTAGGTCCTTTCCAACAAAAAACCCGACTGTGATTCTATGATTTGTTTAGCTTCTCAGAAAGTATTTCTGCAAGTCTTCTCTGAATTTAAAAAATTATTGCATTGCAAATTAGAGCAAAAAGTGCCACTCCAGTTCATCAAGAACTGAATTTTTCCCAACTTCTCTGTTCAGACTCCAGACCAGAAGCCAATTCTCCGCACAGTGCCATCCAGAGCCATTTCATTGCCAGCCCCACAGGGCTGTGCATGAGATCCAGCCAGGCTGCCAGACTGCCAGGAGCACAGCGGGGCTGCCAGGGAGATGGATCTTAAGAAGGTTTCTCTTGGAGCTCATTTTGGATAAAGATGTTTATTCACTGCTCATCTGCTTGTCTGTTGTTGCAAAATTCATGTCCCTCTTCTTGCTCTGAGAAGGAAGAGCATCTTCTTGGAGCACTGTGTGCAGTTCTGGTGTCCTCAACATAAGAAGGACATGGAGCTGTTAGAGCAAGTCCAGAGGAGGCCATGAGGATGGTCGGGGGCTGGAGCACCTCCTGTATGAAGACTGGCTGAGAAAATTGTTCAGCTTGGAGAAGAGAAGCTTCGTGGAGACCTCATAGCAGCCTTCCAGTAGCTGAAGGGGGCCTACAAGGATGCCAGAGAGGGACTCTTCATTAGGGACTGCAGTGATAGGACAAGAAGGGATGGGTTTGAACTGAAACAGGGGAAGTTCAGATTAAATATAAGGAAGAAGTTCTTTACGTGAGGGTGGTGAGGCACTGGAACAGGTCACCCAAATAAGTGGTAAATTGTCCATCCCTGGCAGTGTTCAAGGCCAAGTTGGATGGAGCCTTGGGTGACATGGTCTAGTGTGAGGTGTTCCTGCCCATGGCAGGGGGCTGGATTGAGGTGATCTTATGGTCCTTTCCTTAAGATTCTACAATTCTTTGGAAATCCTGCTCATGCTTCCCAGGCTCCAGCTCTCATGGTCCCCTGTTTCTTCCTCCTTCCTCCCATTTTAAGGCCGTTGCTCCTGGGATTAGATAAATAGTATGGTGAGAGGAATAAATCTACCAGACATCAGTGCTGTTGTCTTGCCAAATAGCCCTAGAGCAGCTTTGAAGGAGCCTACCTTTAGGAAAGGCAGGGACCATGTCAACACATAACCAGCTGGCGCAACCAGGCTGATCCTTCAGCAGTTTGACCATCCCACGTTTTGCATCTGCAAGGGTTTTGAGGAGGACCTGTCTGGAAAACAGAATCTATACTTTCCTTGGAAAACTGAAATAAAATATGCATTAATTCGCTGTCTTGTGGATACTAAATACAACTAATTAGGAACTTGTGTGAAGGAAAAGGCCAATTATAGCTAGGTGTTCAGAAGTAGGGTGTTTGCATCATTTTCAAGTCTGTTCTTTGTCTGCTAAGTAAGTGGACAGGGTGTAAAAATGCCACATGCCTCATCCATAGGTGACCTCAAGGACTGTGCTGTAAAGTATATGCATGAGCCAACAGTTACCTGCCCTTCACATCCATGTGGCAGCAACAAGAAATGATGGGATTATATTGCAGCAAGGAGATTTTCTAATAACGAGAAGGGGAAAGTCCTGTAATAAATTGCTTGGGAAGGGTCCATGGCAGAAGAAATTCAGGACTAGACAAGACAAACACGAGCTGAGAAGGGTCAAACTCCAAGTTTTATAAAAGGATGATTTTATAGCAAAAGACTTCTAAACCCCGTGTGATGCCATTGACAAGTTTTTTTATCTGAACAGGTGTCTTATTTGGTTTTTTAGAGCCATTTCTGAAAGGCTGAAGGTCTTTCATATGTTAATGCTTTCATTTGTCAACTATCTAAGTGTCTCTTCTCCTCAGGTTTCTTCTACTGATTATGTGCCAGGCAATCAGTTTTGGGTCTCCGCTTTTGAAGGGATTTAGCGTCAGGAGGGGAGGGAAAGGAGCAAGAGGCAGGTCTGAGTTTTATTCTAATTACAAGAAAATATCTCTTGGAAGGAAACAGCAATTATGAGCAATGCATTTAAATCAGCCACTAGGAGGTTACAGTGCAACACATTCCTGTTTATCAAAGGGAGGAGAAGGTGGAAGACGAACTCTCTATCATCCTAGGATGAGGTTTGACAAGGATGTTTCATGGCATGGCAATGGTTTGTTGTTGTTTTTTAAACTGGAGGAAAAATGTGGGTGAAACAGAACTGGCTTTGGTTTCTGCTTGAAGAGCCTCCTGAGTTTGGTACCATCACTTTGTGGGCATGCTTTGGCCATGGTTGGAGTTAATAAAAATTGGGGAAGCCATCTATGTCCCCAGACTTGGTAAATGTCTGCCAGTTTAGATAATCCAACTGAAAACCTGTGCTAGAAAGTCTCATTGGGAGGCTGTAATGGGAAGGCAAAGGAAAGGTGTGGGGTTATCAGAGGGGAACGTTGGGGAATCATAGAATTATAGAATAGTTAGGGTTGGAAAGGACCTTAAGGTCATCTAGTTCCAACCCCCTGCTCTGTTGTGCATGAGTGGCACAGACTCATTTATATTTTACATCCTGTAGCCTTAACGAGCTAAATAATGACCTTTAAAAATGCCAGCAAAGAAGCTCTTAGATGGTCAACAGCATGGAAAATCTTTTTCAGTCATTTGATACCCACAGGAACACTGGCCATGAGTGCTCAGTTTTAGGCATTAGTTTGCAATGCCTGGTAAGGGATGCTTGACACTGGTGTTGGCAAGTCCAAGCAGTCAATGGCCTCAAAATGCCAGCAGTAATTTGCACAGGTAGCACAACCCAAGGGTGTTTTCATTAATCTGTGCTAGAATTTGGCAGATTCGGGGCAGGTGCATACAGAAATGGAAAGCTGGAAGAACCATGGTAGGGCCTTGAACAGCCTGTGCCACAAGGTGTACTCCCACTGTGTGTGGGAAGGTACATGACAGGCACATAAAAAGCCTGTGATGTGAGAGAAGGAGTGGGATTTGGGGCCTGCACTTCAGCCAAGTGGCCAGAGGACCCAGCACAGGGCAATATTGTTCCCAATTGCCTGTGGCTAAAACAAGTTGTGTTTCTCCCACTCCTTCCTTATCTCATTTTTCAATGTCTCTGGCTCATGCCCAGTTTGTCAAACAGTGACCCTTCCCAAGGCTGTTCTGAGAGCTATCCCCTGCAGGCATCTCGAGGCCCTCCTTTCAACTGGACTTTAACATTGGCTTTTCACTGCAGATGCACAGAGCCACCCATTTGCAACAGCAGACATCAAGGCCAGGCAACTGGGCAAACTCTTTCTAGCCTTGAACTAGTGGACTAGCTGAATGGAAAAGAGCAGGTTTGGAGATGTGCCCCTCACAAGCTCCTGGCACAAAGCAGCTTCACTGAGCAGCAATTATTATATTATCTCCATAAGTATTTTAACTTCTCAAGCAAAGCAAGGAAGAAACAACTCTTCAGGGTTTAATTAGTAAGACCAAACCTCTCTAGATCTCCCTAGGATAGACAAACAAGTGTTTAATAAGACAATGGGAAGGATTCCTTCGGAGCTGGTCTCCTTAATGAGTTGATTTTTGCAACACCAAATAAGACATTTGCTAGAGGAGAGCCTGGGGGGTTGCTGAAAGGCCTTTTGGGCACACACATTTCAGATCCAGCTATTGTACTTACTGGCCTGCCAAAACACATCAGATCTTCACAGACACCCCAATATTCCTCTGCACCAGCTGGCATGGCTTTGTACCCAACATCCATCCATCCAATGAATCCAAATGTAGGGTGTTAAGCTGATTTAAATGAACTTGGTAATCACTTTCATGTTTTTTCCTAAAGCTGAACCAACTTGGTAGGCAGCTAGGTAATAAAATCCCAACATTTAACTATGCATTTGACTCCTGCAACTGTCCTCCAGAGCCAGTCCATGTGATGAGGCAGCACTCAGCATCACCTGCACCTTCATGAATAGGATTTCTCAAAAGAGGCAGGCTCCCATGCTGGGGAGAACAAACTGCTCACACGAGGTATGGAAGGATTGATCAGGAAATTGTTTGGTGGCATTTGCAGGAGACAGGCTGTAGGGTCTTGGAGAGCGGCAGAAAACTGGAGGTACATAGCAGCATGTTACTGCATTTATTTGATGGATGGATTAAAATGGGAAAAAAAGGTGGTACACTCTTCACACCTCTGGATAGGAAGCTGAGTGGGATAAACAGCATGGGATAAAATCAGTTGATGGAATTGGAGCATCCCTGGAGATGTGGTATGTGATCTGGGTGACTATAAGAAGATGATAATGCAGTGCTGTTTTGGATCCTGCTGGAAAGGGACATTAAAGGGGAATTAGTTCGAGCAGCAGTGGGAGATGTGTGTGCAGCCCCTAGCTCTGACCAGCCCCACACTTGCATCCAGCCCCCATGCTTGGCTGGGCGAATCATGTCCCAGAAATCCTGCAGTCTTAGTTAAAGGAATAATCCAATCAGGAGCACACACAGCTTCACCTTTAGCAGCAGCAGCTCCCAGAGGCCTACAGGTCTATATTAAACCTATGAGGAAGGACATAGTCCTGAGACTATGAGCAGCCGTCCTCCTCTGATGCAGCAATCAGAGCAGTGTTGGGTGTGAGGGTTAGTCTGTAATTATACCAGAGCTTGCTTGAGCACCTGGCTAATATATTTATGCCTTCATCAGGGGCAGACTGGTAGTCGAAGGCAGGCTCTTGCAAGGGGGGGGGCAGCTGTGGAAGCACAGGAACAGCTGAAGAAATTGTTTTCTATCCCAAATGCAGTATGTCTTTGCCAAAGAGATATATTGATTTAATACTTCCTCCTTAGGCAGAGTGTGGACAGTGGAAATGTATTTAATGATAAAATAATTGCCTGGGTAAAGGCACTGATTTGGCCTGGTGTGGAGCAATTTCCAAGGGTACTGGCTGAGCAAGATGAAGAATGGGGTACCCTGACAGTGAATTTTATACACTGCCTATACAGACTTGCTCAGATGTGATATGTATGAGTATATATATAATAAAGTGCTTAGAAAGATTACACACATCTATGTACATAGTGTATACTCCATGTTCTGAACAAATTGTATTTTCTAGGCATAGATTGCTTAACTATCCAAGAATACTTGTGACTGCATCCACATTTTTTTCCCAATCCAAATTCTCATTGAATGTTTTCATATCATTCCCTTGGCTCTGTTGCTGTTTATGGTGGTGCCCATGCCTCCCATAGAAGGGCCTGGCTGCTGTTCTCCACCAGCTGCCACATCTATGGTCCCACACTGCTTGTTCATCACTGTGCCTGCCTACACAGGGCGAGGAAAAATTGGGCAGGACCTTTCAGGAGCTGTCTGATACAGAGCATCAATCCCTGCCCTCCTTATGTCTTCCTCCCTGCCACACAACAGTGCTAGAGCAAGCAGCTGCAGGAGATCATGGATACAGCGCACTGCATGGCAGTTTGGTTCGGCATCACTGTCCAGCAGTGCTCACCACATCATGTGTGTCCCCCAGAAACACCGTGGTTGTGAGGGGGAAGGAGCAAGGTTTTGTATTAGAGACAAGTCATTAACTGCCGCACTAGTTTGATGCTCAAGAAGCCATCAAGAAATTCATGCTCCTCTACCAAATTAGGGGTGAGAAATCAGCTCTGTGTCCAGTTTCCCCAGAAGTGTTTTTCTTCATCTCAGTCTTCTTTTATAATTAAATACAGGAGATAAAGGTCCTCCAGATTCTTGCAGAGCTGCTCTGGTTGCCATGGAAATAACCTTCGTTAATCGCTTCACCATAATTCAGGAATAATTTGCTCTGGGGAGCTTGGGATACTCATGTGCTGCTGCATGTCAGATAACTGGTGGTGCTGGGACTGCTCCAGTCTCACGCCTGAGTCTGGTGATTGCCAATGTCATGCAGGGAACAGGGAGCATACATCCTCATGTCATGGCACCAAATAGATGTAAGTCCCGGAGAAGTCCGGTGCCAGGAGACCCACAGAGGGCCAGGCTACCCAGCAGGGTTTTGTCTGGGCCACATGCTGTCCCACCAGGCACTGGTGGGTTTGGAAGTGTCTGGGAAAAAATGATGTTAGTAAGTTTGGGTTTAGAGGAGCCTTTCTTTTTTGTCTCCGCAAGTTTATTCAGCTCTGGTGCCAAGTGATCAGCTTCAGCCAGACCTGGTGTGGCCAGTTGCTTGGTCTTGGTATGGTAAGGCTGGGGTCAGATGAATTGGGCTGGTGTTGGAATGGTGTTGAGCCAATGTTGGGCTGGTTGTGCCAGTGTTGGTCCGGTTGTGCCAGTCTCCTGCCTCAGCTGATTGGTTGGCAGGAGGTGGAGGAGCAGGATCATGCCATGGGCAGGGCACAGCAAGGCTGTGCTGCGGAAGGGACCCTGGGTGTTTTAAGCAGATCAGCTGTGCTGTTAATGCATTTTATTAAGTGTTTCCTGTCTTGAGAGGGTTTGGATTACCCCAGAAGCTGCTGTTGCTCGAACAGCTTGTCCTCTTCCAACAAAGCTCCCTGGGAGCAGCCTGTCTCCTGATGAAGCCATTCCCACTACATCCTGCCTTTGGCCCCAGATGGACAGAACTTTCTTTTTCTCCCTCCTCAGAAAAAAACCCTAATGACAAAATATGCCGCAGCTCTTGTGTCACAGCTGGTGGGTCCTGCCAGAGCTTTCTGCCACTGGCTTGAAGGCATCTTCAACTAGCAGCTGCATGGGAAGAGCCATGTTAATGGTCCCAAAACCACTTTCACTTTAGCACTAGGTCAGCCATACTACTGTGGATTAAGGCACTAAATAGCATGCTGAAGCTCTCAGAGTAGGGATTCAAAGCACAGGATGGAACACTTTTCATACCTGCACCTGCTGTGTCTTGTCCTTCAACACAAGGTAGATTTAAGATCACAGTGAAGTGAGCAATGATGGGCTTTGGGTAATTGCCTGTTTTTGTTGCTCTCTTTATGGATAAATGAATTCTGTACCTTGCTGCCCACACTGCCTCTTGTCACAGCCTCTACAAGTGCGTCCCAGGGATGATAGATGCCAGAGGGCTGTATGCTGGGTGACCTATGGGTATTGGAAGATGCTTCCTGTAGGGTGGGACAGCACATGCTCATTCCTCCTGTGGCACTTATGACTGGGGACTCAGCTTGTGCATGCGATGTTGGATGGACGCTGCACTCACTATGCTCACTCTCTGCCTTGGCAGGTGTATGAAAGTGGCAGCAATGTGGACCAGTTTGTGACCCGCTTCCTGCTGAAGGAGACAGCAAACCAGACCCAGTCACTGCTGAGCTCTGTGGAGAGTGCCGTGGATGCCATTGATGAGCAAACCAACCCTGCCAGGTCTGCAGCACCTCCTGCCCTCCACTTCCAGAGTGATTCTGGTGCAGGGGGTGGAGGGAGAGGACGAGGGTGATTTTGTGGGGTGAGGGAAAATGCAGCAGATGGTGTGCAGAGAGCAAAAGGCAAACAGCTGCTTTCCCTTTGCTTCTCTGTCACGTGAAATGGGGGTGGGGGAAGAGATTTTCTCGACCCCTCATGTTTGATCTCTCTATCAGTGCCCCTGGTAAGCCAAGACCCTTGTGCCCAACAAGTGTCAGTGTCCTGTTACAGGGTCCCTTCACTGAACAGTCCCCCTGGATGGGAGGGCAATTCAACTGACTTGTTCAGGGAAACATGCCAACAGCATCAGAGGGTCTTCGCACTTTATGTTACCCACTATCAGCAGCTGCTGGCACCCACAAAGGACTAACACAAGCAGTTTATGGAATAACATTCTTTACCAATATAAAATCATGACAAATTAAGGTTTGCAATTGCTGGTAATAGGGATTGTCTGCAAAACCAACCAAAAACTGTTACAAAAACAAGCGATACACAACCATACTATAATCACTAATGACAGCTAGCGTGAGTTATTTGGTGTACATTAGATAAAGTTCTTACTCAATAGGCATCCATGTGGGGTAGAAGACTGGTTCAGCCCATTGACTAATTCCAGAATTTACGATGGAGTCTTTCCTATCTTCCCCCCTCTCTCATTCACATTTATACTTTTCCTTACTCTCAGGTGGAGCGTAAGTGGCTCCAGTCATACATTCTTCTACTATTGATGGCATAAAATTCTTTCACTTCTCATTTAAAGATACAGATGATAAAAAGTTTAAAGTGTGTGAGCAGTGAGGGGTGATCATACCTTGAAGGTGGGTAACTTTGTGATGGAGGTGTGTGTTGGTATTATAATGAGACTATAATTAGCAAGGTTCGCCTAAGGGAAGTGATTTCGCCACAGTGGCTGGCTCAGCAACTGACATCGTCTCTTGTATTTCCCATCTGACAGCTGTTGTGTGGCTTATCAGCTGCATGGTACCAAGCTCGCAGTCCCCACTCGGCAGGGAGCACAGCAGATCCTGGCTGTGGTGTCTCCACTCCACTCCACCCTCCATTGTTCCTTTAAGATAGGAGGTTGTGTTGCCTAGGGAACCATTGTGGAGTAGATTCCATGCACACCAACCATCCTGAAAGTGGCAACTTTCAGGTTGGCTCAAGTGGTATTTTACCGTAAAAATGTTTCTATAATACTACAACTTCTGTTAGCTTTCTCCTGCACCAACAGTGATTTTGGCACACTCCCTTCCAAGCTTCCGGAGAGCTCTTGGGGCTTTCCTCCACCACTGTGTCCTGCCCTGTCCCTTACTCTTCTGCAGCCTTGAAGGTCCCTCTTGACCTTTTCACCACAAGCAGTGCAGGGGCAGATACAAACAGGGGGCAGCACACTGGGGCTGTGCAGCCCTGGGTGCCTGGGGCTGCTTCTTTGAGCAAATCCACTGGTCCCATGCAGGGCAAAATGCAGGCACCAGCAGCAGAGTGGCTCTGTCTGGGGTGTGCTGGGGACAGCCTATGTGGTGGCTTCCCATGGCAGGGATGCTGTCCCTCCTGCTGGGCACCGAGCGGGTGAAATCCACAGAGGCAAAAGGTACTTGTTTGCTGGGGACAGGTACCGTGTCCTTGAGTCCCATATGAGGGGCCATCCCCATCCCAGCAGCCTGGCATGTGCTACCAAGCTTGGAGAAGGCAGAGCAGACAGTTCCAAGCTTTCTCAAGTGCTGCCAGAGCTAAAATATAAGGGGTAACTGGCAGCATAGCCCAGAGGGTCACTTGGTGTCACTGTGTCACTCACTTCCCTGTCACCAGCTGTAACCAGGACAAGTTGCCATGGAATGCATTCATCATATGCTGATCAAGTGAATCCTGCTCCTGTTGTACTTGCACACCAGGAGGCCATGGGATGCTCTGGGGGATGCCTTGGCTTCCTCAAGCCACATGGAAATCCCATCTCTCTACTGGGACACTACAGGGGCTGATGTACCAAAACGCTTCACAGAAGCCAGGCCTCGGTGTTTTGGGTTTTAACATCAGCAGCAGTTGCACCGTGGCAGGCAGCACTGGGCTGCTCTCACTGGAGCTGTTGTTGCCTGGGGACAACAGTGAGACCCTGGGCAGCTCTGGTGAAATCTCACCAGCTTTCTTAGGAGTGATGCTCTGGTTTTCATCCCACATATCACTTTCTTCTCCCTGTTTTGGAAAGCGACTGTGTCGAACTTTATACAAAAAAAGTAAAAGACAAACAATGAGGAGAAAACAAGCCCAATGTAAGACACAGCAATTAGAACCCATGAAAGACTTTGCTGGCTGTTATTTGCTGATGTGTGGGCCCAGTTTATAATGAGTAATATTGTACTTGTTTTCTCGTGGTGGTAATAGCAAAAAAAAACACTACCAAATCCACAAAAAGTGATCTCATGTATCCACACGAAGACAAAGAGGTGGCCTAAAAAGCACAAAATAAAGGGCTATAAAATGAAGTGCAAAGGCAGAGACACCTCATTAAATTGTGATTAAAAAGAAATCTCTGTCTGTTATCACCTAATTTCCTGCCTATTGACAGGGGATTATTCAGTGCAGGCAGGGGGATTATCAAACAGTCTGTAGGGAGAGGGATGTTCCTGCCATCTTTATCACTGTTCTTGCTTCCCTATCTTGGGAATGTTCTTCAGGACCAGGTCTGCTCGCCATGTTCCCATGTGCATTGTCAAGTCTCCACCAGCTGATTTTGGGGGACAACAGCAGCCCAGACCCTGCAACAAAGGAGCCATCTGAAATTGCTCAGGGTAGACAGGGAAGGTAGAGAGGACGCCCAGCTGCTGCACTCCAGAGGAAGCTGGGTGCCTGGGGAGGGACAGAAGGACGCAACAGTGCTGGCCAGTATGGTGCATATTGGCTCCTGGCACTCAGCATGTTGTCTCCAGTGTGAGCTGCGTGGCTGGCAAGAAGTGCCAAGAGGAGTCAGGCTCCCAGGCACCTCCATAAGCAGGCAGGCAGCACAGATCAGCTCTTGCTAGAAGTAAACACTGAAAACCCTTTGAGAAGCTCAGCCTCTGCAGCTCAGGGTTCCCATCGGTGGAGGAGGAAGGAAAGAGAGGGTCATCCTACCCACAGCCCACTCCCATCTTGCCACACAGGAATGGCAGCTACAAACCCTTGCAGGGATGGCAGGTCTTAGCATCCTCTCCTGTTTGCAAATGAACAAGGGCCTGGGGGGACCACTGGGTGATCATTGATGCCTCAGGGGTATGTGCATGCACGAGCACGTGTGTGTATACACACACACACATATATGCTTTTCTCCAAGAGGTGATGCAGGATGACCCAGGCTGAATGGGCTTTGTAGCCCCAGAAGAAGAAACAGCAAGTTGGAGGAGATGCTACAGTGAATATTTCTCCATTCTCCAGGAGAACTAGAGCCTGTCAGTGGGGAGCATGCCAAGCAGCCATGACAACCACTTTTCCCATGCATTAGTAGCCAAAGACACCCAACTGCAAAACCAGCCCCACTAAGGCGCAGCCAGTTGCCTGGGCACAGCTACAGGTGCCCCACTGTTGTGGTGTCTGCCTAGAGGAGTAAATATCCCTGTGGGCTGCAAGAGATGGGCAGCTCTAGTGTTTCCTGAGCAGAAAAGAAAAGTGACGGCTGCTGGGAGCAGCCTGCTGATGCTGCTTCTAATGCTGAAGGATGGCACTGAAGGGAAGCCTGCATGGGCACTGCTGCTCTCTAAGGGATCTGGAGTTGGTGGCAGAGGTGCCGAATAGGATGCTCCAATGTCAGCTCCCTGGGACTGGCTTACACCACACTGTATGTGCCCAGCTCTGCCCTCCATGATGGCCTGTGTGCTCTCTGGTTGCAGGCACTACCCCACCAAGACGGGCCATGGTCTGATGGAAACCTGGTATGACAGCCCTGTGCCCAGCTACTCTCCCACCAGCTGGATGGTCCCCAGGGAGCAGGGGAAGACCTCCCAGAGTGGTAAGCAATGGCTGCTTTCAGCTGCACTCACAGCCTGGGGTGACTTAGGGTGCTCAGGGAAGGGAGCTGCGGTCCCAGCAGCATCATGAAGGTGATGCTAGACATCCCTGGAGGGCAGCAGTGCTCTTGGGGTGCCCTGGGGTGCCTCTCTGGGAGGCAGAGAGGAGATTGAGGCAGGCCTCTCCACCACTGCCTCCTGGCTCCACGCAGGTTCCCCTGACACCAAGGTGGAGGGGCTGGAGGGGCAGATCAACAGGCTGGCTGAGCTGATCGGCAAGCTGGAGGACAAGGTAAGGGCCAGTGTTTCCACACATGGGGCTGTCCCTGGGGCCCACAGCTCCCTGTCCTGGTTGGCACTGGGATGACCAAGGAGTGGCCATACCCATCCCTATCCCATGGCATGCATGGTGGTGGGAGCTGGGTGGGTGGTGGTGGGGTTGGAGGATACTACGTCTGATGAGCTGATGGCAGCTATTGTAATGTGGAATGATTAACTGTGAGTTTGTTTAAGCAAGAAGAAAACATAAGGAAGAAGGCAACGTCTCTTGCAGAGGCAGCCTTACTCCATCTAGGGACTGAAAGAGAAAATGTTAGTACGCCAGACGTTTCCAAAATCCTCCTGGTTTGCACTTTCAGGACATAAGGAGGCAGTGAAAAGGTGGTGCTGTACATGGGGGCAGAGAGGTGCTGTGAAGGGTGAGGGCAGAAAAGTGTCAGTCATGGTTGCCTGAGGAAATAGTGTCCCAAGGGCTGGGAAGGTGCAAGTGGGCACTGGGGAGGGATAGTTCCCCTACCCCAGGGACAATCAGGGACTGAAAGGTGATGGCTGTCTTGGGGCTGGTGTGAGGACATGGTGATGAGGATGTTGGCTGCCCGGGGAGCTTCTGCAGAGGGTCCTGATGGAAGGGGAGCATGGGTCTCAGAACTCTCCCTGCAGAGAAAGGGGCACAGCCCGTCATGTCCCCAAGCACTGGGGACAGAAATCCCCCAGCCTGGGAGAGACACACAATCTCAGCCCACCCTCCCCCTGCTTTTCCCCCTTCCCCAGACCCTCTGGTTTGACCTGCACCAGCGGCTGTCGGACAGTGAAAGCACAGCTTGCACGGTGAGAGCACCCTGGGGCGCTGGGGTCTCCCTATGGTGCGGTGTTGCCCTTGGGGTGGGGGGTGTCACCATGTTTTTGGGGTCTGTCATGCTGCTGTGTTTTGGGGGCCCGGCAGTACCTCCTCCTGGTGCGGGATGAGATGACGGTGTCGCACAAGCACCTGAGCGAGTTCTGCAGCTCCCTGAAACAGTACCTGAAGAGTGTGGCCGGGGAGCGGGACTGCTTCCAGTGCGTACCACCAGCAGATGTGCATGGGGAACAAAGGGGCTTGGGGGGTGGGCACAGGGGTGTCCAGCTGCCCGTGCAGCAAGGGGCACTCCACCAATGGAAGGGCTGAGGCAAAGCAGCCAGGATTTGGGGTGCAGTGATTCTCTATCACCAAAACCCTTTTGTGTGGGGTGAGGTGTTGAAAGGGGAGTTCCCCTTCACTTGGGCTGCTGGGGCTGGGATCATCCATCAGGGGCTGCAGAGGCTGAGAGGGGAGGGGGGAGGGATGCGCCATGGTTTAGGGCTCACCCCTCTCCTCACTCCTGCCAGTGTCACTGCGGTGAAGCTGCCCGATGGGGTCACTTTCATCGTCTATGAGTTCTGGGAGACTGAGGAGGACTGGAAGAGGTAGGGAAGGGGTAAAAAAGCTCTGTTTGGGTGCAGTCCTTGGTTGTGGAGGGGTGTTGGAGCTGCTGAGCCCCAAGCTCTGTCCGCTGTCTGATGGCAGGGGTGAGGGTATGTCTGTCTGTCTGTCCTAGGGCTGTCACTGCAAAGGGTATGAGGGGCTTGGGATGTCTCTGTGCATGTCCTTCCTGGGGATGCCTTTGGACATAAAGGATGGGAGGGAGGTCTCACTGCCCTAAGCCATGGCAGGGTGCTCTGCCCAAGGGGAGGGTGAAGAGGCTGAGGTCACCCAGCCCCTGCCAGAGTCGACAGGGTGGCAGGGGGCTGGGATGGTGATTTGGTGGAGACTGTCACCCACTCTCTCCCACTCGGGTGCAGGCACCTGCAGAGTGCCACCTGCAAGGGCTTCCAGCACGTCAAGGTGGACACGCTGAGCCAACCCGAGGCCATCTCCAGTGTGGCTGTGCCAGGTAGGAGGGTGTCCATCCCATGGGGTGGGCAGAGGGACCCCAGAGCAGTCAGCACCACACCCAGTGTGGGGAGCAGGGGTGGGGGGTTAGGGTGATGCAAGGCTGGACAGGGCTGACCCTCTGGTCCGGTTCTCCTGCAGCTGCCTGGTGCACCCTGAGCCGAGAGTGACCGCTGGTGCCTGCCAGCTGTGGTGTGGCCATGACCCCTGTGTGGGTCAGTGTGACCTGTCTGCAGTGAAGGAAACCCCTGTGTGTGTCCCCAGCACCCCATAGGGTCCCGTCCCCCTCAACTACCCCATCACCTGGGTCACCACTTTCTGGAGTTGGGTGGGCTGTGGGGCATTTCCCCCCACAGGGTTTAGGGGGGTGCTTCCCAGTGCACAGGCATGCAGAGAGCGGCAGCTGGTGATGAGAAACAGGGAGTGAGAGAAGGAGGCTGAAGGCCCCCTGGGGGGTAAATCGGGGTCCCTGCTACTCCCCAGGGGAGAAGGCTGTGCCTGTAGGGATAGGGACCCATGACAAGTGGGGGGAGGTGGTCAGGGTGGTGGTGAAGGGGTGCCCCTTAGTCCTGTGAGGTGCAGGTAGTCCCAAGGGGTTTATTTCATGGTGGCAGTGGGTGCCTTGTAGATGTGGGGATCAATGCCCCCCTTCCTGGGGTCTGTACTTCTGTCTGTGTGTCTGTCCGTGCATGTGAGGAGCTCACTGCTCATCCCGTCCCCAGCCCACCTTGTGTGGGGTCCCTTAGGGGGGGTGCGTGGCACAGGGCCCTCACCGATTCCCTCTCCTGTCTTTATTAGCCTGTGTATAATGGGGATGGTCTTGCCAAATAAAACCGTGATGAGATCCAGAGATGTAGCTGTGCCGAGGGCATGGTGGGGGCGTCATTCTGGGAGGCACGATGAGGTGGGTCCATGGCCCCTCAGCGCAGCAGCCCCAGCACGGCCAGGGCAGCGCTCTGCCCGCAGACAAAGGCACCACCGAGCACGGAGAGGACACCCCAGGTGATGAGAGCAGCCCTGCGGGAACATGAGCAGGGGCTAGAGGGACCAAACTGACCCCCTAGTAAAATGCAACCTCCTGAACCCCCATATGTGGAGCGTTCTGTGGGGTCTCAGCCTCCTCTGCCACGCTCCTCTGCATCACGGATGGCTGAAGACCCCAGCAGCCCCTCAGGCGCATCCCCACTGCAAGGACACACAGCACTTGGTCAGAAGCCTGATAGCACCACCATGAGACCATGCCCGGTTCTGCCTGCACCCGGTGGCCCTGCCGAAGGGGCACAGGGCACATCTGCCCCCCCCCCATGCTCAGGCACAGACACATCCACATCCACACAATCTCCACATAACCCCCACCCCATTGCCACATGTCCCCTACCCGGCTCCATCCCAGCCCTGCGACCTGTGGGTCTGCACCTCCTTGTCGCACTCTCCCCAGGCACACAGCCTCTGACCAACACCAAGCCCTTGGGACGTAGCACTCACCCCAGACCCTCCTGCTGCTCCATCGTGGCGTCATCAGCACTGCGCACCTTCCTGAACTGCCCCAGGCAGGCTGGGATTGTCCCCTCGCTGTCCCCATCGCCCTGGCTCGTGCTGTCCCCTCTCATGGTGATGGCACTCTTGGGGTCACACTCTGGTGGGTCTCCCTGATGGACCTCTCCAAGTCCTTGTTGCTCACCTTGGTGCCACTGCTCACTGCCTGCATTGGTCTCCCAGTGCTTTGGCATCCCTAGGGCACCGTCCCTCCTGCCCAGATAGCCATACATCCCCCAGTGCACCCTCCTGGCCAAGGCTCCAAGGTCCGGGGGTGCTCCCACCAGCTGCCGTGGGGGACAGGACCCCACACACATCACCTCCATCCTCACTCAGATTCCACTGATCCCCCAGGAGCACAGACATGCTTTGGCACATGCCTACCCAAAAACTCAACAGAAACATGCAAGGTCCCCCTGACATGAGCTTCTGCAGCCTTGGAGCACCATGGCCTTCTGACCCCCACCCACGTCCCCACTGTGTGCCCCAGTGCCTTTAAACCTTGCTGCAAGGGGTCTGCTATCCAGACACATCCCTGATCCCTGTGCACATCCCTCGTACCTAGGCACAACCTCATTCCTGGGCACACCCCTGGTGCACAGGCACATTCCCAATTTATGGGCACCTCCCCAATACCTCGACTCAACCTTGGTACCCAGCCAAATCCCCAGTGTTGGAACACATCCCTCCATACCCACTCTTCAGGCCCACCACAGGCTCCTACAGTCAGTGCCTACAGGTGCCTCAAATCCCCCTCCTCATGAGACTCCTCCTGCCTTGGCCAGGGTGACCCCAGCGACCCTGCTGGAGCCATGGATCATGGGATGCTGTCCCCCTGCCCTTCCCCACCGCTCCCAAGTGCGCAGACACTCACTTTTTGTGCGGCCCAAGGGTGCGGGTCCCAGTCATGCACACCAGGCACAGCCCTGCCACCAACACATAGGCTCAGCTCCACCACCCGGCATCCCTCACCCAGGCCCAGCAGCAGTGTCCCCATGCATGCATCCCTGCACCCCAAAATGGGGCCAGGATGGACTACCCGTCGCCACCACAGCACCCACCCTGCATCAACAATGCTTTTGGCACCAGCACCCCTCCTCTGCCTCCCACTGCTCACTCTTGCCTGGGAAGATGAAGATGAAGAAGGCACTGATGCCTCCAATGAGCTCGATGACCTTGCCAATGTCTGGGACAAAGAGGGCGATGGCAAGTGTGGTAGCCATCCAGGTGACTGTCAGTGCCACCCGGCCCCGTTGCTCCTGCGCCTCGGGCACTGCCATGGCTCCGTGCTTGGGGGTCACCCACACATCCCGCACCACTGACCTGGGGAGGAACAGGGAGGCTGATAGTACCCGGTGGAGCTGCACTGGCCAGGGGCCACCTGGCTGGCCACCACCCCTTCACCTGCCCAGCAGCACCACAATGGGGTAGATGGTAATGATGGAGACACCAAAGAGCAGGCGGGCAACAATGACAACTGGGTCATTCCCTGCGTAGGACATTAGGACGTCCGGTGCCACAGCCTCCCCGAAGGTCAAGTAGCCATAGAGCCCTGTCAAAGGAGCAGTGGGGTCAAGTGGTCATGAGAAGAACAGAGGAGCCCCGAGAAAGATGAGAAGAAGTGGGAGAAGGAGGAGGTGAAGGTCTCTGGTGCTGGGGTTACCTGTGAGGGAGTAGATGAGCAGGCAGATGAGCATGGAGACCACAGAGACGGCAACCCAGTGGGAGAAGCTCTGGTTGCGCATGCTGCTGTAGATGGCCACGCAGGCCTCATGGCACTGCAAAGCAAGGAGAGGTGGTGCTGGGGCCCCATGCAGGGACAACGCCCACCCCCAGTGCCTTCCTTCCCACCCAGGGGTGCCCTGTCCCACTCTCACCCATCCCCAGGGGCTTCCATCCTGCCCTGCAGCCACCTCTGGATGTAGAATGGGCCCCCTTCCCTGCAACCCCCCTGCAAGGAATACTGTCCCCACGGTCCAGGATGCTGTCAGCACTGCCCCAGCAGCAGGGGACAGTGGTGCCAGGGTGACCTACCTGGAAGCCGAAGCAGATGGTGGGGATGACACTGAAAATGGAGGCCCAGGAGGAGGCCCTGTGGCATGGAGGGGAAGAAGCACAGAGCGTGGCATAAGCTGTGAAGCCTGGATGCTACGGTAGGAACCTCTCACCGAGTAATTTTGGGAGGAGGTGATTGCTGGGGTGAAAGCTGGAGCTGAGGCTGCCACTAACCCATCAACCTGCCAGCGCTGTCCCCAGCTCATTCCTCCCTATGCCCTCACCCAGGGCCACCCCTTGCCCATGCTAATGCCACAGAGACGAGAGTGGGAGGGATGTGGGGCTGACCCCCCTACCTGGAGGGCTGGGACGGCTCGGGCAAGCCCAGGCTCTCTGCCTGCAGGTGGTATTTCAGGATGATGACGAGGGTGAGATAACAGGCAGCCAGCGTGCCCAGGATGCTGCAGAGGCGTGGGAGAGCATCAGCACACAGACCCCTGGCAGCCAGAAGGGAGTGGGGTAGGGGGGGAAGGGTCCCATGGCCCTGCAGGGACCCGGGAGGAGGTGGCCTGGGGTACAGGGTGCCATGGGGTGGCTACACCATGGGGGTAGCCCAGGTGGTACCTGGAGTACTTCTGGAAGCTGATCTCCTTGGGGACAGAGAGCGGGAAGATGACGAAGACACAGAGAGCTGAGAGGGTGAAGTGCTGGTCTGCATACCAGGGGGGTGACAGGGGGGCCCCACTCAGCGTCCCATTGGGGTACAGGGAGTCACACACTGTGGGGAGCAGCAGGGAGGTCAGCTGTGCCCAAAGGGTGGCCCAAGGAGGTAGGGAGCATCACAACATGGCAGGGCCAGGGAGCTCCATGACCTCAGGCATCCAAAGAAAATGTCGGACTGCTCCCAGCCCACATGGGACCACCTTCCCCTGCTCCCCAGCAAGCTACAGAGGGAAACAACTCACATTTCTCCAGCTGGTCACCCACCACCCTGAGGAGGGCCACAGAGATCATGAAGAGGTTGAGGAGGAAGCAGACCTCGCAGAGCTTCCCCACTGCCGCCCCGCACACCGCCCGGACCACTCCCTGGTAGGTGGGCTGGGCACTGAGAGACGCTGCGTAGCCCAGCACCACCAGCCCACTCACCAGGAAGACCAGCGAGCCCTGTGGGGACAGGAGTTATCAAGAAGCATCACGTCACTCCCAGACCCAAGGGAGACCAGCAGGGCCATGGCCAGTGATTAGTTGGCCATCTAGGTAACACAGGTCAGCAGATGGGTGGAGAACCAGCCCTAGGTGATGCTTTAGGTTTAGATTTGGTGGTTTGGGGCATGCAGGGTAGAATCATAGAACGGTTTGGACTGGAAAGGACCTTAAGATCGTGTAGTTTCAAACCCCTGCCATCGGCAGGGATGCTTCACACTAGACCATGTTGCCCAAGCCTCTGTCCACCCTGGTCTTGCAAAGACAGGGATGGAGCATTTACCACTTCTTTGAGCAACCTATTCCAGTGCCTCACCACCCGCACAGTAAAGAACTTCTTCCTTCTATCTAACCTAGTTTCCTCTGTTAAAAGTTTAAACCTATCACCCCTTGTCCTATCACTACAGTCCCTGATGAATCCTCTCCAGCATCCTTGTAGGCCTCTTCAGATACTGGAAGTCTGTTATGAGGTCTCCTTGCAGCTTCTCTTCTCCAGGCTGAACAGCCCCAATTTTTCCAGCCTGTCAATTGGTACCAGACACCCAATTATACTGTAGGTTATGCTGATCCAATGAGTATCTCTAAGGCGGCAGCTCCTGCACTGCCTGTTCCCCCACCAGCCTGGCCTGGGACATGGACGCTCTCCCCCGAGCACCGTGGCGGGCTCCTCGAGGACGCCGCTGCCGCCAGCCCCGCGCCCCGTTCCCGGTCACCCACTGCCCCCTTACCAGCTCCACCAGGAGGGCCGGGACAGCTCCGCCAGCCCTGCCGAAGGCCCAGGGGAAGCTCAGCAGCCCAGCGCCCAGCGCCGACTTGAGCAGGATGCAGACGGCGCCGGCGGAGGAGAGCCCGGTGGGACCCGGCGGCGGCAGCAGGGGTCGGGCCTCCCCCACCCGCTCCATCCCGGCGGGACTCTGCGCCGGTCGGGCCGCGGCAGGGCTGAACCCCTCCGATGGGCCTCCGTGGACCCTCCCCACTGCGGGGAGAGGGGAGTGGGCAGCGGGAGGCGGGGCAGGAGCCGGCCGTGGGACACCCCCCCCCTGCGAGCCCCCTCCTGATCCCGCCGTATCTTGGGGCAGGGCACCGGCATCGCCCTGAAGACGGGGGGATGGACAGCGGGGGGACCGCGGTTCATGCACCTCCCCAGCTCGGGACCAGCGGTCGTGTCCCGCTGCCTGTGGGCACCCCTGAGCCTCAAAGAGCTCGTGCAGCCCAAGGAAAACCAACAGTCCCAGAAGTTTCCAGCACAGGGGTCAGCCTCGGGGCTCCCCGTTCCAGAGGTATTCACCCCACTCATGCAATTCCCACCACGGGACATTTTGCAATATCCTGGGTCAGGTGAGGAAAGGGAGCTGCAGTGAGCTCCTTTCAGACAGTTTGACTGACGGATGATTCACCACTGACTGAGTACAGGATTAGGCCAGCACCCGTCAGTGTCTGTAGCAGTTAAAAGCCAACTGAGGTGCTTCTGCACTCGGGAGACATTAGTAAGGCGCTACCTCTTTCGAGCATCCCATCCCCTGCTCCAAACAGGGAAGGGGGGTGCTCAGATAACAGGATGGGGTAACTGATGCCACATGGGACCCACACAGAGAAGGCTACACCCCACGGGGATGATGGGCTCATCCCCCACAGTCGACATGCAGCAGCTCTGTGCTGCACTCAGTACATGCCACCACCCCAGGGCTCAGCACACAGGCCCCCAGTGCCGGCCAACAGCCCCTAATGCATTTTTGATTTCCCAAATATGTGCCCTTCTGATCTCGGTAAGACGGATAAAGAGACTTTAATCAGCTGCTAGGAGGAATTATGGATGGCTAATTGTGCCTGTCACCTCCATTACATCTCTGCCACCTACGGGGCTTATAACCATTTAGCAGGGCCCTTCCAGGCCTTCATTAGCTGCACACCAAAGGCTTCGGAAATAATTGGCCTCTACGATTTAGAAATTGGCCACTGGGCTGTAAAATACCAGCCACTGGGAAAGGCTCTTAATTCGGACTGGCGCTTTGATAGAGCTTGACTCTGGTTTGAATGCTGCGGTGGAACTGTCATCTCTCATTAGTGCCTCTCCTCATTAGGACTAAAGCTTTCCAGGCTGCCTCTGATGAGAGTGCCTCAAATCAAAGGGATGCAGCCCACCTCCCATGCCAGCACAGCAGCCCCAAGCAATTTCTCTGCTCAGTGGCTCTGAGCTCCCTTGCTTGTTTTCTTCCCTCTTTCTCTCATTTATCTGGGCGCTCCAACCACTGGGCCACAAGCCATAACCTGAGGGTTCCTGTTGGCTGGCAGCTCTACCCACTCTGTGTCCCTTCAGTAGGCGCCCTCCTCTCTTGGTTTTGATGGAAGAGCACTGACAATCTATTTTCCACATTATTGTCTTTGAAGACAGTCAAAAGTACAAGAATGCAAGTCGACAGCCCCTGTTTTGGACAAATGAAAACATCAACTACAATTATGCCTTGCTACCTGCAATCCCTTCTGAAGTCTGGCCCTAGAGATATTACACCTTTACTGACAGCTCTTTTGTAACCACTATGTCCTGCAGAGCTGATTGGTGCTACAAGAGACTCTGATGCCATGGGTGAGATGGAGAAAATCCCCTCCCTGCCAGCATAGGTCCATGGTTAGAGAGGAAGGACTCACTCCAGGGGCTCACTCCAGCGCCATTGGGATAGCACAAGCAGCCCAACCTCAGGACCACCTCCTCAGCCCCAACGAGTTTCAAATAACAACTCCAAAGTGAAAGTTCGGTGTCTTCTGTCTCAGCAACAGGATATTGCCTCACTCAGTGCATCCTCATCTTTGGAAGGGAATGCAGCCTGGGAAAAGACAACTGCTCTCTAGGTAAGGGAAAATGGGCTTTCCTAATCCATTTTGCAGGACGCTTGTGTACTGCAAAACCCTATCCACAGCCACCTCTTGGGAGGCTCCTCCAGGCTACATGGAGAAATATTCTCTCCCGCAGCACCCTTCCCAAGTCCCCCCACCACAATCCATGACTGCAAGCCCTGAACCAGATGGGTGTAGTCAGATGGCCCAGCACAGCTGCCCCTCCTCCAGCCATGCCCAGGGCAGTATGGGCAACAGTGAACTGCCTAAGAGCTCACCGGGACCGTTCGCTGGTACATACCACTTTCCTTCCTGGGCACCGCTTCTGCTCACTGACAGAGGCAGCCACCAGCTCCCTCCTGCTCTTAGGAAAAGGTACTGTTACTTGCAGCGGTGACAAAAGCAGCTGTCAGGGAACTCTCACAACTTCACTGCAAAAGAGAAAAGCTATTTCAGTGATGGTAATGTTAACCAACACTGCATGGTCAGGGGTAACTTGTGCCTTTAAATAAGAGCATCCTTATTTAAACCTGCAACAAGTCACAGAATCATAGACTGGTCTAGGTTGGAAGGGATCTTAAATAGTCATGTAGTTCCAACCCCCTGCCACAGACAGGGACACCTTCCACTAGACCAGGCTGCTCCAAGCCCGGTCCAACACTGCCAGGGATGGGGCACTGCCTTGAACACTGACAGGGCAGCCACAGCTTCTCTGGGCAACCTGTGCCAGTGCCTCATCACCCTCATAATGAAGAACTTCCTAATACCTTATCTAAATCTACCCTCTTCCAGTTTAAAGCCATTCCTCTTTGCCCTGTCCCTGCAGGCCCTTGTCAAAAGTTCCTCTCCAGGTTTCTTGTAGCCCCTTTAGGCACTGGAAGCTGCTCTAACATCTCCCCCAAAGCCTTATCTTCTCCAGGCTGAACAAGTCCAGGTCTCTCAGCCTGTCTCCAGAATGCTCCAGCCCTTGGAGCACCTTTGAAGAGCCCGACCTTTCTCCGACGATCTCTGATCAGTTGTAAGCTTTGAAGCAGGACAAACAAAAGGAGACAAGGGTTTTGGCTTTGTGACATACCACATTGTACCATTAAGTGCCATCCATATAAGTTTCTTCTGTGCTTGCTGAGGGGCCAGTACCATTTGCGTTACTCCCCAGGTTGTGCTCCAAAGGAAAGTCTGCAGCTTGGGCTGCAACTTGCTGTGACTGGCAGTGGAAAGCAGAGCCAGGCAGCACACGTCTTTGCTTCATATAGATAACATATTTATTGAAAATCTGCTTCACCAACAATGGTGAAATCGTGACCAAAAATTACAAAAACATCATGGTAGTTGGCTTTATAAAAATAAACTGCAGGAGTATGTCTCACTGATTTATACTAGTCTACCTCATCCCCTTCCCTCCTGTCATGGTGCAGCACGTTACTCTTCAGCATAATACCGTTCTAGAAAATTGCATTCCATCCAAAAAAATGCACTTTTTCCTCAGCAGAGGTCCTTAAAGTGACTTTTCCCCCCGCCCTCCCCAAAAATAAATATAGAAAATAGCCTCTAAACAAATAAATTTTAGTTTGGTCAGCTTAAAAAAAAAAGGTCTGTTTTCCCCCCTCTTGGGATATGTAGTGACTAAGCAGCCATTTGAACAGTATTCAAGTCTTTGGTGGCTTCGGCTGCTTAAAGCTGCTGTTTTATGTACAGATGATCAACTGAGGTCCTTTTTTTACTCTCCAGAAACCAAAGACTATGAGATGATGTCACGCATGGACCACTAACATGACCAGCACTTTCACTGGGGACCATGGACAGCCCAGGAAAGCAGCTGGTACAAGGAGGTCATCTTTGGCAAGCAAGAGCTTTCACACTGAAGGCGTCTTTGGTGGGTGAACCTGCTGCATGAGCTGTGGTCGCTTCACTCGTGGTTTCCGTCTCTTTGGCCTGCTCTTCGCTTTGTTGATCTGTACCACAAAGAATGCCAGAACCACCATGGCACCAAGAAAAGCAAAGACTGGAATAGTCTGTCCTACGTCCTGGTTGTACCGGCCAGGCATTATACCTAGGAAAGGCAAAGAGGTTTGGAAGTGACTAGTGATCACACGAGCGACAATGTCTTCACAGTGTTAGCACCATCTACCAAAAGACCCAACAGTAACTCTTGTTTAAACACAAACCATCTATTAATCAGATTACATTTCGGAAAGGAAGATTAACAACTGCAGACTGACTACCAAAAATAAGACAGGATGGAAACATTACAGAAAAGCATTTCCCCCTCGACTTATTTGGGCACATGAAAGTATAACCCAGACTCCCCCTGCAACAACAATTTTCTGTTCTGCACTAGAAGGGAGATCAAACACTTGACCATGATTTTATCACTAATTTCTATAAATCACACCAAATCCTGATGTTATGAGGAAAGTGACTGCGTGCCTGCTACAGAGACTGTGCACACAGATGATGAGGATGAGTTAGAGAACCAGACCCTTTGTTTTCGCAGGTATCTGTTGGCCTAACAGCTTTCATGTGAGGCTTTCACACTGCTTCCAGCTGCACCTGCAGTGCCAAGCTTGCACAGGAGAGCAGCCCACCATTAGACTTAAATCTGTTTCAAGCGCTCAGCATCATTTGTTAGTGTAACACCTTGCCCAAGGCACCATTCAAACTCTTCTGAACTTTGCTCTTGTGCACTGACACATGGAATTTTAATTAGCAGAAGATATCCAGCCACAGCTCCCAGACACCCAGACACCACTGCTGCAGACACCCGTCAGTCCAAATAGCACCAAAACAAACTTCAACAACTCAAAAATCACCCATCAAAATCTTCCTCTCAGTATGTCACACTGCTTCTGAATAAATTATTCACATGCAAAACTATTTCACTTAGGTTGTTACAACACAGCCGCACTATTATTGGCATGTTTTTCACAACTGAAAATAAACATATGGCCTCTCTTCTGTGCTGTTTGTTTTTTCAAAGCTTATACAAACAGCAAAACAAAACAGTGGCTTTCAAACTTTTCAGTATTTACCTCCAGGAATATCCCATGCACCACTTTCTCCAGGGGACAATGGTCTCACTTGGGGTCGGTTCTGTCGAAAACTGGGCAAAGCCACTTTATCGAGGTCAATTGACAGTAACTTCTGATGTTTCCAAAGGTTGCTAGAATCAATTTAGAGACAGAGTTATCTGCTCACTTACTTAAGTAATGCAAGGAATTTTGCAGAAACATACAGAGAGAGAGAGTGATAGTCAGAATCTACAAAAAAAATCAATGGTTCGGACTCCAAAGATTCATTCTAAAGGTTCTGCAGTTTGCAGGCCTCCAAAGCTAAATTCAGATGACACAGTTTCACACTTGGATTGGCAACTATTTGCCAACAAGTCTCTTGCACACAGACTACCAAAAGTAACCATTAGCAGCTCAGCAGACAAATACAGGCTATATGCTGACAAGTGACTTGAGAAATGATACAACCAGCAGGCAGTTAGGCAAGCTGTCCAAGAAGCTGCTTCAGAAAACTATTTCAAAGGCATGCAGTGACAATGGACAATCGACTGCAAGGTCATTCACTTTAAGATGGGATAACTCAATCACAACAGTGACTTGTGAAACTATTTTTAAAACCCCCCACTTTTATACTGTAGCAATAAGGTGAGTCAGAATTATTCACTGAAGAGGCATTAATTTCCTCTTGGCAATCTGGTGTTTCTCTAGGAAAGGCATTCCAGCTGGCCCTTTCAAAAGCAGATGGAACAAATTTTTCAGCTGAACTCAGACACAAGACTTCTTGTGTAACTATAAGACAGACATACACTAACCTGGGGGCAGTTTCATTCAAAGGCTGTGGTTTGGCCCAGGAAAGGTGAGGACAAGCAGGAAGGGCCCTGGGTTTAGGGTCTCCCAAGTGAGCCTCGAGCACCTTTGAGTATCGATGCAGATGGTTACCTACAACTCACAGGAGAGACAGACTGGGTTACCAGAAGACTGGTAGGGTAAGAGTTACCAACACTCACTCCAGCTAAACAATGCTGCTGTCAAACCAGGGGCTCTTTACAGTAATGACGACTCGTAGCTAAATCTGGGCTAGAATTAACCAAAAGATACCTCACAAAACAGTAAAACTGCACCTACAGTGACAAGCAATCGAGGTTTTGCTGGCAGCACGTGAGACAAGACTGAATGCTTTATACACACTTTGTAGCAAGTAACTAGAATGCTCCCAGCAGAACTAAGTATCTGAAAACTCCTACTCTATGAACAGAACATTTACTTCAGTTGAATCACAACTATATCACAACAAACCTCTACAATAAATGCTCTCTTCTAGTAAAACAACACGACATTGTAGAGCTCACCCCAGTCTAACCTTACTATCACGTAACTCAGTCTGCCCGAGTCTTCCTAAATTCCACTCTGACGCTCTCTCAGTTGCTTGGTAATGAAGGACCTCACCTTCCATCCGCTCAGGGAGAGGGTAGCCTGCTCCTGATGGCGGGCGCTGTCTGTTTTCGGAATGGCTGAGACTTGGCGGCATCACGCCATAAGAAGTGTACTGCAGGAGGGAATCCAGGAGCCAAAAGCAATCTGTGGATTTCATAGCCCCAAACCCCAAAAACAAGATATGCATTATGTCACATTTAAATTGGCTTATCTTTCTGTTGAGAAGGCTGTAAAGGCATTTAGAAGTACAGTCAGTATTTCTGGGTCTTATTTTTCTCCCACTGAAGTTCTAGGCCCAATTTCTGAAAGATGCAACTTTCAGCACACACCCAATACCCCCACAGCAATTCATAAACACAAACCCAGTGTGTTCTGCCATAAAATGTCTTCTTTCACGTATAAATCAGGCTCTTTTCGAGAGTAGGACATAAGACAACAGGTCTCAAATACCAAGTTGTGCAAGGCCGTCCAAGCCACTACAAAAATTACACTTTACAAAAATTCCAAAAATTTTTTGGTGTGTAAACACAGGAAGGTGAGAGCTTCGGATACCATTTTTAAGAGGAAAATGGAGAAGACAGGACAAAATAAATACCTTGCAAAGAAAAGTAAGAACAAGGTAGTGTTTTCAGTGGAACATTATGACTCAATTGCTTTTCCAAGCTTAAAAAACCCAAATAAGTGAAAGGTTCTGGGTATGTCTCAGCTAAAACAAAAGCAGTAATTACAGCAGCTGTGCTACAAAGCAGGCTGGGAATCAATGCCACAATATACTTGATCATGGTTTTCCTTTGCACTTCAACAGCACATGAGCCCTCATTCCCTCATTTTGATTCTCTCTTGAATTACTACTACCTTATCCAGAGCTACGTCTAAGCATTTCAGCCAGCTAACACCACAACTCTCCAAAACTTCCAGTTGCAGGAGCAGGACAGTGCCTTATCAGCTATTTCAACTACACAAGAAACTATTTTTCTCAGAACTTCTACCCCCGGGAACAGTTGGCTGGGAATGGGTGTTAATCTTTATAATCCTCGTGTTCCTTAAACCCTCACCTTTGATTTTTAAAGAGGTCAATCAGATTTCAAGGACTTACATTCACTAATGTTAGGAATTTACTTCAGTCAAAGCCACCGATGTCTCTGTAGGCGACATAGCTCCTGCTTCACAATTTAAAAGCTAATTTTAAAGGATTTCTTTAGAACCTTTCACTTTTTCTTGCTTTACAGCTCACACTGAATTTAACAGCATTAAGGAGCTCACAAAGCACTGTTTTCTGTTACTTAAAGCTGCATATCTTCTTTTATACTAAGTGCTTTCAATAACCTACAGCAAGCACATAAGGTACTGACATGCAGCTCACTAGAACCCACCCAAAGACACATAAGGAGAAACCAGAAAGCTTTCAAATAAAAAGAAAATATTTGGGAGACAAAGAAATGAGTTATAGACAGACAGCTTCCTTAGGCAAGAGCTAAGGGACCTAAGTGTTAAATAAATGAGGCAAGGGATGGATGATATAACCCAATATTTTAAAATGTTGGTGACAAAACCTAAAGAATTATAAATGTACTTTTCATCACAAAAGGAGAATTCAGACTGAACATCACATTCAGTGGAAATGCAGAAAAAGACCTCGCTCACATACTGGATTATCTTCGGCCTCTAAAGCCACAGATCTACCAGCTTGTGCTTTATGTGTCATGAGAAACCCAGTCAATCTCTTAAAACTTAGAAAAATCAGATCAGATAAAGTGCTAGAAAAAAGGTTTTCTAAGGACGAACCACAGTGTGTAAGCAGAGAGAATGGCTTCTCCAGAAGTCACAGAAATCACACACAACTCACACACTTGCTACCTGGAGTTGTAAAAAAGCACTTTCAAAACTCAAAGAGAAATCCCTACTTTTTGACATTTACACCAGCTGGTTTGTGTCAAAGTAGAATAGCCTGAAAATAGTAACACACAACCAAAATGTCGAATATTACCATAAATCCTCACAGGAAACAAGGCACACTGATGAGCAAATGCAAAATATAAGATCCATTGTACTACATAAACATTCTGAAAATGCAAGTGGGGAAAAAGTGAAGAGACACCCTAATGGCCTTTTCACAACATTAAGTATGCGGAGCAAAAATACCCCAAAGCAGCAAAAAAAAAAACCCCACCAACCAACCAACAATCCTCGTATCTCCCCCACCCTGCAAAAAACCCACCTCAAAATCAGCCCCGCACCCAAAGCTTGTGGAACAGAAAAATAGGGAAAGGGCCCATAGGGAGTGGAATGGTCCCATCTATCAGAGGGTTATTTAATTGGGGGCGCTCTTCTACTGTAACTGCTCCTTACAGCATTTTCAGCAGAGCTCTGTAGAAGTGAGATGAATCCCACCAGAGTCCCTAGAAAACACTACATAGGACACTTATCAGCTTAAGACAGTAACTTCTTGCATGTCAAAGCTTACACACCTTTCTGTCGATGGCTGTCATCCAAGCAGTTAGAGTCACCATACAAAACAATCCTGCCACTGCCTTCAGAAGGAACTTGGTAAAGTCCCAAAATAGGGACATTTTCAACTACAGCAGTCTCCTGCTTCAAAACTTCAAGACCTAAAGCAAAGTACAAATAAATTTCATAGCCTGCAAAGCATCAACATAGAATCACAGAATAGTTAGGGTTGGAAAGGACCTCAAGATCATCAAGTTCCAACCCCCCTGCCATGGGCAGGGACACCTCCCACTAAACCATGCCATCCAAGGCTATGTCCAGCCCCACCTTGAACGCCACCAGGGATGAAGCATTCACAACTTCCCTGGGCAACCCATTCCAGTGCCTCACCACCCTTACAGGAAAGAATTTCTTCCTCAGATCCAATCTAAACTTCCCCTGTTTAAGTTTAAACCCATTACCCTTTGTCCTCTCACCACAGTCCCTAATGAAGAGTCCCTCCCCAGCATCCCTATAGGCCCCCTTCAGATACTGGAAGGCTGCTATGAGGTCTCCACGCAGCCGTCTCTTCTCCAAGCTGAACAGCCCCAATTTTCTCAGCCTAGCTTCATACGAGAGGTGCTCCAGTCCCCTGATCATCCTTGTGGCCCTCCTCTGCACTTGCTCCAACAGTTCCATGTCCTTTTTATGTTGAGGACATCAGAACTGCACACAATACTCCAAGTGAGGTCTCACAAGAGCAAAGTAAAGAGGCAGGATCACCTCCCTCGACCTGCTGGTCACACTCCTTTTGATGCAGCCCAGGATACGGTTCGCTTTCTGGGCTGCAAGTGCACACTGCCGGCTCATGTTCATTTTTTCATCAACCCACACCCCCAAGTCCTTCTCTGCAGGGCTGCTCTGAATCTCCTCCTCGCCCATCCTGTAGCTGTGCCTGGCATTGCTCCAACCCAGGTGTCGGACTTTGCACTTAGCATGGTTAAACTTCATCAGGTTAGCATCAGCCCACCTCATAAGCGTGTCAGGGTCCCTCTGGATGGCATTCCTTCCCTCCAAGGTATCAACCGAACCACACAGCTTGGTGTCATCGGCAAAGTTGCTGAGGGTACACTCAATCCCACTGTCCATGTCACTCACAAAGATGTTGAACAAGACCGGTCCCAACACTGATCCCTGAGGGACACCACTCGTTACTGGTCTCCAGCTGGACATTGAGCCACTGAGCACTACTCTTTGCGTGTGGCCATCCAGCCAGTTCTTTATCCACCGAGTGGTCCACCTATCAAATTGATGTCTCTCCAACTTAGAGACAAGGATGTCATGTGAGACAGTGTCAAAGGCTTTGCACAAGTCCAGGTAGATGACATCGACTGCTCTGCCCCTGTCCATCAGTTCCGTAGCCCCTTCATAGAAGGTCACCAGATTGGTCAGGCAGGATTTCCCCTTAGTGAAGCCATGCTGGCTGTCACCAACCACCTTGTTGGTTTTCATGTGCCTTAGCATGCCTTCCAGGAGAATCCGCTCCAAGATTTTGCCAGGCACAGAGGTGAGACTGACTGGTCTGTAATTCCCTGGGTCACCCATTTTCCCCTTCTTAAAAATGGGGGTTATATTTCCCTTTTTCCAGTCATCGGGAACTTCACCTGACTGCCATGATTTTTCAAATATGATGGACAGTGGCTTAGCAACTTCATTTGCCAGCTCCTTCAGGACCCGTGGATGGATTTCATCCGGTCCCATGGACTTGTGTACATTCAGGTTCCTAAGGTGGTCCCGAACAAGATCCTCCCCCACAGTGGGCCCAGGGTCCCCACCCTCACCGTCCCCGCGTCTGCCTTCCAAGACTTGGGTGGCGTGGTCAGAGCATTTGCCGGTAAAGACTGAGGCAAAGAAGTCATTAAGAACCTCAGCCTTCTCCAAATCCAGGGTAGCCAGTTCTCCCGATAGCTTCTGGAGAGGGCCCACGCTGTCCCTAACCTGTCTTTTATTGGCAACGTACCTGTAAAATCCCTTCCTGTTATCCTTAACATCCCTAGCCAATTTTAATTCTAAATGGGCCTTAGCTTTCCTAACCTGGTCCCTAGCTTCCATTTACCTGTAAGTCAACTCAGCCTACAGTGCAAACTTATAGTTGCAGCTATGCTACTCTTCATGTCACACATTTATGCAAAATGTTTTCAAAACCCCCATGATGTTATGCTAAACATGAAACTGCTCCAAGACCCTGATTGTGAAGTTTCCTACCTTATTAATGTTTTTCCTTCTTTGGTGGGGAAGCAGAAGATGACCTCGCAACCTGGATTATCTTCAACATGCTCAAATGAAAAATCCTAGTATTTTCAGCTACAGGTTTAAAACCATAGCCTTCTGCCTTACAAACTGCTTCATGTTGTTTCAGTCCTTCTGCAGAATTCTATAGCACACAGTAACTTAAGGTCCTTTCCAACCCTAACTATTCTATGATTCTATGATTCTAAGAATCAGCCATCACACTGCATACTGCTTTTTGCCAGCTTACTTTACTGCCATGCTTGCCTATTTCTACAAGAAAATCTACTATGGAACTAACAAAAGAAAATAGAGACATTCCATGAATGACAACATCTGTCCCCCCATAACCAGCAACTGCAAGACAAATCCTGTAAACCTGCCACTTGTATCTTACACCTTTAGACTTTGTAACTGTGCTTGTGCATCAAGGCCAAAGTTCTACTTAAAACACAGAAAAGACAAGGAAGCACATACCTTGATCCTTAAAAGTCTGTGCAATGACAATGCCATCTTCCGGAAACTTTGCAATACTGCATCCTGATGCATAATTCACTGAAAGACATCACAAAACCTCAGTTTAGACTAAAAATGACACTCACTCCCTCCCCACCCTCTTTCAATGAGCAGTTAAGCATAGAAGAAAACATTCCCAGGAACACTGCTCTGAATCTGCCTATTTTGATCAGTATGTGTATTTACAGAGAAGACATTTCTAAGCACAGCTTTTGCAAGTTCATCTGCTCTCAAATGTTTCCACTTAGGAGACTGACATTATCTTTTTTAAACTGAAAACCTTAATCAAATGCAGTGAGAAATGTAGTATTTCACATTAACAGTCATTATTTATACTACAGAGAACTTGACTCCTTCAATCAATTTTCTTTTCACATATACTTTCTGAATGAACCAGTCAGAAGACCAAGATGTTTCGGAACAAAATGATGGAATGAAAACATCAAGTGACTTGGTGAGATAAAAGGAAAGACTCGCTAGATTTAGGAAGTCAAAAACTGTAAGATCACAGACCTGTCATCTAACCACAAAAAAGTTTCAAGCTTAAACTTGAAACTAATCAAACATACTCATTTCATAGGGAACAATTCAAAAGATTTCAACAGGAATTCATAAAACAGGATGTTGCAGTGCATGCTTAAGGTGGCATATTCCAAGGAAAAGGTCCCTATCAATTTTCTTCCTCCAAAATTTCAAATTTCTATTTAATTGCAAAATTGAAACCAAAGGTTTCACACTCGCAACTAACAATTTAAAGTCCAGACAAATACAGATCCCAACAACACTCTTCAGAGTGTCAGCACCTGGAATACTGGAATACAAGTCTAAACCGAGGACATGCATTATCTGAACTGAAAATGTTTCACATACAGTCTACAAAGGAAGCAATTTTAAGCATGCTTAAAACACAGTTAAGCATGCTTATGAGACCCTCTTCATTGAATCTGAGTGGTTCCCTTGACACTTGCTCAATCTCATTCTCACAGAAAACTCATTTCTAAACAACACACAGTAGCCTGCGTAGGAGATGGACTCTTCATTGAATCTGAGTGGTTCCCTTGACACTTGCTCAATCTCATTCTCACAGAAAACTCATTTCTAAACAACACACAGTAGCCTGCGTAGGAGATGGACTCCAGTACTCACTTTCATGATTTGCCATGCTAAAATCACCTTCATAGAGCCCATCACTGAAGGCCATATTCCAGACAGAAAGCAGATCATTGAGAGCTGGTATATTGGCACCTCCAGTATCCGGCATCCACCACTGTCTGTAAATGACAGCATAACACAGGTTATTAGTATACAGAATATGCTCCTAGAGTTTGTATAAGTAAAAGTCATGTTCCTTCCCACAAGCAGACTTTGTCAAAGTCACTTAAATAATGAACTACATCTTACATAACTCCAGGGGCACGTGAGCAGCTGTCTCTCTTTGACACCACTGCTTTTGAACAGAAGTTAAATAATACAAATGTAAAGTTCTTAGTGCATTTCAGTACTACAAATTTCAATTTGCTAGGAAGAAATTCAGTCTTAGGCTCTTTGTTCACATGAGGCAAAAACAGCAGATGTGATCTGCTTCTCATTTTTCTAACAAAGCAAAATGTTACTTGCTCACAAACTGCAGAACAGATTTTTCTAGCTTAACAGGGAACAGGCTGATAACTACAGTAATTATAAGGGTATCTATCACCACTGGTGACATATTGCATATTTTCACTTTATGTGACACACTGGAGTAATTTCAACAATGAAAGCACAACCTGGCAGTATTGCTTGCAATGCACACTTTCTGATTTGCTCCCTGAAAGTGAAAAGACAGCCATTTTAATTTGTCAGTCTTCAATTTCTTACTTCTTTTCATTGTAAATGTTTTTCCTAACTTGAATGGGAGATTATATTACCAAGGGGGCCAACTGGGATTTTTAGGGTAATATGTGCATAAAATGACAATTCTATGGCATTTTACTCCCCAAAGAATTGACACAAATCAGTACCTTGTGTTTTCATCATAAAACTTGACTTTTCTCATCACAGATGTGTTGTACCAGTCACTAAACACTATAAGTGAAAGTCCATTATCAACATCCCTCCTCAGCTTGGTGATCTCTTCAGGAAAATACTCTTCCTCACTGTCCACCATCAGTAAAGTGCCTGTGTGTAAAAGCAAAACCAAGAGATGACTAGACTGTTCACTGTAACACTACTGCTATTCATGCTCCATAACCTGAGCGAAACTGTGATACAGGAGAACAATCAGAAGATTCACTGCTGACGCAAACTAAACTACATGCACTTCTAGTCAGAGGAACTCCACTTCCTACTGCAGGCTTGCAGCCAGGTAAACAATTATTCTGAAACTTTGTTTGATTCAGACCTTTAAAACTACAGTTGCATTTCAGTAGACCCCTCCTCCCTGGCAGAGTATGAGACTCAGAAAGTCCCTGGTCAGAGTAAACATTACTGAGCAACACCTAAAAACATCGGTGTTATCACCACTGTTCCCAGGCTGAAAGTCAAAACCACAGCACTGCACCAGCTACTAAGGAGAAAAATTATTGCTACTGCTGAACCCAGGACAACATTATGCTTCATTCTGACTATGCCAAAATATTTTGGCAAGTACACTTCTGCCTTTGTAGGACTGAATACAGAGGAACTTTAATCCCACTCAGAGGTAGGCTTTCCCTCTCATTTTTTCATGACAAAGGTAGAAAACTGCCCTAATTCTATTAGACTCCCAAGCATCTGCAGCAACACTTTACAGAGCTACATATCAGCATGCAAATAAGTACACCCACTGTTTCATTTTTCTACTATCATGAGGATTTTTCTTTGCATTCCTGCAATATTCCTGGTCTTCCAAAACCGAGGCCAATTTAGGAAGAAGTTAATAGTGTAGAGAACAAGGTAACTAACTCATGCTTACCATACTGACTGGCATCAAAACATGTAAATGGGGAACCAAGAACCTCAACAAAGTACCCCATGCTCCTTAGGTGCTGGTACATGTCTCTGAAGTTTGTATGGATATGATCACCATTCCTTAGGAAAAGAGAAAAGCATTGAAAACATTTAAATCTGGCATGCAGAAATCAAATGTAAATCCTCTAATTACAGATTATTTCCTGGTTTCCTTTCTAAAGGGTCCATTTTTCTCAAATGAAAATCTGTAGTTTTCCAAGAGCTATCTCCTCTTTGCAAAATTATTCACAAATGACACTGGTTCTGAGTCCTACAAAGAAGAGTCGAAGCTAGGAATTGAGAATGTTCCTTACAAAGCACAATTAACATGTTTGCACAGCCCTACAGAGAAACTCTTCCATTAAAACCAGATGCTCTTCATAGGACTTCCTCTTTGCAAAAGCCAGTAAGAACAATTTTAACTACTAACTGGAAGGAACTCATAGGACCACCTGTAAATAGTTACTGAAATTCAGCAGAGAGTTTCTGTCCATTTGCCATACCTGTATGGCCCAAATATCTTTCCAAAGCCTATGACTTGGCCACTGACCCAATTAATCCTTATTCACTGTTGCACAATTCTTCCTATGGATGCTTTCCCTCTCCACCTGTGAAAGACAACAGGGCAGCCAAGGCCCCCCCTGCTTCAAAGACAGCCTCCCTTAACAGACAAGGGGTCTCACAGAATTGTAGACTGGTTTGGGTTGGAAGGAACCTTTAAGCTTATCCAGTTCCAACCCCCTGCCATGGGCAGGCACACCTTCCACTACACCAGGTTACTCCAAGCCCCATCCAGCATGGCTTTGAACACTGTCAGGGATGGGGCAGGCACAGCTTGTCTGGGAAACTTGTGCCAGTGTCACAGTGAAGAATTTTTTTATAATGTCTTACCTAAATCTAGTCTCCCTCAACTTAGAGCCATTCCCACTTTCTTCTTTAGCATTCAGTATTTAAAACTTCTCATGGTTTTTTTTTGATAAGTGAATGCTGAAGTGGCTAATAAAGTGCATCCCTCAACCTCCTGGGAGAAATTATGGCAGAAAAGAAAAATGCTGCACTTTGAAAGCCAAACAAAAACCTCACTGTCTTCAATCTGTATTTTAAAAGCTTTTCATTTCACGTGAATAAAACCATAGAACACGGCAAGAATCCTGAACTAAAAGCATGCTGAGTCCAAGTGCTTTTCCTAGATTTCCTAGAAAAAGTAATCCCATGCCACACTGAATAAGGCGAGAGCACTCTGGCATTCAGTAAAGTCAACCCATATCATTAACACAAAATCAAGAAATTTTACACAATCTGAGATAAATACCAATCTAATGGATCATTCTTCATCCTCAAATTATCCCTGGGGAAGTACCCTGGTGGATAACGGAGATTATGATATTGATCCCAAAGGACTCGCTTACTACGAGGTGGAGTAGGAATTATCTTCACTTTTACTGGAAGCTTCACCGTTGAAGTCTGCTCTGCACCATTCTTAGACTGAAGGACAGAACAAAATACAGTGAAATCCTTTTTCCCCCACAGGAACATTCACCAGTTAACTGTGGATTGTAAAAGACCAGTAAAATGGAGGTATCAAATGTTCTTTCAGTTGCCAGTACCAGTTCTGGAGACAGAGATGACTTCTGCTTTAAATCACCATTGCAATTTTTCTGCACTCAACATCAATATTTACTCTCAGAACATAAAATACTTAAAATGTTACAACTACGATCTGGTTCAATCGTTCAAAAAGTTTAAAAACTTCTCAGGAACAATTAAGCATGGTTCCAGAAGAAATGTTAAAGTAATCTCTTTATCAAAACACATTATTTATAATTCACAGTAAACAAGTAAAATTGTTAAGTCAGTTTCTAAGTGAGGTTTCTTGATTCTAAAGCATATTCAATTTGCAGGTTAATCCTGCCCTCAACTATAAAGATCGTGATTTGTATTCTTCAACTTCCTGACCCCAATCTAGCCTACACTTCAAATGATGGGACCACAGCAACCCCTTAAAAGGTACGCATACATTGCGAAGCAGTTTTAGTAATTATTAACACAGAAAAACCAATATGTGCAGAACTTACCTCATTTTCTGCAGGTGATGATATAGTGATCATAACATGACCTTGAGCAATGCCCTCCCAGGATGCTGCTTTCTTTGCTACAGAGATGGAAATTGCTAAGTATCCAGACCAGGGCCACAACACAGGGGAATAGGAAAAAGCCACTTCAATATTATCCCCATTTTGCGGGAGATAGGGTTGCCAGTCTGGCTGTGAAATGGAAAATACAAAACACTGGCAAAAGAGTATTGGCAGTCACTAATTTTTGCAAGTTCTGCATAAAGAAATAACAAATCTTAGCTTTTCTGAAGATTATGTCAAGTTTTAAAATGACCACAAAGCCCAAAAGATTGGTGGTGTGTCAGTGAATTAACCTAATCGTGACAGCCTTAATGATCCAGACTATAGGCTTTTCAGTGGCAAGGCTCTCCAAGAAGCTGTATGAACAGCATGCTGCCTAAGTGCACCTGCTTTAATGTTTTCGGGTGCTGTGCAAAAAACTTATTGCTAAGAACACAAAATTTCCTTTCAGTAATAAAGAGAGCTAATGCTACAACAGACACAGGCAAATTACATCAGCTGTGCCCACTACCACAAGCTAATGATGCTGGATAAGAGCTGCAGTGCTCTTTAATGCACGCTTAAATCTAAAACAGACCTCAGGACTCACAATAAAATGTTTAAATTAAGTTTGTGCACACTGGCTGGAGCTCTGGGACAGGTGCCTTATTTAACTGGCATGAAATCCCCAAATGTGTTCTACATTTGACTTACATAAAGATTAATTAAAAAAAAAATAAATTAAAAATCTCTCTAGTTAACCAACACACTCAACTTCAGTGGCGTAAAAGAACAGGTTTTGCAGCAGACCTTGGTTAAGTCAATACATTCAGGTAATTTTGACCTATGGAAGAAACATGATCTCAAATGTCTCTACTGAGACTGCTTACGCTTCAGACCACAAAACAAAACAAAAAACAAAACAAAAAACAAAAAAAAAAAAAAAAAAAGAAAAAAAAAAAAAAGAAAAAAAAAACCAAACAAAAAAAAAAAAAAACACAGATGAGGAAAGTCATTCCAGAAAATTTTAAATGCTATCAGAGATCTCTTTGTATTCTTTAAGCACCTGTCAGTCCAAACTGGTTTTACAAAGACAAAAAGCTGCACTCCCCTGAAACCAATGCATTGCTTGGAAACTTGTAGACAGGTCATGTTGAGAGATCTTACTAATCAGGGTGCGTCCTTTAAAATCAAACATTTTGCATCTCTTCCTCTAAGCAGTAAGAAATCTGATTTGTTTTGTGAAATTCATAAATGTTTAAGCAACATTGATAGTCAGGACTTGGAACAATGTTAAGTCTTACCTTGTCTACAATTCTCCCAGTGACTCCCATACCATTAAGGATAGTAACATTAACAATGGTTGGCATCCCTCCATAATATATGGGCTGAGAACAATATGGCCACATGTAGGGACATTCCGTCAGGTCAATATAGCTTGGACTCAAACTACAGGGTGAAGGAGGTAAAATTAAAAAAAAAAAAAAAAAAAAAAAAAACCCACACAAAATAAAACAAAACCAACCAACCAAAAAACAAAAAAAAACCCCAAACCAAACCCAAAACCCAAAACCCAGAAGAACGTGCCACTATAGATAACAATGAAAAAAAATAGATAAAACATGCCATAGTTACTCTACCAAGATTTCCCACCTTGGTTCCCAAATTTGCCCCAAAATCTTCCTCTCTTCCGCTCTAATTTTTTTTTATGTTTTGTGAAAAATTCACACAAAGCACACTTTTCAGCACTGTGAGAATATTCTTATTCTCTAAAGTTTAAGTACTTTTCCATTGTGTTGCAGGTTACATTATTCATAACATCTGAGTCCAGAAGAGAAAGAAAATTTAGCTCTCACAGACACTTCATCGCCTAAACTGCAGAAAATACCTTGACTTTTCATCCATTCTGCTGTCAAAATTCACACTTTAGGATTACCTAAAACCTGTGCTAGCTCTTTGTCACGTAAGCACAGATTGCTCAACTGAGTTACATATGCATCACCTGCTCTTTGAGAAGCAAAGCAGATTATAGCCTATCATTGATTAATTAAGGATTAAAATTAACCTGGCCTGTGGTTTATAGCTGTTGAGGATCTGATAAGCTCTCAGAAGATCCAACTTGCCATGTCCTTGTTCAAACATGTTGACTCCAGGAAGTCTACGTGCTGATGCAATAAGTGCCTGCTTCATACTTGCTGGATTCACCATTTCACGCTTCTGAACTGTGCTGAAGCAGGAAACAACAGATCACGTTAGGTGGCTTTTATTCCACTTTCTAGCTAGCCTTGTTCACCATTGTGCCTTAACAGTCATTTAATGTAAAGAAAATGCATTAAAAAAAATCACTTTATTGTAAGTAACATCTTCTCTTCATATTTGTGTGTTATTACTTGATATCTCACTGGAACAGCTGAGAAGAGTGACAAGTTTCTGACACATTTGTCTTCAAAACTAATATCACATTAATTTATCTCATTACAGTGTGATCCATTACCAGTAGTCATTACAATCAGGACACTATCTTTAAATGCTAAATAATATGAAAATCAAAGCCTCTGTGTCTTGAAACTTGCTGGTATCTTTTGCAAACCACTTTATGGAAGACGTGATGATGACTTAGAAATTCTGGCATGCTTCTCAAAAAGGTTCATCTCCTCCTTCTGCAGCAGCAACAACAAACACAAAGTACAGCTTTGCAACGCTCACCTTCCTTTCAAGTTCTTCAGTGTGTAACAGATGACTTACACAACTGGATAATAGCCATAAACCCCTAAATCCCACAAAATTTATGACTATTTTGATAATTAACTTCTACAGGTGCCTACTTTCAGCAGCTGCTCTTCTACAACACTACTGACAGAAGCTCGGCAATTCAAAGTGATTAAAAATGTGACAAAATTCTCCCTAGGTATATTTTAAAGACTATTATCAAATAAATAATTTCTCAGTTTTTTCTCAGGAAACTTAGAGCTAGGTAGACACGGTAATATCTCAGGCAGAAGAAATAGGATGTTTTCCTCTGAGGTTTTTTTTCTACATCTGAATACAATTTAGTTTTATTTGGTGGGTTCCGTTACAGGGCCTTTTATGACCCTCCTGCATCAGTATCTTTTTAGATACTTTTATTTAAGCCTTACCTCACTAACAAAGTAACAGCACCTGCCACCACAGGAGATGCTACGCTTGTCCCAGAGAGAGAGCGGCATCCACCTTTCATACCAGAACCTCTTACTCCAGAGCCATAAGTTACAATATCAGGCTTCACTCTACCATAACCTCCAGGCAGCTCCTGTGAAAGAAAATGGACGGATTATTGCCCTAATACATAATGAATACTGGTTGCTTCATTTGGCCACTTAAACTAATTGCAGGCCATTCAGAAGTAAAACTACCAACAAAATTAGCTGAGACTGAGCACCACAGAATAGCAACACCCAAAGAAGGGCTCAATTTGTTTATGACAAGTTTTCAGTGTTTCAATGGTAACATTACTGCCAATTACTCTAGTATCTATGCTAAGATTGAAACCACTGACAAAATTATAACCACACTGCTACCTGACTAATAAGTAAGATGCAGCACAAACAGAAACATGTAATAGTCTCTTTAATGAAGAACACAATGCTACCTTATCTGAAATCAGTACCCATTACCTCAGTTCAACAGGCAAATGCATGCTTGTTGATGTAGCACCTGGAAATCCTGAGATTTTTAAACAAAATGAAGGACAAGAACAGGCCTTCAGTTTTGCAGACGTAACTACACATGTAAGTACTCACCATAAATCAAAAGGTACTGAGTATTCTACAAATACATGAAGAATGTCAGTACAAGCCAAGGTTAATGAAAATCCCTGTAAAGAGCATTAAACTTCTTGCTTAAAGACTTACAATCCCTACCTGATCTTTTATAAAATCTTTTATCACTGGTTACTCCAACACATATCATCTGCACAGGATTACCCTTCAAAAAGGCCACCTTTCCAAGGCCTTTATTTTGGCTGCAGATGTGGCTGACCATAGTAAAAAAATCTTACCCAAGTGGTCATTCCCCTAGATGAAAAGCGAGCTATATTATCTTCAAAGTCAATGCCACCCACTCCAATCACATCCATCTGGTCAGCAGGGTTATTTAGAGTCCTAGAATAAGTTGGGAGATAGGAAGACAAAAACATAAAACCAACAAACCCCAAAATCAAGACAGTCATAAGTTCAATCCTGATAATGGACATGCTGCCATCAGGCTTTTGTTAGAGACTCTTTTCAACCTCCAAAGAAACAAATTATGGCCCTGTGTGATGCAGTTACATTTTAGATGAAAGAGAAACTTTTCAAGGAGTTAGTAACTCAACAACTAACTCAGTAACTACCAAACCACATATCCTGAAGACAAAACAAGTCTATTTTTAGGCATTTATTTTAGAAATATACCACAAATCATTCTGGCTTGATCCCTTCTATATTTCTATATTCCTTAAACGCAAGATGAGTACCCAAAGGTGTCTGCTCAAAGTAACGGGGAAATGACAGCTGGAAGTACTACCATTCTTCTTTTACTGACATTCCACTGTTTCAGTGAAAAATATTCAGCCAAGTACTTCACAAATTGCTGAACTACTACAGCAAGTGGTAAAGACAGTGGAAAGAGTCTGAGCCACTTTCTATAAACAGATTACAGAAAACAGGAGAGAAAATTTCCTGACCAAACACAACAACTTCCAAAAGCATATAATAAGGTATTTCCTTTCATTTGACGTGGTCATTGAAACTTACCCATACAAAGGGCCATCATTGCCAATAGCAGAGACCATGATGACATTGTTAGCTGTCAGTTCCCATACCTACAAAAATGTTTACAGTAAGGCTCTGCCATCAAAAAAGAGGCTTTTCTGAGAAGTATACACTCCATAGAGCTTGACATAAGTGAACAATTAGTTGAACCTCTCTTTCTTACTGAGATTTATAAAATATATCTTACTGGTACACTCAGAATTAAGCTCCAAACTTTCTTAAGATTATGTGACCAATAACCGAGCCTCAACAGCAACACTGCTGATAGTTCGTATTCAGGTTACACCAAAGATAAAACTCCTATCCACAACAAAGCACTTCAGTTGCAAAAGTCCAGTTCTTCTGAATCCCTTCCAGTAATAATCTGCGGAGAGTAGTGAAGTCACTACCGAACTATATTTCAATGCAGGTTATCATTAAAAAAAAAAAATAAAGAAAGAAAGAATTTCTAAGCTTTAAGTCACTTAATTGCCCTTTACGAAGAAAGATTTCATCCTTTTTGTAAATCTAAATTAATTTACTTAGTGCTTTTGAAGGACATATCAACAATCCACTTATTTTTTATGAATTTAAAAACCTAATTCCATTCTTAACCTGAAACACATTCTTATCACATAGCTGAATCAAATTTTTACCTATTTGTTCTAAAGAGAATTTGCTACTAAATTCGCACTATACATATTTTTACCATGAAGTAAATCAACCACGCTGAGATTAAAAATAAAAAACAAACAAAAACCAACCAAAACAAAACAAGGAGGATTTCAGTTAAGCTTCTAATAAGGGCCTAGTTAGTTGCCTGTACTTTTAGCAGTACATACAGCATTTTGTAAAAGGACATTTTTTCTGTAATTCTTCATTCCTGAAACATATTTCTAAAAGCCTGTACACTGTACAAAATTTCTCCCATGCAAATGAAACTCCATAGAAACTGTCAGCATCACCACAATCTGTCAGGAGCACTGGCAAACAAGTAGCTCTGCAAGTACAGCATTCATGTGAGGGATATAAAGACCACGACCAGTTCATTTCCTCGTACTAACTTTGTCAACAAATGGATGATCCATGAAGTCTGGCCCACCAATACTTAGATTCAATACATCTATCTTCTTTAAAATTGCGTAATTAAAGGCATCCAGAAACCAAGATGTGTATGAGACCTAAGTAAAAAGAAGGGGGGAAAAACAGCTATCATTGGAAAAATCCAGTAATTCCGTGACAACATGGACTTCAGACTACAGAGGGGAGAAACACCACCAAAATAAAGCACAAAAATGCCAGCAGTCTCCTAGTACTTCTAGTGCTTGGTTCATTTGAGTGACTGCTCAAACACTATGTTTTTTACATATTATTTCTGAAAAATATACCAGATTTAGAAACTGTAAGACACCTTGTAATAAATCATTTATAAATAGAGAGATTTATTCCTCCCACTTATCAAACAAAATATGTCAACATTTATAAGTACTTGCAATATTCCCAAAGGAAAGAATTACTACAGCATTAATATGGAAAGGCACAACTGAAACACATGCAAAATAGCTACCTGGTTATTGGTGAACACTCTAAAAATGTGCAGTTCTGCATTTGGAGCAAATCCCTGGCATTCTCTCATGCTGGCTATCACACCTGCTACGAAAGTCCCATGGCCTAAGCCTATGACAGGAAGAAGGAAACAAAATAAAACATTAGAAGACAAACCTTTCCATTGTCCAGGATTTGTACTGTTCAACACATTCTACACAAAAAAATCACATCAATCTAACAGACTTTATAACAAACTGCAAACACTGGGTTCAGTCCCAGACTTTCTGGATCACATTTGGCTGCTCGGTTCAGTGGGACCAGAATTTCCAGTCTGTGTAGCCACACAACCAGCTGATGAAACTCCAAGTGATAAGCTCTCCAGTCTATACACTCCTGATTGCTACCAATGAAATCAGGAGCCCAGCAAAGCACTCATGAAAGAAAAACATCATTTTGGGAAATACAAGTCATGAGGCCAACCTATTTTATATAAAGTTCTTAAAAAGACTTTTATCCTGCCTCTACGATAACTGTATTTTGTTAAGGATTAGGGATTGTAGTGATAGGACAAGGGTGATGTGTTCAAATTTAAACAGGGGAAGTTTAGGTTAGATATAAGGAAAAAGTTCTCTGCTGTGAGGGTGGTGAAGCACTGGAACAGGCTGTCCAAGGTAGCTGTGAATGCTCCATCCTTAGCAGTGTTCAACGCCAGGTTGGACACAGCCTTGGGTGGCATGGTTTAGTGTGTGCTGTCCCTACCCACAGCAGGGGGCTGGAACTAGATGATCATAAGGTCCTTTCTAACCCTATTCTATGATTCTGTGAACAATGAGATAAGAAAACATTTTCCTCTGCTCAAAAAATAATTTAGCTTTTGCTTTACTGAACTGCCTACATTACATTTCTGCACTCCAAATCTGCCTGCCCAGCACCCATCTGGGCTCAGAAACTAATAGAAAGTGCTACCAAAAGCAGCTGCTGCAATGCAAAGAAATCCTACACGATAAATCTACAAAGGTGCACAAAAGACTGAGCATGATATGCACATACCTTGAACTCTAAAGAGACTAAATTGCCAACTGACTCACTGACCCAGGCTGTATGAAGTTAACAACGTGAGAAAGCATATGGTTATATGGGCAAAACAGGTCAGGGCAAGTTAAGGTCACAGAATCACAGAATAGTAAGGGCTGGAAAGGACCTCAAGATCATCGAGTTCCAACCCCCCCGCCATGGGCAGGGACACCTCCCACTAAACCATGCACAAACATAGTGTAGAAAATAAAAAGTTCTTTGGTTGTTGATGGGCATGAGCACAACGATTGTTGATGAGAACTATACAGATTAGAAGAACTTTACAAGAAGGTGCCAAAACTATGGTTAGTTTGAGATTGCACAGTAAAGAAGAAAAATGCTCTCCTTCTATATGGAAATATGCAGGCAGTAGCAAATATCAGAATACATAAAAAGGAAATGAACAGCTTTGTGGCATTTGCTCTTACCACCACCTACTCTGACAATGTATTTATGCCCGCATAGTGTCTTCTTGCCTTGACATTTTTCAAATGGTATGATGAAATGCCACATGCGATCCAAAAGAGATTTATGCAATAGCCTCCTGGGATATTAACACTCTTTGTTGGATATGGTATGACTACAAAGTGCTCAGGACCCTATAAAATTAAGCTTGAAATCTCAAGATACACAGTTTCAACAGATGCTAACATCACATCAGCAGCAGTTTTACAATGGAAAACCAAACACGCCAGGTTGCAAAGAGCTGGACAATTGTGCACAGTAACTCACCGTCATCCAAGGTTCTCTCATTAGTCCAGTTTGTTCTCTCCTTCACATTTTTGAAATGTGGATGTTTTTCACTCAGACCAGTGTCAAACACAGCTACTCTTACACCAGCACCTATAACAGAAAAACAATGCTTTTCCTGATTCAGCTTTGTAGTAAGTCTAATCTATCAGGTTTAAGAGAACTTTTGTTTAATGCGGCATGCAACTTACAAGCTCAGTAAGTTACAGATCTCAAACAGAACTTATATTCCAACTCAGAAATTCAGCCACAGATCATAAATATAACCAATTTCTCAGTACACACACACAATAGCACTCTGTAAGTAAACAACACATCTCAAAACAAATCATTTCTCAATCTTTCTGGAACTGGAACCCAACAAGAGATTAATACATAAGAGTCAATTAGCCTCTCCTCAGACTTCCCTTGTTTCTCAACAAAGGTGACCATTCTAGGCCAACAGACAAAACCATACCTGTGTAACCCATCTGCCAGAGGACATCTGCCTGCAAGGTCTGAGCAACTTGGCGAGGGATAGCTCTCAGCAAACGCCTGCTTGAGTGCCGACCTGTTGCATGCCAGAAGCCAGAACCTAAAGAAAGACTTGCTCTTCTCAAGGGACGAGATGACTGCCACTTCTGAGTCCATCTGGTTTCATTGCAGTGCAACACTGGATCAGCTATGTAGAATAAGGATGAAGAACAGAAAAAAACAGTATGAGGAAAACCACAAAAGATTGTATGTTATGCAAATATACAAACAAAATATGCAGAATCAAAAATATGCAAAACTACAAAAGTTTTAAACAAGCCAAGTATCGATTTTCTCTAACCAAAGTCAGTAAAAGCCTCTGTTTCATCTACTATAGATATCGTGGTCCATAGTCTCAGGTAACTGACTGCTGCAAAAGAAATGTCTCTGTGTTGTAGATATAATTGTTGCCACACTCCAGCAAAGGTACGACAAGACCCTGATAATTTTATAGACAAGAGAATAGATTTCTGTAAATGAAACCTGTGGGCCACTTCTCATTTGTGTAATGCCAAGCTGATGGTTTGAAATTAGGCTGAGACACTTCCCCGAAGCAGATTTCATGCAACCACACAGAAAATTACTTACAGTCCAAATATTTGAGCGCTCGGAAAACCTTCCGCTGAGGTGTTACACGCTTGATGTTTGGGTGATCTTCAAGTGTCAGTACTCCATCTTTCTGTTTCTCATTGATCTGAATAACTTCAAAATCACTGGGATAGTCGGTGGCTGGGTTGTTGCGAGGTACAATCCTCCAGTTCTCAATATCACTATTTTTTAATGCACTTGAAATAAATTTACTTCTAGCTTTAGCTGTGAAGTATCCATTAAAAGCCACAATATACTCTGAAACAAGAGCACAACTTATCAGAACTGATGTTTAAGCAGCTTACTAATGAATTCACACCACAAAGGTCCAAATATTATTTTTTTTCCAGAACAAATAATCACAATTTGAGGCATTTTTCTGTTGCTTTTAGAAATCTGCAATTTATGTCTGCACTATATTGTTTTGGTTTTTTTCTTTATCAGGAAAGCTGCAATGTATGATCAAAAACTTTGAAAGGAAGGTAGAATTGTAACAGAAAGGTGAAACATCAGGAGAGCAGTAGAAAGAAAACAGACTTACTGTTACATCCAACAGTACAAACTGCTTCATTAGCATAGAATCACGGAATGACTTGGCGAGGAAGTGACCTTTAAGCTCATCCAGTTCCAATCCCTGCCATCGGCAGGGACACCTTCCACCCGCCCAGGCTGCTCCAAGGCCCATTGAACCTGGCCTTGGACACTTCCAGCAATGAGGCAGCCGCAGCTCCTCTGGGCACCCTATGCCAGGGTCACATCACCCCTCATAGGGAAGAATTTTTTCCTAATGTCTAATCTAAATCTCCCCTCTGTCAGCTTAAAGCTATTATGTCAATTCAATATACCTCTTGGCACATATGATTTAAAGAATCTAGCCTCTACATGGTATTGTGCATTAGTGCAAATTACTGACAGCAACTACAACAAACACAGAGAATAAAGGTGGTCCCAACAGTCCAGTTCTAGATTTGTATCAGTGAGAGAGGAGCAGAGCCCCAGCACACACCATCACGTTCAATCTTTGGCTCACTACGTGCAGAAACTTCACTACTGACATCCTGCCTGTCAGCACCCAGGGACACACACAGCTTCACTGCAGGAACATTACAGGTACCTGAGGCAGCAAGTGGACACGGGGTAAAAGTATCCTACTGCTATGCTTTGCCATCCCCGCAGCGACATGTGCCTCACTTTGTCTTTCATCTGCTCCCTTCACAATTATGTTCACAGTCTTTCCATTAGCACATTAACACTTCCACACCTCTTCTTGAACAAATCCATAGAAATTTCTTGCCTTTTTCACCCCTTCAAGGCCCACTTGTGGTTACATTTCATAAAAAACCCTCAATGATACCACTGGCTAGGTAAAAACAAACAGCTACTAAATACACCAAAGTGAGGAGGCTTGCCCACCTGAGCCTTCACACACCATTTACACTTTTAACATCCTTTTTACTTCCCCTTCTCTTCCTTCTCTTGTTCTCTGAGTCTTGTTTCCAGTTAAACCAAGAACCTTTGAAAAAATCTGTTTCTCTCATTACATAGAGAGAATTCAGCAGACAATATGCTTCTACACAAACCTGGAATGTTACAATTGCACAAATACCACAAATCAGTAAAATATACTCAAACTTTTCATGGATTTTGTTTTTTTCTTTTTTTACTGCTTAACTCTTATTACCATGCTCTACGACTGTTGAAGTGAATTCTACTTTCAAAGTAAGGCGAGAACATCCAGGACATATGTGAGCTTCATGAGAGGAATTCTCTAGTCTGGTACTGAAGTGTTTTTTGCCACAGAGTAAAATAACTACCAGAACAAACCAGATGTTTGCAAACTTCATGGTCACAGGAGAAAATGGTTTCATTCCAAAAATTCCATATATTCAAAGCACAATTTTCTTCTTCATAAACTAGTTCATTTTTATTTCAGTAAATGTTGCTGTCACTGCACTGATCAACTGGTTACTTCTTAAAGCTGTGTCCAAAACAAGTTGAGATTTCATGGTCTTCTGAGGTAAAGCCTAGTAAACAGGCTCATTTCTTTCTCCGCTTCTTCTCCATTTTGTATTAAAGGATTCGGTCACTGGGGATGTGGTAGCTGAGTCCTGTACTCCATTTCTGATGGCAAAGTTAACTCCCTAGAAGAATTAACAAAGCTGATTGCAAGCCAACCTGTAAGGCAGGGCAATAAAGAAAATAATTAAGAGTTGTGTTTGTGCAACTGCAGATCCTGAAAAACACAAAACCCACCTTTTGCAGTTAGTATTAGAAATAATACGGAAAAAGTTGTCCTTAAGTTTCATTTAGTAATTTTTCATGAGTACCATGGTAGCTTTTTTGCGAGTCAGAAATGGGGCAAACAAAAATTCTGCTAAGGTACATCACTTCACACAAGAAGAATAAGATTCAAACTCCATGTCAAAGCCTGGTAAGGACAAAAGATACTGCAGGAAGCAAACATTCAGTTCCTGAGCTTGAAAGAAGCTTTTCAAATTTTCCTGAGGTGGAATGTGTGTTACTACAACATGGGCACCTGAGAAATTAAGGCCTGGGACTACAGATGTAGTAATGTGGAGTTAAAGGATAGCGTTGAAGGTTTCTCACATGGAGGGGAAGCCTCCATGATTTCTACTCCAAGGTGTGAGAAACATTGAAAAACAACTGTAATGCTAGAATTTTTTTAAAATTCCAAACATTTAACCAGCAACTGGTAGGTAAATAGCCATTAAGACACCAGTAATGAGCAATATTCATCTGATCTATCACAGCACTTGGAGAAGCAGAACTACACATCACTACAGCGACCAGGACTGAAAAGTAGAAGCCTTATGAGGGGATTCACACTCCTTAGAAGGATGGGCTGAGCTCATTGCACAGCAACAGAATAAACTGAGTCTGCATGTGAAGCTGCCCACTTTTATTTAACTTTACTTAGCATTCTCATGTATTTTTTTGTAACAGGGATGGAATTCCCTCTAGTTTTGACATCCTGACAGGCTGTGAATTGCTTGTGATTAAAAAGTTTCCTCTTCATCTCTAAACTAGGCACAGGTACAGTACTCCGGCTCTCGGCTGAGCTCTGCCTACCTTATCACTTCATTTGTTTATAACCCTTAAAGCAATAAACATTCAACTACGCAAACGAGCAAAATCCTTACAGCTGACTGTACGTAAGCATAATGACGAAATACACAAACTAGAAGCAAAGGAAAAGCACGCTCATTTGTTTATTCTGTGTAACAGCCTTACTATGTGGAGCTGGACAAGTACTCAGCCTTGCTCAGCCCCCGAGCAGCTACGTTCGGAGTTACCCTGGCGGAGCAGCGATCCCGTTCCGGGAGCCCTGCCCGTGCCACAGACGGTGCCGCCGCTCCCGACCACCGCGAAGCCACCGAACGAGTACCCTCACTTAAGCCGTGCTCGTTCCCGCGAGTCGCCCGCACCACCTCGGAGAGCGCAGACGCGCGGGCAGCGCAGCCGCTCCCAACTCACCCTGCGCTAGGGAGAGGCTGAGGAGGAGCGGCAGCCGCCGGGAGCGCGGCGGCGGACGAGGCAGCCCCAGAGGCAAGAGAAAACGAGCACCGGGAACGGCGGCCGGGTGCTGCAGGCCCCGCTCTGTGCCCCACACCACTTGGCGGCACCGCACTACCCACAACCCGAGCAAGCAGCAACGACGCCGCGCCCCCGCGCTCACCGTGCCCCCGTCGCCTGGTCTGTCGCCGCCATTTTGTGCACTGTTTATCACCGTGTTCTCGCGAGAGCCCGCCACCGGCAGTGCGCGGGCGGGCGTAACGGGCTGCGCTGAGTGGGGCGGTGCTCGGCTGGCTGGGAGAGGTTGCGTGGAAACCCGGTTACTCGGAGGTGGGTAAGCGGAGTCGAACTCCTCCTGCAAGGGAGGCTTGAGATGTGGATGTGACCGGCAGGCACGGGCCGGCATCGCCCGACGAGCGAGCGAGAGAGAGGTGGAAGTAGAAATGTGCTGCAGCGTCACGTTTCTCAAGCTTCGTTTAAGCCCTTCCTAAAAACAGGTGTATTTGTTTAAATCCCAGTTGCAAACAGGCATAAGGCGTTATTCGCAACACTTCATACGTACTTTTATAATTCACAATTCAAGCAAATAGCTTCCAGGGCCAGCTGAGGCCGGGATCAGCTGCAGCTGACATGAGCTGAGTGGCAGACCAAACCTTTGAATGGGTCCCTGCCCCAATACCTCTCCTTCCTTCACCCCAGAAAGCTTGAGAATATGGTGCTGCAGTAACACAGGAGTATCAAAGTGTCATGGCAGGTAGCTCCTTAATCACAAAAATTACGGCCTGAATTTCCCTCTTTTCAAGCATTTCAATGATACAACGTAGAATTACTTATTTGCAAACAGATTTGTACCCAGTCTGACTCTACAAGGGTAACTACTAAATCGTTCTTTACAAAACCTACTCATAAAAGCTTTATGGGCATTGTCCCTATTAGAATTTCAGGCTCTGACATCACCAATGCAGAGCTACTGCAGAGGAGCAACACCGACTTTATAATCACAATTGCACTATTCAGCAACACCATGCAACTGCTGTACATACATCCTTGTCATGGTTTAAGCCCAGCCTGTAACTCAGAACCATGCAGCTGCTCTCTCCCCCTGCTCCTGGAGGGATGGAGAGGAGAATCGAAAGAATGTAACTCCCACGGGTTAAGAACAGTCCAGTAACTAAGGTATAACACAAACCACTGCTGCTACCACCAGTAATAATGATAAGGGAAATAACAAGGGAAGAGAATACAATTGCTCAGCACCTGCTGACCCATACCCAGCCCTACTCGAGCAGCAATCTAGCCCTTCCAGGTAACTGCCCCCAGTTTATATACTGGGCATGATGTGCCGTGGTATGGAATACCTCTTTGTTTAGTTTGGGTCAGGTGTCCTGTTTCTGCTTCCTCCCAGCTTCCCCTTCTCCCGGGCAGAGCATGAGACTCAGAAAGTCCTTGGTCAGAGTAAACATTACTGAGCAGCAACTGCTGTACAGTGTACTGACCTCCTATTGCTGCCATCAGGGAACAAGCACCAAAACATTCAAGACACAAATGCTAGCACAAACAAGGAAAAGATGCTCCTCGAGTCATCCTGCTGCGTGTAGGATTTCACTATAACATCACAGAAGTAGTACTAAGGAGCCCATGGCAGTATAAAATACAAAAGATTGAGAACATTCTTAATGCAAGTCATGTCTCTCTTTTAGGTAGCAATTATGCGCACACAGAAAGGGCAGCTTTCCTGACTCCCACATGTAGGGCCTGCAACACATATGATCAATGTGTGACTTCTAGTAAGTATATATGCATAAACATATTTATTTATATAAACAAAAGCATACAAACCATACAACATCAAAACTTCAGTATTTTATTATCATTATTATCATCATCTTAGGAAACCAATCAGTATTTTTAAACCAAAATATTACTTCATTTTCTTTAGTGATTTTTTTATATTTTTATATTCTTTATTCAATTCTCCAGCTGTATTTCAGACTGCTGAAGCAATATTTAAAGTATTATCAAGATAACTGGCACTTTGAATACAAAAGCATACAAGCTTATCTCCAAATTCCTTTACAGCTCTGTAAAACCTCTTCAGTCACTTAAACCATCTCCAGGTCAACAGTCCTTTGCCATGCACCTTGAGAAGTTCCTTAACATAATTCAAAAGCAACATTTACACTTCAAACACACAAACATCTGCCATTAGAAGACAGAAAAGTTTGCAAAACTACATGTTAAAGCAACTTAATAGAGTTGACAGGGTTTGTCTTTTTGAAAAGTGTCATGTTTGGGGGGGGGCATTTCTAACAAATTTGGAGAATTCTCAAATTCAGTCAACTTTGCAAGCTGACATTTATGTAGCACTATACAAGAGACAACTGCCTGCCTGCCTTGAAGAGAAAGTGAACATACCTTAACCTCAACAAGATTAGCTCTCTGCCACACAAGAAAGCAGCAGGAGAGCAGTTTAATGCAACAAGGCAGAGAGGATCCAGAGTTCTGATGTCTAGGTTACATGTAGCAAGGTATGGATAAGTTACAATAAGCCCACCAGCATTCACTACACATTTTGGCAGCACTCTGATCAGAATATATAGTATTTGTTCCAAAGGACATCTGAATACTCCTATTTCACTTTGCATGTTAAAGCTTCCTTACGTGTAATTCTGAAAATATACAATGCAAGCCATGCCCAGATCCATTCAGGTAACCGCTCACCCAACGTGAACTGTGGAGGGACACAGGGGGACAAGAGAAAAAAAGGGACAGATTAAGATATATTTCATTAAAGTAAACAAACCATTTCTCAAATTACAACTAAAGCAAGTCAAAAGCTTGAACATTAACAAACTAAGCCTTAAATTCAATCCCCTGGAAGTACGTCTTTAGCCATTTTGGAAGTAGTGCCCACAGCTAGGTTCTGCAAATAAATCCTGAAATGCTTTGTTTAAGTTTGCGACAGCAATACTGTCTACTTTCTTTAATTGCCACCATTGTTACTGCCTCTTTTATTCTTTTTGGACTAACCCTCACTTCTTTTGACTCCTTCTGCTTGACTTAATGCTATAGGAGGCCAATAGGTACGACACATGAGATGTGACCAATATTCTTAAAATTACTTTGCAGCCCAGAGTCTGCCCTCCAAAAGGAAAAGTTAACAAATGGAGGACCTGCTTTTATGTACCTTAGAATAAAAATGTGGGCTTTTCTTTTCTGCTATTATTCCATCCTCTCTACCCACTCTTCCTCAAAGTAGAAATATACTCAATTAAGTAAGATTGAAAAACACTACTTCTGTTAGCAGAGACGACAGTGAAATGCTTGCCCGGTCAGCAACACCCCAATTCAAATGAGAGACTCTCTACTTCTGAATAAGTCTCCCATTTTTTGCTGCGCATTAAGTGGGAATTGGATTCACTCATCCTAAAAAATAAGCATGCCCAAACGTAACTTTCTAAAGTAAAATTAGTGAGAAAATATGGCACAATGCCTTTAAGTCCTGCAATAAATACTGCACTTTTTCAGAATATGAGCATAGATTTCATTCAGTCTCCTAAGAAAGTAAACAGTGGAAGCTTATTTAACTTCTACTGATAAACATTACATAGTTTAATAGATTATATTACCTTTATTGCATGCTTCCAGTAACCAGTAGTCCTTGTCGATAACCCAAGAGTAGAAACAGCATGACGTGCATACTCTTCAGCAGAAGGAAAAAAGAAAGATCTCTTTGATGCCATGCCACTGCGTGATGTCATTTTTGAAATGACAAATGGAGTTAAACTCTGAACAAAAATTCCTTTTGAGGCACATTCGTAATATAGTGCTCTACTGAAATAGTCCAGGTAGGTCTAGAAAGACAAAAGCAGAAAGAGACACTGGAATAACCAGTATAAAAATACACACTTCTGAAGTATTATCAATATTTCTATTTGTTGGTATTTGTTTGCTAAAAGCCTGCAACTGCAACAGTACAGTAACCTGAGGGACAAAATGACCGCATAACTCTCTGATGTGAATTTGGCAAACAATCTGACAATTCTGCTTAAATACAAACACAGAAACATTTATTTCATCTAAAACACCTTGTTTAGTCTGTGGTCATTGCAAAGACACTCCAAAGCTGACTGTACATTCTCCTGTCAAAAGGACAAAATGAAGTCCCACTCTTCAACACATTTACAAGTGCATTTTATATTCAACTTCCCCTGAATTATATCCTGGGACTCCTTCGATGCAAAATTAAACATCCGTTTAGTTATGCGCATCCGTATTACCTCATTTAGCTCATTTTACTTTTACAATACAACAAAAAAAAAAAAAAAAAAAACAAAAAAAAAACACAACAAAACTGCACAAGTCGGTAACTGAGATTGCTGGAATCAGACAGAAAAATGAGCACAGCTCAGTCTTACCAAGGCAGCAACACCAGCAACACTGATGCTGCGCTGAAGCTACTGCTGTGCTGCAAAGCCAGTTACCACTGAGAAAGAGAATCTCTTACACCTGCTTTAGGAAAACGAAACAATCCAACCACTTCAAAAAACATATGCTGTTAATGCACAGAGGCTTAGCATGCTAGAGCAGCTTGTTCACACTGCTATGCCCATGTAATAGTATTCAGAGGGCAGGCTTTAAACTGTATTGCTGATACAGGATTTGGATTAATAATGCCAGCTAAAGGAAGAAATTTGGATACATTTGGTTGTGTTCTGTTCTTTTCCATCCAGGCCTTTTAATTGTTTTAGTTCAGAGTGCAGTTCTACACACATTAACAAAGGAGGGAGATACTTTGCAACAGAAATAGTAATTTTAAAACAGTTTCCTCACTGAAGAAAATTTGCAAGTTTTATACACTGGGGTATTAAAGAACTGATTTTACTCCAGGCAAAGGGAAGTACTTACAAGAGCTAGCTCAGAAGCAAGGCACAGGGGTTAGGCTACAGGAGAGGGCAGCTACCGATAGCTGGGAGCAACAACTACTTGTCTTTAGACACTGTTTCTAGGCAAGATCCCATCTACAATCTCAGCTGCTTTTGTGGATTCAGCAGGTCATCCCATGTAAATCTGCATCCCCACAAGCATTCATACTTCCAGTATCACCCAGCTGTCCCATCCTGTGCACGATTGACTGGATCTCCTCAGGAGTAATAATTACAGTGAGGGAAGTTCCTTTCACTTTTTCCCAAATACAGTACAGACAATGGTATAAGAAGCCTTCTGCCTCTTGGTGTTAGGTGAAGCAGTGGCTTGGTTTGGCCACAGCCTTGTCACAGTGGTGGCTTGAGCATGAGTACAGCTCCTTTTACTACCAAATACTAGTGTGTAAGTAGCTTGAGGTATGTCTGCACAGTTCAGCTGAAAAGGAGAAATGAAATCTTGACTCTTTCAACAGCTCACAGAACTGCCACTTTGCTTTGCACATCATTCATCTGAGCGAGGTAACATTTCTCCTAGAACTACTGTTATGCCATAATTTCCACATAATCCAGGAACTTTGGTTCAGAGCACCAATGAGGTTAAAAAGTTTACTGCATCATACATGTCTGGTATTTGAAAATATCTCTAGAAAACCTGACTGTGAAATCAAATTAAAGTATTGCTGAATGTGAAAAACACCAAACAAATGCAAACAAGCTATAATCTATTTTTCAGTGCATATCATTAAACATTAAACCCCAGCTTACTTTAGAAGCACCATAGATCGTCAACATTGGTGTTGGCTGACAACAGGATGCAGAAGAAACATTCACAATTGCACCTTTCTTCTTCTCTACCATGCCTGGCAGCACAATATGTGTCATCATGTTAGCAGAAGCAATATTTATGTTGATCATGTCCCACAGCATATCCTCAGACAGACTGGTAAAATAGTCCGGGTAGGAATAAAACATTCCTACATTATTCACCAAAATCCCAATTTCTCTGTCTTTCAGAGCCTCCTTAATGGCTGGATAAGGCTCACGACCCTTGCTGAAGTCAGCTACTATGAAATCTGTTTCCACTTTGTAGGTTTCAGATATGCTTTTAGATACAGCCTCCAGCTTCTCTTTGTTTCGGCTGATTAAGATAATGTTGACACCACGCTTCGCCAGCTCTTCAGCATATGCCTTCCCAATACCATCTGTGCTACCTGTAACAGAAAATAAAATCCCAAAGTGAAAATCAGAGCAGCCCCAGCCTTCTATTTTGACAGTTCCTTCAATTACAGAAGAACCTGAGCACATAAAACCCCATAGCAAAAAGAGGATCTTGTGTGCATCTCTGTCTACACCTGTAGATGTTCAGGGTATACCTTCAAGTTCTGGGACAAACTGCTCTGTGATTCTTTCCCAGCAGTCAGTCAACACACTGAGCTTGCCCATCTGCTGAGGAATTTAATTTAGTAAGGTGTGGTACAACTGTCACTGCTCCTGCATAGTAACTCACAACATGAGGTAATACACGCCCCAGCTTGTGACAGAAAGTTCACCCAGCAGTATATGCTACCAAGTTTTACTGTATGACACAGTATGTTCTATACACATAAGCAAATATTCTGCTTCAAGTCTCTTACCAGTGACCACGGCCCATTTTCCATAGCGCTTGACAAGATCAATCTCACCACCCAGCTTTGGAATTAAATGCAACCTGAGCATGCTGTAAGTGTCAATCGCAAGGGACATACACTTCCTGATTGTGTACCATGCTCCAACTATAGCCAGGGCCTCTATGTAAAAATTGCAGGAACGACTGATCTCTCTGTACAAGAGGTGGAAACGATCCACTGCAGCCATGGTGACCACAAGCCTGGAAAAAAAATACACACAGAAAATTACAACTTCTTTTTGGGACACAAACTTTTCAGACTGTATGGATAACCTTTGAGTTTCAGCATGTTGTAGTCTCAGGTCTGAGCACCATTTTGATGCAGAAAAGACACAAGTCAGCCTGCTAAAATTTGGATATCACCTACCATCATCCTCAGTGGTTTACCAGCAGAAATCACAGAATCAACTAGGTTGGAAAAGCCCTTTAAGATCATCAAGTCCAACCATTACACATCAGTGCCAAGGCCACCACTAAACCATGTCACTAAGGGCCTTGTCTACACAATTTTTTACACTTTCAGGGACAGTGATTCCACTAGTTTCCTGGGAAATTTGTTCCAATACCTGATCGCTCTCCCACTGAAGAAATTCACAGACGGGGCAGATCAACATATAAAGCTAATTTTGGAAGGTTAAGAACAACCTACAAAAGAGGCAGAGAGAAACCAGGTGGACAGCTGAGCACAGGAGAAACAACAGACTCTTTCAAGCACAGAAAACTACAGGAGAAACAAAGCAAGCTCAGAGACAGAAGCACCAACCGCGGCTCTCGGGACTGAAAATCCTTGAACCACGGCACACTGCCGTGCGTTAATATCACAATGCATACCGGCTTTCAGCAGAAAAACCCTCACACGGTTTTTACTGGTCAATATTTCTTAAAAGAAGCACAGAACCCCACCACCACCTCCCCGGCAGCACCCGATTTATAGGCGCAGCCGGCAGCTTACCGCTACTGGCGTTAAGGCTGCGACCAAGCGCACACCGGGACGCAGGCCTCACCCCTCCCGGGAGGGCAGCAAGCTCAGGGGGCGTTCTCCCCGACCAGCCCCAGCGACAAACGGGCCTCACCCGGCGCCTCAGCATCCTGCTCAGCCCAGCCCAGGTCGGGTCGGGCTGTTACGGAGGGAAACCACCTCCCAGCCACGGCCCATGTGGAGGAACCCGCCGCCCTCCAGGGGCTGTTACGGGCCCAGAGCAACTCACCTGCGGGGCCGGGCCGGGCCCTCCGGCGGTGCCGTTCTCCCGCCGCCACCCGCACCGCTGCGCGAGGCCGCCGGGAGCGGCCGAGAGACGTTGTGGGCATGCGCGCTGCGTCGCCATGGCGACAAAGGGTGTTAGGGCGACTGAGGTGGGGGTCTGGCTGCCCGCGTCTGAAGGACTGTAGCCAGGTTGTGGTCGCTCCGTCCCGTCCGTCGCTGTTTACATTTACTGTCTGGGAGAAGACCGCAGCGAGCAGTGGTCCGGGTCCGAACGCCCGACCCAGCCTTGCCCGGGTCCGGAGTCAGGTAAAAGTAGCTGGAGGTTTAATGGGCAATATAGCAGTGCGCTTTAGGGCAGAGCTCTCATCTGGAGAGCTCTAGAGGGCTATAGCAGCTGAGTGGAAATGCTGTTGCATCTGTCAGCCCTGTGAGGAAATTAAAATGCCTCAGGAGGCTGCCCGGGTTTGGTGGGGCAGGAAGCGGGCATCTCGCAAGAGCAGGCTGAGCACCATCACTTCGTCCTCAGCTCTACAGCTTTGAAAGGGAAGAGTTGACTTACTCTACTTTGGAAGGCTTCTCAGCCGTTTTCCTCCCTGCTCTGAGCATAAACTCTCCCTGCATTTTGATATCTTCACAATGACTAGACCTAGGTTCCATGCAGGCTTCGTAATTTACTCATAATGGTCTTTTTATCTGTAACAGGTTCTCCTTCTAAAACCTTTAGATGTCTGGAAAAGTTGGATAGTAAATCGAATACTGACTTGGCTGATGTAAATCACATATCTTAAAATGCAGTCACAGTTTGGAGACTCAGACAAAGGCCATGGAGGGGAGGTGACTGTGCAAGAGTTGGCAGGGGAATCTCTGAACGACGCCAACAATGAAGCTACCCACACAGAAAATGAAAGCAGTTCTGTCAGCACAGGTGAGCCTGTCCAGCTGGCTTGCTAGGACTAATTTAGGGAACATTGGTGAACATAAAGCCTAGACATCAAGTTTGTCATTACTCATCTGAAGTTTATTCTTTCACTTAGTAAAGCCACTGAAAATCTTGCCATAACTGAGGCTTATTCAATTGCTATCTTCTTGTGCCTTTTTTTTCTTTTTTTTCGCCCGTGTTCTGTTGCTTTACTTTTCTCTTGCTGGAGGGATACCTTTCTCTGTGTTGCAATTATACAACCAGTCTGACCTCTAAATACTTTAAATACAATCATATTTAAGTGATCTGGCATAATCATCTTGTTTGCGCTGTCTCTTAAGTGTGTCGACTACAACTGCAACTAGAAGGTGCAGAGCAAGATTCTGAAGAATATTGAAAATGCAATTAATCAATGGCAATCTAAAGACAGCTCGAATGAGTATAGCTCTGGAGACAACCTCCACAGAGTACAAAAGAGCAAATTTGTGGAAAAGCTAGACTAACAGTGCTTGTGATGACTCAGATACACCATTACTGTGGTCTCGTTACATGCAAAGTTAGCAGTCTTGTTAAACTCAAATTCCTGCTAATTAAATGTATATAGTAGATGTCTAAAATCATAAGAACACAGGTGCCAGTACTTTATTTCACTGTACGTTATAATAATTATATAACTAGTGACTTCCAGATCTAATAAAATATAAAATGGAGATTTCAACAGGTTTTTTTTGGCACTACTTATTTTACTGCTTTGCCTTCTAAAAAGTTAAGCTTTTGTTCATTAAAAATGTCAGCAAAAATTTGGTTATAACACTTTTCTTGAAGTTCATATTAAACTACTCTTCAATATTTCTTTAAAGTAATTAGAATTTTTACCACATTCACGCTGTTAAACTGCAACTTATTTTCTTGCTCACAAAGATGTTAAAACTCAAGGGAAAGCCATAAACTGGATGTCCAGATCAGATCAACAGAATCAGCAAAAATCAGATGGTGATCACAAAACTGTCACCAGCTTATTCCGTCAAAGGACAGAAGAAAAGAGGGGCTGTCTAAGGTAATACATTTGTTGTAGAATTTTTTATTTTAATCTTGGCATCACTGGAGTCAGTGGGAGTTTTGCTGTTCTGTATGTTAATCTTAATTCAGGGGAACAATTTTAAAGATGAGAATAGTTGATAAATCAGGAATCAGTGCTATTTCCAGCATCTGTACAGCTCTTGTTGTTTGTTGGGTTTGTTGTTTTTTTTGGTTTTTTCTTTTTTTGGTTTTTGTTTTTGTTTTTTTGTTTTTGTTTTTGTTATTTTTATGGCCACAGTACCGAAACTACATTCTAAGTAGACGGTGTAGTCTGTTCAATAGTTCTGGAGAAAACTTCATAAGCTCTTTTGGGAGTAATTTTTCAGTAGACTTGACCGTTTCTCAGCATCGAATCAGGTAATAGAATCATAGAATCATAGAATAGTTAGGGTTGGAAAGGACCTTAAGATCATCTAGTTCCAACCCCCCTGCCATGGGCAGGGACACCTCCCACTAAACCATGCCACCCAGGGCTATATCCAACCCTGCCTTGAACGCCGCCAGCGATGAAGCATTCACAACTTCCCTGGGCAGCCCATTCCAGTGCCTCACCACCCTCACAGTAAAGAATTTCTCCCTCATATCCAATCGAAACTTCCCCTGTTTAAGTTCCAACCCGTTACCCCTTGTCCTCTCACTACAGTCCCTAATGAAGAGTCCCTCCCCAGCATCCCTATAGGCCCCCTTCAGGTATTGGAAGGCTGCTATGAGGTCTCCACGCAGCCTTCTCTTCTGCAGGCTGAACAGCCCCAATTTTCTCAGCCTAGCTTCATATGGGAGGTGCTCCAGTCCCCTGATCGTCCTGGTGGCCCTCCTTTGGACTTGTTCCAACAATTCCATGTGCTTTTTATGTTGAGGACATCAGAACTGCACACAATACTCCAAGTGAGTTCTCACGAGAGCAGAGTAGAGGGGCAGGAGCACCTCCCTCGACCTGCTGGTCACGCTCCTTTTGATGCAGCCCAGGATACGGTTGGCTTTCTGGGCTGCAAGCGCACACTGCCAGCTCATGTTCATTTTCTCATCAACCAACACCCCCAAGTCCTTCTCTGCAGGACTGCTCTGAATCTCTTCTCTGCCCAACCTGAAGCTGTGCCTGGGATTGCTCTGACCCAGGTATAGGACCTTGCACTTGGCATGGTTAAATATTGAGCTTTAAATATTGGGATTTTTAATTTAGTAAGTAAATATATCTAAAAGCAAAATTGTTACAAAAGGTTTAAATTCACTGCATTTACTTAAGGTTTTTTTTTTATTTTGAAAATATCTTCATGCCAGGAAGATCTTACTATGACAGACCTTAGGCCTACAAATGCTTATGACCACAAATGCAAAGTGCATTTTTTTAATAAAGAATTTAGGAGTAGAAAATAATCGTGGATTATTTAATGTTGTACTCTTGCAATATTTCTTGAAATGAGGGATATCAACTAGAAGTTTTATTCAGGAATTTTGTTTTACAGAACCTAATCTTTCTAAGCAAGAAGATACAAATATTTTCTGCTTTGGGCTGTTTTTGCTAGGTGTTTTCTGTATGGATCCCAAGTTGCTTTTCTATAATGTTACTAAATTTTATGTAGCCCTGGACAGCTTGCCTCCCAAAACAGTGTTGTGTCACTCTTTGTGAAGTCCCTGCTAGGGGACCACCAGCTCTATGAAACTGTTGATCCAGTGCTGTCTAGCACAGGGTCCCCAGATGATGGCGTAACTCATCCCTTCTGCCACTCTTCACTGTGATACATTTCTGTTTTAACAGTTTGAAGGCCACCCATGTACTTACTTACCCTTTTGGGTTTTGCTTTCCTGATGGCTGCTATGTGCAGCTTTGGCCTTGTCTGGCTGCTGTTGGATGCTAGCCCAAGTGCTTTGCCCTTGCAGCCTCCACTGTTTCACACTGTAGCTTTCTGCCCAATCTCTCTTACCAAATTCTCTGCCCCTGTACTGTTCAGCTGAAGCCCACAGCATCCCTGAACAGCCTTTTGTTGCTTCTCACTTACATGAATCCCGAAAGGAGTGGAGCTGAATACTAAGCAATTACAGTGGAACAGGTATGATTATTTTTCTTACTGCAGCATTCCTACCCATCACAGTTGTACATTAAAACTGCCTTGAGTGCTATTTCAGAGTCAGCATTTCATTAAAATGTTGGGTTGATATATACTGATTTTTCTGATCTCATAAAAATGTTACATATTGCCAGCAAAGGTCCTGTGCGGAAGCAGCAAGGAATGGGGGAAAGAACTGGAGAGGAAGGAACCAGAATACAACGCAGAATCATGCTTACCTTTTCCAAGAAGACACACTTTCTGATTCCTTACCCATTCCCTACATACGCTCTGGTTTTCAGTGGAACAGCATGGTAACTCTACTTCCGACAGGTAGAAATGGAAAGCCACTCTGAAGAAAGCTACTGCTTTTTTATTTGGAGTATAGTCTTGAAAGCTGAAGCTATTTCTCATGCACAGAAGAACAATTAATTGTATTGCATTGATATCTGGTAAAACCTCAGAGATTTCAGAATATGCACTGAGATACTTTTTTTTGTTTGTTTGTTTGTTTTTTGTTTTGTTTTGGGTTTGTTTGTTTGTGGTTTTTTTTGTTTGTTTGTTTTTGGTTTTTTTTTTGCTTCTGCTTCCATTATTTTAGAATGACAAAAAAGGTTCTGCAAGACATCTGTAAACAGCAGAAATTGTACATGACCCCATACTTAAATGACACGCTTTACTTGCATTATAAAGGTAAGATGTGGACATGACCGATTAGACTTATGTAGCATTTTAGCAGAGTATCTATTTTATGGCTTATTCAAGTAAGCTATCTAATAGTTCTTTTAAATTAGAAACATAGTTTAATTTTATATAATAATGAAATTGTGAAGCAAAGTGACTCAGGATGAAGATAGAAAAGTAAACTCATTATAGATCTAAGATAGAAAAGTAAACTCATTATAGATCTAATTGTCCTAATTCAGTTCGTGGAGTCATCAAAGGATCAGTAGGAGTCAAGGAGCACTCTTTTTTTCCCAGAAAACCCAGTAGCCTCTGAGAAATATCTTAAAATAGCGATCTGGGTTGCATTTATAGGAAAATACATACAATTTCTTCTTGAATGTGTTTGTACAAAGAAGCTGTTTTCCAGCTTTGGGGACTTTATTACTACCAAATAAAAAAGGTCAGGAAGAAAGTGACGGTGAAGACTTGCTACACGTTCTCAGAAACAACTGAAAGAAAAAGCAGTTGCTAGGATGAACATAGACCATCCTCTTGTAATCTTGCAGTAGGTTTTTGCATGGTAGGGTTAGCTGGTTCAGGTTAGCATAATTGTTTTAAATAAATAGGACATATTAAATCTACCTTCTACGTTTGGCCCTGGTTTTGCTATTTTCTCAGGATTACTTGAGCACCTAAAAGGCCGCATGAGATATAGAACACAGTAGGTACATATGTGTTCTTGCCTTTATGGGCCATGTACTGTACCAGTTAATTCAGTGGAAATACTGGCAGCAACTTGAGTACAAATGTTCTCGCAGACTGTTTCAGCAGTATTCGTTTAATGAAATTTACTCTTCCAGAGACTTGGTTTCAGCCAATGCCATTTCATTGTGAGACATCTTTTCCTGCAGGATTTGACTGCCTGGAGAATCTTGAGGAGTATACTGGGTTGAAGTGTTTATGGCTGGAATGCAACGGCATAACAAAAATTGAGAACTTGGAGGCTCAGACAGAGTTGCGTTGCCTCTACCTGCAACTCAATCTGATTAAGAAAATTGAAAACCTTGAACCCTTACAAAAGCTGGATTCCCTCAATATCAGTAACAACTACATCAAGACCATTGAGAATCTCTGTAAGAACTGTTGGAACAACATGTTTTAACCTATAAGGAGCCCATATTTCTAAGCTTTGACTAAGCTAAGCTATTATTAGTGGCACTAGTTTCAAGGACAGGTTTATTTCTGTTAAAATTTTGCACAATGCCAAAGCCCACAATTCTTCTACTGAAGAGTCAAACCTACATATGTTGTAATTTAAATAGATGACAAAACAAAAAGGATATAGTAGTTACTTACACGTGGATACTTGTGATAATTAAGTAGTTTTTTCTCACTTCTTAATACTGTCTCAGTACTTAGCTGTTGCAGACAGGCTGGCAATCCAGTTTTCATTACTTACTTATGGTTAAGGTGTGCTTTGACAGCTGCAGACGTGATTACCAAATATTTTACATCTTTTGTCCTGTTAAAGGATGTATTCCATCTTCAATGGAAAATAAAAAGTAATTCCTCTACATTATCATTTGTGTACATTGGGAGTAATTTGAAATGCAAGCTCTTGCTGTTGTGTAACTATTTTGAAATGCAAATTAAAAACAGCCACTCCCCTAAAAACAAGTGACTGGTTTTTTTGGGTGAAGAAAGCAGCTTTGGAGGCATAGCCAGAAAGTGCATATAGCAGAATAATGAATTTAGAAGAAAAACCCTCCCAATTCAATATAAACAATGATTTTGATGTGTCTTTGAGCAAACCTGGCCTAGTGAAAGATGTCCCTGCCTGCAGCAGGTGGTTGAAACTGGATGAGCTCTAAGGTCCTTTCCAACCCAAACCATTCTGTGATGCTATGATTTTGGCAATGCAGTTTTCTACTTGCTCCAGAAAACCTTCTTTGAAGTAGTGGCTCTCACCTTTCTTTTCACTGTTCTGTTGTTGTCTGACAGCTTGTCTGAAGGTCCTGCAGACTCTGCAGATTGCTCACAACAAGTTAGAAACAGTGGAAGACATACAGCACTTGCAAGAATGCCCGAGTATTTCTGTTCTTGATCTTTCCCACAACAATCTAAGTGATCCAGCTATTATAACTCTTCTAGAAACCATGCCTAATTTGGTAAGCCAAATCTAGCTGAAAGTTTGTATTGTGTATATAGATGAATCCCATTAAAAGGTTTCATTGGGTAGGCCAGTTCACAATAGGTACTGGTCTAAAAGAAATGTTAGTAAATATTACTTGGGGTTTTGTAGGTTACCTGTAATACCCAAGATGTTTTATTCACTTCTTATTTTTAAAATGATAGAGGAAGTGCATATGTAGAGTGTGGTTTTTTGCAACTCAACTTTGAAAATGGTTTCCCTTGTTTCTCCAGCATGTGCTGAATTTGATGGGAAACCAAGTGATAAAGAACATTGCAAATTATAGAAAAACACTTACTGTTCAATTAAAACAACTAACGTATCTGGATGACAGACCAGTTTTCCCAAAAGATAGGTAAGAAACAGAGCCGTCTTCTTTACACAGCAATAAAGTTCAAATGCTGATGATCACTTCTCCAGTTTTGCCAGTATTGTCAGGGAAGTAAAGGAAGGCTGAGCAGTATAATTTATGAAGGGTGCAAGTGTATTGTATTACAGAGTTCTACATCTAACTTACCTAGAAAACAAACAAACAAACATTTTTTCACAAGATAATTAATTTTTGAACAGAATTGTTTTGCACCAAGTCTGTAGATAAAAGGCAAATCCGGATTTCTGCAGGAATGGAACAGGTATTTGGAAAAGCAGAGCCAAGTTCAGCACTCCTGGCAGATCTCGGGTGGTGCAGTCATCAGCATTTGGATATCTTTGGTTATTTTGTTGCAGTTCCACATATAAGATAAGATATATGTCTTATTTATAAAGGTGGGCTTTTATAGCTATATTATAGTTAGGCTTTTGTGTTTTCATTAGAGCCTGTGCAGAAGCCTGGGCTGTTGGAGGTGTGGAAGCTGAGAAAGCAGAAAGGGAAAAATGGGAAACCAGAGAGAGAAAAAAAATCCAAGATAGCATTGATGCTTTAGCAGCAATCAGGTGGAAAGCAGAGGAAAAGAAAAGAAGAAAGTATATGGAAGAAAAAGAGGCAAGTGCTGAATCTGGAAATGGAGACTTAACAGACATCCTAGAAGGTTTGTGGTTACTATTTTGGAAGATGTTTGTGTCTGCTTCAATTTGAATGTTTAAAATAATTCAAATATAGGAACTGAATAGTTCCTAAAAGTTCAGAAACAGGCTGATGCAATTTTTGAATATATTTATGAATCTTCTTTTCCAGTATCAAATGCTTTATTTATCTTGGTGCATCTTAGATTAACCACAATAATCATTAAGCAATCATCACCTTTTTCACGGCTGATGAAACAGGAAATCAACAAATCACTTCATGTCCCAGTGTTTCAAGCTCTTGTGCTCTTCACTGAAGCAGCCACGTGCTAGTAAGTGCCATAATGGTTCCAGCAGACATTCATGGGCAGTTACACATGAAGAGCAATCTTTCCCCAAGATGCAGAACAGTGCTGTCTTCAACAGGGCTGTGGGCTCCAGTAATACCTGGTGACAACTGCCTCATCAGTCCCCATCCAGACAGCTCTCCAGTCCTGCCTTCGCAAGCAGTGAGAGCTTCAGCCTAGAGCCTACAGCAGTGTAATAAAGGCACAGGAAGAGGAAGGTCTTTAATAATTTGCTTCACTTAATTAGTGCCATTTTTTATGCCACAAATTCTCCTGTCACATTATTCAAGGAGGAAAACATTTTACAACCAGTAGTAGGTCAGGTTCCAACCTAACCTTTACAGAGAAATACACGTTTCAGAATAAACAGGACTGAAGCCAAACAAGAGGGCAGTACTGCAGCGCAGAGAAGTGTTTATCTACCGTGTGATACATTTTTTGGGTTTCACAGGCTCTGAAGTCAGACATAGTTGACCAACAAGTGGAACTTTTTTTGCAAGCAGGTAGGTTGCATAAAGGAGAGGATAACTTCAACATCGGTCACTGATTGATCCATCTTATTGCTCAAGCATGTATTTAAGTACATAGTCACTTGTGAGTCTTTTCAAAGTCAACTACAGATACGGTGCAATTCTTCACTGTAATGTTTTCCCTAGGAGGACTGCTGATCCATGAATAACTGCTCAAACCAAGTAGGAGCTTTTGATGCGTATTTTACGCCAGACTGTTAAGACTATCTGATAAAGGTTGGGTATTTAGAATGAGTAATGGTAGATTAACTCAGCAGTTTTAATGAACTTGTTTCTTTTGTAGGGGCACCTGAAAATTCAGATAACAAAGATGGAAATTCTAATACACTGGAGAGTTCAAATATATCAGAAGAGGAAGAAACTCAAGAGAAGACTGACAAATTTAGAAATGAAAGTTTTGATTGTCATGATGAAGTGATAACACTTCTACGAAATGGAAGAGATAATACAGATTTCACATCTGCTAGAATTCAAGAGGACGCACAGGAATCAAACTGTAACAAATGCCCAAACTTCAACAAGGAGACAGGTGATAATGTACATGATGAAGAATCAAACCAAACTGAGGATGCAGAGATAATGAGCCAAACTTTTAGCACTGCCTCTGCTGTGATTCAAACCAACTGACTCATAGATAGGAACATCCCACTAGATTTCCACAGTGACTAGGCGACAATTAAGTAATACTGGATAAAATATTCTTTAACTACAACAACAGAAATTTCCCAGGGCTCAGCCTGCAATTTCTGCTGTATGAAGCAGGAATAAACATGCCACAGAAGCTGGACATCACTCTAGAGTGGTTTTGTGCCTTCACACATGGAAGCACCCTTTTTTAGATATGGAATATATTATTGCAAAATGCCAACATTAATTTATACAATAAAAGGAGACGTGTGATGTAAGGCAGTGCAGGATTCAGCTCTGAATTCTGCAGTGGTAGTCAGGTCCCCAGCGATCTGATTTTGCAGTGCTTGCGGTTGCTATACATACAGTCTTTTATTCAGTCAGTTCTCTGCAACTGAGTATTGTTTATTCTTTAGATCTACCAAGAGAGAAGGCAGCTACTGGAAAGGCCATACTTCCTGAACTGGATCAATATGCTGAAACTGAACAAACCAAACTGGAGACACTGGAGAAACTTCATCTTGATGTATGTATTGGATTCAGATTTTGAGAAGTTCACATTTCATTATTGCCTGCTCCCAAATTAATTCTTGTAACATCCTGGCTAATAAAACTATATGGCCAGGTTTCTAAGAAAGGTCTACTGGGGAGAAAAGTAGAAGGAAAATAAAAAAAAACAAAAAAACCTAAAAACAAAAAAAAAAAAAAAAACAAAAAAACCACAAAAAAAAAAACAAAACAAAAAAAAAAAAAAAAAAAAAAAAAAAAAAAAAAAAAAAGAAAGTTGCAGTACCCCTACTCATTCTCTCCAGTGTAGCATGTGGAAAAAATTTACCACCACTTCCAAAGTTTATTTTGTCCTTTGGCTATAAATCACCTGCAGCTGACCTTCTATCTCTGATTTTTCTGGAGAAGTTCATGAGGGTTCTCATTTAAAAAAACAGAACTCACAACAGAAGGAATCCCCAGGGAAGCTGTGAATGCTCTATTGCTGGCGGTGTTCAAGGCTAGGTTGGACAGAGCCTTGAGTGACATGGTTTAGTGGGAGGTGTCCCTGCCCGTGGCAGGGAGGTTGGAACGAGATGATCTGAAGGTCCTTTCCAACCCTAACTATTCTATGAGTCTGTGATACATGCCTCTTCTTAGGCAAAACTCAAATGAAAGATGAGGTTGAAAATATGAACCATCACAGAAAAAGCATAAGGAAGAAATAGCCATACTGTAAATGTTAGCTAGCAATATTAGATATTATAAATTACTTCTCAAAATATAACTTCTAAGTATGTTCCTGAGAAAAGCAGAATGTGTGTTATTCAGGTATATAATAAGCATTTGACATTTATAATATGATCCTTTACTATCTAAGATGTCTGTCTGATGATGCAAACATTTAAATATGTTCAACCACATTTAACCATGAGAGGACATGGATGCCACTGAAAAATACAATCTCACTTCAAAGAAGAGTTATTCAATATGTCCTAATTATAACGCTGCTGCTAAACTGACTGTGTCAGATTATGACATTACTAGCAATAACAAACTTCTGAGTTTATGACTTCCCAGACCACTTAATATGCTCTTTGATCCTTTATACTGCCACCCTTAACTAAATTCTTGCTGGAATGTTTTAGAAAAGCCTCTTATATCTTCCCCAGGAAAAAAAAAAAAAAAGCCATCCTGTTATAAAAGGGCTCTACCCACTGCTTTAGTAGAGGGCTTACTGCTGTATCCTTCCATTTGACTGTTTTTAATAACAGGTTTAACAAGGACAGTGGAGAGAATTGGCAGCAATTTCAAGTATATACAATATTATTTTTGTAAGCAGATCTTGCAGGGGCTGACATAAGAGCTTTAAAGAAATAGCAGTACTGTAGGTACCCAAAATGTAAATATCACATAGATTCAGTGTTTGGGTTTTTTCTTGGTGCTATATGGCACCATAGCAAGCTCCTTTGCACAAACTTTAACATGGCATAAAAGGAACACTTCAACATACATGCATGGGGTTTCTTCTGACACATAAAAAGTATGACTATTGTAATTTTACAGAAAAAGAAACAAAGTCAAATCACACACAAATACACATTTCATGTTCTATGCTACTTTGTTCTTCAACTGATGTTTAGTAATGGAAAGAGCTTCTTGCAACAACCTCCAATACTTATGCTATGTGGATTTTCCAGAGACTTAGCACTGACATGGCAGGGGATGGCTGTGAAGATGTCACTTGTGAAAAGTTCTGGTGCAGCTCCCTTGTCTTTACTGATCTCCTGGAGTCAGTAGATGGTCTCAATAGTAATATAAGGGAGAAGAGTGGAGGAGGATTTGTAATGTGGTGATTATGACATCCCTCTGTCAAGCAGAAACAAGCTCCTGTTGCTGCACATGCCTCAGTTCTCAGAAAGTTTGCAGTGCTGCATCCCTAATTATGAGACATTCACAGTAAAATATTGTGTTATTGGATGTATTTAGGTTAACAAAGTTTAGACTGCAGATCGCTGTCCATAAACATGAGTTGCAGCTGAGGTGAAGTCTATTGAATAGCTATGAAACAGCTAATAGATGTAAACCATGCTTTTAAAATCGTGTTAATGCTTTGCTGTTTGTCTTTTCTCCTTCATGATCACACAGCACAGTAGAAAACAGCATTCAGGCTGACATTAAGGTTATTGCCTTCCCATCTGCTATTTCTGGAGACAGATGAATTTTCCTTTTCCCACAAGTGTTTAACAGAGGAAACTGTCACATTGGAGAAAATGACAGTGTGGTATTTCTGGCTGTGGCTTCTTACCCAGAAAAGAATGGCTTTGAAGAAGATTCCACGAGAGAGAGATTTTATTGGTTATAGTAGCTTTTCCTACTGACCAATAATCTCATGATTGTTTTCAGGAATTGCCTGATTTAGAAGACACTGATGTAAATGAATTTCCTCCAGAAGAGGAAAGCTTTGTTCAAAAGGCAAGTTTTTTATTCATTCCAGTGTTGGAGCTTCCCTAAACACATTTACAAATTGTCTTGCAAAATGAGGATAATCTAAGTTGTGAAATGGTTCTGGGAGATGCAATCAGTCATGCATTTAGAAACTGAAAGGGATGTTTCAGAAGATCTTCTCTATCCACTTGTAAATAGTTTCTTAATTAAAGGTTTTATATTATTATATTACAAAAATAGAAGAATGAACACCTAAGATCAAGTAATGCAGCTGTTTAATTTCTTAGCTTAATTCTGAGATTAATTTCTTAGTAGTATGTAGTGGTTTTATGAAAATGACTTTTAAAATATACTTTGCAATACTAATATGCTGCAAAGTACTGAACAGATAGAACAAAATACCTCCAACTGAATAAAATCAGTCTTTTCAACTGAAAACACAGAGAAATTGAAACTTCTCAGCTCCACTGCATGCTAGTCAGATACAAGGTAGTTTATGCCCACATTAGCATTATCCTGGGCTCAAAATAATCTTCTAGGCAAAAGCCTATAAACGGAAACAGAAGAGAAAAAAGAAAATGAGAGCAACAAAGATGAACTGCACAGCATTGATTCTTTTGCTGATATTAACTCATACTTGCCTTGCTGGAGACAAGAGGCCAATAGAGTGCAAGTTCTTACAAGTCCCTCCAAGCTAGTGAGAACTTTTCCTTCAGTCAGCATAAGGCAAATCAATCATTTTTATATAAAGTGGATTTAACCTGATGTGTTTGTCCTGGGGCCATACTGTGCTAAAACTGAGTTTAGACTGTAGTCTAAAATGTTGCTGCAGCTCATGATAGCTGTCAGCAAGATGGCGATTCCATATTCCTCCTTGAGGGAGGCAATGGCTGAAAATACTGCATGGTCTCACAGGCTGCTTAAGTTGATTAAACAAATGTGACAAGGATGGAAATGCAGGAGAGCTTCAGAATCAGAGCACTGCACTTGGTGGGAGCTCAAATTTATGCACAGAGGAAGCAGCAGCTCTTGAAAACTACAGTATGATGTGGGAGATGGGGAGGGACATTAACCTCCTTCAGCAAGTTCAGAGGAGGCCATAAACATGTTCAGAGGGCTGGAGCACCTCTGCTTGGAGAGAGGCTGAGAGAGGTGGGCTTGTTCAGCCTGGAGAAGATAAGGCTCTGGGGAGACTCTCAAGCAGCTTCCAGTGCCTAAAGGGGCTACAAGAAACTCAAGGGGAAAGGGTTTTAAACTGAAAGAGCATAGATTTAGATTAGACATTAGGAAGAAGCTCTTCACTGTGGTAAGACACTGGCACAGTTTGCCCAGAGAAGCTGTGGCTGCACCATCCCTGGCCGTGTTTCAAGGCCAGGTTGGACAGGGCTTGGAGCAACCTGGTCTAGAAGAAGGTGTCCCATAGCAAGAGGTTGGAACTATATGAGCTTTAAGGTCCCCTCCATCTCAGACCATTCTATGATTCCATAAGGCATGAAATTTATTTACTGTTTTGGTCACAGACTAATAACAGCATTGAAAAATATCTTTGCAACAAAGCCTCCAATTAAAAGAAGATAAGGGAACAAAGAGGATATGCTAGTACTGTCACACCCTGAATGGTGTTTGGTTCTTAAGCAATGTCAGATGAACATATTAGTCAGGTCCCTCTGGAGGTAAAGTGACAGAACTGAGCCCCCACATTGCTGAATTGCTAAAATGGTTCTTCTTTTTATGAATGGTTAGTAGTTCATCACTAATACCTGAGGAATAGTTAACCCAAGATTCATCCACAGAGAGCAGAGCTATGGGTAAAGCACATATTCCATACATTCTGGGAGAATGGCACATCAAAGCCGACAGATGTTATGTGGGTCCAAGAGATATTTACCCACGTTTTAGCTTTTACACTAGAATATATTTTTAATTAGATTTTCCACCTTTACAGCAGGAATATCACCCAAAGATTGAAATAATTTCTGAAATCACAAATAACAGTGATTCAGCATTAGAGGAAAACAATAAAGGGATGTTTGAGAATTCAGAAGGAGAAGTTCCAACAGCAGTCTTTTCAAATGCATGTAAGATACATAAACAGCATGGAAAGGAGCACTTAAGACCCCTTGTTGAAAGCTTCTTTACACAGCCTGCTAATTCCAAAAGATACCAGGAGATCAAAGGTCAACAAACAACCCCCTCCAGACCCTTGATACAAGAGATTAACACTGAGCCTGAGGATAATCTACTCTTGTCACCAGTCTATAAGCAACCAGATGACCCAAGCCCAACAGAGGAGGATGGTAAGTTTACAGGGACATAATTTATAACAGAGAAAACAGTGGCTGGTACATACATATTAAAAGCAAAGATTTGTTCAGCTCTCTTGTTGAGAAAATTTTCAATCCATGGTTAGTTAACAGTCACCTCTTCCTTTTATTTATGTGGGAATCCCAATAAATTGGGAACTAAAATACAATTTTTTTCTTTTTCTACACAGGATTTCTTGCTGAGTTTTATTTCAACGTTTTTTAAAACTTGGGCTCCACATTTCTTTTTCCAGTATTACAGACCACTGCTGAGTTTCATTTGCCTTTTGCCTGATGCTTTCAACAGGGAATGGCAGCAATGGAGAAGCACAGTACCCAGCTGAGAGTGGAGGATGTCCTCATGAGGCATGGGACGACAAGGATGGTGAGAGTGGTTTAGATTAATCACTTTGCAAAAATACTCCAAGTATTCAGGGCAGCTGGCAGCATTCGCTCCTTTGTAAGTGATTGCACTATTGTGTTGCAGTTATAGTAATTTCTCTGCTGTCATTTTTCCCTTGCATCCTAGGAATTACTTGGTTGAATGTTTATGTCTTAAGGTTTCGTTACATATGTACTTTCAGTGCATACGGTAACATGTTTCTCTCACTTGAACTAAATAAAGATTTTACTTGTAACCACATATATTTTAACTTGTATAATCTCATATTTCATACCAGATGAACCTTCATGACAAATGGAGATTGCCTCTCAACATGGTCTTTTATAGATCTAACATTTATAGACATCATTGTTTATACAAAACCAGATGCAGAACTAGCATCCATGCATGAACATCTGGTTTTACGTGTTCAGGCGATCTGCGATGGAGCATATGCTTATATCTGCCATTTCCATCATTTTTCATTGTGTGATGTGTGTCAGGATCTGAATTTCAAATGTAACAGAAAAATAACCAGCTTGATAGTCATGGCAGAAAGGCAGCTTTGGCGTAAAAAGCCAATCAAAGGAATTCTTCTTCCATTTGCTTCTCTCTTATACCACAGTCATAGTCTTGTGCCAAAGTGAAATGTAAGATAATAGCAGAGATGCCTCAGCCAGGTTCTCTCTTATTCCCCCTCTTCTGAGCTGGAGAATAAAATTTGAGGAAGCAGATACTGCTTGAGAACAGTGCTTCCTCTGCAACACCACAAAAGAGTTGAGGAAGTGGATAACCCTTGGCCAATTCTGCTGAGGCATTAATGGCTCCTTTTCCTCACACAGGAGGTTAAAAAAATTAATTGCACACTGTTTAAGCACAACATAATGAGTTGGCCTCCTCTTCAAGTGCTGATGTTTTTGTGATTTAAGAGAAACATGAGAAATAGGTTAGGCATTAAGTGACCTCACTTCATTAAGCCACATCCAAGTTTAGGTGGATGTGTTTTTTCATATTTCTATAAATGTCTAATAGTGTTTAATAAACAGAATTGAACAGGTCTTGTAGATGTGTGCATTTAAAGAAAAGAAATACTACTACGGGCTTGTTGAAAAAATATTTCCAGCTTAGGTGCCATCTGGTGGCAAGAGAACTGGTCCTAACTAACACTGTCTTCTCCTTGGAAAGCTGCAAGTGCTGCCAACTACATCTGTGAGCTTCGTCTAACAAACATCTCCCCTTTTCTGAGAGAAAACTTACAGCTTGGGGTTGTGTGGTTTTGTGCTGCAAATTAATACCTGTCCTGTTACCCCTTTACTGCCTGAGACAAGGAGGCACAAAATGAAATACAAACCTTTGTAAGTAAGTGGAATCGGTTCTAAGTAATGTCAAGTTTGATGGCTTTGTCACAGTAGCAGTGGAAAATAACTGAGGTACGTTTCACAGAAGAAAAACAAATAGAGTACAGCTACAGAACATAATGAGAATCCTTGTATAAGATAAACCATCATAGTTGGCATAGTTTTAGGTCCTTATGACCTTAATACAAAACTAAGTGTAAGAAAAACAGGATAGAAAAACGCAAAGAGTAGTGCTCAATGGCTCAATGTCCAGCTGGAGACCAGTAACGAGTGGTGTCCCCCAGGGATCGGTGTTGGGACCGGTCTTGTTCAGCATCTTTGTTGGTGACATGGACAGTGGGATTGAGTGCGCCCTCAGCAACTTTGCCAATGACACCAAGCTGTGTGGTTCAGTTGATACATTGGAGGGAAGGAATGCCATCCAGAGGGACCTAGACACGCTTGTGAGGTGGGCTGATGCCAACCTGATGAAGTTTAACCATGACAAGTGCAAGGTCCTACACCTGGGTTGGAGCAATCCCAGGCACAGCTACAGGTTGGGGAGAGGAGACATTCAGAGCAGCCCTGCAGAGAAAGACTTGGGGGTGTTGGTCGATGAGAAAATGAACATGGGCCGGCAGTGTGAGCTCGCAGCCCAGAAAGCCAACCATATCCTGGGCTGCATCAAAAGGAGCGTGACCAGCAGGTCGAGGGAGGTGATCCTGCCCCTCTACTCTGCTCTCGTGAGAACTCACTTGGAGTATTGTGTGCAGTTCTGGTGTCCTCAACATAAAAAGGACATGGAACTGTTGGAACAAGTCCAGAGGAGGGCCACGAGGACGATCAGGGGACTGGAGCACCTCCCATATGAAGCTAGGCTGAGAAAATTGGGGCTGTTCAGCCTGCAGAAGAGAAGGCTGCGTGGAGACCTCATAGGAGCCTTCCAATACCTGAAGGGGGCCTATAGGGATGCTGGGGAGGGACTCTTCATTAGGGTCTGTGGTGAGAGGACAAGGGGTAATGGGTTTAAACTTAAACAGGGGAAGTTTAGATTGGATCTGAGGAAGAAATTCTTTACTGTAAGGGTGGTGAGGCCCTGGAATGGGCTGCCCAGGGAAGCTGTGAATGCTTCATCACTGGCGGTGTTCAAGGTGGGGCTGGACATAGCCTTGGATGGCATGGTTTAGTGGGAGGTGTCCCTGCCCATGGCAGGGGGGTTGGAACTAGATGATCTTAAGGTCCTTTCCAACCCTAACTATTCTATGATTCTATGACTCTATGTAGATAAAGAGTATCTGAAACTAGCAGATGTCCAGGATGGGCTGCAGCTAAGCTAACTGATATGTAGGACAGGATGATTATGTCCGCAGTGTTACCGAATCATTTAAGCTGCTGTAAGCATTATCTACTGCACCTGCTTCAAAGACTGCCAGAAGTGATGCAGATTGTTAGAAGCAGTAAACAACCCCAAAGACCACCCCCACATTTTTGTATGCACGCAGGGAAACTTTCTAGAAGAATGATGTAATACATAAGTCTCCTCATGAATATGCATGTCTATACATAATGAATATGTATGTTTAGTGACTATATAAGGACGGCTAATTTTAGCAATTTGGAGAGACACGCTAGGAGGAGCTATCCCCCGTGTGCCCCGGCGCTGCAATAGATACCTGCTTGTCAACTTGAACTTTATTGGCGAGTTCCTGGAGATTTCTCCGAATCGTGCCCTAAGACAACACAGCAGGAAGGACCATCTGATCATGTCTGATTTACAAAAGGAAAGTGTTTATATAAAAAGTAATTGCAAGAGTGAAGTTTGAACTCTGTTACCACTGAAAGGAAAATAAAGATAAAAGTTGCAAAAGAACTATTGATTCTTTTACTCTTATCCTGATTTTACCAGGTACACCCACCCTGACAGGCATTTTAATTGCTAGAATTCAGCTGCTCTCTGAGCTGTGTTTTCTGTGCCACATTTTACCCACCAGATCTCATCAGTGAGCCCTACATCATCTCACAGGTGACTGTCCTGAACTCCTGGAGTGATTTTTATTTATTGGTGAAGACTTGGGAAGGAGGAAAGGAGTAAGGGGTAGGGGAAAGTAGTGAGAGAAATGCCAGAGCAGAACTAACTGAGAAAAAGGAAACGTTTAATTAGTGTTTTCTGTAAAACTTTACAAATATACAGCATAGTGCAAAAACGCAGTCTCGGCACATCACCTTCAAGTCAAATTAACAATGTAAAAAGCCAAGGAACACAAGCTTGCTTCTTTACAGGTCTGGCTCTCGGATACTGTTCCTGAAGATTTCTCTCTCACCATTGAGCTCCAATCTTTTGTTTATAGTAGAGCACAAAGCTTAAAGAATAACCCAAGAGCCACGCTGAGGGGCTGCTCACAGAGGGTGCAGTCTGCCCCTCAGCACTGTTAAAATGGTGCAGCCCCATGCTGCCTGAGCTGCACCTCTGTTTACCCATGAGTAGCTCTCCTAAGGTGATTCGTTCTCAACCCTAACTAGACAATCCAGTAAGACTTGGAAGCACATGTCTAACCTCAAGCATGCAATAGGCTTCATAAAAATACAGGAAAACTACTAGGAGCTTGAAGTTAAGCACATGCTTAAACCTTACCAGATCAATATACTCAGTGTTAACATTAAGGCAATCTAGCATATGAAGGTTCAGAGAAGGAGGTAAATCTTGAATGGGGACAACATACAGGTAATAGGAGACACCAGTTAGTTTTCAATCGTGAGAAAAGAAGAAAACAGAGTGCAATTCAACCACTTTCCATCTCTGGAAATGATAAAATACAGTGGTAAATGGACTGATCTAGGTGAACTGTCAAAGCACATATCTGTCAGAAAAGGAAACAAACCTACACTCAAGCACATCATCTAAATACCAGGCCAATGGGGGCTGCCAGCATTCTCCCTCAGTCCTGAACAAAACCAACCAGTGGCTGGAATTAATTCAGAAACTCCCACAACCCTACTCCTGCAAAGCCTGCACCACCACAGTGGTGGCAGAGCTCCCAGCACACAGTAATTATCTGGGGAAAAACATGCTCAAAAATTAATGTTTCTGAACTAACACATCTTTCACGTACTGATAAATGGATGGAGGGAAGGGCTGTGACAGGAAGGTCCATTGAAAACATGCTCATCTTACTAAGAAGAATGTGAGCCTGCATTCACCTGATTGACTACATTTTGGGCTGGATGCTCAGAAATACAGTTTAGAACCAAGAATCGTTATGGCAATGGAAGCAAGCAGAGCATTTCTTCAAATGATACTGACATGGCTCACACCTCCCTGTCTAAGCCCTTAGGAGGCCTGAGTTAGCTGAATTTCCCGGATCTTTCTTACTGCATTTGGGTAGCTTTCCTAAGGAAAAGCAACTCAGAAGCTACTGAGATAAATAATACGTTCTCATTAGAACTACTACAATAAAAAACAAAGCTCTGCTTTGTTGAGAAAATCAGTTGTCAGAAACCACATGGAAGAGGAAGATTAATTCAACCTTTGGAGGCTGGTCTCAGATGCACAAAGGACAGGAAGAAAGTTAGTGGACATGGTGGACTAACCCTTCTGCCTCTCTTCTACACTGAGAGCTGAGAGCCCTTCTAAAAAGGGGATCCAATCTATTAAACTGGTTCATCAGATTTTATACATCGATAAACCAACAGGCACATTTTCAGGGGAAATAGAACAGGTCAAGGCCAAGGGAAAAAAAAAGACTGGACACAGAATACTTAGCCAGCACCAAAACCCAGAGTCCACCTCCTCTGTCCTCTTTGCAAAGTGGAAAATTGTGCATGCAGAACAATCTATCCCTTTTGTTTGTATGTTAGAGGAAATAAATTTGGGGTAAAAACAACCCAAACAACAAACCCCTTCTACTCAGCACAGGATGTTTTGGGTTCTGTAGTGGTCTGTAGCTCCCCTGGGAGCCAGAGACACATTCTGAGTGGTCACTCAGAAAATTATCTTCCGCACACCAGAAGAGATTTTCATTTTCCTACTTACCCTAGGAGGATAAAGGAGAGGCACAAGTGCCTCCCATAAAAAAACTGAAAATCAATAAAGGAATATTTTTAGAGCATTGGACTGGCATATAGATCTATTTCCCTATTAAAAAAAAACAGCATTCAGAAGGGTCAGGCATCTTAGCTAATCTGTGCTGCCCCAATAAAATCCAGTAGTTTGCTGTTGCAGACACTAGTTGGGATCATTATATTTTATGAAGTCCCTGATGTACTTTCAAGCTACTCTTCACTTAAATTTTATTAGATTTGAAACCTCTAAAAGCATTTACAAGGCAAAAAAGCCCCAAACCTGCCAAGTTCTCACTCCCCATAGGAGCAAGCACCAGAAGCAGTATTTCGTTTAAACTTGCTATCCTGGGCAAACACTGAAATCCAGGTGCAGGGAGGGTAATGCAACAGTTACTGACCACTTTCATCTACTCAAAAAGAAAGGGCACAAAAAGAAACTCTCTTGTGGGTTTCTGAGTCACTTTTGTTTCTTTACATTCAAACCTGGGGATGCTTGGATGGGTGGGAGGGAGACATCAATTCTTGGAATCTAAATCACTGGTTGTTGTCAGTTGAGGAGCTCAAGTTTAATGGGATCTCCCCTTGGACACCCACAGAGGACAGGTAGGAAGCCATATTGTCAGATGGAACATAAAGCGATGAACTTTCAGGCAAGTTGATGAGGTCGTTTCCAAAGACTGACTGACGATCAACGAGGAACTGCTGCGTGCTTTCAAGAACGACATCTCTCCCTGTAATGCAAATGGACAAGAGAAAACTCAGTTCCTGGAAGGCAAGTTACCAGGCTTTATGTATGTAGAACTGAAAAGTGGCAAATCCCCACTGCATCAGGAGGTGAGGGGCCTCATTCCAGGAAAAAAATGCTTAGAAACACTTGAGTCAAACTTGGACTCACTCAAATGCTCATTAAAACCAATAAGAATCTCTGCAGGTTGCCAAGCTGGATTCTGCCTGAATGCTGTGGTGCCTCACAAGAAGTCAAAGAGGGATGGCCAAAAGGTTGGCGACACTGGAAAGCTTCTCTTTCTCCTTCACTTAAGAATTCTCTGGTTTTCCACATCTTTGCAGAAGGAGACATCTGTCAATTGCCCCGCTATTCCAGCACCATGCCACTGCAGGGACTGGAAATGTTTTGCAAACTCCTGTGCAGTTTGCAGGATGCTCATCCCGTGCAGTTCAGCTCCAGCCTGCTGAAGAATTCTCTCCAAAGCAGCTGGGCTTCTAAACCTTTGATGCTCATGCAAGATGCTGAGTTTAAAGTGGAAACTGGAACTCCTTGAACAACACACAACATGTCCAGAATTCCAGGATTGGTCTCAGGAGGCTACAGTACCAAGTGGAGGCTCATAAAATCTTTTCTTTCAGTTCTATCCCAGCTAAATACACATGGAAATAATATCACTATTCCAAGACCAGGAAAACACTTCTGGATTCATATCCAAGGTAAATGACACACTATCAGAACCAGTGGGTGAGAGAAGGTCAGCTGGACAGTTCCCTTGAGGTCTGGTAAAAGAGACATAACCTTTGCCTCTGGCTGCCAGCAGCTACCGGGTCACCTCTCTGCAGCAGGAGGAAAAGGAAACACAGGATCTGTGCAGTCCTCACTACCCCTACCCACTTAGATCCCCACACTGCTCTTAGGTGGCAATGAACAGGCAGAGGAGATACCAGTAGATACAATGTGGACCCAAGCAGAAACAGAGGTAGTTCAATTACATTTAAGCCTCAGTTTATCACCCATACTTTTCCCACTGCTCAGTAACTAGCTTCACAGTTGTTATGGAAACATTGCAGATTGACAACTGTGAAAGTCAAATAACCAATATGTTTTGTTCTCTCAAAGAGGCAAATGGTCAGTGCTGGACGTTGCATCTAGCTGCTGACATGTTTAACACCTTCATTACATCCCCATTCTTGAGTCTGCAAGAGCTGCCAGTGCTCCTACCTGGACAGGTGCTGTTAAAAGGTGGGTTGAACACTTTTGAGGAGAGCTCAGTTGCATTCTTCTCCAGATCCACTGTGAGTCGCTGCATCTTGATGCAAAAATATAAACTACAATGTACAATTATACAAAGACAGGGGAGCTCGTTAGAACTAGACCATTTCTGAAACATCAGTGCTTCATCAGTGCTGCGCTCCCTGCCCTGCCTCTCCTCCACTTTGCTAAAACAGCCAAAAGTGTGTGCTCAGGGAAGAACGCCTGATTGAGAGGACTAAAAGAGATGTAACCCCCCTGTCAGCACTGGCTAGGATGGCATGAGGTTCATGCCACACAAGGAGCCCAGGCTAGTGTCACTTTGGCTATCCCTGCCTGGCTGCCAGACAAAGCAAACCCAGAGTCCTCTGCTGCCAGCAACAAATATGAAAGGAATCTTTCATATTTGAATGGATTTCCTTCCATTTCCATATAAATGGAATCTTCATTTCATTTGCCTATGACTGTTTAAAGTACAACTAGCTTCTGCTTGCATGGCACTTCTAGGTACAGAGTTGCAGCAGGTATTACCTTCCAGGCTTCTCCATGCTCAGAACTTCCTGTAGGACAAGCAAGCCTATCTCCAGGGGGCTACACCAGACACTGGGAAATTCAGTGGACTTGAGAACTGAACTATAGAACATTGCAGCCTCTTCCTTGGCCTTTTCTCTAATGCAATCCTTTTAAAAAGAGACTGTCCCTTGCTTCCACAACTTGCTAATATTATCTATCTCTTCAAAGACTCTCCCTCTTAACACTCAGGAAGTGGAATTACCTAATAAATTCAAAATGATTAAATCAAAACTTAAAAAGGACAGTGATATCATGAAGCAGGCTTAGAGACCTTTCACACTTCATTAGAATAGATTACACTTTGCTTGCACATTTGTAGAGATGGCAGAACCATCCAAGTCTTTATCCAACCTGGCTGGCAATGAAGGCTCCGAAAATTCACCCTCCATCCAGCAGGAAAAAGAACCCAGCCACGAAACACACATTTCCTTCACTGCTTATTAAATCACCATGTGCACATCAGAAATGCCTGTGTCAATGTCAATCCCAAACAAATACTGCCAAGCAATTCCTGCTTGTTTCTTCTGTAGGGGCATGCATGAACCTCTGTTCTAATTACACATGGTTTTACTGCTCCCAAGATGTACAGGAATGGCTGCACTTTATAAAGAGCTTTGGCACAAAGACACTTTATGAATCTTTGGTATTAGCAGGATGTGATATTCATGCCAAGAGAAAGTTCAGAGCCAGTTTCAATTAAAGACTCCACAACATCAGTGTGTTTCTAAACAAGCTCTGGATTAGTGGGAAAGGTAGCGCAAGAGTATAAGGTAGCACTCTCAGCCTAGCCTCAGGAGATATGTACTTGCTGTGCTTCACCACTCTCGCCTCTGCCTGTAAAATATCTCAGCATTCTTCAGTTACGCACAAGCCTTGCATCATCATCATTATTATTATTATTACTATTATTATTATTATTACTATTATTATTATTATCATTATTATCTCAGAAACACACATTGCTTACCGGGGACAGACTAGCTTCCATTTCAGTCAAATTCCACTCATTTAAAGATAAATTGGGATTAAAGACCTGTTGAGAGAAAAATACAACGAGGGCTCAAAGATGTCATGGTTTAAGATACTCCAATGCTCATCTGCCTGCCTTGGCTGCCTGCTGCAGTCACAACTGTGCTGGCAGAGATGCCAGAAAGCACTTCTGGCCTGTGCCTTAGCTCCTACAACATACTGACTGAAGCTACAGGCTCCACGAGTATTGATCTGCAGCACAGCTAGAACAGTAAGGGCCCAGTGGTGGGCACTTGTGCTGAGCCACAAGCCTTGCTGCTGCCAGTGGTGGGACAGCACAGACAGCACAGACACCCTGTGCCACAGTCATGCTGTAAACCAGGGCAGCTCTTTGTGTTACTGCACATGCAAGCCAAAGCCCTTTCTTGCTGCTTTTGGGTCCCAGGACACTTACAGATTCATATTTCTTAAAAAGTATTCCAAAACACGGTAGGAGAGGGCAGATTAGTGCTGCATCAATGCTTCAATGGCCATTTCTTAAGAAGTCTGAGCAACCCGGGAAAAGAGCTGCTGATCTGGGGATACAGTTTAATGATTCATTCTCACCCTTGTGATGTTGAGTTGCACAGAAAGAAAAGTGTGTCAGTAACAGGAAAACATCTTTTAATGAGCAATAAGAAACAGAAACCGGTGCAGTCAGTGATAGAGCAGGCCATTATAAAAGCTTACTGTAAAGTCAAAATCAATCACAGACACTTGGGAATTGGCTTTAAGAGAACAAGATTGATTTTTTTTTAAATGATTTTTCATTCCTGTTTATCCATGCAAGTTTACCATGTGTCTGTATTTGAAGCACCTCCTCAAGGAAGCATATATTTGACATATAGATTCTTATATACAGAGTTATTTGATTATTGACAAAAATCTTTTGTATACTAACTATATGTTTGGGGGGAGATAAAAAGAGATAAATAAACAAACCTTCATATTGCTGCATATGTAGTTATAAAAAAAGGCACCATCTATTTCTAAAGAAAAAAGTGACCTAAGAACTGGAGACAGATAAATATCTCAGCAGAGAGAAAATCTGACACCAGCTACACTTCCCATAACGCGAAGAAGAGGGGAAGGTAGTAGAGCTAAACAGTCTTGGAGTATCTAAATGCAGCATATGCAGAAAATAATCTAACCCACCCAAAGCAATTACCAAACTAGTTAGACAGCTGTACTAAACCTATTTTACGTAAATGTGTTAGGTCTCAAGTTGATGTCTTCACAAAATGCACTGTGTTTTGTGCTCCGTGAAGTTCAAACATGTATTTTCAGAATAAATGCAAAAAAGCATCATTTAAAGTCTGAAGTCTTGCCAGTTCTTTTGAGCAGGTCAAAATAGGGCCGTGGCAGCATGTGACAGATAAAGTACCACACCAGGACAAGCAGCATGGTCTGTGTGTCTGCCTGACCTACAGCCCAAAGTACCACTGTGAACCCCACAATTGTTCCCTGCAGCTGGACACTCACATCCAAGAGGCTGGCTGGCTCCAGGCCATACTGCTGGCTCCTCAGCAGCAGCTGCAGCCCTTCCAAGCTCCAGTCGGAGCCCTCCAAGGGATCTGAAATATCTGTTCTGAGAAAAGACAAGGGGAAATATTGCCACGAATGAGACTTGCGTCGGTACATATAGAAAGCAGAACTGAGCAGCCTTCCAACATCAGCTTATACTTAAATCTCTTTCTGAAAACCCAGAGCTCACTGTCAGCCTGGGTTTATGCCATATAACTTGCTTTAGTCCCAGAAGCACAACCCAGCAGAGCACACAGGGAGCTGGGCTGGCGGTAAAACAAGTGGGAGTACTTTCCTGGGTGACATGTGGTTTGGGGATGGAGTGTCTGCTCACACCTCCTCAAGATTGGGATATGCAAAGCTCTCCTTAGAAGAAATCCCAGAGAGGCACTTTGGATCCAGAACAGGCTGTATTCCCATCCTACTGGGTCCAAGATGGCTGAATTAACTAATGGTTTTCAAGGCAGCCTGCAGGCTGCATTTATCTGAGACATTCACCTAAAGGAATTGCTGTGTTTAACCCCCACCCAAAAAAAAAACAATTAAAAATTCTCTTTAGAACCTTTTAAAAAAAAAAAAAAGGATTATTTTTCTTCTAATAAAACAGTTTGAAGTACCCAGTGGGTTCAGAAGGAGCAATTTGGTTCTCTGTAAGGAATCAAAGGAAAATAGAAGTCTTTCTGATAACCCTAGAGTGGTTTTTCTGCCCAGTTCTCCTTACGTTGCCGCAGTTGCCATCAAGACTGAATTCTGCAGTTGTAGACCATGCTCTCCTCCAGCTGAAGTTTGCTGTGGACTCACGACACTGGTACTACTGGGATTTCAGCCTCAGCCCATGGCAGACTCCAGCTCCAGAAAAGGCCCACCCTGACTGCCCAGTGGCTGAGCCTAATGGCACTGTGCTAAAGCCCCTTGCAAGAAGACATCATCCTCTGGGTGACTGTTACATGCAGGATACCTGCATGGCCTGGCTTCAAAATAATGAAACCTCCATCCCTTTGTACCAGACTCCTGCACTCAGTGAACACAAACTCCCTACTTTCCATCCCTGTGAGTCACCCCACCTGCTATTTTATGATTTTAAGGCATGATTTTGCACCCTTTTATAAAGCCTTGCTTTGGATGCCTAGCATTTTACTGAGCCCCTCCAGCTCAAGGAGGCAAGCATGGCAATGCAGCTAAGTTCTGTGGGGTTTCACGCTAAGACAGAGATGGGGAAACCAGATCTCTTGTGGTGTCAGCTCCCCGGTGCCTCTCCAAAGCATGCTGCCCGTGTGGTGACTGCCCTCTGAGGACAGATCTAGCACTGAAAGAAGAAAGTCACCTTGGAAAAGGGATAGGAGGAGATGCACAGGGAGAACAGACTAAGGAGAAAAGTCTATTTGACTTTACAGTACAGGAGAGGAAAAGACAGGGAAAATTATTTCCTTCTCAAGCCCAAGCCTGGACCTGATACATGCTTTGATGCCTTATCAGATATATGCCCTACTTAGTGATTGTCACTGTCCATCACTGTCTGCATACTTGCACACAAGTGACACCTTATTCACTGCACAGAAACACCACTGACAAATATTTCCTTACGACTTTACATAATGACTCAACAAAACAAGTGGCAGAGGGCACACAAGCTATTGGAGGTGTAGTGTGGTGCAGTGGCCTGTAAGTCTGTAGATACAGACACTTGGAACTTGGGCAAATCCCCCTCACTGCAAAAAGCCTCTTCCTGATGACAGCTGTTTCTCTGTTGGGTCCCCCAAGCAAACTCATCCACAGATCCCCCTTCCCCTGGGCTTCAAGCATCCTCTAAGCAGGTGCCACAGGTACAGGATGGAGCTCACCAGGCTGCATTAGATGACAAATTCAGCCTCCCTTTTCCTGCTGTGAGAGGTAAAAGAGGGCCATGAACACACAGGGCCGCAGCAATCCCTTGAGCCCCTCACCTGTCCAGCAGTGCCCTTCTGCTTCTTCTCTCAGATGGCTGCGAGGTCCCTGGAGGGGCTGTGCCACAGCTTCCTTTGCCTTCCAAAACAGACTGAACCATGGCCACCGGGAGCACGGGGGGCTCGGAGCAAGCCCGGCAGCCCGGCAGCGGGACATCAGGCTCCGTGGTGGCTTTCACTCCAGGGCTGACTGGCTCTTCCTTGATCAGCATGAGGCACTTCTCTCTGTATCAGAGACAAGACTTAGCATCACACACACATCTGCTCCACAAAGGCCTTGCTGGGAAGAGGAGTAGCACAAGGGCTTGCTTTCAATTCTCAAACTGCCCCACAGTGTCTTTCCACTTCCCTAGACAGGCAAAAGAAACCAGCAACCTTTCAGCAAGATCTAGAAACATGCTCATCTGGAATACCTTCAGTTACTCCATCAGTCGGAGTTATACTGAACTTGCCCCTTTCACTGTTTGCAAATATGGAAAATACACTTCCATGTATTTTAAATCCATGTAATGTAAATCATTCCTCAGATGAGCATTAAACTTGAGACAAGCTAATGGGTCACAAGGCTAAGGAGGTTCTCCTGAAAAAGTCTCCACCCTAGAGATAGGAATGGGATGGGTAAGACCTTCTCCATGCCAGAGTTAGGATTCAACCAGCAAGCACTCTAGATCCCAATAACACAGGTCAGGACCTTGAGCTCTGAAGGATTTGGAACAGAAGCTGTCAAGATCTTACAGTCCCAGTCAGATGTTTTACTGGTTTGAAAGCAGAGGTTTGAGTTTTTCCAGTGGAAAAGGCACTCCCTGTTATTGCTAGGCAGACATTGAAGTTTTGAGTAGTAGCATTTTGTGTGTAAAAATCTACTCCGTACTGATAGTAGGTGTTTTTACAGCTCCATGGGATGCTGCACAACTGGAGCAAAAGGGACAAAGTCATGTTGATCAACAGGCACAGGGCATGGAAAGCCATACTGGAAAAAAACTGTCTTACACCACTTACAGACTAGCTTTGCTGTATGACAACACACAGGCGTGTCACACCTAGGGGACAGGATGTGACACTACAAAGCCTTCCTCAGCATTCGTTTCAGATCATCTTCTCACCTCATCAATCCTAAACTCCCACCAGAAGCTCATGTTGGTTTAGGAAGCAGCACATTGCTAAGCTCATGAGGGCCATGGCTGGCTCAGATCCTCAGGCACAGCACAGATCAGAGGCCACCAGATAGCAATCAGTAATTAGCAGAAATAAGCAACTGGAAGGTTATAATTCAACTTCTGCTTTAGAAATGGCTCCTGGTTTTTGGTGGTGGTGATAGTTTTGCTGGTGGTGGTAGTGGTTTTGTTGTTGCTGTTGCTTCTTATCTGGAGCTCTTTACATGCTTCTAGCTAATTTTATTGCTATAGTTTCAATTACGAAGCAGATTTACAGGCAATTTCTAAAGTATAACTACCTTGCCTCCATGCCTGAGAAACTGTTTCCATGATTCATCTGTCTACTTACTTTCCACTGACACTCTTAGCTGTATTCTGCTACTAGCCCTAAATACTCTGCATGTCTGTGGCAGGAAGAGATAAGCATTAAAATACCTCTGCCTTCAGTTCTTAAGCTACCGGGGCCTTTTCACAGAAAAGCTGTTGAACATCGGAAGTTGTTGTGATGCAGTCTTTCTGTTTGCATTAGCAGAAAGATGAACAAGTCTGATTCTGTTTCTTCTTTGCCAAAGTCAAAAAGGAAACTTCCTTTTCTCTCTCAACAAGCCCAACAAGTGTTAGCGCCTCATTATTTGATAAACTCTGAGAGAGCCCCTGTCCTGAGAACAAAATACAAAAAAACATGGAGTACTTCTCCAAAAGGTTAGTGGAGGCTCTCAGCATGAAAGTTATGACTTTGTTTCCAAATTCATACTGTTATTATCCCTCCCTAATTCCTGACAACCTGACCTACACTGGGTAAATATTCCAGCCCACCATTTCTATGGAGATTTGTGGATCAGACATAGACTTTGGTAGCGTTACGGCCAGAAAAAACTGTTAAAGTTGTGCATTTCCACACCTGACTCCCCCTGGTTTTTTATCACAAACATGTTTACCTCTCACTTTCAGGAGGAGACTGCATATTTATTATGTTGGATGGTGACACTTCAGTTACATCAGATATGATGGGTCCTCCAGTAACTGTGGGGCTGTTTAAGCAAGAGGCAGGTTCTGTTGATGGCTAAAAAAGAAAGCAAAAATCGCATTTATTCTTCTGAGGCCCAGAACAAGTCCAAGGCCCTATCTGAGATAGTTAGGGTTTGCTCACCATGCCCCTGAGTCCTCTTTGTACAGAAATCAAGAAAGGTTTTACCTACTATGCAACAATATATTTTCCTCCGGTCTTTCCTCCAGCCACACAGAGGTACAGGTGTAATATAAGCACTGTGACCAAAGTGTTAGCTACTGAGAGAGTTTGCCGTGGCTGGTATTTTGCCTAGGCTGCTTGGCCTCCTCTGGAGGGAAAGATCCAACAGAGCACAGCTCCCCTCTTGGGAGCTGTCGTCCACCATCAGCTGCAACAACCTGGCGCTGGTCATTAAGATCACAGTGCTCCCTGCTAGAACATACTTCTTCCTCTCTGCCCTTAAGGTGATCAAGGCTGGGGTAACACCATGGAGTGTTTGGTGTGCAGGGGCTGCCTTTCCCTCCCACGTCAACACAGCAGCACAAGGGCATGCAAGGACGTGCCCCTCCTGAAACAGGGGAGCTGAAGAAATAATGAATGTCACCCAGCTTGGCGAGCCTCTTCTCTGCCAAGCTCTTGCCAAACTACTTGCTGTGTAACCTGTATTATTGCTTCAAACATTTTCCCACCCCAGCCAACGAAATCCCACAAAGCTCAGAGGCTGGTATAAACCTACCGACTGTATGAAATAGGGGTCATGAAGGGGGTCTGTAGACAAATGCCGGCTGAACTTGGACATTTGTGGAGCTGCGATCCCGTTGTCAAGCATCAGAGGACTGTGAAGAGAAACAGGTTTGTTTTCCCAGCACATAACTGACTGGTTCCTGGCTGTTTATACAAGAAACGTCTCTCAGGCAAGGATTATTCTGCCCTGGTACTCTGCTTTTCCTCAGCTGCAAGGTGCTTTCTTGTCCAGTGCTATGGACAAGGAAGGGAAACAGTTTTTGAGGTCACAATTAAAAAAGAGCATTAGCCATACAGAGAAGAAATGATCCAGGTTTTCTAGATCTCATTTGAAAGATACAAGTAAAATAACCAATTCATATTTTGAACTGAAGAAATTCAGCTCATGCTTTCTTCTAATTGTTGGTGTTTTCAAGTTCTAGGCTGAATCCTCAGTTGTTTAAGGTAGCTACACTGGCATTATTAGCACAGTACTGGGAACCTGGCCTTGTTACCAGTTCCCTCGAGCTCAGGGCCTCTTTGACAAAGCTAGATCTTCGTACATAGCACTGCATAAAAGCGACCCATGCCACCCATTAAGCAAGTAACAAAGCAGAGGGAGACATGAAGCAGAGCAGAGCCTAAACTCATTGCATACAGGCTTTTAATAAATGATTAACAGGTTTTTGCAGATGTGATCACTGACAGTAAGAAGCGATCTGTGTGCTGGGTCCTGTACAGTAGTGCTTTATGTTTAGTAAATAATTGAAACCAAGAGAAAATGAGGAGCCTCAAACTGGCACTACCTTTCCATCATGAAACTTCCTGGGTGGCAGCCTTTGGGCTTGTGATACAGTCCCCGAGGAGCTGGAAACTGGTATATTTTCCTACACACCCACTATCGTTACTGCTGTGACGATCCTATAAAACTGCATAGCAAATCGCTTTTCTCCTCCAGCTGTCCTGCAGCCAGGAAAAGCATCTTCAGTGCTCCTTTAGAAGACAGGGGTTTGGTGGGGTGCAGTAGGAAAAGCCAACAGTTTCTTCCCCCAGTAATGTCTAACAGGCTTGACAGAAGATCATTCCTAGCTCCTTTCATTCTACAGACACTGGAGCTGGATATGCTGGGAGAACATATGGGTTTCCTCAGCCCAACTAGATCCCACAGTGAAGGGCATTATACAGCAGGTCACAATGACCACAGCGCTTGAGATCTCAGTGTGGTATAACAGCTTGTTTAACAGTCTGTTCCTATTTTATGACATTAAGTAAAGATACAAAATAGAAATAAGTATTTGAATCACCCTGACATGGGCCTTGCTGTAGCATAATCTGCCCTTCAGCACCCAGTGAGACATCATAGTCAGCCCTGAGAAAATAATGAATTTCTAAGCATCCAGCTCTCTGCTCCAAGGGCCACAAATGACCCTCCCCATCCAACACTTATTATCAAAGTAACTTTGGCAACTAACCCATTTAAAGCCTCCCAGGTCAGACGCTCCTGTGACACCTACAGACATACCAATCCTGTTCATGAAGAACTTATTTAGCTTATTTATCTCAGCTAAAATCTTTTTCCACCTTCCTCTCTGTAAGGCCTGCAGATTACCTGCCACCAAACCTGTGTTGAAGACACACTCCATGCAGCGACTGTGGATCAATCTAAAGGTGTCTATGGGCTGGCTGCGTTCTGCTCCTACTTTGTACAGGCCCTGCTCCTACTGATGGCAAGTGGCAAAACTGTAGAACCAGCAGTTGGGTCCTGTCCTTTACCCTCCCAATAATCAGTGCTCCCACCTCCCACCATGCACTGTGTTCCCCCAATAAAGGTCACAAGCTGACACGGTGCTTCTCTAAAGGCCACTGAATGGGGCATGTCAGCAGGTCTGACTCGGCAGTTCAGCCCATTCATTTCCCATCACCATGGTGCCCTGGTCCGGTGACCGCTCGCCTGGGCAAGCTGAGCTTGTGCTTTTAGTGAGGGGCAGCATTATGCACCCGTGAGCGTGTGAGCACCACACAAGGGTACTTACAGCTTCCTCTTTATCCCAGCGCTGCTAGGGCTTGATTGGAGCTGGCCAAACAGAAACTGAATCAGCTGTCAGGAGAGATCAAAATTCGCTGCTCATCAGCAGAGTGATTCAGCACTCCCTGCTCTCGCAGCCACCCTTATCTCATGTATTCCTCCCTCCCGACTCCACCCCAGAGCTAGGAGCACCCATGGAATGTGGGAGCCAAATGGCATGAGACACTGGAGCCCAAGACACCTCCAAGCATTCCAAACACTCAAACAACCTGCCTGGCTTTCAAGGAACTCAGCCAGGTGCCTGCTTTGGGCAAAGGCTGCTAGATGCATGTGCTGAGTGCCTTCTGTCTTTGCATCTGTGTAAGCAGAACTCCAGTTACCCTGATTAGACCTGGGAATCTCCTGTGAAGTACATATGCAAACATTCCTAGGCCTGCAGTTAGACTTTTCCTCCATAAAAGTCTTTAGAGACCTTTACAAGAGGCTCTATAAAGTCTGACAAAGACTTTGCAAGTGAAAGAGGCAACCCCTTGGGGAAGACCCTGGATGGAGTTCTCATCTCTTTTGGATGAGTTCTTCAGCTCTGTGAAATTCAGTGTTGACAGAAGAGGATTCTAAAAAGGATGCAGAATGGCTTTGGAGAGGAATCACTTGGCAACGTATTCCCAGGTCAGCTTGAGCCTAATGCTCTGCTTTGCCCTCCAGACAAAGAGAGCATTATTATATCACAGCTGTCTCTTACTCATTGCTCAATATAACAAAAAAGAGTTGCGTAAATGTTTCCACCATGAGTGGTGTGGCTGGCCCAGCCTCAGAGCTGGACGAAGGCTTCATAGCCTCGTGCATTTTTATCTGGTCCTATGACTTTGTGATGCCACGTGAGGATCAGAATGTGGCTCTTGGGGGCATTGGGCAATGTGACATGCTCAGTCACGTCAGCACCATGTGGGAATCACTGGAGAGGCCTTTTCTAGCACTGGGCATGCTAGGTGTTACGGGAAATGGTTCTGCAGCTCTCCTTGGGTCTACAAGGTTGTACAATTATTCCTCAACTAGCAATTCCACAACTGCCCAAAGAAGTGGGGAATGCTTGATCCCCGGCAGTGTTCAAGGCCAGGTTGGACAGGGCTTGGTGCAAGCTGGTCTAATGGAAGATGTCCCTGCTCGTGGCAGGGGTTGGAACTGGATGAGCTTTAAGGCCCCTTACAACACAAACCATTCTAGGATTCTATTATTCTATACCCAGTAACACCAGCAATGTAACAGTTGCCGGAGGTCCCCACTGCAGGAACAGCTAATCAATTCTGCTGCCTGCAGCTTCCGTGCTGGCAGGAGAGGGAGGCTCCTCTCCTGTACGAAGGAAAGAGAAAAGATTTGGGAAGTCTAAAGGTATTTGTACAACCACAACTCGGCCAATACAGGGCAATTAGTGACAGTTGTGCTCTCTTGCTCAGGTCTTCAACAGAAAAGTAGTTTCTAACTTCACCATCAGCAAGGACTCATGGGGAAATTAAAATCTTTTGCTCAAGGGCATAATCTGTGCTTTCCATAGGATACATAAGAGCATCACACAGTTTGAGAGAGAGTAAAACTAAATACACTGCAATATCAGTGTGGAGAAGATTTTGGGACAAGAAAAACAAAAATCAGAGGAGGACATACACCACGTCACACAAGTGAGTTTGGAGTTAATATGACCATTACCTTGTTGATCACTTTCTGTTGCTGTGAGTGGTTCTGCCGGAGAGAAACAACTTCGCGCCAAAGAACTTCATTTTGCCTGAAAGAGAAAATCAGACATTTTCCACAAGCACAGAAGCATCGCAACAGCCCATGGTGCTGCCATGATGCGCAGCAGACCGAGTTGTGCAAAGTCTGTCCCGCTCTGGCGCTCTTGCAGCGCTTGGCTCTTTTCAGGTGTCCCAAACAGTGTCACACAGTTGCTTTCCTTGTTTTACCTTGATCTCAAAAGAACAAATAATGGAGGAAAAACAAATAAAAGAGAAGCCAACACGTATAGGTGAGGGTACAAGAGGGCACACATGTAGGTATTATGGGGCATTTGGGCCAAACTCAGAATATCGGCAAGGCCTCACTTGCGACTTGGTATGATTTTGAACACCAAGACTGTTCTTCCTGTTGGAGCCAAGAAAGCCCAACCTCTCCACAACTGCCCCACTGCCCCCAAGGGCCAAGAGATCCTATGGATAGAGAGTCTATGTATTCTATCCGCTGAAACCTCAAACACATGGTGGTTTGAGGTATGTTTGTGAGTGACTGGAGCAGCTAGAGAGATGTTTCTGCATCTTAGAGCCTTGAACTGGGAGCACTGTAATGAGTTTATTAGTGGGAGTCACTGCTTTTATCCAGCACAGGCCTGTGTCCAGCTTGCAACTGCACAGAGCATATTTCATTTCTGTCTGCAGGTGCAGCACACAAGGGAGTTTACAGACTTCCTTGAACAGTCAGCCCACAAAGTGGGATGAGAAGATGCAGAGTTTATTTACTGTGCTGCCTGCAAGTCAGGATGCCAGCCAAGTTCATGAGCAGAAGATTTTGTCAGTCAATTTATCTTGAGTAATTGGATGTACGAAAACTGTCAGGCCAGCAAAACCTATCACACAGGTGAAATTTGTAAATCCTTTGTGATTTTTTAGCTTTTCTAGTGTGGATTGATGCTAGAACTGGGAAGATAAGGTCCAGGGCTCGAAATAGCACAGTAGCTGCCCTAGTACCACAGGCAGAATCTCTGCAGTGAACTTTCTGAAGTGGTACTGACAGGATTTTCAGCAAAGCAGGTTCCTCAGTCTGACAGCTCGTACTGGAGTTATGTGCTAATGGCTCTTTACCATGGTTTCAGCCTGGGACTTCTGGTCTGTCTTACTTTGTAAAATTTGTATTATTTTCTTCAGTTGAATGCAATTTTGCCTTTTGCTAGATGGAGGAAGGTAGCAAGCAAATCCAAAGGAAGAATAAACTAAAATCAAGGCCAAATCATCAATGCTGGAATTCCTTAAAAATTAAGTAAGGTACAAACCTAGAAACTCTTTCATTGCCACTGCACCTGGATTGCATACTGTGTTTTCATGCATATGATAAGTGTGGGAATCATTAAAAACCGAGGTAAGATAAAAGTATTTAACTACAGCACGTAGGGTGCTGGGCTGGAATGAAGCTTCCCAGTGTGAGGTGTTCTGTCAAAACCTGGGATGCCAGGGTCATCTGGTGATGTATGTATACCAGCTTTCAGTGTAAAAAAAGGTTTTGGGGTCTTCTTGATTATTGAAGTGCTTTTTAAACAGAGTTCTCTGGAAGGATTAGAATTCTGGAGGCAAGTAAAAACCTCTCAGAGTACCTGATTTATAAAACCACATCCATTGACTAAATGGATGTGGTTTAACTATGGATGTGGTTTAACCATTTAACCATGACAAGTGCAAGGTCCTACACCTGGGTCGGAGCAATCCCAGGCACAGCTACAGGTTGGGCAGAGAAGAGATTCGGAACAGCCCTGCAGAGAAGGACTTGGGGGTGTTGGTCGACGACAAAATGAACATGAGCCGGCAGTGTGCGCTTGCAGCCCAGAAGTCCAACCGTATCCTGGGCTGCATCAAAAGGAGTGTGACCAGCAGGTCGAGGGAGGTGATCCTGGCCCTCTGCTCTGCTCTTGTGAGACCTCACTTGGAGTATTGTGTGCAGTTCTGGTGTCCTCAACATAAAAAGGACATGGAATTGTTGGAACAAGTCCAGAGGAGGGCCCAAGGATGATCAGGGGACTGGAGCACCTCCCGTATGAAGATAGGCTGAGAAAGTTGGGGCTGTTCAGCCTGCAGAAGAGAAGGCTGTGTGGAGACCTCATAGCAGCCTTCCAATATCTGAAGGGGGCCTATAGGGATGCTGGGGAGGGACTCTTCATTAGGGACTGTAGTGAGAGGACAAGGGGTAACAGGTTCAAACTTAAACAGGGGAAGTTTAGAATGGATATAAGGAAGAAATTCTTTACTGTAAGGGTGGTGAGGCACTGGAATGGGTTGCCCAGGGAAGCTGTGAATGCTTCATCGCTGGCGGTGTTCAAGGTGGGGTTGGACATAGCCTTGGGTGGCATGGTTTAGTGGGAGGTGTCCTCCCCTTGGCAGCGGGGTTGGAACCACGTGATCTTAAGCTCCTTTCCAACCCTAACTATTCTATGATTCTATGATTCTAAATTCCTAGGGACCATGTCTGACTCAGAAAATCCCAGAGGCTCAGATAGCTGGAGGTTATGCAAACAGCATTGCATTTGCTTGTTCTGCTCTTATACAACAATTTCGGTCATGTCAGAAGACAGTCTTCAGAGACATGGGTCCACAGTATAAACACTACAGGAGTTCTTCAGTTCTTACATATTTTAGGCCAGTCATATATCTTGAAGGTGGTGGATGACAGATTTCTATCTGGAGGAAATGCAGTTATCTGAGTTAAGACCCCAGGATATACACGTATTTCCTATATGTCTGTCTCTGTGCTTTCCTCATCTGTAAAGGGAAAACACAGCTGAAGAGAATATGTCTGCATTTCACAGCAGACAGAAAGGCTCAGCATTTATTCATATGTTGTAGATCACAGGATCTGCACAGAAATCCCACAAGGCTCCTTCTTTCAAACTTCCCCCAAGACCAACAACTCTAGAGAAACAAATGCAGACTAAGTAGAATTCAACTTACTGCTTCATGTCCTGCACTTGACATTCCATGTTCTCCTGCTGACTTCTCAGTATCTGTACCTCGTATAGCAACCTGCTGAGGTCCTCCTGGCGCATCTTGGTCTCCTCACTTTTCACTACTGATACCTGAGAAGAGAATATCAAATGTGGATTTTACCAATACAAGAAGGACCATGGGCAGAGTCCTTGCTGTGGCTTGGGGGCAGGACTTCCACTAGCTGGGCTCTGATGTGCTGAAATGGTGGGAAAGGCAACATGCACAAGAGTCTGAACTATCCCTAAGGTATTATTGCAAGGGCCAAAGGGATAAAATGGAGCAAAGTGTGGGACAAATCCTTTCATGCAGAGGCTGTGTTGGCAGCAGAACATTTCCCAGCAGAGGGGGAACTTATTTCAAATCAGCTTGGAGGAAAGAAAAACAAAGTATTTTAAGGAGCAGGGAGGAATTGAACTGTCTTGTTTGAGTAAATCTTTCTACTTTAACTTCAGAAAGACCCAATTCCGCTTTGTGTTTTACAGGATGAGGCTGTCAAATTGATGTACTACATTTGGATTTCAGAAGGCTTTTGCTGAAGCCCCTTTCCTGGAGTTGCTATGCTAATTCAGAGATGACAACCTTTTCTGGGCATCAGTAACAGGCTAAAAAAATGGAAACAGAGGACAGAAGAAGGTTATCTCTTCTACAATAACAGGAGATGACTGTTGGGAGACCCTGCAGGAGTTATGCTGTACTTGTAACAATTCAAAAGCAAAAGTGGAATCAAGCCTGACTGTGCAGCACTACACAAAGGTCTCGTAATACTGACAACAGAGCAAATAACCACAGTCAAAACTCTAATAGAAGTCTAGGCCTGCACACCAAGGATCCCTGCCCCAACCGTCCATGGAGATGGGCAGAGACCAGGCCACGCAGTGATTGTGGAGTTATGCTGAGCAGTCCATAGCACAGGGTCCTGTGGTCTGAAAGCAATAAAGCATTTGGGGAGTCAAAGAGAGGAATTTAGCCACGGTATAAACCCTCACAATGACCACAGAGTGCTGTTCTGGTCAATCTACCCCCAAAAAGGCGATTTGGGAGGGTTAGAAAGGCCCAAGGCTCCTACTGGGGCATTTCCTACTCAAGATGCCTAAGGGATGGAAAACAAGTATTCATTACTTCTCTCCTAGCAGAAGGCCTGAGGGAAAAAATATAAAGAGGCAACAGGCTTAAAGCAAACCAAGAGAGCTACATCTCCACACAGAGGCTACGTTGTGGGGCATATTGTTGAGCGATGTTTTGAAGAAGCACCAAGTAGCCTCTCCACATAGGTGGTGTGGAACCTTCTGGATCAGGGATCTGTCATGCCTCACCCTTTCTTCCCACCCAAGGGGCTCACCAGGGGTCCCCCCAGACCGTGTCCCCTCACCTTCCTCTTGATGTGCTCCAGGAGGTGCTCGTGGCCCTGCAGGAAGCAAAGGTGCTGGAACTCAGTGTCATCCCGCTCAGGCTTGACAAGACCCCCCTGCTCGATGTTCACCACCTTCCTGAAGCCATCTACAAGGAGAGGGTGCAGGTGAAGGGCTGACAGACCAGGCCTTCCTTCTCACCTCCCACCCCATCACTTCTAAGGATGTTTCTGCTCTTTCCCCCCACTTTTTCAAGCTATGCCCCCTCCCTGCATCTGGGCATGCTTTTGGGCCACATCTACAAGAAATCCAGCATGAAGGAGAGCATTGAGCACCCCACTAGCCACCCCAGCTGCTGGCCCACACCATGGGGGACTTGCCAGCAATCCCTTGGGCATGTTGGACTGACAGGAGCTAAAATGCCTACTCTTATGAAATCTCTGGTTTGAGGTTGCCCAGAGAAGCTGTGGGTGCCCCATCCTTGGCAATGTTCAAGGCCAGGATGGACAGGCTTGGAGCAACCTGGTCTAGGGGAAGGTGTCCCTGCCCATGGCAGGGGGTTGGGACTGGATGAGCTTTGAGGTCCCTTCCAACCCAAACCAGTCTGGGATTTGCAAGCCAAAGGGATTCAGGGGAAGAATTTTCAAAGGCATAGACCAGCAGCAGGTGACCCAAAAAAGGGTCCCATGCACATTTAGAAATCTACTTTGAGTACTGAAGCCCTAGAAACATTTTTAAACCATATCTAATGGCTGGCCTAAAGAGTACAGTAGTGCTACTGTAGAGTTAAATATCAAAGTTAAAACTTCACTGGAGAATTTTGTGAATTGGTCAGTGAAAAACTCTCAAAAGATATCAGAAAAGAACCATACTTAACACAGTCATCATCAAGATGTGTCTCAAAACTATACCTAAACCTGCTTTAAGGAGTGAAAACAATCAGCAAGGCAAGGTTTACAGGGAGAAGTACTGTGTTATTAGTTCAGTGATACAGCGGGTGAAATGGGTAAGCTCTAGGCATGCTACCCCCAGAAGCAGCAGTTTCTGAAGGAGGTGACAGAGTATCAGGCTGCTGGAAAAAGCCTCATATAGAATAAAATGAAAAAGAAATAAAAATAGGTTATCAAATTGAAGCAATTTGATAAGCAGAAAACCTGGTACTTAAAATCTGTACATCCCACAATGTAATCTAACAGAAATTTCATGCTGGAATCAAAGGTCAGTGCAAGGAAGTCTGGGATCCCCTGGGGTCTCAGAGGCAAGTCCTCTTCAGGAAAATCAATAATGCCCAACAATGCATAAATGGGAGATCTCAACTTTTCTAACCACACTTCTCTTTCATGATCCCTTTCCACCTGCTCTGTCTCCCCCATGTCTGTAGGACCCCCATGGCCAGGCTCTGGAGGTTGAACTCACACATATTCAGCTGCCGGACGAAACTGGCCATGTTGTTGTGTTTGAAATACTTGGGCAGCACCTCTTTGGCAAAGCGTCCTTGGTCGAACACATGGAAGCTGGTGCCATTCTGCAAAGGAGACAAGCAAAAGTCACAGTCAGAGGAGCATCCCTGACCATGACAGCGGCCCAGGAGGTGGTGGTTCCTTGAGTCCTACAGGAGGGCAAGTCATGCTCTCAGAATTGTCACCTTGAAGTTAAGACCAGCGACAACGTCCTTCAGTGAAACATGTGCTCCTTTCAGTTCTGGTACAGTCAGTCCTCTACGACTGCAGTTTTGATCTTTTCCCACTAAGCTTTGCCACTGCTTAGTTGAGAACCTCAGATGTGAGAAAAGCTGCAGACATTTGCATCCAGATCCTGTTAGCCTGTGATCAGCCCCCTCAATGTGGACCTCACAGAAAGATTCTGATGTCTGAAGAGCTCCTGGAAGTAGAAACTGCCATTATAACCCCTCGATCTGCTTGCATAGGTCTAACCCAACCTATCTGCTCCAGAGCACAGCTGTCCTGGAGGGATCGCAGCCTGGAAACATGGCACAAGAAAGACAGCAAGGCAAGAAAACACATCATCTCTGGAGACACCACACTGATCCTGAAGCTCTACACACCATCTCCTGATCATCTTTGAAAGCATACAGACATAAGGACAACCTGCAGTATGTTAACAGTCATGCTCTACAGTCCAAGCTGGCAACATGCATATTAACCAGACAAAATACCCGCTCCTGGGGTTGTACTGCCAAGATCTGTGACTGCAAAGCAAAGCAAACTGCCTGGGATTGTTGGCAGAGACAGGCACACCGCAAGCCATGCGCTTTCCCTGCCTGGCTTTCTACCTGCTGAGAGTTCAGCTCGTACAGAGAGGGCCTGTGAGACACAACATGCTGAAGCTGCCTTGAAACATTCTGCAAACAGCAATTCGTGCAAGCTTTATAAGGGACAGAAGAACTGTCAATTAATTTTCAACATTTTCTAAATGCCCAATGTCAGCAGCCTCAATGTCTCCAGGATATGGGGACGGGAGAAACCAGCTTAAACCCCATCTCTGCTCAGGATGGGGGAGCAACATGTGGAATTTGGAGGAATGAAGAATCATGATTTCAGGCTTTGCAGCACACGGTGCATTTTTGTAAACTTGCAGAGAATGTTACTGAGGGGCAAACACTGGGTTTGATTGTGGAGAAGAAGCTGCAAAGAATTGCCAGGGGAACCACCCAGCTGTGCAATCGAAGCTCTCAGCTTTATAGAGACAGGCAAGATGCAGAGACCTATACCAGTGCAAAGCCACCAGCAGATGTTAGGGACTGACCAACCCAGCTGCAGCTGAGTTTCAAGGGACAGCAAGCCAAAGGCACCAGGGTCTGCACTACTTTGGCAAGGCTGGGGTCTGAGACCAGCAAGGCCACTGTCATCCTCCTGCTGTGTTCAGCATTATTACCAGCAGTCAAGTGGTGTCTCAGCTGGGGGGGTTATTTCACAGCAGACTGGTACTTGCCAGAGGACCATGAGTGCTCAGTGCAGGACCCACCATGCATCCACGGCAAACCCTGCTGCCTTACTTGTTGCCTCTACATCTTCGTCACCAAATGGTGTGAATTTCTTCAATTCCCTCTGTGCTCTGGCTCATTTGTCAGCTCCAACAACCCTGCATGCCCACAGACATGCGACTTTGGGTCAGCTGTACTTATTGCTCCTTGTCCACTGCTACAAACACGGTACAGGACTGTTTGCCTCGACAGCACCCTTTGACCGTCACCAGAGTTTTTCCTATCATTCCTTACCCCATGCAGCAGAAGCAAAGGCTGATCCAGAACTTAAGAGATTCACTAATAACCTCTATGCTGGAACCATCCTCACAGACCAAGCTTGCAGATGTAACAGCAGGGACCAGGGCTTCCCAGCACTGCAAAGGCTGCCTTGGGGACAGAGCTGGTTTATCCTGCTTCTCTTGCGCTTCTGTCCATGCACTCTCTGCTATACAGCTGTGCATCCCAGGCTGCACATGCTGATGTGAAATGAGAAGCACAAGGGTTTTGTGACCTGAACATCTCCTTATGGCCTCTCTTGAGAGGTCATTCATAGAATCATGGAATCATAGAACAGTTAGGGTTGGAAAGGCTGCCGTGTAGTCAGAAGCCGGCGCACCTGAAAGGGATCCTGCAGACACTAGAAACTTCAGAGTTACTGTGTGTTCACCAATGAACCCTGCATGTACCAGCTTGTTCCCATACAGCAGCTTGACTTACATTGCAGAGGCACCAGCTGGGAGAAACTCTGAAAGTCTTCTCTGCCCAAAGCAAAACTGACTGTCAGTCTTGGCAGATGCTTATCTTCACTGTTTTTGACAGACACACACTGACAGACACCCCGTGCCCTGCCCAGGCAAGCTACATCAGGAATTTGCCAGTTCTTCCTAACCGCATCTTCCATTTAAAAAAACCCTACTCATTTAATTACTTTTTTTCCAATCTACCATGGGCACAGACAGCGGACTTTCGCTTTCTATCTTATAACTGCCTTCAGTGTATACATAAACCATTATCACATTTCCTCTCCATCTCTTCTCCTTCATAGGTCCTATTTTCTGAGAGTTCTGATTGTGTACAGAAATCTCAGGCATGCACACAATTTCTCAGCTCCAGTAACACTGATGGATATAAGAGGAAAAACATAGGGAACATGGGAGCATGCAACCTGGGAAACTTAGACATCTGAAAGCCTTACCAAAACCTCCCAAGAATGTAGCTTTTGTTAGAATTTGTGGTTGTAGAATTTGTTATGTTGTTAGAATTTTGTTGTAGCCTATGTTATGTTGTATGAAAGCAAAGCATGGTGGTGGTGGTGAGTCAGAAATAATGTTGTAACAGACAGGGGACTATTCATGCATGTTAGAACATCCTTCTAAGTTTGAAAGTCCTCATTTAAAACACACAATACCAGAACTTGGTGGTTCTCAAAGGTATGGCCATGTAATACCAACATCAGAAAGCAACCGTTACCTTGGATAATAATGCAGCTCAAATACTATCTCATGTCTTCAATGAAAACTCTACTGGACACAAATACATGACAGAAAGGCTCAGAGAGGCTACTTTAGACTTCCCTGCCCCGCACCCTTCAATCTACTTTTGTTATAGATTCTCAATTTTGGAGAACATGTTAATGCCCATGACTTATAACTCCCTGCTGAAGACAAATCACATTATTTGCAATAAGTCTAACGTCAAAAGCACAACGTCGTATCAAAATGCTGTATGAGGGGCATAAATAAGTAATTCCAATTATCTGACTGCATTTACTATATTAATGCCTTAGTGACAAATAAGAAGCCAAAGCAAAGCAATCTATCCTTATGAAGCTGTTCAGACACACATCGCCATGGTCATCACACATTGAAAAATCAAGTAAAGCCCTTCCAAAACGCGAGTGATTTAGGGTGCCAGTCTGAGATCTGTTTAAACTATAAGTTTTAGCCCAACGTCTGAATGCTGTTTATCTGCTGCCTGCTCCCAAGGCATTTGTGAATGGCGCATGTTTCTTAGCTGTAATAAAAACAGCAGTGGAAATTTTTAAGGACTTTACACCTTTTCTAGAAGATCTTAGGAAACTGCAGATTCAATTGAAATGAAAACCTCTCTCAAATAGTCTGGCTTTTTACAAGATTCAGTATCAGGCACCCTTTAAGATGCTTCAAGTGAAATGTGTATATATTGTTACTAAAATGCTCCCAAACCAGTTGTCCCTTTCGAACAGAAAAGCCATAATATTGCAGATAAATAATATCAAGTATATCTAAAAGGATTCCTGATGAAATGTCAGTCCTTTCACCCTCCCAGTTAGCCATCAGCACTGTAAAGCAAAGGGAAGTTGCTGCGCAGTGCTGTGCTCAGGCCTCGAACCTGTGTGTTTCTGGTGTTGCAGGCACTTGATGACACCCCATACTTGCTGTACTTACAGTACTCCAGCAGATGAGATGGTTTGTTTCAGGATCTTCCACCAGCGTCCAGAGTTTGGTTAGGAAGGCTGGCACATTGCTGGAGTATCCATCCATCGCCAGAGAGCTGGGTGAATCCTGCATAGTGCTCCAGTGTTCCAGCTACTCCAGCCCCATTGCTCTCGGGTTCAGAGAACCAACCACCCAATTTTATCCTGGGCCAGTGGAAAGTAGGCTCCCAGGGAGTCACATCAGCAGTGCTGCTCACACTCTTCAAAACTCAGCACAATGCGATGGCATCACCAGCCCTGGAGAACAATACACAGAATGAAAGTGCACTGCAGCCGATCTCTCAGCACTGTGAATAAACACGCAGCGTCATGCACAGGGAACACGTGCTGAGCACCTTCTGCTGGGAGCCTGGCAACTCATCGGGGTGAATCCACTGCCGAGAGCCTCTGGGACACGCAGGCACAGCAATGCCTGGTTGGTGAAGACACAGAAATGTTATTTTGGAATTTCCTCGCCCTAAACTTTGGCTGGCACAGATGAACAAGGGCTGGCCAGACCTCAGGACTGCACATCTCCAGCAAGGTTTTGAAAAGTCAGAATTGTAAGCTGGTTGGGCTACAGATCCCATGTTATTTGTCAAGAGAAATTATTTGGCTCTTGGGTGAGAAGAAAAGGTGACAAAAACAGCTACACATAGAATCTAGATGACAACAATATTTTTATTTTTATTATTTCTTATTATTGTCACTGTTGTTATAAATGCTTTAGATAGCTCTAAATAGGTGCTCCAAGTGCAGCTTTATCCCAGGGTCATTTCAATTCAGAAACTGCTTTTCAAATAGCATTCACCAAAATTTTTGTTACAATAGACTAACACACATATCTCCTAATTCAGAGGCAAGACAACTTCCATGCGAATGCAGATATCAGATGCAAAAACTGTTAGTTCTCTTGATTCTCCTGAGAAACGCTAATAATGTAATAAAAGCAAAGGTCTTCACATTCAAATTTACAACCTGGAAATCTGCATTTCTGAGCAACAGAAAGACAAGACGGACAAGGGAATTTGCAGACTACATGTCTTTCATCACTACCTGGTGAATTATTTTCCTTCAGTGCTTTTTCTTCTGCTTGAATTTTCTAACATAATCCAGCTCCTGTTCTATCCCTCCAAACTGGAAGTTACCTGATAATGAGTGAGCTCGCCATCACTGAAATGCCAAAAGAGGAATTATCAAGGTTAGAATGGATTTCCCATCAGATAACCACAGTTCATTGCTATAGCTCACTGAATCTGCATGGCTAAGTACCCCACTGGGCAGGAAATGGCTGCATTGATGCTGCCACTTCCTCAACTGTCTATTTAAGTGGTTGCTGGGTGCCTGACACAAAGTGCTTGTCTTCGAGGTTCTTCCAAAATGCAGTATCAAAATGAAGTTTTACTGCCGTCCTCAGTAAAAACCTGCAAGGGTAGATTTGGCTTTCCTGCTACATAAAGAAGCAGAGAACTAAAATGACTGGTCACTGAACTGATACTGGTTTCCAGGGGTGCCGCTCCTTGGTGATCTTCAGAGTGTACTGTTTCAGACTGGGGCAGTGCATGAGGAATGCTTCCACCACCTCCTGGCTGACCACGCAGTAGCAGTGGATCTCCAACAGACTTCTGCACTGCCTAGCCAGATCCACTAGAGATGAATTTAAGTCCTCCGAGGAGGTGGTTTGCAGCATCAGCTTCTTTAAAGTACTGTTGTAGTTCTGGGCGACAAACCTAATCTGATTTACCATGTAATTATAGGTGTTAAGTTGCAGTGTGCTCACAGGTATATTCAGCTTTAGGATGCGTGCTATTTTGCAGGCAGGGATCGTATGATCAAACTCTAGGTCTACACAGAGTTGAGGATGCTTTTGGCTTACAGCAGCCCAGAGCTCTTCTGAGATCACTGGTATATATTTATCCAGACGTTCGCAGAAAATGTCTAAATGGGTGAAAGCTGCTCTTTCGGGCTTGAGCAGTTCCTCAAATACATCATCAGACAAACTGACATAGTAAACCCCCAAGGCTGACAGTTTGGGACATGCTCTGAGAACTTTCCTAATGGTGTCTGGAGCCACGTTGCACACCAGTGTGCGGTTGTTGATGAACAAACTGTGCAGGTTTGGGTTAGTGGTAGCTAAGAGTTCAACAAGCTCATCATTGAGAGTGAAAGGCATTTGCCGAAAATCAATATGCTGAAGATCTATCTGGTTTTTAGTGTCACATATATTTTGTATGCTCTGTAGAATGTCCTGGCCAGAGTAGAAATAGGGGTTCTCCCCGCAGCACACAATGCACAGCTGCTGCAGCTTGTGGTTCTGCTTTGCCAACACATCCAAGATGCGTGTCACATTCTTCCGGTTAACCTCCTTGGACTGGTCAAACACGATCTTCAAGTGCTTGATTTGGCTGAGGAACTGGAGCAGGCTCTGCAGCATGCCTTCCTCATCTTCTGAATCACAGCTGGAAGGGGAAAACAAACTCTCAGTCACTGTGAATGCTGAGCTTGGTGACTACAGAGCAGACACTCTCCTTTACTAGCACTTCTGTAAACATCAACAAGATCCCCCAGGCATTTCTTCACACTTGCTGCCTGGAAAGTCACTGTGAGGCCAAATACTGAAGGACTCATGAGGTGAGAAGAGTCAGTTCCCAGAAAGACCCATTAGAGAAGTGTCATGAGGATAACTATTCAGAGACTTTGTCCCTTGTCATTTACAAATAACAACTTGGAACAATGCACCTAAGAATGTAATATTTCCCACAGAACTCAAACCATTGGTAGCAACTGAAAAAACACAGAATATAACACAATTATATCTATTATATAAACAAGTGCTAGACATGTAAGATAATATCATCACACATAGAAGTCACAATGTCAATAATGTCATAGAAAAGTGACGGAAATGTTTGACATGCACTGGAAACAATGACCTAGTTACACCTGCAAAGACACTTGGACATTAGAACCCCATTCCTCTTACCTGATCTCTGTGAAGTACCAGACAGAGCTAGAAGATACAGCTGCAGCCCATTGTCTACACACCTGGAAGACTGTGTATCTATCTCGAAGAGAAAGATAATAGAAAATCTGGATCAGGATTTCTTCTGGGATGCAGTTCCACAGTTCTGGAGCTGGAGCAGGCATTTTCCTGATTCATTCAGTAATAAAAGTGGGAGAAACTTCCAAAACTGCAATTATTCTCAAAAGACTCTGTTCAGAAAAACAAAACGAAACAAGAAAAGACAGACACACATTAGGATTGATTTAACACATCAAACCAGTGCAGCTGGATCACAAAAGAGGTCAAAATTTTTTCCATTTTGAAATTCCACTGAATTTTGAAATTGAACACAAAAATGAGGAAATCTATCAGCCAGTTGTTTTGCACAGTTTTTTCAACCAGTCCTAAGAAGCTGGGTGATACTTTACAGGAGAAAACAGCTTCACATATCCATTTTTTACTGACAGTGATGCAGAAGGCCTATCGTAGAGACCAGTAGCTGAATTACAATGGTTCTTGTCTGTGATGAGATCTGAAAGTCTGAAAAAAATGGTTTATTACTGTGAACCCACTTCTCAGAAATTCACCTTTCATGTGAAATATAACGCAAAAGAATAACTGCCTGGGAAGAAAGCCGAGGTTTGTAGCATCAGACTACCTGACTTTTTCATTCACCTTCTTCTGAAGTGTGTTGTACCCATCTTCTGGATTCCCACGCAAACAAAACCATCAACATGGCATATTTTTTCAACCCTCTCATAAACAAGTGAGGGATTTTTGAATGCAAACACTCCCCTTCCTAGGCTAGCACTGGAGTGTGGATCTCAATCTGAGTTTCATGGCATGCCCTCCCACTTTTGAAGCCCCAGGCCCTGGCATCACAGCATTATCTCAGCATCATTGGTTTCAGTTGAATGAAAACCTGCACTTCTAGATATCCTAGAAGCAGGAAAAGAGTTGAAACCATGGAGGAAGTAGGGAGTAATGATGCAGAAAGCATAATGCAGAGAGGAACAGAACTGCACATTTTTCTAGAATAGCTTTGAAGTGTGACTCATTGAGTGTGAGGTGGCAGGAACATAGCAGCTCTGCTATCTTATCTACCATCGTGTCAGTGACAACCCCCTTTCCACGCAGCAAGAGCTACAACAGCCAAGGGCTACAGTCCTGCTTCCTTCCCAGGAACTTCTTTTAGCATTTTCTCTGACAATCACCTCAGACCTTCCTACTTTTAGCTGCTTTAACACTACCTGTAATACGTGCCTGTCAAAGTTATAGAATCAGTTTGGTTGAAAAAGCCCTTTAAGATCACCAAGTCCAACCACTACCCCAGGACTGCCAAGTCCACTGCTAAACCATGCCACTAAATGTCAAACTGCTCTTTGCCCTACATGAAATCTCACATGCTCAGCTCCTTTAATTTTCACTATGATATTTTTCCTCAAAGCCTGAGCCTTTGGAGCCATGTGAAAAGGACCTTGACTCTCTTAGAAAGTAAGAGTGACGTAGTGATTGCTTGGAAAAGCTTAAAAACACCGGCCTGAGAGCAGGACGGCAGGCAGAAAGACAAAATTATTAGTGTTACTTTAATGAAGCAAATGACTCAGTCACTGAGAAGCACGGTTCATGGCCGGTGAGTGCTGTGGCCTGGCTTAGTTCCAACTCGGGTGCCTGCCCCGGTGAGAACGGCAGGGCTCGGACCACCATGGATCTCACAGGACAGAGGGGTGCTGATGGCCGCAGCGCTGAGCTTCGTCAGCTCAGCACAAGGAAGAAGGCTGGGAGCGAGCGGCCGCGGCCCAAACAGGAACAGGCGGCGCTGTGCTCAGGCAAGATGCCCGGTGCTGTGAGCAGGCCGCACCTCGAACCCCCGCCGCAGCATCCCCGGCACGGCATCCCCGCCAGTACCCGCGGCAAGGGCATAGCTCTCGTACCTCTTGTTCCTCTTGGAGCAGAGCCCCTCTTCCCCTGCGCTGGCTGTCCGCGGCTCCCAGCTCCGGCTGAGCCCCAGAGGGAGGAGCGGAGGAGGAGATGCTAAAAATAGCAGCAGGGAGAGAGGCCCCTTCCCTGCCCGGAGGCTGTGCGCTCCTCGATGGGGCGCCCCGTCCTCCTCCTGCACCAGCACTCACACCCACCAGTTACTTAAGACCCCACTTCCCCGAAGGGCCCCAGCACTGACCCTTCCACACTGCAACTGCCGGCTTAAGGGGAGCCTGTCCTGACCCAGCCAAGGATTCTCCATGAAGATACACCACTGCATCCCAACACCCAAGTCCCGCTGAGCCCAGCCACCCCCAACCCTGGAATCTTTCCTTCCCAAACGGGAAGCAACAGGGTGAAACACCAAGTGCTTATCAAACACTTGGACTTCACCCAGTGGGTTGCTCCCTGAAAGCCTTCACTCAGCAGAGTCAGAGGAAGAGGAACTCGAGTCTCAGCCACCTTTTCAGTTTTTTAACCCCTCATATATACAGAACAGATTACCTTCAAGGAGAAAATGCTTGTGGAACCTGTGTGGGCGATGGTCCCTGCAGCACCTCACCCTGTGCTTCCCACCTGGTTCTGGGAACCTTTTGGTTCTGGTTCGGGCTTGCTTTTTGTAGGGGAAGGTTGGGATGTCTGGGTTCATTTAACATTATTAACCCTTAAATGCATGAACTCATGTATTGCTTCTTGAATTTTCAGCAAGTAAATGGCTGGTTCCCAGAAGCACTGGCAGTGCTGGTGCTGAAGGAGCTGGTAGATGCTGCCTGCCCCAATCCCTGCAAACCACAGGACCCAAGAGGCCAGCCTGGATTAACTCCTTTCAGTGAAATTTTTCCTTTGACAAATGAAAGAGCTTATATTGTTAAAATACTGTTGTTGTAAAATAGCATCAAATCTGTATGTATTACATATACATATGTGTATATAAGAAATGTTTTAGAATGCTTTCCACTTCTGTTTGAAGGTCAGGTCTCTGGAGAGCCTGCACAAACTGACTGCCGAGCCAGAATGACAGCAGCAAGCATGCAGGTACGAAACCTGGCCCCAGGCCCTCAACCTGGCCCCAGGCCCTCACCAGCTGGGGACAAGCAAGAGAGCTGCTGCTGTTACCCCTCTGCCTGCAGGAGGACGTCCAGGCAAAACAAACACAGCCTGGGCAGGAAACTGCTAACAGAGGTTCACCAACAGAGCCCCAAATCTAGCTCCTTGCTTGGCTCACTACAGAACCTCTCATGGACTTGGGACAAGCTGCTTTATGCTCTCTACCTGTGCATTCAGTTTGTCAGAGGAACACTGTGGAGTTAACAGCCTCAGCTGACTCAGAAAGAGGTGGGAAATCATTCAGGTATCACTGCAGGAAGGACTAAACCAGAACACCCAGCAGAATTCAGCAGCCATGTTAACACCATCACCTCACAGCTCCTATAGGAGAGACACAAGGGCCAGCCCCATGGCCCCACCTGCTTGCACAGCTCAGCATCACCTCTGCTTTTGCTCAGCAAGGTCGCAGAGGTCCCTTCCCATCAGTGCTGCTCGTTTCTGTTGTGAGCTTTCCTCCTTCACCCACTGTGCTCTGAGACAGAAGTGTCCCGTTGAGCCTGATGGATTTGTCTGGAGAAGGAAACTCCACACCATGAATCCCTCTCCCCTCCTGAGCACTCTCTGGATGCTGTTACAGCTGCTGCAGTTACAGATTATCTGAGGACACCTTTTAAAGGTGAGCTCCAAGGAATGGATGGTCTAAGAGCTGAACTTCCTCCAGTGCTCAGTAATTATTAACCCAACCAATCTTCATTTCACCATTCACTCTCATTAGCGGAGCCACGGGAGAATGCAGACGAGTCAGCCGGGACCCAACAGCCTTGCAGTGCCATCAGCCACAAGCTACGCAGGTTATCCCAGCACCTCGCTTTCCTCCATCACTAAGGACCAGGGGCACGCAGGCAGCCCCACGGGGGCTCAGCTATCTGAGCAGAGCCCTTTCTAACCATCTTCTAGATCCTCACCTAGAGGGTGACCAAGCGACCTGGACTGGGTGGGTGTTCTCCCGCCACTGGAGCCGCCGCCTTGCGCTTGAAGACCCGGAGGTGTCAAGGCACGGCAGGACCGGCCCAGGCCTCCCCAGCACACAGCGCCCCTGCCGCCGGGCCGGCCCCGCACGGCTGTGGGGCAGCACGGGTACCGCGGGAGGTGCGAGGGGAGCGGCGCCACACTCGCACCGCAGCGCGTTTGCTCAGGTTTCCCCGGCCCCGCTTCTCCGTATCCCCGCCCGGCCCGCGTGCGGAGCAGCGGGCGGTGCCTCGCAGAGGCGGAAGTGGCGGCGCCGAGGCCGGGCAACGGCGGTGGCTGGAGGTAAAAGCGCACGGAGCCGCCGGGCGGGCCCGGAGCTACCGCGGGAGAGAGGCCGGGCCGGGGCCGGGGACGCGGGACTGGTGACTTGGGCTGGCCCGGGCGCGACCCGCCGGGTCAGGGCAGGACAGGGCCGGGCCGAGTCGAGTTTCCCCGGGGCTGCCTCACCGGCACACGACGGGGCCGGGGCGTTCGCGGGGCGGGTGAGCGGGGCCCCGCGGCGGCAGCGGATCGGGGAGGGTCAGGCGGGCTCCGGGAGAACGGCTGCCGCCGCGGGCCGGCGGCTGCCCCGGCTCCAGCGCCTAGGTCCTCTTCCTTCCCATCTTAGGCTGTTACAGGAATTGAGCAGCAGCCTGACAGCAGAGGACAGCGGGTAGCGGTGAGCACGCACTGTATTGCCTGGGTCTGGCTTTTCCAGAGCACCCCACAACAGTCAGACCGCTGCTGCTGCTCAAACCCACAGCGAGGGTCCCCGCTGCCGGCTGGGAATGGGCTGGAGAACTCACTTGCTGGGATAGCACTGCCAAGGCACAACAGCAAAGGGCTCCTTACCTGAGTTTTTGATGTCATTTCCAGGCTCCCCAGCGCTGTCAACCAGACGGCTGCTGAGGAGCAAGAGCCTGGTCTGTGCGGGGAAGGGGCACAGCGGTAGCAGGGTCCATGCTGCTGTGGTAAAACGGGCCTTGCACTGCACGTGCCTCTGTGCTGGTTGGGAGTTCTGGGGCATCTGCACTAGAAAAGATAAATCAATCTGTGGGTTAAATCTTTTAAACATTCCATGTCTGTAAGATGTCACTCAGATTTGTTTCCTTCGTTCTATGAGACACTAGGAGATGGGTGCCTAGATCCCAAACTTCCCAGTGTTTGGAAGCTCAGACCAAACCGGAACTGCAGTAGCAGTGCATCCTCGTCTTTCTTCTTTACAAGATGTTTTTCTACAAAGCCTGTGCGATGTGGAGCCCACAGCCCAAAGCCTGGAAACACTCCCTCCTGCATCTTGCAGGCACTCCTTCATCTCCAAGTTCAATGTGAATTTTATGATTCACTGGTTATTTCCTGTATTTTCTGAACAAGTAAAAGGCTCCTGTTCTGGGCACAGGTTCAAGGTTCGAGGAAGGAAACAGGGTGGGCCATATGTTCCAGTACTCTGTTGGACATGCTGCAAAGGATGGCAATGGTTCCCAGCCTCAGCTACCATCTGAAGGATAGCCAGTCCATGGGAGCTCATCCTTCTCAGCCTGGCAGGGCAGTCCCTGGTGACAAAAAACCTTCACACCCCCAAGCTAAAGGGCATCTGAAGAGAGGGACACTGTCATGCCCAGCAGTTATACTGTCAGTATTTGGCAGCCGAGAGAAGGCTGTTGGGTTTGTACAACTGGGAAGAAAGCTGGAAGGAAGGGTGCCTGCAGGAAAGCATCTGATGGTGTGCCAGAGGCACACACAAATAGTCAGAGAGGGGACAGGACCTATGCCTGAGGCTGAGCCAAAAGGTGTTTTGGTTCATCTTTGCCAGCAGTAGGGCTTCAGTCTGTGTGAATGTGCCAGAACCAGGACTGCTGGGTGCAGCACCCCAACTGTGCACCTTTAAACTTTGCCAGCTTGACTGGGCAGGCAGAGGCGCAAGGACTGGAGCCTTTTGGTTCAGACTATCTTTGGACTGTAAAATATAAAATTAAAGCAGAGGTTTGTGAGCTGCTGAGTCTTTGGGACACCATGCACCACTGTGCTGTGCTTTACAGAATAACAGTAAATTCCTCAAAGGTGACGCTTGCTTTTTAAGATCACCACCTCCTCTAGGACATAAGGGTAAATCCCCATAACCTGTGCTGTAAGCACTCACCCAGCGTCAGGCCATTTTCCCTGTGGTCTCTCAGCTCACCTGAGTGTTTTGTAGGGTGCTGAAGATGGCAAACAGCTCTGCTCCTTGGATTGGCTGCGCTTATCTCTTCCTCCAGTCAACGTGTAAGACCATCGTTCTGCCATCTCTCTACGAAAGCTCACAGAAGAAACCTAGTGTGTTCAAAGCACTGAAGCTGGCATTAGCAGGTACCCATCCCTTATGATACCTTGTCACACCATCTCATCTCTTCACACAATGCCAGCCTTTCTTTAATCTCATACTCCTGGGTAAGGAAAGATGGTGCTGACTGTATTTAAGAAAGACAGTGAAGTGAAGCAAGTTCAGCAGAAGTCCCCCAAGATGTTTGAGGGCTGGAGCACTTGTCCTATGAGGAAAGGCTGGGGGAGGTGGACAATTTCATCCAGGGGAACAGATGGCTTTGGAAGACCTACCTATTGGTCCCTGCCAATAACTACAGGGAGGGGAAGGTGGAGCCGCACTCTTCATAGTGGTGCATAGGGAATGGGAGTCAACAGGCAAAAACTGAAACAAGAGAGGTAGAGACCAGACAGAAAGACAAATATTTTCTCCATGAGGACAGTCAAGCAGTTGCCTGGAGTGACTGTGTATTTCCTGTCCTTGGGGGGGTTTCAAAATGGGACTGGATAAAGCCGTGAGCAACTTGGTCTGACCTCAGAGCTGATCCTGCTTTGCATGGGAGGTTGGGCTAGAGACTTCCTGGGATTCTTTCCAAGTTGAACTATCCTGTGAGTTATCCTCCATTTATGAATGTTTGTTTAAACCCATTTACATAAGAGGGAAAAAGGTTGCAATTGCTAGGAAAGAAGACGTATTTCCTGTCTTTATACCACCACAGAGATTGCTGCTTTGAGAAGCTGATTTTTAAACTTAGTGTTAGCCTGTTCAGATGAGCAATTTTTTGATATAAACAGGCACAAATACATTAGCTTCAAGTGTATATAACCCTATTTACATCAAAAAAGGAGTTGAGATGCAAATGGCCATGAAACTACTTTTCTCTATCCACCTTTGCACCAGGCTTACCACAGAATAATAGTAATTTGAAGAGTTTATCCTACTTGCCTAGAAAGACTCCCCTGGTATTCTTTACCTGTCACACAGCTGAGCCCATGTTGTTTAATGGGGCTTGTGTAACTGTTCTGTAATTTCTTCTGGCAGTCATGAGCCTGTCCAAGTCACTAGTTCATCCAGTACAAGGCTCCTCATCTTGCAGCTCAATCCAAAGATGGGAACCAGCAGGAAACTGAACACAGTTGTCCTGTTAGGCTCGATTTATTGCTGCTTTGTGTCATTGGAATGTGAATCTGCTCACATGTTAAAGGAAAGCCCGTGAAACCACTAAATCATAAGGTACTTATTCAGACCTAAAAAGGACATGAAATCTGAAGCTGAAGTTTCTTGAAGAAAAGCAGACAAAATCCTCTCTTTTGAGGTGGCTTCACAGCTGTCTCGTACAACATTCACAAAGGTTTCCATGTCTGTGCAACTTTTCCCTTCGCAGCCCTCTTACCCTGTTATGGAAACTTTTGTTCAACCAGTACTCACAAAAAACAAAGCATGAAAAAAGGGACAAAAAGACATTTCTGGTCAGCCACAGTGAATTAAAATGCATCTCCTAGGTGCCAAGCCTCATGTCCCAGTTACACAGTTGGTCCGAAGTAGACTTTCTTATGCAACCAGGACTCAGTAAACCCTGTAAAGCCACTCTTAGATCACATACTTTTAAATGCCAGGTCACTTATTCTGCCTAATGTGGAACACACAAGTCTGCTTTGCCTTAGGGTTGTCCTCCAAGCATGTCTAAAGAATGCCATGACACTGGTTTAGAAATACCTGATGTAGAGCAAGTCTTTGCTGTTACCTCCACACAGCCCTGACAACAACAGGCCAAGAGGTTAATTCAGATCTGGAAGCAGTACAGGAAGCCTCACACAGGCCTCTGCTGCAAAAAGAGAGAAACACATGCTCTAAACTGTCATCATCCACATATAAAATCCCTGAGGAGACAAGGTCAATGTGTACAGCTAATCAAAGTTCAATTTTTCTTGGAGAAGGGAGACGGAAGGCTGAACAATATCTGTTGTCCATTGTGCCTGTGCTCCCCCCAGACTAACTAATGTCAGAGGGTACATCGCTGGCTGCTTCTTGCTTAGATTTTACCATGAATTAATTCTTTGTGCAAAAGAGCTTAACAAGTCAAAGCCCAGTCTCAAGCAGCCTTATTCTTACGGCTGGATTCATCGTTCCCCATTTGTGAGAGGTGTTGAAGGCTCAGTGCCAGCCAAAAGTTACCTCCAGGCGTGGAATGGAGAGGAAATGCTGTATCTCTTTCCAGGACCTTCATCACTGCTTAAAACTCCAGTCACAAGGACTGAAAACTGACTGAGCACAGCTGGAATATGCATTTTCATGTGTAAAACTTCCCTGGGTTAGCAGTTTAGCATAACCATTTCTGTCCTGGAAATGGAACCTCAAACTTAAAACCTCCCCTAATAAACAGTGTTGAGATAATTACCTGATGTGTAGCACCATAGGTCTTCAGCTGAACACCATACTTCATGGAGATGTGGCAGGGCAACAAAAACTTAATCCTTTCCTCTTGATTTTACACACAGGTTTTTAATCCCAGAGGACTTCAGCACAGAGATGACAATTCAAAAGCTGCTCCATTGCAGGCTTGGAGGTGGATGGGAGTGGGTCTGGGTTGTCTGTCTCATGTGTGGATAGTGACTCTACTCACTTCTCCCCGCCAGACTCCACCGGCAGCATAAATGGTGTGGACATGCTCAAAGTGCATTGCAGCCACCCGCACCTGATAGTCCAGCTCAAGTTCTGCAAGCAGGAGAACTGCCGCCGGTTCCTGCAGAGCTACCGGGAAGGAGTGCTCCAGGAGTCCCTCCAGAAACACCTCCAGCTCTCCTTAGCCATAAGTGCAGTGCCTCTTGAAATGGAGCTGAAGGCTGGCAGTGAGCACCTTGACAGCATGCTGAAGGATGAGGATCGCTGCCTGGAATGTATCTACAGAGAAAAGGTGAGTGGGAGAGGGAGGGAGTACAGGCAGCAATGAGGAGCAGTAGTACAAGACTCAGGAAGATGGGTGCAAATCTTGCTCTGCTGCAGCATGCTGGTTTGGTCACTTCTTCATCCTTCAGTTCTCAGCTATAATATGGAGTAAGCTCTGCCCTTCCCCAGAAAAGAGCCTAAAACTGCTTACAGAGATTCTGCTAAATCACTGGTTTCTGTGTATAACAATTAGTGTGGCTCAGATGTGTGTGATCACTGCTAAAATAAGGAATTACAGAAGGTGCAGTTGACACACAAGCAAGTGTGCTCAATACACCTGCAAGGCAGGCAGAGTGTGGAATGATCAGTGCTCACCATCTTCCCCCCCACCTTGCACACCTCAGAGCAGCGATGGCAACTGCACCTAGAAATGAGCCTGAGTGCAAACAGTCTGCACATTATACCAACTTGTGACAGAGTGAGAGGATACAGCATCTGCTACAAGCAGGAACTGGCTGCCCTTCTGATGGCAA